>CM067094.1:8705000-10114485 GCA_034008185.1 Gorsachius magnificus
AATACATTCCCAATTCCCAAGGCCTCATCTGCACACAACTCTAAAATGACTGGGTCCAGTAAGGTGACCATGGCCACTTGAGAGATCAGTGGCAGAGAAGGGTGGCTCTGTCCCACTCCAGCCATGCACCGATTGCATCCTCTCCTTTCCGCTATGAGTTCAAGCCTTGACAACAGAGCTGCTGCAAACCACGGCCGTTTTTGAGCCCTCGGGGAGTCACAGCCCCTTTCATGATTAAAGACAACTGCGCAGAAGCCAGGCAGCTCTGGTGTTAGTGATGCTCCCGCACTGCAGTGCTCGGGTGGCATTTCTGCAGATATTTACAGTTGCACTCCTAGGGAGTCTAATAGTCCCATCTGGAAACATCTGAGCTCAGAGGGGGCTAGAAGTGGTTGTGGCAATTCCAAGCAGCAGGAGATGGATCTATGGGGCTTCATAAAAGCCATTGCAAGGATATGACACAGACAGTCCTCATCTCCCCTTGCATCAGAAACAGGGAGAGGACGCAGCGTGGCTCCTGAGGGAGCACGCGAGCATGGAGGGCCTGCCGTGTGCTTGGGGGGCACAGTTAGCATGTACCTCCCCTGCACACGCGTGCACACGTATGTGTGTGTGTGCAGAACGCTCCAGGCAGAGCAGCTGCAGATGATCCCAAGTCCCTCCAAGGCTCCTAGGCTGGAAATGGCCTGGAGGTCTTTTTACCAGGCACGTTCAGCTTTAGGGAATGGGCCCAGAGATGTCTAGGGAAGGCACATGCCAGAGGCATCGCAGGGCTTGCCTGCCTGCTGCTGGTGCCAGGGGAAGGAGAAAGGCAAGTGCCCAGCTGCTGCTCGGGGCTCCATGAAGGGCTTTGGATGGTGCTATCAGCCCTTGGGAGGGGCACAGGAATGGGGTGGCAATGCCCTGACCACTTCAACAAGCTCCCCTCTAAGGTCACATTGCTCCCAGCCATTGCTTGGGCTCAGGGTGACCCTTGCTGCATTGATTGAGTATTCCACATCCCTGTCAAGCAAAAACTTCTCTGTCAGCAGCCTCCCCCACGATCTTCAGGAGTACTTGCATATACACGCAGCTTTACATCCTTGTTCTGCACGAGGGGGTACCTCCAGGCACATTTAAGGGATAGTCTCAAATGTTTAACTCCACAGCCCGCTCCTTTACTCATCCCATCACACCGGATCTGGAAACCACATGTGAGTAGCCCAGCACAAAAATGGTTTCTTTCCACACAACCAGCCAGATCTTATCAGGTTGGTGACACGCCAGAGCAGGCCAGCCTCCCAGTTATCCTCTGGGGAGCCAGGGTGACTATCATGCACCATTTGCAAGGTTTTGCTAGGATGGGTGGAAAAAGGGAAAGCAAACTTGTTGCAGAATGACAGACAGCTCAAGACGCAGGGTTTATCCTCTCTGTCGGTGAGTGTCCAGTCCTCACTGCTGTGCAGAGAACCATCAAAGTTGTGACTGTGCTTGCTTTGTAAGGGCTCTCTTGCACAAAAAAACACAACAACTTGCAAAGTGAGACTGTTCCCTAGGGCTGGTCGTGGTCACTCGCAGCTCCCAGTTCTGCGGAACAGGCTTGGGCTTTCGATATTTCAAGAGTACCACAAGACGGGTTTGAGCTGAAAAATTCTACCACCCTCTCATGGCTTTATTTTGTTTTGCAATCAGTCCAATCCGGAGGCAAATTATGATTAATAAAAGGAAAGGAGATGAAGGTGGCCTTTGCTTTTAGGCAAAGTATGTGACAGGGAGCACCCTGGTGTGCCTGCTTATGAGAAAGAAGAAGCCGGGCTTCCCAGAGAGGAAACTGCAAGTGTTCATTTAGGATCAGACAGCGAGCAAGGCACTGCTTAAATAGCCTCCAAGTGGCTGCTGCTCCATCGTGTTCCCGCCAAATGACGGCTTTTTCTGGGCCCTGGCCATGGGCTTTCAGACAGCAGTGGAGCCAGGACCACCGACGCAGGCTGGAGGGCCAGGGCTCTGCCTTTCGCCCCTTCTGCGGTGCTTCAGTTTCCCCACCCTGTTGTTACCGGTCAAGGGTGTTGTGAAGGTGAGCTGAGGAAGGTTCTCAAATCACTGGAGGGAAGATCTGAGGACAAATATAATGTCAAAAAAAAAAAAAAAGGTAAAGTGCAGAAATAGTATTCTTATGAGCAAAGCAAAAGAGGCCATGCTATTCTGGGCAGGAATCTGGTGCTGGGCGGGAGCTGGCGGAGTGTGCCTGTGTTTGGGATGCAGCACCAGGGGTGGGAACCCAGCAGCATCCTTCCCTGGCAAGAGCAGGTAGATCGGAGTTCCCGCAGGTGGAAAGTCAGCGCGGTACAGGACTAACAGCCAAGGGAAACAGCCTGGTGTTGTGGTCCAGGAGGACAGAAGTGCCAGACTCCTACAGCTCATCTGCATTGCAAAGGGCTGTCAGGATAGCAGTGCTGATAACCTCGTCTAGCAGGGACACGAAACCTGGCAGAAAAAGAGCTCCTTTTGGTGAAATTCATGACACATCACCTCTCCTCTGTGTCTGGCACTGGTGCAAGCAATAAAAGCATCTTTCTCTGCTGCCAGCTGCCAGTGCTTGTCCTTGCCTTCCCCCATCCCCACAGCCCAACACCTCCAGCCCATTCCAGAGTTGCCAGGACACCGTTCTGTGCCCCTCTTGCAGAGCACCTACGTGCCAGCCCCCAAGCATCCTTAGCGGGAGGAGCTGGACACATCCAAGACCTGTTGTGCTATGAAGCATCTCAGCTTCTGATCTGGGACAGTGAACTTGAGACACTTAGAAATCTTACTTTCTGTCACACGAAGCACTGAGCTGGAAAAGGATGCAAATTTTGTGACTGCAAAAAACAGGGTGTGGAGACCCAGTCCTCACTAGCTGAGCTAACTTGGTATCATCAGGAGGTGGTTTGCTCCCTTCCAACACCAGTTCTGTTCACCAGGTTGTGCCAGAAGCAAACAGGGGCAATCCCACAGTGAAACCCATGGCCCCACACTGCCTTCAGTCGGTCTGAAAGCACTCAGGACTTGTGGGGTTTGTTCTGTTTCTTGATGCAAAATAGAATGAAAAAAAAAATGTCAGCAAATTGGAGGGGCTCCAGGAAAAGGAGATAAAGATGATTAAGGGTTTAGAAGGATTGACCTATGAGGAAAGATTAAAGGAACTAATGAGGTACAGCTCAGATAAAGGATGAGTAAAGAGGTGATTTAATAACGGCCTGCAAATTCTCAGGAAGGTGTCAACAGTAAGGAAGGGGGAGGAATTATTTAGAGTCCTTCACGGAGGAACAACACAAGTGATGGAATGAAAGGGGAAGGTGACATGGGACATCAGCACAATACGGATGAAAAGAGATGTGTTTAGGGAGCAGCAAGTGAGTTAGGAGCACAAATCCTCTGGAAGCACTCTGGCCTTCCATCCCTAAGTGATCTAAGAATACATTTTCTGAGGTGTTCAGGTGCTTAAAGGTGCAGGGAAGTGTTTTAATAGGATTTTCAGATACATCTAAGCAGGTTAGGCAACAGATTTCAATATTGCGATGGGAGTTAGGCACTTTAAATACTTTCATCAGTTCCATCAGTTGCTTACTTATCTTTGCACAAACCAACCCGAAGGTCTGACTCTAGGACTCATCAGAAATCGCCCAGTTGGAGAAGATTAGAACTGAAGCCCAAGCTGCTGGAGCAGTGTAAAAGCGGACTGGCTGATGTGCGTGAGGACATTTTTGTAGGAAACCATCGTGCCTTGTCAGGGCATTGTGCATTGATCTGCACAGTTGATTTGAAAGTCAATGAGATTTAAACTCCCAGGTCCATTAAAATAAAAATTTAAAAATGCCTTTGGCACTTAAGCACCTTGGTCAGTTAGGGAGGTCTTTGCTGCAGAGCGACTGTGAGTTATCAGTGTCCAAGGTGAACACAGTCACAGCGAAAAAGCCTACCCAGAGCTGCATGTTGTCCCTTGTGCTTCACTTGAGTGTGTCACCAGGTCTCCAGGGAAACATGGCCCACATTTCCCTGTGCTGCAATTAAGTACCCGTTGTTTTCCTGGGGACAGGGGACACCCTTCCCCAATAAGTGGTAGGAATAATCAATTGGATGGAGGAGGGGTGGGAAGACACCAAAGGAGAAGCAGCACTGACAGTGTAAACTGAAAGCCAAGTAGTTGCCAGGATGAAAGCCCCACCAGTGTTTCCAGTTAAAAGTACTATGAAACTACAGGGAGGAAATGGCAACTGTGGACTTAGAAGAGGGTTACTGACCTGAAAGCTGTTTTCCCAGTGCCCCGCACAGACATTGCCCAAGACTTCAATGCCAATCCACCCTCCAAGGAGCTCAGCCAACAATGCCTACTTGGTGGGGCTCTCCAGTGTCATGCATGGAGATTCACCATTGTGCCCAAGGCTATCTGCTTGGCTTACTGCACCCACTTGAGCTCCCTTGGACAGCAAGGTCTCAGAGGATGTTACTACAGTCCCACCAAACCCCCTCCAGCTTGGTGGTGGTAACTCTAACCCTGCCCTGTAGATGGTCAGTGTGAACTTGCTGCCCCAAGCCCAAAAGCACAAAAAGTTGTGAAGTGTGCTTGCTTTCTCACTGTTCCCAAATACACATGCAAATACTTAAAAAAAATAAAAAAAATAAAAAAAAATTAAAAAAAAAAGAAAAAAAAGCCAGAATTGCCAAAGTGTAAGATTACCAATACCCAGCCATTTGACTGTCACCGCTATCGCAGCTGCAAAGTTTAGATTCTGTATGAGAATTTTGAACACAGTAATAATAGAAGGCAAGGCGAGAGGAGAGAAGTTGTGACTCGTTCTTGTTATCACCCTGAAGGGTTTTTCAGGGCAAATATTCTAGAGACAGTTTTCATTAAACCACAAACTTGTCAATTTAGCCTAAAATACATATATGTATTTTCAAGTAATTGCTTAAAAACGGGGAGATATTTGAAAGACTGGTTTAACCCTTTCGCAGCACTTGAGTCCACTTGAAATTATATGAAAGTGGGAAGTTAAATACAAAGATAAATGCATAAATGGCCAGAGTTGCTATGGAAATGTAAGAGAATGGAAATTGAAAGTCAATAGAGGACTAACTTACTGTTCAATTTTAAAAATAGTCTTTCTATACAGAAATGGAACATTTTTCAAATCTCTGTTGGCCTGTGTTATACAAAATGTGAAGTGGTTTTGTGGCTGGGTACATCTATTTAATGCCGCATGCTCAATCTGCAAACTGTATGGTCAATGGTATACACTAAATAGGACCTTTTTCTCAGATTAATGTTAATCTCCATCATAGCTGCAGAGCCCTGGTGATAAACAGCCACCATGAAAAGCACAGGTACGTGGATCAAACTCTGTGGGTATAATGACAAATAATTTGTAGGGATTTCAGGTCAGGTCTGTTTATTTTTTTAACACAGTTTCCCAAGGAAGCAAGGCTTATCTGATCCAGCTAGCTGGCCCACAAGCACCGCATCATAGCTTTCTAAACCTGCTGACCTGCAATCAGATTTGATGGAAGAAGAGACATCTCAGAGGAATTGAGTTCTAACAGGCTTTATAAGGGAGGGTATACTCAATGAGCATTTCCTCCCATCGCCCTTCCACTTTCCATCCCGCTCCCCGGCTGTGATATGAGCTCAGCCACTCTATCAGACACCAGAGAACCCACATGGGAGACAACTGCAGGAAACCAGGCTTCCCAATGTTCCACCGCTTGCAGAACAACTTGTTTTATTAAGATAAATGTAATGCACTTCTCTGGTTCCATCCAGAGAGGGAGAGCGAATGATGTTTGAACAGCGTAAAACTCCTTCCATGAGCAGCATATCAAGGGGAAAGTGGGGCTTTGCTCCAAACCGTCCACACTTACGCTCCCCTTCCATTACCAGAGGCTACTGGGGATTGCTGGTAGATTTATTCACCTACAAAATGTCCAGTGCCATTTTGTCATTGGCAGCCCAAAATTCACAGCTCATTGCGTCCCACATCCCAAGGGCATGACTCCTCCAGCCCCTTGGTCTTCTCTGCCCGTTTGCAGTGGCTTTCCCCACCTCTTGCTCCGCAGTGCCAACACGCAGCCCTGAATGGGAGAGCAGAGCATCACTGGGACGTGCTGCTCCCCACATTCCCATGAAATGGACCTCTGCACCCCTCTGGACGTATTCAAAGCACACAAATCCCACACGGCAAGTTTCTGACAGCTGGAGACATCTCACCAACTTAGGTACAGCGAACCTAAAAAAAATTAACAGACGCAGAAGATGCTGAAATTCAGCTTTCCACTGCGAAGAGCTGGCACAAGCTTCAGACTTGGCAAAATAATTCTGCCACTTCCTTTTTTTCTAAGCCACATTCCCCAAGTCTAGCTCCATCCTTTTCTGCAAGGGGTTTGAAAGAAATCCATGGCACCAGCAGGTTTCTCACCAGCCCCATCTCCCAGCCCGTTAGAAAAAGGCCTTTAAAAATAGTTACGTGCTGCTGGGTGGGATTTTCTTCTGCAGGTGCTGTGGAATACAGAGCGAGATGAGATTCTAATCATAGCTGCTTCACAGAGGGAAGGGTTCAGAGTTTAGCTGTGCGGCAGCAGCCTCATTTTCACAGCAATATCGCTATATTCTCCGGGTGTCAGGGGGACACATATTGCTGTCATTTCCCCGCGCTGTGTTTGGATATCAGATGCAAAGAGCAGCAACGAAGCACACAGCTATCACCGGTCCATCACACTAAGCCAGAGGAGAGCAGCCCCTTTGGTGGCCGGGTGCATCTGCTCTGAGCTCAGCTCCGGTGGCAACCGAGGAGCTCTCGGCCAGCTCGTCCCTGGCCTGGTGGATGCTCCCCGAGGGGTGGGGAGAGGGGGCTCCCCATCCAAGCAGGGGCTGGGCAGAGCAATAGGAGCTCAGGGCTGCATTTCCCCAACACACACACATCCCACCACATGTATTACGCTCACTGGTGTGGCTCTGTGCCCACCGCTGAGGACTGCCTCTTCCCCACCACAGCCCCACGCTGGCTCATGAAAAATTTCCCATGCCATAAGACAAATGGGTTTCCCTCAAGTTAGTCAAAACCACCAAATTTCTCTTACAGCAAGTTGCCACCACCCTGCTCAAAGCGTACAACCTGCTGGACATGCGAGTGCTCGTTTTCCCTAGGTGGCTATCGCACCAGGGTGCCAGCAGATGCTCCTGCTGAATGGGTTGTGCACCTTCTGCCAAGTCCCTACACAGAAGAGCTGTCCCCAGGAGAAGAAGGGCCCTGCCAGAGCCTCAGCATCTGGAGCTCTTCAATGGAGCAGACTGGAAGCCTCAAGACATGGGGGGATTTCTGACGAGGTCTCCCAGCCTAGTCCAGCGAAGGTATCTACCATTTGCTAGAGTTCACATGGCTGAAATGCACGTGGGAATTGCATCCCCACCACATAGCACAGACAACAGCACCTTCTCCTTTTATTTTAATCTTTATTTGGCACCACCTCTACTGAGCCATGCCTGCTGCCTTCTGCCAGCTCATGCGATTAGGGCTGCAGTAGCCCTGTGATAGCGCTGTGTTCCCCGTTTCTCCATTGCTGTGTTCTCAGAAGTTTGAGTCTGGCCACTTATAATGTCCTGGAGGGGCACAAGGCATCATTTGTGGTTAAGGAATGTTTTCTAAATGGAGGTCCAAGCCAAAACACCACTCCAAGGACTCTCACTGCCATGAACAAATCCTGGGAAAGCTGGAGAAGGGATGCATTTTGGCCCAGCATTCATCTCCTTTGGTTGTTTTGCCTGTTGTTCCTTCCTCTCCAATGTATAGTTCTTTCCTAAGCTCCAGATTTTATGAGGATGTTTCATCTTTAGCCTTCTGCTGCAATATTAAAGCAACTAGTCTTTACGTTTTGCTTTAAGGACATGGAACCAGCTGGACTCAACCTGGGTGCTCTCAATCCAACAGCCTGGCATGACTTAGGGGAGGATGTGAGCTTTTTGGGGTGCCTGGATCCATTCCAGGTCAACCCTGAGCTGGCTAGCTGGGTATCTGACCTGGAGCATCTCCCCCCCTGGCAAATCCATCCAGGATTGCCTTGCTTGCTGCAGGATCCTCTGGAAAATCTGATGAAATCATGGGGGGAAATGTGACATTCATCACATGGACTGGAGCAGCCACCACCTCATCCTTGAGGGGAAGTTTTCAGAAACAGAGATTACCGGTACATAACTACACCATCATGTCACCCACACCGTACCCACAGCCAAGCAAACCATACATGACAGCAAAGTCGCCCCAGCATGACCACGTCGCTGTGGCGTGCCTTCAAATGCACACTTCCACATAGGCAGATGTTTCATCAGCTGCATGACAGGGCTGGCAAACCCTGTCTCAGAGCCGTTCTGTGGTTACCAGCAGCAAAGCTATTAAGCCCCCTTTGCAGCCCCATATGCATTCACTTCATGCATTTAATCCTGACAGCTCTAGTAAATTCTTCCTGAAAAGAAAAGAAAAGAAAACCCTTGTTTCCCCTCCCCCTGAGCTACTGCTTCTTGTTAAATGTCATTAAAAGCAGAACCCACAATAACATCAGTCCTTGCTGAAGGTTGAAACCACCTTGACTGTAATCCTGGTGTGGGACTGGATGGGATAAAAAAAAAAAAGGCAGAAAACCAGATACTTCCTTCCACTTCTCTGTCAGCTCCACTTTGCATCAAAATCTCCTTTGTATGTCACACAGTTATTAAAGTTGTGGATTGCAGCTCAGAGTGTGTGTGTGTGAACGTGTGTGTGTCTGTGCCTGTGTCTTGGAAACTGGGTCACCCGGAGAGCGCTCCATGAAAACTCTGCCCTGACAAATCCAGGCTGGCGAGACTCACAGATACCCCTTATAATGTTTTTCTGCCTCCCATCATGCTTTGAAAGGAGCAAATAATACTACTTTCTGCTATATTTTTGTATCTTTTATTCAGCAGCTTCCTGAGGTAAATAACCTCTGGCAGGCAAATCTAAGGGGATGCTCCTATCTCACTCGCTGTCTGCTCACACTGAAATCATGATATACTTTGCTTTCATGAGGCTCTTTATATAAGATGTCCCCTTTTTTCCAAGAACAGCTATCAAGGAGGACAAGCAACCCCCCAGATTTGGCTCAGGCTCCAGTCCCAGCATCTGGCCATCCTTCTGTCCCCAGGGACTGCCCAGCACAGGGCGCATCCCCAGCACCCAGGGGACCTCCGCGGGCACCTCCCCGGCCAGAGCAGAGGGCTGCTTTCCAGCCATGGCACTTTGTAAGCAAGCAGGCATCACTTTGTTTCCATCAGGGCTCTGAATAACACAGCTCAGGCCATTTCTGTCTGAGGCTGGGGGGTGAATTCCATCACGAGCAGCCCTCAGCGTGGCAGCGAAAGGGTGGGGGAAAACCAGCAGAGCAGAGAGTGGGGCTGGCCCAGCTCAGCGTCGGGCAAGACACGGGCTGCTGGAGGGGACAAGCGGCGGGGAACCGAAACTTGCTGACTCTGTGCAGATCAGAAAGACGTGGGCCACAGTCTCAGGAGGAGCAGAGAGGGGGAATACTGTGGGTTTTCTTATTAACAGCTTATTTTAATACTTAGGGTGCCAGTGAAGTGATGGCAGAAAGAAATACCCTGGCAGGGAGGGCTTTACCGCTAAGGCAGAATTGCAAAGAGGGTCCTGGGGACCAAATACTGCTTTTCCTTCTGCCACTGTCAGTGCATTTAAAGTAAACAAAACTTAAGTGACCATGAGCAGAACCAGTGATAGGAAAGGGGTTGGAAGGACCTGACTTCAGACACACATTTGCTGCCATGGGGAAGAGCTGTAGAGAAGGATTTCAAAACCCCAAGTTGGGGGAAATGGAGTTGAGAAACCGAAAGTGCAGTTTTTGACGGGCTCTGATCTAGACTCCACCTGCCCCTTAGTGCTTCACTCCAGTAAATGACAGCATGCAGGTTGTGATCCCCATTTTACCGACAGAGAAAACGAGGCAGGGCAAAGACAACAGGCAGCACTGCTCATCTAAGGGGGCTCAGCAGCACCCGAAGCCAGCCAGAGATGGCAGCGAGCCCTTCCCACAGCCTGCACTGCTCGGAAAAGAAAACGGAGGGATTGCACCTGGGAGCAGGGGAGGGGGCACAGGCTCCCACCCGATCCATCCCTGAGACAGAGCCCGTGAGAGAGGAAAGCAGAGTCACTTTCAGGAATCGCCTTGCGAATCCTGCAGCACGGCAGCTGAACCACTGCAGAGCATCCCAGCGCTGCTGCATCGGGCAAGTTTGGGTTGGTAACAAGTTGGGGTTACCAAGAGAAGTCCTTGCCCAGGGGCTTCTGGTGGGTCCATTAAACCAGACCACCAGGCTGCAGGGAGTGGGGACACTGGATAACAGCGTCCTCAAGCCTGCTCCATGTCCTCTGGCTAATGTATGCAGCAGTGAGTTTAGGGGATCTCAGGAGAATGAATTGTCAGAGCATCGGAAGCAAGCGATGGCAGGGGAGTTACTGCTAATCCTTCTTGCCGACCAAAATACTCCAAAGGATTTAAAGACTGTTTAAAAAACGTGGAAAAAAAGGACATCCCTCCCTTCTTTCATACATTTTGGGTTGGTCACTGGCTGCTGGCTGGGAGCTGAAAGAGAGAAAAGAGAAACTGTGAGGAGAGGGAAAGGAGGAGAGAGGGGAAGAAGAAAAGATAAAGACTGGAGATTAGATCTGGAGAAAAGCCTATCTTACCCTCTCTGGGAGTGTAGGCTGCAATTAAATCTCTTTTGCCTAACAATACCCCGCTGTTATTTGCACAGTACTCGAGATGTGGGATAAGGGAGGAAGGAGCTGGAGGCAGGGGAGGCTGCAGTTGCTCTCTTACCACTGCGCTGCCGGCAGCATTGGGAATCCTCTGGCTGGGGGATGTGGGCCCGAGCCCTGGCCTAGAGGGTGATCCTTGCTTCAGCCCCACCGCCAGTAACCAATGGGTTTTGAGCAGCTCTGGCGGGAGGATTTTGGAAGCCTGGGCGATGTATACCCTCTCCCTGCCACACATTGGATTTGTAGAGGTGGTTGAGACTTTACTGTCACCTGCAGAACAAGGCTGGTACCCATGCGATGCTCATTTCCATCCCTCCCACACCGACCCAGGTCTTGCACCAATACCCGCTCTGGAGCGTGGGCCACGGGGGTACTGCAAGGATGGAAGACCTATTGATACCGTTGCTAAAGCTGAAGTGGCCCAAGGATGTAATTTGGGCAGCTGGTAAATACAGGCATGCTTTCAGGTGCAGACGTTTCACTGGCTAGAAGGGGAGGCTGGGGGCAAGTGATGCAAGGGAATGTTAAGGGAAGTGCCTCGTGCTTCTCTGATAGGGCACCCAGTGACTTTTTGCAGACTGAGGTCACAGAGAGCATTGCAGAATGGGGTGAAGGCTCCCCTAATGAACACATGAAGGCACATAAGTAACGGACTTCAAGGCCAGAATTTCATCTGTATTTAAATATATTTAAATGGTGATTGAGTCCCTCTCCTCCGCATGGGTAGGAACAGGACTAATGCAGGCAGTGAATGCTAGCCCAGCCTGAGCTAGCCTCCGGGAACTGCCCATGCTGGGAAGACATGGAAAGGAACCTGCAAAGCACCATTTTCGTTCAGGATGCCTCAGGATGATATTTCGAGAGGGTGAGCCAGGCTCTCCCAGCAAGGAAGCACCAGGGTGAAAACCTCACAGGTCCCAAATCTGGGCTCTTCCCAGTGGGATTTGCTGAACAGAAAAGAATTACCTCCCTCTTCTCAGGAGTGATGGAAACCACACCACTGCTGCCTTCGCTGCTCTCTGAATAGGCACCGGTATGCAAAAACCTGATTTAAAAGCAACTTCGCAGAGGTACCAATTTCAAAACATTTTCTTATCATCATTATGCAAACAGGTAACACAGATTCATCACAAAACACCTACCTTCTAGGTGCTTTAGGCTGTCAGTGCGGGAAACCCTGGGACCAAGCCATCTCCAGCTGAGATTCAACCCAGCTGCTAAACTGTGGCCACCTTCCCTGAGATCCTCCACCAATCTCTTTCCTATTCTTTTTATTCCTTTTTCTTTATTTCCAAGGCTTTTAACAGAGCTGTCCTCGATTATGCAATGTTTCTATCTCTGTGCTTGCAGCAGTGGAGGGAGGTCCAGGCTGGAGGATCATTGACTTTGCCCTCTACGTGACCTTGACGCTGAGGAAGGTTAGCGCTACTGGCAGATGGGCTCCTCTTCTGCAAACCATGCTTTGCTGTCGTTTGCCCCAATTCTCAGCCTGAGCTGCCATGGCAAAGAAGAACTTGTTAAGGAATCGCTTCTGTTTTAGCATGTCCAACTGCTCTTAAGCAGTTCGCACCTACTCAAGAGGTTTTGCAGAAGGCACTTCTTAGTGAAATAGATTCTGGAGATTCTTCAGTGGTTTCTACTGCCCGAACTACACGTGGGATACAGCCAGGTGAAGGTTTAACTGTCAGGGGGCCAGGGTAAGAGCTGTCATGGAAGTGGGATTTCCATTTTGTCAAAAGTTCTGCTTTTCAGTACGGTACAAAAATGAAAAATTACGAGTTTTCCCACAAAACGAAATTTGTGTTTTTTAATTTGGGTGGGTGGAAACATTTTTACATTTTGGTTTTCTTTTGGGAGGCTAGTCGGCTTATATAAATAGAAAGAAATTGCAAAATGAAAAGGTACTCTGAGAAACAACAGCATAAACCTAAAACAACTGTTTTAAAATGCTGTTGTGGAACAATTTAGCTTTTATTTGAAATCCCTTTTTCGAACCCCTCCAAAACATTGCAAAAATCACTGTTTCCATGCAAAGTGTCTGTTCCAAGATTACAACCCCATCCAATACTAAACCAGAAACCCTGCTATGACAATTTCTGTTCCATAGACAGACTACGCTACCTCATTAAATTACACGAACCACCTACAAAATAGCATTTCCCAATGGATAAACACTCTTCCAGAAAAGTTTAATGTGTTCTTGTCAAGTATGAATCGGTCCAGAGAAACCAGCTGATTTTTCTTGTTTGGTTGATTTTTTAACTGGCACTGGAAGTCTGTGCTAATACTCGGGGAGGCCAAGGGAGCTTTCAGGCAGTGCTGTTCCTGCAGCCAGCCCGACCCAGGCGGGCAGCAATGCAAATGGCTCTGGTTTTCAGCTTTTCCATAATGTCTCTGCTACAGTGTGGAGACCACAAATGCAATCATGCTAATGAGGGCTTGCTCCGTTCAGAGCCCTCCCTGCAAACCACGTCTTGGCGATGATGCCAGCACATCACGATGGGCTGCCTCTGGGACATCACCCTCTGCAGTGCACGTAAGACCAGAGCTTCATCTGTCCTGGCATTTTGCATGGGTCAAATTAAGCACATAGTGAAATCAGGGCACATCCCCATTACAAATGAAAAGAAATAGCTTGGATGCAACTGCCCTTTGGAGCTTCATCTCCATCTGCTTTTATGACCTGGGTAAACCAGACACTTTAATAACTGGAACATGTTCAGCTATTTACATGAGAGATGAATGCAGACCTGCACGGATGTTTGGTTGGCTGCTCATTTATTCACCCAAATGAATAAATAATATCAAAGCTACCTGCTGCACAGTGAACACTTTCAAACAATAACGCATGCCAACATGCTTGGAGACATGAGAACATTCAGTGTTCTTCTTTGGAAATTCGCTTCCTGTAATGCAGGCAAATAGTTGTGTGTGTTTCTGTTTGAACCACAATATTTTGCCTATTTAAAGTATTGGGGAAAGTTGTTTTGAGATTTCTAAAAACAAAACTACTTTTTCTCTACTGGGTCAATGGTGAAAATATAATTTTTTCACACAGGCTTTTCCCTCCTAGATTCATAAACCACAAAGTATGGAAGATGGGCACAGCCGGGGCAGGTTAATGACCCTCGGGGAGGGCTGGGAGCCGCTCACCCAGCAGAGCCCGCGGCTGCGTGGATGGACATTTATAGCACATGGCTACGCCTGGCACCCAGGTCCCATCAAGAGGTGTTTGTGTCACCAGCCAGTCTGTCCTCCTGAGCCTCGTTGTGCCACGCAGCAAAAAAAAAAAAAAAAAGAAACCCAGTTTTGTTGCTGAAGGTTTCAGCAATAAAAGAAATCAGCTTGTGTCTTCAAAGCACCAACTGCTGCTGAGGCCAAGTGACATCTCTAATGCATGGAGGGAAGCAGGAGCGATAGTGGGGCTTGCAGAGGATGAACCTCTTCCAAACTCCCCAGCCTCCAGTCTCCGTCTCACTGCACCGCCTTGCTCCCCATACCCATTCCAGAAGCTATGATGGGTTTTGTGCTTTCTCTTGGGCAGTAAGAAAGCCCGGGGCAACTCACGTATCCATCTCTCCAATGGAGACTCTGAATAGGAAGAGAAGAACAAGTGACTCGTTTCTTCTTAAATTGTATGGGTGGGAGCCTCCTCTCAGCATCACCCCAGCTCTCCTCCTAAAGTTGCTTTGATATTCAACAAACACTTGCTTTTTAAACAATGCTGGACTAAACCCTTATTATAATGCCCAGAACCACTTGCAGGCTTTCTGAAACTCATTATTATAATTACAATCAAGAATCGTAGGACGCTCTGCTTTGTGCCAGAACTACATATATAGAGAGAGAAAGAGCGAGGGAGAAATGCCGCTTCAGTGCTGCTCAATTCAGGAGCAGGAACTCCCACCCTATTTAATTTTTCCTCTTTTGTTTTCCAATTTAACTTGTGGCCGCTGAAATCTGGGCTAATATTTGTTTTGTCCTATGTGCTCTTTTTTAGCCTCAATCTGGGGAACCTCGGGCTGTGCCCTGGTTTCCTGCACCCCCTCAGCCCCAGCAGCCTCTGCCCCGGGGTGCGCAGGTGGGTCTGCTGGCAAGGTGCAGTGCTTTGGGTCACAGAAAACATTAGGGGGAGGGCTGTGGGTTTTTTTGGTAGTGTTATCCCAATATACCACTGCCACAGCACAGAGAGAGGGAACCGTGATTCAGCTTTTGCCAGCGCAAGCCCTGGAACAAGCTCTCCCTCTTTGGCAAATAGTGTCTGATGCTGAGCTCGCTTATCGCTGGCTTCCATGGAGATGTCACTGACTGGTGCTTAGAAAAGTGAGAAGGATCAGGCCCTTTCTGCTGAATAAATATCAGATCTGATTCACCACTCAATTGCTTCTGTTTTATCTCCGTCAAACGTCATTGATTATAGAAGGATTTGCAAGTTTAAAACTAGACTAATTCAGTGATTAATCCCAAGCAAAGCCTTCCGTAAATAGAGAGCAATACTCCAGCAGTGTTCAATATTCGTCACATCAATGGAGTGCTCTGTAATATGATTCAGTGGCATTTAGACTTTACTTCCCTTTACTCAGGGCAGTGCTGGGATACATTTAGTTTAGCTAACCCAGACTTTTCTCCTCTATCTCTTCTCCTTGCAAAATGTCAGGCACATTCTCAGTGAAACAAAGGCAAAACTCTCCCGTCCAGCGACTGCCCTGTTCAGTGTTGCAGCCAAACCCTTGGAAAGGCTGGACCGCACACGCCGAGATGCCCACTGGGACCAGAGGCTGCCACAGCATGACGGGGGGAAGGAAGGGGGACTCTCAGCCTCATTGCTTGGTCCCCACATATCTAAAGCCCATTTCAAGCCATGGGCTGACGGCTCCTACAGCGCCTTCCAACAGTGAATTCAGGCTGGTCCAGAGAGTGGAAAAGCTTATTCTAGAACTGTCTGGCTGTAAACATCAAACCACTTTGCTCAGGCTCAGTCTTGCTCATATAGGGCAGCCTCACACAGTATATCCAGAAGCAGTTGGAGCAAAGAAATATGATTTTAATCAAGCATTTCTGCAGCTTCTTTTGGTCCCACCAATCTTTGGATACCACAGGAAAACCTCAAACCACTCTCTCAAATGCTATCTAATCTGAATACAAATAAGAGTTCCAGGTGATGGAAATATTTGGGAGTTTCAGTGTTTGGTCTAAAAAAACCTGAAATGAACATGTTGGGGAAATTTCCTTCCAATGGCAACCTCCCCCCACTGATGACGTAGCTGCTCCGCTTCATCGAGTAGCTGCCAGGTGGTCTGCGGCGTAGGGCACCCCATTTCCATCTGAAGGGTTTTTCCCCTGAGTCATGGTGCCTAAGGAGGTGGACCCAAGACTTTCAGAATCCCAATCTTGGTTTTGTTTCCCACCATTTTTAGAGCCAAGAATCCTGTACCTTTGCTCTCCCTTGGAGATCCTGGGGTCCACTCAAAGCAACAGACCCTAAAGTTCAACTGGGTAAATGGCCCCAGGACCCAAATCCAGTTTCAGAGGCAGATAAATGACGGTAAGAGCAGTCCATCCATTCACCAACCCACTAGACCTGCGTGGATTGCTGGACCAGCTTTGGTTGGCAGCTACAAACATGGAGCTCAGGCGTGTGCAGCTCTTCTAGCTGTTGTCACTCCTTAGCTTGCAAGTTCCCTTGAGAAAGGGTGACCAGCAAGGCAGGTATTTCTGTAGTGCTTTTACAGTGCCTCCATCCACTTCCTCCAACGCTGAACAGCCACAGAAGAACAAACTTCTGAGCACCAGCCATCAGCCAAGGCCAGGATGGGAGACAGGACAGAAGATCTCTCTTTCTCTCACATGAGCTTTACCTCCTCGTGATTCCATTTTTTGCCTTCTAGCAGGACTCCTGTCAGCTGTCTCCAGA
This sequence comes from Gorsachius magnificus, assembly GCA_034008185.1. Lineage (NCBI taxonomy): Eukaryota > Metazoa > Chordata > Aves > Pelecaniformes > Ardeidae > Gorsachius > Gorsachius magnificus. Next base: position 8,721,711 of record CM067094.1, read on the forward strand.
AGATGTGCCTGCTTATTTCCTTGTTTTTCCACTCCAGATAGGTGTTCCTCCTCACGTAGCGAGACAGCCCCAGCTTCTGCCTCAGCAAGGCCTTATTCACTTCTTCTAGTACAATCATGATGATTCCAGCCTTTCCTTCAACAAGCTGCCAGGACTGGGCAATGTCAAACTCAAAGCTACACCACTTGCTCTCCAGAAAGTCAGTAGAGATAACTGCAATGACATTTCTGCTACTCAGAAAACCTTCTTGGATGATATTAGTGACAATGGGTACCCCTGGAAGGAAATCCCTGTAGTAAAGACAAAGCTGGAAGGGAGGCGTTCCTCCTTCTAAGGGTTCCACCAGCTCTTTGATCACCCATTCTTGGTCTTTGCTGGAGTGGATAACAAATGCATCATAGGTGTCACCCCTTTCAGCAGAGTGTTTACACCCACTGAGCAGCACCAAGAAGTAGTATAGCTGGAAGTAGTACCTGTAAATCAGGAAGAAGAACACCACTGCAGCAAGCAACATGATCACTGAGCATGCCACTGTGCTTGCACTGACTTGGCAGGAGGACAGATCAAAACTTGTCAGACTCATGTTCTTCATGTACGCAGGCGTGTGGCATATCATCAGCTCCTTGTTCTGCAGTAGCTCCTGCTTTTCCTTGACCCATTTCAGAAAGTTCACGTAGCCACAGGAGCATTCAAACAGGTTTTGAGAGATATCTAACAGGACCAGACTGTCAGGCAGGATTTCCAGGGCTGAGTCCAACAGAACACTCAGCTGGTTGTTGCTGAAATCCAGGGCTGTGAGGGCTTGGAGAGGCTTGTAGACTACAGGATCAAAGGTCAGTAGCTTATTGTTGCTGATGTTTAGCTCCTTTAGTTCAGAGAGGGCATCGAATGTACTTTGATCCACATGTACTAATCTGCAACTTGAAATATCCAAGGTGTGGAGGTGACTTAGGTTTTTTAAGTTGTTGGCCAATTTATTGTTCTCAAAGGAGTTGCCTGCCATCTTGAGCACTTGCAAAGAGTTCAAGCCACAAAATGTGCACTGGGATTTAACATGAATGCTGGTATGGGAAATATCGAGGTAAATGAGTTTATGAAGGGATAGAAAGACAGGGTAGGAGCCAGGACCAAATAACTTTGTGTGCTGAAGGTCCAAATATAACAAATTCTTCACATTAGTGAAATCTCCAGTCAAACTGATGTCAGAATTGAAGCTTAGGTTCAGGAGTTTCAAGTTTGGACAATTGCGAAACCGAGGGGAACAGCAGCCACTGAAGGAGAGGTGATTCTCACTGAAATCTATCACTTCCAGTTTACTTAGACTCTCAAATTTCTGCCGGAAGCTATTGAGGTGTTTGCTCTTGGTTATACGAAGCACTCTCAGCTCCTTGAAAAGAGACAGCTTCATGGCAGGCACTTCCTTAAACTTGCATTTCTTGCATTCCAGCTGTTTCACTTGAGAGAACAGAGGAACCTCTGACACCTCTTCAAGTTGGAGGTCCACCAACCGAATACTGGAGACATTGCCTATGCAGTTAAAAAGAGTGTCTGTGTTATTGTCAAATTCCCTGAAACAGATTAAGACAAACTCTTGCATTTGTACCTGACACAGTCCACTTAGGAGTCCGCTCTGAAAGTCTACCAGTCTCTGATTGTCACTGAATTCTCCAACTATTAGTCTGCTGACCTGTAAACCAGTCAGGCCTTGAAGAGAAGACTGCATCACATTGAAGTTCTCAAAAGAGGACCTTAGAACCAGCTCACCAAGGTGTATCTTTGCAAAGGACCCTGGCTCTATGTATTTTATATAATTCAAGGAAAGCACCAGTGTGAGGTTGAGCCTGTCTGCTTCCCTCAGGGCATCAAGGTCTCCTTTGGCGATGTATGTGATCTTATTGGAGAGAAAACTCAGGTGCCTGAGAGAGGTCAGGTTGGTGAAATACTCGGGAAGCTTCAACGAAGCAATGCTGTTGTGGCCCAAATTCAGCTCCTGCAGGGTATGCAAGTGTCCAATGGGTAGGTCAGTCACAGAGGTTAAGCTGGTTTCCACCAATACTAGTTTTTTCAGAGATGTTAAACCATAGAAGGCTGCTGTCCCCAGGTACTGGAGGGAATTGGCAGTTAAAATTAATGTGGAAAGTTTAGGAAGATCCTTAAAAGAGTTATCTTCTATTGTATGGAGTTGGCACCTGTTGGGCAGGAAAAGAGAATAAATGTGCATGAAACACTGTCCCTTTCATACTTTTCCACTAACACTGCTACACTAAGCCTTGGTGCAACATTCCCAGGCTCAACCTCACACTGGTTGTGGGTTTGCCTTTACTTGTCCTGGGCAGAGCCAGAACTCCTGAATATGTAAAGGGAACCCTTCCACAGCAGGAGACTTTCTCGCACCTCCTCCCTCTCTTAAATCTGAAGTTCAGCTGCAAAGCAACAGACCTTGAGCAATAGCGAAGGTCAAAAATTCATGCAGGCAGCAGGAAAGCAGCATTTTAGCTTTCTGTTTAGGCCAAAGTAACATCATAAATGACCACCATTGATGGCAGAGCCAACCAGACACAGCACTCCCTTACACCTTGCACCCTCACAGCCTTCAGACTGATGCAGCAGGGGCAAAGCTCACAACTCTGGCAGCAGTTTTGCTGATGATATCTGAGAGGGAACAAACCCCAGCCCCTGATGGCTCTAAAGGAGAAAATTGGGAAAAAAGGGTGGCCACCTAAAGATGGTTTCACACGGAAGGATCCAAAATCTGAGACCCAAATCCATTCCGCAAAGAATTAATGCAAAATTAGTTTATAATCCAGCAAACCTGCTCTGCCGCTCAGCCACTTTGGAGCTGTAACTGTGACGGGACTGAGTGACATTTTTCAGTGAAACAATTTACCCAGAGAAACTGTTGTCTCAAGTCGATGGAAATTATACATCAATTCAAATTTGCTAATAAGCCTCCCCCATCTCCTCCCCCAGATATGTGAGGAGAAGGGAAAAGAGAATATGTTGATATTTTAAAACAGCCTTTTAGAAAATGAATGTACCTTCATTTTATTTTTTTTTTAAACTGTGATTAGAAAAACAGCTCACCCAAGATGTTCCACTTCAGAGTTTTTGTAACAGTGAAAAGTCTGACATTTTTCTTGTTCAGAAAGAAGTAAAACATCTTCCTCCTCCTTCTCACATCCCAACCTACGAGATCAGACTGACAGAGCCAGCTCTGAGCAGAGGGTGTGCGCTCAGTAACTGGACTAAAAACTGCACATCACTTGACCATGGGGATGCACAGAGAGACAGGGATAAAGTCACAAGTGAAAAAAAAAAGAACAGCCAAGACCAACAGACCCCAAAATAAGCAACCACATTGGCCCAACTGGTGAAGCAAGTTTAACCAGTATCCACATAAAAGAGCTCATTACCTTGTAAGATCCAGAAGCTGCAATTCAGGGACTGATGAAAAATAATTTGACCCCAGTGATTTCAGGTTGCTGAAACTAAGATCCAAGTTCAGGGTGGTATTTGGGACTTCAGCAGGAACTCCAGAGACGTTCAGTCCCATGCATCTGAAAGTGGTGTTAGGGACGACCTGTAACAGTGGCAAATGCACTCACGGTCAACATCTGCTCTTCATGAAATTCCAGAAAACTACACTGTCAGGAGAGCAGGAGCAGAATGCCTAACCTGGCAGTTAATTTCTAAATGAGCTGCCCTGAGTTTTAGGAAATAATCTTATATAGCCTAAGCATCTTTCCCACTTCTAATAGAAGCAGTCCTACTCCCCAGGAAGAGCTGCATTTCTTGCTGCTTGAAGCAGGTGCAAAACTACAGGACAGTGCTCCCTGAGGCTATGGATGAACCGGCAGCAACCTCCGAGAGAGCCAGCAAAGGCAGGGGTGCATCGTGTGTCCAGGATCAGCACTCATTTGTTACACTGCAGATAAAAAGGCAGTTCTAACCACAGTAATTCTGTAAGAAATAATTGTCATAAAAAGTCTGCAAAAGGCAGTTGATGAGTGCCAGAAACTTGGGGTACTGGTTAAATCACTCTACAGTACAAATCAGGTGAAAATACTGTATTTTGCAGAAAAGATGGACTTGGCTTGGATCTTTTCCTGAAGGGAAACATAATCTGTTAGATTAACTGTACTGCAGTAACCTCAGAGGTACAGAAAGCCAACAAGAAGAAATGGTTCATGCTGCTGGTTCTGGTTCTCAGATGTTTTTGAGACCAGCGTTTACTTCAAACACTGCAATTGCCTTGGTAACAGCCTTGGAAAAAAGATGGGCTTTCATAAGACAACTAACACACAACAGACTCGATGCACCAATCTATCAAGCAGAGGGAAAAGTTGCACCAGAGAAACAGAAGGATTTTGTGCTCATTTAGAGATCACGTACCTCCAAACAGGGGTTGAGGAGGCAGCCTGCCAGCTGTGATGGGACAAGCACTAGCTGCAGCAGCACCATGAGCATCCCCAGAGGAAGAGGTCCTTTCCTGGGCATCTTCAGGAGGCCAGGCATGCAGGAGAGAGCAGCATGGGTATCATGCAAGGGCGCGGAGTGAGAAACCTCCTGAAGGGCCAAGCACGGTGTTACACCACTCCTGCTTCTCACTGCACGTCACTGAGCATTGCAGAGCACAGAGGGAAGTGAAACTGGTAGCTAACTGTTTTCTAGACATGCTCTGAGTGAACTGCTCTTCTTGCAACTGTTTTTAAAAGATTTAAAAAAAAAAAAAAAACAAGAAAAAAGGAAGTAATGAAAGGTATATTTTGGACTAGAGATTAAAAAGGACTGTGGGTTTTATCAGTGTGTCACTTGACTTGATTGCCTCAGATTAGCTCAGGTCAAACTGTGGAGAAAAAGGGAAACTTCTGTGAAATTCCGAGTCAAATTTCTGGAAGGTCATGCTTCACATCCCATAATTCAAATGCACTAGATAGAGTGAATGGTTCTCTGCCTTTGTACCTTTGCCATCCTCCCAGCTACACCACACTGGCAAGTACTGGAGAAGCGCCCAGCTGTTGCAGATGTTTTTTTGAGCAAGGTAGCAACAGGATTATCTATGGCCAAGCTCTTATGAACATGCAGCGAGGCTTTACCCATCTGGCTGGACCACAGTATCGCAGTTATCGCAGGAACAAGGTGCAGACAGCCAGACACAAGGAGTAAATACTGGAGATTCATGGAGTGATCAGAGCCCAGGACCTTACACTCCTCCGCACCCCTCCCTTGGGTGGGTGGGTTGTTGGGGCCAGCAATCCGGGAGAGGCACAAACACCCCAGCTGGGCTTAGAGCTGCTATCTGCCCTGGTCATGCCTGAATCTGTGTTTGATGCCTTGCTACAGAAGTGAGTACATCTCAATACCATCCTTAATTTACAGTGCAGACACGGCTATTGTTTCTGGAAGAGGCTTTGTAAAACCTCACAGTTGGTAATATTAATTTAAATCAGCTGTGGGCCTTCTAATAAAGCTCCCTGCCTTCATTTACTCTGATAAATGGTAGTGCATTCGTATCTACTCCTGTCTTTCTGTAGATAACTAAGAAGTGTTACTGGGGATCCAGCCATAGGGTTGCTGGGTATTATTAACACCACACAGAGAGAAGTTGCAAAAATGCAAGATGAGCATGGGCTACTAGTCTAGAAGTAGATGGAATAGGGAATGACTACTCATGAAAATCTATGAAAACTGGCATTAAATATAAGCTGCAATATCAGGCCAGTGAACAATCAACTTAGAAAGAAAAGTTTAAAATACCGTGGGGGAGACTGAACTTCTTTGGCAGATCAGTAGCACCGAGAGATGGGGAAATCCTAAAATAACAGATGATCTCTGCGATGAAAAACACATGGCAGCACAATGGGAGCTAAAACCAACACCCTGATGTGCAGCCAGATAATGCCCATTAAGCCAGCAGACAAAAAGTTTGTTGAAATTGGGCAAGTTCTACAAAATCCCCGTTCTGAAAAGCCTCTCGTGATTGCAGGTATTTCCTTTTACAGATGGAATCAAAAGTGAATGGAAACAATTGCTGACTGCTCCTGTGCCTGGATTAAGGAAATTGGCAGAGCATCATGTGTCTGCAGAGAGGACAAATGAGTGCATCTTTTAGTATTCAATATGCAGAATGAAGCAATCCACATTTAATTTTTATCTAAAGCTGAGATGAGCCTGAAGAATGCTCTGGAAATTACCATTTCAATGGAGGCTCACTGAAGATGCTGGAGAGTTTGGGAGCATCACAAAATCCATCCAAGAGCCATGCTTAGGGGTCAAGTGGAAAGTACAGCTTAAAGGACATTCAAAGAATGCGCTGCTTCTATCACAAGGGACAGTTTCACAATACACATTGTCATTGGTTCAATGACAAATCATATAGAAACTGCAAGGGATGGGGCACCAGCAGAAAACACACAAGCTAGCAAATCAAACCCAGCCACCAATTTAGAAAGTCAATGCTGGCTAACTTCATATTCTTCAGCTTGCATACAACAATGTGAAATGACTGTAGAAAGCCATAATGTCTATGTAATTGCCTCCTTTGGTTCACAAGAAACAAAAGTATTATTTGGAATTCTTTAAAGTGACAAGAATAACATCTAAAATGAAACATGATTCACTGTGCTGGCAATTTACTGGTGGGATCATCAAAGATCTCTTAGAAAAGAGGTGTTACAGAAAACCTGTGTTTCTAAAAACACATGCCCAAGTAATATTTGTTCTCCTGAACATTATTATAATATAAGTAACACAACAGCAGACAGCGTGTGCTCAACCTCTGTGATCTCCAGCAAGGCATTACACAGCATAAGACAGCCACAATGTTGTTGGACTGGCAAAGCATCTTGTATTTGCTTATGTTAAAAGAAAATAATCTGCAAACTCCAGCCAAAAAGAAAAGTTAGCTACACTCTTGAACAAAACAATTGGTGATAGTCATGAAAACAGATAGGGCTGTCTGTATCTATGGTGATTTCAAGGTCACAGCTAACCCAGTATCACATGTAGATCCACAGCTATTACTCAGAAGAGAGGATATATTTGCCTCGGTAGTCATCCTGAACAGTTCCCCAAGTCTATCTGAAAATGGAGGCTGAGGAACATGGCAAGAACTATTTCAAGATTAAACAAACCAGGTCTTATTTTATGTGAAAGGACCATCTGTAACAACTATTTGGTTTGTGAGTCATGGATCAGATGGAAGAGAGCATTCCTGAGATGCTGGCACTTACACAATGCAGTATTTGTGGAGCTAGAGAGGGGGAGCACCACGAGAACATCCAAAAAGTACTTGAGAAGCCCAGACATGTGGTCAGACTACACCAGCTGACCCAGTACTGCTCTCAGATGGGTTGCAGCATTGGCCACATGTGCCTTCCTAACTAGCACAGTATCAGCTAATACAACTCAGCTCAGCAGTCACCTGTGGTGAATTAAACTTAAATCACATCACATTGCAGCTGGGATCTAGGCTCAGGGCGTGTAGACAGTTACCGCGTCCTCGAGGTTCTACTGACACATTGCCAGTCCTTATAATCAGCAAGTCAGTCATCTGTCCAAGTTTGAAAGGTTGTCTGAGTGGATAGGAAAAGCAAAAGGAAATGACTCAAAAATTCAACAGTACGTTGAGTTCTGCCATTCTGCTGGGAAAAACAATTTATATAAATCACAAGAAAAAACAGAGGGAAAAAAATCTGGAAATGGCTTTAAGATCTTTTTGCTGCAAATTCCTCAAATACATTGCTTACTGGAAGTGGTGAGTCACTGCCTCACACAGCAACCCCTGGCTGACCTGGCAGGCCCTGGGTAGCGAGCGCTGACCCACAGCAAGGCTGGCGAAGGAGCTGAGAAACTGGTATCATCAGAACAGCCCCCTACTAGCGTGCCTTGATGCCTACAACTCTCACCTGTGATGCTTCCCCATATGAAGTGGGTGTAATAATCTCACACTTGATAGAACATCAGCCTGGAAGACCTATTGCCTTTGCTTCTGGCTCTCATAGCTTTGAAGAAGAGAACAACGTTCAGATTAGAGAGAGAAACTCTGCATTTAGTTTGGGGTGTTAGACAGCTTCGCTGCTGTCTGTCTGAGCAATGACTGACTCTAGTTATAGATCATTTAACTGCTAGTTTCAAAGCAAGGAGCATCAGTAATGCAGATTGCTTGTCACGCCTGTGACTGTAAGTGACAGGTAAGGACATGGAAGTGGAATCTGAGAGTCTCTACATGCTATTTAGCACAGACCAAGCCCTGGCCCATTGCGAATGGTGCCACCTAAACCAAATGGAATTCAGCACAGCTAAAGTGTTTCCCACTGCAGAAAAGGACAGATACTGGTTTGCACAGGGGAAAGAACACACACCACACTTTCCCCCCCAAAAGCTAGTGTCCAAGTTAGTTTGATGAAAAGCAGCCAAGCCTACTTTGAAGTAGATAATGTGTGTCATCAGATGGGCTATTCCCCAAAGCCAAGGTCATATGAATACCCCAGAACTATTCAAAAGCTATTAGGGAAGAACTGTGTCAAGTAACCAGGGACAAATACACAGCTAGAAGAAGTGATTAATCAGTGTCAAGACAGTCACTATCTGTGGCAGCTACTCCATATGGACTATGTCAGGTCAGTTAGAAGCCCTACATTCTACCGAAGTCAATGTTTAATCTAAATGGTTGGAAGGATTTCACACAGATGGTGGAGGCATCCAGACTCGCTTGCCAAGCATTTGTGGACAGGCAGTGAGTGATGGTGGAGCTCCCTTGATGCCTGGAGAGAGGCAGGCTGGCACCAAACAGCCCAGCAGCTCCCTGCCCTTCTGCCTCGGATGAACCACGGTTGCCCCTCGGCTGGCCATGGAGCCGGGGATTCAGTTGCCGTTGACAGGAGGATGTTCACAGTGCCTCGGCGTGAAATGGGCTGTGCTTGGGAGGAATGTAACTGCCTTTCCACAGCCCTGAGAAGGGTGGATTTAACCCCTCAGGCTGGTGCTAGCTTTTGCTACTGAAGCAACAATAAGGCTAATTTTCTTTTTCTTTCCCCCTCCATTACATCCTTATTATGGCATCTGGTAGCCTACTTTACATATGTTTTGTATTACTTTGGCTTTGCCTTATCTTACTTATTCCACCTCCTTTCCCCCAGTTCTCTTGATAATAATGAGTCTGCTGTAGGGCAATGATTTGTTCAGACTATCAAACACGAAGGGGGGGGGGGCATGGAGGGCTGCAGATCTCAGACTTTTTAAACTGGACACAAGAAAGGTTGAGTTGGGAATTCAGTGCTACCACGAAAGCATGGTTAAATATTAAGCCTCTACCACATTGCTCCAACACTCTGGGAAAGTTTGAAACGAGGCAGCTCTAGTGAATCATGGTTACCTGGAGAGATTACGGAACCCTGTTTTGAGGGAAAACCAGCCAGCTTTTAAACATAAGAGCAAAATGCTGTGTAGCAGACCTGCTTGCTTCAAGTACTGAGAGCACTGCCACAGGCAGTGACCAATGCTAAGACTCTTGAGCCTCATGTTTATGGTTTCACTTGACACTACATGACAGGAAAATGCTGCAATAACTACAGCAGAAAGCGCAGACACAGTTCCTGCAAGCTGTGGCAGAGTTCTTGTGTATGCATTACCTAGAGGGAAAATGTAAACTATCTCCTGGGGTTAGTTCATAGCATGCTTTATACATCAGCTTTTAGACATTAAGATTTTTATGCCATTTTACTCTACCAGGAGAGGAACATAGAATATTAATTGTCCACATAGTTGAGAGCCCCCTTGCATTACTTACAAGGTAATAAATTCCAGAAGAGTGGCTGAGCCAGATCCAAATGCGTATTTGCATGCATTTGGAACACCGTATTTTTGGAATCTGCAGAACCTGTGTGGCTACTATGTGCTATTTAGAGAGTAAAGACTTACTTGTGTACAGAGTAAAACCCAAAGCCGGTGTTTAGATGATAAAGAGGAATTTTTAAACCACCCTTTTTCTCCCAAGCTCAGTTCAGTTCTGTTTGCACGTGCAAGATTATCTCATCCCCTTTCAGCCTTCAAGCAACCTTTCTCAAACTAAGCTGGATGAGGGCCAGTTCTTCCACCAGGCTCCCAGGGCAAGGCGGCTTTGGGGGAGTTTTGTCAGCATTTCTTTGGCCATGAATTGCATGCACCAACCAGGACAAAACCATTTCAGCTCTAATGAAGGAGGAACCAGGCTGGCCAAAAGGGAATAGCAGTGGGAGCAACACGGAAGGGCATTAACACTTTGCAGATGTTGAGAGACAGGGCATTATGGAAAGCTTTCAGGAGACAGGGCTGAGATAGTAGAAGAGAAGTTACCCAGGAAAAGAAGTGACATGAATAGCACAGGAAGCGCCTGAAAGCCTGACCACAGCGAAGGGGAGAGAGGAAGCAAATGGGGCAGAAAGCAGAAGTTGAACCTCCTGTGGAAATAGTTAGCAATTATATGGGTACTGTACTAATGCTCCCACACCCCAAATGCTGCTGCTGCAAGACACATGCAGCGTGATGTAAGTTAAGCCAACCCTATTCTTAGAGTTTGCCCTCTAATAGCTATGCAGGAAGAGCCTTCATCCCCACGAGCACCTGGCCGAAGAGGCTGCAGCAAAGTGGTGGCACCAGTGTAGCCATCGGCTTGTAGGTTCATCACTGTAGGTTCTTTCTGCTGGTAGAGGCAGCATTTTGGTGGGGCAGCAGCTGAGGTGAACCCATGATGAGAACAGGCCAGGAAGAAAGTAGCAACGAAAGAAGTAAAGAAGGGGAAATAAGACACAGCTGCATCCTGGAAGGAAGCAGTGGAGGATGAGAAGATGTGGTCCCAGAGGTGGAATGTGGACACGAGCTAGCCACAGATACATGGGAGGTTAAGGGTTCTTAACTGGGGGCTCTTAAATGTGGAAGATCTTCAGCACACAAAGGAGACTTGGCGGGGTGGCTCCATGCTTAGAACAAGCTGGAAGAAGCATGGAAACCTCTGGACAACATGCTGAGTGGGGGGCGGGGGGGGAAAGAGGGGATCACGTGGGGTCATAAAGCTGTGAGAAGATCTCAGAGGAGATACTAAGGTAATTCTCACCCGTCCTGCCCAGAAATCCCCCTCCTACAAAACAGTGCCAACTCCTTGAAACCAGAAGTGCATTTATGCTCAAACAGAACAATAAAAGAAAAAACATTTCTTGTTTCCTGCAGACATTAATGTTTTCCAACAATTAGCAAGACACTGAAATCTCTGAGTGTTCAACCTGGCCCTTTTCCAAAGTGGTGGGTATGAGGCTCTCTCACTACAATCTGATTAGGAAGGAGTTTGAAATCCCATGGCAGGTTTCGCACCCTCATGCCCTCCCTTTCTCAATGGCTGAGGACCAGCTTAGCATCTCAGTTTAGTCCTTTTCACAAATAACTGATGAGGACAGGATGGCCGTTTACAAAACAGGAGGGGATTGCAAGGCAGAAGGGTTGTGCAACACTCCACCCTCCACCACAGCAGTCAGCAGTGGAAACCAGAGGCCAAGGGAGGAAAGGGCAAGTGCTCTGAATCTTAGGATTCAACTCCTACCCCACGTGCAACAGACATACTGTGACCTGCTCAAAAGAACACGGAACAAGGGCAAAGCCCAGCTGGGATCATCTGTGGTGTCTGGAGGGGATGGCAAGCAGCACAGCCTTCTCTCAGCAGTTCTAGGCCTGGAAGGAAGGGCTGGCCATGTCAGCAATCACCCCCCACTCAATCATTTTCAGCAGCCAGTTCCTCTCAGCTGTGATATTGTGCTGAAAGAGCTGCAGGGACAAGAGCAGCAAAGTTATAGGTTATTCCTTACAGTGCCCCTCATCCTGCCCAAAATGCACGGGGTCCTGCCCAGGCCGACTTTGCCTGCAGCCCCTTGCAGCGCTTCCACTGCACAGGACCCTCATCACCGAAGTAGGACAGATGAAAGGTGCCAGCACCTGTGCCCAAGCTGCTCTCTGAGAACAAAGCATGTCCCAACACATTCCCTGGCGTGGGCCAGCAGGAATTCCCATAGGTAACACCAGCGATACCTACCAGGCCTCTCAGCTGCCTGACTCCCAGCTTTGTCCCATAGGTTCCCTGGTGGAGAACACATTAGTTTGAAGGGGAGGCATTTTCTACATCTATTTTCTGAGCGACCCATACTGTAATAATATATTGGCGTAGTATTGTCATGGTTGCCAGAGTAACCAAAGCCTGCAATATTGACCCCTTGGCTCCTATGGAGGGCTAAGTTCAAAGCAATGATTCCCATGGTGGCATATCTCTGGGAAGGGAAAAGAGCAAACATCTGCTTAGGATTTCAAACTCATACATTTACAACACCAGCAACACCTTTGCAGCTGGGATCAGTAGCTTTTTCCAGACTCAATATAGCAAAAAATAGGTAATTAAAGCAGGATGGGTACATGGACAGCACTCCCGAAACTCAAAGAAGGCGCATCTTATGAAAAGGTGCTGCAGAAGATGAGGGCTCATGAGCATACCAGCTCTGGGTTGATAAAACATAGAGCTCCAAGGAAATAAAAACATTTTGAATGGAAGAAATCAGCACACTTTTTAACAAACCCACATCCATGACAGAGCATATACGAGGTCTCTGCATCTCTGTCTTTCTCATGTGCTTCTTTGTGTGCTGGCAGCCTGCTGGTGGCCCTCGTGCAATACTTTTAATCCACGCATTAAATTCTTGTCCCTGGCCTGCGTGCTACAAAACTGCCTTCTGCTCACGTAAAGCTAACATGGCCATGTACAAGATCGAACGCTGCCTTAAAAGCCTTGTGACTCGGCAGTGCAGCCACTATGCTCTCAAGCAGCCAAACATGCTCTCTGGTCCCCCACGCCTAACTGAGCACTTCACACTCCTCGCCTGGATTGTCCCGCTTTGCACTTTCCACATTTTAGCAGGGAAATGTAGTTTTTTTACAGCATTGCTTCAGCAGTCAGGGACTCGGCACCTAATCCCAGCCCCAGCCAAGAGTCAGTGCATGACCTTGGACAAGGTTATTTTGCCACACCAGCCTTCAAGCTTCTCGTGCGTTTGTTTCAGATTACAAACATCCTAGTAGTGCCTGGCAGGCTTAAAGTTAATTAAAGATTGCACAGCACCATCACAAAGATCATCAGGACCAAAGACAAAGTATCTTTAGATTCATTAATGAAATAATGATCCATTGTGCAGTGAAGGGGAAATCTACACTCCAGAAGCAGTGGGCATAACAGCCAGCCTCAGGCCAGAGATCTGCCAGAACGGAGTGTTTCAAGGAATGCCAACCAAAATTCCTCCCATTTTATGCCTGATAGTTATCAGTAATGGTCTTCAGACAGGGAAAGCACAGGAACATGTATGAGAGGGCTTACACGGCACTGCTGCCCATCACTAGAACTATGGTCAGAAATATAAAAGGGGTTTGAATGCAAAATGGCAAGGGGTGATGGGGCAGGCTGGAATGAGAACAACACTGCAGTGCTGTGACAGGTGGAGAAAAGTCTTCCTTTTCTGGGTAGGAGCAGGGCTCCAAACCTGAACCACCATGCTATAGGAAAAGACTGCATTTACCAGGGGCAGGGACTAGCTAATCTAACAAAAAGGTTTTCCTTCCCCTTGCACAGCACTGAAGCAGTAAGGTATAAGGGAAGGCGCAGAACAGCGATGCTCATCTGTCTGCTCTCCAGTACCTATCATGCCCTACTTGATGTGTGCAGGTGCAGCAGTTTTTACGTGGCTTCACAGGTGACATACAGGTTGAGAATATGTAGCTGAAGGACATTCCCATTCCAAACCCCCATCTTTGTCTGCAGGAGAAAGGCAGAAAGGTACTTAAGGCATGTCTGCGCACACCAGACAGTAAAGATCCCTGAATCAGCTGTAGTCCACTGCTCTGGGTGGGTGCTCAGAAGGACTCCACTGCCCTGGGTGGGTGCTCAGGACGACTCCACTGCTCTGGGTGGGTGCTCAGAAGGACTCGGGAGAGTCTAGGGGAACAAAGGATCTCCTGATCTTCTACACTCATTCCCATACACCCGTCTCCAATGTGGCTGAGACTGGGGTCTTTCTAATCAGTGAAAAATAAGGTCTCAGGTGCATTATGCAGCTCATTAAATATTTGAAAGATACATGATTATTAGAGCTCTTGAATACGTCACTGCAAATAACCTGGTTTCAACCTTCCCTCATTAAAGACATCTCACTTTATTCCTTATTTTCAGCAATGCTTCCCTAAGCCAGAGGAAATCCAGGGGCTTGAATGGGACACACACCATCGGTGTATCGTTGCTGTTTTCCAGAGGGTTGGGCAGAGCTGATTCAGGGAGGAAGAGACAGGTACTGGTTCTCTCACCCACAACTTTCTTGTGCTCTTTTACTGGAGCATCATTGAATCTGAGAATCAAAGCCCGAACGTGTCCAGTTTCAGTATCACTTGTTCCCAACCACGGAGGCAGCTGTGTGCTGTCTCTCACGACTGCCTGCGTGAGCTCACTTGAGGGCACCGACACACATTACGGCCCAAGCCAGCAGCCTGGTTCCACGGTATGGGGCACCTCACACAGACACACCAGTAGTTGCTTGTAATAAAAAGGCAGACAGCAGTGGCAGACAACCACTATTTTTCAGATAGGGAAGTGAGGCACAGAGAAATTAAATTACTTTCTCAAGTCAGAGTAAAAATGCATGTAGTTCTGTAACACTGGGATTGCCTGCCACTCTGTCCTGGTTTCGGCTGGGATAGAGTTAATTTTCTTCACAGAAGCTAGCATAGTGCTGTGCTTTGGATTTAGTGCTAGAAGAATGTTGATAACACGCTGATGTTTTTAGTTGTTGCCAAGCAGTGCTCAGACTGTTCAAGGACTCTTTGAGCTTCTCCTGCTCGGCCAGGTGCATAACAAGCTGGGAGTACAGCACAGCTAGGACCCAAACTGTCCAAAGAGCTATTCCATACCATATAACGTCATGCTCGGGGGGGCTTGGTTGGTCGGTCGCGGGGAGAGTGATCGCGGCTCAGGTACTGATCGCTGCTCGGGTACTGATCGCGGCTCGGGGAGTGATCGCTGCTCGGGACGGGCTGGGCATCGGTCAGCGGGTGGTGAGCAATTGCATTGTGCATCATTCGTTTTGTATATTCTGTATATTTTGTTATCATTCTCATTATTACTATTATTATTATTTTCTCTTATTAAACTGTCTTTATCTCAGCCCTCGGCTCTAACCTTTTTCTCCTTCCCGATTCTCTCCCCCATCCCACTGAGGGAGGGGGGGGAGTGAGCGAGCGGCTGCGTGGTGCTTAGTTGCCAGCCGGGTTAAACCACGACAGTCCTTTTTGGCGCCCAACGTGGGGCACGAAGGGCTTGAGATAACGACAGAGTAACCGGAGAATATTAAGGAATCTGTTAAACAGTTGTGGGTTGCGAATTGATTCATTTGTTCTTGATATTAGCTTATCCGATTTGCACCATGCTCCCTCCTTTGCTGTACTTGTTAAAAGTTGGTGTTGGTTTTTGCAGTTTGTTATGCTCTGCGGTGACTAAACATGTTTTGCTTGGGAAACTTCTTATTAAAACAATGACCTTGAGCTTCATCTGGTATTTGGGTTTCATGTCGAAGTCTTTACTGCACTTTGGGTACCACCTTGCGGGGAATATTAGCAATTATACATGGGACTCTGAAAAGTTTGTTCTGGAGGAAATACAGAATGGCACTTTTTCTGCCTTCTTTGATGATGTTTCCTCCTTCATTACAATAACTTTTCAGTATCTTGAACATCCTTGGATAGTTAAGATACATCTGTTGATATCTGTTTGGACTATTGTTTCAGTTTTGTCCAAAGTTTGTAAGCAACTTAATAATACCATCCAGATGTCTGCCCCAGGGCTGGATAGTTATGAGTGGAAGGGTATTTGGGGTAGTATGGGTAAATGCCTAGAACGATGGGCACCTCCGATGTTTTGGAAATTCACTCCTGAACAAGTGCAGAATCCTGAAAAACTGGTAGAATATTTGGAAAAGGTATGCTGTCACCCTGGCAATTCTAAGCAAACACAAATCACTGCAATGTGCTGGGGCCTGGCCCATGCTTACCGAACCCTGTTCAACACGATTCAACACATCCAAAGGGAACAGAAAGTCTCTGGATCTGATGATAAGGCCACAGCCACTGCAGCTACTCCAACCCTGGCCACAGCCACTGCAGCTACTCCAACCCTGGCCACAGCCACTGCAGCTACTCCAACCCCAGTGATGTGCGCTGCGGCTACTCCAACCCCAGTGATGTGCACTGCGGCTACCCCGGCCACAGCCACTGCAGCTGAACCAATGAACCAACCCGTGCCAGTATCAGTCGCCCCTACACAAAAGAAGAAATCTTGGAAGCGAAAGTCAACTCGTTTAGAAAGGGAGGATGAAAAAGCGGGGCCATCACAAGGGGAGGAGGAAGAGCTCATAAACGAGACAGAAACCACCACATCCCTGTCCTTGAGTGAGCTGTGAGATATCCAAAAAGATTTCAGCCGTCGTCCAGGTGAGCACATTGTCCCTGGCTACTCCAATGCTGGGATAATGGGGCCAACAGCCTGGAACTCGAGGGTAAGGAAGCCAAGCAACTAGGATCCCTTTCTAGGGAAGGGGGCATTGACAAAGCGATTGGAAAAGGGACACAAATCCTCAGCCTCTGGAGGCATCTACTGTCAGCCATGAAAGAAAGATATCCCTTCAAGGAAGGTGTCATATATCGCCCAGGTAAATGGACCACTGTGGAGAAAGGCATCCAGTACCTGAGGGAATTGGCTGTTCTGGAGGTGATTTATAGTGACCTGGACAATGACCAGCTGCCCAAAGATCCAGATAGTGTCCAGTGCACATGACCCATGTGGCGGAAGTTGTTACGTAGCGCACCAACATCATTTGCCAACACATGGGCAATGCTGAGCTGGCAAACTGGATGGGGACCAACAGTGGATGAAGTGGCTGGCCAGCTCCAGGAATATGAAGAAAGTATCTCTTCCCCCTTTGTTTCGGCTGTGGAGAAACTGTCCCGGAAGTTTGAACGACTCGAAAAGCGTATGCCCTACTCCCCTCCTGTACAGACCAGTATCTCAGCCATCAGAAGTAAGCGCCCTTCTGCTCAAGAAAAAGAATATCGAGGGTACACACCACGGGGCACTCTATGGTTTTACCTGCGTGACCATGGAGAGGACATGAGGAAATGGGACGGAAAACCTACGTCGGCCCTAGAGTCACGAGTATGCGAGTTGCAAAGAAAAACAAGCACAAAAGGGGACTCTTCCAAGAAACTTGTTGCTCCAATTTCCAGAGACTGGGCAGACTGTAGTTTTTTCAGACAAAATAGAAGGGCTGATCTTAATTCTGATTGTGATGAAGGAACTTCTGACTCATATACACAAACAATGAGCAACAGTGACCAGGATTAGAGGGGCCCTGCCTCCAGCCAGGTGGAGGAAAGGGACAACAGGGTTTACTGGACTGTGTGGATTCGATGGCCTGGCATGTCAGACCCACAGAAGTATAGAGCTTTAGTAGACACCGGTGCACAGTGTACTCTAATGCCATCAAGCCATATAGGGGCAGAATCCATTTGTATTTCTGGAGTGACAGGGGGATCTCAAGAGCTGACTGTATTGGAGGCCGAAGTGAGCCTAACTGGGAATGAGTGGCAAAAGCACCCCATTGTGACTGGCCCAGATGCTCCGTGCATCCTGGGCATGGACTACCTCAGGAGAGGGTATTTCAAGGACCCAAAAGGGTACCAGTGGGCTTTTGGTATAGCTGCATTGGAGGCAGAAGAAATTAAGCAGCTATCTACCTTGCCTGGTCTCTCAAAGGACCCTTTGGTTGTGGGGTTGCTGAGTGTTGAAGAACAACAAGTGCCGATTGCCACCACAACAGTGCACAGGCGGCAATATCGCACCAACCGAGACTCCCCGATTCCCATCCATAAGCTGGTTCGTCGACTGGAGAGCCAAGGAGTGATTAGCAAGACTCGATCACCCTTTAACAGTCCCATATGGCCAGTGAGAAAGTCTGATGGAGAGTGGAGACTGACAGTAGACTATCGTGGCCTGAATGAAGTTACGCCACCGCTGAGTGCTGCCGTGCCAGACATGTTAGAACTTCAATACGAACTGGAGTCAAAGGCAGCCAAGTGGTATGCCACAATTGATATTGCAAATGCTTTCTTTTCAATCCCTTTGGCAGCAGAGTGCAGGCCACAGTTTGCTTTCACTTGGAGGGGCATCCAGTACACCTGGAATCGACTGCCCCAGGGGTGGAAACACAGCCCTACCATTTGCCATGGACTGATCCAGACAGCACTGGAACAGGGTAATGCTCCAGAACATCTGCAATATATTGATGACATCATTGTGTGGGGCAATACAGCAGAAGAAGTTTTTGAGAAAGGGAAGAAAATAGTCCAAATCCTTCTGAAGGCCAGTTTTGCCATAAAACAAAGTAAAGTTAAAGGACCTGCACAGGAGATCCAGTTTTTAGGAATCAAATGGCAAGATGGACGTCGTCAGATTCCAATGGATGTGATCAACAAAATAACAGCCATGTCTCCACCAACTAGCAAAAAGGAAACACAAGCTTTCTTGGGTGTTGTGGGTTTTTGGAGAATGCATATTCCAAATTATAGCCAGAGTGTAAGCCCTCTCTACCAAGTGACCCGGAAGAAGAATGATTTCAAATGGGGCCCTGAACAACGACAAGCCTTTGAACAAATTAAACGGGAGATAGTGCATGCAGTAGCCCTTGGACCAGTCCGGGCAGGGAAAGATGTAAAAAATGTGCTCTACACCGCAGCCGGGGAGAACGGCCCTACCTGGAGCCTTTGGCAGAAAGCACCAGGAGAGACTCGAGCCCGACCCCTAGGCTTTTGGAGTCGGGGATACAGAGGATCCGAAGCCCGCTATACTCCAACTGAAAAAGAGATATTGGCAGCATACGAAGGGGTTTGAGCTGCTTCAGAAGTGATTGGTACTGAAGCACAGCTCCTCCTGGCACCCCGACTGCCGGTGCTGGGCTGGATGTTTAAAGGGAAGGTCCCTTCTACACATCATGCAACTGACGCTACGTGGAGTAAGTGGGTCGCACTGATTACACAACGGGCTCGAATAGGAAACCTCAGTCGCCCAGGAATCTTGGAAGTGATCATGGACTGGCCAGAAGGCAAAGATTTTGGAATATCGCCAGAGGAAGAGGTGGTGCGTGCTGAAGAAGCCCCACTGTACAATAAACTGCCAGAAAATGAGAAGCAATATGCCCTGTTCACTGATGGGTCCTGTCGTCTTGTGGGAAAGCATCGGAGGTGGAAAGCTGCTGTATGGAGTCCTACAAGACAAGTTGCAGAGACTGCTGAAGGAGAAGGTGAATCAAGTCAATTTGCAGAGGTGAAAGCCATCCAGCTGGCTTTAGATATTGCTGAAAGAGAAAAATGGCCAGTGCTCTATCTCTATACTGACTCATGGATGGTGGCAAATGCTTTGTGGGGGTGGTTGCAGCAATGGAAGCAGAACAACTGGCAGCGCAGGGGCAAACCCATCTGGGCAGCCGCATTGTGGCAAGATATTGCTGCCCGGGTAGAGAACCTGGTTGTAAAGGTACGTCATGTAGATGCTCATGTACCCAAGAGTCGGGCCTCTGAAGAACATCAAAACAACCAGCAGGCAGATCAGGCTGCTAAGATTGAAGTGGCTCAGGTGGATCTGGACTGGCAACATAAGGGTGAATTGTTTCTAGCTCGGTGGGCCCATGATACCTCAGAGCATCAAGGAAGAGATGCAACATACAGATGGGCTCGTGATCGAGGGGTGGACTTAACTATGGACGCTATTGCACAGGTTATCCATGAATGTGAAACATGTGCTGCGATCAAACAAGCCAAGCGGTTAAAGCCTCTCTGGTATGGAGGACAGTGGCTGAAATACAAATATGGAGAGGCTTGGCAGATTGATTATATCACACTCCCACAAACCCGCCATGGCAAACGCTATGTGCTCACCATGGTGGAAGTGACCACCGGCTGGTTGGAAACATACCCTGTGCCCCATGCCACTGCCCGGAACACTATCCTAGGCCTTGAAAAACAAGTCCTATGGCGGCATGGCACCCCAGAAAGAATTGAGTCAGACAACAGAACTCATTTCTGAAACAGCCTCATAGACAAATGGGCCAAAGAGCATGGCATTGAGTGGGTCTATCACATCCCCTATCATGCACCAGCCTCTGGGAAAATTGAACAATACAATGGACTGTTAAAGACTACACTGAAAGCAATGGGTGGTGGAACATTCAAACATTGGGATACACATTTAGCAAAAGCTACCTGGTTAGTCAACACTAGAGGATCTGCCAACCGAGCTGGCCCTGCCCAATCAAGCCTCTTACGTACTGTAGAAGGGGATAAAGTCCCTGTAGTGCATGTAAAAAATATGCTGGGGAAGACAGTCTGGGTTACTCCTGCCTCAGGTAAAGGCAAACCCACCCGTGGGATTGCTTTTGCTCAAGGACCTGGCTCTACTTGGTGGGTGATGCGGAAGGATGGGGAAGTCCTTTGTGTACCTCAAAGGGATTTGATTTTGGGTGAAAACAGCCAATGAACTGAATTGTATGATGTTAATTGCTGTATCATATATGTCATCATTTTTATTATTGCTGTATATCCTACCAATGGTATAGCAGTAAGAATCGCCCAGATTAAGAAGAATGAATTCTGAAGAAACTGAGGAAGTGCAGCGGATGAAACCAGACCTGACTTCAGCATGCAACAACCCAACACCGGACCCCAATTCTCCTGCCCTGAAAGACTGTTACGACAGATGAAGCCCAAAACCATGGACTAGATGAACCCAATGGACATTTTAGAGGGATGGTCCATAGACTAAGGGAATGCTATCTGTGTATATATATATCAAAATGGGAAGGTGGTGGTGATTAATCGGAATGTATTGTACGGGTAGGACCTAAGCATGACGTAAATGGTATAGAATAAGGGGTGGATAATGTCCTGGTTTCGGCTGGGATAGAGTTAATTTTCTTCACAGAAGCTAGCATAGTGCTGTGCTTTGGATTTAGTGCTAGAAGAATGTTGATAACATGCTGATGTTTTTAGTTGTTGCCAAGTAGTGCTCAGACTGTTCAAGGACTTTTTGAGCTTCTCCTGCTTGGCCAGGTGCATAACAAGCTGGGACCCAAACTGTCCAAAGAGCTATTCCATACCATATAACGTCATGCCCGGGGGGGCTTAGTCGGTCGGTCGGTTGCGGGGAGAGTGATCGCGGCTCAGGTACTGATCGCTGCTCGGGTACTGATCGCGGCTCGGGGAGTGATCGCTGCTCGGGACGGGCTGGGCATCGGTCAGCGGGTGGTGAGCAATTGCATTGTGCATCATTCGTTTTGTATATTCTGTATATTTTGTTATCATTCTCATTATTACTATTATTATTATTTTCTCTTATTAAACTGTCTTTATCTCAGCCCTCGGCTCTAACCTTTTTCTCCTTCCCGATTCTCTCCCCCATCCCACTGAGGGAGGGGGGGGAGTGAGCGAGCGGCTGTGTGGTGCTTAGTTGCCAGCTGGGTTAAACCACGACACACTCCACCAAGCTGGAGATGGCTATCCAGCTCCCAGGTACAACATCTCTGAATGAGTGGTACAACTTTTGGCTTGTGCAGCACCTGGGCTTGGCCATGAACTGCAAGAGCTGATGGATCCTAGAGGTTATGTTTGCCAGGCAAGAAAGTCACATGCACATTATCACTCCTCAGTGATATCACTTACTCAGCTTTAGTAAAGATTCAGTACCTTATGATAACATGGTGAGAGTCAATCATTTTCCCAAAGCGTTGGCTGTGGATGGAGCAGCCATTGCCGGCCACAACGCACCTTTGGCACTATAAGCTGTGAAAATAACAGATTGTGAGAGATGAAGTCCTTCTCTAACATGTGTCTCCACCAGGTTAGATCAGCATCCCTTGAGGGCCTTTTTGATGTTCCCAGGTAACTCCTGGGGTGGCATCAGAGGGGCGAAGCTCTGACTAATAGGACTCTGGCCGTATCCTGTCTTAGTGACCATAAGGCAATGCAGTGCTATCAACATACCAGGAAAATTGTGAGGGATCTCTAGTTAGCCAGAGGACACAAGACACTAAAATGCAGAGAAACTCAAGTGTGGATACCTAGCAGACCAGTAACTAGGAGAGTGAACCTCTGCTTGAGGCATGCAGTGTATTATGGACAGGAAGAATGAGGGGCCACAGAGTAATTCCTTTAATGAATTAAAGGAAAGAAGAAGAAGGGCCCAAGTGAAAGTATTTGCCAACAGCTGCCGCAGTCTACTTCACTTTCTGCTCTCCCTGAATGTGGGCAGGCAGAACTGAGAGAGGTACCCAACTTTCCAAGCCCTGGACTGTCACACTTGGGATGGAGTTAAAGCAAGAGAAAATAGATGGGATGGGGCAATACTGAGAACAGAGATCAGGGCATGACAGAAGTTAAAGGGAGGGAGCTGGAACCCAGCAGCTTAAGTTCATCAGTATGAGCGCTGCTTGAAAGAGCACGTTTAAAAGGGAGTGAAAGAGAAACCTCCTGAGAGAGGAGAGGAACAGTGACAAGAGTGAGACGCAGAGAGGGCTGTGAAGTTGAGCAGTAAGAGAGAGAACCTTGAGTGGCTACAGAAACCAGGGCTCTCAACCCAAATATCACTTCCCTCACATGCCTGCTCCCCTAACACCCACCTCCAGCCCAGCCTTCGTACCGGGCAAAGGATCCAGGCAGCTCCTGATTTGGAAGATGCTGCAATGTGGTAAAAGCAGAGAGAACTAGAAGACAAGAAGTTGAAGAGTCATTTTCAGGGAAGAAACATGTCCCTGCCACTGCCAACAGGCCAACTCTCCTTTTTCTTCTGCTCCAGAGAGTTTTCATCCTTTCATAAACTGCTAGGACACTTTACCTGGGAGAGCCTGCTCAGACACCACTCTTGTCACATCCATCTGCCCAACCCTGCCCAAACTGAGGCATTTTTCCACATAAAAGGCATGTTCTTTATGACCAGCACTACCAGCAACCAAAGCTGCTCTGTGGTACCTCACACTGAAAAAGGCAACTGACCTTCTCTCCGTTAGCATTTGGTAACTTCCACAATGGCTCCTGCTTTGTCCACAGGAGCATTGCTGTCAGCCTTCCCCTTTCCATTCCTCCTGGCATAGCTAGAGACTGGAGTTAAAGCACTTCCACCTTCCTCCATCACCACCATCATGAACTATGAACTCTTCTCAAAAGCATGCCACCCAGTCAGTTGTCCAGATTGCCCCTGGTGCACCCTGGTGCCCAGCTGCACCTCCCCTGCAGCACCCAAGGCTGCCCCATGAGGGGGAGGCTCCCCAGCTGCACAGTGTCCATCCAAGGCAGGACAATGCTGAGGGACGAGCATTGCAATACCTGAGCTCTGCAGCCCGAAAGGCAGTTTTTATGGTACCACAGAACTTTTTCAAGCTCTCTCCTAAAAGCTCTGTCCCTGAGTGTGTATAAGCATTTGCTGATCAGGAAAGGCTTCCAAGTGAGATTCAAACCTACCAAGAGAGGTTCAGAGAGGAGGCAGTTTAGGGAAGATGGGAGCAGCCACAGCAGTATCAGACACAAGGACTATGGCAGCTGAAGCAGGCTGCATAATGAAGAGCTTTGGAAAGCTACTGAGCTATCCTGAAGTACTTCCCAGAAATGACCCACATCTTTTAAATACAGTCCTCAGTGCTGTTTCTAATCCACCCTCTGAGCAGCAGTGACTGCAAAATCTCAGTTCCCTCCAGTTCTGGCCCCCCAGTTCCTCTCTCTTTTCCATCATTTCCCTTTCTGTACATGTTTGGGGAATGCTTATTCAGCTTTTAATTGTTTATCCACAAGAGGAGAGAGGCACAGAATTCCAGTTACATTTCCAATTTCATTTATTCATTCATTTCATGACAAAGCTCATGACACCCATGATAAAGCCTTGCTGCACACTGATCAGTGCAACAGTGCATCTTTTCCTCTCTGACTGTCCTTCAGAGGACATTTTATGGACGCATCTGTATTGCATCATTCTGCTGGCCTGCTGACTCCCTTGTAGCCATGTCAAGATGCCATTGTGCAACAGTTAGCTGAACTTATCTCTTATTTCCTTTCCTTCGTATCTGCACATAAGCCCCAGGCTGCCGGTCTCCACCCATCAGCAACCACTGAGACAGTGATTCATCTCTCAGCAAAGTTCCCCAAACAAGCCATGGCTAACAAACCTCCCAAGAAAAGGCTTTCTCCACACAAAGCATCTCTGGCAAGCACCAAGATGTGAAAGAAATAAGGTTCATTTCCTACTAGCCCTTCCTAAAGGCTCAGAATCAGTGATAGTTCAGGAGGTCTCTTAAAGAGGTCTACAAATGTAGGGTTTTGAGCTCCTGATCATGTTGTCCTGTCTGCCAGCTCCTGACCACTTCTGTCCCATGAACAGCATCCATCCCCCAACCCCCAAGAGCACATAAAGGGCTCCTTTACACAAAGGAATTTAGGTGGAAACAGACCTCTGGAGAGCTAATGCCAAAGTTAAAGCTGTTCAGGACCTTGAATAGCTTCAGTTTTAGTTTTCAGTTCTGCACACACAGACCTGCAGAAGGCAATGGAGAGGCTAACACAGGCGGAGCAGCCACACAGCCGCAGCACTACAGCCAGGACCACCCCACTGCACAGCCCACGAGACCTCTCCCCCCAGACGGCATCTCCGGAGCCCCTGCAGCCATCAGACCTGCAGAAGAACAGACCCTGTTTCAGAGTTTGGAGCCTCCAAGTGGCTGTATTTGAGTTAGCCCCTTGCTAGACAAAATTAAACGGGGCCTTCTGGTGATGAACTCAAGTAAATGCAGATCCTTTCCCCCAGAAGCTGAGGACACTTGCTTGCAAGCTCAAGCCTCACGGCGCTCCAGAAATTGCTCACATCAATCTGTAAGGTGACAGGGCAACAATGCAGAGAGGGGAAGGGACTGACCATGGCACCCTCTGAGCCAGTCAAGCCCACAGCCCCGTGGTGTGCTCCCCATGGGGCTGGCCTGGCCCCAAAGCCTGGCTCCCCTTCCCTGCACCCACAGCCCTCCCGGCTGCACCCACTGCTGGGGTGGTCTGGGGAGTCCCACATCAACAGTGTGGGCTCCCTTGCTCCTTTCTCTCCATAGCTGTCGGCTGGCTGCTCCTCAGAATGTCACAGGGAACAGGGGACAGTTGAGGGCCTTCCAACAGCCCCTGCAGCACAAAGTGATCCGTTATCCCACAGACAGGCAGCAGGATGCAGCTGCAACCCACACCATGGTGCTTGGGTACATGCCCAGAGGACAAAAGCCTTTGCTGAGGACAGCAAAGGCTCACAGAAATAAGAAGTCTACATGCAGGAGAGATCCTCCAGTCCTGACCAGGGCTGCTTCCCAGGCTGAAATCAAGAGGTTCAGAAAAAAGATTAGCTAAAGCCACTTCAGTAACATGGACGATAGCTTGTCTGAGCGGCTCTTCACCTTGAGCAAGGAACCATGCTGATTCAGAGCGTGAGCTCAGCTCACCCCGAGTACCTTGCTCCACATGGGTGAATTTGGGACTGTGGATGCAGAAGGGAAAAAGTCCTCCATCATTTGCACCCATCTAATGAACATGACAGCAGTTACATCTTGGTCATTCAGCAGCAGTGATTTTTTCTGTGACAACCAACAAACCTTTCAAGGCTGGTAGGAAATCAGAATTGGGTTTCTTTCTCTTGGAGGGAGATCACAAGCAGTTACATACACTTGTACAGCCACTGTATCAGTGGGTCTCTCCTGGACCTCTTAAACACACCACACAGAGGCTTTCATCAGCTGATTACTTCTGGGCTGCTACACGCATACACACAACACAGGTAAACACCCACATCTGGACCTTAATCCTGCAAAGAGCGCAGCAGCGTTTATCAGAGGGTGACTGCTAGACCTCCCCCACACACAGAGGAATTTAATTTGTGTATCACAGAAGCACATTAACCCCGCTCTACCCTCCTTGTGCACACGTATCACATAGGCGGCAGGCCTTGCAAATATTAACGCTTTTGAAAGAAGTTATTCCTCCCTTGCCCTTGCTGCAGAAGCAGCATATTGGGTGGGCATGGGGAAGAATTCACTTTACAATTGTGCAAAACAACAAAAAGATTTTTACACTTTTGGAAAAAAGTCACCTTTTAGATTCTTTTCTACTCTCCACCCCCCAAAGACATCCAAGATGACTTGATTTTCTAAAAATACACCCAAAACAGGCACAGTTAAAGCCTCTCTGGAGAAGCCCAGCTTTGCTAGTGACAAACACAAGTGCAAAACCTGTGCACAGAAGAGCTGCATGTGGCAGGGCCATTTTCAGGAGGGGGCTCAGCATTTGGAAAATACAACTGCTGGAGCAATCACCATGACTAGGGCCTGTGCTCCCGTTGCTGATCCCCATGTGTTGGGAGCACATGGAAGTCACCCCCATCTCAGTCTGTGGGGACACCCAAAGCCATGTGTGTCTGATTTACAAAAACCCGTCTTCTCCCTCACCTCTTCTCTCACTTCCCATTTTTTGAATCTCTCTAGTGAAGACATCAGTGGCCAAGAGGGTCCCCTCCTTCCATAGAGCCCAGCCCAGCAGGGCCCTAGGGCAGGGGGATACCACAGTGAGCGCTGGCTGGGAGAGAGCAGGGCTCTGCATGCATCAAGCTTTTCTTACCAACACAGAGCCAGTTCATCAGCTTTTTCCACTGGAAGAAGGCAAAGAAGAGCCTCCCCACTCCGGATCTGGCATTCATGCTGTCTCCATGCACATCCTGCAAAACAGTGGAGATGACATCTGTCAAAAACTAGGCTGATAAGCTTTTGCCTGGCTTTTTTGCAGAGACAGACAGGCAGGGTGCCTTGTCCCACAAGCCTAGACTTCCCGATGCCATGCATCCATCCCTACAGCGTTGGGCCCCCCGCCCTGTCTGCTGACCCACAAGACCCCCATGCATGGAGAAGAGTGGCTGCACTGGGTCAAGCCCTTCTCTCACTGTTTTGCTTGGTGCTCTGGCTGATTGAGGCAGTAGGTAAGCCCTCAAACGCCCTGCCAGCATAGGCAGGTCCCACCCATACCCTGAGCCCCAGAAGCAGGCTCTGAACCAGAAACAGTGATCAAAATCAGGTCATCCCACCACCTGCACAGGACCCATGGTCACAGCTAGGATATGCAGCACCGGAGGCACCTAACCGCTTTCCCAGGGGTGTTTCCTTCTCGCAGCCCCACAATTTGTTCCTCCAACAAAGGAAAAGAGAGCCCACAAAGTGCTGCTTTGACTGCCAAGCAATACAGTCCTGTGATCAATCGTCATAAGCCATGGAGTTTGTAGTGTTTAGGTGTCTGAGTTTGACTGACAGCCTTAATTATACATGGACAGCATCACAGCTCAAAGAGACTATTGCTGGTTCGGGCTGGTGAGAAACAGGAATATATAATTTAATACGCTCCTGTCTCAGAGGGATGGTGCAGAAAGTGAGAGCCCAGATTACCCATCTGATGGTGATCATCCAATTATCCTCAGTGAGCTAGATTCAGATCCCAGCTCAGCAGGGGGAATTTCTTCCCCAAAAGGGTTGTCAAGCATTGGAACAGGCTGCCCAGGCAAGGGATCGAGTCCCCATCCCTGGGGGTATTTAAAAGCTGTTGCTTATTTAAAAGAGTATTTAAAAGATGAGGTGCTTAGGGACATGGTTTAGTGGTGGGATGGCAGGATTAGGGTAACGGTTGGGCTTGATGATCTTAAAGGTCTTTTCCAACCTAAACAATTCTATGATTCTAAGTGCTTGTGGTGCTCTCAATTCACGCTCTTCCTTCTATAGCCTGACCTGGAAAAAGACCTTTGCAAGGCTGATTAACCCATCCAAGCAGATCCTTCTGCTCATTGCCACCCGGCTGGAGCATCACTGCCCCCTGAAACCCAGGGCTGGCAGCTGCTGCTTCCCCTGGCCGTTCCAAGGCAGTGCCTGGCCTTAAATGGGAAGTCCTGGTAGCCCCGTGTGCTTTGGGAAGGCAGCGTTTTTCTGGATAGATGGATACCTTTAGGGCAGGGGTATGGGGGGTGCTTCCCCGAAAGATCTAAAGACAGGGGCGTAGAAAGAGCTAGCTCGTCTCTTCTGGCTTTAGACTTACTGTGGGCACAGGAGTGGGTTGAGTGGGTGCCCTTCACAGGCTGCTTCCTTTGCTTAAAAATACAAGGAAGGAAAGAGTTCTCTTACCACTTTTCTTGCAGGTAAGCCTTGCAGACTTGCCCTGCACACTCACTCATAAATGGGGTCCCCCTTTCTCCCACTCTGTCAAACTTTGCAGTCAAAACTAGATGCAATGCTTTCAGTCTCTAACTAGTCTTAGGGAGAAAAGCTTCAGATCTGAGCAGCTATTTTGTACTTGCAACTTCCCACCCCTCTCATCCATCCCTGGAGTTAATATCAGCCTGGCACGTGCAGGAGTTTCTTGCTGTTTTCTGCTGCTATGCTTTCCCCAGGGGCAAGCTAAAACCAAGGGAGGGAGAGCAGATACAAGAAATCCCATAATCAAATACAGCAACCACAGGGGAGTAATTTAACATTTTGCTCTTAAGTGAAGGAAAGAGGCAGGGTCAAGGCAGGTGGAAGATCCCATTTCCTTCTTATTCTCGAGACACGATCATCTGAAACCAAGGCATTACATCTGTGCTACACGCAGACTGGAGCAGGAGGTGGAGGACAAGCAGTTTGAGAAAAGGTCTCTTGTTGCTTGACAGAAATGCAACTCCATTTCTTCACACAGCCAGGGTTTTCACTCGCATGTCCCTCCTTGCATTGAGAAAATAGTCCCAAAAGCCTGCATGCATATATGCACTCATCCATGCAAAATGCGCCCTGGCTCCCAAAGGGCTTCATTTGCCCATTTCTACTTCTCTTGAGCCTTGTAGGATTCCTTTCGCAGAGGCTTTTTCTTTTTCTGTGTGATTATTTTTTTCTCCCTTCCATTTTAATTAAAGTATTTGTCTCCACAGCAGGAAATATAAACTGTGCAGCAGACAATCAATCTTGATATACATTTTAAAAGAGGAAAAATTATTTAGCAAAGCTATTATCTTCAGATACGCACAGAAGCAATCCCTAGCCCTCTTCCTTAGAAGCCAGAAAAATCAAAGAAAAAAGGGAAAAGAGGGACACTACTCCTTTAAAAACTAGGAAAAAAGTGATGAACAAGTTTTTAATTCTGTGCCTAGAAATGAAGGGTCAGATTTTTGGCAAAGAAAAAGTTGTTCCTCTTAGCAAAATGCAGGAGTTTCCCTAAGAAACTCCAAGAGCTGAGGAGTAGCTGAATTCTTTTGAAAATCCGCTGCTCAGTATTCCCACTGAAGAAGGGCTGGCTGCTAAGCATTAGTGAAAACCTCATTTTGTTTAAATTTAATTGGGAGCTGAGTGCTCTTGAAGATGTGGCCTGGGTTGGGTGTGCTCAGTATATCCTGGGTTTGGAAACCAGCCCTTTGGAAATCAGCCCTGGCTGCATGGGCAATCTGAAGGGGAAGGAGCCAATTTACTACTCTGTGCCTCAGTTTCCCCACTTACAGAATGGTGATTATCACAGTTCAGGCTACAAACCTAAAATCATTGGCGTAGAGCAGCTGCGATGAGTCACTGCAGCAGACCAAGAATAACACAAATATACCTAGAGATGAGGCACTCTCCGTTCCTCAGAGAGCAATTGATTAGTTGAGCTATGCTGTGATTTTTGTCCATCAGAGATTGCAAACTCGAAAAAAAAAATGGCCTAGAAAATGAGAGTGCATTCTTGCTGATTCTCTTTCCTTCTTCCCACACCACTCCCAAGCTCTGCCTCCAGGAAAAAAAATAAAATTAAAAATCTACTTCTCTAAATATTGTTTCTCTCACATCAGCCCAGCAGGAGAGGCAGAAATCAAATTATAACCACTGAAATAACCATCAGCACTTAGTGCCAGGAGGGTGGGTGGAGACAGTGGAACATTTTGCTTTAGGTTACCAAAAAAAAATAAATATCTATCTTTATTAAAATAAACAAGTGCAGAGGAAGAAACAGAAAGAAAATCAATCAGCTGCATTTACAAGAGAGATGGAGGAGAGCTGCAGGCACCAGACCCCCCTCTGTCTTTCTCCTCTCTTGGAAGACTTTTTTTTCCTGCCCCTCCTGATTCTGTGCTTTCTCTCCTGGATATATGTCTTGTTGCTTATGGAAAAGTCCTAGAGAAAACTTTTTACTATGGGGATAGCAGGAGGAGGAAAAGCAGAACCATCCAGCTTGTGTCCACCAGATAATTCAAGACAAGCTCTATGAAGGGGGATCACACTGTTTGCGATACCTACAGGAACTGGCAATAATTTGGGCGGAACTTGCTGGGTTTATACATCTTCAATTCTTTGTAGATAAGAACAGATAAATACCAGGATTGCCACATCCAGATATTTTTACAGAGTTTCTCTCCTGCAGGGATTATTTCAGGAAAAAGCATGTGCTAAATGGAAGTGCTGTCACAGCCTTTCTGTTCAGCTCTACGGCTCTCCCTGTTTTTTGGCGAGAGGATCAGTAACTTCAGGAACCAGAAAACTAACAAATTTACTCGCTCTCTTCCAAACCCCAGCTGCCAGCCAGGAGGATATTATCATGCAAGACCTGCACCAGGGCTTGATTCCGACTGGTGTGTATTTGAAGACCATCTCTCTGCCTGTGTGAGCTCGGGAGGTGAAGCCAAGCGACATGGCAGCAACAGGGTCTGTGCGAGCCCAGGGCATGGACAGCTTTCCTCAGTGCAGGCAGGCAGATGCATTTGGGTCACATTGGCTTATAGGTACTATGATGCCCAAATTAGCCCTAGACCTACCTGTGTTGCTGCCTGGCTAAGCATAGCCAGCCTCTTTGGGGAAGATTTGTTTGGGCCTATGCAGAGAGGGGGAATGGTCTCAGGCATGCCGAGACCAGGGACTCCCCCCGTACAGCTGTAAGGAACCACTGCACAAAGCACCCTGTGCTTTTTGGAAGATGCCAGCTCACAAACACACACTCAGGCCCACGTTGCGGCACTGTATGTACTTGTATCTCCTCCGGTCCCAAGGAGATGGGGCAATCCTGCAGCAGCAGCCAGCAGCAAGGACTCAAGGCTTTGCCCTAGTTGGGGACAGCAAAGCCCTGGGCATCGCTGTCCCCCAAACCTCCCTCCACACCTTATCCCTGAAAAGCCACCACACCTGCAACAGTTTCGCCTCCACAGAGGAGTTAAAAAATCCAGTTGAGTTGCAGAGGAGGCCGAGGCAGTTTTGTGCTCCTACAGTGCCATCATGTGCTTTAGGTACGCACTGCAGACACACTCCTGGATGACAAAATTTACAGGGGCCGAGGAGGCACAAGGAACTGGTGAGCAAAACCTCAGTGTCCCTGGGTGTCCCTGGAGGTGACATGTCCCTGCCCCCAGCACTGACCACCCAGTAGTGGGAAGTCCTGCGGCCAGCCTGTGACCACTACAGCCACATGCACATCGAGAGGTGGTCGCAGGGCAGCCTTGTGCCGTGAGGCTCTCTGGGCAACCAAATGTTTCAGCAATCTTGACATCTGTCAGCACACGACTGAAATCAGCCCCATATCCTACACGGCTGTTGAAGGCTATGGAGATCTCAGAGGGGAACAGCAAAAGATCCACGAAGAAGCAAAGAAGCCGTGAAGTAGAAAATGGGGATTTTTGCCCTCTATTTCACCAGGAAAATTCCCCATCCTGGAGATTCCTTGATGCTTAATAAACCCTGCTCCAGCCATGGCAGGCCCTCAGCTCCTGTCAGCAAGTGTTGTGCCACATTGTTAAGCAAATCCATGGGAGAGAGTACTCATTAACAACGCCAGCAAATGGCATTGCAATCCCTTGACAGCACCTATGGTGATAGCTGTGAAGTGCCCCAATCAGTGATGGCAGCAGCAACTGGCAAGAGCAACATGGTCTCCTGCCACCTCTGGGGACCTGGGAAGGGGACGTCCAGCAGCAAAGCAGGGGACAGAGGAGCCCTGCACTGTGGACAGCGTGAGGAGGGCAGGGGACACGGCTGGCAGCACTCGGGGCCGCTGGTGTCACTGCGCTCCCTTTGCTTGCTGCTCTCTGGTTCCCTGGTGGGAAAAGGCACCTTGGGATGCTGCAGCCATGTCTCTCAGGAGTCAGGCCTGTTTGCATCTCCTCTGTGGTCTGCGTGGGTCCTGCCCCCCCCCCCCCCCGCCCCGAGGGTTATCACTGTCACTGCACGGCCTGTTGCCTCTTCCCATTCCCCTGATCCCCTCCAAGGCACGACTCCAAACAAAACCCTCCTTCAGTCCTCGTGTTTTCTCCCATTGCTCTGATGCCAGCTTTCCAGCCCAAAGCTTCGGCAATTCATCCTGCCCTCCGCAGCTCTGGCCTTTCTTCACCCTGAGAAGCAGCAAGATATGCAAGCAAGCCCTGGAGCCTAACCAAGCCCTAACCTATTCTGCAAGGAAAAAATGAGCTATTGCATGGGAAAAGTGGGCAACAGCAAGGGAAAAAAGAGCTAATGCAAGAAAACCCCAAACATTCAGGGCAGAAGCCCTGCAGGCCGGGTAGGAGAGGATGGATCCCCATGCACTGTCAGGCTCAGGGAGAGATGATGGCTCTCACAGCCCTGGGGTATGCACGTGCTTTCCTCCATCTCCCCAGCTTGTGGTCCAGCCTGACACAAGCAGAGGGGAAGATGTGCACATCAGAAGGCCCCAGTTTCCCCTCCAGTGCTCCCTGTTCTGGATCTGGAGCCCAAAGCTCTCCCAGCTCTCCCCAACTGCCCACCCACACCACATCCTGGGGCAGAGCCTGGCCCAGCAAGCACGAAGCCCCTGGGAGGACAGACCAGGAGGAAACGGCCAGAGAGCAATGAGAGGAAAAGCCTGCCAGGGCTCGTTCTGCTTGTGCCCCCCAAAGGGGGGGCTGCAGCCGAGCCCAGCCCTGCACGCTCGGGGCCGAAAAGCAGCCGCTGTGAGCCGCACCGCTGCGGGGACAGGCACGGTGGCAGCGCAGGGCACTCCCGGGCTCACAGCCCTTGTTTCTGGCTCTTGCACTCATCAAGAAAATAAAAATAAACCAAGTAAAGTAAATTTTTAGAAGCACCAAAGGGAAGGGAAGTGTAGCAGTGTGATGGCAGCCAGGGTGCACAACGCAGGGCACGCTGCCAGCTAGCTGCACCAGGGCTCTGGGTTGTGAAAGCAACTGCTAAAATAGCCATGGCCTGAAATAGCGCTTTTCCAGGGTGAAAAGGAGGAAAACAAGGCCTGGGGTTAGGTGAGGGCGGGCAGGAGCACAGGGGCTGCGCGTAGCGTGCAGGGCAATTTCCTCCCGCCCTGCCAGCCCGGGGAGGCCATGCAGAAGGGGACGCTTGCCAGAGACAGCCCTGCCCAGTGCCCCGCAGGATGAGGCCCCCGGTGCTGCCAGCTCCGCCCCTCCCCGCCCCCCCTGCCCCTCCCCACCCCCCCTGCCCCTCCCCACCACTCCTGCCCCTCCCTGCCATCGCCATCCCCACAGCAAGGGGCCCCCGGGGCTGCTCCCAGGGAGGGGTTTGCATTTGCCGGCCGGCCTGCGGCAGCTTTGGCACTTCGGGGGCTGGAATGGAGCCTTGTCCTTCCTCGCCACCCAGCTCGCGTCCAGGTGGCCTACCACAGCCGGGCCATTTTCCCCCAGCCAGGGCCATGTTTACCCCCACCAGCCCAGCGGCCATGTTTACCCCCAGCAGCCTGGTGGCCATGTTTAGCCCCACCAGCCGGTGGCCATGTTTACCCCCAGCAGCCCCCCCCAGCAGCCTGGTGGCCATGTTTAGCCCCACCAGCCCAGCAGCCATGTTTACCCCCAGCAGCCTGGTGGCCATGTTTAGCCCCACCAGCCTGGCGCATGTTTAGCCCCAGCAGCCCCTGTGCGCCCAGCAGCCATGTTCAGCCTCGAACCATGCAAGCCCATCCCCATTTCCCTGCCCTCATCGGGCACTGCAGACCCCAGAGAGCCGTGGCCACAGGGGGACAAGCCGGGGCCACCGCCGTGGTTTGAATCCCAGCCCTGCCCCGGCTCCTGGCCACCCTCACCCCACACTGGTGGCACCTACCTCTGCCATGGGCCATCCTGCACATTCCCTGGGTTGGGGGACAAAATCCCCGGAGCTGATGAAACTGGCCCATAGTGGCGGGTGGCCAGGGGGATTTGTTTTTCTGAGAAGCTCCTTTTTCAGGCTGTCTACCTGCCACAGCCACAGCCAGGGGAGCCCCTGGAAAGGGGAGGGTGAGGGGGTGAATCTCCGTCCCACTACAGCGCCCGGTGGAGAAGAGGAGGGGTGAGGTGGGTTGGGGGGGACCACATTTCCGTGGAGAAGCTCAGCCAAAAACCTTCCTCTGACAAAGTTTTTTCACAGAAATGTTGACTTTTTAATCCACCTAACAAGGAACCAAACTATTTAGGCTGAAAGTGTTATAATTAGCTTTGGTGATGCTCCTACCTCGGTGCCCAATGTATTCCTGGGTACCTCTCACACTACAGCTCTCTAGCTGGGCTGCCTTCCCTGCAATACGTGGCTTTGGCTGGCCATGCTCAGTTATTACCTTTTAATGAAAAAAAAAGGTGCTTGGGAGAAAGTAGCTTCTTTGCAATCAAATAATAAAATAAAGGATCTACCCCAACCAGATTCTGACAAAAATTTCTACTCAGAGGAATTTATGCCAGTGTAAATGGATGAAAAAAGTTATTGGAGTGGAATCATAATACTTTACATTCATTTTACAGCAGTCTAAATTACAGCAAAAACACAAGCAAAATTAGGGGCATTCATACATTTTCATTTCTTTCCTCTTTGTGTGCCCTTACCTTTCCGAGCCTGCTCCATCTGGAGGAAGGCTTCTAGCCAGGCACGCCTGGCAAGGAGTCAAGGGCAGAGGGACACCCGCAGACCAGCGTCCAGGGCCGATTTTGGGTAATAAGGGAGAAAGAAAAGCAGGTTTGATTTAACCTCACGCTCTTTTTTTAAGGCTTTATAGAATAGCACTGTGGTTGCAAGTGCTCTGACACTGTCCATCCCACGAACACCCTTAACATGTGCCTTCTATCGCTGCAAGCCAAAAACTTCCTACAGCCAACTATTCTCTCAGTCCCTTCTCTATTTAAGCATATGTTTAATTTGAAATCACGTTGACAACGGTAGGATGCAAGCAGTTTTGCTTAGATGCTCTCCTGATGTGGGTGTCTAGCTACCGATCAACCCTATCCCTTTTCCTTCCCCCACTTTGAGTCACACTTCCCAATTTTTTGCTGGTGGTGGTGTCTATTTTAATAGATAGGAAAGAGATGCCTCTTCAGACTTACTATGCTGCAATCAGCAACCACCTAGCTCGGAGCTGCTGGATCGCTGCTTTCTAATTACCCCTTGAATACCCCAAAATCCTGCAGCTGGTGGCACAGTGGGAACAGGCTGGCTTTCAGGTTCTCCCTGATCCCTCTTGAAAAGCAGGTTAAGCCCTTCCTGTACAAGTGGGAGCTTTTGTTTCACATATTTACACAGGATGTCTGCAGGAGGGCTAAAACAAATCACCAGAGCAGACAGAGCTTCAGGGCTCTGCCAGGTATCTCCTGGTAAATTGAGCTAAGATGCTGTATGACCCTCGCGATCTGCTGGATGCTGCCATCCCACCACAACTGGCCGATACCACCGCGGATGTCTGCTGGAGCCCTCGCTCCCCACACCCTGCCAGGAGAGGCAGAGGAGGAAGCACGAAGGCACCGCATGCGAGCTGCCAGCCACCCACTTGCGTCTGCCAAACTTCCCAGCGCGTTCCCCCAGCCCAGATGAATAGTGTAGGTTTGGTCACGCCACCAAGGAGCGTCACTGCTTCCAATCATGAGACCGACTTAAAAATAATAAATGGTGGTAAGTGAAAAATGCTCGCTTCCTCTTCATTTCCCCAAGGTTTAGGAGGGCTTTGCAAGCCTTTAAAACTCCGGTTTTCAGTTTTTTCTGTGAGGGCTAAAAGTTTGTGTTTGCTTTAGTGAAACCTTATGACTCTCTTGTAATTAAAAGGTCTCAGGAACAGGACATAGAGGTTAATCAAACAAAAAAATCCAGATATCACTGTATTTGCAATAAAGCCCACCAGAAGAGGCTACAGTAAAGGGAACCCTTTGGTCAGGCAGTTTGCTTGCCTGTGTACTTACAGGATTTACTGACGTGCAAGAGGAATGGATATAAATTGTCATGGGGACGGGAATGTGGTTTTTAAGTTCTGTCAGTAATTCATGTAACTTCAGCGGAGGGTCTTGCTTTCTGTGCCACCCCCTTCCCACCGCAGCTGCATCAGCTGACACGGTGACTGCCACCAGCATCACCTTACACATTTGCAAACAGACCATGACACAGGTAAAGCTCCCCTCCAAGCTCACAGCTGTAGGTACCAAAGGCAGAAGGTATACGTGGGCACAGGAAAGCTGACATGCCCTGGGAAATCAGACCATCCACTGCAGACTGACCAGTTCTGGTCTCCATTAGACCAGGCATTCCTATGCCACTCCCTGTTTTGTGAGCCAAGCATGTCCAAGGGATGGGAGGTGAAGAGAGAATGATTTTTCACTGTCTTTTTAATGCAAGAACTGGCAACGCCGAGTTAAATTAGTAGGAGATATGCTGAAAACAAAATAAGATATACAGCTTCATACAGGAGAACTATGGGACTATTTGAGTGAAGATTTTGTGGATGCTCAAAGTTTGCCTAACTTTAAAAAATGACTAGGCAAGCTCGTGGAAGAAAATTCCAGTCAGATCTAGAAACCACAAAGATCTCCCCGGGCTGCAGATTCCTGGAGGCTGCTGGAGAAATAGCACTACATGATTGACCTATTCCTATACATTTCCCAAAGCACACACCGTTGGTCACTGCTGAAGACAGAATACTTGGATGAATGAACTTGTGCTCTGACCTAGCCTAGTCATTCTTTTTCTTTATTTATACCAGTGTATCAGCATTTGAGGAAGGCAAGATCTGTGCCATTGAGAAGCCATTTTCCTGTTTTCTGAAAAAAAATCCTCCTCTGAAAGCTGAGACTCGTCAGGAATCAGTGGTGGGACCCTAGGATGGCAAGTCAAGGGTCCAATGATCGCCTGAGCAGGAACATCCCCAAAACAACTAGCAGGGCTTTATTTAGAGACAGCACTGTCAGGTAGCTTGGATGGAAAAACACATTCCTGCTTTCGGCTCCAAAGGCTCAGCCTGGCAAAGAGTGCGACTGCAGATTGTGAGTGTCTGTTTCCTTTTCTTTGTTTCCTTGTTGTCTTTTTTAAACAATCTGCCAATTCATCATTAAGAAATTAAATATTTTATAGCTGCTGTGATGCTGATGACAGGTGCCAGATTGATTGGTTCTGGCAGAGGAAATTTGCTGCTCATTTCTTCCCTTTGCAGCAATAAGTTATGTGCACAGGGGTAGAAACAGGGAAGAGCTGAAGTCTCCAAGCTGTCCAGATCTGACCCAATAAAGAGTTTAAAAATAGGTACAATCTGGAAACATTTTGGTGCCAACAACAACAACAACAAAAAAGCCCAGCTAGAGTGGCTGCATTTGCTAGTCCTTTACACATCGGGTGGAGGGGGAGAGTCCTTGGCAGGGCTAGCAGAGATGTCAAGGTTGCCTTGACTTGCAGGGGCCCCCAGGACAGTGCTGTTTCAAACCAGCCACAGTGCTCCAAAAGGAATAATCATGTAATTAAGCCACTAGCCCTAGAGCCAGAGACTGTGATCTCTGTTCTGGCCTCTGCCACTGACTTCCCATACAGCCCTGAGTAACTCCCTTCAGCTCTCTCCTGGGGAAGTTAATACAACTCTCTTTTTGAGCCTGGCCTATTTCAGACAGTTTCTGATTAGGAATGAGCTTACCCGTACAGCACCTGGCACATCAGGGAGGCGTCAGCCGGTGTGGCCCAGCAGACCTCCCCTTCCCACGTGCAACCTGCCTGCTCTCCCCTTAGTCCCATCCTGAACAGAGCCCACCTCGTGTCCTGGGGGAAAGGCGATGTGGGAAGTCTGTGCCCATCTTTGATCACCTCCGCCTCCTCCTCCTCCACCGCCTTTCCCATAAGCCAAGTTCCCCTGGGGCAACCTGGTTTATGCAGCACTCGGCTGAGGAGACAGACGAGACACGTTCCCAGAGATGACACTAACAAGATTTACTACGTGACTAAGGCTTGCAATCGGTGGTGATAACTAGAGAATTACCCTGATAAATATTTGATATGATTTGGAGAATAATAATAGATTTTTCTTGCCCACGATTTCCATCAGGAAGAAGCAAGGGGAAAGAGCTGCTGAAAAGGGGAATGTAATTGTGGCATCCGTCTTCCTGGCTGAGGTTACCTGTCCTTTGCAATAGATCAGTGGGGAATAGGGCAGGGGGGGACATGGAGGGGCAGAAGGTGACAGGGGCATCCCTCAGCCCCACCGCATTCAAGATCTGCTGGCAGGTCTGCGGCTTTGGGAGGATCGAGTGTGTGACCCTGTGTTTGTGTGCGTGACAAGCCAAACTGAAAGATGGAAGGGGAAAGAGAAAGGGAGGCCAGAGAAAGAAAATAGGATGGAAAGATCCAGGGCAGCAATGGAAAAAGGACTGGGCTGGTGACAGGGAGGGAGAGCTGGGATGCCAAGGGAGCTTTCTCCGTGCTGTTGGATGTGAAAGGATACGAGAGCTGGTGGCTGCTGCAAAGGCAGGGTGTCCTTTTGTAAACCATCTCAGGGTACATGTCCAGGGCAGGTACAAGCAGCCTGCCTGTAACTCCCCTATGCCCCCCGCCAGCCTTGCACCAGCCACTGCCGGGCCAGAGGAAGGGTTTGTGCCTGTGTTCATCAGCCCCGGCCTCAGGCTGCAAGGAAACCTGATCACCTGTAAGCTGCATCTTGTCTTTAATGAGAGCACTCCAACACCACCAAATCCCAATATTTTGTTAACAGGTAGCTCAGAGCAGCAAATATCTCTGTCAGAGAAGGTCAGAGCAGCCAGTGACTCACAACATGGCCTTGAAGAGTGTGAAGGCAAATCTTCCCCTTCTCCCACCAGTACAGGAGGGTCTCGGAGACCTCGCAGTTTTTGCTGTCGTTTGGTGTCATGGGCAGCAGGACCACAGTGCTGTCCCAGTACCACAGGTCTCCCAGCAGACCCTCAGCAAAGGCGAATAATGGGCACATAAGGGTTAAGTTTCCATCTTGCTGCATCCACCACAAAACTGTCTATAAGGCCGTAGGTCAGTTTTCATTTCTGAGAAATCACATTTCCTCTCACTGTCATTCACACAAGAGGACGACCCTGCCAGGACTCTCCAGCTAAGGATCTGGGATACCCAGCACAGCGGTCCAGTACGCAGAGCCCCTGTTCCTGGCTCTGCCACCAACCCCCTGTGACATAGAAAGCAAGTCACTTCATCCCTCCATGCCTCCATTTTCTTTCCAGTGTCTCCTCTGCCTGATGTAGCTGTCCCCTTTGGCGCAGCGGTTTGACAGTGCCTAGCACTGTGCCGCCTGGATCTTCAGTTTCCAACAGGATATAAATCGATGTGTCCTGGTTTCCAGAGAAGCTGTCACTGGTGGAAGCAGCAGAAGCTCTCTGCCTCTGAACCAGTGGGTCCCCTTTCACTTTGGTGCCCAATTTGAGGCCTCTGACAGTAAGTGTTCACCTCATTCTTTATTTCCATCCTTATTTTGCACTCAAGTCATTACTCAGGCTGCATTCAGTGGCATCGGCTAAAGGAGATTTTAAGCTAATGCAGAGAAAGCAAGTGAGAACAAAGATCACAGCAAGGAAAGTGGTACTTTGGCATGTTCACATAACAGCTACTCCGTCAGGTGAAACATGACAGTTATTGTAGGAATCTCTTCATAAAGCCTAATACACACTCAATTATATACTCTTAAGATTCTCTTTTTGTTCCGTGTCATTCATCTAAAGAAGCGTCAGATGGAGAAAGGCAATAATCCACAGAGACCCCAATTCATTTTCTCCACGTACTCGGGGATAGTTAT
This sequence comes from Gorsachius magnificus, assembly GCA_034008185.1. NCBI lineage: Eukaryota > Metazoa > Chordata > Aves > Pelecaniformes > Ardeidae > Gorsachius > Gorsachius magnificus. The sequence goes on from CM067094.1 coordinate 8,761,854, forward strand.
TAATAGCAGAGCTGCTGGTTAATTGCACATGTCCTGTTACAGGAGATCAATCACAAAGGGCTTGAAAACAACTTAGTGTCATTTTAAACAGAACTGTTTAGTCAGGGCTATGCTTGTGTCCTTGCTGGACTCGTACAACCTTTTGTGAGGGTTAAGATATGGCGTGGTTGAGCTGTCCTGCAAACATTGCTTCCCTCTCTAACTCCGGTCTGCCCACACAAGCTGGTGGTGTACTTTTGGGCTGTAGTGTAGACACAATCTGAGGGGCTGGGGCTTGCAATATTGATATGCACAGCCTTGTTGTCTTCCGTATTAAGAGATAACAGGAAGAAAAAGCCAAAGGGCTTTTCCTCTGCAAGAGGCTGCAGACAATGTGGTTGTCTCTTCTGCAAGCCAGCAGCAGGAGGAGGAAAGGGAATGTGCAGTACATAGCAAACCAACCTAACCACTCCACTATTGATAAATCACCCATCTTTTATTTAGGAACACATAAAGTTCCTAGGCAGGGATAGGGATGTTGTTGCATGAGATGCTGCATACACATACAAGTAAGACTTCAGGCTCTTCTAAATCTTTTTTTTTTTTTTTTTTAATAATAATAATAACCACAAAAAAATCAGATGTGAAAAAGTGGACGAGAGGAGCCCCATCAAAGACAAACTCCATTTCAATCTGTGTCACCAAATCCCAGTCCATTTTTCATCACTTCCAGCTCCCAGCAGTCTTCACAGGCTCTTGAAATGAACAACAACAACAACTTCCATCATCACATAACAAAGGTTAATCTCCCCTTCAAGCAATCATCTTCATAAGAATGACGAATTTAATTTTAAGGGGTAGGTCCTAGACAATAAAGCTTCAACTTACACCGCTGGGCTGAAGACAGATTCAGACAAACAAAGCTCTGCCTCCAGTGATGGATTCATTCAAATCCAGACAGCTGGAGTCGAAAGAAAAATTCGATAAACCACCTTGATTTTTTTCCTTTTCTGTCCCTTAAGTTGTTGCCAGATGCTTTAATTAGATATTGTGATTAACAAGAACGTTACACACAAATTAAACCTACTCCGTGCTTCATCTCATTTGGCCAGTAAGGTTTTTTTACCCAACTGTGTTCTCTAGAGGGCATGGGATCTGCTTTGTCTATTCTCCGCATCTCTGAAATAGCTGCAGATCTGGGCCCCAATTCTGCTGTGCGTTTGAGCATGAGCCTTGCTCTAAATATGTGGGGTGTTGAAGTTGGTGTTTCACTGAGTTCAGACAGCTAGCAAAGACTTCTGCATCTCTCATCCTGAAACCAAGACATCCAAAATCACACGGAAAATGTGGCTACTAGGACCTTGGACTAAATAATTTTCTTTTTTTTCTGAGCCATACACCTGCAACCTGTTTCTGCAGTATTGGTACAAGGGGGAGGTAATTCTTATCCTGACACAGGCTCTGAAATGCAAATGAAATGAAGCTTCATTTTATGGCAATATGTTGGCAAAGCATTTTGAGTGGGGCAGCACTGTGTATCACCTGCAAGTTATAGAATCATAGAATCATGGAATCATTTAGGTTGGAAAAGCCCTTTAAGATCTTCAAACCCAACCATTACCCAAACCCTGCCATCCCACCACTGAACCCTGTCCCTAAGCAACTCGTCTGCCTGACTTTTAAATACCCCCAGGGATGGGAACTCGGTCCCTTCCCTGGGCAGCCCTTTCCAATACTTAACAACCCTTTGGTGAAAAAATTTTTCCCAATGTCCAACCTAAACCTTCAGTTCTGACCTCTCTTCATACTCCCCAGCAGTGGTCCCATGCATGGCACTCAACAGCATGCAGGCAGCTAAAGCTTATCCCCTCTGCTTTACAGCCTTGTGCCTGGGCTGGCTTCAGGACAGGTAGTAAGACTGGATAGCCCCAGTGGAGAAGTCAGACATGGCTCCATGTTTTACTCCTCCTGCATGGTGGTAAGGCTCTCTAAGCACCAGAGAAAAGCCAGACCCTTGGAGCAGAATGAACAAACGAGTTGTGTGGACTCACAGTGTATGGAAGAACTAAAGAAGCATCACGCAAACAGGAGATGGTTGGCTGAATGCTTGTTCAAGCACTACGGCACCACTGAAATCACTGGCTGTAAACCAGTTCAGAGCAGCTGAGGTGCTGGCCATAAATGTGTACGTGTTTGGAGACCTGAATGTTCTGCCACTAAAACAGACGCCCAGAAAGGCTGCCAGCTGCCCTCCTGTCCTGGCCTTTCTTCACAGAGCCACTTCCATCTGTCTGTGCTTTGAAAAGGTCGTGGTGCCACGGCCCCGAAGTGCTGGGCATTGACCTTTTCTGGAGGGAACAAATACTGACACTCGGAGGTTTGCCATCAACCTGCCAACACGGTGATCCCGCAGGAAGGGGAGGAGGACTTCCTAATCTGGTAGCTCAACACAGACAGGGAGATAAAGCCTGACACTCTACATATGTATCTGAAAGAGGACTCAGGCCTTAGCAGAGCTATCTTCCCCATACAGACCTGCTCTAGGAGAGCTCCCGAGCTGCCAAGGCAAGGAGAGGGGCAGGGGCAGGAGTGGGTGACACAGGAGCCACCAGGCACATACCTGTGTGCTGGGCTGAGATACCTCTGATGGAGTGGGGGAAGGATACTCCGGTCATTCAGACACAGAGATAACCCGAATCGCATGTCATGTTGAATGAAGCACCAAATGCTAAAAACTCATGAATACTTTTTACAGCTGTAAACCTTGACTCTGGACTACTTTCACTCCTGTGCCTCAGTTTTGTGCTCTGACAAATACAGATTATTGCATTTTTGGGGGGTTATGGCAAGGGTGGTTCCAGGAGGGCATGTGGAGGGCATGTGAGCCACTCTGTGGACAGAAGCATCACCAGATGGGGCAACTGGCCAGGCATGAGCATGTAGCATAGGAGTGAAGGTGCCACTTGCTGCCCTAACTGCTTGTCCCCATCACCTCTGAAGCTAAACCGTCACCCCCCAAGCTGTATCCTGCCCACCAGCCTCTCTCCTGTGCTGTGTATGAAAAGAATTTGGGTTAAAAGAGATGGGAGCTGCAGACAGGGAAAACAACAGTGACAATTATGATTTAGCAGAGATCCCAACATAGAGGGGAGCATGCACATTGAAAGGACAAGCTGTCCCTGCATGTATGTTAAAGAGATGGGGCAGACAGACAGGCAGAGCCCATGTCCAAGACATGATCCAGTCCTCCACCCCCTTGCATGTGGGAGGGTTAGCATTTTTTAAGAGGCAACAAGTCACTGACAAGCCTTAATCCACAGCTCCTGTTTCTTCCTTCCTCAGGGCCCGACAGGTTCCCCGGTGCCTGGTACCTGCTAATGTAGTCATCACAGCAGGGGAAGAAACTTTGTAAAAATTTCCTTAAACAGCCTTCTCCCCACCATGCCAGCATCTCCATGTAATTACAACATGTGCTGCTGATCCAAAGCTGAGAAGAAAACCTGCAGGCTCACCAAAGCCTTCCCCTCTCTCCCTCCCAGTCCCTTCCAGGGACATATCACCTTGATTGCTCAAATCTGACTGTTTCCCAATCTTCTTTCATCTCACATTGACCTCCCAGCATGGCAGGCAGCAATAATCAAAGCTGTGACACGTGTGATATCCCTGTGCCAGACAAGGCATTAACAGTTCCTTTAGATTTAAGCCCAGTTCATACCCACCCAGTAAATAGCCTTCCCAGCGAGCGCCTCAAATCCATAGTCAGTTCATCAGCAAGCCACTTGTCCCAGATTCACAAAAGGCCTGAAAATGAGGCAAATATAAAGCAAAAGAAAAAAGCAAATGCTGGTTAAAATCACTCTAATGCGGGAGCAACAGACAGGAGGGGAAAGCATGCACTGCGCCAGTTGTATCTGTGCACCTGATTCCAAATGCCGGCTTCTCCTCTTCAGGCATCTTCAGACAGCAAAATGCAGAGGTGATTGTCTCATATGTTGATGTAAGTTAGGAAAAAGTGGCAAGAAATGCTAACCCGGAGCAGTAAAAATGTGATAGCACAGGGTACCGAGCAGATCACCAGGACCGTGGACAGATAGCTTCCGTTCTTACACCATGCTAACTCTTCTGCTGATCTGTTTTCTGATTTTGCTACCTGTTCTGGCTACCTTAGACCTGAGATTTTCCTGTGTGCTGCAATCATCACTTCAGTTTCCCACACAGGTGTACTGACTCTCTGGCAGGAGCCTGAAAGGATTCTCGGGAGCATCAGGAATGAGAAAGCTGTCCAGAATACCAGGGAAGACTCAAGGGAGAGGTGCCCTGCCTGGGAGCACATGAATATCATGGACGTCCTGGGTTAGCAAGGCCAGTCCTTGTCACTGCAGGTGTAAAAGGAAAAGCTCAGACCTCAAAACCTTCTTTTTTGTCCCTGTATCTTCCACCAGCAGGCAGGCAACCTTTTCTCCTAAGTCTGGTCTAGTTGCTTCAGGAGCTGTATCCCATCAGCTTATGGATCCATTTTACCTCTTTGGAATTTCTCCCATGTCAATCTGTGTTTCACCAAATTAAACATGCTGTTCCTGACTCTTCTGCTCTCCTCTCTGTGAAGTGTTTTCCATCTTCTGTATCATCTTCCTGCCTTCCTCTGCATTCATGCAAGGTTAAGCTTATCCATCTTGACCTTAAGAAGTCAGATGCACAATGACACCATTTTTTGTCTATACTTGCTGAAATATCCCTCCTGATACATCCAAGAGTAGCATTTGCCTTTCTGTGCCTGACATCTTGGTCAGTCTGCTGTCACTTAGGCCACACAGTCCTTGATCATTTGCAGCTCATCATCTCCTATATTATATCTGAGGCTATCACAAGTCCTCAGATTCATGACCTGTCATCTCAAATTTTTTATTTTCCATCTCATTTCAATTGTTCTTATTCTCAAAGTCACTCAGTTCTTTCAGACTTGTACTCTCACTCTCCTCCGCATTGCCAAAACTTCCAGTTCTGTGTCACTGGGCGGTTTTAGCCTCAGGATCCTGCTTTCACTGCCAAGATCATCCACAAGAAGAAAAGATCAGTTCCAAAACTGTTCTGTGAGAAACTCTTTTGGTAAATTCCCTCCAGAGAGTTGCATCTCACCTTACAGTTTACTAATCCTCCTTTCCTCCAGCTTCACTAATGATTTCCCACATGGCACCTATCAGACACCTTACTGAAGCCTAGATAAAGGAGATCAGCAGCATTTCCTTTGTCTAGGAAATCGGGTATCTTATCAAAACAAAGCTATCATGTTCCTCTGACACAATCTACATTTTGTAAACCCATGTTGTATCTTATCTCATTTCCCCTTTATCTCTGGGTATTTAATTGTTCTTTCCTTCAAAATTCACTTTGAAATCTCCAGTCAAGGTTAGACTAAGAGGCTCGTAGTTAACTGGGTAACTTTTTCTCTACACCTTACTACTACTGCTACTGTTCTCTGCTCGTATGGCGTGACCCCTGCAAGACATTATTAATCTGCTTTTCTGCTGGACCTACACTTTAATGTGTTGATTCTCTCTGACTTACAGCTCCATGGAGCTCAGTTCACTCAGGTGCAGTCCAGTGTTAAAGCCTGGGTGGGGGAATATTACAGGAGAAAGGAGTTGCCTGGGTAAACCCAGGGGGGTGGTGGGTTGTGATGGACAAACAGAGAGATCTGTGGGAGAAGTATTTTGAGACCTGGGCTCTGCCGAGATTCATCATAAAAGTGAATAGGAAGGATCCTGGCTCTACTGCTCATGCAAACAGGGAGCACAAGGTATTAACAAGGTGCGACCGGGCTGTTTTGTTTGTGAGCAGCTTAAAAAATGTTAGACTTATTAGCGACGGTTGTCAAAGTGCCGCTTGCAAAATTCCCCACCGTCGCAAGCGACTGCCAGAGCTTTAATGTTAATTGGACAGATTGTCTCTGGTTTTGAAGAGAAAGCTGTGATTAATGAAACAACTGTTAACGAGGCTGGAGGAAAGCAGACCCTTCACCTCCCTTCTTTTGAGAAGAGGTAAACAACAACTGGCTTTGGCTGCCCTAAAGAGGTAGCTGATTGAGGGCCCTCCCTAAGAGCAAGGCCAAAACCAAGCTGCAGAGATGATTTCAAGGAACTGAGAGGCATGACGGTGCTTCGTGCCTCCAGGTGGAGGCAGGACATCCACAGCCTCTTCTGTAGTTTAAGTCCTGGGCAAATCTTCCTAGGTTTCTCTGAGATTCAGATCTGACTAGAAAACACAATCCTGGACCTTAGGTATCTTTGACCCCATGCAGGTCCTCCATGGTCTTTTGCACTCTGTGACTTTGCGCTGGTCTGGCATGGGCACAGTTTGCTCTCCTAATCCAGACATGGCTTTTGTGCTTATCCTGGCTGCTGGGTTCCATATTTACACTCACACAACTGGCCAGAGGAATAGGTATAACTCCTCCTTGGGTATAAAAGCTGAAGGGAATGAATGTTTTTCTTATTCTTACTTTATCATTGGCTTTCTCTATCCATGGGCCCTCGATCTCTGCCTACCAACCCTCTGGTGCTACCACCCTCCCTGAATTTCAGATCTGGTTCCTACGGATTTCTGAAGATGCCCATCACCGGAGACAGAGCTTAAAAAAGACAGGACCTTCACCCTCCATTATAGGCCCTCCCTTCCCATCTAGGAACACAGTCCCTTAACACACACAGGCCAAAATATTTCCTCTTGGTTTCAGAGGGAAAGCACATGATTGTGCACAGGAGTATCCAGCTCTCTTTTTTTTGTTTCCAACTTACCTTCTGCTGAAGGAGAAGGTTGAAGCATTTGGTGCCTGAACCCTACCAGAATCTTCCTGCTTTCCCAGTGAATTCACTGGGGCATCTATATGGAGCCATCCAGCCCCATTACTGGCACTTAGGTCTTAATCTTCCCCTCCCTGTAGTCAGCAGCAAAACTCCAGGCTGACTTCAAGGGGAGACAAAGATCACGCCTCAAATGTCTGCCTCGAGCAGTGAACTAAGAGTTCTCCCCCCTCTCTCATGATGTGCTCACACTCTGAGGTCTCCAGTCATTACTCTCCTTGCTGCCTCATTACCAGAATGTGCCATTAAAGTTTCGCTCACTTGAAAATGATCTCTTATTATCTCTCCATGGAAATTGCCCCGGCAACAAGCTTCCTTCAATATCTATCAAGCCAAAGAAAGCCATTAGAGAAATTACAGTGAGCTGCATGGATGCTCATGCCCCTTCCCTGGCAGGTAGGCTCCCCTGGCACATGGTGCCACATCCGCACGCTGCGCTGGCTCCATCATGAGGCCAGTGGAAGAGCAGTCAAATGTCTATGCCAAGGTCCCTGTGAGGATGGGGTGGAGGACACCTGGAGCCCAAGCCAAAAGTGGTACCATTTGAGGCACAATAGAAGAGGTGGTGTGCTGGGAGCCTGGTCCTCTATGCCCACCACCACAAGTGGTGTTTAATCGCTAAAGAAAAGGAGAATGGCCCAGACTATCTGTACAAAGATGGGTAAAGGTTCCCAAATAATCCTTTCTGGTTGCTTTCATTTTGGAGTGTCTCCCATGAAATGCCAGGAGAGTCTCCTCGCTTCATTCTGGATGTCCATAGTGCTGTTTGTCTGGCTTCATTGCGCTAGGCTGCCTTTCCAGTCCATGGACGCAAGTGGCATGTCAAGGGCATGATTCATTTCACCTGCTTTAGACATCAGCACAGGATGAATTGCACCCCAGAGGTATCTGTTTCTCTCCCCTGTCTACAAAAGAAGATAAAATAGCTCACTGCTGTAGGTATCTGTGTTGCCAGATGAAGCAAATTCTCTGTGTATTATTTCCAGAGGTGCCAAAGCATTTGGATTAGGGACCTTGAAAAAGTCAGTAACACCAAGTGATTACCCATTTCCAAAATATAGCCCAAACCTTTGCAGAGGGAGGACTTTGCCTCATGATATCTGGGTGTTTGACAGGGCAAGTATCAGGCTTCATCAGACTACCTGAGGCTGCATTTGGTATTTCAAATGTTACAAAGCCCTCTGAATTCACATACGATGGCAGCAGACCAGGTCCCAGGCCCTTCTTCATTCTGTACTCCCTCCCATGACTCCAAGTCACAGCCAAGGCACATAGTTATTATTTTTATTTCTATTTCTCTCCCTCAGCAGAATAACAGCACTGGCTTGTCTGCCACCTTTGATAACAGTGTAAGTATAAAACACTCAACGCATTTTCAGAGAAACAAACTAGAAACAAACTGTGGGAGCAGAGCCCTGCTCTGCCCTTTCCATCACCAAACTCTGCAGGTTGCACTGCCACACTTAGGGAAAGGTTTGATTTGCTACTTGCAGCCCTGAAAATGGTGAAAGGAAAAAGAATAGGGGCATGTCTTCGTCACCAGTCGGAGGTCTGTCTTCGGCAGGATTTTTACACTGGGAGCTGCATTATAGCATCTCCTTGCCAAGCTCTGGATCACCTAAGTGCAATGTGTCTCCACTAGCAAGGTTACATCTTGCCTTTAGCTAAGACATACTAGAAGGGAGAATAGCAAGAGGTTATCTTCCAGGCTAGTGACAGGAGCACTGACTTTGAGAGATCATTATGCCAGAAGCGTAGACTGATCCCCAAGGGTGTTGTATGTTGGGTGTCGGCTTTCCTCTGGTCGGTATTGTAGTTCCTTCCTTCTGCTGCGTGTTCTCCTACCTCTCTGCATGTCTCTCTATCATGAAGGCTTGTGCCTCCCCTAAAATGACTGGAGCTTCCTTGTCCCTTTTGCCATCACTTTTTGCAAATATAGGCCACTGAGCTCCACGTTAAGCAAGGGCTGACACGTATTTGTGGGAACAACTGGCTCCGGGGAGATCTTCTGCATCCTGCCTGCTGTTTTTCTGGATCTTATCCTGACTCTACCATCAGCCATGTCAGACATTCACTCTGGTACTCACAGCCTCCCCTTGAACTGCAGCAGCTGCTCTGCTCAGTGCTGGACCCCAGCATTCAACCCAGGTCCCCAAGAGCTGTAATTATGCCACTAAAAAATAGCTCAAATTCCTTAACCCCACCTTATTCCATTTGTACAGCTCCCCTTGCCAAAATCCCTGGGCAAAGCGGTGTCATGGCTTAGCCCAGGAGAGGAGGGGAGAGGAGAATGAGAAAGAGAGGGAGAAAAATGGACATTGAAAGAAAAACAGGAAATCAAAAAATAAAGTCGAAGTGATGCCAGTACTGAAAAGCAAATGGGAGAGAGACAGAAAGAGAAGCAAGCCATGGGTATGTGTCATGTTCTTGGTCACATCTGTAGGGGACAGCAAGTTTTTTGATAGAGCTTCTCAAAGCCTGCCTGGTGTGTGGGTCTCCAGGGAGCCTAATTTTTGGTGCTGGAGCTGACTGTACTGAGGTGGAAGGCGTTTGCAGGGGGAGTGTTGGGAAAGCGTGTTTGCATTTACCCTCACAGAAGGCTTGCAGCCTCAACAAATCTCATCTGGGTAGTTTCCCTTGGCACTGAGATGAGTTCATAAGAAAAAAAAAAGGCTAATCTCATGCAAGAAGGGACAGGTTTTGCTAAGCACAAACCAGAAAGAGGGTCTCTGGAGGCTCAGGCCCTGTTTATGGGACTTAGTTTGAACTTCATAGCCTGCTCAGCTGCAGGAAAGGGATGTGGCCCAAGATTTTTGCTAGCTTACTTGGTCATAAAACAGCCAATTAAGTCTGAAACTCCCATGAGGATTTAATTTATTTCAGCTGGACCCCATCTGTGCTCTTTTTCTCTGGCTGGCCAGCAGCCAGGTCTGCTAGAGCAACCTTGGTGTTTCCTGTACCTGGAGAGGCTTGTAAGCACTCCGTTGGTTTCCACTTACACTCTATAATGGAACTGGAAGTCAGGACTCCTGGGTTCCTTTCCTGCCTCGATCTCCGCCTTGAGGTATGACTTCAGATAAATCATTTCCCTTCCCTGTGCTTGCCATCTGTGAAACACAGCTAATGATACCCTTCCACCTTTTAAGATTACTCTGAGATTCTCTATAATTGCAGGGCAGTTGTATTGTAGCAACTGTTCTGGACTTGCCCGGTTCTGAAATGATTTTCTGAGATCTGATTGTGTTGAAGGCTGGTGTTTGCTGATCTGAGGCACAGCAGCGGCTGGAGGGTAAAAGATCAAGGGACGGGATATGAGGGGTCTGGGATCAGCAAAGATTATAGCATCCAAGGAAGGGTATGATGAACAAAAGGAAAGATGAAACTTGGTTAATATTATGTCAGAAATGGTCTTTCCAATGTTTTATTTACCAACAAGGGGATGGGGTCACTTTCTGCTTCCTGAAACCTGTTGGGAATTCTGGCTTTGATACTCCAGAGTGGTAAAACATCCAGGATATTACCTGGGCTCTTGATTTGTAAAGACAGTCTAGCAACAGATTCAACTCAAAGAAAATCTTTACTGATTGGATCACATTAGATCGTCAAATTTATGATACCAAAGGGGCGTTCAAGTGGTTCTCCAGGCATGGGAATGCTGAGAAGACAGTAACAGCTCTACTGCTTCAGGGAACAAAAAGAAATTTGATCTTTGGGAATTAGGATCTGAATTTTCTGCGTTAGGTAAATAGCCACTGCCCACGTCTCCCAGCTGCTGAAGAAGAAGATTCAACCAAATTTAGCCTGGATATACTCAGACAGTAGCACAGTATGTTCTGGGTCATTTCACACTGGGGAAGATGTCAATGTTTAATTGAATTGAAAAATTGAAGGGAAACAAAGACGACTGAAGGCCTAAATGGGGTTTGACTATGACTACCCCATGTGGCCAGAATTCTGAGAGGGTATTTAGCCTGGGGAGGAATGTTAATAGCAGGAGTATTTTAGAATTATAAGACTTATAGTGAAAAGCAATTTACTGCTTTTCTTGCCTTATCCCGTAATATGAAAACTATGGTCTTATTCCATTAGATTAATGGTTAGGCAAATTTAATACAGGTTAAAAGAAAAAAAAAACCACCCACCACACCTGATGTACTGTGTAGTCAGTTCATGTAACTCACTACTGCAGGAGGTCAGAGAGTGATATGCTGTAGTTGGAGTTAAAAAAGAGCTCTGTAATTTTACAGCCATTAGGAGCATGTCATTATACCTGCGAATGGGCAAATGGAAATCTCAAAACTTCAGAATGTAGAGAAAGAATATCTTTAGGAAAGAAATTTCCCCATCTTCTCCCATCACCTTTCACACTACTGGGAGTTGTATTAGACTGGGTTATTGCCATTACCCTTGGAATTGCCTGCTGGCAGCCACCATTATGTATGCAGGTGTTCACCTGTGCAGCAAGGCACTTCGATGAACATGGGCTCATTCAGTTTACTGATCAACCCTACATTTCTTTGTAGGCTTTGAGAGTCCACTTGCTTATTGGCTTAAGGAAATACTTGCTGCCTGCACCCTGAAATGCAACAGCCACACTGTTCCCCATAAGCAGATCTCCATCTCCAGTGCATTCGGCCAGCAGCAGACATGAAGAAAGACAGTGCAGTTTTGGTGGCACTCAGTGCCTTGCAACTGATAGTCCCTCCTCCTGCAGAGGCTCTTCCCTAGTTGAAATCAAAGACTGGGCCTCCATGGGTTGGAAGTGATGGGTATTCAGCATGGCCCTTTCCCCATGGGGAGTCAGTTCCACATATAGCAACACTTACTGGCCTTCCTAAAAGCAAGCCGGAGGGAACTGTATTTCCAGAGAGGCAAACAGCATCAGGAGCAGCCAGAGGCCTCCACACAAGTTATTTCACCTTCTAGATATTCACAGATCCATGAGATCAGATGAGCTGGGAAATCTGGAGCTTCATCACAGTTTCTTTTTTCCCAGGGGGAACCATGGCGTTTGATTCCCAATGTCATGCCCCTACACTCTACACAAATAGCTCTTCATGTTTAGGTGAGGAAGGCCATCATAGAAGGACATCCTGAGCCCAGGAAAGGTGTCATGGACGTGGCAAGCACACTGTGAGAAAATGGGACACTTCCTTGGGTGATGTATCTCCATCGCCTTTAGTTCATGGTTCATCTGCACCTTAAGCTACCAAGCTGCAGCTGCCTCCCCAGCAGCCAAATGGAGACAGCTTGGTTTGTCACATTCCTAAGAATTAGCCACACGTGGGAACTCTGTGCCTTTTCCACTTGCCTTTACCTTCTAAATGGAATTAATCTGGATTTAAATTGGCATTATTTTCTGTGTTGTGTGAGGAACTAGGGAACAGATTCGTGTTTTAGTCAGGTTCTAAACTGGTGGAGAATTAAGGCCTCATAAATAAGGCACAGTATTTATTCAGCATGTTTGATGAAGACGTCCTTCCTATAGCTCCAGTACAATCCTTTTTCTTTCTACAAGCAGAACATGGTGAAACGCAAAACATTTTGTATGCCATCAGCACACAAAACTCATGGCTCAAGTGCTCAGCTGGTGCAAACTGGCACAGATTCATGGCTGGCAATGCAAATGCATCCACTGATACTGCACAGAGAAGTGTCAGAGCTGACCTTGCTTTGCTCTCACACATCTCTGTAGCATTGCTCCCAACTTGTGCAGTCACACTTGCGTCTCCCTACAGCTTCCCCGTCTCCATGTGGAAGCCTTTGCCAGCGTGCTGGATGCGGGGAAAGGGGCTCACAGTGCTGCAGTAGCTTAGCGTGAGTTATTTTCTCCCCTGCATGGCTGAAAACTTGCTGTGCCACCCTACTGCCTATATTCATGGGGAAACACAGTTGGATGCTAAGTAGTGGAAACGTGCTGGAGAGCATTTCCTGGGCTTAGGTGAGAGATTAGCCTTCAAGCCACCAAAAAGGCAGGAGCAGCCAGCTCAGGACCTGAAGTAAAATGTGTTTTATCCAGCCCCATGGCTCCCTTCTTGCTTCCCTGGGCTTTCTGGCTCCGCTGAGATTACAAGAGGAACGCACACCTCCCCGCTCCATGCACTCCTGCTGCCGGCCATTGGACTCTTCCGCCGGCCTCGCCAGCATCCCAGGGTCCAAATGGCCTTTCTCCAGCTCAACTAATCTGTCACTGCTGAATCTGTCAGCTGGCGGATAATGTATGTGCACAAGCTCTGAGGTGGGCAGGGAGGAATGGCACGGACCCAGGATTTACAATGCATGGGTCCAGGGGAATGGGGGGCAAAAGCTGCAAATGTGATGCTTTTCTCTCCCTATTTATAGCAGGCTCCCCAGCCTGTTACAGGGGGAGTAGCCCACAGGATGCTGGTGGTTGTGTAGAAGCTTTTGCTGATACTGAATTAATCCCAAATTTTCACTGTCTCCCTGCAAAGTTCCCCTGCCCCCTGAGCAACCTGCATGGCTGACACCTGCCAGAAAATCAAAAAGAGGGTGTTTGGGGCAAAGCCAGCTTTTCAGGAGTATAGCGCTCTCATGCTCTCCTAGGCTGATTTGGACAGAGCTTCCTCCCGGCTCGTGGTGCCTGCCGCTGCGGATGAGCAGATCTGCAGTCACGGGGTCCCCTTGTCACCATTGATCCAGTGTTGTAAATCCACAAGCTGTACACGTGTGCACCCCAGAGTGCCCAGCTAAACCCCATCTGCGCAGTGCAGAGGAGCTGCAAGACCAGACCCTGTGTGGCAGGAGCCCAAGTTGGAACTGCTTCAGCTGGAGGCCATCCACCAGTGCCAGGCTGTGTTAAGGCTGTGTTTCACAGCTTGTGAATCCCTGTCAGTGCCTGGGTGTCTCTGGACTCTACATGGCAACCCACACCCTGCTCAGACCTCTGGCTTTTTAAACAAAGCTCCTTATAATTAACCATCTCCAAAAGTCCTGCCCCTTCATGCGCAGGTCACCATCCCCTCCCCACAGAGCAAGCCGTCCGTTTCAAAAGACATGGGTCAAACATCAGGCAGGACTTTCAATAACACATATTCAAAATGATGCTATGGCAAGTAATGATGATGATCCCCGCCTTGGAGATCAGAGACTGGACTCACAAAGCAGTAAAGCTAATCTCTTTGTATCACAAAGCAGTAAAGCTAATCTCTTCGTATCAGTGGTAGGACAAATCTGAACTCTTGCATCCACATCCAGTTACCTGGGTCATACCAAGATGCACAGACCAACACAAGCTCGTGGAAAGCCCAGGAGCTTTACTGGGTATGTGTTGGAGCAAGCACCACCTGGTGCATAGGGCAGGACAGCTGGAAGGCTTGACATTGAGCTGATGAACGAAACCACACACAGCATCGCTGCAAGCACCACATGGCCCAGCAAGGTGGAGCGTGCTGTTGTAAGGCACGCTCTTAATTGCACGGGGCTGTGACAGCTCTTGCGGTGCCATCTGAATTACCGTGTCAGCTGGACACTTATCACCAAGAAAATAATAAACACTTAGAAACAGGGTACATCAAAGCTGGGTATGGCCTTTGAAACACGCTCGGTTCGCCCACCAAAGGAGCAGGTGTTCCTACTTGATGCTCCTCTTGTGAAGCCAGAGAGGCAGAACTCCGCTGCATGTTTCTGGTGACACAGAAAGTAAACAGTAATTTACCACCCAGTCTGATCTCAAGTCCTTGCTAAATTACTGGGACCTGACATGACCTCCCTGAGACTGATAGAAATTGGGAATTGCTCTGTGGCAATCTGGTTGCTGTAAATCTGGCCTGAGGACTTCCCATCTTCTGTGGTGACCCCAAAAGCTGTCAACCTTTGCGTCTGGATTGGAGGCCAGGGGTTTTTGCTGATCTACACCTGCAGATTTATTGAAGATTTTAATGTGTCAATTACAGACAACCCAAATTTTCCTGTCTTCCTTTCACTGCGCTTCCCCATGCACCTGCTCTCTCTCCAGTTCCAGCTCTTTGGATCAGGTTTTCTGTTCATCTTCTGCAGGATTGCCTCCACAAGAGGGTTAGATCCTCAGTTGGTGTAGGGATACCTGACCCATCGGCCCTGCATGGTGATGCTGCCTCATGGAAGACCCAGTGGGATCCCTCGCTGCTAACTTCAGCTGGCCAGAAATCAAGCACTTAGCATAAACCAATTCTCTGGACTTTTTCTATGGTCACTGGAGAAAGATTGGTGTGTCCCAGGATAAATTATTGCCAATGTACAGTGGGTGTCTAGGGAAGGCAGGGTTGAATTACCGCCTCATTAGGGCTATGCAAAACAGCAAGAACATGAAACTCGCTTGATTTGGCTAAAAAACCTGATCTACCCCTGGGGTAAGTTAGTAAAGCTCTTCTAAACCATGCCAACAGCACATTTGGATTGATCAATAGCCCTGGCTCAGCTATCCTTGATATGCAGTAGTGCTCATCTACAGCAATTACCTAAAAGCCTGGGAAGGGGAGGAGATCAAGCAATTTAGCGAGGGGACAGGGCCTTTGCATTGATTAAAAATGTAATGGGATCTTTGAGATGGCTTCAGAGTTGCCCCTGAAGTACTTCGTCAGCTAGCGGCAGAAGTCACAACAACCGCTGGGCTTTGCCTCTGCTCCCAGCCCAGCACCCGAAATGCAGTCAGGGGACTGCTCCTAGGTACAGACAGTGCTTCGCAGGGAGGGGTTGTCCCTACAGCCCGGTTACAGCAACAGTGGCTCAGAACCTGAGAAAGATGGGCTAGAGATGAGAGAGGGGCAGGGCCAGCATGTTTAAACCGATGGAACAATCAGTTGGAGGCTAAAGCAATTCCGAGATTAGGGCTGCTTCATGGAAAGCAGTGATCTCTTTTTGATGGAAAAGCCATCCCAGCCTGTTGCTGTAATCTTACCTCTGCTCCTGCAGCTTCCCTGTGTCTCCTGGCTGACCCACTTCCTTCTCCTTCGCTCGTTTCCTTCAAGTGCAGTTTTAGCTCCAAACCACATAAACACCTTGTTTAAATTGCTTTAATCTCCAAGTGCTCTTTGTATTGATTTGAAACAGTTAAGCCGTCAATCAGCCCTTTCTCTTCACACTGCGGAGCAGGGAGGAAGATTAAAATAACAAACAAACAAGAGGCAGATGGGCAGGGAAGTTCGTTTGAATTTCGCAGCAGACCCTAGCTCTTAGGATCCTGGAAAGGGGTGGAAATGAGGTCCTTCCAGATGCTGAACTCTGCAGAAAGGCCCGATCCAGAACAGAAGGCAGCGTGTGATGCCCTGCATCGTTCCTAATTGTCCCAACATTTCTAATGCCTTCACTCACACTGCTAATGTAGCACCTGGATATCTCTTCATGATAAGTGGTGTGCGAATACTTCTAGAAGACAACCTCGGTCTTACCAAGTTTGCAGTCAGCACTGATCAGAGAGGCAAAAAAAAATGGTAAGAGAGGTAAACAGATGCATGGACAGAAAAAGTAGTTTTTCCAAGAGCAGCGCATGAAGCCCAAGAAAGACTGTCTCCTGGTGAGGATCTAGCACCTCATCAAAAAACCTCAATAAACACACTCAGGGTGACCTTTTTGTGCAGTAGTGAGGAAGTGAATGGACCTGCCTCTGAAACCTGCCTCTGAAAGCCAGCCTGCCTGCCACTCTGCCCCTGGGGCCACGCAGGAATGCCACTGCAGAAGGGCATCTGAGCTGGACCCCTGAAACTGTGGATGCTCTTGCAGTCAGTGGCTACATCCCCTGGCACTTTCCCCCGCTTGGATAGCATACCGGGCCATCTGCAAGCAGGACAATCCTGATGGCAAGCTTGAAGCAGCAAGCTATTATTTCATCATTACAGCAAGGATAATGACAGGGCCAGAGAGGCTGACTGCTGCTGGAGAGGTGAACGGTCAAGGAACCAAGAAGGAGAATAAAGATGAGGCATGGCACATGTGGCTTTGCAAGAGGTGCGCAGCTGGCTTAGCCTTGCTCTAGTCAGAATATTGATCACTAAAATCAAGCTGAGGGGCTCTGGTTAGAGTCTTCAAGGTGGAAATGCACTGAAGTCCAGTCCAGTGCTAGTCACACACTCTGAAAATCCATCAATTAATCACATTATGCAAAGCCAATATTGGACACAGCAGCACTCAGATAGTACACAGGCTCACTGTGCATGGGCTGAGGAGAAGCCTCTCCGGTGACACACTGATTTCTGCCCCTCCCCTAGAAAAGTTTTTTTTACGCTTATGGGTGTGATAAGGACTCAACCTCTACTTGGTTCTCATGGGAGGGAAACCAAATTGCCCAGGACTTGCACCCAGCACAGAGGGTTTCCACAGAAATGCTCCTCCTGCACTGGGTGCTGAAACCCTGACCACCACAGCCTGGGAGGGACATCAGAGCAGGGAGGTGACAACCCCAGAGCCGCTGGTCCTGCAGCTGGGGTGCACGAGGATTCCTGGGGAGGGTTTGCAGAACAAAGAGGCCTGACATCAATTGGGTCATTCATTTGAATGTTTAAAATAATAAAAATTTAAAAAAACCCCTCTCTTTGAGTAGGTTTATTTCCCCTCAAGCAATTCAGGCAGCTGCTTGATTTCCATTTGCCCTCAAGATCCTTTTATTGATACACTATAAAAATTTGCATGAGGTGGAAAGGTTGCTGGGTAGATTGCGGTCGGAGGGTTGCACCTTTCTCGCTACAGGGGCTGAGGGGATTTCGCTTTCTTCTTCTGACTTTTGGGAGCAGGAGCAGGAATAAAGATGGGGGCAGAGGGGTCACAGAGGAACCAGCACTGACAGAAAGAGAAAAGATCGCTGTCTGTGCAAAATGAAGTGACTGTCCTACAGACAGCAGCTTCCTACATCTCATTTCTCTAGTCCGCTCCCAAAAGAGGCCAGTGGTAGGTACAGAAAAAGCAGAGGTTCTGGGGGAAAATACCAGGTGATGAGAAGAATAAAGGCGGCATAATGAATTTAAATAAGGGGTAGATTTAAAGTTAGATGGACAACTGGCCTTTCATTTCTGGCTATACAAATACTTCCTTTTTAAACCCTTACTAATAATCTTTGGTCAAATGGGAAGAAGTGGAAGGAAGGCATCCGAGGGATTAACGTCCATGATAGGCAAGGCTGGGGTGGGGGGGGAAACTGTTTCTGCATGGGGGAGATGCATAAAATCCTTCCAGAGGCTGGTAGGAGACAATGCTCTACAGGGAGCAGCGTCATATGGAGAAGGAAGAATATATGTCAGCCCTCCCTTTCTGACGACAGAGCAAAGTGTCATTCCAGGAAAATAAGCAAATTTCAAGGAGGGAAAAGAGATAGGCTATAAAACAAGCAGGTTTGGGTTTTTTTTTTAATACACAAAACACACAGACTGGATTGATTTCATGTTTTTCAAGGACTTCAGTCATACGAATAAAGATGGCTTTCCCCAGCTCCCCTTTCCCCGTTGTTCACAGCTGGCTGACAGCCATCAGACACAGCAGCAAGGGCCAGAGCACGGAATAGAGCCGCCAGAACCGACTTCAGTGGATGAAGACTACAAGAACAGGACAGAAAGAGGCCTGGGGAGAGGTATCAACTAAAATAGAAAAGGACAGCACTAGAGCCACAGCACAATCACTTAATTTGTGGGTTTGTTCTCCTCTGTAGGGGCGGGTTGATGTGACACCCACGCACTGAGCAACAGCTGGCAACATCTGCCACAGCTCCTCCTCTTCTTCTTCAGCTTTCAAACACTTGCTGTCCTCATCAGTTCTTCTTGCTTCTCCTCCCCTTGCACTTCCTGACTGCTGCAGTTTGCTTTTTTTTAATGAAGTCCCTTATCGGGGCTTCAAAGGGGAGGAGCACGAAGTCAGGAAGAGGAGGGAGTGGTGCCTTCCAGTCTTTCAGGTTAAAATTGCAAACACACACATATGCATATACACTGAAAAAGCAAAGCAAAGAGGAAAATCAATAGCCCTGGTCAAAACTCATTTTCAAATCCGAACAGAGCTTGTGATTAGTAGAGCTCCACAGAAGCCACTGTTTCCAGTCTTGAATTGATCTTTAAATGTCAGTCTTGCAGAATCATAGAAAATTGGGGTGAGTAGGACTTCCAGATGCCACCTAATCCATCCCCTTGTCAACCAGACCCACATGCATGAGATTCACCAGTAGAGGGACACGCGACCTCCTTTTTATGGCTTGGTGCTGTGTTTGGACTAGAAAAATGCAATGGGTGGAACCTGCTTTCTTTACTGAATTTACCTCACCCCTGAAGGCCAGTGTACCCCAGGATCTCCAACATGAGCAGGGCTGATCATGTACTCAGACCCTCCTCATCGCTAGCTCTGTTGATGGGCTTTAGCATCTTCCCCATTGCATTCAAAAGACATAGGGAAAGTTGGGAGGGATGATTGTGTATGGAGGAGGAGTAAATTCAGAGAAGTCTAGTCTTGTCTCCAAAATTAGTGATTTTTTTTTTAACCTGTATTTCATTGAACGACACCTTACCACCACAGTCAGTAAATAAGTGGTGTTGGGGTAGGAGGATGGAGGACCAGCCAGGGTTAGATAGGGATATGAGAATGCAAGAGGGAAGAAATGAAAATAAGCCCTGTCCACCTAAGCTTATTTCTGAAGCTTCTGAAGATTAGCAAAGTCCAACTTAACTGCTATTATCTCCTCCCTAGCTTGCGATGTAAATGTCAGCTTCCTGCAGCAGAGAGAGGACCACTAATGGCTGCGGCGAAGCAAGGAGGGGCAAGGAACTTCCAAATGAGCTTGACATTTTCTTAACCTGAAACAAACGGAGGCTGTGAAAGGCCAGGGAAGGAACCCATCGGAGTGACTGAGAGGGCTGTAAATGAAGAGCAAGACCTCGCTTAAACACAGCCATTTGTAATGGGCTGTCGAGCTGCGACAGTGGGTGAGTTGTGGGAGTTTGCATTGGGAGGGGGTGCCAAGAGGGTGGGTGGAGGAGCAGATGTGTTCACACTCCCTTTTGGCAAAGAGGATAATAACATTTGCCTTCTTTAAAGGGAATACTGATGAATAGTTAGTAAGCCTAGGCTGGGCTGCTTTCCATAGGCTCCCTATCTTCTCTGAGGGCTTTTCGTATGGGAGGATTTGTGAAGCAAGACCTCTAAGATAGATTAAAAAAGCTGCACAGCAGGAATGATTCCCTTTCTTGCAAAACTCAAAATTCAAAGAAATTTTTTATCCTCCTCAGGGCAAAAATGAGATCTCAAAATTTTACGGGCAGAACTGGGAGGGGGAGCACAGTGCACAGGTTCCCTCAGATGAGTCAATATATTGATGATCAGCACGGTCCCCTAAGACATGGCAAACGCAGATTCAAATCTTTGCCTCAGCCTGGTTCAGAGCAAGGCTGGTGTCAGTCATGGCTCGGTTGCTCTTTGGGCGATGGTCCTGTGTACCTCACCACCGTGACTCAGTTCTGCAGCTCTCTGCCCATTAGACTTGTCCCAGTTAGGAATTCATCTAACCTGGTCCATCCCTCCCCAGAAAGAGCTGATGTCAACCCATGGGCGTTTTCCAATTAAAATCCATTTCAGGGAAATGAGGGCATAATAAAGGATCTGTGGTGCTGTGTCAGACCACAGGTTCCTTGAACCCTGCCTCAGAGAGCAGACTGCAAAGCTTCAGAGAAGATCTAAGATCAGGACACATAAAGAATGACCCTTCCCCTTGGAAAGCTTCCAGAAGTTACATCTCTAATTAAATGTAGTTTGTGCCACAGGAAGCACACTTGAGTTTGAGGTGCACCTCAACCTACTAAAGTCTCCTGGAAGACCAAAGCACTGGAACTTTCCTTGAAACAACACACGGTCAACACATTATTTTTGCTGCACATAGGTACGTGCATGGTTTTGAAAAAGCTGCTTATTACAGTTCAATGGAGAAGGATGGACCATATTTTATCTCAGATCTGCTTGTAACGTTCATTATTGATTTTAATGTACCCGTGCCAAGAGGCAACGACAGGTACAGTTTTTTAAAGAGAAGGAAGGAAGATTAAATATACTCAATCCTTGTCACCTTAGCAAACATTTATCCATCCAGTTGTGTGTGATGAGAAGTCTCTATTCCAAAGAAGGAATTAAATTTTATAAGAAAATGTTTGTAGACAGTTACAAGCAGGATTGAAAATACAGCCTGCAGGAAACACAGAGGATGACTGACAGAAGAAATGACAGAACTACAACTTGCAGAAACCCAGAGAGTGACAGATAAGAAGCAAAGGTGAACTGTCGAATGGACTGATAAGGGAGTGGGTATCAGCAGACTGATTGGACAACGAAAGCCAGAAAAGGCTCAGTACAAATGCCTTGCTCAGAAAGGAGGCAGAGCAGCCTGCAGCATTGCCCTGGCTGTAGCTACTGCTCACAGAGGTGATGACAAAGTTACAGTGAAAGCCAGAAAAGGCTCAGTACAGACAACAAAGTTCCTCACTGGTGCACGCTCACTGCTGTGAGCTTCCTCAGCAGCAGGACTCAGTCTGCAGGACTCTGTTTACAAGTGAGCCTCGTCCTTTCTTTGCAGATGGACTTTGCTCCAGTCGAGAATGTTTAATCCTTCCAGGTAACACCAGCCAAGCTCAATATTAATGAGAAGGTTAATAATCTCCTTACTTGGGTAGAGAAAAGCTAGCACTGCAGGTAAAAACCTTTGCCGGGCTCTTCAAGTTACAGCCCAGGGTCTTCAGGACCAGAGCGAAGCGAGTGGTACAACATGGACTAACGAACTGGACCAGTGGAGGCTGGAAAAATGGTTTGGGCGACTCACACCTCCTCTGCCATGCTCGGTAGCACAGAACGGGCACAGCAGAGGTTGCTGCTCTTCCCCTGTCCCAGTATACACCGAGGTTCACTCCATGCTCCAATGAAGAACTCACCTCCTGCCCTTTAGTGGCTTCCGCAGCTTCTTACTTCCAGTCATTACCAGCCATGGTCTGGATTTAATGAGGCCAGAGTTCACTGGATGAAATAAATGCAGGTCCCCGAACCCTCTAAACCAAAGCTAATGAAAAATATATGCTCCCTCACTCCTGCTCTCATTTTCACATCCTGCAAATTATCTGTGCTAATGCACACAACTCTCTGCTCCTCCGCGGCTTCAGATGCTGAACTTTGAGTCTTTGTCACATCAGCCGGCACCAAGTAATTCCGTACAGAAGTCTGACATTTCCAGTTGAAAAAAATAAATTGATTAAAATTCAACAGGCATGTAGTGTTCAGCTTTTAAAGGTCGGCGAATCTAAGGAACTATCAACTGTAAAATAATTCAGCATTTAGAGGGGAGGGGCAGCTGGGGGGGTCCTGGAAAGAGGGAGGGAGCACAGAATGTTAGGATCATTTACTGCCTGCATTTTGCTGTCAAGAACATAATTATAGGCAATTTAATTACTGCATAATGGAAAGGGTCCATCTTCCTGAGCATCACAGCCAGAGCCAACTTTGTCTCCCTGGGCCCCGTGCAGTGCAGGCATGGGGAGGGGACTCCGACAATGACCGGGTGTTCCTGTGGGTGACTGCAAGGGGACCTTGGAGAATGGAGATGCTGTTTCTCATGCTGGAGACTGGATCAGGATGCGTCCAGTAGAAGGAAGAAGGATCGGGCTGCTGTGCCCTCTTTCTGGCACACTGCTGTCTGTTGGGTCCTGCCTGTCTCCGGTGACTTCTCTGTCACTAGGAGGCTCCACCGAACATGGAAGATGTACAGCCCCAGAAGTGAGCTACAGCGATGAGTACTGATCCCCAAGGAAACCAGGTCAGGGTTTCAAGAGCTGCCCCATCCATCTCACTTCACTGGAGTTGTACCAAGACCCAAATCCCATATCTTGAAGTTCCTTCAGTTCTGCCAGCTGGATTTTTCTTTTCAAAGTCTGTACTCCCCGGTTTTGAGTAAGATCAGGTTAGACCAGCAGGAAGCAAAGCCCCTTTGCACCAACCTTGATGGACCATGACACCATTTACATGAACAAGAAACCTGGACAAAGAAGTCTTCAGCCTGAGCCTTTTTTGTCAGATTGCAGGTTACTGATTAGGACATTCTTCCTTTCCTTCATTGCACTGTTCGTGTATAAATCATGTTTTCTCCCTTATCCCACCCTCTTGGTAAAATCTTTGTTCCTCACACCCTGTGGTGCATGAACTTGAGACAGCTCTTTCCAGCCTGGAACATGTTTGGTTTCACTGTTCTGCTGAAGTCAAGAAATACATCCCATGGGAAACATCTCCTAGAGCTTAGTGGCAGAGAAGGGGTTGGAACCCACCTGCGTGGGGTTTGGGGCAGCAACCTGTGGGCAGTGGGCACTTGGCCTCCTGCTGCCTTTCTGATCTGTAGCTTGGCAGGAAAGGGGCAGTGGGGTGCTCCGATTGCCTTTCCCAAGGACAGGATCACAGCCTGTTGTACAACCCAGCTGTGACCCCTACAGGTATCTCAAAGGAGAATTCTGATCTCGGAGGCAAGCACAGGGAGAGAAAGAGCTAGTGAGCAAGACATCTTCTCCATCCTTATCACTCAGTCCCCCTGAATATCAGGGCACACTTGGTATGCCTGTGATTTGTTATTCCTTGTGATATCAGATTCTCCCCATACTCACACTGGTGACATCCCATTGATTTTAGTGGGAACAGGATCACTGTAACTGAAGGGAAAAACATGGTCCATGAAGTTGCTGGTGAATCATGTTCTCCAGGCCAGAGACCACCAGAAGAACTCAGCTCCAGGGAGCAAAAATACACATCAAAGGAGAGCAAGATGACTCCTACCGCAAGGTGGCTGTAGGAAACTTCTCCAGGGGACACTGTGACTCAGCAACAGGCCAAACCAACCTTGAAAAATTGAAATACAGGGAAAAGAAAGAGAAAGAGAAGGGCCAGCAGGCACATTTCTGTTGCTCTGTCTGTCGCCCAAATGCTCCTGCGTGTCAGTACAGAGGAGAAGCAGAAGAAAGGGAACACGCAGTCATCTTCATTTAAAATGCTCCCAGCCTAATATTTGCTAACTCAGCTCCATCCCTGGGCCTCTGCGTTGCCTTGTCTCAAGAGGAATTCACTACAGTGCATCACTGCAAGCTCCTTCTAAGCTTTTGATCTCACTGGAAAAGTGCCCCTGCCCCTTTCCCTGCGCAGCGAGTCCCTTTTTCAAGCAGCAGGACACCCACCTCCCCACACCATCTCCACCCATTATATTAGCCCAACAGAGGGACTTGGCTCACCCATCTCCTCATACAAGACCTGGACCTCCCTTCTCCAAGGCCATAAACAGACAGCCACAGTCTCCAGTGCACTACACGCTTGCCCTGGATCACGGTGGATCAGGCCCACCACAAGCATCAGCACACCACCAGGCTGCATGGGCATCTCCCCACATGGCCAAGATCCTCCACATCCTAATCCTTCTGGCAGAAAACCTGATGGCCTGAAACCTGTGCCACGGGAAGAAGAGGAACCCCTGCAGCTCCACATCCCATCAGCGTGGGGCTTGCGAAGCCTGGACCCAGATAAGGTGGGTACCCCAGCTCCCCACTGAGCAGGGCTTGCTGGTGGCCACACCAGTCAGGAATCAGCAGCAGCCAGGCTGGCTGCTCTGCCTCCTTCCCCCTCCCACCGATCCACAGCAGCCAAAAAGCACCATGTTGATTATTCAAGAGTGGACTCTTAACAGCTCTAATCAGTTGACAATCCAATAACACACTCAGCTGAGCCACACTCCCAGCTCCCAGGTCCCTGCCGCCGAGAGAACATTTACAGCTGCGTCGCCTTGATAATAACTGCCCGGCGGTCAGGAGGAAAGCGCAGCAGGCGACTGCCCGCTGGCCGCTGCCTCCTGCTCCGTAGCCAGGTCAGAGGCAGGCAGACCCTCCTTCCCCACCCCACCCCTGCCCTCCCCTGGCCCCTCTCTGCCCGCGGGGAGGGCAAACTGAACTGCTGTCCTGGTTTCGGCTGGGATAGAGTTAATTTTCTTCACAGAAGCTAGCATAGTGCTGTGCTTTGGATTTAGTGCTAGAAGAATGTTGATAACACGCTGATGTTTTTAGTTGTTGCCAAGCAGTGCTCAGACTGCTCAAGGACTTTTTGAGCTTCTCCTGCTCGGCCAGGTGCATACCAAGCTGGGAGTACAGCACAGCTAGGACCCAAACTGTCCAAAGAGCTATTCCATACCATATAACGTCATGCTCGGGGGGGTTGGTGGGTCGGTCGGTCGCGGGGGGAGTGATCG
This sequence comes from Gorsachius magnificus, assembly GCA_034008185.1. NCBI lineage: Eukaryota > Metazoa > Chordata > Aves > Pelecaniformes > Ardeidae > Gorsachius > Gorsachius magnificus. The sequence goes on from CM067094.1 coordinate 8,786,904, forward strand.
CTGCTCGGGTACTGATCGCTGCTCGGGACGGGCTGGGCATCGGTCGGCGGGTGGTGAGCAATTGCATTGTGCATCATTCGTTTTGTATATTCTGTATATTTTGTTATCATTCTCATTATTACTATTATTATTATTTTCTCTTATTAAACTGTCTTTATCTCAGCCCTCGGCTCTAACCTTTTTTCCCCTTCCCGATTCTCTCCCCCATCCCACTGAGGGAGGGGGGGGAGTGAGCGAGCGGCTGCGTGGTGCTTAGTTGCCAGCCAGGTTAAACCACGACAACTGCACAGCGGGCGCTGGGGGGTCCTGTCTTTTCCCATGCATGCAGCCATGCAACAGCCCAGCTCCTGGGATCCGCAGGAAAATAAGTTGCCTGTTCTCTTGAGCTACCCCCCTGGCAAAACTGCTTTAAATGTAATAAATAAAAGGGGAAGCACCAAATCCATCATTCTGAGGGCATTTGAAATGCAAGATGCCAGGGACCAGCCAGCAGAGCCTCAGGCCCTTTCAGTTCTCCAACGCTTCAGCAACTGCAAGCGTTATGCCTGGGTGGCCGGTGGAGCCAGCACGCAGGGAGAGACATTAAATGCAGAAATATCCCTTCCTCCACACCACCCCAGCTTTCCATGCCCAGCCCCTTCCCCAGGCAGGCAGAAAACCCTTCACACCTGCTTCTCACTGCTTTCACAGCCTGATTTCGCAGGTAGAGAGGCTGGCTGAGCCTCCTGGCAAAGCCCCCTTCTCTTTCCTTCACCTTCCAGCCATCCGCTTTGCATCACTCCTCTTGTCCAGCCAGGCCCCTCTCCAGCTCAGTGCTCACCCCGCTTCTGCCCCACGGCCTCCACCTGCCTCATTAATCAATACCCCTCATTAGCTATGTGATTACAGATGACTGCTTCTTTCCTCCAGGTGCATCGTCAGAGCTGCACTAGCAAAAAGGTGTGGAAAGGCATTTCTGGGCCTATAGATGGATTTTCCATGACGAGGTGAAACCCATTTCCCCATGCACTGAAATGCACAGTTACATCTGTGCGTGAACATGTACGGGCTTGCACGTGCGCAGGAGTTTGTGTGTTCAGAGCGTATCGCCCTCTATGTGCTGAAACACTTCCGTTGGTAGATTTACTAGACAGACAAAAGGGTGTGAGGAAAGCTCTGCCCCTACTGTAACCCTTTCTTGGGTACCTGAAGAAAAAACTTAAAATTAAATAACCCAGGGGGACTGTGGAGTCTCCTTCTCTGGAGATATTCAAAGCCCGCCTGGACCATGTCCTGTGCAACATGCTCTAGGTGAACCTGCCTTAGCAGGAGGGTTGGACTAGATGATCTCCCAAGGTCCCTTCCAACCCTTGTGATTCTGTGATTCTGTGAACCCAAAGGAAGAGACCTGTGCCAGGTATTTCTTCACCACCAGCTCCCACAGCGTGCGCGTGCCTCCAAATGGTTATTTTTCACAGGCTCCCCCGTGGAGCAAGAAAATGCATTGCTCCTGGTCATACTAAGATGTTTGGGTCTAATGAAAATTAGAATGGGGTTGTTGTTCACTGGGGTGTTTGGAAGAGAGGGAGAACTGGACCTGGCCTCCTCCGCATCCAGGGGACTGTGGGCACCATGCACCCAGGATCCCCACGCTCCCCCTGGGGTTTTGCTGTTCTTTTCTCTTCTGGTGCAAAACTTCCTCCTGCTCAAACCCCATGGTGGGGCACACGGGCCTGCTCTTCCTCCCCTTCCTCTTCTTTCCTCCTCCTCCTGGGATGCTGCCAGTTGCCATGGCAATGCTGCCAGCCAACCTCACACCCAGCAGGAACAGGTCCAGTTGCCCGTCCTCACCACAGCCTTCTGCAGCTATCCAGCAGGGTTCCCGGGTGGCTGTGGAGGCAACAGCCACCCCCACACACAGATCGTTCTGGACCTGCCCTGCTGCACCGCTTCCACCACTGCCCAAGAGCCAGCTTGCTCCCCCCTGCCCCTTCTGGCTGGTCCCATCTTCTCCCCTTCCCTGCAGCCCCCTGGATGTCAGTTCCCTGGAGCAGCGTCAGGAATGAGCTGTGTTCTCCTGTGCTCAGTGCATGGGGCCGGCTGCAGTCTCTCTCCCCTGTTTTGGCAGGTCTCTCTTCCATCTCCAACCTCCCCTTGCTCCTTGCAAGGTCTTTCCTTGGGAAAGGAAATGGACCCGTTATGGGTCCCAACCAGCAGCTCTTTCTCTCCCAGTACTTTTGCTCCCTGCCCTCTTTGCAGTGTCTCTCCTCTGGCACAGATCTCCCCCATGCCAAGGTACCGGTCTCAGGCACGAAGCAGGGGCCATTGCTCACTGCTGCAGTATCATCGGCGTTCAGGGCCGTGGGAGTGGGACACACACATCCTGATGCAACAGGATTGCAGGGACCAAAGGAAAAGCCCATTAAAATCCAGAGCCCAAACCTCCTCCTTGCACAGTGTGTGCAGCAAAGTTAGTTCAGTGTTTCCCCTTGTACTACTCATTTTGGGTAGAGCGGAGATCCTAATAGATTGTGATAGCTCCGATGGGGCTCTTCTGTTCTATTGGGTGTGTAATCCCCTCTAAAAACCAGCCCTGCCTGATTACATGCTTAGGCAAGAGGCTAGAAAAACCCCAGGGACACTAAGATTCTCCACAGAAGAATCTGAGAAGAGTGGTTTTGGAACTGAAAACGAAGTGAAGAAGTGCCACTGGCCTGCTTCTTCCCTGCTTTGCAAAAATTTCACTGCAATAATGATGTGGGGGAGCTGGGGCCACTGGGGTCATGTCTGGGAGACATCCCGTCCCGTCTGGGGGCACGGGGGGCTGGATGGGTGGAGAGGAGGGCAGCCTGGACACAGCATCTCCCAGGAAGGGCTTTGCTGGTGGAGGCTCTTCAGGGCTGCAAAATGCAGCTGGCAGCACCCCAGCTCCAAGTCCAGATGAGTGAGTTGGGGCCAGATGTGACTGCCCCACTGGAGGTTTCAAGGTCCTGGCCATTCATTCTTCTCCAGTCTTTTCCAATTTCACATGAATTGGGACAGTACACAGCAATTTAGCATGATCCCACTGGGCCATGGGAGGTCCATGCAGGTCCTGACCAGCCTCCTTTCACACTCCAGGCACAGGGCTAATCCACAGGGATAACAGTGAACTACCTCCACTTCCTCTGTCCCAGGGCCAACCTTTCGGATGCTCCTGAGCTCCATAGGATGAGGACCCAAAGGAGGGGAAAGGACCATCAAGGTCAATGTATCAAGATCAGCCCCTGCCCTGGTGCTTCCCTGTACCAGAGCCTTCGATCCCCTTTTCTGGGCCTTGGGAGGTGTTTTTAGGCAGAGTGTAAGGGGTGAGGATGGGCAGAGGGTGTACAGACAGCACGAGAGCTGGTTACGTGGACAGATGGGCTGGAGGAAACCATGCATGGTGGCACTTAAACATCTCCAGGGCTTCCTCATCCCCTTCTCCATGCTTGGCCCTTGGTCTCTTTGGTACATTCACTCCACAGCCTTGACGAGGAGGGGCCCAATTAGCAGAAACAGCCTTACAGCAGAAACCACTGGGCTGAGACTCCCAGCTCATTTGACATATCGCTGGGCCCTGCAAAGCCATCGGCTGGTAATGGCTTTCTCTCAGCACTTGGACAGGAGCGGGTAGCCCTGAGCCAAAGGCTGTGTGGTCTGTTACGGTCCCCAATACCACCCTTCTGTGCCGTGGCGTCCCCACTGGGATGCGGTGACGCTGCACAGCGGTTTCTCCCAGGGCTTTGCAGGATCCTCCTGGCACAGAGCACCCAGCAAACAGTCGCTGCACTGATTTTCCAGTGTGCTGAGGAATAAAGCCCTTCACGGCGGTTATTTCGGCTGAGCACTCTTTGGGGTCTATATGATTTGAGCCGTGACAATCAGGTGTACCCCTGATCCTCGGCAGGTGGTGGCTCTTAATCAGGAGAGTTTCTGCTGCGAGTAGCAAAAGGTGTGCAGGCATCTCCCCCCGGGAGGCCACTGGCTGCCTCCTGCCGCTGTGCATCGCTCTCCAGAGCTGGGGCTGGGAAGGGCAGCACTGGCAGGGGGACTCCAGCCACTTTGGGGCAGGAGGCGTGGAAAAAGGGAGCACCAGCAGTCAGAGATCAGGCAGCGGCATGGAGATTTCAGGATAGTACCTCAAACATTTGGGCAGTACCTGGCACGACGGGGACCTGACCATGCTCTGGGGGCCTTAAGCCCTGCGACCGCGGTGTCCCTGCTGCCATCTCCTGCGCTGGCTGCAGTGAGGAGCCCTGCAGGGACTCCCTGGCTGTTGCCTGCCAGGATCGAGCCCGCGCCCGGGCTGGGGTTTGGCATGAGCTGACCCACTGGCACTGCTGTGGTCTGCTCTGCCGCCGTGCATCCAGGGCTCCCAAACCGAGCTCGCCGTCGCATCCCCTCGCTGCTGCTCTGCCCCCTCCTTCCTGTCATTCGGTGACATAATGGAATCAAATTAAAGCCCCATTTACCAGTTTTATTGCCTATTATTTATAATACTCCAGCTCCAAAGTGCTGTTTTATAGAGTGCTTAAGCTGCCATTGCTGGATAGAGTTTGCCATAAATGTCTCCACATGCACAGAACATAATGTCCTCGCGTCGTGCAGGAAAAGGGAAGAGATTATTCTCAATTATTTCATATAGTCTGTTTTATTGTCTTATTGTAATAAACTGTCATACCCTACAACACTTTAAAATCAATAGTTTGCATTAAAAGTAATGAAAAGTAGTTATTAATCCCGCTTAGTGCTTCCGCTCTTCCGCTCACCGCGAGGCCCTGGAACAGGGAGCGGGTGATAATTATTCATTTCCGATCAATAGGAACATTTCCCAGTGCTCCTGCGTGTATCGCTGCTCTCGCAGCTGTGCGACTTAATGGCAATGGAGGCAGGGGTGGAGGTCAGGGGCTTGGCTGTGCCTCAGTTTCCCCCCATTGTCAGTGCCTGTGGGACAGAACCAGTTTTGTTTGAGAAGCAAGCTGGAGTTTAAATGCAAACAAAGCAGGGGGTTGTTTTGTTTCGTTTTGTCTCTCCGAAAGCTGCCAGATTTATGGCACATGAGGGATTTTTTTTTCAAACACAGGAATCAGATTCATGGTATTGGCCTGCGGCGGTGCTTTGCCCGTCACTGGACTAACCCCGCTAACATCAGGCTCTTCTCCTTCCCCAAGCTGGGCACCGTGGGCATTCAACCGGCAGGGACTGAGCCATTGCCGGGCGTTTCCGAAACACCCATCAGTGCCGTCTCACAGCATCTCGGGGATACCAAGGGCCATGTCACAGGCCCTCAGTTTGAAGGGATGTGTCTAGTTCTCCGGAGCCCCAAAGCGTAGGCGATGTAGGAAGTGCCAGCCTGAAGCAGACCCCGCTTCTCTCCCGCATAGAGAAGCATCCAGACAGCCACCACCAGCTGTTTCCAAGCCTGGGCTTTAGGTGTCCCCAGCACGTCAGCCCCTGGTAATCCCCAAAATCTTGGATTTATGCATAGCTCCGAGGCATAGACCTTATCTTCTGCAAGAACGATTCACATCCTCCATCCATGGTGCAGGCTGGAGCTCCGTGCTCCCACAGCAAGACACCTCTTGCATTGCTCTAGGGGATGTGGCAGCCCAGGAAGGCAGAGATGAGCAGAGGTATGATTTTGCTGGTACTCAAGGGCAGAGCATGATGAAAATAGAAAAAATTGAGCTGGATTCCAGGTCTCTTTGAGATCCTGCAGTGAGGTATGCAAATCTCATACTAGCTGGGCAAGATGAACCAAATTTGACCCTATTTACATCTCTCCTCTTCGCTTCATGACTCTTCGTACTATCTGGGACACATGAGTTCCTCCCTAGATGTTGTCCAGTGTTGCCACAACGTGACATGGAAGTCATAGTGTGCATTGGTACTTTGGTAAAGCAAAATGGCCCTTTCCCAAGGGCATGCTTTTATGTTAACAACCCACTGCAGACATGGTAAAATGCACCAAAATGCAAATTATGTATGTTTTCCAAAAACTGAGTTTTGTTAAACCTAGACGATGGGGTTATGATACAGGCTGAGCTCTCTGCCATTCCACATCTCCAAGGAGGCAGGAACAGTTATCCTTGTACTCCATACCGAAGCGTAGAGAGGAGAACTGACTGATGCAGAAGTCAAGGCCAGGAGGATGAGCCTGGACACCTTCCTCCGAGGCAGTGCCCTGCTCCAGGCTGGGGCCCGCGCTGGTACACGTGACACAGCTGGGAATAGCTGCTGAGCAGAACTGAACTCCAGCTGGGGAAGGATGGAGAGAGCACACAAAGGGATGAAAAGGCACGCTGAGCATCAGGCCCATTCTTTCATTTTTACTGGTTTTTAATCATATTTCCAATATTTTTTTTTTTCAATGGGAAAACCCAGCTGGTGGCTTGGATTGACGCTGTCTCTGATTCAATACAGTTGTGATGAAAAGAGTCCACTACCACATTAATTGTCATGATAAACATCAAAACCACCTACCCACCTGCATACACGCAGCTCCGTGGCAGGCCCATTATATCAATATCAGAGCAGCGTTTCTTCACCGCCGCCGTCTGCAATAGCTGAGAAATAGAACAAAATACCAGTACAACCCAGAAGGAGTTATCAGTGCCTGATCAGATCTCAAGAGATCTTTTTATTTTTAATAAAGTCCATCTTCCCCCTTGTTTGTCAGAAGCAGTTTGCTTTAAATGTTGTATGAGCAGAAGCAGGAATTACCTGTGTCTGCATTCACTCAGGGAAGAAGACATAACCAGCCGCTTCCACTATTTCCATCCAAAGATCTCAAAGCAGTCAAGAGCATCCTTACTGCAGCCAAATGTCTCCATTTTGATGGGTCCCAAAGCATCGATCTGCAAACCCAAAGGGCCACAGCTAGCAGGAGCACAAGCTGGTGCAGGCTCCTGGAACTCAGCAAAGCTGACTCTGACCCAGCATGGGCAAGGAGGAGACCGAGGAAGGAATAACATTAAACCACCAAAGCACCAACTTCCAAGAAAGGTGAAACATCCTCCATGCATGCTAGTCTCATTTGCTGTCAGGTACAGATAGAGGTGTTTATTTTAGGGGCCTCTGTCATCTGATTGTGCCATTCTAAGTGATATTCCTGATTCCTGGATGTCTCCAGCAGAGCCAGGAATAAACCCCCCAAATCAATGACCCCTTCTTACTCTGCAGGTGTCCCAGGAAGGGTACTTGGGGACAGCCAGGCACAATGGGTGGCTCTTCCAATGCTGTTCCCACCTTGATCTTTAATGATTGACCCAACCATCCCTCACCTCTCCCTGTTTTCCGCACCCTCTCCCATGCTGGAAGCTCATTTCCCAAGTGTCCATGAATGACAGCGCATTGGTGCCTCCCAGGCCCCTTGCCTTGTCCCTAGGTAAAGCGCCCTGGCACTGTGCAAGCATCCCGGGCATGATGCATGGAAGATAGGGGGGCTCTGCTGCCCAGGGGCAGGATCTGGGAAGGAGATGGAGCCAGGGGTCCAACCTCCTGCACAGGAGCCTTAGCAGTGTGCCAAGACCCAAGTGTTTTTGAAGGGAGAGGAGGGAGGGATGGCAGTCACTGTCCTGGCAGCTCAGTGAGATGGGTGGGAAGGATGGGTCTTTTTTCCTACCTAGGCGATAGGGCTTTAATCTGGCTTTGACATTATCTGAAATTAAAATCGAACCTAACATGCGGACAGTGGCAGAAATGAATTACACCTCTCCTGCCGGTAGATAATCCCCTTCTAATTCCCCCACTTTATACAGATGGGAGATGGTTTAAGGAAAGAGGAGGCAAGAAGTATTTTCTCCCTCCCCCTTTGCAGATGGCAGCTATTCCAAAGCCTCTCCATGCTGCAGCCCTCCCAGGGCGCATCCGCCGGCTGCCAGGGCCACGCCACATCGGATCACCCAAGCTAACTACTCCCCGCGATGAGCAGCACCTTGTCACCGCTGTGCGCTGACCCAGCTGATGGCAAGACCAAAGCAGAGGAACTGAGAGTGCAGAATGCAAAGGGGTAGCGCCTCAGTGCGAAAGGGAGCAAAGAAAGAAAAACCTGAATCCTGGAACAAAAAATTGCAGAATGAGACCACAAATGTTAACACACAACAGCTTTCTGCCTTCTTACCTCCCTTCCCCCACCCCTCAGCTGTGGTTCTCTCTTGCACCTCATAATTTTTTCATTTTCTGAATTACTGTGGCTGTGCTGGTGGGAGGGTTCTCTCTCTTGCTCGTCTCTCCCTTCCCCGTACCTTCTCAACCTGTATGCCAGCTTCAACCCATTTAACAGAGTAGCTAATGCAAAGCTATCATGTTCCTACAGGTTGCATAAGAAATGGGCGGCCAAGTAGAGGAAAGCGATAGGAGCATTATTAGACATCAGAGAGGCCACGCATAACAACATCACAGGAAACCTGGCTGTGCCTGTCCTGCTGCCCACACGGGGAATCGCTCACTACACCCTGTGCCATCCAGCAGAGTATTTTTACCCCCATCAATAGCTGTGGACCAAAGACACTGAAAGACTCAAAGTTCTGCAAGAACAGACCAAAGCGCTGACCTTAGCAAGCCAAGTTCCCAAGGACAGGGATGGCAGCCATCTCCCTTTCCCATGCTCCACCAGTGTTTGCCACCTTGTGTAGGTGACAGCACTGCGGTGAGGTGGCCCCTGCGCTCTTCGTGCCATCCCTGGTAAGGAGAGGTGAGCCTTCGCTGCTCCTGGGCAGCTCTTCCTCATGAGAAACTGCTCCTATCATCCCTTCTTTTCCCTCTTGGCAAAGTCGTTGCCTTGGGGAGAGGACATAGAGGTTGACATTAGCCCTTATTTCTTCCCATCTCCTCTGTGCCCTTGTTCTCCCCCATCTGACGCCCCCAAGTCGCTCATGCCTCAGGGTCCCTATGCCCTGCAGCCACCCTGACAAACGCTCTCTCCTTCCCACTACTGCACGTCTTCCAGGCAGCTGCAGGCGGGGGGTGTGAAAGCCTCGTATCCCAAAAGAGCAAAGCTGAGAGACCCGGGGGCATACTCAGAGGAAAGTGAGATGTCTGTGGGGATGCTGTTACCCTTCAGCCCATCACTGCGGCTCCAGAAGGACATCAGGGCAGGGAAGTGAGGAGAGACAGGATTGATGAGCTGTTTGCTCCTCGATTGCAGGTTCAAACCCATCTCAGAGCAGTATTGACTGAAAGCAGGGGAAAGTCAGTGCTTTTAATGGCTGTACAGCATCCCTCCCTTCCTCAGCCAGCCTGTGGCAAGCAAATACCCATTGAACTCCTCCACCACAAGTGACGGTTTCAGTGGAGGAGATATGATTTAGGGCAGCAAGACGTCCTCGCTGTCCCCACAGCTGAATACCAGCTAGCGGTGCGTGCATCAAGTCAGTTTGGCTCAATGGGGTGAAGAGTAATTTTTAATGGGGGTTCTTTGTCTGCCTGATGAAAGCTTCTGCATGGGAAGAAATTATTTACGGAGCCCTTCCTCCCCAGCTGGATCCCCTCCTCCGCCCACAGTTTCCTCTTCCCCAGGTCTAATGCAACCCCTGACCAAGAGCGAGTGTGGGTAAAATCAGCTAGGAATCTGCAGCAGAATTCAATTTCAGAGCCATTCCAGCCAATAATGGCTCTAAACAAAATATAATGTGTAATTCACATAGTAATATTGCCTTAATTACATTTTTTGGAACAGTCTTTTCTCTCTTGGTCTCTCCACCCTCCGGACCCAATAAGCATATCTAAAACTAGAGAAAGTCATCCATCTCTTAAAACATCACAAGGGATCAGAGGGAAATTGCAGGAAGAATAGATGAAAATTGCAGGGAATTTTGCCCTTTTTGTGGAGCAGTGTTCTTGGCGTCACCTTCGCATGCTGGGTAATTGATTTTCCATGGAACTCGTAGAGGCTTTTTTTTCCAATTTAGTTTTTGAATTTTAAATTCATTTCACACCAGTCAGCTGGACCTGCACATTGAAATCTCCCGTGTTATCCTCAAAATAAGCACAGAAAAGAGACAGCAAGGCTGAGTGCTAATCCACCTGTCCTACAGCTATGCCTGTATGCTGTGTAAACGTTGATGCTTATCCATTCCCATGCATATGGTCCTAGAAATTGTTAGGGCATGCTGCCTTACATAGCTCTTTGATGTGATCTTCTCATGGAAAACATAGATCCTAAGGCCAAAGGGAAACCTAGTTTGTCCTCTGATATAAGAGGCCGTGGGATTTTCCTGCATCTTTACCTGTTTGGAGTATATAGAAAAAAAAAAAAAATCCAGTCCTGATAGACAGGGGTGGAAAAATCAAGGACTGGAGAGCATTAAGTCTTCTACTCCTGCACCACGGAAAGGAGTCAAACTTTGCAACAGCTATCTGATGTAGCTTCATCATGGCAGCTCTCCCAGCAACACTCCGGGAGCATGGGCACGGTCACATTCAACCCTTCACAGCAGAGTCTGCTGGGTATTTCATCCCCTCCGGCAGGATCTGAAATCCAGGGACAAAACCGCAGCTCAGGGTGGAACGCCAACGTATTGCAGACCTCTGTGTTGCAAGTCTCCAGCATTTGAGCAGGAAGAGGCAGCTCCCTTAGCGAAAGCTGTTGCAGGTTCCTCCGCAGCTCCCATGACCCAGGCGGCGTGGCGAGGGGGTACGGATGACAACGTGCACCTTCTGCTGGAACAGCTGATCCCATCCCCAGCAGAAGGAAAACAGCTCCCAGCACCTGTTGAGCAAGCACTGGAAGGAGCAGCATTTGACAGCAGCTGCCACACGTGGGCTGTTTTCATAACACGGACACAAGTCATAATCTTGACTGAGATTCCCAGCAAGAGGCTAACTGGGAGGCTGTAGCTAACAACGCACACAGCTGTGACTTACTGAGTAAGAGCTGAGCCAAGAGCAAGAAGCCATTAGAAGGTAATAGTGTGAAAACGCTAATGGCCTAGAGCCAGATTTGAATTAACAGTCCAGGAGAAAAGAAGCCCATCAACACTTCTTAGTTTCCCCTTTGGTCTGTTCCAGGACTGCAGTGCTGTCAGAAAGCTGGGAGGAAAGGTGGCGTCTCCTGTCAAGGATTCTGCCCCCTACGCTTTGCAGTGCATTAACCTCTGCTCAGAAGATCCTTTGCTCACTGGTCTTCCAGGCTGGGAGGCTAATGAAGAGAGGCACTGAACAGTGGACCTAAAAATTAAAGACCATTAGGGCTTCCCATATGAATTTACAGGCAACTTTAAAGCGTGTCACGTCACGAAGACATACGAGTGACTCAGACTGGTGGCAGGTTCCACTTTATTCTCCCCGTTTGAATTACTCAAACTGAAAGCAATTACCCACTGAGTATGCAAGAGAGCCTGTGCAAACGTCAGTGACAAATGAACATGCAATGGAGTCCATTCCCTGCGATGTCCTCCGGCACGCACCTGAGCCAGCATCTAACACAACATGGATCTTCTCTCCTTCGCAATGGGACAGAGGAGCTGGTTTTATGCACGTCTTCCCTTTCCGGCTCCCACACACCTTTCAGCACGCTGTCCGCTCTTTCTTCTCCTAGCCCGTGAAGCCTTCTCCTCCTCTTTCCACCGTGGTGGCCCATTCCACATCGCAGCACAGAAGGCAGGGAGTTGCAGAGCCCCGCACCAAGAACCCCGATGGTCTAGCTGGAGAAGCAAAGCGCAGTCAGCACGCCACCTCCTTTCCAAATCCCTGGCACCATCAGCCTGTCCCTGCCATCCCCTCGCAGCCTGAGCCATGTGCTCCCACAGCTGCTCTCAGCACCTCCTGCACAGTCTCACAGGTGCCAGGTGCTTTTTAGCTCAGCCCCCTCTGGATGTGACTCTCCGAGGCCACGTACTGGCCTGATTCCCTTCCGCAGATGGCTTGTCCCTCTCCTCCCCCTCCCCACAATAAATAAGAGGTCTCTCTGTGATTCTGCATTCTGTTGTGACCAACAGCACTGGGGTGAAACCACTTAGCACAGATGGCAAATTATCCTTCCCAGCTGCTCCTGTGTGATGTAGGCCTTTTCCAGCTTCATCGCTCTTCAACCCCGGGCTGCTTTTCCTCCATGCTGCCAGTGGACCTCATTGCCTGGATGAAACTGGGTTCCAGCCTTGCTGGCTCCCAGTAACTCCCAGTGATGTTGGTGAGGGCTACATTCAGGCTGAGAGGACAGGTCCCACTGCAAGCTCTCTTTTGGCAGGAGGAAAGGCAGTTTCCATTCTCTAGCCTATGCTTTCATCTTTTAGTTTCTCTCTCTTTTCAGAAGTTCTTCAACTTCTTTCTTCAGTGGAGGGAGTTCACAGAGGTTGTCAGGGAGGACTACAGTCTTGTAAATACATGTGTGACGTCTTATAACTCTTCTTTGAAAAATCCTTTTTTTCCCATCAAAACAAGTCAGTAAAACACAGAAAACATCTGCCACAGATGCCCTCAGGGCCCCCTTATTCTGCCTACACTGAATGTTTCATCTCTTGCTGATGCTTTGTCTGCCTTTCTCTGTTCTCCATATACAATCAGTAGCTCCTCAGCTGTGGTCCCAGCAGAACAGCGCTTTCCGAGAAGACACAAGATGGCCTCAAATGGTTTCACTTATAGATAAAACAGCTCTTCTCTTTCCACTCCAGCAATGGTCCTTCTATTTGGAGACAGCAACTAGGTCTCAAGCTGAAGGGGACTTAAAAGAGGACAGATGCTCTGCTTCGTGGAGGGATCCATCTGCTGCCTCTGAGTTAGGCAAGAAAACCCAACATTTCAAAGTCTACCAGGAAGGGAAGCTCCAGGTAAAGGTGCAGAGGGGCAGCCTTGGGCAGACTATTGAGGTGAGGTCTATTCATGCCTGCTGCAGAGCTGGCCCTGAAAGCCTGCCATGGAGAAGCAACCTGATGACTGGCCTGTCTGTACCCATGAAGTGGTGCTCTCAGTCCCTGCTTTCTGCTGCTGGTTCCTGGGGCCCAGGGGCAGGGTGTCAGCTCGCCAAAGAATGTGCCATCCTCATTCAGCTTTTATCTGTCTTTCCTTTCCCAGTGCTGGATGCATCCCAGAGCCCAGGTCCATGCTGGCTATTAGCTCCTAGATGTGAACCTACATCTAACCTTCCGCAGCACGCAGTGCTGATGGCTCCCTGGTGTGCGATCATGCCAAGCATGAAATAGGCTGCCCTTTGCTCACATTTCCAGCCTCCCAGATGAGGATGGTGATGCCCTTGAGAGTCAGCTTCAAATAACCTTGCAAGACACAAAGTATGCACCATTCCTCCAGGGAGACTCTACCTCCTATCCCCCTATATATCATGGGTCAAAGCTCCAGTCTACATTTGCTCAGATAAATGCAAACCTTGGGAAAACAATCAAGAAATGCCATTCATTATTGAGGGGGAACTGGGGAACAGGTGGAAATTACTGGCAAGATGATTTGAAAGCCCTCCCGTTTTCTGAACATTTCTCTTTGGTTTCTTGCAGATTTGAAAGGTCGCTAGGAGCTAATGAACCTCAGATAGCAAAGCTGTCTCTTGTTTGTTTGTCATTTTGAGTTTTTCTGGTTGATTAAGATCCATGCTGGCAGGAAGGTATAAACCAGCAAGTTTCTGTGCTTATAGTGAGGTTGCGTTTACCTACCCTGAAAAACTGCTGAACTTACCAGGAAAAGCTGTTAGTCCCAAGGACTAACAGGCCAGCTCTTGGCAGAGGACACTTCTGTGTGGTTCTGTTACCCACATTTCCTTTTTTTTATTCCTAGTCCCATGGGCTTTCAACAGCATCCACCAATACAGTGTTGTGCCAGATAATCTGCACCCCAAGACAGGCTGATTCTAGGGCTACCATCTATTTGGGAATGTCAAGATGTGTCTTCTTTCTCCACCTGAGAACTTCATCTGGGGTGAATTTGAGGACTTTGGTTTTCCATCTGGCCACTCACTTGGAGTAGCAACAACAGAAGTCCAAATGCAGAGATCACCTCCACAGCACAGGTGCGGTGAGTCCTGCACATCTGGACACGTCACCCCTTTCGGATCTGTGCTGTCCAGATGCCCAGTGCAATGCAGTGTGGCTGTTGCTTCGACATATCGACAGTCCAGTCGTAAGGGCCAAGCTGAAAAATGATGGAACCTGGAAAAATGCCCATTGTTCATGAAGCGATTAGCAATTAGCGCTGCGAGAAAGTCCTGCCTGGTGAGCCCAATGCACACGGGACACTGGTCTGCACATACACTGCGTATGAACAAGAAATATGCCACAGCAGAGCTACTGAGTTATATGTACTGGTAATGCACCGGAGCACGGGAGGCTTGATGACTGCTGGATTTGTCAGATCCATTCTAGTTTGCATTCACGCTAGCAAATGCTAGTCAAAAGTATGTTAATATCCCTATTCACCACCATGACTGATGACTCATGTTAGTCCTATTCCACTGGAGAGTCCTTCAAGGCCGATTCTCATGCATTTATCAGTAGAATCATGTCTCTCCTCTTACAGCTCCAGCTCTGGGCCCAAGTGACTATGGTAAAAATAAAAAAAGAAAATTAAATTCCCTTTACCTGCTTCTGCTCCCAACCTGTGCAGAGCTAAAGGACAAACACCTCATTGTTCTCCTTCCTTTAATCATGGTGTTTAGGAGAGCTCAAGGTTCGCAGCACCCATTGTTTCTGCTGAAACCACGGGAGAAGCTGAAGGTGCCTCAGCACTTGGTGAACATCAGACCCCTCCCAAGAGCTGTTGACTGAAGTGGGAACTGACTGTTTCCACTCACACCGCAAGTGAAATAACCCTAGGGAATGGAATCTTTCTTGATGGAAGCTTTTCTGCCTGCTTTTACACCAGCTGCACAAGTTTTACAGGCACTTCAGGGCGCTCATTGCTTTGTCTCTGTCAGAGACAGTGCCCACTGCAGAGCTTAGAGAAGCCTAAAGTTTCTCAGTGGAAAGTGACCTTACAGACCCAGCTTAAAATGTTTTGAGGGTTAAGAGCCCCGTTTCCATCAAACAACTCAGCCTGCTCAGGCTCAGAGCTTGATATTGTCCACATCTACCTTCTCCTTGTTGGGGGGAAACCATTTGGGACCCCTACCACAAGGTTCCTGTGTTCATTTCCCACCAGTGCCACCCTGAATGGACACCACACCTTTGAGTGCACCTACAATGCAAAGGTCACCATGAATTGCCATCCACCCACAGTGTTACAGAGCCCACCATCAAAACACATGGAAGGCTTGGACCAGAGCACAACAAACATCTGGGTCAGCAAACCATGACCAGCTTGGATATATCTACATACAAAGTGCTGACTTTAGTGGACAGGGATGAACATCTTGAAGAGAAACACTATAAGGAGCCTGCATTCCCCCACTAACTTCAGAGCCTGTTAGCACATGATGGGAAGCCACCACCATTGTGCGATTTCACAAGCCCACTCTGCACCCCAGCATGAAGATTCCCCTTATCCTCCCAGAGAGAATTAACCAACGTCAGGGTGTGTTTGCTCTCCAGTCCAGGCATGACAGAGGCTGCCAAGGAGCCAAATGTTGGGCACACAAAATCTGGAGCTTCTTTTGAAACTCTTGCCTAGCCCAACACAGAGCTGGCTTGAACTTCTAAAGCAGTGAGCGCCCATGCAAAAGCAAATCCTTTTCCACCTCCTCCATCAACTATGACCTCAACCCTCTTGCCTTTCTCTGCTGCAAGCAGACCTCTGTCGAGTGGCATTGCCTCACCAGCTCTGACCCTTCCACTGAAATGCATCCCTGCTCCCGCAGGGGACAGGGAGCAGATGTTTAATCACACATCGCAGCACAACAAAGTGGCGCAGACCAGGGAGCGAAGGCGGATTCCACACTCCAGTGAAGCTGCAGGATGGATTTTGGTAGACAGAATGCAATTATCCAAATCATAATTTACTCAAGACATAAATCTTTTGAAATAGTAACAACATTTAGCACATATAAAGCATTATATGTGTTCAAAGCACAAGTGGTAATGTTTATGCCAAAAATGTTTGAACTTCCAATAATTAATAATAAGCAAGGAAATTGCATAGATGGGAGGTTTTTTTCCCAGCTTTAATTCACAGGAGCAGCATTTTTTTTTCCAGGAAAACTTTGCTCAGATTTCTCCCTGTCTTCTGTAGATCCCAGCTTTCCTCCCAAAGCTGCGCCAAGGGATAATTAAAATAAAAATCCCCACCCCATAGGAAAAAAGGAGTGCTGAATCTTAGAAAAACAAAGAAAATGGAATGAATATGTGATTCTCTAAGTGGACCACTTCTTCAGGCTAAGTGGATAAAAATAAATTAGACATATACATACTCACTTATATGTACATATAAACATATAGATGTATAGAAAAAATACAAAAATGCACACTTTGGATATGAACCTTTGGTCCAGACCAGCTCCATCCATCGCACATAATGGTACGAGGCTCACAGAAATGTTTCCTATTTCCCCAGATGTGGATCCAAAAAGGAACAGGTTACATCACCCTGTAACTTAAAAACCACACAGAGATGGCTATAACACGTACGGGTTGGTAAGCGTCCCCTTCTGCCTCCTGCCACCACCTCCGCTTTCAGAAAAGCCTTGGTGTCATTTGAGAAGCACAGGCGGAATCAAACCTTGTCTTTGTGGGGAGTGGAAGATCCCCAAATCCCCATCAGCTGGCCAAAATGGAGGCAATCCTCAGGATACCAAGAGATTTAACCTGCCTACGCACAGCTTGTCTGCAAATCCACACCCTTCATATGCAAAATTTGGGAATTTGGTTGTAAAAGACTCTGCTCTGTAGCCAAACTGCGTGCGATGAGCCCTGGTTTTCTGAGCCTGATTGGGACTGGGCTGAACAGTCAGCTCTCACTGGAGCCGCGGGGGGAGCGTGGGATGTTTTTTCATGAGAACAGTCGGCATTGCGTTGCAAAAAAAAATGAAGTCATGTCTCTGGACAACTCTTGGAGCCAGAATTCATTTCTCTCACTCTGTTCTCCTAAAGCGTCAATAATGGCCAACGTTTTTAGCACTAGTGGCACATTGGCGAACTCACCTGAGCTCCCGGGCCTGTTTCTCATTTGTATATTTACATAAATTTCCATATGGCATAGAAAAACAATAAATAGAGGTTGGAATGTAATTCTGTAATTTTCCGTGTATTTGAGGGTTTTTTCCTGCAAGTGGTCAAGTACTCACTGCCTGATTCACCACAAGGGCCTAAGCCTTTAAATTAAGCATCTGCTCAGGTGTCTGGGGCTGGAGTGCTGAGCTGTCTCTGCTCTCAGAGAAGCAGCCCAGGACAACGGCAAGAGCACAGGCATTTTTTAACAGCTGGATACATCATCTTATAGATGCTAAAGGGATAGGAACCTTGGAAACAGGCTGGGATTGGGAGGGAAACTGCTGGAGGAATAAGCTGGGCCATGGTGCAGAAGCAGGTAGATGTCTTGTTGAAATGCAGTTCGTGCCTGGGTGCTGGATGTGCATAGTAAGAAGGCTGCAGCCTTGCCTCGATCTGGCAGGGGATACACCCGTGTGCATACACATGGACACCATGTTCACTCAACACACACATCAGCCTGGTTCCCTGGGTCATGCTCTTCCCTCAGCCTGTTTTTATTAACGGCGGAGCTTGACAGAACGCCTGCAGTATCGCAAGCCCAGCTTCCAGATTCGAAACAGGTTGGCCCTCAACCTCCCCCAGGCAGGGATGCAGAAGAAGGAAAGGCAACATGAGGCCTTCTGGATGCAATTAGTGTCCTGAAATATATTCTTTCTTTAAAAAAAAATTAAAATCCAGGGAAACAGACAAATATTCCGTGCAACCAAGGCACTATCAAAGCAGCAACTTTGGTTTAAATACCTGTTCTAGGCACAGTTAAACTGAGCAGGCTGCTTGAATTTTCCCCTCAGCAGGATGCCGGTGGGGTTAAGGCTTTCTGAACTTGCCATGCCCAACTTTCTCTCCCTCTCCCTCTCAGAGCTAGAGGGGAGACTGACTCATTTGGTTAAAAATAAAAACACTGCTATCTAAACTTTAATGGCTTTGTTTCTCATTGCTGCAGGCAGTGGTTCATATGCATTCCAAACAGCACTTTGTACCAGACTGCAAATGTACCGTTTTGGAAGCTATTCCACCTGAAAAACAGTAACTTTCATCACTCTGCCTCGCACTGTTGGGGACCGGGAGCAGACACCAGGGATGTGGTGGGGTGGAAATGAGAGATGCTGGCTCAGTGGCGGGGATGACCCTTGCTGCAGCCTGCCCCTGCCACCGCTGGGGGACCTGGAGGCAGCCTGCAGATGGGATTGGGATGGAGGGCGGTGAGTGGATGAGCTGGAAGTGCTGCTGGGTAGGGCTTCAACCTGTGCTGGAAGAGAAAGTATTTGGTATGTTGGGGCAGGGGGGTGATGCCAAACTTACTGAGGGGCCAGACCAGCTCTATCAGAGAGTCTGTGCTCCCTGCACACCTCCCACCCACGGGCTTTCACTGCCCAGAGGCTCCCCTACCCACCCAGAGCAAAATTCTGACTGTAGCGTGCGCTGTTGTACACGCTCCAGTTGAACCTTCCTAGCCCAGGGATCAATGGCAAGGAAGAGGGGAAAGCTGGAGCTGGGGTTTGCTCCGCTCACCAGCACACACCATGCCAGCACTTGCTGCACACTCTGGTAGCCCTTGCTGAAGCCTCTTCCATGACATCTTTGCCGCTAGCGACACTTTTGCCAGGACAGTTGTGTTAGACCACGTATGCTATTGCCCGCCGAAACGCTGCAGCTCCGAGTTGCTGCAGAGACAGAGCAGTCTTGCAAATGCACAGCTGGACGCAGCTGAGCCAACCTGCAGGGCCCGTATCCCTGATCACGAATGCATATGTGTCCCCCTTGCCCACACAAATCCCACGCAGACCACGGGGTTGTCTGAGCTTGCGCAAGGCAAAGGCCACAGTAAGGCCTGGGTTAGGCAGCTTGTGCAATGGTCATCGCTCCAGCCCTGTGCTTTAAAAAGCAGCGTGGTTTTGCTGGTGGCCCCACTTCTGATGCTGAGTTGCTCAATTTGCTAGAGTCGTTTTGTCTAACCTTTGACTGGCAGTTCCCCGAATCGCTCTTGCTCCCATGGAATGAGTGACTAGCCTCTCACTGCTTTTTACGTCGTGGGAGCTGGTTTAAAAGGGACAGACAAAGGAATCTGAGTTGGGGGTCACAAAGGGATGGTCAAATAACCCGTCCTCCAAGGGGGTTACATATTCGACTCATGCATATAATGACTGTGTTGTGTTACCCTAGCAACTAAAGCTCGGAGATGATGCAATCAAATTTGGGAACGATGTGATTAGAAATGACAGGCATGGGGAAACAAAGGGAAGCAAACTTGCTGTGGCAGCTGGGATGCAGCGCTCGGCGCGTAATGCATGTATCAGGGCTGTGCGACATTCTTCCGAGCAATTACACTAAATATCATATTCTATTTGCCAGCTAATTACAGAATATCATTCAGCGCCTGCCGTCCAGCCCGTCCCTGCTCTCCCCACTGTGGTGAGGCCCAGGGAATGGTACTCTCATTAACCCGGCTGTGTTTAATCTGCTCTTACATTTTCACTTGGCACCTGCCCAGCACAAACTGCTATTTGCTTTTTGCCCCTCTCTGCATATTCCCTTCCCCGCATCATGGCCCACCTCTCACCAGGGACCCGCCGCTCTCCCTCAGCAGTCAGGCACCCCTGTTTTTGCCAGGACCCCTCCAAGGGGGAAGCGGTGCTGCTGAGCATCTTAAAGGGGAGTGCTTTGCTTGGAGCTGCAGGTGCGGGGCTGCAAGTGCTCAGCCAGCCTTTAACCCCCCGGTGTTCTATGTTCGCAGGCCCCAGTTGCTCTATGCACCACCTGAGGGCTAATAACACTGTAATATAAAGCTTAAATATCATTGAGGCTTGCACTGCTTGAGCCCAGCTGCCCAGATGTTCTGCTGGCTTCCCACACCCGCCTGATTTCACGCAGAGTGCGTGGCCGTGGGCACGCAGCTCCACTGCATGGCATGGGGGACACCCTGCGCACCCTCCATGAGACCCCCTGCTTGCTATCGCCCCCCCTTGTTTGGAGGGGGTGGCAGGGTCAGGGGTGCTTTGGACCCGTGCTTTGGGCTGGGCTTGTTTACCTGCCCTGGGGACGCACGCAGGGCTTTGCCCCTCTGCTCCTGGAAATAATTGCTTGGGAAAAGAGAGAGAAACAAGTGGAAATATAGGGAATAGGGACTGGCACTGTAAATATTACTGATGATTCATAATCCCTTTTTCTCAGAATTTCAGGTTTCTTAACTATTATCCCTCTCGCCGGAAGCCCCGGCTGTTCTTTTGACAGGTTTATGTGACCCAGCAGGCACTTTTCATTCATTTTCACTGTAAAAACAACAGGCACAATTCTCCATTGCTCGGTACCTGGCGGTGTCATTAGCCTAGTGCCGAGGATGAGGAGGGGGAACGGGAAGCAAGAAGAATCACTGCTGCTCTGATGTGACACCTCTTTACCACCATCCCTGCCGTCCTCGGCTGTTGTACGTATCTGACAGCAACCGAGGGTCACCTCAAGGATGCAGAAACCAAATGTTTCCAAAGGAGCGCTGAGAAGGACACAAAACTGATGCCATTTCTCTCCTGGATCCTCTGGCCTTGTCTCCACTGCCAGAAAAAGAAAGAGTGATTTGAAACATGCATCACCTGACATGTTTTAAGACTCTTGCAGTGACAGGATACTGTGGTAGATGGTCAGGATGAACCCTGACGTTGTCTCTTGTGAGCAGGATAGAGCAGGCTGTGCCTAAATTAGGATTTTAACTTGTGAGTTAGCCACTTGGTTAATGTGATAAACTGCCTTTCCCCACCCTCCCCGTGTAGCCATAGTCCCTTTGCTGTTGGCATCCCCCTAAGATCCCTTCCCCTCCTCCCCATTAATTTCTTCCCTGAGGGGGGACTGAGGGCAGGGAGAAGGGATGGAGGTCTGGCTCACCTGATTTCTCCCATTTCCAGTATCTCTAGAAAGCTAAAGAAAAAGCTCCACCTTCCATTACCCTGTGAGGGCACTGTGACCCCATGCTGACCAGGAGGACGGCTAGACCTCACCATAGACATCTTCCCAAAACCTCCGGCTTCCCTTCCCTTCTCTCTTAATCCAGGTGGTAACAACAGTGAGGTGCCAGAGGGGACAGTGAGGGTGGGGGCTGAGGTTTGGGCTTCAGCTCCCATCTCAGGGATACCTCTCCAGTCCCACACCTACATCTTCCTCGTTACCCCTGCGCAGGGTCCCAGCCCGGCTGCCTCGGGCGGATGCCGTGGGTACCACTTCCATGCCGCCCATCAGCGGGGAACCGCAGCACCGCCGCTTTCTGCCGCTCCTGCAAAGCAGCATTTTAGTAGCAATCTCCTTCTCCCCCAGCCCTCTCCTGCTAGTCCCCATCTTGCATCCACGAGCAAGTTGTTTGAAATGGCTGGGGCTGGGATGCAATGAGCCCTGGCAGGTGTCTGTGGAGCACCGTGGGCCTGCGAAATTCAGACAGATCAAACCACTGTAGGATGCGAGAGAGGGAGAACAGCTGAGAAGGCAGCAAACATGAACAGGGGAGCTGCTATTGCCAGATGGGGCACGGGGAGCTGAACTTAATTTGAATTGCTTGCAGGCTTAGCAGCCAGGCAGAAAGAAATCATCGCAAATCCATCTAATGCAAACTAATGCTGGTCATTAGAAAGCAGGCTAGAAGAGCGCTGCCCGCATCGGGGAAAAGACATTAGGAAGAAAGTTTTTGAGCAGGTTTCTGAGCCAAAATAGATCATCTCTGAACAATTTACTCTTCATTAACTGTTGTTCTCTGACCTGGGAGGGTTGGTATCTTTTTTTTTTTTCCCACAAAGGAAAAGTAGCCCAGGATGATCTCGCTTGTACTGTGGCCAGCTTTTTAGCAATGTTGGGCAGAAGGCAAAGCTTGTGGCTGTCAGCAAAAGGCCCAGCCACTCAACATCACTTAAAAGAAGAGTAGCCCTTCCCTCCGCACATGCATCAAGGGTAATATCTGTAATTGGACTGATGCAATTCTGGAATGGAAAACAGAACAGTCCTGTCCATGACTGGCACCGACCACAGTCTCCCTCCCCCCCAACATGGCTGCCACAGAGGTGGTTTAACAAGAAACAAATGCTTTTTGATGACCGTTTGTAAAAACCAAACAAATCAATAGTTCCTTCTCAGCTGCAGACCTTGGATGAGTTCTCCTAACCCTCCTGGCTGCTAATGGAAGGCAGCAGCATGGCTGAAGGGACACCAAGCCATTAAAAAGTTATCTTTCAGAAATAACCTGTCCTTTCCCAAAACAGCCCCTTCGCTTATTCAAAATGGCTTCAGCTTCAAGGCTGTTTCCAAAAGTTTTAGCACATTTGCTGTCTTGTACTCCATTTCACGACACGGGACAATTTCTCAGCACTCAGTACTGGGCATCAGTTGTCAAAGAGCTTGTCTTACCGAAGACTGACAAGGAAAAGAAACTGAGCCATAGGAACTGGCCTGCTCCCAGCCTAACCCCAATGCACACTGGGGTCAGGAATGGCTGGGAAGACTGGACACCCACCCTGCAGTCTGGTACCACAAGGTGGTTGGGAGCCTTGAGGGGAAAAAAATAAAAATCACTGGAAAATGCTGATGGAATTTTGCAAAATTTTTGCCAAAGCACAGATGGAAACTCTCAGATTCCTGCAGCAGTTACCGTCACGCCTCCAGAGACAGCCTCACAGGGTGGGTCATCCACAGTCAGGGTATTTGAAGCCCTCCTATGGGTCCCAGGGGACAGGAGCTCCACCTCAAGGGTACTGCAGGCAACTCAGAGAATATAATTGTTTTTTGAGAAAGGAAAAGAAGAAAAAAAAAAAGTCTTTTCTGGCTGAAATTACTCAGCATGAATCTTTTGCTTTCCTGAATCAGGAGGAAAATTTTCTGTAAGTCTCCAAGTCTCAACCCACTGTAGGAGCCTGCGAGTGATGTGCAAAGAGCATCGTTTCTCTCCTGACGCTTCAGCTGCACACACCTAATGCAGGCCAGGCAATGTCTCATTACTGGACTTGAACTGAATTGGCTTTTGGGGAAATGACCTCTTGTTTTGGGGTGTCTTCAGGGGGAGGAAGGCTCAGGGGAAAGAGGCTACAGGATGGGAGGTCTTGGGAGCAAAAACCTTTGGGAGGAGTCTGTAATTCTCCTTGGGACTGTTAGAAAATCACCCCCTGCTGTTTCTCTCTCGGGGCTTCAGAATGAGATTTCAATAAACTCCGTTAATTTTCTATAAAACCCCATCAACTGCCTTCACATTAAATCCTATAGCACTTTTGCAGACAGCTCCAGGGAACGATAACCTGGACTTTTGCCAAAAGAAAAAGAAACTCAGCAAGTGAGACTTTCCACCAGAGCCGGTTCATGGGCCACCAGGCTGGACAAGACCATCTCTTCCCCTGCCCAGCCCCTCCTGTACTCTGAGCCAAAGACATTCCTCCTCCTCCTCTGCCAGGGCTCACCTGACACCCCACCAGCATGCTTTGCACAGGTCTGTCCGACCAGTATAGGGAGGTCTGGCTTTAAACTGGGTGAGCATTTCTTCGCTACTGACTCAGCAGACCAGACACTCTTGCCCACCACCTCCCAAGGAAGGAGGAATCTGTGTGGTGCTGATAGACCTTCCTTTCCTACATTACATCCCAACACCTTCATGGAGCAGCAGGCACTCAGCAGTTGTTGCCTGCCTGATATTCAGTCTCTGGAGCCAAGAGCAACCAGCTAACCAGAGGAGTGTGACCACGGAGAAGCCCCCTCAGTGCCACCAGTGCAGCATCAGTCTCCACTGCAGTCCATGGAGGATGCCAGCTGCTGTAGATCCATCTGAGCTAGTTTTAAACCATCCTGCTTGGGCATCCGTGCAGCTGAAGCAGGAGGAGTTTCAGCAGGGGCTCTGGAAGCCAGCGAGGAAGACTATGAGGAAGGTGACCAACCTCTGCTGAAGACCAAAGTCGCCTGATGCCCTGCTTACGCCCCCATGTTAACCAAGTCTTTGTGACGTTGGGATAGACAGATGCTCTATTGCACTGCCCAGAAGGGGTGAGACCCTGAAGCTGTCATCTTGCCTTGGCTCCAGGATTTTTTAACCTGTGTAGGTGTGGCTAATTACTTGGCTGTGTTTTCAGATAATGTCTTTGCTGTATTTTAAAGGCAACCGATTTTCTTTCTAGGTGTATTGTTTTTTTCTTCGTGCATCTGCACTTGTAACTATTTCTATCCTTTCTCTTACCATCTTTAACCTGCCTTATAATAGTTTGCAAATTAGAGGCGCTGGAGCTGGCAGAAGCATCATCTTTTGCTGCTCTTCAGTACAAAGTGTTGTGAGCCCACCTAAGCAAACGAAGCACCACCCGCCCACCCGTTAGCACATCGTGACCTGCACAACAGGAGACCCTGTCCAGGCTCTCGGCTAGGAAGGAGTTAATGTGTTTGTCTTGCACAGGCAGGGATTGAAGCCAGACTGGGCTCAGCTGGAGAGAATCACTTTATCAGGAGAGGTTATGAGAAAAAGAAACTCTTAAAAGACTCTCCAGCAGAGTGTAGAGCTGGTGGGGAGTTGTGTTGTTGGGACCTGGGAGCAGGCGCTTGTTGTGGAGGCCTCTGCTCATCTCCTTCGGGGGCAGATTTCGGTGCTCGGTATTCACCATTAAAGCTGGGTTTTTGAAGGGGGTGGCAGGCAGGGGCAGAGCGGCAGAGGGAAGGGGCTTCGCAGTCACACACAGCTTTTGATGTTGTTCTGATTGGGAACAGCTGAAACCCTCCATGTTCTTCTCATGACAGGATTCACAAATCAGAAGTGATTTTTTTTTTGTAATTATTTGATAAGATGTAAAGATTTTTTCAAATACTTATTTAAATGTTTGCATTTTGGGTCAGTCTGCAGATTTAGTTTCAAATCCACATGAAAAGGAAACATCTGGGATCATATAAATACTGTTTGACTTTTATTTCTTAAACTTTTCCTTTCCTTCTGGTGTGATATGCGCAAGCAATAGTTCTGCTAAGCACACGGTTCTTTTTCTTTTCTGATTTAGAAAAGCAAGAAGTTTAAATGTAGGAAATTTAAATACAGGTTTAAAAAATCACTTCCTGGACTTGAGGAAAAGTCAGGTTGAGTGAGACCACGGCTGCAGACAGAGAGCGGTTGGCATTGCCAGCCTGTTCAGTACCTCCAGATGGAAACCCTGGCCTCTTCATGGAGGACGCCAACACACGGGGTCATTCCCCAGGGCAAGCGCTGGTCCATGAACTTTCTGCCAGGAAAAAGTTCCCACAACCCTACTTGCAGCACATCGTCTCTCCTTGAGGCTTCTATTTAGTCACCCCCAAATGATCCTCTCTTACCTCCTGCCACATAACAGGGTGATCCCAGCATCTGAAGGCGGTCACCATTGCCATCTCCAAAGCCTTTCTGTGTAGGATCAGGCACCCACGTGTTAGCGTTTTGGCTGGTTTTTGGTTTAATTTTTGTGACTGTTATTTTGTGACTGTTTTGCCACCACTATTCACCTCCCCTCCTCCTTTTTCCTGACATGCCAACAAAAAAAAAAAAAAAAGGAAAGGAGCTTAAACATATTTTGCGGTTAAACTACTTTTTTTTCATGTCGGCTGGTTCCCACTGGGCTGAAAAGCAATAAAAAGTCAGGAAGAAGTATGGGCTCCCCTCTCAGCTTTGTCATATGGATGAATAGCACAGTAAAAAGCGCTGAATGCTATCGGTTAAAACGAACTCGCTGCTCTTCCAAGTACATTTTGCAATGCTCTGATGCAAAGGGGTGGGGGATCGGATGGTGAAAGTCCTCTCCCAGAGATGGATCCTTTGTCAGGCTAAAGATTTTTGCATTAAAAAGAAATTCGGATTATAATCACTCTACCCACAGCAACATTTTCAGTCCTCCCTCCCTCTGCCCTCACCCCCCTCACTTTTCTGTGGCACTGAAATAAATCTCAAGGTAATGTAACTTGCAGCAAGACTATCTGCGAGCATCTTGGGGGCTCTGTCAATAAGAGGCCAGGCAAGTAGCGCTGAAGTGCAAAGATCCTCTTATTATCTCACTTCGCAGCCCTTCCTGGGCATCCCTCTCCCTTGTGTTCTTCTTCATCAGGTCCTTGATCACGGTGATAAGGGGAGGGATGGGGACGATGACATGAAAATACGGGGAGGAATAGCAAAACCAGATGACAAGACTTTGTAGTATTTCGCATCTTCACCAGGAAAATGCTCTGGTCTGGAATGTTAATATCTAATTGCAGATAAAAGTAGATGAGCAATTGCTGGAGAATTTCCCATTAAGATACTCAGATACTTAGAAATCGCTTCTTGCTTGGGTTTTGATCTCCTATTGTCTAGCGAGCTGAAAGCAGTTGGCTTCAGGAGAAAGCAGGCTCCATTGTGTAAGATCCCTTTCCAGCAGTGACAGCTGGACTGGAGTTTTCAATGAAACAGGTTTTTCTTTTCTCTCTCACTTTCTCTCCTCCCCCCTACCCCCGCCCCCTTTTTTTTTTGTTAGAGTAAAGCCAACTTCTCAAAACCCAAACCTTCCCGAAGAACACCTCCACCCTGATAAGATGGTATCCCTCTCTGGCCAAGAGGGATATGCAGTTAAACCCTCTTACAAGGGGAAGGAGACCTCAGAAGAGCAGGAGATTATCCAGGACTGTTGAGCACCTGGTGCTCAAACCACCCTGATGACATGGATGCTGGAAAGGCCAAGTCTCTGCCAGGTTAATCAAGAGCAGGGATTTGAATCTCGGTCCCTTGCATGCCCCCAGAGACCCCAACAACCAAGTGCTTTGGTGAGGACAAGCTTGTCAGTGATCTCAAGTTCAGAACGGGATGACACTTAAATTTTAACCAGCTTTAGAGGTTGGAGAAGCCATTTTCTGCCCAAACCTACCCAGATCCTCTCCTTTCTTTTGTCCCTTTTTTCAGTTCCTAGGGATGAAGCCTGTATGACCACCTGTTTCTAAGACAAAAAGAGTCTCAGACAAGGGTAAACCCCATTGTTTTACAGACATACCACCAGAGCTGTGGAAAGGGTCTGGCTGCAGACATGCTCCTGCCTGCACAAAGGCTTTAACTTGGGCAGCTATGGCCAGCCTCAACCTGCAGACACGCACTCGTAAAGCAGAGAGCAGCATGTCCCGTGAAGACGAGGGGGGGGTCTCAGTGGAAAATAATTTGGGATTTTTCCTTCCGAGTTTTTCTCCCTTGTCTAAACATAGATTTTCACAGATCTGTTTTCACTGGGGGGAAATTAAGTGGGGTGGGGGGACATTCTGATATTCCACTCTGTTTGGGTTTGGTTATACTCCACTGGATAAATGCTGAGGAAAAATAAAATAATGGAGTTTTATCCCTTGGTACCCTCACAGGATATTTTTGAGGCCATCTCATCACACCTATCACTACATTGGGAAGATGGAAAGAGTTTTGGGATTTCCTGGGTGGACGTGGGGTTTCTGAATAGAGACACGCATCAGTACAGGCACGGTACCCTGGCACCGGACACTGTACACAACAGCCAGTACAGGAGGAGATGAAAGGAGTTGACCCTCCCCTTGACAGCCCTGGAAGAGGAGACACCAAAAAGGAGGGATGTAGTCATGACCTCAGCCATTCTGCATTGCAAACCCATGGGCTGAAGGGACCTTTGAAGTGTCCAAGTCCTGCTCAAACCTGGTCTAACTTGGGTCAGGCTGCTCAGGGCTGATCCAGTTGAGCCCTGAATATTTCCAAGGGTGGAGCTTCATCCAAGCTCCATTCAACCCCTTTCGTTGTGAAAGTTTTCCCTCGTATCTAGTCAAATTTTCCCATGTTGCTACTTGTGACCAATGCTGCTCACCCTTTGCTGCGAGAAGAGTCTGACTCTGCTTGTACTGAAATTCGGGTGGGAGGAAGGGTCTGACTTGTGGAACTTGGTGCTACAAAACAGTCATGGAGGGCACGGGCTCTGTGGGATTCAGAGAGTGATAGACAGATAATGAACACCCATAGATAAGCGGATAAAATGCTTACAAGGGATATAATCCCTTCTGTTCCTGATGATAAGCCAGCTACTGACTGACAGAGGCAAGGAGGAAAACCCTTCTGGGAAGATTATTCCAAACCTGGTGAATATAAGCCATGGATACTTGCAGGACTGGTTGTGGCAATCTCAGAGTCATTAGTGGTTATCTCTGGAAGCAGCAGAAGATTGGAAAGGGACAAAAAATGCCTAACTTTTAAAAAGTGTTGGGAATGTGGACAGAACTATAGACTCACCAGTTTAATTTCAGTCCATGAAAAATCAAGATAGAAAGATATGAATACACAATTCATGGGAATCCCGGAGGTGTCAAGGAGAGGAGTCTCAGTGACCATGGATTTGTCAAGGACACCCTTATTCGAACGCCTCTGTGACAAACCAGAGAAATGGACTGAAAAAATAAGAGGCTGAGATTCAGCTGGGGCAGCCAGAAAGTAATATGCCTAGGGATGATGGACTGCACAGGTGAGCTAGGCTTCAGTTCAGCAGAAAAAGACATAAAGTTTATTTTGTTCCACTAAGTGAACATGAGTCAGTGATATCAAGCTGCTACAAAAATGGCAAGCATCATCCCAGGTTGTGTAAGAAGGCAGATGATGCAGGAGACATGCATTAATCCTGGGGACTGGTGATGCCACAGCAGAGCTCCATGGCCAGAGGGGTTACTACATGGGAATGAAGAGGTGGGAGAGCCATCAAAGGGGAAGCAACAGGGATAATGAGAGCTGGAAGAAATTATTTCTAAGGAAAATAGTCTAGAAAAGAAGGAAAGTGGAACCTCAGTTTGGGTAATGCAAGCTTTGTGTATAAAGCCAGTTTTGGAAAGAGAAGTTCATGGCAATTTCTTTTATGCCTGGATCTTGGATTGGACTCAAAGCTTTAGCCAAAGGCAATGCCTGGGAAGGGCAGCTTGGAGGAGCCCTGGAAGAAGAGATTGCCAGACTTATCTGAGGATTGGTGGGTGGCTGTAAATAAAGCTTAGGATATACCCAGGCTCTGTGTCATGGGAAACTGCCCAGCATGGCCCCCAGCATCTGCTGCTGTACTGCAACAGGATAGCAGACAGCCTGGGAAAATGTATAATTCAAGGTTTTTCCTTTTGTTGAATGACTTCTGCTGCCTATGCAGGCCTGACAGGAGGAGGGGGGAGTGCCAGAGCCGTGGTCACCTGGGAGGTGACACAGTGGCAGTCTGCTGGGCTGGGATAAGGAGTCCTCACCCTTGTCAGCATCCCAGCTGCTGCTGGCTGCTCAGCAGCACTGGAGAGGGAGGATGGGAAGGTTTGAGCAGAGAAGAAAGAACCCTTGCCCTTGGGTTCATCTGCTGCTTTTGGGGGTCTTGTTTTTTATTTTTTAAGGAAAGAGATCCTCCAGCACCACTCATGGCTGCCACCTCTCCCTGGTTTTCTGGGTGAGGAGGAGAAGAGGCACAAGAGAAGGCATTCAACAGTCTGGCAGCAAGCACAAAAGCATCATCTCCACCAGAGAGTGGCAGCTATCAGGGAGAAGTCCCGTTGGACCCTCCCAAATGGATCCCTAAAGTCTGAACAGAGCAGCCTTGGGCTGCAAGCAGTCTACATAGAGCTGATCCATCTCGGAGACCCTCTTTGATGAATGTCTGGGGTGAAATAACTTTTTTCCTTTGCAGAATCACAGTTTGATAGAGAAATAGCAGCATATAACAGCTACTGAGAGATGGGCAGAAGCCCAGGAGAAGAGCAGGGAGAGGGCCCAGCCTTCCCCTGCTCCTCGGTCCACTGGCAGGACAAGCGCCAGACAGCCCCGTGCTGCTTCCAAGAACCAGGCAGCAGAAAATTATTCATGTCAAGTGAGTGCAAAATGGTGTGCAGACAGTCAGCCTCCTATTGTCTGTGTCCTCGGCTGGCTGCCAAGCCCCGGTGCCTTGGCCAGGGCAGGGGGAAGGAGCCCAGGTTGGTTGACATCTGCTCTACTCAAGCTACAGCAGAGAAGGAGGCTACAGGGCAACGTGCTGTTCTCCTTCCCTCCCATCCATCCATGGTTGTGCCAGAGATGTCAGCAAACACCTCTGTCTCTCCCAAGAAGCTCTGGCCTTGTGGTGGTGGCAGTTGGCCATCTCCAGTCATCTGACAGATTTCACTGTGCTTAAATCTTGACCCCAGCTGCTGGCATTCCACCACAAAACCTACCGTGGGTGTCTGTAATCAGCTCTACAGTGGTGTGAAATGGAGGAAAGGAAGGCTTTATGGCTTGTGGGGACCTTCTCTTCTCATGCCACGAGGCTAGTGAGCCTGAGGCAGACCTTGATCTCACCTGGGAGTACGGTGGAAACCAGGAGAAACCTCTGGCAAGACTCAGAGCCCCAGTAAAAGAAAGAGAGAGGAGCATGGGGTTTTCTACGTTAATTAAGGGGATAATATCCATACTGACGAAAAAAATGGCTTACAGCACCGTTAATGTATGCAATCCTAACATATGCTAAGTCATCAAAAACATGGCATTTTAAAAATATCCAGCACGCTTGCAGCAAATATCAGCCCATGTTATAGGCTTTACCAAAGACGACTTTCAGTCTCACTTACAGAAATCCAGGAAAGATTCTGCTTTCTGTCACCCAAGGGCAAGCCTCAGTATCAGAAGAGATAACATCCATGGCTATAAAACACTGTGTATATTTATCCAGACTCTAAAGGCCATTTTTATAACTTCAATCTTGGTTTACTTTTCAATACTCTTATCTTTTTTTTCTGTGTTTTGGAAAATATATAAGGATTGGCTATTGGAACATGCAGCTTTGTGCAAAATATTTAATTGAAGCCCTTAATTGCAAGCTGTAAATGTAGTACTAGTGACAGATTGTAAAGCCAGAAACCATTTGGTCAACACACAACAGCTAACAAGGGTGTTTCAGCAAAGAGAGAGAAAAAAAAAGAAGCGTATAGGACAGTATTTTAGCACAGGCACGAGTTTTATTGCAAGAAAAGAAACCTTTCAGAAAATTTAGGAAAAAGAGGAATGTAGGAATGTGTTATCCGATCCATAAGGCATATGATAAAAATCAGGCTTCTTTCGTGTTTTTTTTTTAATGTAGGAAAGAAATATCTACTTTAAATCAGCCAAAAGAAGTGATATATTATTCTTACTGAAAGTAATTTTGTCTTTAAACACTTCCAAGACTTCAAACAAAAACAAATCGAGGACTGGAAATCAGTCTCTGGGAGATGTTAGCTGCTCCTGTTTGACTCGTGTTTCCTCTTGTTGCTGTAAAGCTTGGTTGATTCCTTAAATGTTTGAAATGACAAGCTTCTCTTGAGATGCACGGCTGCAACTATTGTGCATCTGTGTGCAGACGTTGACTAAATAACTTCCCCACTGCATTTGCTACATGACTGGTGAGATGCTTTATGTACAGCACAGCAAGGTCAGATGATGCTGCAGTCGTTATTGCTATAGCAGTAGCTGAAGCATAGAGTATTTGTATTAATTGGGGAATTAGTTATCTGTCAAGAGGCACCTCACTAAACGGTATTAAGAAAAAAGGACAATAACTTCTTTAATGACTGCTCAGGTTTAAAGGCCCTCTTTAAGAATTAATTAAATTACGAAGACTATTTTGAGAGCTGGAAGACTTTTACACATAAAAATAAGGTTGTTTGGACTTATTGGGAAGAGAACTTCAGTTACTATTAAACCCTGATGAAACGAAAAGAATGACTCATAAAATTGACTGAATAAAAGAAAAACTCTTAAGATGCGCTGAGAATTTCCCACCACAAGAACAAAGGCAATTAGAAGCGTACTGCATTGGCATTCAGCAGATTACATATTCACGAGCTGAAGATATTACCAGGTCCTTCCCCCAGTGAAGGGATGACAGCAGCCAGTTTCATACTGAATGTCATGTTACCCTTTCCACAAAGCAATGGGTCAAGCAGGGTCTGAAAACTCTGAGCTGAGCTGAAAACCACGTGTTTGTCCCGTCCATTGCTCCGGGCTCCTTGCAGGCTCGGTGTGCACGCATGACAACTTAGCAGAGCGAAGCACAAGAAGGGGCAGCCACAGCGTGGTCTCTGTCCAGCCATATTTTCACAGACGAGATGAAGACATAAAATACAAAATTTTATTTGCATTTTTTGAGTTGATTTAAAGGGATATCAAAACGCTCTTAATAATTCACAATCATAGAATCATAGAATTGTTTGGGTTGGAAAAGCCCTTTAAGCTCATCAAGCCCAACCATTCCCCTAACCCTGCCATCCCACCACTAAACCCTGGCCCTAAGCACCTCCTCTGCCTGGCTTTTAAATCCCTCCAAGGATGGGGACTCGACCCCTTCCCTGGGCAGCCCTTTCCAGTGCTTGACAACAATTTCATTGAAAAAATTTCTGGTAAACAGCAAATTAGTTAGAAATGCTTTCTTGTGATGCAGAGACTGGCTAAATTTGTGTCACAGGGCAGGACAGTGGGATTTCATTCAGATATAAGAACTCTGATATTCTTTGATATGCTTTTCTTAAGGCAGATCTTGCTATGGTTTCTTTTGAATAAGTGACTTAAATATTTGCACTGGCTTCACAGGGTTTACTTAAGATTATTCATGTTTCTTATTACTAGCTGTTTAGATTATCCCTGATATACCAAAATAGGATTTACAAGACTCCTCCCATACATATAGACAAGCCATGTCTGTGCCTTGTTTTTTATCTACCATTAAAACAAGATTACAACTCATTTTAGGAAAAAGGTACTTAGATCCCCTCCAAGGGTAAATCCACTCTTGCCATATATAATCTCTGTTACAAAGTCTCCTCAGAGAGAAGTACAGAGGAAACTGTAACTGGAATAATCATCATTTATTGCTTACAATCTCATTTGGTTTAGAGTTTGCTTTTGCTTTCTTTGGCAATAAAGTAGCCACAAGTCATTCACAAAAATGGTTGCAGTTGTTCTTTATTGAGACAACTTTTGAGGATGGGGCGAATAGTGGCATCACACCTTTGAACTGCCATGGAAGGCAGTTTTAAAGATGAGGCCCTCCTCATGCACCTTGCTTTTAGCTTTCAGCAGTTCCTGAGGCAAAGTCCAGCAACTGGAGACATCATCTCTAGTCCCAACCAGCCTGAAAGGTCCCTTCCTCCTGCACCTGGGAAAAGGGGATGCTCAGCACTTACAGCTTAAAAAACCCTTCCCTTGCCATTGGGGTGAACGTCAAGGCATGACACCACTTGTTGTGTTGATGTGGCCCCCAAATTCAGAGGACAGTGCTACCCAGAGCCTCAGCACTATGCAAAGCCACAGTGGACACTTCCAAAGCCTGGCCATGCCCTCTTACAGGAATGATTGGTCCTTGGGAACAGTTTTTCTCCTTCTTCACTGGAGACTGAATTGTGGACATTTGCCAAGGACATGCATGTGTGCCCTCTCCTGTGGTGTCAGGGCTCGAGAGCTAACAGGCTATAATGGCCTGAGCAGCCCCACCTGCCCCGGCCACCACAGGCTGTATTTAAGCCCAGACCCAGGAGTTAAGACTCTCTTGGGCTGTGTGTGGGGGCTGTCTTTAGACCTTTAATGGCCATGCAACTCCTTTGTGCCCTGCCTTACCAACTGGCCTCCAGGGTGGATGCTGGACCTACCTTGTCCCTACAAACCTCCATGATTCTGTGGGTTCTCAGCAGCTGGCCCTGCTCAGGTGTAGTGGAAGGGGGGGGCCCCGCCCTGCCTCACTGGTCATTGACCAGAGCACTTCGGAGGGCTGGGGTGGGCAGGGAGGCAGCAGGACTGTAAGCCATGAGGTGGGACCCAGCCAGGGCAGGAGTCCCCACATGGGTCCTTCTTTGCAGGTCAGTGCTGCACAGTGGAGCTGAGCCCTCCAGACCACTTCTTCACGCACAAGCCTTTCTACACGGAGGGCTGTGCCCTTCAATGTGTGTCATGGTGACCTGCAGATGCATGAGAAGGTTTATCTCAGTGCAGTGAACCCTCCCTGCAAGCTGACTATCTGACCAGGACCTTTCTGCTATGTTCATCCTCCTTAGGCCGTGAGGTCTACCAAGAGGCATCGGCTGACCTTGTTTTCTGGGGTGCATGGGCCAGGAGAAAGCTTGGTCACAGGAGAGCAGTTTATCAACCTGTTGGCCTGTGCAGCAACAGATGTGAAAGGTGATTGCTGTATGGTTTGGATTTTTTATATATGTGCTCAAAGGGTTTTAGAGGAGAAAGCCATCACCTGCAAACTCAGTGCTTACACATGCTGCAAGACCCGGCTTGTGCATTGTTGCTTTCCTCTCCTCTTGTGATCCCTTTGCTCATGTGCAACTCAGATGCTCTTCCTGGAGCTGCTGACAGAGCTGATCCCTGTGGAAAGCTGCTGCTCCAGCACCACAGAGCCTCTGCGTCCACCAAGGACCATACATACCCTGGCAAAGCGAGCCATGAGCAGCTCCCAGCCAGAGCAGGGGCAAGGTGGGAAGACTGCAGCTCCCTGCTCTGTGCTGTTTGCATTGCTGAGCTGCAAAGGGTGTGTAAATATTCTTTTTGGATCGCAGGGCCATTGCGTGGGCCTGAGCAAGTGGGTGCATGGGGCAGGGGCTGCCGTTTACTTTGTGCTCTTAGATTAGTCCCAGCACTGAGGGCTGGTCCACATGGTGCAGGATAAATAACGGGTGAACTGCACAGACCTGAGCTACCAGCTTGCGTATCTAATCATATTTCTAAAAGATGCCAACAGAGGGCATCCGCTGCCAGACGCGCAGCCTGCAAATTCCCTGCTGCAGCCCCTGTGCCTGGCTTTGGATAAAGAGCACCTCAGGTTTTTTTAACCCTCTCCCACTTAGGCTTAGGTTAAGTTTTTTCAGAGGTTTTAAGCAGATGGGCTTTATCAGTGGGTGTTTTCACTTTCCTTTGGAGAAAGGAGAAAGGGGGAACAATAATCCACAGCTGCAGTCTCTTGGTCAGGGCAGGACTTTGATAATTAGGGTCTGCGGGCAGCCTCCCCATGGCCTGGCAGAGCAGCAGCCAGGTTCAAAGTGAAGGTGGATGCTCTGTTGTCCTGGGCAGCTGTAAACAAAATCAGAAGCACTGCTGTGCTGGTGTTGGGGGAGAGCAGGAGATTTCATGACAAACATCCTGGCTTTGGTGGATTTAAGTAGTCAGTTTTATTTATAGGTGTTTATTCCTGGTGTTTAATCTCCTTGTTTCATGTCTCTTGTGGACACTCAAAAAGAAATCGAACTTCTAAAGCCTGCTGCTCCCTCTGGTAAATATGTATTGATGTTTGGGCTGTGGAGCTAGCTCCTCTGAGCACGTTGTCACTCTTATGTTAAGACCTCACACCAAAACATCCGAGATGTTCAAAGACCAGGCAGCCTCTCCCATGGCAAACTTGTTAATCCAGTTTTGACTGGGGGCAGCAAAGGTCCCAAGGTGAGGGTTGGTGTTAGACAGGGCTTGTGTGAGAGTCAGGGATGGAAGAAGGCTTATCGGAGGCTTCCTCCCTGCACACACCACCAGCAGCAGGTTAATGGGTGCCGGAGCTGGGGGATTGTGCCTCTAAGTGGGCTAAAGCCAAGGGTCAGTCTGAGCTGGGTGAGGGCTTCGGTGTAAAGGGATGATTCCAAGTGATAATTTTTAATGGGAACAAGGATAGGGCACAAGATAGATATTCCGCTCCTCTCAGTTGTGTGTTTCTTTGAAATCAGCCTGGATGGGGTGTGACCTCTTTGAGATCCATCTGAACCTCAGCAGCGATGGGGCTGGTGGCTGCTGGACTCCCAGCTGTATTTTTTAGTCTAGGGTTTCCAGCTGCTTTGCACACAAAAAGGGGTAAATGCCTAAAAAATCAGGATGGCTGGTAGGCCTGGCTAGGACAGTTGCCTGTACTTAGGACAGACCCATCACTGCCATATGAAACTAGAGCTGATCCAAGCTGTGCCATGTCTGGCTTGGTCCAGCAGTATCTGTCCTGGGTCTGATTTAACTCTTGGTGGGGAAACATACACCTTTTATCTTCCAAAAAGCACATACATTTTCAGTGGTGCAGCTTGAAATACATGGATATGATCTTTCTAGAAAAGGGGTTTGATTACTTTGGTTATTTACCCAGGGTTTCCAGGCTGGCCACCGAAAAAAAAATCTGCTCTGTACACGTAGGTCATCTCTGCTCCACAGTATACATTGAATAAGGGCCAGAAATGTACAGAAACAAATTTGATTTATGGACTGCCATAGAGATTTAAGAAATTTATGATTTGATTAATCCATCCCATATATCTTTTTCTTTATTACCGGTAATTCGCTCTATATATCATAGCCTTCCGAGCAGTAATTTGGCTACCCGATATGTGCCAATGTTTCCTAAGGGTTAAATTCTATGGTGCACCAACCAGACAGTAAACTATTGTGATCTGCTGGTTAAATATGTATTCAGCAGTGCTGGAGTCTGACTTACCCAATAGGTTTGTTCTGGTGTACCAAGTGAGCACGTATTTAGGACACGTACTATGTGCAGAAGAACATACTGGTGAAAAAAATCTTTGCAAAACACACTGATGTGCTGAGGGTGACCAAAGCTTGTAGAAAATGAACAGGCATCTGCAGTGCTCCTAGGAATGTATGCTGAGCCCATGGACAGGATGACCAGTTCTGCTTGGGGGGAGGAACACAACAGACGACTGCCTGGTGACAGCCTACTATCCCTGGACATGTTCAAGGCCAGGTTGGACAGGGCTCTGAGCAACCTGATCTGGTTAAAGATGTCCCTTCTCACTGCAGGGGGGTTGGACTGGGTGACCTCTAAAGGTCCCTTCCAATGCAAACCATTCCATGATTCCACCAGCAGGTCGAGGAGCCTTGGCAGCGGGGCTGGCTGCTGAGAACTGGTCCCTGCTGGCAATCTTTGTTTTCACTCAGAGGGAGGTGGGGGTTTGGCATAGGGCAGGAAAAGCAAATCAACTAATTAACTTAATGAGGGAATAAAAAATAACATACCTCAGATTGAATGAGGATGTGACCTCAGACTGTAGATGCTTCTGCTGCTTGTAAACATGTTTTCTGTTTTTTTTCTTTAACACTATTGACATTTTAAAATGATCAGAATATTTCAGAGTGCATTTAACGAGACAGAAGTACTGGATTTCAATACTGTCAACTCCAGAAAGCAGAAGGTAGGTCCTAAATTACCTTCAAAATCATAACAATTTAAAAAGTGCAATACTTTCCAATTTGCTTTCTGCTTTTCCAGCTACTCTAGGTCACCCAGCTCGCCTGCTCCCCTGGGAGCAGGACTTTGAAAAGGAGGAGAGGAGTGATTCTGGCTGCGCCGGGGAAGCAGCAAGCGCACACCTGGCAGCCCTGGAGCACATTCCCTGTGCAGGATCCAGGTGCCTGAGCTGGCCCCGCTGCGGCCGCCTGGGGGCTGGGGACCCCTCTCCCCAGCCCCTGCACTCCTCGGTCGCTGCTGGTGGGGAGTGGGGATGCCAATTAGCAGGAGCCCCAGTTTTGTTCTGCAGTGAGGACTCCTGCCTGTTGGGGATGGGTGAGAGTCAAGAATGGTTTCACCCAGCAGCCTTTAATAATGCCTCAGCTCTGTTAAGCTGCCCACAGTTTCAGCCAGCCACCTCTTTCAGAAAAGCCCTGCATCTTCATTACTTTCCCCTTGAGCCATCTGGTCCCCCAACCTGACCTTTTTAAAAAAGATTGGTTAAAAAAACTGGAGCAGTCCCTGAACAGAAGACCTTGTGTGTCATGTTTAAGCCCAGAGCAAATTTTTATGTCCAAGCTGTAAAACCTTGAAAATAAAGATTTATAATTGAGATTCTGGCTGAAGCAGAGTGAGCAGAGATGGTCTAATTAAATTCTGTGGTGGATATAATTAACCCATTTATTCATTTATTACCCTTTACGCAGCTAATGCGGGCTGCACTGTCACCATTTGTTTATGAAGAACCTGTTACCTGGCTGCTTGGCTCGGGCTGTGCTGCAGCCAGGCCCGTGGCGATGCTCTGGAGGGGGTGGTGGTTCTGTACAGGCAGGTCTGATCTGACAGATGCTTTTTTAGAAGCCAGCCCAGCCCTCGAATGAGTCAGCTCAGAGCAGAATGGAAAGGAAAGAGACTCTGGGTTCTGCTTTGGACTCTTGGGCAGGGCTGAGGGGTAACTGGTGGTTTGGGAGAAAAGGGGGTTGGGGTTGGTTTTTTTAGAGCAGAGTGGCTCCCTGGTGTTGTACACACCTGGTACCGTGGTGCTGAATTCTCGCTGTGTGCCATCAAGGCCTGCTGTAATATCCACACTGATGTGTGTGGATTTCTGCTTTCTCTCCTTCCTAGTTCAGCATGGAAATAGCACTCGCAAACCCCTAACACAGATGACTACTCACACGTCCTTTGGGAGAGCCTCATCTGTCTAAAAGCCCAGCTGGCTTTTCCAGAATGGAGCTGTTTCTTTTCACCAAAGACTCATTCCGTTTCACTTTCTTGCAGCCATCACGAGATAAAAAAACAATGAATCAACCAGAGATTATTTTTCATGAAAGTTTAATCAGGCACTGTCCCCTTCCTGTGCTTGTGTGAGCAAACCTTGCTGAGCATGGAGGGCTTGAATGCGGAGTAAAAACCATCTGCTTGGGAGGCCAGAAGTGCGGGGAAAATCCTTTGCTTGCTGGCATCTCTCTCCCTGGGCAGGCTGTCCTGCTGCAGATGCACCGTCTGCAGTTTAGCCTCTGGGTCCCTTAGCCCATCCATCTCTTAAGCAGTGAAAGCCAATACCCACCGACCCCCTCCCCCCCGCCTTTGCTGCTCCTTAATATTTCATGCATCAAAGAAGTTTCACTTGTAATGCAAAAACTGATTAATTAAGTAGAGTGCAAGTTACATGCATTTAAGGCTTCTTTCATCTTGGGAAGGAGGCTGGAGGCTGTTACTGCTCTTTCGAGTGTCGAAGGGTGGGCAGTGATGGAGCAGCTGTGTGGTAGTGATGGAAGGGAAGGGACAGCCTTGTTGGGTGGACTTTGGCTCAAGCAACGGGCTGATTTCCAGTTGTCCTGGGTTCTCCCCTCCTCCATAAGTGTACTCGCTAGCCAGGCTGTCCCATGCCTCCCTCTGGCAATGGGGTGGCTTGGAGGGGGGACTTGTAGCAAGGCACCTGCCTGACTCCAGATGCCCAAGTAAGGGCTTGCCTTAGGATGTGCCAAGGTCCCGCTTCAATCCAGCTTTGCTCCTGAACATGCCCAGCACACTGCTGATACGGTATGCAGGGGATGTCTGCCTAAAACCCCAGCTCCAGGGTGAGTTACAGAGGTACTTTGTGCAGGATGGTATCGCTCAGAGAAAGAAAATTTAAAAATGCCCTGATGTTGTAGCGATGGGCACCTGGCCACAACCTTCCCACCTGTGTAAGTCAAGGCTCTGATTTGTAAAGTAACCATTTAGTCTGTACCTCAACCCAAAATGCTTAACAGACTTTTCTAGCTGCACAAATTGGGCAGCCCGCTGTTACCACTCCAGGCCCTTCTGGACAGAGCCCAGGGGCTGTTTCCCAGCGCACAGCGGTGTTTCCATGCTATCCGGTAAAAAGTAGGAATCAACTACTTGTATCTGAGAAGGGAGGGAGGAATTAATTCAGCCGCTCCTGTCTGCTAGCTTTAGCTTCCCTGCTTTTGCAGAGTGTCCCCTCAGGGTGCTTATCTGGAAGTGGTCAGGAAGCTCCTAGCTTGATGCCGTGTCAGAAAGACAACATCTCCTGCAGTTTTGAGCGCGGCGAGGGGTCTGTCAGCTCGCTATTAACCTGGAAGCAAGAACGTCGCCTACCGAATTGCAAAGGGCACTTTTGTGTCCCCTGGCTCTCTCTCCCAGGAGGTGTTTCTCTGAATTGCTGACCCAGCCTGTCTCTCGCTTTGCTTGCGAGAGCTGACAAAAGCACAGCTTGAGCAATGTGGTCGTCGACCACAGGCAGATACCATATGGCTGCAGACCAGCATTCGTACACCGCAGCTTAGGAACAAAATTAATTTTGTGGTGTTTCCTTCAGAATATATTAAAAAAAACCCAAACCCTTCTCACTTCTTTAGTGGAGTTATTGGTGCTGATGTGACCCGAGAGGGGTGAAATCCAAGCCTCTGATTTCATCATAGCTCTATGACTGACTTTCTCCTCTGCTTGCTAGCAGTAGGATTTGCGATACGCTTTACAGACATAAATTGTTCTCCGTATTGTAAATACATAGTGCGCTTTAATGATTGCTGCTGTATGTACATGTCTTTGGTAATAGGGCCAATTGAAAACCACTTCAGAAAAGCTGCTATTGATATCTTTGCAATAACCTCCTCCTCTGCCCCAGCCGATAAAAGATGCATTAGTTCTGGGTGTCCAGAAATCCAGCTCACAGGATTGAAAGTCCGAGAATGCTTCATCTGTGACCCTTTAAATGAGAACGACCTTTTTTTTTTTTTTATTTCCCCCTCCCCATCCTTTTTAAACTTAGATAGTATAGATATTTTAAGCGTTTTCCAGCAAAATGTCTGCACAAAGTTCTCCACAGAGGCACAAAACCGTGGGTTTGCCTGAATCCCACTTGCGGTATTGTCACACAGAAGAAAATGACCCTGGGGCTGAACAGTTCTGCTTGGGAAGAAGAAATAAATCGAAGAGTGTCTCCAAGTTCCTGCAAAAAAAAATCCACTCAGGTGAAAATTGGCAATGAATGTGGGCAGATACAGACATAAGGTAGGCATAGTTCAGCGTAGCCAAGGCTCCTGGTGCACATGACACACAGCATATGCTCTGCCTGCTTCTGGAGGCTGCTCCACCCGAGAGCAGCCCACTAGAGCTGCTCGATAGTGGAGAAACTCCCAGTTCATGCCCAGAAAGTCTGTGCTTTTTGCACCAAAAACCCCACACGTGGGACTGTTACAGATATGATTTCCACAGCCCTCAGCATCTCTTTTTAGCTCTTACAGTAACAACTAATTATTTTCTTGCGTTTCTGTACGTGAAAGAGGGTGCTCACCCCAAGGGGAGCTCTGCCCCCAGGCTGCGCAGTCAGTTGGCAGCCGAGGTGCGAACAGAGCCGGTGTCTCCTGCCAACCCCTCAGATCCCCTGCCGCCCCATCACACCCTGCCCAGATGGGTTTCCTCAGCGTAACGTGCTTTCACTTGTAAGACGATTTCCATTTTCATCCCCGAGTTTTTGCTAGGAACGGCAGTTTTTGCTGGTTTCTTGTCCCCAGTGCTATTGAAATCGATGGTCAGGCAGTTGCCAACTTCCCTTGGGAAAGGCTGGATCCATGAAGAGTAGGAGAAAGATAATAAAATGGACCTAATTTAGAAATGGAAATCTGGGTTATGGGCTATGCAACTGGCCTGAAAATCCACAGTTTGTATGACTTAAAGCAACCCAAAAATAGCGAGTTTAAGCAAATTTCTGTAAGCATTGCTAGAATATTTTGCTAAACTTTCTCAGTGCGATGTGCTTTACCCCGTTCGTGCCATTTACTTTTCTGTTGAATGCTGCTCAGGGAGGGTCATGGAAATCTGTTACCTCAGCTGTAAACCAGGAGGAGCATATTTCCCTTTGGAAATGTTATTGGTGGTTTTCAAACAGTGAAGTTTTGTCTTTAGCTCAATTCTTTGGAAGGAAAAAGCAGGTGGAATCCTTTTCTCCCAAAAATGAGAAGAGAGATTTACACTGGGGAAGAACCTAAGGTCAATTAAAGCTGAAGGGACCCATTGAAAGGCAGCGGTTTGCAGAACGTTCTCCTTTATCGTTGTGCCCGTGTTTGTGCAGGAGGACTTACAAAAATCTCAGTCTGCTTCTTAGCAGACAGTTGTCAGCAATACTTCATGAACACAAAGGCACAACAGGATTGAATGATGTACGTAGAGCTGCTGGGATCGTTGGGCAGGGCACAGGGAAGCAGTGGGTATCTCTGGATCCCGTTCCCACCCCAAGGACAGCCTCTTGCCAAAATCCTCTTGTGCTCGACAGCAAAAACAAGTCTCTACTTGTGGCACACACACAGCTGTGCAGCAAGTGGCTACAAGGAGATCTAAGTAGGAAGGATGGGGCCTTAAACAGAAATAGATATTTTTCTTTTGCAGGATTTCCAGTTCTAAAAAAAAAAAAGTAAAAAATGCACTTCCCCACTTCTTAGACATGCTGCCTACTAGCGTGGCATTCTGCATACCCGTGCAGTATTGCTTCTTTGCTCTTTTTGCCTGGAAGAATTGCCAAAACTAGGAAAAAGAAATCAGCCTACCCCCTGCTAATGCCTGGAAATGGGTACAGGTACTAAGAACAGCCTAAGCCAGTCCAAAATGTAGCCTTTCCACCTTAAAAAAAAAAAAAAAAAAAAAAAGAGGGGAAACCCTTTTTTCTACTATTCTAGTTTTCCCAATCACCAGCTGATGCTTAGGACTGCATTTTCACTTCATTTTTTTCTTTTTCCAGCACTTATGCCTAGGAACATCATCCCTCCCGGTTAGGTGGAGCTGGGGTCCCACAGCACAGGATTTGTAACTAGTTGCCTGTTTGCTGGTGAGCACTTTTTGGTTTCTCTCTATTCCCGTAGCTGGAAATCGGTGCCGTACTCGCACCGACGCTCTCAGGGCAGGGGCTGCAGCTTGTTAAGGCTGCGAGCTGGAGCTGCGGCTGCTCCTGGAGCAGGGACGGGCTCCCAGGAGCCAGGCTTGAGCCGTTTGCTTGCTGGTTTTCACGTTCTTTGCCATTCTGTCGTTGTTGTGGTTTTAACATTTGATGACCTTAGTATCGCAGAAGGTTGTTGTGCCTTGATAGGCATGTGATGAATTGATCTTAATTAGCTTGTGGAAATAATATAAGCCTGAGCATTAAGCGTGCTTTGTTAGGGTTTTGACATCTTCTTTTATATGTACATCTACAAATAAAATCAGGTAGATTAGCAGTCACTAGGAAATTGTTGTGAGTCACTGACTCATAACTACCGTAGGCTGCCTCTCCTCATCTCGGTTAGTCATGCTCGGCCGTGGGCAGGAGTTCACGCGGCTCCGGGGCTGGGGTTAACCGTGTCCGTTTTGCCCGTAGGGACAGAGTTTGCTAATCCCCATCACTCTAGCTGCCCCGCTGGAAGAGCCAGTTGGATCCGTCATGAGCCAAAATCGCAGCAGCAGAGCTTCCCTGGTTTGTCCAAGCACAGACTCCAGCCCTCAGGTGACACGGGGGCATCCGTGCGATGGATGGATGTAGGAGTCTGTGACCAGACCTCAGCATCATTTATTCCTCTGGCTCCCATTTAAGCACCCGCTGTTAAAGACCAGGTCAAGAATCTTAGCTAGAAGTCGCCAGTTTGTCTCCTCCAGGCTTGTCCTTGCAAGCCATCCTTCGCCTGCCCTGGACGCCGGAGGTGCCTGTTCACTTACGAAAGGGCAATAACTGGTAAAAGCTCACGGGGAGCGTGTTCCTGGGCTGTTGCACCCCGGCCATTGCCCGAAGGGGGGGGTAGCCTGCAGGTATGCG
Organism: Gorsachius magnificus; assembly: GCA_034008185.1. Classification (NCBI taxonomy): domain Eukaryota; kingdom Metazoa; phylum Chordata; class Aves; order Pelecaniformes; family Ardeidae; genus Gorsachius; species Gorsachius magnificus. The sequence goes on from CM067094.1 coordinate 8,830,433, forward strand.
CGGCGGTGAGCTGGCTCCCGGGGCCAGGGAGGGGGAACCGGGGGGTTCGCGAGTAAGAAGGGGGCAGCGGCGGTGACCTGACAGCAGAGGGAGAGCGCGGCCCGGGGGAGCCGAGGAAGGGGGAGCGGGCAGAGCGGCCATGGGGGCCGGGGGAGCCGAGGGGGTGACGGCGCGGAAGCGCCGGGGCAGAGCCGGGGCCGGGGCGGGTTCGGCCGGGGCCGCCGCGCTCCCCCCCCCCGCAGGCAGCGGGCAGGGTCCGCCCGGGAGCGGCGGAGGGGCCCCGGCGCGGCGATTCGGCGGCGGGCGGGGGGCGGCGGCGGGGCGGGCCGGGAGGCGGGGCCGGGCGGCGGCGGCGGCGGCGGGCTGGGGCGGCTCAGTGCGCCCGGCTCCGCTCGCCTCCCCTCGCCTCCCCTCGCCGCGGCTCTCCGGCGCCTGGCTCCGGCCCGGCATGGCCGCTCCGCCGCGCCGCCGCCGCGCCGCCGCGCCGCCCCCGCCGCCGCCCCCGCTGCTGCTGCTGCTGCTGCTGCTGCCGGTGCTCCGGGAGAACGACATCAGCTGGAGCGGCGCCCCGCCGCCCGCCGCCGCCGACTCCCGCTTGCTGCTCTTCGTCCGCAGCGAGCTGCCCGGCCGCGTCGCCGTGCAGGACGACCTGGACAACACCGAGCTGCCCTTCTTCACCCTCGGTAGGCGCCCGCCCCGCTCCCCCCGTCCCGTCCCGTCCCGCCGAGCCCCCCCGCCCCGCAACAGCCCGGGTCGCGGAGCACCCCGGTGCGGGCAGCCGGCTTCGGGCTGTCACCCTGCTGCTCCGGGGTTTTTATTCCCCCCCATCATGGACAGCCTGGATGTGGTTTGGAGCTTTCTAACGCTGCCCTTGCTGCACCCTGGTGAGGTTTTTTGGGGTTCTTTTTCCTGCTGGGGAGGGATTTTTTAGCAGGGCCTGAGGGGCTGCTGCCTTTCAAAAGCCCTGGGAGTAAAGCATCTCTGCTCAGGCTGTAAAGTGATGGGTGCTGCCTCTTGTGCTCCAACTTGAACGCTGAGCCCCGGAGGAGGTACCAGTGAGCCTGGGAGAATGGGAGAGGCTGTTTTTCTAGCCAGAGCCTAATTTTATAAACGCTTAGACTTAATTCTCGAAGCTCGCTCTTGCTTCACGCACAACTCCAGCGCCTGGGTCTGTGGCGAACGCCTGCAGACTTTCCTCCTGTCTCAGCTTTTGTGGGGAGGGGGATGGGACTAGAAATAATTCTGTTGTCGTACTTTCTTCTTGATGCCGGATCCTGTTGTCTCAGATGCGCTGCCCGCGCTGCCTCTTGTCACTTTATCCTTTTTCTGTGCCTTAATCAGCTTGGGGATGCTCCAAGGGAACTGTTGAGAACGCCGTATGGACAGCATGGTGTTTACTCAGCCAGGTCACCGAAGGTTTTTTGTTGATCTCTTTATCCACCAGCTTTCTTGCTTTTTGGTGCCTGAACTGAGGATAATTCAAGTACCTGCTTAACTTTGGGTCTGAGATACCGCCTGGCACTGCTGGGCTGTGACTCCCGGTGCATCGATCGCCCTGGGTGCGCCAGGCGTGTCGAGGTGTGCCCGCCTGCAGGCTGATCTGCTGGGCACCTCGCCGCAATTCCCTTCCCATACCTTGTGGGAGCGACTGCCTTTCACTGGGTGTGATGTGCCAGAGTAGGAAAACGCTGTCTCTGTTTCCCCGTCCTGTCATTGTACCTCTGTGAAGCTTTCTTGTGGCAGGCACCTGTAGTAGCTAAGTTGATGGTGCTTCTTGAGCCTCTTGGGTTCTGGCTTTGCACCCTGGCTTCCTGAGACACGGTTGGTCAACCAGAAAAATCCCAAACAAACCAGATACTCTGTTTCAAGTAATAAAAGTGAAAAATCAAAGGTTTGATGCAGTAGGAATGACATTTACCTTACAGTGATTAAAAGTAACAAGAAGTTCCATGGTTCACTGAGTTGAATTTTCAGATTAGAGTAGAGTTTCTTCAGGGGCTGGGTGTGAATTGCGCACTGATCTAAATATATCAGAAGGCAAAGAAACCCCTCTGTGTGTAGCTCAGGTAATAGCTCAAGTTGGAGGAGAGAAATTTGTTTTGATAGATCAGAGGCATGATCTTGTATAGCAAATCCTATTTCTGTGAGTGACTGCTGGTAAAGACACCATGTCTTGCATCTAAAAAACTCTCTTGCTTGCCTGGAGTATCAGTTATGCATGTACTCTCTAACATGTAGCATGTCTCTTGTGGAACTGTGTTTTTGTTGCTGCCCCTTCATAGACAAAAGACCCCAAACCGTCCCCTCCTGTTCCCCTGAACCCGCAGGCGTCAGGAGGATCAGAAGATAAATGGAAGCTTTGCCCATGGTGGGATGGCTTCATCACCGTCCTGAAATTAATCAGCACATTGCCTCCAGAGAAGGTAAAACACTTGTCCTTCCCCAAGGTCTAGCTCATGAATTGCTGTGGATGCTCTGATATTTCAAATTTGTTGCATTTCTTCCCGTCTCCTGGTGTGGCAACTGAGTCTCGCTCACAGTTAACTCTTTTCTGGGTGAGTGCTTTAGAAGATTTCAGCTGGCTTGTTTTCCTACTGCAGGAAGTAAGGCTGGAGTTTTCCATCATGTTTTTTTTCCCCTCCATCCTTTTTTAAGTCCACTGGTGGTCGGGAGCCCTAGAGACGCTGCTGCCTCATAATGGGCTCTTGGAGGTGAAAATCGTGTCACGTGTGGGAAGTCAGTCGAATGGCTTTGCTTTGGGGTGACTTGGGGGCAGGGGTTGCTCTGAACAGTGGCTTTTCTTTGCCAAAATCTTCGATAGCCCCTATCATTGACTGATTTCTGATGCTTACATGTACTTCAGCATGTTGCTGAGCTGTCTGGGCCCGGGCTCGGGAGGACGCATAAGAGCTGATATCCTGGGGATTGCAAATGCATTGAGGGCTCCTAAATGTCTTTGAGTGCAGGCTGCTAGCAAAGACCGATTTCTGGCCTCATGGGGGTAAGGAAGAGATAGGAAGACCTCCTAAAGCATGTGCTTCAGGATGGCCACCCTGACTGGCATCCCGGAGAGATTTTGGGGAGAGGAAAAAACAATAAATCACCCCAAACCAACTCAAAACCATGAAGCAGGCAGAGCTGAGTCCTGGTGCTGATATTACAGACTCTTAAGTGAAATACGTTGAGAATAAATTGAGGCCACCCCATTCTTGCAGGGCTCAAAAGTCTTTCCAGACCGGGAAGCATGAAATAAAACATTGCCTTGCTTGGTGGCGATGGGTTTGTTTAAGCTGTGGCTAAGGCAGGCGGTCTGTAGTCCCGGGCCTGCTCAGCAACTCCCAGCTTAGTGATTCTCCTGCCGCTGGAGCGGTTCCTCTGCCTCTCATCGCTCCTTGGCACGAAAGGAGGGTGGGGGGGGGTCTGTGGCTAAAGGCTGGCAGGTGCCAGGGTTTAATAGTGCAGCGGTGTGAAACTTCTGTGGTTCTTTTTCAGGGCAGACCAAGGTAAAATAGGCGAGGATATAGGTGCTCTGAGTCGGTGGCTGGTACAAAGCACGTGCAGTGCTCTGGGTCCCTTTTCTTGGGAAGATTCCCCCTTCTAGGGAGGAAGCAACTTTTTCTGTTCCCTGACAATATGAGATTTTATTCACTTAAGTATAAGTGCACAAAGCGAGAGCATCCAGGGTTGCATCCCTGCCTGTGGGGAAGCCTGGTCTGCAGGAGCCACTGCGTGACTGAGATGAAAGGAGAAAGCGGCACTAGGAAATTCCCGCACAGCGGATCCCCCAGCCCCATGGCATGCTTGCAGCAGGAGCAGCAGGAGCAGGAGCAGCAGGAGCAGGAGCAGCCGCTTTCTTGCCCGCGTGAGCCATGGTCGCGAGTGGCGCGCGGGAGGCGTGCGGGAGCCCGCTAGAGGGTAGTGGGAGCCCGGAGATGCTCCGCCAGCAGCATCTGCTCAGCCGAGAGTCCTCTCTGCAATGGGTACAGCCTGCACGCAGCCTCCTGCAAGCGGGTGGGAAGGCCAGGAAGGAATGGTTTCATCCTCCCTGAACAGAGGTAGAAAACTTTGTTTCCTTGTTGCATCCTTCCTGGACTGCAGCAGGGGGTCCTGCCGCTAAAACACCGATCAGCAGCTCTAGTTTGCTCGGTCTCCCTTCTTCAGCAGGATGTCTCAGTTCCTGTATTTCCTACGCCTTGGTTTATTTTTTTTCTCTTGTGTTGGAGACAAGAAGGACGTTTCTCCCCCTACCCCCCAGTTACATTACTATAAAATTACCCAGCGAAGCACAGTGGTGGCAGGAAATGACAAACGTAACTTTGCCACCAGTGCATTATTGCTGTGCATCCCCTTTCCTGAAAAAGCATCCTGCCCTCTCCTTAACCTTGGATACAACTGATGCTTTGCGGTATTTTTTTTCCTCCCCCCTCTAATTCTTCTAGTGTTACACTGGCAAATGGTGCAGCCTATCATTGACTTTATTCGTGCACAATGAGGTCTCTCCAAGGTATGTATCTTGATTTAGTCAGCAGCCATGTGTTCTGTACAATAGCTGCTCCACGAGCAGCGTAGCCTGCTTTAAGTGCAATTCAGGGAATGAAGCAGTTAGCTTCCGAGCTAATTTAGACGAGCTCGGTCTATGTGTGAGCAGATATATATAGAGGAGAGGGAAGGAAAGAGGCAGACAAATTTCCACCGCTGCTCTTACCCGGTAGCGGCTTACATAAGAACAGTTTACTACACACTTCTCATAAATGGCTTTAATAGATGCTGTTTGACTGGCGTCTGCAGTGCTACCAGGTGCTGTGTTCTGGTGGTTGTCAGAAAAGGTGCTTGTGCCTCTGCGTTGCTGGTGCCCCACCGCGGCCCCTCTGCGTGGCTGGTGAACGTCCCCCGCTTCTCAAAGCTGTGCAGCTCTTCCATCTCCTCAGCAGCTCGGTGCCACTTCTTTTCTCTTCTCTCTTAACTTTTCCTGAAGCCATCTTGTAACTTGAACTCTTCAGGGTAAGAAAGCATTAAAATCAGGGAAGCACTTAGGTCCTTGCAGATTGTTTGAATTTATTGCCTTTTCTGCAAATACTCGAGCAGGGTTTTGCCACCCTTGCTTTTGTCAACAGCTCCTGGTTTTGCAGAGCGGGGTGCAGAGGCTGGGGGGTTACCCGGGGGCACGGGGAGCTTTTTGATGCTGCTGTTCAGAAGCACCATTCTCTGCTTTGAGTTGGCCTGGGCGATCTGGAGCAGCATCGTGGGGGTAGCAGGGAGAGTGCACCCAGTGTGGGACCCCTCTCGTCAGGGCATGGCACCTAAAAACTGGGTTGTCTCTGCAAAGGGAAGCTGATGAGAAAAGTTTGGTTTCAAACCTTCCTTTTCTGTTAACTCACTCCTGCTAGGCTTGAAGAGCTGCACTGCATATCTGGCTAGAAGTTTGGTTAACCAAGTTTTGGTGTTGTTGGGGGTTTTTTTTGTTTATTTTTCTTTTTCTGGCTGTTCCCACAGTAGTCCCAAGGGGTAAAGAGTCCCATCTTCCACCAGGCAAGTGGAGGGAGCCAGAAAACCTCAGCGAGGATGAGATGTGTGGGTGGCCTCCTTGGGGCAGGGACTGGGGGGATGGAGACCTGAGAGCGGGGGCTGCTTCCCTTCCCCTTTGTGCCCATCCACAGCTCTGCGGGAACCACCAGGTCCCTGGTGGCAGGGGCTGCCTGGGGAGGGTGTAGGAAAGAGGGAAAACCTTCTGGTAGCAATTTCCTTAAGCTTTCCAGGCCATTGGGTTCTTGTAGTTGGAAAGGGAAGGAAGGAGACCCCGGCTTGGGGGGGGGGGGTTGTCCTGGTGATGTAGGTCCTGAGCTCGAGATCTGCCCGCTGTGGTTGCAGGAAGGGCGAGCTCTGTAACACCCAGGAAGGCTGTAGGCACAAAATGCCCATGAAAATGGGTCAATCCTCAGATGACCACTTCCCTCCCCAAAAGGCAAGGTTGAACATGGCTTGTCCAGCACGGTGGGGTGTGGACTTGCAGGGATTTTGCTTCGTCTCAGGTATTTTCTGGGCTGAAAATCCCAGTTAAAGCTGGGAATCTGTAACTGCGTGGCAGGCTGTACTCGGGGAGCTGCTGCTTTCCAAGAGTACCCGCGTTGACCAGCTAGTGGCAACAGAAGATTAACTATGGAGAGTGGAGCCGGTTTGCTGCAGCTGAACTGTCAGGCTGGAGTAGTGGGAGGAGGCTGACGGCTGGGGATCCCCTCTGCTCCCCACTTCCTTCCATGTGATGGCAGCAGCTTTTCCATGATATTGTTGTGCCAGAGACCTTTATTGCTCTTCTGCTGGAATTAAAACTGTGCTTCAGAATTAGGTGGGGAGCTTGCATTTCTCTGGGGGGTGCTGGGGAGGTGATCGACCTCCCAGTGCCCCCCTGCAGATAGACATCGCCTCCAAAACTTGCTGCCTTTTCCTTTCTGAGCCCTAAAAGTGTGAACGCTGGTTGTGTGACGGACAAGCCGTTGTGCCACCTCAGCGATGGGGTGCTGATGTGCAGTGTTGGCTGGCTGTGAAACTGGGCTGAGCCCTCGGGCTCTCCTGGTGTAACGGGAGTTCAGGTGTGGGACTGGCTGGGACAGGAGGAGGATAGATGGATGCCACTTGGGGGAATGGTGAGGTACTGATCTTATGCTACCTTGACATGTATGTTAGCAGTTGCAGGTGGCTTGAGAAACACCTACCATCACACCAAAATGCCTTGTAGAGTGTGGGGGTAGGCTGGGGTTGGAGACTGAAAAGAGAAGTGAAGAAAATACAGATGCCTTGATTGAAGCCTTTGAAATAGAAATGCCGTGATTGGAACCTTTCATCCTCTGTAACAGCCACAGTACAGCTCATGTCAGGAGTCTTCCTCCAGTTGCAACCATCTGAAATGGGGAATGGTGAGCCTCGGCCAGTCTGCCCTTGCTGCTCCCCAGTCCTGCCCCTCTCCCTCCCTGCAGGGTGGGTGACGGCATCGAGCAGGGGTGATTCTTGTGCGTAACCAGCTTAAGAAATGGTGCCACTTAGAAGAATTGAATGCTTGTGCTGCTGCTCGGGTCTCAGCTAATGCGGTTAAGGTTTCCAGTGTCCAGACAGTATGGAGACACTTAATGGTATTGAAGAAGCAGAATGGCATGTGGAGGGGACGAGCAGTGATCTTGACTGCCTGCATCTGCACTGGCTGGGTGAGGCTTCTTGGGTGTCTCCTGGGAAGGAGGCAGGTCGGGAAAAAAAAAATCACAGAGTAAATGATTTTGGCCCATGGATCCCTTTGGGTGTCTCCCCAGTATGTCGTGCAAGAAGCCCTGCTCTCGAGTGTATCCAGCGTGCTTATCCCACTGCGGTCCGGGGGGAAGGAGGGATTCCCTGCAGGAGAAGGTTGGGCTGCGGCTGCCTGTGAGAAGACGGGGCAGATATTGGGAGCCAGGGCTCTGCCTGTGGGCAGAGGTGGCTGGTGGGGAGGAATACAGAAGTACAAGTTCCCCTCTGTTTCTCATTATCTGTTCCCCACCAGTCTTGCACCCCTCCCTCTGTGCTTCCACCTCTCCCATTTCCGTGCAAGACAAAGTCTGTGTGAAACCACAACCAGCTTTGAAAGCGGCACCGAAAGGGGAGAAATTTTCCATTAGCAGCATCAGCAGTAATAGAGATTTTTTCCCAGTCACCTGGTAACTGCTGTATTTAGGAAGATTACTGAGCTGATGGTGTTGCTCTCAGACACGTGCATGGGAGTGATCCTGTTAAGAGGGGGAGGCAAGGGCCAGCGGGCATGGCCGCATGCGGCAGGGTCTGCGTGGAGGCGAGCTGGTGAATATGAGCCGTGCATCTGGCAGCAGGGAGAGGAGAGCCGCTGTGCTGGAGAAGGGACCTGCTGGGCCTAGCACCTCGCAGTCAGCTGCTCTTCTAGTGCACGAGAATGAAACAGAAATTACATCGCCAGCTGCACTAACGAGCTGCGGTGGGGGGGAGTGGAGCGCGGCTCCTCAGGGCTGGGCGCTTGCCCATCCTTGAGCAGCGGAGGGAACACCTCCCTTTTGGGGACAGGCTGGTTATTTTGGTGCCTGCTAACCTTTCTTTCTCCGGGTCTGATGAGCTGTGCCCACTGAGGGGTGCTGCCCCGGCTGTAAAGACCCTAAGTGTGAATGTGAAACCTCCCTCCTAAAAGCCTGTGGCCCTGGAACTGCATAACTGGGGTGCAGGGACTGGAGACCCCAGGTTTGCTCCCAGCCCTGCTGCTGGCTGTGAGCATCCTCACAAGAGCTCAGCTGTGCTGATCCCTTTCAGGCTTTGGTTCTTTTTCCTTTTTCCCCTCTCTTGTGTCTCTCCGGGGGGGCAGCGGGGTGGCCTCGCCTGCGGCTGGCTCTGCTGTGGGCACTGGGCTCCCCGGCCAGCCCGGAGGGCTGCTGGCTGCCGAGGTGCTCGCCTAACGTGAGCTGGCATTGCAGAGCGTGCCTGCGGCTGCCGCAGTCGCGGCCATGTCTGTCCCAAGGCCGTTTGCAGCCTCTATCCTTCCCTTGCTGCTCTTTCTGGTTCTCGAGCAATTGACGTTCCAGGGAGCACAGTGCATCCCTAAAATATGGGATCAAGTGACAGAAGATAGGACTTGGCAACAGCATAGGAATTTATTTTTTTTTTTTTGCCTCTAGCCAACTGCTCAATAGCATCAGATTCTTGATGCCTGGCTCCCGTGTCAGCAGCACGCAGTGGTGGCAAACGCAGGGCAATCCGTGTGGGGCAGCAGGGAGGAGGGCTGGAGCAGAGCCCATTCGCTGCAGCCCAGGAGTGGGACCTGCTGCTTGTCTGCCCCGGCCAGGGAGCGCTGGGTCTGTGTGCTGAGGCTGAAGAGCCTCTACCTCTGCTCACACTTGCCGTGATGCTATTGCTCCTGCTGCCGGGGGGGCTGGGGTAAAAGTTGATGCCGCTGACCTAATTAATTCCTTGTGCCGCGTGCACCCTGAGCAAGATCTGCTCTTTTGGGCAGTTTCCGCTCAGGTGGGCTTCCCGGGAAGACGGGACCCCTTGTTCCCACCTTGGTCTCTGCCGGCCTTGGGGGGGGGTAGGGGGAGATGGAAGACCCTTCACCTTGGCTCGCTGGGTCTGAGCAGTCGCCTGTGTGGTGGGTTTGGCGTGGGTGGTGGCCCTGGGGAGCCTTGGGGCTTGCTGGGACATCCTGATATGACCCTTTTCCTTCTACGCCCATCACACTTGTTTCTTGTCCTTTGCACCTCTCATCTGTTTAAATTAGAGGGGTTTAAACTCTCTTTGCTGCCCTGTAATGTGCCCAGGGAATTTCCCCCAGGCTTCTCTGAAAGCCTTCTTGTTGGCATCACACTCCTTGTTTCTCCACCTCTAATGTCTTGGGATATCTGGACAGAGAGAGGTGCCCAGGAGGAGCCAGGTGTTGGGAAGGTGATGCAAAAGGTGGATGCACATTCCCCTCCCTCTCTTCCATGCCATCCAAACTGGGAAGCCCATGGTCAAGCTGTGTCCACGGACTCATTTGTAGCATTTCAAGCATCAATTAGGCTTCCAAAAAAAGTGGAAACTGTTTCCTTCCCTCCCCCCCAGGAACAGACAGGAGTTTGCAGGAGAGGCAGCCTGTGTCGGGGTTTACCTCCACGTGCCTGGGACTTTTGCTGTTTCAGGCTCTGGTGTGACCTGGGATCCCCCAGCCCCAGGGCCACCCGCTGAATGTGGCAAACGTCTCCCATCACCTTCTGTATGGAGGAGGTGCTCATGGTGGGCAGCTTGGGGTCTCCCAGGCAGCTTGGGGTCTCCCAGGGGATGCCAGCCCTGGGTACCACTTGACTAAGGTAGGCTCAACTCACAGGAGCCTCCTGGCCCTTACTGGGGCTGGCCTTTGGGACATGAGGCTGTACCGTAGGTCCAGCTGAAGCCGAGGGATGCTGTAGCGGAGCCGATCACAGCCGTGGCATGTTTGGGAGTGAGACACGTTGCAGGCTGAAGGCACATCCAGCAGCGGTGACGTTGGCCTTATCTGTGCAGGCAGGTCCTTGCCCGCTGTCGCTGGAAGGGCGCCGGCTGCTCCGTCTACCGTGTTCACATCAGGGGCTTCAGCATTTTTCATCCCCCGCGGAGCGGAGGGAGGGCTGTGGGGGTGCATTCGTCACCTGAAGAGCCCCTGGGCTTCAGCTGAACTTTGTGTTCTAGCAATAAAACCGTGCTAGGAAATGTGTGCTGTAACAAAGCCCATGGATATAATACATCCGTATCGTACTGTACCTTTCATCTTGAAGGATTCCCAAGGAGCTTTACAAACTCGGTGTGCTGCAGCCTGCCAGGGTGACTGAATGCTATCAGCAAAGGCTCCAGCCTAATCTCTGTGGTAGTGCATCCCCCCCGCTCCCCCTCGCAGGGGGAACTTTATGAAGTCTGATCTCGGACTAGCGCTACGCCGGGTGTTTTCCTCTAAGCCTGAGTTTCTCACGAGAAAAAGGAAAAGCATGTAGCTGTGTTTGTTATGCAAAACCAGTGAAAAAATATTCTTCCTGGGGCAGTAGGAGTGGGTGGGAATTACTTTTGTGCAGCTTCAACAGCTTTGGATCTTTGGCAGAAAAGTGTTCGCAGGGGAACATGCCCTCCGTGCAGCCCTAAGATAGGGGATGATGAAGTTTGAGCGCTTGAGAAATTGCTTCAGGGCATAAGCAGGGTGGCAGGGTTCAGCTGGTGGCTATGGGGGCTGCTCTCAGGGGAGCTCTTGGGAGGCAGACCGTGAATATCTGCCCAAAATACTTGGTGTGCAAGTATTTTTTGTCACCCAGTGTCCCCTTCTGTCCCCCCAGGGACAGCTGGTGGTGCATCCATGTCTTGCAGCCTTGGGCAACATCTGGGCTGCTGCTGCCTCCCTCCGCTCATGGGGTGGGAGCAGGGTAGGGCGATGCAGCCCCCTGCCTCCCCCACCCTCGGGGGTCTCCAGCTCCAGCAGGGCTTATTTTCATCTGCTCTTGGCTTACCTGGATGTGTGGGGGTAGTGGGAGGCATCTGAAGCTCCTGTCGATGGTGGCAGAGCCTAAAAATCAAAACTGGAAGTGGGATAAGGGGCACTAAGCAAAGCTGTCATCAGAGGCATATGCTTGAAAAGCGGAGGTTAGCGCGAGTCTATTTTTGTGTGGAGTGGTACACACTTAGCCTGTTTTGTTTAGCAGTTTGTTTATGGGATGTATTTTCCCATCCTGTGTAGCTCCTCAAATGTGTGCTATAAACAAACTGTAAAATCCAAAGCAGCCTCTACGTGTTCCCATTAAATGCATCCTGGTGCACAGGAGATCCAGGGTGCATGGTGCCGACAGGGCTGAGGTGCCTGGCAGCCTGAGGTCCTTGAGGAAGGAGGAGACAACGCACCAGCCAGGGAGGTTATTTTGTCGTGTTTGAGTATGGGAATTGCTGTGGGTACCCCTGGGATGGAGCAGGGACACCTCAAAAGCCTGTTCGTCCATTTGGTCCTGCATTGGAGGCTCCAAGCCTTCTCACGCCCATCCCTGAGGAGCGCAGGTTTTGCCATCTGCAGCTCCTTCAGCTTCTCGTCCTTCCCTACACCCCATCGAGATGGATCCTCAGGCCACCAAGCATGGGATGTGGTATTGCCAGCATAGTTCATGGATCCTGGCTGTTAAAAGCCTTCAATATCGATTGAATTTCAAAAAAGCAATAGAGGTTTGCGGCCGTTCTTCCTGTAGTTATTGCAGTTGCATGCCTTGTACTGGATCAACAGCCATGTGTTTCTCGCTTTAATTTTTCTGAGTGTGATCAGAGGGGCTAGAAGTGTATTTAATTAAATAGCAACAGCCTTGCCTTTTAACACAATTCAAGAAACCAGAGCTGCTTTAAGACACAAACTCCATTACAATGCTTTACATCTTATCACATCCTGGCGCTTGCTGTTTCTTTGCTCTCCCCAGACAAGCAGCATGGTTGTCCTTACTGTATTCCTGGCTTCTGCCGTGTCGGAGGAGGAAATCCATTATCCTGTGGCATGGCAGCTGGGAGGGAGGTCGGGGACGCTGCCTGTAGGGGCTGCTCGTAGCCAGCTTGGGGTCTTGCCGGAGCAGCAGTTTGCACGACAGACACGCTGCTCCTTGTTGTACTCAATTTTATTCTGCTTTTGTAGCAGCTGCCTTTGCCGCTTAGCTGACAAGCTGTTCCGTAACATGCTGTGGCCCAGCAGTGCGCGGGAGCTGGGACAAGAGCTGGGATTTGGGCAGGATGAAGGCTCTGTGAGCGGGAGGTGCGGGGATGCTGCCGGCCTTGGCTTCTGCTCCCTGGGATCGTGTGCGCTGCCCCAAACCTGGGGGAGGTTTTCTCTGCTGCCAGGGCTCGCTGTAAAGGCTGTTGTAAAACCTTTTCCCTCCTTGCCGATGAAGGGTTTTACAGCGTGTTGCGATGAGCCACTTAAATGCAAAACAGGAGGGAGAAATCCTGTTTGCAGCACTCCTCCCGGCTGAGCTGGCATGGCAGCCCGGGGCCAGCGCTGGGGTGAGATGCAGGGTGTTTGTAGGGGATGCTGAAGAAAAGTTGAACCTCGTGACAGCCTTCCCTTTGCAGAGCAACACATCAGTGTTCCTCCTGTGGCCTCTCCCAGCTGCATTGCCTCCCCAAAACCATGTTCCCCACTGCTTGGCAGGCTTCTCTGCCAGTTTGGGGTGTGCCCAGGTCACGTAAACCCAGTATTTTAGTAGTCCTTGGTCTGCAAAGCTTTTCTCCAGCAGGAATGGTGCAAGTTTGCCCATGGATACCTGGCCCACACCTAGAGCAGCTCTGTGGTCACCTCCCTGGGAAGGGTGTCCCAAATTGCCCCGTGTCCTGCAGCCTCTCTGCAGGGAGCTGGTGTGGGACGGCAGCTCCCTGCCCCTGCTGTGGGAGGGGGCTTGGCTGGGAAGGAAGGTGACGTTTTTCCCTGGGGCTCAAAAAGCCAGGGTTTTCTGTGGATGCGGGGCTGTGGTTTTTAATTGCTGCTTGTTCTGACCCTCTCCCTACAAAACTGCTCTGAAGGCACCCGAGGGCAGAACGGCAGGTGTTAATATTCTCCTTTTGCTGTTGTTGGGTGGGGGAAGAATTTAGATTGAAGAAAAGCTGCAATTTGTAATGGTGCTTCTCGCCTCGGCTGTGGCAGCTGGAGGGCAGGTGAGAGGAGAGGTGCTCTGGCCCTGGCTGGGGAGCAAGCTGCAGCTTTAATTTGGCTGGTAATGGCCGTGCAGTGTTTCCCCAGTCTTCTCCATCCTCTCGTTCTTCCAACTCTATGCAAATATTTGCAGCAGTTAGGGAGCTGCCCAGGGAGATTTTTATTCCTGGCATGAACTGAGTCAGAGGGAAAGGTTGGGCCGGGAGAATGGTCTCACGGTGGGCACCGAGATCCGCCCTGTCTGGCAGCCTCTGCCGCGGTGGCCAGCAGAAGGTGAGGAAAGGACATGGGTCCCTGGAGCATCCCATGGAGGTGTGCTCCTGCTTCCCATGGGATGCTTGGTTGCAATAAGCGTGTGTGCGTCCTGACCAAGCTGAAAGGGTCCCGCAGCAGCTCCTGAGGGGCTCCTGCATCTCCGTAACGTTGGCCTTTCCGGGAAGGGGATGCTGCGTGTGCCGTGCGCAGGCGGGCTGCGGTGAGGGAAGAGGGAGGTTTTACTTTGAGGTCTCACGGACATGCCGAGTGCTGACCGGGGGCTGGCGCAGAGGGACAGACGCTTCTGTTAATTAGCACTAGATGAAAGGAAAACTTGTCCTTATTCAAAGAGCGGCTTGTTCCAGTTTCATCGCAGCCCCTCAGTTCTCAGCTTTAAAGTTCGGCGTATGTGTGAACAATAAGTTTGGGAAGATGTTTTGAAGCTGAAATCGCAGCATTGTTATGAAAATGCTGAAGGGGACTTGTGACACTGTTTTGAAGATGAAAGTATTTTTACAATCTTAAACTGACACTTTGAAAAAAAAAGACAAGAAAAATAAAGTTTGCACGAAAGACAGCTCTCAACAAGACTTTCCCTGGCCAGAATCAAATGCGACCATCCCCGAAGATCGGTGAAGGTACCTTGAGGTGCTGCTGGCTCTGGCTGTCACGTAGATGACCCTGCATCCAGCCTGGAGATGAGAGTGGCTCCTGTTGGTGTTACTGGTGTGTGCTGGGCAGGGCGAGCTCTGTGCCGCACTGGCAGAGGGAGTGGAGTGGTGGGTGCCCCCTGCCCCTCTGGGCTTGCTTTTCTCCTGGCAGCTGATGGAGCAGCAGGCGGAGGGTGCAAGATGAGTCCATGGAGCACGGACATGTGCTGCTCCCATCCTTGCTGCCCAAGTGATGCCCTCGCCACTTCTGACCCCAGCAATGCTCGCTGCTTTGGTCTGTGAAAACAAGTTTTTCACAGCTGTTTAGCAAGTGTCTGCCCAAATGGGTGAGCCTCTCCATGAGGAGGCAATGGGGAGGCTGGAGCCGCACATCTCCGGCACCGGCTTTGGGCTGCTCCTGCTCCTCATCCATTCATCGGTTTGTGCCGTTTTGGCTCACCCATGGGGACTGGGGAAGCTGTGCTGGGGGGCAGAGGCCGGCCACAAAACACCAGTATCAGGAGGGGGAATGACCTGGTGGGGCTGGGGATTTCCAGTGCCTTGGGCTCCACCACAGCATCTTCCAGCGACTGGCTCCCGCATCCCAACATCGCATCTCGACAGTTTAAGCTGCGGCCCAGCCCTGGCTGCTCGTGCGTTGCCTCCTGCACAGAGCAGCCTCCTGCCCCCCATGGCGATGCAGGATAACATGAAGGTGTCCGGGGTGTCTAACGGGGCTGTGCTAAGTGCACCTCCCCTTTGCCAGCTGCCTGCAGCTTCTCTCGGCTGGCATGGCAAACAGTGTTGTCGGTCACTCCCCTACCTCCTTTTCTTGGGATTTTCTTTTCCGTGACCGCCTAAACACACTGGCTTGTGGTGGTGGCTTTTTTTTTTTTTATTCCCATTAAACTCTAGTTTCCATTGCACGCTCTGAGGTACCCAGGGGCCTCTGAGCACCTGCCCTATAATTAAAAGCAATCTATTACCATGTCTGAGGGGGCTGTGCAAGTTGCAGGGCCACGAGCCCTGGTCTGCTGCAGAAGAGTTGTCAGGCAGTTCCTTCGTTAGAAAATAGACACCAAAAATTCCTCTTCCACCCCCAACTTTGTCTTCCTGCCAGCCCTGGATTCCGGATTTATTTAAGGGTCTTTTCTTTTGGGCTCGGGTAGGTGTGGAGCATGTATTTTTTGCCGTGTCAGTCTGACAAGCCCTTGGGGAGGATGAGTGGGTGTCTTGAAGCATTAGGGAGAAACTTGGCAAGTGCTTCAGCTCCGGGGATCTTTTTGCATTTTTGGCTGCATCTGCTTTTTTATCCTGCTGATCTTAAACTTCTCTGAACCAGCAAAGCCACACCCCGGCAGCGATACCATCCAGGAATAACGCGACTCCCGTTCCTCGAAGGCCTGGCCACAGAGACTGGATGGTTTCTGTGGTTTTTCCCAAGGGTGCCAGTCGATGGATGGTGCTGGATGGGACAGTCCTGGGGTCCCTCTGCTCAGCACTCCTGAATCTGAGTGTTAATGGTGGATGGAGATGGTCTTGCCTCCTCTATATCACGGAGGAGGGTCCTCCACTCCTGCAGCTGGGATGGAGATGGGCAGGAAGGTGCTCGGAGCTGGCTGCACAAAGGAGCAGCCACACGGACGTGCGTTCCATGCTTGGGTGTTTCCCAAAAGAAAAAGAAGCTCTCCCAAGCCTGTTCGAGGTGGTGTATTTCTTGTCTTGGTCCATGCTCCCAGCTTGGTTCCTGGGATATGTTATATGAGTATATGGTATATCCTTGGTCTATGGGATTCGGGATCTGGTTTCAGGAGGTGAAAGCAATCTCTTAGCTGTGTTGGATGTTAGGGGGAAGAGCTTCCCTCCATGACCTTTACTGTAGTTAAAGGAAGCAAGCATGAGTGTGTGGGTTCATTTGGTGGAAAACACAGAGCTTTGGAGTCCTTCTGGGGTTATCTTCTTGGCTTTGCTGCTGACTCAGGAAATTACCTTGACCAAGTGAGTGCACCTCCCTATTCCTCTTCCTTATCCACTGTCCCGGGAGCTCCCTGTTTGCATTACCAAGGTGGTGTAAAATTCCTGTGTGGAGGCTGTGCCGGTGGGTGGGAAGGAGAGACCCTCTCAGCTCCTTCCCTGCTGCCCTGCCTGCAGGCTGGTGGTGCATAAGGAGCTGAGGAGAGGAGACCAGTGAACGGTGGGTGGGTGGAGGAGTGATAAGTGGACTTGATGGATCAGGATCCACTGCTTCTCCGAGCTGGGGTAGCTGCTGCCCCCGTGCACTTCCCAAGCCGACAGCTCTCCCTTCGTCTCCATAGGATGCTGCTGCCGAACCCGATGGCTGTAACACGCTGTCCCATTAGGAGCTGGGTTTTTCTCTCTGCTTTAGTATGCTAAAAATGATCTGCATGGTTGAAAGTTCCCCTCCTTTCCCCTGTGTGCACACGCATCTCCTGATCTCCGCGAGAGAGTGACAGCTTCTCTAATTAGGCAGCCGAGGAGGTAACCTTAGCAACTCCATGCTGGTGCTGGGGACCATCTCCAGCTACCCTTGGAGATGGCGTGTCTGGTGTTCAAATGGCCTCTCACGAGGACAGGAGAGCTCGGGCTGCCTGCACGCCCGTCTTCCCTCCCTGACACTGTTTTGCTTGGCTGGTGGTGCCTGCCATGCAAAGGAAGAGCCGGCACTGGAGGAGGCACCTACATCCCATCACCGCTTGCTCTGTTCTTGCTGATGCGCAGGCTGGGTGTGCTACCTGCTGCGGCTCTGGGGAGAAGTGCCCTGGAGTCTGTGGGCAGCGCTGGGGGGGAGCTGATGCAAGAGGAGATGCTGAGCCTGCTTCTGCACTGGTGACGCCTGCTCTGCTGTGAGGCGGAGCTTGGAGCTGCATCGAGGGAAGCTCTGGAGATCCAGGAGAGCAGGAACCTGCCCTCCAGGAGCACAGTATGGGGCATGCACTTGGATTGTCCCATCTCCTTAGGTTGCAGGTGGTGGGAGCTGATGGCCAGTGCTGCTCTGCTGCCAGGCTGGGCCTTGGAAGGTGTCTGGGAGCACAGTAGAGTCCGTGTTTGCTGCAAAAGGACCACTGGTGTTCTGTGCCCTGGCAGCTGAGAGCCTGCCTGTGCCGCAGCATCCCCGTCCCTCCGTCCTTCCCGACCCTCCATCCTCCCCGGCAGCTGCAGCACTGAGCATTCCCTTAAAATCTGAATGCGCCTCCTGCCCTGTGGGCTGGAAGGGGCCTTGGCTACTCGAAACAGTGCTCGGAAATACTTTTTTATAGCAGCTGGGGGCAAGCCAGGGCGAAAATGAGCTGAGGCCGCTGAAGGGAGATAAGCTGAGACGTAAACTGTGATTTTCTGCCCTGTGAGCCCTATGCATGGATTTCATCTTTTAATGGAAGTGCAGTAAATAAAAGCCATTTTCACAATAAGCTGAGCAACAGGTCGTAAGCGTCTGAGCCACTGAAATTGATAGAAGCGAGCTAAGCGTAACAAATCTCCCAAAATTGCACCAGACTCCACTTGTATCTAGTCCCTTCCTGCATCTCGCCAATTATAGCAAACGGCAATTATTTCTGAGCCAGAGCTTTCTCTGAATAAAACCTCAGTCAAACTGCAGATGCTTTATCTTCTTTTCAAATACATTTGTACCGGAGGAAAAAAACCCAGTGGGGAGAAATCCCATTTGAAGGGGCTTTCCCTGGCAGTGTTTGCAGGGAGAGTAGACGCTGGACACACATGGAGGCGTAAATTTGACCGATCCATCGTTTGCTGGCTCTGACTGAGAGGGGGATTCAGGAAGGTGTCGAGTGTGTTCCCTTTCGAACGTCACTCACATCTTTGTTAGGATGGAGCGTGGGCTGGGGATGTGCTCGCTGCTGGGATGCTCCTGTTGATGGGGCCCCTGCGGAGCATTGATGCTTTCACTCTCTTCCAGTTAGATCCTGTAAGTGACTGTCTCTTCCCAGTCCCCACCACAGGGCTCCGTGCTGGTACCTAGCAATGCTTCTGCCGTACAAAAGCAGGCTCTTGAGTCCATGCTCAGACTAAACTCTAACACTTGTGTCCCATATAACATCTATGCTTTTTTTAGAAACATCTCTGCCGCAGAGCCTTGGGGATGCACCTGCAGCAGGGATAGCACATGGGGTGAAATTTCCTTGTCTCTGCACAGTTTGTCCCATTTGAGTGGGTTACCTGGGAATTGATTTGAATTAAAGAGGAGCTCATTTTATACATGGAGGTGCAGCGCCGCTGGTTTTACCTGCTCGGTCTCCAAAGACAAATAGCCCGGTCTTCACCGTTGCTTCAGGGGGCATGGTGTTTGAGCAAGGTGTCCCCGGTGCTGTGGGGACCCTAGGGCTCACGGAGCGGGGTTGTGCAGGTGGCTCTCAGCCTGTGTGCAGTCGCTCCTTGGCCAAATGGCTGTGCCGAGGCATGGGGCACCTCAGCCCTGATGTTTTTCCATACGTAGGAATGAAGTTGCTTGGGATTTGTTGGAAGCCTGCTTCTGCTAGAGATGCTGATGGAGTGCCCCAGGATAGCGGGTGCATGAAGCTCAGCTGCCTTTCTGATTGATGTCATTAGTGCTCCCTACTGAAAAATCCCTGGGAAGCTGGACACATTCTGTCTCTGGATTTCTCCAGAAGTTTTAGCTGAGCAGCTTCTTGTTAGGTGCACGGAGGCTGCTAATGTGGCACCCTCCTGGGTCCCTGAAAAAAATTGCGAGGTCTTAAATTGCCTAAGGACTGATTTGTCTCTCGTGGTGTTGTTAGCGAAGTGCATCACTCGGGCGTTTTGCAATGCCTGGAAGCCTGTGGGACGGGACGGGGAGGCTGTGTCGCCGCCACGGCCCTGGGGCCGCCGCTCGCTAAGGCTTTCCTAGCACGGGTGAGATGAGAAATCACCAACGGGGAGCGATGAGCGTTGTTCAATGATGCGTCCTCCCCTGTCATGGGGGAGCAGGGTTTGATTGATTTACTCGGTGTTAGCTTCGCATGAAGAAAACTGTTGGTTTTTTTTTTTTTTTCCTTTTTGCCTTAGACTAGGGAATTACTTTTTTTTTTTTTTTTTTGGCCCCCGTGGCCAAAACCCCGTGGAGGGCTGTTAATGAAGAGCACTGAACCAGCTTCTCTTCAATTTAATTTGCTTGCATGAGCTGGCAGCCCCCCGTCCTCACCCCCAGCCACCTCCTAAAAATATACGTCAAATATTTGTTGAGAGGCTCCCAGGGCTGCCTCCAAAGGAGCTGCACACACCATCCTGCCTGCAGATATTCTCCATAAACTTTGCAGCTTGGTGCTTGCAAGCAAATACATCCGTGTGTGGCCGGAGTCCCCTTGTCCAGTTTGGAGGAGGAGCATGTGTCGTGTCCTTGTGGGCAGCTCACGGCGGGGGTTTCTGGGGAGAGCAGCCCTTGGTGTCACCGTGAGCCCTATTTCTCTGCCGAGGCAGCAGGTTGAGGGGGGAAGCATTGAAAAGCTGCAAAATGCCATCCTTCAGACCTCTCCTGGGCTTTGCTGGCCCGGGGAGGGGAGGGTTGGCTGGTGGGTCTTGGGATGATGAGAAGGGCCGGCGTGGCTGACCACTGGCTGGCAGATCGGGATAAAGGGTCTGGATGGTCACGATCTTGGCACTGGCCAGGCTGCCAGTGCCCATTTCACCAAAAGTCAGAAAACAATATGAAGTCCCTGCCTTTCTGTGCCCTCGCACCTTTCTTTGGAGGGGTGTTGCAGATTGTTAATTAAATGTCAAGCTTTTTCCTTCCCGTGTGGACATGGGCAGCCCCACCATCAGCATCTCCACTGTCATGGGACGGCACAGTCACCAGATTTGGAGCTGGTGAGAGGCAGCCCTGCTCCTTGCGGGTACCGCCGTGCCAGCTTATCTGTTATCAGAAGCAGAGCTGTGATCAACCTTTGCAGTCTCCTGTGCCATCTCTTTGCAGGCTGAGGCACATCTGGCTCTTCTCTCCCAGCCCAGCGGCAGCCAGGGCTCTTGATGCTTCCCACCGCAG
The DNA here is from genome assembly GCA_034008185.1 of Gorsachius magnificus. Classification (NCBI taxonomy): domain Eukaryota; kingdom Metazoa; phylum Chordata; class Aves; order Pelecaniformes; family Ardeidae; genus Gorsachius; species Gorsachius magnificus. Next base: position 8,850,501 of record CM067094.1, read on the forward strand.
GGAGGCGGCTTCATCGTCCGCTTTTTGAGACTCCTCTATTGGCAGTATTGGAGGCAAATCAACTCAAATACAGGATCAGTGTGGTTATGCAGTACACCCACCTTCCTCTGGCAAGCTGCTCGGCGTGCTGGACTTGTTTATTTACTCACCTAAACAATTTCATCGTCCACCTCCTGTAGTGTGTAATGAATCCAGCAGGAGATGCTTGACCCCTGTAGCCGCAGCAAAACCAAAGCTCCCCAAGATCCTCCGCAAACTGCGACTTGCTCTCCATTTCTTGCAGTGTTTCCATAATGCAGTTGGCCCCCGTGAACCTCTTTTCAATTTGGGAAGCACTGTCTTTGTTTCCTTTTGCCTTGCCAGCTGTAATCCCTGCCTGGCTCTGCCCCTTATTGGGTAGCCGTTTATTTTTCTTAATCTTTTTTGAAGCACTTTTATCATAAGCTCTCTGAAAATCCACTGAAATTAGACCCTCTAAATCACCTTCATCTATTTTAAAGGCTTTCTTTTGCAGATAAGACTGCCAGGTTGCTTAGCATGCCTCTTCTCCACCATTCCTTAAGGAAGTTGCGTTACCTTGACCTGTTCAGATTATACTTGGCTGGCTTCTATATTGGCTGACCCCTAATTAGACTCTGAGTGAGGTTCCTGCTCTCCTGCAGTTTGGTATTTAGCTCTGCGGGCCTGGAGACATGGTCTTTTGCTTTTTAAAAATAAAATAATAATTAAAAAAAAAAAATGTACACCTTTTGGGAGCAGCCTCCAGGGCTTGGAGGATGTTGTGGGAGTTGTGTTAGTGTTTGGTACAACTCTGTACCTGAGCTAAGAAGCCTTTTTGGGTCTGAAGGACTGAAATTAGCTGGGCAGCCAGCATGCACAAGTTTTGCTAAGTAGCTACAACTCCTGATGAAACCTCACCGTATGCCTCTGAGGAAGCTTTTCTGATAGTTCCTGCCTCATTTGATGGTGGAGGGGCATTTTTTCCTGGTGATCCTGACCCCATGAGATGGGGAGAGCTGTGGGTGAGCTGGCTGCCCGCAGACAGCAGGCTTAGGTCAGCCCTTCTGGGCGCAGGGAGGAGGGAGGCTGGTGCACAGCCTGGCGCTGCGCTTGGGAATTATTATTTCCTTTCTTGGAGGGTAAAAGAAGCCCATTCTCAAGGCACATGGCCGTGGCCTTTCCCTAATGTGAAAGCTTGGGGAAAAATGGCATTGGTTGACCAGCTCGCTCTATTTGGGAAAATAAGGCTACTCAGAGCAAAGCGCCCACCTTGCAGGCTCGGGCATAACTGTATCCAGCAGCTGGAAGCTGCAATTAGATAAATTCATGCTGAAAATGAAGTGCAAATCCCCAAATGAAATTAGCTGGCCACTGTCGGGCACGGGGTTGTGCTGTGTGATTGCTGTGACCTCTGCTGCCTGCATCCCGGGGTGCAGCTGGGTTCTGGGGGAGCTCCTTGCTGGCAGCTCTCTCCTGTACTCCAACTGCTGGAAGGCTACGACGGGCCGTAATATTGCTTTTTTTTTTTTTTTCTGCTTCCTACAAATAAAGCAAGCTTCTTGCTGGACTCCTCAGGAAGGGTAGGGCACGGGAGGGATGTCTTTGAATAGAAACGTCTGTCCTCCCCTGCATCCCTCCTCCTTCTCCCCCATGCCCTCGCTCCTTTGTGCGAGGTTAAATGCCACAGCAGAGAAGGAAATTGAGTTTTGGTGTCTGTGCTCCCAACGGCTGCTCTCAGCTGGGGAAATGCATCATCCCGCTGGGCTCTCGTGCTGATCCCTCCTGGGATTTCTTGCTGGCTGGGAGGCAATGACACAGACCGAAGGGGTTGCAGCTGGTACTCCCAGTGTCCTCGGGTCAATGGGATGCTGGTCCCATCATGCGCTTATAATGGAGAGGGTATCTCTAGAAGAAAGGATTTATGTACTGTGTCTGGCCTGGCAGGGGTAATTTGGGATTGCAAGGAATAAGTAATCAGATTTCCATTTTCTGAGGGCAATGCCAGGTAAAAATGTATGAGTCTGTATCTTTTTTTATTGTTTATAAGAAAAGAAACCTCACACCCTGCACAATGGAGTGGGCTGTATATTAAAAATAGAGGTTAAAGCCTGGGAGCAGACCCAGAGAAGCCTTGCAAGGAAGACCCCAGGATGTTTTCCCCAGCAATTTCTGGGTAGAGGGGGCACCCTGGGGCTGATTCGCTCCATCCTGGGTCCCTCCCAGCTCCAGCAAGCAGCTGCCTCAGACGTGGTGGTGTTCCTGGCTCTGAGCACCCTCTGGCCCCTGTCCTGGGCACTGGTGAGGCCGCCCCTCAAATGCTGGGGTCAGGGTTGGGCCCCTCACTCCCAGAAGGACATGGAGGGGCTGGAGCGTGTCCAGAGAAGGGCAAGGGAGCTGGGGAGGGGTCTGGAGCCCAAGGCTGCTGGGGAGCGGCTGGGGGAGCTGGGGGTGTTCATCCTGGAGAAGAGGAGGCTGAGGGGAGCCCTCGCTCCCTACAACTGCCTGACAGGAGGGCGGAGCTGGGGGGGGTCGGGCTCTGCTCCCGGGGATGGGCCAAGGAGAAATGGCCTCAAATTGTGCCAGGGGTGGTTTAGATTGGACATTGGGAAAAATTCCTTCCCCAAAAGGGCTTTCAAGCACTGGAAGGGGCTGCCCAGGGAAGGGGTCAAGTCCCCATCCCTGGGGTATTTAAAAGCCGGGCAGAGGAGGTGCTTAGGGCCAGGGTTTAGTGGTGGGATGGCAGGGTTAGGGGAACGGTTGGGCTTGATGAGCTTAAAAGGCTTTTCCAACCTAAATGATTCTATGATCTCGCACTGTGCTAACGAAGAAAGATGCATCAAAGGTCTCAGTTTTCAGAGGGGGGGAAATTGAGCCCATGTTGCCCATCAGCAAATGTGTGTATGTACACACATGTGTATGTGTATATAAAAAAGCCCATTTAAACATGTTGGCTAATGCATTAAAAATAATTGTTATTGGTTACACAAATTACTAGCAATATTGCTATAGCTGTATTACAGCCTAAATTTTCACTTGATTGCTACCACATAATTTTTAGCAAATAACCAAAGTGTTCTAACTTAAATATTGTCACACTATCCTTTTAATAGGCAAATGAGGTAATTATAATCTCCTTGGATAATAGGGTAGCTTCTACCTACCAATGTGCACGTAATGCATTTTGCTGATTTCAGGCGGGCTTCAGAGATCTGCATTTTCTTTAGTGGGAGTTCTGCAAAGCTTGAAATAAATCCTTAAGTTGGGTCAACAGGGAGGCCTGCAAATGGGCAGTGACCACATATGTCCCGGTGCCAGCCTTCCCACAGAAGCTTTTACAGGCTTGCTTTTGTCTGGGAAGAGTTTGTCCGTGGGCAGGGGATGATGTGCAGACTTCAGCCCTGCTCCAAGCGTACCGGTGGCTTGGTTTTGGGATTAGTGGCTGAGTGGAGCTTGTGGCAAAGCAAGAGTTTCTGGCATGGTGCTGGCTTTTTAAAATGAACTCCCAATCTCTTGCAGCCCCCAAACCTGAAGTCTTCTTGGGGTTGCTTTCCAGCTCTGCAAATTGAGTTTTGTGCATAAGTGGCAGCGAGCACCTCCAAGCTGCTGGGGTCCCTGGGGCTGCAGGCAGCTGGAGCTGGACACGGGCAGGGGTTGGTGTTACAGTTGTCTTTGGTGCCCACCAGCTCTGCGGCTTCTCCAAATACTCCCCATGAGTATCCATGCTCCCTGTGCATAGTGGGGTGCAGGGGAAAGGGCAGGAGCCAGAGGGGTTTTTGTTTCTAGCTTGTCTGTGTTAAAGTTTTCTTGGGCTGGTCTGAGGTTGGCAGGGAGGCGTTAAAAGTGGCTTTCGGCAGCTTGGATCTTGAATTGGTGGTGTGAAAGCTGGCAGCTTGGTGTTTGTTCGAATTTCAGAATGAAGGGATGGGTCCTGGGCTTGGCTGCCAGAGCCACCGCTGTTGGGGTGCGCATGGGGAGGGGTGGCTGGGCTAAAAGTTTATCTGAATTGGCTGTGGCCAGGGAAAGGAGTTGGGATGCAGACTGTGCCTGGGATGGAGGTGTGGGACAGCTGCCTGCCTTCACGCTGCCAGCCGACGGGCGCGCTGTCCAGGGGGAAGTGGGTGAGCTCGTGGCTCTCGCGTGCCACCCGCTGCTCCAAGAGTGAGCGGTCACAAAATGTGCATCACAAATTCATCCCCTGCAGCACCCTCTACTCCTCCAATCTTGGAGATCCATGGCTCGGCAGGTCTCAGGGGCACCCAGCATTCACCAGGGAAGCATTTCACAAACCAGCATCTCCTCTGTCCCCCCCGGCCCCCGATGCTGCCTCCTGCATACGATGGATGCTGATGGGGAAGGAAATTGCAGCTGCAGAATGAGCTGCGCTGCTATACCTTGCCGTCACCTAAGCTATACTTTTTTCCTGCTCTTGCTCACACCCTGCCTCCAATGATTGTAGCGGGGAGAACGCCTTGATTGCTGACAGCTTCTCAGGAGTTGCGGCACAATTGAATCAGTTCCCTTTCAGTGCATAGAAGCCCTTCAAATTGTAATCACAGGCCATTCTCCATCTCTGCATTGTGTTCAGCAGGCAGCTGCGAGCCAGTGCCATCTTCCTCCTCCTCCTCCTCCTCCCTGGAGCCCCCTGGGCCGTGCTGGCACCAATCCCTTGCTTTCACCCCCTGCAGGGCTGCTCCTTAGTGGGTATTTGCATGCCCCCTGTGAACAAAAATTGTGATGGTGTGGGCTGGGACAGCGTGGCAAAGCCAGCAGGAGCAGGTGAGGTGGCTTCTGGGGACAGCCAGCACCAGCCGGGTCAGGGGCTGCGGGTTTAGGGGTGCTGTGCTTGTGCATCTGCATCCCGCTCCCAAGTGGAGGGGTGGGAAGTCCTGGGCTGAAGGCAAAATGAGAGTGCTGCCAGGCTTCTGTCCTGCCTGCCTTGCAGCCCGGGGCAGATGGACGTAGCGCTCGGAGCTGGGATGCTGGCTTTGAGGTGGGTCTTCTCCTAGGAGAAATACACTACCTAGTGGTCGTCTTTTTGGGGGGAAACCCCCAGAAATGAGCTGAGGGCAGCCACTTCCCTCTGTCCAGCCCATCTGATTGAGTAGAAACCAGAAAGAAAGCAGAAACAAACCTCCACAGTCCTGGGAGCAAAACCATCCACATCTCCCCTGCTGCTCTTCTGGGCACCCCAGCGGGGCTGTGAAAAGGTGACCAGGAGCCAGGCAGGGCTGGACTGGTGACACCTGGAGCTGGGAGAGTTCTCCTGGGGCAAGGAAACGACAGCCCTGCCGGTGCCTCGTGCTGGTGCCATGCCGCTATTCTATCACCGCATGTCGGCGTCGCGATTCCTACCGTCAGCCGAATTTCTGCTGCTCTTGCTCTCTTCTCTCTCTTTGCCTGACCCTTTGCTTCCTTTGTGCTGCTTCTTTTTTTTTGCTTTCCTTGGCTTTCCTTTTGCTCACCAGCTCCCCCTCTGCGTCCTTCTGCTCCCTTCAGAAACTTCCCAGCCTTCCCTCTCCTGCAGGGCCATGTCCATGCGGATGCCAGCAGGACCAGGAGGATGCATCTCCTGCCCCTTAACTCCGGTTTCACGCGGGCAGGTGACCGAGTGCTGCCTGCTGCCTGCCCCGAGCTCGCAAACGTAGCCGAGGGTCAACGTGTCAATGGAAAATTGAGTGCGGAGAGAATTAGGGCAGCAAGGCATAATAATAAAACCTATTGCTGTTGAAACCAAGCCAGGAGGAGCTATAGAGGGAGGGCTGGGTGCCAACTCCAGGGAAAATAATGTATGATTCAGTGTGGCCCTGAGCTCATCTATCTGGAGGTAAGGACAGGGCTGGGATAAGCTTTTGGGCATGGGGACAGCAGGAGCTGATGCTGGCTGTGGCAGAGCCCTGGGACCACCTCCCTTTGAGAGCCTCCCTCGTCTCCACTGCTGGTGGTGTTTGCTGGATGACTTGGGTCTGGTTGCCGTCAGGAGTCATTCTGTTCCTTCCCCGTAGGGCTGGGGAGGTAAATCTGAAAAGAAAATAAATATTTAGTGTGAAAGAACAGCTTGAAAGTGGTTCTGTGCTTTGGGGCGGGGGGCAGGTTTTGTTGTTCTGGTTGTGCTTGCATCGCGTGCTTTCTCCGAGGGGAAAACCTAAAACTTGTTAAACTTGAAGGGCCTGAAGTCCCTGGTGTGCAGTGTGGCCAGGGGTAATCACTGTCGTGTCCTGCAAGCACAGGACAAGTATTCGTGTGAATTTGTTCTGGGAGCATCGGTCCCGATTTAGCAATGCAGCTCAGGCACGTGCTTTGCTTTAAGCACCAGTGTCGCGGAGGCTTCGAGCCGATGCTTTGCTGAAAAGGATCCGAGAGGTTCAAGATGCTGTTTGCTTTGCTGTGATTTTTTTTTTTGTTTTTTTTTTGTTTTTTTTTTCCATGTTGGGAAGAGGAACAATCTCAAGGTGGCAGCCGATTAAAAAAACAAACCTCAAAACCTGGCTGCTGTGATCCCTGCCCCCACTAAGCCCCATCAGTTCCTTCTGAATACAGAAACAATGTTAGCAATGCTAACAAGATCGTTATCACAGATGGTGTCTTTAAGGCAGCCTGGTTTGTCTCCAAGGCTTTCAAACTTTCTTTTGTCCCAAGAAGTCAAAGTCAATTGTAGGCAGCCAGCTAGAACATGCATTCCTGGGGGATCAGCTTTCCTTGGCAGATAAGCAGGCTTTTTTGCTAGGCATTGAGGTCTTGGTGTGTTCCTGAGCCCTCTGACTGTACAACTGTCACCAGTATGTGCTGCATAAGGGCATGATGGGATGTACCAGGAAACCAGGTCAGCAGTCAGGGAAGCGCAGGCATCCCTGGTGCATCCCGCAGCATCCTTGCACAACATGGCATGGTACATGGCCTCGCATCTCAGGGCTTCGGTGCCTGATAGGAGCACCCAAGCTTGAACCATAGGGTGTCCCTTTGCCATAGGACAGCTTGATGTCCAGTTTCACACATGGCTTCGTGCTGACAGGAGCCTGGGTTTCCCCAGGAGGATGGCCAAGCCTCTTGGCTAACCCAGTCCTGGAGCTGGGGAGAGGAAGGACCAAGCCTCTTCCCATGCCACAGCCGGGAAACAAATGGCCCTGACTTCAGCTTAAAGATTGCGTCCTCACATCGGCTGGGGTAGAGCAGCTCATATATTCTTGTTTCCCTAAATGAAGGATGCACTCAAGCAATTGAAAACAACTTCTGGGACAATCTCGTTCCATTATGTCTAATGGAACCGGGTGTACGTGGCACGTCGCGCGTGCTGATATCTTAGAGAAACAAAGAGGGATTTTCCCATTATTCAGAGAATGGATGAGACGTGAAATGAACTCCTCAGAGGGTTTCAGTTTGTCACAATAGAGCAAAGTGAGTCACGTTTGGAGGATTCGGGAACAAAATGTGTGCCATTTCTTGTATTCCCCTGTTTGTGTGCTCCCTCCCTCTTCTGTCCCCCTCCTCCCTTTCCTGTTAAAATTTGGCAGCCAAAACCCAAACTCAGGGCATGCTTGCTTAGACTCCTAGAGCTGTCAGTGGAGGTTGGACTGCAGCCCCCCTCCTCCCTGGACGAGGCTGTAGGAGAGGACCTCGCCAGCTCAGGCATCAGTGGATGCTCCTGAAATGGGGTTTTATTCATTTGTGAGCCCGGAGGATGCATTTGCTTGTGTCTTAAAAGCTGGCAGTGACCATGAGGAGTTGCTAATCCAGTGAGCCAAGGCAAGAGCATCTCGGCTCTTTCGAATGCGGTAGTTGGAGCATTAAGAAATAACCAAATATCCTGTGAACTGGAATAATTAATCTCATCTTGATAAGTAAGCTAATGGGTTCAATGGACTATGGGATGTTGTATTTGCAACCCTGGGGCTGCTTGATGCTTCCCAGCCAGAGAGGAGCATCCAACATTTTCTCACAGTTTTCCCTTCAGAAAATATAATTTCACTGAAGAAGGAGTGGGGGGAGCAAGGGGGAACACTCCATTTGTACCTTCCAGTTGGCTGAATTAGATTTAAACCTGTCATTTTACTTTGAAATACAGTTTTTCATGGCTGGATTGCAGGAAGTTTAGGATTCTGCTGGGCACGTGTCCTGCTTCCAGCTCTGCACCATCAAAAATGAGGGATGGGGGAGGCTGGTTTGCCATCAGCTTCAGCATCAACCCAACGAAGGCGCGCAGCGCTTGCTCAGGAGCATTGCCTGCTCAAGCGCCTTTGCTTCGGTGGCACTGAAACGTTTCCGGAGGCCAAATGGTGCCACCCAGAAGGTCCATCCCAGCTCGGGCAGGGGTAGGTGCAACCTTAATGCATGTGAGGAGCACTACGGAGCTGTGCCCTCCTGTAATGGGGGACCTTGTGCCAAAGCAGGCAGTGCTTCCAGGGGTAATGACCAGCAGCACCTTCCCTGGGTCAGCACTTGCTGGGCACCCCCCTGGTTTTGGTTATTTTACCATTATCAGAGTTTTTCCCAAAGCAAGGCAAGGCACCAGGGTAGGGATGGTGATGCGGAGGCAGATGTGGGCAGCATCTTTCCTTGGTCAGATTGTGCGGATTTTGGAAGGGGTGTGGACTCTTTCTTCTAGGGCCAACATGAAATACTGCAGTTTTTTTCTCCTTAAGCAGCGTCGTTTAATTTTCTCCTGCAAAAATGCCGTCCAAAAATAAATCCATTAGAAGAGAAACTTAATTAGAAAGCCTTGGACATAAATCTCTTGCAGGGCTCTTTGAGCCTTCCGGATCCCAACCTGGCCATAGGGGTTCCCTGCTGGGCGAGGAGGGGAGAGCCCCGCTTTGAAGACTTTCCCCTGGAGTGGATTCTGCCTCTTGTTGAGCTCCTCTTTGCTGCACCTGGGTTGCTGATTAAGAATTGCCTTGAAAGGCATCTTCAAACTCTTAAAGGACTGTTTCCCGGCTTAACGAATCAATGCATTCAAATCTATAAATATTTAATCACTGTTTGCCCTCCAGCGAGGCTGGCCTTGCGCCTCTTCCCCTTTCTACTTCCCCCCCGGGTAAGACCCTTCCCTGCGATGCCCAGATAATCCATTTACTAATGACCGCTGCATGACCATGCCCCTTCTTCTCTGGTAGCACGAGGTCCATAGCAGAAGCAGCCTCCAAAGAGCATGGGAAAGCCCTGGCTGGGTTTTCTGCTACAAGCAAACCAGCAAGTGCAATGGCAGGTTGAACCATACAGCTGGTAAGGGTGTGGGGTTTTTTATTTTTAAGTGTTCTCCCATCTCTGTGAAGCATCTGCCAGTGGTCTCTCTCGTGTGTGAGGGCTTGAAACTGCTCCGTCACTATGTCCAGGGTAAGCTGGAGGGTGGGGATGCATGTGGTATTGGGAAGTGGGGGTCCAGCAGGTAATGGAGCAGGTGAGATACTTGCCCCGATTACACAGTGGCTGGTTGCGATGCCAGACACCCCCCGTGCTGTTCCGGCAGGATGCTCATGGGCGACCGACCGCCCAGCCATGCACCTGTTCCTGTGCAAGCTGGGGCCCTGAATTGCAAAACACAAACCAACCTCCAAGCAAACTCTAAAATTCTCTAGAAGAGACGCAAATAATGTGGCTTATGAAAGCAGTTCTTCATCACTCTGAACATTTTTTTAATTTTATTTTTTTTTCACCTCACTGCAATTAAATTCAAGGTCTTGTATCATCTGCTGTCATCATTCCCAGGGAGATGCCATGGATGTGACAGCAGGAGTATGTTGGGGGGAGGGAGCCAGGCTGCACCCCAGGCTAGGGGAGAGGCGGGCAGGCAGCCTGCCCTGGGTGCTGTGCCCGGACCGCTCTGGTGGGGGGTCTGGGATGAACTGGGATGTCCTGCCCAAGCTGGGCCGTTGTACAGGGAGCAGAGGTGCTGGCATGGTGCTCTGTGGGTGCGGGAAGCCCAGTTTCCCAGCAGGACTGGTGAGGCTAACATTTCCAGTGCCCACGCTAGCTGGGGTTTTGCTATGTGAAACTCTTTGTGGGAGAGGGACCAGGGAAAATTTCACAGGAAAAAAAAATGTTTAGGCAAAAGCTGATGTTTTGTAGCAGAGAAGGAACAAAACTCTCAGCCTGAGCTGCAGGCTCTTGGTTGCAAGAGCCTTCCCTCTCCTCTCCCCCTGCTTGCGAGCTTGGTGGCTCCTTGCTGCGCTGTTGCGTGCCTGCGGCGTTTGTGCTTTCTCCGTTGCTCGTTTGGAAGATTTCTGGGGCTGTTAGCCTGAGTTATGGAAAGAGGCAGGCATTGGAGCAGCTGTCTTGGTGGTGATACCATCCCTGGAGGTGTTCAGAAAATGTGTAGACGTGGCACTGCGGGACATGGTTTAGTAGTCATGGTGGTATGGGGTTGATGGTTGGACTTGATGATCTTAGAGGTCTTTTCCAACCTTAATGATTCTATGATTCTGTGATTCTATACCGGGGCTCAGCCAAGCTGGGCACAGGCTGCTGCTTTCCTTTGCTCACCGGCTGCGCTTCCCAGGGAATCTCATTCTCAACCTGGCTCTCTTCTCAACCCTTAGCAATTCGTGAGCCTTTGCCCATCTCCAGAGTTTTGGCTGTCTTTGCCTCCTTTCCTGAAAAGGTGACATTTGAGGGGCTTGAAGCTGTCGAAATGAAGGCTTAAAATGGGCAGAAATGGGGAGATGGGTGCTGGTCCTTCTCCAGGCTGTCCCCAGAAGTTGCTCCCCCAGAGCAGCAGCCCTGTGCATGGGGTTTGTGCCGGGAGAGCCAAGCCTTGCTGCGCAGGTGCTGGAATGGGGTGCTGCTGGCTCTGTGCTTGTGTGCTGTAACTGGGAGAAGTCCCAGCCATGTGGATGGGCTTTTCTGTGTGTTGGGGTGTGGCTGTGTGCCCCGAGAGGCAGTGCTGGATGCCTTTAGTGCCGGCCATCACTGGAGGGTCCAGGAAGAGGCTGGGTGATAGCTTCCCCCATAGGAACCCCTTGTCCCATGCTGTCAGTGGCTCCATCTGGAATCTGCTTTATTTTCATTTCTGAAAGTGAAAATGAGAAAGAAACAAATATGTGGGGCTGGCTGGCTCCGTTTCAGGGGGTCTTGCAGAGTCATCCAGCCTGGAGCCTGCGGGGAGCCCAGGGAAGCTGGAGGTGGTGGCAGGAACCGTCCCATTCTGAAAGCAATGAAATGGAAAATGTCTTGATTTTCCCCCCACCTCCCTCCCTTGAAACGGGAAGGAAATTCCAAAAAATCTCATCATGACAACTCTGACACTTCTGTTCCCTTTTGCTCCAAAATTACCTATCAAATATAGTTCAGTTCTCTCCAGCAGAAGACCTGTCAGAGGGACGCTCTTCCAGGACAGCTGAGGAAGAGAGAAAATACCAAAGCAGCATCCATCCCCACTATCTCTGAGGGAACTCATCGTGGCACATTTCAGCTCCGGGTGCCTGTGCTGTGTGCTCTCTCCTCCTGCAGCATGAATCCCAAAGGGAGACAATGTTCTGAGTATTATAATTTGATGATAATAATTCAGCATTTACAGAATCTTCTATCTCTGAATAACAAAGGATGTCAGAAAAAAAATATTATCCCCAGTGACAGCTGGGGGGGATGAGAGGTGAAGTCAAGTGAGTTGAGCTGAAGAACTGGGTGTGAAACCAGGGGTTTCTGACTTTGGAGTTGGAGGGGTTTGCTTTCTCGATGCTCTCCGTGTAGCCCAGCTGCCTCCCAGGGGCTGTCACCCAGAGGGTGCTGGTGGGTGCTCTGGGTGCGGAGGTGTTGGTGGGTTCTCAGCCCTGTGCGCAGGTTGCTGGTACATCGTCTGCGGTGGGCTCTGCTGGGGGGTGAGATGCCAGCGGTGAGGGAAAGGTGTCCCTGAGCTTTGGAAATGATGGATAGAAAATTATTTGTTTGAAAAGTAAACAAATGTAAGCTTCTAAAAAGGATCCCGATGCTGTTTCTGATGGCATAAGAAATTGCAAAGCTTCGGAGAGCAGACTGGTTTTGCGGTCCTGCCCTTGAAGCGCGATTCAGACATCTGTATGAAAGTGATGTCCGTATTATCATTATACCTAATTGTTCAAACTCCTTCTTAACTGCATGACTTCACTTCTGAAATGACCAAATGAGAGGATGGGGGAGAGAAGGGAGGGGGGGTCTGCAGTAGTGAGTGAAAACCAGGGATTAGAACAGAAATTGTCTTATAATTAAAGTTACGGAGCTGCTGCCGCAGCAGTGTAATTACTAATGGGGATCAGTGAAGCACAGATGAGGAAACGTAAGATACCTGGCTTTTGGTGAGCATCTGAGCAGGGGTGAGGAGGCAGAATGACGCTGTTTGGGAGGACAGCTGGGGATGAGCAGGGTGAAAGGAAGGGGACAGGGGAGCGATCCTGTGCTGCCACAGCTCCCAGAGGTATTCCAAGCTGGATGCATGCTCTTTGGCTGGGTTTGCATGTGCACGGTCAAGTATGGCAAAGCACTTTTGCTGTCCCTCCTGCCTGCTGCTGGGGGGGCCACCAGCACGTGCATGCGTTTCACTCCAGGAGCAGCTGACCTGTTGTTTGCTTGAAGGGAACCTTTTATTTGGCGAGTGTTGGCCTCTGCCGCTTCATTTCATGCTTGGTGCTCGGAAATCAAGGGCTGTTTCTTTCCAAGAGCTTTACTAAATGCTGCTGAGTTACTGGAGCTGGACAGTTAGCACTGGGAGGGGGGATGGGGAGGTGTTTTTTTCCTGCTCCAATAATTGTGGCTGTTTTGTTACATTCCTCTGCTCCTTCCATGCACATGCTGTCTGTTTTTTATTTATTAATGTTGGCCAAGTTTTGGTTTTGGGGAAGGTTCTCAGTGGCGACACAATAAGAGCTGTGCATCCGTAAGCGCTCGGAAATGAGCAGTTATCCGTGTTTGCTCCCACCAAAGGCCGCCGAGTCACTGGCTGCCGAAATGAGCTTTGGTGACCCTGATTTGGCTCTCGTGCTCAGGGTCAAAAGGAGTTGTTTTTATTTTTGCCTCCTGTACGGCCGATACCATCTCTTCTCATTTTCATGCTCTTCCCGCTGGGCTCTCTGCCTGGTTGCTGCCCGGAGGATGGAGCACAGCTGGGTGCGGCCGTGGTACCCAAAGCCTCAGCATCCTCCACCCAAGGCAGGAGGATGGGATATACTTCTCCACTAGCAGAAGTTAAACTAGTGAGAGCAAGGACTGTACCCTGGGTCATACTGGGGGGTTAAGGTGGAGAAGTTCTTCCTGCTGGTGTGTCCTCTGCACCCGGTGGGGACCGAAGCAGGCTGGGACGAGGGGAGAGCCAGGCTGCAGTAGCTTGTGCTAACGCACTTCCCTGCAATATGCAAAACGCTTACAGGAGCAATGGGAATTTCTGCCTGACCTCAGCTCGTGTGATCAACTGATGCCCTGAAGCATGAAAATAAATAGCTCTGACTCATAAGAACAAGTGGTGCAATTACTTTAGCTAGGATAAAATATTTGTAAGTATCTAATCCTTCTCTGCACCGTGTGCAGAAGCGAGTACTTATCTCCCTGCTGCTCCCTCTTCCCCGCAGCAGCACAAGCTCTGTGCAAACAAGGAGCTTCTTAAATTCCTGGTGTCCTGGCACATCTGTTCCCGCAGCCCTCACTCCTGGCTGGGGCAGCGGGAGGGAGGTGCAGCTGTGGGGGTTGCTGCAAGTGGAAGTGGTTATCTCTTAGTTCGGGGTTATTTTGTGGCTTTGCCTTAAAAAAAGCAGGGCAGGAAAGAGTGCCTGGAGACCTGTTAGCAAAAGGCCAGTTCAGAAGGAGCAGGAGGCAGTGAGGCGAAGCCCAAGGAGAGTTCCCTGGCTGCCGGCCGGCTGTGCAGGGCAGGGAATGCAGCCGCCAGCAGCTTTAGGATTTCTCCCGCAGTCACTGGTGTGATGAGATGGCGCTAATTCTGGCTCAAACTGGGGTGTTTGGCCTGGCCGAAGGGCTGGCTGGCAGGCTGTGGATCGGCCAGCTTGCCTTGCCTCGTCAGCCTGGGAGTGGTGGGGGGGGGTGGGACTGCCCCACCAGCGGGAGGTTAGGGGGTGGCAGCAGTGAACCCCGTTAAACAACACATAGAAGGTGAATTCAGATGTAAACTTCACTTCGTATTTTTCCCCTTCATATTATCCACCAGCTGTGGCTCTCCCCTGGATTTGCTAGGCGCTCTTTTGCGTTTTAATTTTGTGATTGCTAATCACTGCAGCTGATCTCGTGCTTCGCAGTGGGGAGCCCTCCGCGTCCCCTCGCCCCCGTTCACGGGCACGCACCTAATCCCTCCAGACCCGCGGGTGACAGGAGCCTTGTACCAATGTTAAACAACCAAGTCCTTGGATGCATCGGCTCAGAAAATAAACTGCTTAGTAGGCAGGATGCTGGAGTCATGACGGGGATGCTGCATGTGGCCGCTGCTCGCCATTAACATTTGCTTTGCCCAGATCGTGCTGCGGAAATGCCGCCTAATCAATGCCGACACATGGAGACGGCGCGGCGGGCAGAGGAGCACCGGCAAGGAGCAAGTTGTGCTCTGGGAAGGGCAAGGGCACTGACCAAGTTTGGGTGGGTTTCCCTCTTGCTGTCCTTTGCGGTGCCCTGGGGTCAGTCCCAGGGACAAGGCTGATCTCGATGCAAAGCCGGGATTTTTCTGACTCAAGCATTTTCTTTCTTTTTTTTTTTTTTTTAAATAGGTTTGGCCCAACAGTGATTTAATGATGTTTTTCTAAAATTTAGGGGGGGTTGGCTTTATTCCAAGCGTTCGCTATTTCAGAACTAATTGTCAAATGAAACGTTAAGGTCACAGCAAAACATTTTAAGGTTGGTGGGGGTTTTTTTTTTTTTCAGTTAATGCTTTCAGCAAACAGAAAAATGACTTAATCTCATGGCTGTGCCCTGATGTTCAATCTGGTCGTGCTATATCTGGACAAATGTATATGGCAACACAGTCCTCATTTTTCTTTCTCCCCTCCCCCCCCCTCCCAATTTCACAGTCAGCAGCAAAACAGTCCTGACTTCAGCTGTACTCCTACAGCGTTAGCATCTTGCAATGACCTGACCCGAGCAGCTGGAGGTGCCCAGGTTACTGCTGAGCACTCACTGAGTGTGTCTCATGGTTTCCAAGGCTTCTTGCACAACCAGGGGAAAGGACTTGCTGTTGAAGGAAGGCTCTGTAGCACCCGACCGCCGCGTTCCAACCATGCCGGGGCAGTCTGAGCCTAGCTTGGAGTAGAGCTAAAACGGAGGTTAACGATCTGGTGGCCCACCGCTGCCCTCGCTGATGCTCCCCATCCTCCTCTGAGCCCTGGTGCTGTTGGGGGGCTGTGGGTTTGCCCTCTCCCCCGCGTCTCCAGGCTATCGTGAGCCTGGGGAGGTGGTGGCGGCATCAAGTGAGCTCTGTCTGGGGGGGACATCATCCCCTGGGGTGGGGAGAGCAGGATGAAGCACTCCCAGATTAATAGGATTTGCTTCATTTTAAGGAGACTAAAATAAGCTATTTCTCATAGCTGCTTCTCTCTGGAAGATGCTTGCCCATGGGAAAAAAAAACCCAGCCTGGAGTACAGTGCTTTTTAGATAGCAAACAATCGGTGGGACAAGGCCAGTTTTTGAGAGCTTGAGGCCAGCATTGTACCTGCTCAGCACCCACCGTCAGCACTAGGTCTCTGCAGAGCAGTCGCTGCCCAGCAGCTTGGGGATTCCTGCCAGGTTCCCCGAGCAGGGCTTGAAACTGAAAATGCCTCCAATGCACACAAACTAATTACCGTCGCCTGCCCCTGGAGAGTACGTGTGATTTGAGCTGCGAGTCCTGTATCTTGATCGTTCCCTGGGAAAGAAACAAAACCAGGCTTGTATCCACGGTCCCCATGGACTTAGGAAGATGTGTGACTCAGGCTTGATTGCATTACTCTGTCTGCCACCGTGATATTAAAAACATTTAATAAACACATTTGGAGCGCAGATTGACACGCCTGCGTTAGGCTCGCTTTGGGAGCCCAGTGCTGAAGTTCTCGGTGAACGTTGTTTCTTGCTGTGGCATGCTGGCCCGGCCCTGGCATCGTCTGGTCTTGGCCATGAGCTGGGCTAACGCTGGGAGTCACCAGTTTCCCAAGGGAGTAATTTCCTGGACCTTAATGCTAAGGCTGGCCAAGGGGAGACCAGGTTGTCTGGTGCCAAACCTCCAGGCTTCAACAGTTCTGAGCCCTTAGAACTTATATATATTTTTTTATTTTTTATTTTTTCCCCTTCAGAACAGGGCTGTGTTGATCTGCCTATCTCGTGCATCACAAAAGTTGTGTTTTGCCGCTTAGTGGGTTTCTTTTTTTCACCACCTTTCTGATCAGAAGTGACAAAAGTCTCCCCATGGCACCCAACAACCTTCCCACTGAAACGCAAACACCCTGGGAAGGCTTGGGCTTGAGCAAAGCACGCCCTTCTGATGGAAACTCATTAGCTGCTGCTTTTTCTTTCCTCCCTCCTCTTTTTCTTGCTGGAATAAAGTGGTTTGCATCATTTTTCCCCTTGTTTCAGCCAACAAACATGTTTGTTTCTCCTTAATTACCTGGGTGCCAATGGGGTGCTTCATCACTGTCTCTCCTCAGCCGGTTCCTTCTCCTTTCAATATGTAGCAGATAATCAGAAGCCTCAATTGCAAATCCTGCAAAATCCTCCAGACTTGAAACTGGAAAATAACCCAAAAATGACCTTGAGATGACTTTCCATGTCCGTGGAAATTAAAATTAACTGGACTGATTTGACTGGCCTGAGGGGAAGAAGGTATTTAAAAAAAAATAAAAATAATGAAATCTGACAAATGAGCCAGGAAACTTTCGAGTGTCTCAGGTGAACGGGAACATTAGAATATGTATTAGTTATAAATGCTCTAGCGCAGGGTGTCTGAAATCGTTACAGGAAAATAATCTGTGTGTATGCATGAGGAATGGGTGTGAGGTGGGCACGGCGGCGGTGGGAACGTGGCCCTGGGAGCTGGCTCCTGCAGATCCCTGCGGCTGGAAGAGGGCACGAGCCGGGTGCTCTGTGCTCGCTTGCTGGGGTGCTTGGGTGAGCTGGCTCGCCCTCATGCGCTTCGCTGGCTCTGTGAAGATTTATTTCGGTGGTGCTGGCAGCTCTGCCTGAGCTCGACCCTCACTTTTGCTGTGTCTTGCACAAATGCAGAGAACCGCAGGGGTCTGCAGCCGGCAGAGCGAAGGGATGTGGCGTGCGGGCGTCTGTATTCTGGCAGCTGTGAAGCACAAAATGGCTCGCGCAAGGTCGTGTAGGCTGGTCCTCGTGGAGGTCATGCTTCAGTCCAGATCCCCTGAGCTGCCACTGCTGTATCTCACCCGAGAGGCCTCTTCCATATGGACAAACAAACTGACGGACACGGGACGTAAGGTGGTTGGAGTTGTGCATGGGGTTGGTCCTCTTGGGATTTCCCAGGCCCTGGGCTTTTGCTTTGAGCAACCACATTCCCAGGGCAGTTGCACACTGCTGTGACACCATGAAGTGTCACCTTTGCCCTCACGTCAAGGGGACGCGTGTCCCATGACAGCCCAATGGAATAGCTGTCATCTTCTATCTACTGCTCAACTGTGCTTCTTGTCTTCGCTGATATCTGGTGAGGTGAAGTGAGACTAGATGAAGGCAAAGCAGCCAAAAACATGGTCTCTGGAGCGGGGAAGGTGTTGGGTGTGTTGACTTGAAGGAACATGCCACCTCATTGACTGTGAAGGTGCGTTGGGGTTATGTGGCAGTGCCCATTCCCCACCCCCCCTGCACTGCTCAGGGGTGAGGAGGTAGAAGGGATTGCAAGAGTAGTTTGGTGGGTGTATGGCAGCCAGCCAAGGTTAACCCACCATGGAAGGCAAGCAACGTGCATGCAAGTACAAACCGTCGCCCAGCCCATGGCACGATACCTGCATTGAGGTCCTTGGGGTTGTGTGTTGGAGGCTACGGCCATTGGTCCCAGTCTGGAGCTGCTGGAGAAGGGGTCCCCTTGCACTGCATCGTGACGGGTCTGTGCTCTGTGACGGTCCAGCCTGTTCCTTGGTCTCCAGGACTGCTTGGTGTTTGCCTAGGGACTGGTTTGTCAGGTTGGGCAGCAGGTTATCTTGACAAGAGAGAGAGATTTAGAGCTCTGTAATCCATGCTTGTCCAACCTAATTACTTCCCTTACCAGCCTTCAGGATAGTAACTTTACAGTGGTAATTAGTCTTTTCAATCCCACCCTATCTTAATAATTAACAGAGTTAGAATGGGAGGGGAGAATCTCTGTTTTGGGCTGAAAAGGTCCTTCTGGGGGGAGAACGGCATAGATTTCTTAAGCAATCAAATGCAGCCTGGAGAGGACAGCCTTGGGGATGGCACGGGGAGGTTGTGTGCTGAGGACCTGTGGGACGATGACAACAAGTAGCAAGCGATGCGAGCCAAAGTTGTGTTTATACAGTGTGAGTTTGGATGTTTTATTAAAGGAAGTGCTTGGCAGGCGCTGGTGATGCGGTATTGGAGCGGTGAGCATCTGCGGTTTGCATGGGCTTCACCTGGAGCTGCGAGCATCCAGCTCTGCTGAAAATGAGCCCATTCATCATCTCTAGTGTTTGAGACACAGCACAAAAAGGGCAGTTTGACCTAATACTGCCCTATAGCAGCTGCAATTACTGGAGTATAATTCATTTCAAATGGATCCACAGATTTCTTTCCATTAACATCCAGAAGTAAAAAAAAAAAGAGCAAGTGGGCAGGATTGGCAAGGCAGGCGGTGATCAGCCCGACAGTCATCGCAGGCAGGGGATAAGCTGCATTTTGCAGAGGCAAAGGGCAGGATTGGTCCTGCAGGCTTCTCTGGGAAGACACTGGTTTTCATTTCTGGTGTTTAAATGAGAATCTTAACCCTGAGTACAGGTAGCAATACCGTGTGTGATGGGGCAGCCGTGGAGGCAAATTGCTTGCAGGAAAACTTGATTCTTGGCTTTTTCCAAGTGGAAGGGCTTTAGTTCATAAAACTCCAATCTCTTAGGGGTAGTGTGTTGGGTTCCGTTACGGCCTTTTTCAGAAGGAGGCCCACAGAATAAGTTTGCAGGAGAGGGAAAAGTGGGACCCTGGAAACTACTCCATCCTCATCAATTTTACTCCGTATTCCTGGGGCAGGATGCAGAGAGACCCTGTTGTTTGTTTGGATGCTCAATGCTGCCTCAACTTGAAGATCTGGCGGTGTTCATCGAATTTGGTGTTTCTCCAAAGTCGTGTAAGTCTCAATTCAGTCTTGTTATGTGCTTCTTGGCATGAAGCCGTTAATCAGCAAGGTGGGGCTGAGGAGCAGAAAGTGCTTTTGCATGCTATGCCAGTTGCTGGGGATGAATGCAGCTGGGGTGCCGCTGCTCCGGAGCTGACCTCTGTCTCCGAGGAGCTTGCGAGTAAATGTACGTAAAGGGAGGGATGGAATTGAAATCTTTTTTTAGGCTGCTCCTTTAATTTTCAGACATCTTCTATCTAACCTGGCTCTGGGAAAAAAACATCTTGGTTTTTATTACAAGCCTCAAAGGCTCATACTAATAGGCTGGTTTAGAGCTGGCAGTAATACCTTCCAGAATGCATCTGCAAAACTATCTGAAGGCTAGACTCTGCCACCACCTCCTCAGTACCTCTGTCCTCGCTGGCTTTTTCCATCCCTACCCCCAGCCTGTTCCCTTGTGCTGGAGCTCCAAAGAAGACCTGCTTCTGTCAGCTCAGCCTGTCCAGGCTCAGACATGGCCACGAGGGTCTCAGGTCCTGGTTCAACCCAGGTTTTCAAGTAGGGGGTGCAGAGGTATGGAGGGGGTCACCTATCTGAAGAGCTTCCCTCCCTTCCCAGGCTGTTGCCATGGAAGATGTATTTCCCTTGGCTTCTTCCAAGATGAATTCGATTGCCACCGTGCAAGTGGTGCCAGGCAGGTGTCAGGCTCTGATGGATGGGCAAAGACATTAAGCAGTTGGGTAAGGATCCTGCTTGGTCGTGCCCCTTGGCTCCTTGCCCTGCTCCTGTGTTGGGGACGTGGCCCCTCTGCGGTCTATGTTTCCCTTCCATCATCATCGTGCTAAACTGAAGAGACAGCTCCATTCAATAATTCATAACCTCACATAGTCTTTGTAATATTGAAAGGAGGGAAAAAACCCCAACCCTTTGGTTTGTCCTTCCTCCAGGCTGGAGGTGGAGGAGCAGAAGCGATGGAGGCTATTGCGTTCCTTGGGCAGTGCTGTTTGTCTGACTGGATGCAGGGATGGATACAGATGCCTCCTTGCAGCCAGATGCAGAAGGCCTTCAGAGTGGTAGGGACACGGGGCAGGCAAAAGCCCTCTGGAGGTGTGAACGTTGTATTGGAGAAGGCGTTGCGAGCAGCTCATGCAGGGGCCAGAGAGAAAGTGCTGGCTAAGATTTCACTTTTTATTTGGTTTTGAGTGTGTTTAAATGATTCTCATGCTCAAGCCTGGCTTTCAAATGCAATTTGATCATTCAGAAACCGGGACGTTACTGAAAACCAGCAAAACTGGCTCTTACGCAATTTTGTGATGAGTTTTGAACAGTTCCCTTCCCATCCGTTAACTTAGCCTCGTGCGACGGCTGTATAAACTATTCTGCTTCCTCTGGCTACAAGGTGAGATGCTGGATTTATCCCTCACCTATCCAGGCTTATTTTCATTCTTGTACAGAGTTTTCTGAAGTCTGAGCAGAGGGTGCTGTGTAAGTCCAAAGTGTTTGATTGTTTAGAAGTCACCAGAGTATCTTGTGTTCATTATTTTAACAATTGGAGGGAGAGTTTTATTTTCTCCAGAATCATAAACACAATCTTCAGTGTGTTTATGAAAACAATAAAGCTAAACTCTAATAACCACACATTTTCCTTGCTTTATGTGCAGACATCCTTGGGGAACAGGGCCTCAAGGACTCATCTTGCTCTGCTTTTAACAGAGTTTTAATGTGCTCAAGTTGGTAAGTGGCAGAGAGCTAGATTAGGAATTTGCTTTGGTACCTAAAGGAATTTTCTTTGCCTTTAAAAATGCTCAAGGTGAGCAAAAAAGGCACCTCTGGAAGAGAAAGCCAGTGACGCAACGTGAAGATTTTAGCACTGCGATCCGAAAATCAGGCTTCATTTAAATGCTGTATATTGCAAACTCCTCTGTACGAGGACTAATTAGCTTTCTTGCATCTCTTTCCTATCCTGTGAATAATACTGTTTTCTTTTAGAAGAGATCTGAGGCTCTCAGAGGCAATTTATAAAGGAGGATGCTCTGCTACAGATGGAGAACCAAAGCGTGGAGAGGAAGGGACGCAGTTCCTAAAGTATTTAGCCACCTAATGGATTTTTTATTTTTGAGTGCAGAAGTAGGTTAGGGCCCAAGCTGCGCCTGTGGTAGTGATTTTTTGATAGAGAACTCACTTAACAAGATAGTTTTCATCCAGAAGTGTTGAGAAATCCAAAATACCATGGAGGTGCTCCAGTTTTGAATGCTTTTTGGGGGAAGGGGGGGGAGAAAATCCCCTGTTTTGGCATTTCTTCAAAGAGGAGCATGTGACCAGGTGGGTAGGTGTGCATGTGTGCTGTAGTCACCCTGGGACAGCAAACGGCTGTGGTCTTGGCCAGGCCACGCCTGGTGCTTGCCTTTCACCCTTTGGTTGCAACCTACGTTCACTGTTTCTGGAAGGGATAGATGGAGACCTTATTTTCCCCTCTTCCTCCTGGGGAAACTTCCAAATGGTCTTTTATTTCCACCATAGGCCAGGATAAGGTTCAAAACCTCAGAAAAGCCCCTTAGATCTTCACGGGAGCAGCTTCTCTATTTGTTTGATTTCAGCGTTGTGTGAGTTGGAAATGTAGGCTGCAGGCCTTCCAGAAGTCCCACCAGGGCCAAGCAGATCCATAAATATCTGAATTTATTAATTTCTCTGGGGTGAGTGGCAGAGCCAAGAGTTGAATGGCAGGGTCCTCAGTCTCTGCCCAGTGTGGCAGAGATGGGCACCGCAAAGGATTTCCAGGCTGCACTCAGCCTTGCAAGCACCACATGCCGGGAGCAGCAACCCCAATGTGTGGGGCATCAGGAGGGATGATCTATGTATGTCTGTAGATCCCAAAGCCTCAGCACCAAAGCCCTGAAGGAAGGTGGACCTGTACGCCCCATGCACAAATGATCTTGGGTTGTGGAAAGTTGGCAGGGAGGAAAGAGGAGGATATGAAAGGTGGTGCTGCTGCTGACAGGCAGAAGGTGGTGTGGAAATGCAGGCAAGTGCCTTTCTGCTGTGAGGGCAGCACTTTGAGCCAGCATGCTGCATGGGTGGTGGGCCCCATGCTCGCCGTCCCCTGCAGCAGGGGTTAATTCACGTGGGCTTTCACGTGGCAGGGCTGCTAGGCAGGCTCTGCAGCCTTTTCAAGCTAACGTGGAGTTCTCGCGTCCGAAGTACTTAGATGGTTGTCTGAGAGTATCAGGGCTCTCTGGTTTCCAAAAGGAGCTCTCCGCAGAAAAGTGACAAATGCGTTTAATTTTTGCAGAGCTTGTAGCCTGGTTTTATCCCAGGATCCGTCTCTTGAGGTTTTATTAGCTGATGGTGTCTGTGGGAAAAAGTCAAAGCGACTAGACAGGAACAGCCATGGAATTGATGTAGGAAGCAAGAGCATGTTTTGGAGATAATGTTTCTCATTCCTGCCGTTGCTACGTGCTGAGTTTAGGCAGTGCGTTTCCAGTTCTGCCGTAGTTTTACAGCTGCTGCTTGCCAAAAAATCCACAGGCTGGCCTCCCGCTTAGGCAGGGCGTGAGTTGCACGCTCTGGTCGTGATGGGTCCCCTGCTCTGGTCCATGGGAGAGCTCCTGCTGGGTTGGAGCACAGGGACGGGTGACAAGACAATGACAAATGCCCTTCTCCCTTGCATGTGGCTCTGATAAACCTGGTGCCGAGGAAAGCTTGGCTTGGCTCGCTGAAAGCTCCAGGTGGCAGAAGGGCCCCGTCTGCGCCGGATGTGCTGGCGTGGGGAGATGATCACCCTGCCTTTGAATCCGGGAGAGAGACAATTTGCAAACATGTGTTGATGCGTTCCCGTAGGAAGCCCGGCACTAAATCATCACCTTGCAGCTTGCACGCACATTCATCCAGGGAACCTATTTAATTAGGGGATAAATTTAGAAATCAATTATTATTTGCAGAAACAGTTTCTTTCCCTCTAATGAGGCTGCAAGGATTCATCCCCCTCTGCCTCTTTCCTGTGACCTTTGTGTATGCAGATCAAGGGTGGAAACGCTCCGTGTCCCTTCTTCCTCAGTGTAGGTGGCCCTTTTTGGGCAGCTGCCATACAGCCTTCCCCGAGACTCCGCTAGGACAGCAAATGGGGGTGCAACCATGAAGCCATGATGCTTTTGGGATCTAATGGTGTGGTAGTGATGGGGGCACCAGGTCCACTGGTAACGGGGACATGGATTAGCCTTTCCTAATGGGGTGGGGGATGGGAAGCGATCTGAACCGGATGGGAAGGGGAAAATAAGGATGAAGGGCTGGAATGGGGTGGTAGCCCTGTTGTCAATGATGGGAGGGAAGGATGGGGGAAGGAGTGGGACCATACGGGGTGGTGTGGGTTGATGGTGAGTTGGCAAAGGTTCTGCAAAGACAGGTTAGGGCTGCTGCAGCAGCAAAGCTGACCCTCCTCTGCCTGCTCAGAGAGATGTGGCACTGGCAGAGCCACCACCCAAGCTGGAGGAACTTCTGGAGAAGGGTGGTGGCTGGAGACCTCCCTGTGCCTGGCTCGGGCTGGCACTGTGCAGCATCGCACCTTGGCACCACCGCAGGCCTTTTCCCAACCCTGGCACAAGGGCTGGCACCCCCACACGGTAACGGGGGTGTTGTAACGGCCTGGCCACCCCCTGGCAGCACTGCTGGGTTTTCTAGTGAGGCAGGGTTGCTTTTATTTCAGCAGGTGAAGCACTTGTTGCAAGGCACGGCTGGCACCCCTGCATCTCCATTTGCACTGCTGGAGAAAGGGACCCTGCTTGTGCCAGCCTGGGGTGGCCATCATGTTTGTGAGGACATTGCTGCTTCGGGCTTCAGTCTCTGCCACTTCGTCGCTTCTAATCTCTGACAAATTGCTTAGCTTCTCTTCTGGCTTGCCCACTTTTAAATGGGGAAAAATTATTTTGCCCACAGGCTCTGAGAAGCCTTAATAAATTCGGTTGCTTTTATTATTTTGGATTTTAATGTCTCCTCATCTTACGAAGCCACTTTCTGAGCCCTCCAGCGACTTCTCTGTGCTCTTAGATCAGCTGCTTTCAGTCCAGTTCATTTTAGTGCAAGCCAGTCCAGAGAGAGGTGAGGATTTTCACAGCTACATTTCAGTAAACCCTTTTGCTTCTGGCAGCCTCCCACCGCAGCCCTCTGCTCCAGGGCTGAGGCTGCCCAGGTGGTCTCGTCTGCTCAGGAGGGGTCTGGCACCCCAGGATGGCATCCTTGGGGAGCGGCAGGCTGCTCTTGCATAGCCCTTGCTGTGCTTCTTTCCTGCAGAAACCCCGTGGTGCTTGGTCGACGGGAGGCTGTTGGTGTGTCCCGGGCTGATAGCATTCCTCTGGGGTAAATAAATGTGCAGGTTGCTCCTGGGTTAAGGTGTAATGCTGGACTCTCAGAGAGAAGTGAATCTTCTGTGAGGTTGCTACAAGTCATTTCTGTAAGAAAGAGCTGAATTTGGGGGTTGTGAGTAGCCGAGACAGAACCTGGGCACTTGAGTGGTACCTGGGAGGCTTTGGGGAACTGGAGGGTTTCCAGGGCGTGAGCGCTCAAGAGCTTGTCCCAGAGAAGAGATAAGACCCTTAATCCTTTTTAACCATGGCAGATGACTGCCTTGACAGGAGGGAAGGGACCCTCTCAGCACAGGAGCCCGTCACGATGCATGTGGAGGGGTTCCTGCAAATGTTCATTCCTGGTAACGGATATTTTTGCCTTTTTGGGCAAGGGTATGCCCAGAATTTTCAGGCTACTCGGCTTTTGATAGACCCACCTGGTGCTTCAGGTGACACACAGGCTGAAGAACCCAAGTTACCCACTAGTTGTTTTTTTCCCGAAGATCCCCAGCAAGCAGCCAGCTCCTCTCCTTTGGCTCCTTCTTGGAAAAGGATGTCTATCCCTCAGGAGGGCGAGCTGTCCTGGTGTTTGTCTCTCTAGAAAGTGGTGAGAACTCCTCTCTCCTTCCCCACTTTCTTCTCCTTCTCTCCCCATCCCACCCCGGTGCGTGGGGAGTTTCTACTGGGACTCCCCCAGTCCTCAAGAGCTTATTGGGAGGGGACGTCCGTGGAGGAACCATGCTAGAAAAATTACTTTGCTTCACAGTTGGAGTAGTGCTCTGAGCTATCAAACTACCTTATAATTTTAAGAGGTATGTTTCCCAAAGAGAGACATTTAAAAATGCATAGAGGTTATAAAGCACTTGGCTAGTTTTAATCAAACTCTGAGCAACGCTCGCCCCTCGAGGCCGGCACCGTTTGCTTGCTCCCCGGCGTGCGCTGTGCAGAACGGTGGATGCTAGAAAACGAACGTAGCGCTCTGCTTTGTTGTGAAGCCTGCCTGGCTTCGCAATGCTCTTCAAGTCACCTGCATAGGTCACATTGCCCTTCTGCTCCTGCCGCAGCTTGCGGGGAAGAGATGCCCGGTCCCCGCTGCCTGGGCTGTCCCTTTGCCTGTGTGCCAGCCCCCCCTCTGCCCCTTGGTGCCCTCCCCGCTCTGCCAGGCTGCCCTTGGCCCTGCTCTTCTCCCAGACCTCAACTCCTACAGAAACTCAAAGAAAAAGTTGCAGGCACTGCTGTCACCTGCATGGGGAAGAGGCCGTAGGGGTATTTTTACAAAAATGGAATAATTTCTCTTTGCACATGCCTTATCTAGTGCCGTAATGCCCCCGGGGGCTGCTCCACTGCCATGGTGGCTGTGTTTGAGGTGCTGCTGGCTGTCCTGGAAAAAGACATCACCACCCCGGCCTCAGCGGCAAATGCCTGTGTCAAGGAAAAGCGAGCAGGAGGGATGCAGGCAGGCTGGGGCTGGCTGAGCACTTTGCTCCTTTGCCATGGGACTTGGGTTAAAATATTGGCAGGACCCACCCGGCCCCACCTCCACGTGCCAGCTTGGGGACTGCGTGCTGGCACTGCGGGCGATGCACGGTGCCTTGCCCATGCCTTGCCGGCCTGCATGGCCGCCTCCCTCGTGCTCCCTCAGCTGCAGCGAAAAACCAAGCGGGTGGTTATCGCACACAGCAGCTCTTGCTCAGTAGCCTCCAGTTGTGTCATTAGACACTTCACACCCGTTCAGGCTCCAGGCAAAGCTCCGGTGTCACCGTGCAGGCAGCAATCTGCAGCGACGGGCGATGGCACTCCAAGCACCAGCACCTCGGCTTAGCTGAGCTGTGCGTGGGCTTGAGGATTAAACAGGGTTTTTTTTTCTTGCCCAAGAGCGGTGGGAATAGACGCTCTAATGCCTGTAGCAGTCCTGCAGGAGCCAAGCTGGGGTTTTCAGACATGCTGGAGCCATGTGCCAGGCTGGAGCAGTGATGGAGAGATGTCCCGTGCGGCAGCGGGTGCGGGCTGGCACCCGGAGCGGGGCAGACCCTGTCCCTGCAGGGCTCAGGGCTGAGTGGAGCTGCCTGCCCTGGTGCAGCAGATCTGCCACTCCCCTGCGTGTCGCTGAATCTTCTGAGCCAGGATATCCCTACTGTCTTCATAAAAACCTGTCTCGTTTAATCCATCGTTAAAACAGCGGCGGGCCAGGGCTGGCAGCGTTGTGTGCCCGTTACCTGTAGAAAGGCTTTCTCATCAAAGACATTGATTTCTGTAACAGGGATTAATAGTTGGGAGCATCAAAACCTGGTGCTTGTGCCTTTCCAATATACTTTTTTCCCCCCATTTATCACCTCTGCCTCTTGTTGGTTTTGAGGATCTGGAGCAAGTGGGGAACAGAAGGCTTCTGCAGCTTTCCTTGTGCATCTCTGCAGCAGCAGCTTTCGTGGACCAGGAGCTCTTTCTCCTGTGACAAGAGGAGAGACTCAGCTCTTCCTTCTTCCTCGCACCTTCAAGTGCTCTTTCAAAAGTGAACCCTGCATCTCTCTCGGGTGAGCTGGGAGGCTCCAGAGAAGTGGCAAAGCTTGAGCTTTTCAGTAAAACCCCAAAGCATCTCCAAAGCAAACTCCTGTGCCTAACTGGGGAATGGGGATGGAGGAAGGGGAGAGAGCTGCTAAACAAAATTTGTGTGTCAAGGCTCTTCCACGCCCCGTGGTGACACCCGTCCCTCTTGCAGGCCTGCCCTTTCATCTCTGCAGGATATGCAAGAGGGGCTGTGACACTTAAAGTTGCTTTCCTTTGCCTTTTTTTTGGATGAAGGCTGCATCAGCCGGGTGGATGGCACTGTCGAGGGGCTGCGGCTGAGCCCCCCTGGCACTGCTGCAAGCCTGGATGTCTTGTCTCTCTGAGGAAGATGCACCCAGGAGCTCTCTGCCAGCTGCTCTTCCAGACCCGGCATTTCTCATTCAAACCGAGATGACCCGTCGTGTTGAGCTGCGTGCGAGTAATTTCTATAGGATTGGTGTAACATGCAGCAGCATCATCTGCCTGCGCACAGTTGTCTTCCACCGCTGGTCAGTCGGAGTCTCTACTGACAAATAAAAATAGAATTGAATGGAAGGGAATTGAAAGTCAAAAGGGCCCTGTAATAATTTTAGAGCGCCTGAGGCTCCATGCTGAAGCCCTGGCATTATAAATAAGGGTAATGTACTAGAGATTGCATTGCAATCAAAGGAGCTGTAAGAACGCGGAGCGTGCGCTGAGCTTCTTTAGGGTGCGTGGAGTCGGATTATGATCTGTAGGCAGTGCGGGCAAATCAATATCCGCTCGCTGACGTATATAGGGTCCCTAAAGCCGGCGATTAGAAAGCCCGAAGGGGTGTGGGGATGGCGCAGAGGGCTCCAGAGCCAGGAACGCGAGAGCTGCATTGGAGCAGCCTGACCCTCCGGTTGCCCAAAGTGTTTCCAGGGGCTGGGCTGTGGAAGAGGCTGCCTCTGTCCTCCCTGCTCACCCTATCTCATCTCCTGGACCATCTGTGAGACGATGCAGTCTGCTGACCTCTTGCTGCATTTCATAATAATTACATCTACCTAAAATATTCTCTTTTTTAAAAAAAAAAAAAAGAAAAAAAGAGAAGCATGTCTATGAATAAGGATGGTGGGAGGACAGGAAGAACCCAAACGTCATGGCTGAGTTCACTGTTCCTGATGTTAACTGGAGTAATTCCAGCACCATCAATGGGCTTACGAGTGTGACACCAGCTCATGGCAAATTGCATGGGCTGCCCCAGAGGGGCTGGAGCTGAGTTGGAGGGTTGGGCAGGGAATAGTAATGGTTGATGCTGGTGCCTGCTGAATCTGGGCAGATGCTGTGGGCCATGGTGGTGCAACTGCATGGCTCCAAGAGCTCAATGGTGAAACGTGATGGCAGCAAGGAGAGCCCTTCTTGTGTTGGGACTCACTGTCTGATTTCAAGTACCAGGGGATGAATTTACCAGCTCAATGCATTTATTCCCCTACATCCCTCTTATCTGCCATGGTTTGTGTGTGTCCTGCTTTGTGCCACGTGCAAGATGAGAATCCCTTTTTCTGCAAAGGTGAATGGGCTTGGGAAGAGCACCAGGTGAAGGGATGCCACGTACCTCTGCATTGTGGGTGTGGATGTACCCACAAGCCTTGCTCCCACCAAATCGCAGCCTGAGGGGAGGGTTTTACTGGTAAACTGGTGTAAATCCTCAAGCCCACAAGCTGAGATGCATGTGATAGGCTTCCAGCTCTTCAAGAAACCAGGGATGCTGGTGCTCATGAGGGAAGAGTTGCTGGGGTGCTTGGTGGCTCTTTGCTGTTGCCAAAAAAGAGGAGACTATTGGTCCCTACAACTGCCTGACAGGAGGTGGGAGCCGGGGGCGGTCGGTCTCTGCTTCCAGGGAACGGGCGATGGGACAAGGGGAAACGGCCTCAAATTGTGCCAGGGCAGGTTTAGGTTGGACATTAGGAAAAATTTCTTCCCTGCAAGGGCTGTCAAGTACTGTAAGGAGATGCCCAGGGAAGGGGTTGAGTCCCCATCCCTGGGGGTATTTAAAAGATGGGTGGACAGGGTTTAGTGGTGGATAGCTATGGTTGGACTCAATGATCTTAAAGGTCTTTTCCAACCAAATGATTCTATGAAAAGCATCAACAAGCTCAGCCTGGGAGCCACCCCTGCATGGGGCAGAGTCCATGCAAAGCCTTTCTCAGTGTTTTCTGAAAAGTCTCTGGGAAGGATGTTTGGCCAAGGCACTGTGAGGCTGGGAACACCACCTTCTCATTGCAGGTTTCTGCATTCGTGATGCCCTGCCGGCAGCATGGGATGGGGCTGTGTGCAGGCTGGGTCTGGAGGTCGGGTGTGCTGGGGCTGCACGGAGGCATGTTGTCAGCTCGTGGTGGTGACAGAGCAGGCTGTTGTGCTGGTGTTTTGTCTGTCACCTTCCCTCACTAATGAGGATGGTGAGGTGGTACGGATGGTGCCATCCCTGGTGAGTGCCGGTTCTCCCTGGCAGCATGGGGGGATGTTCTGCCCCGGGGCCACTCTGCCGCTGCCCTTGCCCCTCTGCCTCTCCAGCCTCGCTGTGGGGAGAGGCAGGCTCTCCAGCTGAATTGAGGAGGCTTTCTTTTTCTTTGGGTTCCTGTTGAGCTTGGGATCTGCCCTCAGCCGTGTTGCTCTGATTGTCAGGGATCCTTTGGTGACAGCTCAGCTCTTACCACATCTCTGCGGTCTTTGAGGCAGCTGGTCCCAGGAGCATGCCTGAAACCTGGCTTCTCCTTCTTCTCCTTCCAGGCAGTTTGAGCAAAGCCTAAAAACAGCCAAACCCACTTTACTACAAATCCATCTTGCCGTGGGCTACCCGACGCTTTGCCCGTCCGACATCAGACACACGATGCTGCAGGCAGAGCAAATGAGGTGCAGAGAGAGCACCCCAGCCTGCCCCCAGGGTTGGTGGGGTGCCCCATGGACCACCCCAAGACCAACGCTCCCTGATTCCCCCTTCCATCCAGCACCATCCCTGGACACACACCGCCCCCCTGCAGACGCACACCGCACCAAAGCCACCCCTGAAATGCCCTGCAGGTGCAGCCCTGCGTTCCTCACAGACAGGGGCTTTGAAAAGAGATGATCAGAGGGAGCTTGTCATCTTTTTTTTTTTCCCCTCCTCTTAAACTTCTGAGCTTCTCTATTACTTTTTACGATCTGCAGCTGCGTTTGTGTGTTGCCCTAGGGAGTATTGCGGGGGGGGGAGGGAAGGAGCAGGGGAGTAGATGTAGAAGGGAAGGAACGTGTTAAAAAATGAGCAGAGGGGAAGGGGAAAAAAAATAACCCGCCACATTGCCACCAAAAGACCCAGACCCTTAGAAATGTTAGGGCCTGTTTGACTGCAGAATAGTCCCCTGGGGAGCATGGGGGAAGCCCCATTACCAGAGTCGTTTTGGAGCGAGCCTGCTCAGAGAGCGATAATCTATTCTGCAGGGAGCAATCCTGCGCCGGCAAGGGCACTGGGGAGAGCTCTCTGTTTATGACTTTCTGCATAAATTTGGTTTATTAGCATAAGTGGTAGCTAGTACCGAAGAACCTATAAACTAACACTTCACCGGAGGTTGGCGCCTCTGGAGAACATTAACTCAGAAAAGCCCCTGGACCAATAGCAGGAAAAATGGGGCGGCAGGGTTAGGGGTGACGCACGGGCAAGACGAGGATGATGCAGTTGATGGTGCTGGCTTTTTGTTGGAGATGGGATTGTGTTTCTGAGCCTGCCGTCAAAGGAAATCTGATCGATAAACAGATCTCCAGCTTTGCCCCTGCCAACAGATTAAGACGATGGGTTGTGCAGGTGAGCTGACGAAGTCTGGCTGTAGGGTGCAGGTCCTGCTGGGATGAAGCAGGTGGTGAGGAAAAAGGCAGGAGGAGCCCAGATCTGTACACGGAAATTACTCCCAGGCTTCCCACCCCTCATTCCAAGGATTTGGTCCTTACCATGAAGGTGCCTGGCAGGTCCCAGGGTCTGAGCAGCGCTGGGGAGCAGAGAGGAGGGGAAGCACAAGGAGGGTTTGGTTATCTGGGGGTGGGAAAGCATGCAGGGATGAACTGCTGTAAGCAAAATGGCTTATTTTAATAATGACCTTCAAGAATTAAATAAAAATACAATAATCATGGTAGATTAGCAAGAACAAGCCAATTAAATACAAAACAGGCTTTGTAAAACGCCATGACAGATAAGGCAGGGCTGCAACCTCCTGAATAACTGATGAATGTTGAAGCATTGCATAAGGTCGGGGGGGGGGGCTGGGGGGAGCTACTGAATATTTCAAGCCTGGCAGCCTGCCTTGGAGAAGGCCGAGGTGAAAAGGCTATCCCTGCCTTCAGTGAAAGAGGGTGGGAGGGGAGGGAGGAGGTGGGTAGGGCGGCCGGGAGCCCGAAGGCACGGAGTAACAATCCTCCAACTTTAATATCTGCTGTTTCATTTTATATTCATCATGTCAGCATAATCTGCTTTTATGGGAATCATCTTGGTTCCCAACCAAATGCATTTAGGCCGTTTTGCTTTTAAGTTTGATTGTAATGCGAGTTGAAGACTCCGGTGAAATGTTTATATGTAAGAATTGTAGCAACAGTGAAGGGAAAAATGAATTAGAGTATCAGTCGGAAGGGATCTTGCAGTCACTGCTGTCCCCTGCCTCCCCCTGTGTGACCTTCCGATGGGCACAAGCCCAGGTTGGGGTCTGAGCCCTGGGAGAGGTTTTGTTTGGATCGCTTGTTTGATTTCCAAGGAAAATGTGGAAATCGCAGTTTATGGGACCCAGAGCCTGAGGAAGGGGGGGGAAAAAAAGAAAAAAAGAAAAAAGTGCCCCGTGTGCCCTTAAATTTGGAGTATGGTTAGGTGATGCAGAAGGCTGGTGGGGCTGCAGGGGGAGGCAGTGCTGTCCTCGGGCTCAGCTGGGCTTCGTGATGGGTGAGGATGGGCGAGGATGGGCAGGTGTGAAGAGGGGGGACCAGCCTCTGGGTAAGACTGGTGAGGAGACAACACAGGGGGAATGGGCTCCTCGGGTCCTGTGTTCTGCTGTGGGATGGATAAACACGATTGCCTGTGGGCTTTGGATGGGGGGAAGGGGCCTGGCTGGCTGCTGTGGGGAAGGAGGACCCTCATTGTCCCTTCTCTGGTGGGCACAGTGAGCAGGTAGGAAGATGGCAGAGGTTTCATGGGCTGTTTGGCTGCATTGCTCAGTGTTTTACTCATGAAGCTGTGTTTGAACCCTGGCTAAAAACACCCCGTCTGCTAGCTGCTGAGATTTTTAAGTAGCTATAGACTACAAGTGCTTTTCCATTGCTGACCATTTAAAACCTTAACTGTATCTCATTCCCTTTTGGTGTAGGAATGCCCTTAATTTGTTTCAAAAGCATTTGAAAGGTCTGATAACAGGCAATCTTGCTGCAGACTATTGCATCCTTTCTGATGGACGGGCTATCGCTGCTGTAACTACTGTGTAGATAGTGGAGTGACAACGCGTGTCCAGTGAAACACAGGCGGTATAATATTCATGTCAAGTATATGAGGCCAAGAAACTTCCCTCCGTTTGGGTATTGAAGGGTTCAGCAGCTAACAGGGCTTGAAAGGGCTTTTTCTTTTTTTGCGAGCGGCGAATGTGATTGAAGGCTCATGATGCCCTGGCAGTGCTGGGAGGGGTAATGGCCAGGTTTCCCGTACCACAGGCTGCAGAGGTGAAGAGCATACAGGTATTTATAAATGTATGGTAAATGGTACCCCAGCTTGGCAAGTCAACTTCCGTCAGAAATTGCCTTGCTGCTGGGTTTGCTTAAAATTGTGAAATGAATGTTAAATTGAAGTTTCTACTTTTGGAAGAGACCTTTTGAAAATGAAACAGGCTTATCTTCAGTCTAGGCTAAAATCCAAAAAATTGCCTATTTCTCAGAACTCCTCAGAAATGTTCTCTGTGATCCTTTTAAACATCCCATGCAAAAATGTGTACGCAAGGGGAAAAATTTGGAGGAAGATTGACCCTGGAGGATTTTTTCCCTGATTCCTCAATGTGACGGAGCCTTCGGAGACCATGGCGGTGGGGTCCTGGTGGCACCTGCATCAGGTCTGTGCTGTGGTCTGGGCGATATAACCTCCTTTCCTGAGCTATTTTGGAAAGGTCAGCTGCAGGGATGTGTGTGTGCTGAGTGTGGAATACTGTCAGTTATCCTCTCCTAGGGGTGGCTGTCCCTCTGAAGAGAGTTAAGATGGCTTTGTATAAGCAGAGTCTTGTCTCTTGATGCTTCTGGGCTGCCCCCTGGCCTGTTTGCCTCTGTAGAAGGGGTTGTGATATCTGTCCCAAAGCTGAATTACTGCCTTTCAGTCCTAAAAGTAGCATTTGTTGCAATTTTAGTTAGAGGAGGAAATGCTTTTCAGTACAGACCTTTGAAGTATTGCTAGGAAAATGACTGCAATTAAGCAGCCTGATATTCCTCTCATTTTGTTCTTCAACCACTGTAAGAAACCTTCTGCTTTGGCTTCTTTGGAGGAGGGAGGCACGAGACTCACTCCGTTAGATTCCCAGGTGTCGTGCAGGCTGCTGTCCTGCAGCATGAGCCGCAGGGCTGTTTGATTTACAGGGTGAAGAGTGCAAGCAACACCTCTTGCGACTGATTTGCTCCAGCAAATGGCTATTTGTATTAAAGGAGGGAAGGGATTATTAGGAGCGATCTCATTGCAATGACAAAGATACGACAAGGGAATTTGCGCGTTGCCTCCAAAGTGCAAGCGTGGGCTCTTGATGGATCCCATGCATGGTCAGGAGCTGTTTAGTTTTTCTCCTTTGAGTGCTCAGATGTGCATGGAGATTGGGGATAACGATGGGTGCTGTGCTTGGGAGGCAGAGATAATGAGCACAGCCCTCCAATTCGATTCAGGTGACCGTGAAGATGGCTCAGGTATGCCACAGTGTAATTAATGAGGTGCTGAATCAGGGAGTTGGCAGGAATGGGGATAACCTTGTCCCTGCCCTCAGCCGGGCTGTGCCTCAAGGGGGGATCCTGCGGGACCTGGGGTGTGATGGGGACATCTCTGCGACCAGGGGGTGGTTGGCTCTGGTTTAATCCATAGTGGAAAGCCCGGAGCTTGCTGCTGGAAAACGTATTGATTTCAGGGGTGAGAAAAATTGGTCCTGAAGGATGAAGAGGGTTTTTTTGCTGAGTTAGGACATGGGTTTGCAGAAGCGTTGGAATGGGCTGCCCAGGGAAGGGCTTGAGTCCCCATCCCTGGGGGTATTTAAAAGCTGGGCAGAGGAGGTGCTTAGGGCCAGGGTTTAGTGGTGGGATGGCAGGGTTAGGGGAATGGTTGGGCTTGGTGATCTTAAAGGTCTTTTCCAACCTAAATGATTCTATGATTCTATTCTAAGTGGAAATGCCTGGTCTTGAAGCATCTTGTCCTGAAAGGTGTGGGTAACTCCTCAGGACAGCCTCAGCCAGGCTTGTTGCTTCGTCTCCACTGGGAGCTGGAACTGGATGGGCTTTTGCCCAGCTGTGTTCAGGAAAATGAAATGCAAAATGTGACCACCATTCCCTGGCTGCTTTGCCCACAGGGGAGCAAGCCCTGTCCTCCCCACTGACCCCCTGTGGCCAAGGTGTCGAGGAGAACCTTGTCCCTGTGACCACCATGGTGCCAGGGGAACCTGAACTTGTGTGGTAGGCTTTTCTGGAGCAGATGGACCATGCAGGCTGCAGGTCACAGTCCATTACAGCTGGTTGCTCTTCCTGAACAGGAGGGAATTGGATTTGGGGCTCCCACAAAACAGGTGATTGCCGAAGCCATGGGCCCAATGACTAAGAGGACCTGACTTGCTTCCCATTGCTTATATTGCAAATGGAAAAACAAACAGAAAAAAAGAGGTGGTGGAAGGAGAAATATTTTGGCTCATTTTGCGCTAGTATTTTTTTTTCGGTTTTGATTCGGCTGCCAAACTGCCAAATCAGTTCTTTGCAGAGATCCGTTTAAAACTTGATGGGCAGCTGTGGAGCTGTCAGCACTCCTGCCTGCGTCTGCTGCTGCCTGGCCAAGGCAGGAGCTGCAACTAAGGCTTGGGGCTGCTGGCTCTGCCTGTGCTGGGGGCTGCAGGGCTGGGGCTGGCTTTTGGTTACGTGGTGCCTGGGTTGTCCAAGCCCATAATTATTCAGGTGTGGAGCTCCCACAGTGGATGTGTGTGCTGGGATGCTGTAATCCTGGGCTCCCAGGGTGATTATGCTGTAAATCGGGGTGGGGTGGGATGTAAAACTAACAGAAGGCTGCAGAAGACAACCGACAGACGTGCAACCCCAAGGTCAATATATATTTGTCAAGGTTATCTCTCCTTGCTGGTGCTCCTTAGTCTGTGCTGGGAGTGTCCCTGTAAAATACAACTGCAGTGCTACCTTGCAACCTGGGAGAAGGTTTTGTTGCAAACGCCAGCAGCGTGGGTACCAATGTCTGCATTTGGACTTGCTTGGCACCAAGTGTCCTCCCTGTGCCCAGCAGCAAACCTCCCCTGGGCTTGGCTGTAAGTCTCCAGGATCTTCCAGCCCTTTTGCGGGACGAACTAGAGGAGGTTAAAGGCACCTTGTGCAACGTGGTATTTACTGTTGTTGCCTTTCTAGTGCAGAGATCCTAAGCATGCTTAGCCCCTGGCTTTTTATTAAGGAAGACAACTGTTACTGTTCCTATATGGGGGAAACGGCAGACGGAGGCCAAAAAACAATGCTCAAGCTCATCCTGTAGATCAGAAGCGGTACTAGGGGTAAGACCCAAAATTTCCAGGACTGCTAAGAATGGCACCTTTTAGCTCTGTGGAGAAAACTGATCCTCAGTTGCGTGTTTTGTCCCTGCAGAGATGTCGGGGACCGTGGCTGACATTTCACTGGTACACTGGAAGCAGCAGTGGCTGGAGAATGGCACCCTGTACTTCCATGTCTCCATGAGCAGCACCGAGCAGCTCTCCCGGGCCACCCCCCCCAGCCTCCAGGAGCCTTCAGAGATAGTGGAGGAGCAGATGCACATTCTTCATATCTCAGTCATGGTGAGTCAGAGCTGCCGATGGCATCGGAGGGGAAAAGAGGATCCTCTAGGGGGGATGGCGGCTGGCAGCCAGGTCATGGTGGCAGGGTGATGATAAGGAGCAGGGTGATGAGACTGATTTGCAAATGTCCGTGTGCCTTCTCACTTGGGCCTCCAGAGAAGGAGAGATGTGTTTGAATGGAAAAAAAGGGGGGGGAGAAGGCAGTGGTTGGTCTTTTAAGAACATGAAATAAAATATAACAACAGGCTGTAGGGAAGAGGCTGTTGGGAGGGTGACAAGGAAGCTTGTGGTTCCTCCTGCCTCTGCTCTCAAGCAGCGAGGTGTCTTGGTGGAGTATTTCTCCTTGGTCTTGTGTTTGGGCATGTGCAAAGGCAAGATTTTGGGCTTGGTCGTTTCTTTCTGAAACGGAATTTTACCTATCAAGTGAAGATGGGCTGTAGCGTGATCCTTCTCTTGCAAAGGATGAGCTTGACCTAAAAGTAAAAAGATGATCCAGATGCTTTGAATATCTCCATCTCAAGTGTTTATGTGACCTTTTGTTAACAGATCCTGTATGCGATCTGTTGCCTTTTAAAATGCTTATTTAGGTATCTTGTGAGGTGGTTGCTTACGTGTTTGGATCTGGTCCATCATCCCTCTGTGCTTTAGAGCTCTGTCTGTAAAATGGGACTCAATGTATTGTCTCTTAGCTCCCATGGGGTTAAATTATCCCATCAAAAAAAAGAAAAAAAGAAGTTAGGCTTGTAGATCCTGTGCATGTCATCTATTTGCCCAAAGAAAGTCTTTTATAGGTTTGGGGATCCCATTGCAGCAACCCTCTGCAAAAAGGTGCATCTGTTCGTATCTCCGAACCCGTGCGTCGTCTCCACACCTTCTGTTCTTTGTTTTGGAAGGAGGAGCAGAGATGATGCCTGCGCAAAGCCTTTTTTTTTTTTTTTTTTTTTTCTCCATTTGAACAAGTGGCTCTTTGGCTTTTGCAACTTAAATCTGTTTGTTTAGAGCATCTCAGCCCTTGTCAGTGGGGCTTTAGGTTGGGCACTGGGTGCATGTGAGCATGGAGAGAGGCTTTGCATTAAGGCTGTTGGGCAAGATCAGAGGCAGTATGATAGCAGGATGGCAGAAGGGAGGGGAATCGGGGACGACTGCAGCTTACTGGGATGGGTAGGGGACGCTTCTTACATCCTGCCAGAAACGTCACTGTGGTGGAGTTTTGGAGGGGAAAAAGGTAAGGCTGTTGTACTTAGGAAATGAGCCTGAAAAAAATAAGTGAGACACAGATCAGGGAATGAAGAAAAGGGAAGCAAACCCCAAGTCTGGGGTGGGAAAAGCTCAGTCCCTGGTCGGAGCGTGGGGTTGCTTGGCTGTTGTGGGAAAACCTGCGCCAGGGAGAAGAGGCCTGCGGCTGCGGGGGACGCTGGCTCTGGAGCCTGGTGATTACTGCAGTGGCTTGAAATGCAGATTTTCTTTAGTAGGGAGAGATTCAGTCCTGGTCCCCAGACCCTGCTGAAGCTGATCTTTCTAAAAAACAGCACGATGATTGTAATGGATTGATGCTTTAGCAAGAGAAACGAGTTTCTTTGAGAAATTCCTGCCCAGAGCCTTCAATTGCCGTGCCTCAGAGCGCTGGTGGGCTGGAGCTGAAGGCATCGCCGTGCATATCGCAGAAGAAATGGTTTTGCACTCTAATCCTGGGTTAGCCAGTGGAGAAACACTTTGCCACGTCTCACCGAAGCCGATCGCATGGGAGCATCCATGGCTTAG
This sequence comes from Gorsachius magnificus, assembly GCA_034008185.1. Taxonomy (NCBI): domain Eukaryota; kingdom Metazoa; phylum Chordata; class Aves; order Pelecaniformes; family Ardeidae; genus Gorsachius; species Gorsachius magnificus. The sequence goes on from CM067094.1 coordinate 8,888,361, forward strand.
TTGCGGGAGTTAACTCACGCCCTGAGCCTCTCCTGCCCTTCTGCAAGGGGAAGATGGAAGAGTTCCTCCTGCACAGAATGAGCCGTAATTCCCCTTTCTTTATAATCCTGATACTCCTCGTGATGGGAGCCAAGGTCCCAGGCAGGGATGTGGGTCCGGGATGGGGTGTGGGCTGTACGTGTGTCCCTGGGGAGGCAGAAGCCCTGGGTGTTTCTTCCCTGGGTCAGGATTGTAGCACAGAGTTGAAACTTTGCCTGGTTTTGTTGTTGTGGTTTTCTATTTTTTATAGAAGTTTCATTATCTTCTTGAGTGAACCCGATCCAAGTTTTAAGTTACTAGCAGAAGATAAATGTGTATTTTGTTGGTTTTTTTTTTTCCCCTCCCTCAAGACCACATAGAGTTCTGTAGCGAAAGTAAAATGGGGCAAAAGCCTTTGTTTCTTGGATGAAATATTTCACCCAGGTCCCCAGGCTCTGTTCAGGCTGCTCTCCCATGCCTTTACCTTCCTCCCTTGCCCCAGCTAAATCACATCTCAGAGAGCCCCCGTCACTTGAGCCCTCCTGCCTTCCCGGCCATGCTGTACTTGGCCACCGCCAGACCCCAGTGCGGGAGGCTTGGGGTACCCCCTGCCTGCCCTCTCCTGCCTTGAGATGCCACTGGACAACCCCATGTCCTTGTTTCCAGCTTCTTAAATCCTTTTCCTTCTGCTTCCTACCATAGAGCCCGATGTCTTGGGCGTGCTCTCTATAGACCAAAGCACCGTTCTTGCTACGCAGGAGGAGTTCCAGCCCACCCCAGCACTGCCTTGGCATTCAGGGTCTGCGTGCCCCGTTCATCATCAGCCCAGCATCTCACTGCGGGGGACAGGAGGAGACAGGAGAAAGTGCTTCCTTCCATCTCCTTTAAGTGGCTGTAACACTTACTTTTACCTGTCTCCTCGTCCTCTGGCTGAGTTATAGAAAGCCGGGGAAGGTTTGCCTGGGGGATCTCACTAATCCTCTGCTTAGGGAGTATGCTGGCAAAGCTTTATTGGACATTGAGGCATCTCCAAGCCGAGCTCCCTCTGACGGGAGCGTGGTTTTGGATTTGTGTAGATGTTTTATGACTTGGCTGGTTGCTCCTGCTCTGTCTCTAAAGCCAAGACCCCATCTGCGCTGCATGGGGGCTCTGTGTGTGTGTAAATCCTGGATTTACTCCTTCTCCCAGTGATTTTGGCTGTTGGTGTGTGGCTTTCTGGTTTGGGGTAGGTTTGCTTCCAGTGGAGCAGGAAGGGGGCCACTGGTGTCTGTGGCCCTGGGGCCACCATTTGCCCCTGCAAAAGCTGTGGGTGCTGGCTGACCGTGACCCTCTTCATACCTCCCTTCCCAAGCTCAAGGTCATCTCTGATAGCAAAATAATACTTGATTTTTATTTTTTTTCCTTCCCTCACTGTTTTTTTTTAATCACTCCCCAATGAGACATAACATTAATTATTGCAGTTAAAGAGAATTCAGTCTCCATTACTGTCTGCCACCCCTTTCCTCTTGGCTTGAGCATCTAAAATTTGTCTCCCAAACGAAACGAAGGGGAAAAAACAAATATGGAAACGCTAGATTTTATTTTTTTACTTTTTTTCTTGTGCAGTGTCAAGCAGAAAGGAATCAATATTTTTGTCATTACGCCTGTTGTGTGTTTTCCCCATAATCTTAGCTGTCATTTGGGTTTAATTGTGTTGTTTCCTCTTGTGTGGAAGTAAATCTTATCTGTTTTGGATTAAAATTCAATGAAGGTCACAGCAGCTCGAAAACTTACCAGGCTGCAGCAATTAATGTTCATTTGGCTTTGATAAATTGGAATGTTCCCCACAATAGGACTGGAGTGGATTTCAGAAGCAATAATTCTTCCATTAACTCAATGATTCCCTGCGTGATGGAGCATCTTGTCACTGCTCTGTTTGTCATCTGTCACTTCAAGGAGCTGGGCATATGCCTGATATGATTTATCATGATTATTGGGGCTGCTGGTGTCAAAATATTTTAAACCACTAATTATTCCAGCTTTGCAAATTGCTGAATTTAACAAAACGTAAGAGATGTTTGAGGCGGTTTTTTCTCATTGGTCCCCACCATCTTGTGTCCCTGTTTAATTATTGCTCTGCGTCGTGGTAAATTCAGACCCGGGGTCCCATCCAGCAGCGTTCGTCGCCGATGGGGACTCATTTGCCAGGCTCTGGGGAGGTGAAGGGCTGGGGATGGGTAGGACAGGTGTGTTTTACTTCCATGCTGACCCACCTTGCAGGCTTCGGCAGGGCCGTCGCACCCAGCGGCTCCTCCTGGTCCTGCGGGTGCCCAGGGTGCAGGTTTGGGGAGAGGATGCAAAGCCATGTCCCGCCCGGCTGGCGAAGGGCTGGGGTTTCCCCCCTTATGCCTGGGTGAGCGATGCGGGTAAAAGCCCCGACTGCGGGATATTGGAGCCAGGACCGTGCCTGCGTGGTGTGCAGGTGCGTAAATGAGCTCTGCGTTGCCTCTGCTCCGTCTCCAGCAGAAATAAGGTGGGCTTTTTTGAGAACGGTAACAAGCAAAAGCCTTCTTTCATCTTGCGCTGTTGCCCTGCAAGGGAGCATTTCAGTGTCTGGAATAAAAGGTGACCAGACTTCATCAGGCTGCTTTTTTTTTTTTATATATTATTATTTTTTATTTTTAATGCCTACTTTCTGCTGGCTGTTACTGGCAGTAGACAAGTTAGCTGCTGGTTTTAGGTCTCCCAGCGGATTTTTTTCAGCTCTTATTTATACGAGTTTCCTTTTTTCTTCTTGTTCTTGCGCATCCTGATGTTTCCCTAATGATCAGCCATTGGTGCTGTGCTCTGTCAGCCTCGGAGACAGGTATAAAGTGTGCTCTTAAACGCTTCGCTCTGATTTAGCATCCTGCTCTGAAGTGGAGCTGGGGGGGTCCCGTGCGTCCCGGCGAGCGCGGTTTCTCATGGCTGCCTTGGGCTGGGGCAGCTCTCTGGTTTCTTAAGTACTGCAGGAATATCCAAGAGCAAGCAAGGTTTTAGGAGGTGCTGCTGTCTCCTTTCTGAAGCTGCTGTCACCCAGTGAGGGCCATGACAGAGGCATTCATTTGCCTTTTTTTTTCTTTAATTTTTTGCCATTATCTGTGACCCATATCACAACTCTCCCTCCCTCCATGCTCCACTGCCCGCGTTTCCTCAGGGATCCTCTATCTCATTAGGCTCTTGCCTTTCGGCTTGGCTGCACAAAGCATCGTGTGTGGGTGGCATCGCGCTGGCCCTGGGGTGCGATGGCAGCTGTACCCCGGCAGGACGAGCCCTGGCTGCCCTGAGCCCAGCATCCATCAGCGTGTTAGACAGGATGGTGAGGTCTTCTCCAGAGAAGCGCAAACCCAATTGCCTTTCTACCTGCATGTGCTGGCGGGGGTTATTCTCCTTCCCATGGATGGATATAATGCATACCAGTGCAACTGGGCTTATCCTGGTGTGCACGGGAGGGGAGAGTAGGCTAAAAACCCTTTGCAGAGCTGAGGCAATTCCCATCCTTCCCAGTAAACAGCTCTGAGAGATCATTCCAGGTTCCATGAGTTTCAGATACATCCACATGCGGATTCCTTCAGCTCCAGCATTCCCCTCTGCTTGGCCATCATTTGAGTGGTGCCTCGTTTTCCTACCCAACAGTATTTTGTCCTCCTTTGTGCAAAGCCTCCCAATGGATTTACTTCCCTCCTGACCATGTGCTCGCAGCTTGCGTGGCTGTGTGTCCTGTGGGATGGTTGGCCACTCCAGCAGAGCTGGCTGCTCCAGTGGGTGCAAAATGTTGCTTGAGCCTTGCTCTGGCTCCTTGCAGTGTGTCTTGCTGATGGCAGCACTGGAGGACCTGTCAGCCAGCTCAGCTGGGGAGGGGAAATGGCACAAGGTGAGTGATGAGGTAGTGAAGAAGGCACAACATCTGTGTCATCGTTTCTGCACCAGGAGGTCAACCAGATTCATAAAACATGCACTTCCAGCTTGTGATATGTTTAGGAATTAATTAAGGTAGGGGGAAAATTGCTGCTGCAGCAGATTTCCTTATCTGAACGGTATTAAAAAGCTGAATCGATCTCCAATGAGCTGTTTTTATTAAAAAATAAAACAAAACCAAAAAGAAAAGCCCTATTTAACCCCAGGAGTTGGGTTCAGCATGTCCCTGTGTGAGAATCGCATCCCTGCTCCTCACATGTGGGGAGAGGGAGAGCAGGCACCTACCCCAGCGGGCAAGGGGACCGAGCCTCCCCAAATCCCTGGGGGGTAGATGGGAGCCCTGGGCTCTGTGCTGATGGCAGACCAAGCCATTGGCACCTGGCCCGGGGCGGTGTCCCACCAGCAGTCCTCCCTGGTCTGCTGAAGGTGGCCCTAAGCTCTGCCCTGAGCCGCTTTGGGGTGGCCAAAGGGGCCGGTGGGACCTTTGCTGGGTTTAGAGGCCCAAGGCAGTGGGGCTGAGCACTTGCAGACCCTGTCGATTTGGGGACTAGAGCTCAGCACAGCTGGAAGCTGAAGTTCACCCCAGCAACCTTTATCTTCCCTGTGCTTTCTGGAGAACCTTGGAGGCAATAATAAAAGTCACACATCTGGACTGGTGCGGGGTGGGCTTGCTGGTGGGCGAAGCTAGAAGGGAGCCTCCTGGTCCTCTCACCCCGACGCTGTCGGTGGTGTCTGCTCTTTCCTGGGATCAGGGCATTCTTTGGCTTCAAATTTCATTTCCATAATGTGCCGTTAACCAACTTTTTGTAGGCTGGGAGAAGCAGCCTCTTTCATTCACCCTCCCCCTCTTCTCTGTTCTCCTCCTTTGCAGAGACTGTATAAAGCAGGGACTAAATGTAGTTAACAATGTGCTCTTGTATTTAGAGAATTCATTTTGGGGGGATTTGTCTTTAAAGTGTCATTTTTGTGACAATGACACCTGTTATGTTAATAATTTTTCGCTAATCTCTCTCTGTTTTCTACCTTAGCTACTGTTAATACATTAGACACTTTATAGCTTTCTATCTGGCGGTTCCTCCCCCCCCCCCCCATGTTAAAATATGTAAGTGGAGTGCTTGATTTGCATCTCTGATAAAGCAAGGCTGAATAAATACTCTTAGTTCATCCGAACTGAGCAGCAAACTAACTTTCTTGTGTCATCCCCAGAGCAATCAAAGTTGGTGCTGGGGGAGAAGCAGCCACAGGAAGCGTTTGGGAGGGGTTTGCTTTTTGCAGATGGCATCGAACGCGTGGGAGGGATCTGCAGCTGTAGAAAATTCCCAACCTCGACGTGTTGAGAAAAGAGGATCGAGGGGGAAAAAGTAAGAACGCACGTTGGAAAGGTGGCCGGTATAGTCAGGGGGTGCTAGAGCTGGAAGGGGGATGCTGAAGTGGTGAGGAGGTGGAGAAAAACTGCAGGCGGAAGGCTTTGGAAGCGGGGTGAGGAGCATCGGAGCAGCGCTAGCTGGTGGCTGGAGGTGGGACACGCAGCAAGGCGTCGTGCGCGTCTGCCGTCACCCCCGTGGCGGGGCCCTCCGTGCTGCTGGCGACAGCAAGCCGTGTATTTTTATCGCGCAGAGCGCTGGGCTGCGCGGGGAGTTTGCCGGTTTCAGATTCTCGTCTTGAACTTGTTCCCTTCCTTCCTCCTCCTCGCTCTTCCCCTTCCCACCATCTGTCTGGGAGAAGTGCTTGTGCATCTACAGTGCCGCAGGGTGTAGCTGGTTGCTTGACCTTTTCTCAGTGCTTTTTCTCTCAGCCTGGGCAAAGCAGATGGAAAAGCCAGGCTTTGGTGGGGCAGCTTTGCCTTGGCTCCTGGTTTGCAGAGCAGTTTGGGAGGAAGGAGCATCCCTGTCCCGCACAGGTTTGGTATCCTGGTGCTGTGGGTCTTGCTGAGCTGCAGGGCTCCCTGGAGAGAGCAATTCCACACGGGAGCCCCGTGCTGATCCTCGGTGTAAAGTGCCAGGAATGTTTGATCGGTACCTTTGAAACATTGACGTAAACACAGAAATGCTTTGCAGCTACCAGCCTAGATCTAATTGCTTTAAACTGCCAGGCTCAAAACTACATATGGCATTAAAACTGTCGTGAGACTTTAATCCAGGAAAACTGCAGTGGATGCTGAGTTCTCTGGGAAGTGCGGGGGTGGTGGGGGGTGGCTGGCCCCTAGCTCCAAGGTAATGGCTTATGATGGAGAGTGTTTTCCAGGACTGCAAACCTCGCACTGCTTGCCTCAGGGTGCTCCTTGGCCGGGTGACAGGGATGCCAGCAGGGTGTAAGGTGCTGTCCCCTCCGCCCGAGGCTGTGCTCCGTGCTGGGGGACACCGGGCACACTCCCCGCCTCCATGCAGGAGTGGCTGGGGCTTGCGTGTTCTCTGGCTCTGTCGGGCTCTGACCCCAGGGGCACGGGAAGCGGGGTGATGATCCTTGCCCAACCGTTTGCTTTTTCTATTTGAGCTGCAAGGGTGAGGCTGTGGGCTCGAAGGCTGGGCTGGTCTTCACTCCTTGTCTGAAGAATCTTGCTTTTTCCTTCGAACCTTATGTTACCTCCCTTCTCTCGGCAGTTATTCTCGTTTGAATGCAAGTTAGAGATGTTTGCATCGGTTAAAATGTTGTCGGTACCAGGCATTGGCTTGTGTAAAGGTGAACTGTGGTGAACCTGATGCAGAATAGCTTAAAGCTGGTTGGGAAAGGTTTTGTGTTACAGCACTACAAGAGACTGAGTTTTTATTTGGTTGGCAAATCCCTAAGATGGGTGTAAGTGTTAACGACAGGGTGAAATGCAATATCGTATTTGTCCCCAGAAATATGATGTTTGCTTTCAGTTTGGGCTTTTTTTTTTTCCATTTAAAAATAAATTGGACTTGGTTTCACAAGGCAACGTTATCCTGTGAAAAGGCAGAGCGCTTTTTGTTCAGGGAAGTGTCAGAATGAAATGTTTCTACTCTTCCACACTTCCCATATCCTCCCCAAAACCACTTACGCTTTATTTTCAGCTGATGTGAAACTGTCTGAGCAGATAAACCATTCCTTGAAAAAAAAAAAAACTTGCCAAGCTCTTCGTGGAGTAGCTGTGCCCAAACCCCAGGAGACGTGGTGCCGCGTGGGGTGGTGATGGGGGTCTGATGGCTGCCCACCAAGTTTCTCCAGCCTCTGCAGCACCTGCTGAAGGGGATGCTCAAATACCTGCAGCTGTGAAATAAGGGGAGGAAGCTCATGCGTATGTGATTTTTCTCTGATCATCATAGGACTGCTAATATAGGAAAGGATTTTTTTTTTTTATGTGTGTGTCTGGATGTTGTTGCTGTGGGAAGTTGGGCAAAATTCCCACCAGCTTAATTGGGAGCAACATCGGCCAAGTGCAGTTATTTTTACCTGTCACGCCGCCGCCTCCTCCCTCCACCTCCATCCCCCTGACAAGAAGGAGCGAGCTCTGTTTCAGCCTTCAAAAGGTCTCCACCAGCTCCAAGCAGCAGCCTTGTGCTCATGATGTGCAGCAAAGGAAAAGGGGGGGGGGGGGGAAATGTAGTTGTGCTTACTTTTAAAATGTAATTATCTAAAACTGCAGGAAAATAATTATTTTTGAAGGGAGCTGTTCGTACTGGCTTGGCTTTGCCCTGGGTGGGAGCTCCCTGAGGCTGGGCCAGGCTGGATTCGTTATGGCAGTGGCTGGAGAGGGAGCAAGCAGGAGCATCGGCCCCAGCTCTGCTGGGAAACGCTCGGCTTTCAGGGCTTTGGCACTTTATTTGTTGTGTTGCTCTTTATCCAGCAAGGAACCAGGTTGTTTTCCCTTCTAGCTTCCTTCTTTCTAGCTCCTCAGGGCAGAGGAGCCCACTTCTTAATTTTTTTCGGATAAAGAGGCAAGAAACCTGCCTGCAGGAGGATGGCAGCAAAGCCGGCTGATGCTTTAGCAATGTCAGGTACCTCTGTTCCCGTTGCAGAGGCGTCTCTGGTTATGAACTTATCGCCAGCCACCCCTTAGGCGAGCTTGAGCTCTCCTGCCATCCTGGGCATGGTTTTCCTCATTGCACCAAACTCATGAGACGCGGGGTGAAACCAAGGTGGTGACGGCAGCAATTGCAGGGGGAGCAGAGAGCGGCCCCAGACTTGACTTTATTGCTTATTTTGCAAGCATTGGAGCATTTTGGGAGCATCGTTCTGCAGAGGTCTATGTTGGGGGGGATAGATTTGATAAGGTAGAAGCAAAAGGATGGGCAGCCCAGTCTGGGCGCTGCGAGCTGCAGCAGTGTGGCGGCTGTCAGCAGCGTGAAATTGCAGTGGGGGGAGTGACTGGATGGAGGGTGCTGGTTAATGCCCAAAGGGAGTCTCTTGCTATGATTAAGCTGCAGGTTTTGCTTGTCCTCTCCTGGATATCCATCGTTATTCACTCCAGCACCGGGCCTGTCAGCCTTCCTCTGCCACAGAAATTAATGATTTGAATTCGCCGACCTGCTCACGCACCAGGATGTGGCTCGGCGAGGCAGGCGGGGGCTCTGCGGGGTGGCAGTGGGGCGGGGTACCAGGGACCGGATCCCACACTGCATCCTTGGGACAGCTGGGACCTCAAGGATGGCGAGGGAAGGGCAGCTTCTCCCACTGCCCTTCCTCCAGGCGGGGGCTTGGTATGTGTAGCTGTTCAGATGCTGTCCCCCCTGCGCTCTCAGGATCTTTGTGGGTTCAGGCACTTCCACAAGCCCCTTGGAAAAGGATCCTTCAGCTGCATGCAGCCTCATGCTTTTGGGAGATGATGGGGGATGAAGACTGGGGCACCGGTTTCGGAGAGCGCCGTGGGGATGGTGGGGTGCACTGCCAGCCGTCCGCAGTGTGGGCTTAGGTAAGGAACAGGCTCATTTAAAGACTACAAGCAAAAGCAATGATTGCTGCAAGGCTCATAGAAACAAACAGAAACGAGACAACAGCTCCAGGTACATCGACTTTTTGCTTGAATTAGTGCCAAGGATTCCTCTTGCCCCGCAGCACCCAGCTAACAAGCGGTGAGATGCCTCGTGGCTGAGGATCCAGTTATCAAGTAAGGTTTGTGCCTTTAGGCTGAGGTTACAGGAGGGGATGTGGATGTGGCTGTGCCCTCCCTGGTTGGGGAAGAGTGTAAGCTGCCAGTGACGGCTCCCCTGCCCACCTTACGTGCCCTGTGAGGGAGGGCTGGGGCTGTTGCTGCCTGGGGTGACACAGCCAGCTTGTCACTGGTCCTGTTTCATACCAGGCATCTTGAGAATCAGTTACCTGGTGATGCTGGTTGGGTTTGGGAATGCTGCTTGGGCTAACCGATCTTAGCTCCCTCTCTGAGGGCTACCTTGGCCTTGTGTCATGACATCCTTGGTACAGCTTTGGGGCCACCCTTTCCCAGACACACCTAGGGTGCTCGTGGCTTGTGCTGGGATGAATGCTTCAACGCTAGCTGCAGTGTGGAGCCATTTTCAATTCTCCTCTCGCTCTCTGTGTACTTGAACCACCTCTGCCATGCAGCCTGGCTCATGTTCCCCTTGTCTGGGGGCCAAGGGGAGGAGGAGGAGTCAGCCAGGCTGTTCCAGTTCTCTCGTCTCTGCTGCTTAGCCCTGGGAATTGGGGGAATAACTTCGCCAAACCAGAGGAACAAAGCGACCTGATTCTTCTCGCCCCTCAACCCTGTGCTCCCTGGGAGGCAGGAATTAGCTGGGCTGCTTGCTGGCTTGTGTTTCCCGTGCCCCCCCGCCTACAGCAGGGAGGTGGGGGTTTGCATGAGCATTTTGACAGCCTGCGTGTGGTCTGCGGGGATGGCTGAGGCTGGGGCTAGGCAGGGACACAGACACTTTTCAACCAAGCTGCTCCTACCTTAGGGTACGGACTGCTTTGGGTTTGGCTCCCGCAGTCCCTATATACGCCACCCTGGACCTTGCACCCCTCCCCAGCTGGAGCCCCGGCACCCCTGCCAGGCAGAGCCTTCCCTGCGGGGGTCTGAGGATGAGCTGCTCCCGGTGGTGTGGAAGTGCCCTTCCCCAGCCAAGACGGTTTGGGGTAAGACATTGACCTCGGCAGCTGCAGACCCATGAAGGCCGCACGTCCCTGCCTGTGCGCGCTCTGGCTGTGCACTCCGGCTGGCCTTGGCTCCGGGGCTGGTGCTGCGTGGCAGGAGGTAGTCCTGGGTGGAGATGACCCACGTTGGCTTTGGGCTGCTTGTGCTCCACAGGCCCCTGTAATACCAAGATCCTGGCTTTGCTAACCGAGCAGATCTTCACGGAGGGAGCGCTGTGTGAATGGGGGCAGGCTGCTCTGTTCCCGGGGCTGGCTCCAGCTCTCCGGGCGTTGCACGGGGAAGCTGAGCCTGTAGAGGTACCCGGCGCTCAGCTTGCCAACGTGATGCATGACAGTGGGGAGAGCGGCTTTAATCATGAAGTCATATGCTGTGTTATCTCTTTGCCAACCACTGTTTTAAAGTGATTGCACTTCACCTGACCGTGGCTTGCCTGTCATCTGGGTGTCTCTGCTGACGTACGATCTCTTGCTGTGCTCCCTTCCCATGCTGGGATGCTCCCCCATCTTCTGCTGCAGTGGTCGGGGCGTGGGGTTATTCATCCCTCCACAGGTAAACGCACCCTGTTTAATAGCGGGTGCTGCCCTGCAGCTGGGGAAAGAGCTGTCACCGGGACAGGGTGTGCATGTGCTGCACTCGGGTTGTTCCCTTGCTCTCCCAGTCAGTCTCCTTCCTTTCTTCTCCCTTGGAAGGAAAGAAAGAAAAAAAAAAAATCGGACTCATCCTGTCCTTCCCTGGGAAGCTGCTGCTCCCAGCTGTGATGCTCTGGCCACAGAGGGTTTCACCCTCTGGGTGCTGGTGAGCTCCTTCCCCCTGCAGCATCCTTGGCAGAGCAGCCGCCTCCATAGGGGCTGCTGCGTGCCCGAGAGAGGAGGCTTGTAGCCTCTCTGCCAGCCAGCTGGCCTTTTTGGGTCATGAAATTTTGAGGCAAAATCCCTCTATTTGTCCCCTGTGCACTCAAGCCTGTCAGCAAAGCTGTGTAGCCAGCAGGGGTGCTGGGGTGGACATGATGCCTCCCTGGGAGACCTTGGTGTTCCTTTTGGGGGCTCTGTCCAGCAGTGTGGGTGCAGGGGGGCTGTGCAAAATGTCGTTGCTTCCTCCTGCTTTCCCCGTGCTGGCCAGAGGATGTGGGGAGGGCCATGGCTTTGCCCTGGCCATCGAGCAAAGCGATGGCCCCAGGGTACATCCACTCACCTCCTGCTGCAGCTCCATCCCCTCAGTTCAGCCACGTTTCCCTTAGCAAAACAAGCAACGTTGGGTTCTCCCCCCCCTTTCCTTTTTAAATGGCCACTTTTCACTTTTTTTTCATGCTCTTCCTCCTTGGCATGCAGGTTGGCGAGGGGAGGGAGCCTTCAGCCAAGCTCTCCATCACATGTCCCTTGTTTTTTGTGTGTTATTTTTTTCCCCCGCCTCTGCCCTTGCCAAGGGAAGGACATTGTATAGCCACTGAGACTGGCAGGGGCTGTGATGCCGCCTGCCAATAGCCTCGATGTCTGAAAAGGCTTAGGAAATCCAAGCTCTAAATTAGCTCCCAAATAATCTTCTTCCCTTTCTCTGGTTAGAGCACTCTGCAGAGCAAGCCTGAGCTCCCCCTTTGCCTCTGGGCTCCCTAGCGAGCGGCTGGCTTTGCAGCGGTGCCAGGGGGGCTTTGCCCGGAGAGCGTGGTGTGACGGTGCCATGGGGATACTGGGAAAGATCCTTGGCATGGCGTGGCTCAAGGCAAGCTGAAGCACCCTGGGGAGAAGTGGGGGGGCAGAGTTCTGGTATCCCTTCCCCCAACCTTTGCCGCCCCGTCCCCCTGCCCAGCTCCCTCCCCAAATAGTTGCTTTGCAGGGCTCCCTTGGCAAGTGTGTTGGCGTTCTCAGCTGCGGTGCTGGAGAGAGCAGGGGGAGAAGCACGGAGTGGATGGATGGCTGCCAAAAGCCACCCTGGGGAGGCGGGAGGCCTGGCCTGCGCTTGCCCCGAGGACGCTGCTAAGAGCGGCCAAGGTCACGGCATTGCCAGCAGTGCACGTGGACGGGACATCTGGGGCCAGATGAAGGCAGAGGAGGGGAGCAGGAGGCGTGCTGGCCGCCTGTCTGGTAGAGAAGGGGACAACCTGTGCCATCTCCAGCTGCTGCTCCCCCCGGCTCCTCGTTTCTGCCCTTGCTGGGTCAGTCGGTGAAGGCGGCGGCGGCTGCTGCGCCGTGAGATGGCGATGGGCAGCAGCTCTGCATCCCTGCCCTCTGCTTTAGCAGGACATCTGTAGGGTAACTTTTTTTCCCTGAGGCCCTTGAGAGGTGGTTTTGCAGTAGCCAAGCCTGGGGAGCGGCTTTGCTCGGCAGTGCCGCTGTGTTTTGGCATGGCTGTGTCACAGGGCTTTGGCTTTTGCTTCTGCTTTCTCCTCTCTTGAGAGGGAAATGTAAAGGGCTCAGCTTTGCCATCTCTCCTGGAAATTCAGGCTTCAGCTCTGCAAATGCCCGGTGGTTCAGCACCCCCGCTGGCACTCCAGCCTTCACTGCCGAATACAAATTGTTCTTTAAATGTCTCCAACAAGCCCCTGCAGGTAGCTTTTGGCACCCAGGTGCTGCAAACAGAGAGCACAGGCATCACACCTGACATGCTCTCCTAACCCCAAACCATCCCAGAAAGCGCCTTGCGCTTTGGGGCTCTCGGCGTCCTGCCTGGCTTTGCCTGCGGGCTAGGAAGGCGATCCTTCCCCAGAGGGCTGAGCATCGCTGGGGTGCATGGCCTCATAGAGGCAGGCGGCGAGGCCAGGTGGCCACCGCGAGCATCACTCCCTCTCCGCGCCCTCGGAGGTGGCACGTGTGTGGGAGGGAGCGCGAGCTCCACAGAGAAGCCTCGGGCGTTGAAGTCTGCCCGCTTCATCCTAGCAGTGGGTACCTGGGGAAACAGCAGAGGAAAATTCCACTTCTAGAGCCAGGTAACTTTGGGTTTGTATTTTTTTTTTTTTTTCCTTTTATAAAGGCTCTGTCAAGCTCTCTCTCCCCCTCCCTGCGCTACGCAGCCGGCTCTGAAGCAGAAGTGATACTTTCTGCCAATGCAATGATTAGCCTTTCTGCTAATGACCCAAGAACAGTGTCCAAAATAAATGAGCCCAACCTGCTCATCCTATTAGCCAAATGATTGCAAAGAAAGAGGAAATATCTGCAAAAACCGCTTAGGCAGCTGGAATTTGGAACCGTGGTGGAGTCATTGCTCGAAGTATGGAAAGGAGCCATATGTCTTCAAAAAGCTGGTCCTTTCCTGGAGCGGGGAGAGCCGCTGCATTATAACAGGGGGGGTTCTGCTCACCCCCTGCTCTCCCTTTTGTGAGGTGACCCTGAGGAGCCCGAGCTTTTCTGGCTCCCAGGGCTGAGAAGCTGGGGATGGGCAGATATTTTTCCTCCTGTCCTCCATGTCTGGTTTGTGGCTTCCCATGTCCTTGAGGTGACAGGCAGCAGCGCTGGGATGGTGACCAGGACAGCAGCTGATGCGGTAACCGGTACGAAGTCATTCTTCAGGAGTTGTTCTTATGTCCTTCAGTCTTGTCCCAATGCACTTGGCGAGGCTGCGGAGCATCCTTGTTTTATGGCGGGTGTGTGTGTGTGAGGAGCAAAAAAGGAGGAGGCATAGAGGCACAGGGGGGTTTTGCAGAGAAGGGAGGTGATGGGGCTTTCGTGATCCCCATTGTAGATCATGGTGATGTTCAAGTAAAACGAGAGCTCACCTTGGGAAGGGATTTCAGGCTTTGTGTAAATGGAGGGGAGAAACAGGGCTAGGTGTGGCAGAGGGGGTACGTCACGTGGAGGTGTGAATATGCGGAGAAGCTGGAGGGCTGGATGTGACAACCCCCCTCTGATTTTTGGAAACAGCTTGACCTTCTCTATGGGGCAAACAGGATTGAAAGGTGGGTTGTCTCCCCGGTTGCCGCTTGCGCATCCCAGTCGGTCTCTCGCCAGCGAAACGCCTGACCCTGGTGTGAGGCTCTGCAGAGGGTGACAGGAGTTCTGGGGGCTGAGATGAGCCCTGAATGCATAACCCTGTAGCCTTGAAGCTGTATCACATCAGAGGATGTGCGCGAGTCTCACATCTTGTTTGATAGCAGAGAAAAACGCCCTTGTTCCTCTTGTCCCCTTGAGCCAGGGAGACTTGGCTCATGATGCACGAGGCCCTAAAAATTGCTGAGGAGGAGGAGGAAGAGTTCATCCTCCTTCCAGTGCCCAGCATGCACGCCATATGCTTCCCCGACCTTCTCCATAGCCCAGCCGCGCGAGCTCCTGCGCGCCTGCTCGCTGGTTCAGCATCACAGCCCGGAGGCCGGTGCCCTGGGCCACTTGTGGGTCCCACCAGCCCCTCGGTGTAACGGGTCTGGGTATCCCACCGGGACCCTTCAGCAGGCAAACACGCAGACCTGGCGTATGGCCAGAAGTACTTCAAGCATATTATATGGCGCTGTGTGTGTGTATAGATATGAAATATAAACTTCATAGCTATATGCCTCTGTGTGTATATTTTTACTGAGCTGGGGTCGGAAGGGTGTAAGGTACAGAAATAGGAACCAGGATTTCTTTTTTTTTAATTTAACTGCATTCATGTATATCTGTTTATGCTCTTTTCTGCTTTATGCAGACTTAAATTGTGCCTTGGACTTTTTTCTTCCTTTCCTAATTGGTGGGGGAATTGCTAACTGTATGGTTTTGTTCTGAGAAGTTTCGGGTTTAAACAATTATCTGTGCTGGAAAACATCCTGACAGTGCAAATATTGAAAACTCAAACCTGAAGTGGAAAAGCAAATGACCCTTTGCTGTCTTTGCACCTGTCTCTTGTCTTTCACCGCACTGAACCTCCCTGGAAAGTGCCTTCGATCCCTGGGGTTTGGGGCTTGGTGAGATGCGGGCGCGAATGGAAACTTCGCCCACACGCCCCGGGCTGCGCGAGTGTGGCCGTGTCCTTTGTGAAGCCTTGGCTTGTGCTAATTTTTCGTTGTCATTTTCTTAAACAAGTTTTTCAGGTTAATGCTGAAGGGTTTGGCTTTGGAAGATGTGAGGGTTTGTGACTGCAGGGTGGGGGTTTTTTGAGTGGGGGAGTCGTTGGTTCAGCACCCCAAGCCTCCCAGACGTGCCTACCCTGCCCTGGCGTCAGTTGGGATGCTCCAGGGACACTGCCTTTCTCAAGGGTTTTGCAGGGTGAGGTTTACTTTTCCATAGGATCTCCAGGAGTGGAAGGGATTTGGAGAGGTTGCTAAATCCATCTCTCTGCCCCTGGGCAGGATCAATAAACCTTTGTCACTGGTGATGGATGTTTCTCTATCCTGTTCTGCAAGACTTCCCCGTCCCCCCAGGCGGTTGTTCCAGCCTGTTCTATCTGGTGCAGATTTGGGCTTGGACTGTGGCTGACCCAAGGAGGAGCAGCCTTACAACCCTCCCCAAACACGCTTCCCTCCCAGCACGCTGCCTTCAGCCTGCCTTTCCAACAGCCTAATATTTCAAATAACTTCTACAATGTTTGGACTGATTTAAATAAGCAGGTGGTTTGAAGTGATTGATGGAAATCCTTTTCCTGTAAATGTTTTGCTCTGAGGATTTAGCTTTGAGTATCTTGCTCCGGGTAGCGAGCAGGAATGCAGGCTGGTATCTTCCGCTCGCCCTGGCATTGCCCACAGCTCCTCAGCCAGAGGTTGCAGGCACACGTGCATGTGGAGGACGACTACCTGCTTTTTAAGAAGCGTGGTCTAAGCATTTGGATTTTTCTTTCCAGGGTATCCCTTGAAAAATGGGACGTCCCCATGCTCCACGTAGCCACCTCTTGCTCCAGCAGCTGGTCCCTGCAGGGATGTTTGGTGCCTGCAGCGATTCCGAGGCCCTTGGTTCTGGGCTTCCATTCCCTAGGGCTCCTTTTTGGTCTGTGCAAGACATGTTCAGCATCTGCTTTTAAAACAGCCCCCCCTGGCTGGCTTGTGCAAGGGCATCTGATGTTATCTAAGTAACCAAGCTGCTCTTCTGTGGTCCCCAGCACAGATCTATCCTTGGATTTATGGATTTATCCTTGTCCTGCCCCCATGAAACAGGGGCAGGGCTGTTGCTGAGTTGACAAAAGGACACTGGGGTACAGGGATTTAATGATGCTTTTTTTTTCTTTTTAGGCCAGATAATCTCTACAACTACCTGAAAGGAGGCTGTAGTGAGGTGGGGATTGGCCTCTTCTCCCTGGTAACAGATGATAGGACGAGGGGGAATGGTTTAAAGCTGTGCCAGGGCAGGTTTAGGCTAGACATTAGGAAAAAATTCTTCACCGAAAGGGTTGTCAGGCTCTGGAATGGGCTGCCCAGGGAGGTGGTAGAGTCCTCATCCCTGGAGGGATTTAAAAGAAGGATAGATGAAGTGCTTAGGGACATGGTTTAGTGGTGGGATGGCAGGGTTAGGTTTAAGGTTGGACTTGATGATCTTAAAGGTCTTTTCCAACCAAAGTGATTCTATAATTCTATAATCTGTGGCAGGATCTGGGAACTGAACACAGCATCTACCCAGCCATGCAATGCCCTGACCCCGCCGACTGCCCTCCCTGTGCCGGGGTGAGTAGAAAGCCATGAGCTTTGGAAGTGCTTTGGGCAAGGGCTGACCCTGGGTAGCCTCCTGGGTGTGTGGTTACTCTTCCTCCCATGTGCATAGGAAGGTCCTTGTCATGGATAGCTTGGTGTTGCGATGCCCGGCAGCCCTGGCTAGGAGCAAGGGCTCCCTTGGGGTTGTGGTAGAAGCTGCTGTCCCCGTGCCCTGAGCTCTGGCACTCAAGGGTGGTGGCAGGTCACCATAAAGCGGGGAGAACTGTTGTGTGCAAGGCAGAGAAATGGTGTAATGAAGCATTTGGGTTACTGAGCTCTGCGGTGTCAATGAGCAGAGCTGATGCTCAGCATCATTCTGCTGATGCATGGGTCACCTTTGCCTGGGGAAGCCCAGAAAGCGTGCCCAGCATGGTGGGGTGGTCACCAAGGAGAGGAGTGGAAAGCTGAAGCCTGGTGCAGGTTCTTGACCCACTTGTGGGGCTGTCAGTCTTGCTGTTTTCATCCTTGCACGTTTGTGACTTGTGAGTGTTGTGGGGTCCCATGGTCGCTACGAGTGCCACGTGTCCCCTCCTGGTGTAAGGGTGGAAACTGCTTTGTGGCACAGGGTAACTGTTGGTGGCAGAAGTTAACGATTGAGTTGCCTGGGGAGGATCCTTTGAGCTCCGTTGAGCTGTAAAGAGCATCGCTGAGGTGTGTGAGGAGGAAAACAACGGTGGGAATGAGGAGTCGTGGGAAACTTTCTTCAGATCCC
The DNA here is from genome assembly GCA_034008185.1 of Gorsachius magnificus. Lineage (NCBI taxonomy): Eukaryota > Metazoa > Chordata > Aves > Pelecaniformes > Ardeidae > Gorsachius > Gorsachius magnificus. The sequence continues at coordinate 8,905,671 of CM067094.1, forward strand.
CTAAACCTCGAGGTCCCATTCTGGAAAGACCCACCTGTGGTTGGACACACGGTGCTGCGGCTTGGGACCCTGCAGCAAATCTCCCCGGAGCAGCCCTGCCTGCTGCTGGCCCTGCCAGCCCTCCTCTTCAGGGTGGCACCCGTGCTTTAAATACCCAAAAGGGGTGTTTAGCTGCCCCCTTTGCAGACTGGCCTTGTTCCACGGTGAGTGTTTACGGGCCAGGCAGGGACACAGTCACCGAGCGTGTAACTTCACTCGCTTGGTGCTCTTGGGACAGGCTTTTCCTTGCCTGGTGCTATCCAGGGCTATCACATTAAATTGCCTGCTGCAATTGCTTGGCCGTCACATAGATTTTTATCTCGAGTGTCCTTTGGAAAGGGAGCCCTGAGCTGTCGCTGGGAATGTTAAAAGGATAAACGTGTTTTGCACCTGGTGACGGGAAGGAACAGCTCTAGGGCTTGTGATGTTCTGCAACCTTTGCTGCCCGCGCCGGCTGCGTGTGGGCAGCTCTGCCTCTTCTCTGGAGGGCTGAGCATCCCAGAGGGGTGGGAGGGGACCGGAATGTCTGCTTTGGCATGGCCAAGCTCCGCTGGTGGCCAGAGGTGGCTCAGGTCCTTGGCTGTGCCCCGGGATGAGTTTGGGAGCGAGGCAGTGGTGGAAGCAGGACTTGGTAAGGCAGAGGGAAGGGTGTGCTGCTGCTTGAAACGGGGATACAGAGAGGGAGCGGAGCTCTGGGCCTTGTTTTCTTAATTGTTTTCTTGCATGTCATGACTGGCCCCATTTGGGCTCCTGAGGTCCTGTTTGCGTGCTGGAGCCTGTCCCAGACCTTTGCTGAGGCTGCCAGGAGAGAAGAGCTTCTTTTGAAAACTTCTTGATGGAAAACATTTGCCTGCCTCGGAGAGAAGGTTTCCTCCACTTGGCCGGGCAGTGCTGGCTGTCCCCTCTGTGGTGTCCCAGATCCTGGGCTTGGGTGTGCGGGCTGGCCCTGCAGAGTCATCTGCTGCCCCTGGAAAATCCCCGCTGCTGTGGAAAGCCTGGCCATGGAACCCTGGGGAAGTCTGGGATGGGGCTGTGCAGCGGGAGAGACTGGAGGAGGACCACAGCCACAAGCGCAGCTCTTGGTGGACAGCATCCCAGCATAGGCTGCTGTTGCTCAGGGTGGTGGCTAGGAAGGAGCTAAGCAGCTTTTTTGTCCTCTTGGGTACCACTCTGCTGCAGTGGGACGCAGGCACTGATTTCATGGGGTCTTGTATCCATGTGCTCTCCAACCATGGACTGGAAGGTTGCCTTCACCTCGCTGTTTTGCACATTGACTGGGTGTCCTGGGCTCCCTGAGCTGGGGCTGGGACAAGGACCACATAGGCATGGACAGGAAAGGTTGAGCCAGTCTTCTGTCTATACGATGTACTAGGGACACCGTTCTTTTTTTGGCTTCCTTTGTCCTGTGGGAAATTACTTTTTTTGAGACGAAAGCCTGAAAGGAGGTCGGATGCTGAGGACATCAGCTGAGCGCCTGGGAACCAAGAGGTTCTTTTTGTCTGGAGTAAGGGAGGATTGGAAAGACAGAGGAGCCTGTGCAGATCTGTGCTGCCTCTCAAATCGATGCTTCTCTACCCGGGGGCTCTCGCCTTGCTGCCCACCTTCACCTTGCCACCCAGGCAAGCTTCTCTGGGAGCACACACCTGTATCTTCATCTCCCATTCATGCTTTCCCTTCAGGCAAAGCTGTTTCTTCTGCAGGAGGCCAGGCCTCCTCTGAAGATGGGAGCATTGCATGAGCTGGGCTTAATTTAGATGTGCCCTTGTGAACTCAGCCTAGCCGGCAGGACGGGCACCACGTCGGGGTGAGCTGTGGTGGAGCTGAAGCTGGGCAGGAGGTGGTTTTCCTGCATCCCAGAAGCTAAAAGCAAACTGTTGGGGGGTGTGTGTGCTTTGGGGTGGCATGAGGAGCAAACCTAGGCTCAATAACCACCGCCTGCACCAGGAGCAGCAAATAAGGAGCGGAGAGGTGCTTTGTGACCCAATAGGTGTGGGTATAAGGGCTTTATTACTTCTATCTGAAATATTTCATCTTGATTCCCATTTAGCTGTGGAATCTAACTTTATTTTAGCTTTAAATTTAGATTTTCAAAACAGGCCTGTCAAATTAGTAAAAGGAAATTTGATTAGAAAATGGCAATGCGATTGAGATCTTTGTTTTTCACCGTGCGCGATTTGGCTCAGAGATCACTCTTAACCAAAAATACCCTATTGGAAAGTGGTTTTAGCGAATCAACGCTTTCCAACTGGGAAATAAAAAGAGAGAGCAGAGCTGGAAAATGCCTGCCACCGGCTTGCCAGCCAGTGGCCACCCCTCGGCAGGGACCTGGAGGGTCGGGCTGTGGGGGATAACTGGGGACTGGAGGGAATGAGGAGAACAGGAGAGGGTGGGATGGCTTTGTGCCTTCCTCTGTCCTCTCCTGCTCGCTGCTCTCCCCATGTCTGGCTTCAGCTCTTTGAACTGGCTGAGGACGCTGGTGGCCGAGCCTTGGTGCGGCTCCGGGAGCTGCCCATCCCGTGCCTGGGTTAGTGGGGGATGCTTCAATCAGGGGGTTCTATAAAGCTGTTTTGGGTGTAGGTGTAGGGCTCTCCCCTGCCCGTTAACCCCTGCGCCTTGGTGTCTCTGCCACCCATCCCTGGGCCGGGCTGGGTGGGAGCCCATCCCAGAGGGCAGGAGATGAGGGAATTAATTAAAAAGAGGACCTAAACACCGGCTAATAACAGCCATGGGGAGAGCTGGAGAGCAGGGAGCTGCTGTGCCCAGGGTTGCCCCACAGAGCCTTCCTGGGGGGGATGAAGGAGGTTTGGGGGTGGCTTTCCTTGCAGAGTCCTGTTTGAAGCCTGTTTGCATTGGTGAGATACTGCTCATCAGCTGAACACCCAACCTGTATGGCTGTGGTTGCCCCTAACAAGCCCCTGCTGGTGTCACTTGGTGGGTGAGCAGCAGAGATGGGGGGGCCCCTGCACCATGGGGCTTGTGCCGCAGTTGGTACGGCTTGGGGGGGAGGTAACTGGGGGTCAGGTTGGCTCCAAAGTAGCTGTCCTTGCCTGGTGCCGCCTGCTATCAGTGGCTGAATTCACTCTGTGATTACTTGCAGATGCTGCAATTATGCTGGCGACACCGTGTCAAAAACCTCACGGCGGCACTGGTGTGTGCGCGGGGACGGGAGGGGGTTATTAGCCTGTTATTATCCATTTACCCAGATATCCTGGCTAATCAGCTTTCAGATGGGGAGAATTAATTGGTTTCGTTTGGAGCACCAGGCACGTTTAATTGAAATGAATTCTTTTCCCATTTCCAAATGGGCACTTTCTCAGCTGCTGTCGGATGGGGAGGGGGGGCTGCAGCGTTCCCCTCGTGGACCTTCCCGGCATGGTGCAGTTGGGCTGCAGTGAGCCGACTGTAATAGCAGTGCCCTTCAATCCTCTCCCCATCTGGGAAGGAGCTCTCGTTTCTCCATGCACGCATGCTGCTCAGACGTGCTCCAAACCCTTTGCTGATGGCCAGGCTGGGGAGTGCAGGTCCCAGCCTGTCTCAGTCCCTGCAGGCACATAGAGCGGTGTGAACCGGGGCGTGCTGGTGGCATGCAGGTGCCATTGCTGTGATGCTTGCTGCTTTCCGTGAGCAAGAGGTGCAGAGCTGCAGGATGGAGTCACGAGATGAGGGTCCCCAGGGCTGGGTGGGCTGGTCTTGTCCGTGTGCAGGATGCTCAGGGCTGTTGTGTGCCTGGAACAAAACCACTTTGTACCCCCTGCTGCTGCTTACCCTGCTCCAGGTCTCACCCTGGCTTTGCTGCAGCACTGGGCAGGCTGCAGGAGGAGATGTCCATGCTGGGTGGGCCCAGGATCAGGGGGCCAAGCAGTGCCCGGCAGCCCTAGCAGAGGTGGAAGGGGTGGCAGCTGGTGACCCTCCCTGCAGGGGATGGCATTGATCCTGCCTGTGAGGATGCAGGGAGAGAAAATCCAGCACCCTGATGTGCATGCGTGTGGCGCCAAGTGAGCCCACCAGCTCCCCCAGACCCTCCTGCCCCGCTGAGCCATTGCTGCTGCCCGCTGGCCTCTTCCTGCTCTGGTGCCAGCTTCTCTTAATTAAAGGTCTGCCTCCTCTTTACAAGAACCATGGCTGTAATTAGAGCCGGGTGCAAGGACTACTTCTTGCTTTGCGAGCACAGGTGGAAGCTCATGGCTCTGCAAAGGTCCCTTTGGACAGTGGGGACGCAGCTCTGAGCCCTGCTCCGGAGGGGGCTGCGCTTGGGCGCTCCCCAGGGAGTCCCTTCAGGTCCACTCTTCCAAGTCCCGCTCCAGCAAGGGTGCAGGTTAGCTTGGGGTAGGTTAGCTTGGTAGTGGACTCAGAAATAGTCATAGGCTTTGAATTCAAGCCATTGAGGAGGGCCAGACTGGACTGCCCCAAATCACTGGTCCTTCCTCAAAACGCGCAGGTAAATGTTCTTTTGGAAATGCCAGCATCTTGGTACCTGTCCAGAGTCTCCTTGTAGCATTCTACAAGGGAGAGGTGTAGGTAGGAGCCCTTGGTTTCTTCCTTATTTGCTCTGCTCCCATCACCTTTGATGTACTGTATCCATACAGAAAAATAGAGGAACTTAAATTGCAGCTTAAGCTGCAAGTGCTTTGGGATGGGGACTCTCCCCTGGGTGAGCAGAGCTCTCCAGAGCTGAAGCTGCTCTGGCTGCACCCCAGGGGTGCAAAGGGCCCTTGGCACGTGCAAACTCTGCTTTTTCCCCACCCCAGCCTGGCAGCAGATGCCCTGCACTCCCCGCTTGCGGCTCTGCCGCCCCGGCAAGGAGATCGCTGGCCTCGTCCCCTTCAAAGCGCACTTGAAAACAAGCCAGCAAAGCAAAGCTGGTGCATTCCCGTCCTTTCATATTCTTGGCTTTCGATCAATACAGCAAGAGGGCTGGGTGAGTTGGGTAGCAGGGTTTTGGCGAGACGGCTTCGTATGGTCTGACGTGCCACGAAACAAAAAGGTTCCGTGGGGCCAGCGAGTGTGGGAGCTGAACGGAAGGAAAACTCCCTGGCCCCACGGATTTCCTCTTCCACCGTGCTGAGCCCCGAGGTGTTTTGGAGGCATCACACGAGGGCTGGGTAATGGGAACTCCACATTCTTGGGCAAGACTACAAAAAAGCCATGAAACACCTGATGAAAGTTATGTATGTGCAAAAGTCCCGGTGAAGTTAATGGGAGTTAAGTGTATGGTTAAGTGCTATACTTAACTGGCCTCTTAATAACCTGGTGGGAATAGCTGTGGTGGTTTTGGAAAGGAGGAGGTTTGTGGACTTGCTGAGCTTTAAGGTATTTTTTTTTTTTTTTAAATCAAGTCTTGGATCTGCCTGCTCTGTGATGCACAGGGTGCAGGGGCTTCAGTGTCGGTGCATTTTTCAGATCACATATGTGCGAATTGCTAAACTTCTTTCTCTTTTCCTGGTGTGCAATGCCCCACGAACCGGTGCAGGCTCTTCTCCGGGGCACAGGGGGCTGTGGCGTGTACCTCTTGTAGGCTGAGTTACAATGCCAGGATTGCAAAGATGCCAAACGCTGCATAGACACGTGCACGGAGCTTTTATCCCCATTACTGTGTTTGAATACCCTCCCCCTCCCCTGGAAAGCAGTGGCTTCTGTTGCTGCTTTTCAGAAAGATTTTCATTATGCTGAAATATTTGCACTTTAAATATGGTAAGGCAGGTTTTTTTACACAGTAGGCTAGAATGTTCCCAAAACAGCTGCCAGCTCTGGGCTCATAGTAGACCTTTTAAAAAAAACAAAAACAACAACAAAAAAACCCCAAAAAACCCCCACATACCACTGCCAGCAAAAAGAGCTCTTTCCTATGTGTACAACAGCACCTTCCCATCAGTTCTTTACTCCATAAATTGTTTTGGGATGCCCATAAATAAGCTCTAACCTCTTTTTCCAGTCTCTCACCTGTCTTTGCTCCACCCCATGTATGGAGGAGAGTGGCAGAATGCACCGATGTAGAGAAGACCTGAACCGTCAGCAGGGCTTGGAGGGGTTGGGCTACTCCAAGAAGTGCCCATTCCTTAACGCTGCAGTGATTTTTTTCTTTTTTCTCTGTTTTGCCCCCTTTTCTGGACAACTGTCCAAGATCTGGCAGCCCTCAGAGGCGGGCTGGTTAATTGAGCAGAAAGGATGTTGTACCATGTCACTCACCAGCACTGGGAAGCTGGAGGCACAATGTGAATTGTGTTCATGTTCCCTCATCCGGAGATGTGCATCTCTTATTAGATTAATTTTTTTTAATTTATGCAGAAATACAGTGGGAGCAGCATTAATTCGCGCTAATGGTTGTGAGATCCATTGAGAGTTAAATGCATTTTTTGTAAATTAGTGAGGAAGCGGATAAACAATTATAAAAAAAACAAGAAAGGTACTTTTGCAACAGCAGTACGTGTTACTCATTTATCTGACAAGTGTTCTTTACTTTTAATTATATTTCATCGTTTGCTAGCAAATGCTCGGCTAGTAGATACTGTAATAATCCCGGTAAGTTGATACCTTGCTTTAGCATTTGTTAAACCTCTGTTTGGAAGGGGTATACCGCAGTGGCTGGGATTTTGGGGTGCACTATGGCCACTCAAGCCTGCGGGGGCTCCTGGAGGCCCCAGCTGATGCCTGAGTACCACAGAGACATGTGGTGCACCCACACCCTGGGAGATGCTCTTGTGCGCTCACTGCCCAAGCAAAGCAGGGAAACTCGGGGTGGGAGCGGAGGTGGGACCTGCACCAGGTTTGGTGGGGGGCACCAAGTGGTGGAGGTGCTGAGGTTTGTGGGCAGTCGCTCAGGGGGTCTGAAATCAGCTCGAGGCAAAGTCTCCTAAAAGATGTGCAGCTTCTCTGAGTTTTACCCCTTTTTTCAATTAATGAGTTTAGCTGCGTCCCTCCTTCACTGTGCCACCTCTACGTGCCTTCTGCTGTGACCAGTACCGTGCTGCTCTGGCCACTGGGGCCAACTGACCAGCAGGTTGGCTTGTCCATCAGGTGCTAAAATGAATATCCTCCACTTTTTCTGGAGGAGAAGACACCAGCTCACGCAGAAGCTGTGGAGGTGTTTGTGGTTGGACAGAGGGTGAAGCACGAATGTGATAAAAATGGCTTCAGAAAAAGAGCACGGTGCAGCTTGGCCAGCACAGCCAAGCTCATCGTGCCCAACGCTCTGCCGTTGGGTGGGCACCTGCATGGGCAGAGCTTAGTCCACAGCTCAGGGCAGGAAAGTCTGGAAAAACCCCATGAGATGTTCCCGTAGGCAGCCCTGTGTCCCTGAAATGGGATGAGTGAAGTGCAGACCAGGGCGGGTTTGAGCTCCTGTGGGACCGGCTGTCCCTGCCCAGGGGTGCGTGTCTGCAAGGTGCAAATCTGCAGGTGTCTTGGAGGGGTCTGATTAAGAGGATCCCCCAAGTGACAATCTCTGCTCCAAGATGGAAGCTCTGGAGGGAGGAGAGTTAGGGCAGGGATGTGCTCCCCACTAGCATCAGGCAAAGCATGCATAGTCAAGCTGACGTTACTGGTGATTCCAGTGAAACCAAGCCTAAACTGAGCCTTGGAGGACTTCATTGCTCTTCTCTTTCATGTGGGAAGATATTAGGGCCACGTGCAGTTTCTTTGGTCATCTTCCTTGATTTTGAGTGGGTTCCCATTTGCCCTTCGCCAGGATGCAACCGCAGGGCAGCTCCACCATACGTTGGCATGAGCCAGGACCCTGTGGGTGGCCAGGGTTTGGGCTCTGGTCTGAAGATGGTGCAGAGATGGACGTTGTATGGGTGGTGGCTTGGCGGTCTCTAGGGGCTTGCCTTTAGCCCCGTGTTTAATTGCAAGGGGCTTTATGCGTTGGCACAACCCTGGGCGCTCTCAGCCTGCAATGCGTGGCAGCCCTGGCTTACGTGTGCTGGCAGAGACCTACTATGGATGGGGTGACTTTTTTTATTTAACAGGAAGGTGGTTTGTTCTTAACTCAAGTGGATTTTTTTCCTTCCATTTGGAATACGGCTAAAATACAATGCAGGTACCGGGCGTAAATGAGCCTAGCAGGAAGAACACATGGAGGTGTCTCCAGGCAGGCTCGGAGGGGAGGAGGGATGGGGGCTTGATAACTGAAACTCCTTGGGAGGATAAAAAAAAAAAGCTTTTGGTTTTGTCTCAGCTTTGTACTTGGGCAGCCTGCCCACATTAGGGAAACATGAGCGCAAACGCACGAGACCTTATGCATTTTAAAATCTTCCTTCTCTGAGGGCAAGCTCCGGGTTAGTGGGTCGGCCGATTTAGGTGAACCGTTTAGCACGCGTTAAAATCACAATTTATGCAATCTGCGCTCTGGCTTTGAAAAGAGCGAGCAATCAGGTGCTTAGTAAAATCACCTCCAGCCCTTCCCTTTCAGTTCACTGCAAATAAACGCCTTTTTGGTTTGCATCATAAAAATGGATTTGGAGTCATTTTGAGTTGCTATCCTAGCGAGATGTGCCACGCAGGCTATGCAGGGATGTTCAGTGTGATTGAGGTTTGTGGGGTTTGGTGCTCGCACACCACCGGTGCCTGGGAGACCATTCAAATAAACATTTACTGGAACAGCACATTGCATGTCTGAGCAGTGCAGAAAGGCTGATTGGCAGGTGCACTCCTTCTTTTTGTTTCCCCTCTTGGATGAAACAGCAAAACAAAATTTAGTGTGGCTTAAAAAAAAAAAAAAAAATTATATGGAAATATGACTTTTTGTCTGACTCACTTTTTTTTTTTTTTAGCACGGAAGAGTCAGAGATTTTAAAGTTATGGTTCCCACAGCAACTGTAACTCTCATCTCTTGGGCATGTGTTATACTTTGCAGGACTGTATATGCTATTAAATTTATGCCTGGTGCGTGTATGTACGGCATGGCAAGCAGAGCAGCAACGTATGACGGATCTGCGTGGGCCTGATGGAGCAATCCTATGGGAACCCTTCCTTTAAACCTCTGGGCCAGATCCTGCACTGCCTCGCACCACCTCTTTCGGAGAGGATGGTTCCTAGGGGCTGTCGGCTCTGGGCAGGGTTAGGTGACATGGTTGTGATAACAACAACAGAAGACATTGTCCCATCGTTGCTGGAGCTCGGTGATATTGTAAGAGCCGTGAAAAGAGAGGGAAAAACCAGACACGATCAGTTCTCTTCGGGCTGCGGTTTGAGCAGCCGGCCCCACTCAGCAAAGCACTGAGGCGTGTGCTCTAGTCTCATGGACTGTAATGGGAATTAAACACACATTTAAAGTTAAGCATGTGGTTAAGCACCTTGGTGAAGCAGTGCTCAAATGGGGATTTGAAGCGTACAGGGAGAAAATGCTGTATTTTTTAGTAGGTTTGCCATGTGTCATTGCTGTCTTTTATGGAGAGGTGAGGTTGAGTTGTTTTTGAGCTCAGGACCAGATCAAGATCTTTTTGGAGGTTTTGTTGGGTTTTTTTCTTGTTGTTTTTGTTGTTTATTGGCTTTTTTTAATCCTGGTGTTCATCTCTTCCTCGTTAGCCTTCATGCTGGCTTGCTGTCTGTCCTTGGTCTCCTCCTCATGCCCTGCCTCTGTTTCCCTGCCTGATGCTCACCTGACCAGGGGCTCAATGGCTGATCCCTACAGCACGTGGGGGTCCGTGCTGTCAGAGGCTGGTTCTGATTCCTGGTTGGGGGGGACAATGTGTCCTCCAGACAGAAGCGGCTAAAGAAGGGAGCTTGCAGGACCTTTGCATCCCCAAGGTGTGCCAGCACTGCTCCATGTTTTGGGCAGGTGACCTCCAGTGACCGAGATGTCCCAGCTCTCCTGGGAGCATCATGCTTCCTGCAGTTGTGTTTCTTCTTGAGTGGTCCTCACTGCACGTGAAGCTCATAACTTCTGGTGCCACCCACCCCATGGGTGCAGGAAGAGAGTAAGCATCCTTCCAGCCTTGGTGCATGTTGTCGCTTCCCTGCTGCTGGCAGAGGCTGTGTGAGGACTGAGCAGGCTTGGTCAGGTCTGTGTCTGCAGGAGCATCTCCCGGGACAGGATCCAGCACCTTCCTGAACTCCAGGTGCTGCTGCTCCGTTCCTATCCATGAGCCCTGCCTGTAGCCTGCCCATGAGCCTCCTGTAGCAGATGTGGCTGCTTCTTCCAAAGCCTGTTCCCCACAGCTCTGTTTCTCTCCTGTCCTCTCCCTCCTTGCCCACTTTTGCTTGGCTCCAATAACCCTTCCTTGCCCTCCTGTACGATGTGCACTAGTGGATGGGGTCATCTGGGGCCTCTTCCTTCTACCTATCTCCTCCTACCACAAAGCTGAAGGGATGTCGGTATTTGAGACCTTTTCTGCCTTTTTAGACTTGGTTGCAATGGGCCAGTGTGTACGGACGTGAGAGGGGGGAGGATGGAGAGGCAGACAGGGGTGCTGGGGGTACAGAAACCTTGATGCTGCAGGAAGCAGCCAAAACTCCCCCCATTATGGGGTTGGCAGCTGGAGGCTGCTGTTATTCCTGCTCTAGGGAAGAGCACACTATAAAACATTGGTTTCCCTGCCTGCTGTTTCTTTGAAGCTGGAGGGATTGCGTGCCATCTGCGGGTATGTTCTGCAGCCCGGGAGGGTGAGGAAGCAGCAGGGTGCAGAGGAGGTCATGATGAACGGCAGCACGCAGGAGAGGGAAGACTCAGAGAGATGTCTGCAGAGATCAGCCTTGTTTTTCATTGTTAATGATGTGAAAGAAGGTGCAAACAGCATGTTAATTAAGATTTACGGGAGAAATATTTAAATTGAGAGGTGTAGCAAAGAGAGAAAGAGCAATAAGGCAAAGGAGTCGTGAGGAGAAGCAGGTGTGGTGTGGAGGTTTGATCTGGAAAGGGAAGAAGCAGATGCCGTGCAACCCAACACGTTAAATGTGATATTTGTCTTCCAAAGTTGTCCTGAGCGTACCTTAGTTGGGGCGTGGGTGCAGGGGTCCTGGTGCAGGTTCTGGCCTGGTAAAGGGACCTGTTGGCATGGGGCTGGGAGGCAGAGGATGGACAGACCTGGGGCTGCCCCTGGCCAGCATGACACCGACAGATCTTTTCTCAGAGTTTGTCTGGAGCAGATGGTTTGGCCGAGAGGATTGATTGCCAATTAACGGACACTGTTATAAGGGCTAATGTGGATGATCCCAGCTCTGGTTGTGGTTCACCCTAGGACGTGGCCGTGGAGGTTCTGTGCCCATGAGCAAGCCTCGGCCTGGTGAAGCGGTGTTTATGGGGTCTCCGTGCTGCCATTCACCATCGCTTTTAGTTAAATTAATTAGAAAACCGTTAGCTCAAATTACAGCATGGCTAAAACCTAATGCAAATGTTTGCTACACCTGCTCATTGAGCACTGCTTTATTATAGCCCTCGGCAATGGCAGAGGCGAGCCAGGAGAGGTTTGTGTGCCAAGCTGCGGAGGTCTGAGGTTTGGTCCTTGCTGGTGGCATCTCCCGCTTTGGTCCATGTGAGGTGGTCATGCCTTACCTGCCAGCTTGTGTCCGTGGTCTGGTGGTGCTTTCTGCATCTGGGTTGACCTAGGAGGGGGTGAAATATTTGAAAGAGAGATAAGATGCTCTAGAGCCAAGTGCTGTGACTCACGAAGAAATGTGGGGACGACAAAATTGGGGGACTGGAAGAGCAGAAGGGACTGCAGGGTCTGCTCTGCCCTCCAGTGCTGCACAGGGTGCAAGAATTCCCTGAAGCCTTTACTTCTCATTTGAAAGAAAGTGTAACTTTTCTGAAAGCATCCAGGCTTGATTTTAAAAAAACAAAACAAAACAAAAAAAAACCTGACAGTGATGGATAATCCACTACAACCCTTGGTAAACTGTTCTGGTGTTTAATTACCTTCACGGCCAAGAAGGAAAGAAAGGAAAAAGTACACAATGTGAAGAGCCCAGGATTGTGTGGTTATTGCCGATAGCTGTTTGCTTACTGCGGCTCACCCGTTGGGACTGCGCGGGGCGATGCGATGCTTCGGCAGCAGGGTCCTGCTTACCCTGGCTCCGTCTGCGTGCGGGGTTTGTGCTGGGCAGGCAGGCCCAGGGGGGCTGACTGTCCTTGGAGCGATGGCCCTGGGCTGCCAGAGCCCCCCATGTCACCCAGCAGCAGGCAGTTCATGATGGGGCCGGTTGTCAGCACAATGAAGGACGAGAAGTGGTTTTGGATGTTGTATGGGAGCAATATTGGCTTGAAAGTTAGAAAAGAAATAGGGGATATTTTCCCTCCAGGGCAAAACTTTGTGTTCAGAGGAAGCAGCAGGGGGGGTTCAAGTCAACCCCGGGCCTAATGCTGCAGTGATTTGCACTGATTTTGCTTTGCCCTGCAGAAGGGATGCTTTGGTGTGACAGGTCTGCTCAGCCCAGCCTTGTTCTCCTCCAGCCTGGGCCTTGCTTCCATGACTTCAGCCCTTCTTGGCGTGGCGGCTGGCGGACTGTCAGGGCTTGCTTCATGACAGCTGGGCTGCGTCGCTGCATTTGACTGCAAAGCCGCAGGGCTGGAGGGCTCCCGTGGGGAGCCGTGCCAAGTCCGTCCTGCTACGGGGAGCAGCAGGGAGCAGGGCTGACCAAGAAGCCCGGGCAGTTGGGAAAGCTGGAACCTGTTGCATGAAGGAGTTGGTCCAGACCCCAGAGGAGCAGCAGGACTCCCTCGTCTTTCACCGCTTTGGTAGAGAGGAGGGGTGGCCTGTGTTCAAAGCAGCACATGCATCCCCTTGCTGCTCGGAAATTGTTCAGCGTCTCAAACAGATGCCCAAACAGTGGTCGCCCTCCAGGTCGGCACCTTGGCAGCCTTCATAATTTATATGAGCATCCAATCTCTGGGGCTTCGAGGTGGCTTCTTCCATTGGTTTTCCTTTGCTGTTTCAAATAAGTCGCAGCCGTGCTGCTTTCCAGCTTCAGCTGCAGCTTGCTCCTGGGCCACGAGCCCTGCAGTTCTGTACACGCATGGGTTGTCCCCACCAGCCCTCTTCTCCCCCATCCTCCTCCTCCCATCCTTCCTTCTCCCATTCCTGTGGGTCTTGGAACCCTCCAGTGCCCGGCGGCTCCCGCTTGGCCGGCGCAGGGCACATGGGAGCGCGGTGGGAAGGACATTACGCGGGAGAATATGCATGTTCACAGCTCAGAGGATTAAAGGCCCGTGTTCTTATCACTGCAGAACAGAGTATTATAAATCCAGCCTTAGAATACCAAATCCCCGCGCGGCTCGGCCATTGTTTGGGAATATTAAAAAGCTCGGAGACAGAAATAATCAGTTTCCGAATGACACATTGTCAAATAAAACATTTCTCATATTATCCCATCCTTCCCCTTTCTCTCTCCCGCTCCCTCAGTTGGATAATTTAACATGAAAAATAGATTAAAATGAGGCTGGCTTGAATGCCTCCTAAGTTTGACTTTTTTCTTTTTTTTTTTTTTTTTTTTTTTCTTTTTCCCCCAGGAAGCTCTCCTGGTGTGCGCTGTGGTTAAACAAGCAGCTGCCAGCGTGGGGTCAAGGACGAAAGGAGCTTGTTGAAACTGAGCCGGCTGCTATGAGCCCACGAGTGCTCGCCCAAAGGGCTGGCCCAGGCACCCCCAGGCAGAGAGGGGGCTGCTGGGGCCGCTGTCTTGGTGGCCGACAGAGCCGAGATTTCCAGCTCATCCCCAAAGGATGTGGGAGCTGTGGCTGGGCTGTGCTGGGAGCCTTTGGCTTCCTTGAGCCAACCCTGTTGGTCCCAAACTGGGGTGGGGGGGACAGCACACTAATAACCTCCATGCCTTTTTGTAACTCTCCCAAGCAGAGATATCTTTAATTTAGCAGGCTGGCAGGTTTATGGCTCCAAGCTGTTTCCCGGGGGCAGGCGCAAGGTGAGCCTGGCCAGGCAGATGCATGGCCCCAGCGCTGCCACAGGTGCCCAGACCCTTTCCCTGGGTCCAGCTGGCAAAGCTGCTCCTTGTGCAGGGCTTCCTCAGTCACCCTGGCCTTTTCTGAGCATTTGGGCTGTCTCTGGTTGTGCTTTTCCAGGGTGGGCGAGTGCCCACATGGCTGTGGGTGCGGAGTGCCCTGCTCTGCCCTGCAGCCACTTCGCAGTTGCAGAGAGCACCCAGGCACGAGCGATGTCCAGCCAGGCGGCTTGGGGACTTGGTGGTGAAGCCTTGGAGAAGGCTTTTCCCAGCAGTCAGATCCACGAGTGTTGTTCTGAAACCCTTCTGTAAAGTGAGAGCCCTTGCTTTGCTGAAGGATGTTGGCACACAAGAAGGACCACATTTTGCAGAGTGGTTCATCGTGTTGAAGTTCATGGCCCTGCTGTGTCCTTGTCACCAGGCCTCCCTTTTGGAGGGTCTGGTGTGCCGTGGGTTCTCTCCTGCAAAGTGGGCTTCCAAGGAAAAGGTCCATATTCAGTGCTGAGGGGTGTTGGGTGGCTCGCGTGGGTGAGCTCCTGTGATGCACCGAGGTCTCCGTGCATCAGGCGTTGTGCAAACCTGAGGAAACGTGTTTATGCTCTTCCAGGCTGAGGTGTCTATGCTGCTGCTTGCTTCTGAGCATGGAAGGCCAGGAAGGGTCTTCATTCCACTGGTCCTTCAGGTGCTCCACTACTGCAGGGCATGAACCCAGTCGGCACAGCGAGCCTTGCCCTTCTCCTACACAGAGGTCCCCGAGAATCTCCTGGATGCTGACCCTCCTTTCCTGATCATGCCTATCATCTAAATTAGAGAAGTTGAGCTGAGCAATGTCCTCCTGAATCCCTGAGCCCTTCTTCCGTTAGTGCCCATGTGGGGGTAAAGGTGGGGGCATCCTGGTGGGAGGTGCTGGGCTGGGTTCCTCTCTGTGGTGGGTTCTGGTGCCAGGGTGGCCCTGGGAAGGGTCTCTCCTCTGCTCTGGAGGCCTCTCCCCCCACTAACTCACCCTGTGAGCAGCAATTTTCAATGCTGCCTCTTTACAGCTGATCCTGCTTATGAGTCGGAGCTGTGCTCCAGGTACAGCACGGTGCTTTGTATCGAATGCAGATGAAATATTTGAATGTCTCCGATTTGTTTTTTTGCACGCTCTGCAAAGTTTTGGGCTGTGGCCTCCCCTGTGCCAAAGAAATGCTTCCCCTGCCCTGGCTGTTCCACATCACGCTGCAAAGCCCCAAGTGCTCGCATTGCTCCTGATTTACATGCCCTGCTTTGCTTGTCTGCCACGGGATGAAATTGCTCTGATGCTGCGGAGATTAAGAGGCTGGAAGCTGGCACGTGCACAGCTCCTGCCCGCGCCGGGCTGAGCGACTGTGCCTGAATTTAACCTCCAGAGCATCCAGGGGCAGGGCTGGCTCCCTTCAGCACTGCCCAGCTGGCTCCTTTGGGAGGAGAGGCTGCTTCCATGGACATAAGGATATTTAGGAAGTTTATTTTTCTAGTAAAAATTTTCTTTTTTTTTTTTTATGGTAATGTAGTTGGGAGCTGTATTGAATAAAATTTGGGGGTGGGGGAAGAGGAGAGCTTTGCAGAGAAGGTCCTGGTCTGGAATACGTTGTGCTGTGCACCCCAGGGCTGCAGATAAAGTCTGGTTGAAACCATAGGCAAATCACAACCAGAACTGGTGGAGCTGGTGTAACCGTGCCCCAGGGAGCGGCAGTTGCGTGGTGCCATTTGTTGCACCGTCATTTCTGTGAAATGTTGTGTGTCTCTGCTGAGGCTTTACTGCTCTCATGTCGGTGGCTAGGTTGTTTTAATGAGGGTTTTTTTTTTTTTTTTCTCCTAAGTGGTGGGATGTGGTTGCCTCCTCCCACCTCACTGTGCAGGGCAGGGGGGGGGAGCTTGCCCACCTCAGCCCCTGTGCACATGGGTGGGTCGGGGGGCTGGGGGGACCCCGGGGGTGCCTGGTAAGATCAAAGTCCCTGGGAGAGAGGCAAAATAACTTGGGCAGAGCTGAATTGGGGGTGTCACTGTGTTGTCCCCAACCAAAGGCCACCTCCAGCATCCCGCTGCTCCTGCCTGCGGTGTCCCACCCCAGAGGTGGCTGGTCCGTGCACCCATGCATGGAGCATTGATGAAAGGGTGCTCTGGGGGTGGAAGAGGAGAGTGTCCGTGGATGCTGGCCCATCCCTATGCCCCGTGCATCTCCTGATCCTGCCCTTTGCTCTTCTGCAGGGTGGGCTGATCGCGCTGCTCCTGCTCCTCTTGGTCTTCACGGTGGCTCTGTACGCCCAGCGGCGCTGGCACAAGCGCCGCCGCATCCCACAGAAGAGCGCCAGCACCGAGGCCACCCACGAGATCCACTACATCCCCTCGGTGCTGCTGGGCCCCCAGGCCCGTGAGAGCTTCCGCAACTCACGCCTCCAGGCCCACAACTCGGTCATTGGGGTGCCTATCCGTGAGACCCCCATCCTGGATGACTATGAGGACGAGGAGGAGGAGGAGACCCCACGGCGGGTAGAGCCCAGCACCAGGGAGGATGAGTTTGGCAGCCAGGTGACACGGACACTGGAGAGCCTGGGCCGGGGCGGGGAGGAGAAGCCCGACTACGAGAAGAAAGGTTTGTGGCTTTTCTCTCTCCTCTTTTTTCCTCTCCCTGTCCTTCGCCGGCATGTCTGTCCTGCGCAGTGCCACCTGGAGAGGACGGCTGAGCCATACATAGCCTGTGGCTAGTGCTTGGCTCTCCAGGCTTTGGTCCTCGGCTGTCATCTACAGGGTGGTTTGCAGACCTCGTCCTGGTGCTGCCTTCCTGAGAAGGGAATCGCCTCTGGATGGTGCTGGGGAAACTGAGGCACAGTGGCTGTGAGCCCTCAGCCCTGAGGACCAAGTCCCGTGGTCCCATAGCACGCCCTGACTGCGCTTTGCTGGTGGCTCAGGTGCCGTAGGAGCATGTGAGCTGTGTGCTTGGGAGCTCCACCGAGATGTGGATTCATAGGATTTGACCCATCTCCTTTGTTGCATCCTCTTCCAAAACCAGTCTCCCATTTCTAGTGTGAGCCTGCCCGGTGTGATGAGACGGGAAGCTGATGGCTCTGCTTTCATGCTGAGTGGTGTGTCTGGTCCTAGCAACGGCAGGGACCCCCAGGAAACCCCCAGCAGGTTAGGGGCTGCCTGGCTGGGGGGACAGAGCTGGCATTTCCCCAGATAGGGGAGTTGCTCTTTTGCCATGAGCTTGTGCAGCACTATGCATGGGACAGCGCGGAGTCACTCCTGCTGCTCCAGCAGTGCTGGAACTCCCATCTCCTTAAGATGGGAATGCTGGCATTCATACCAACTTCTTGCCGCAGGTGAGTGCTAACACACGGGCATCAATCAGGCCGATCTTCCCTCTCTAGGTGGCAGAAATGTTCGTTGCCTTGCTGTCAAGTAGGGCATCGGTTCTAGCGAGCAAATGTGTCGGTGCACTGGGACTCCGCCAGCTCACTGAGCCTTGATGCTCCTCCGAGAGCTGCTCCATAAAGCTGTATTTTCCACTAGTGGCAAAGCAGCCCCTGTGCTTTATTTTCTGAGCAGTCAGACAAACAATCCTGTAGTCATAGAATCATAGAATCACCTCGGTTGGAAAAGACCTTTAAGATCATCGAGTCCAACCGTTAACCTAGCACTGCCATCCCACCACTAAACCATGTCCCTGAGCACCTCATCTATCCGTCTTTTAAAGACCTCCAGGGATGAGGACTCCACCACCTCCCTGGGCAGCCCATTCCAGAGCCTGACAACCCTCTCGGTGAAGAAGTTTTTCCTAATGTCTAGCCTAAACCTGCCCTGGCGCAGCTTCAAGCCATTCCCCCTCATCCTATCGTCTGTTACCAGGGAGAAGAGGCCGACCCCCACCTCACTACAGCCTCCTGTCAGGTAGTTGTAGAGGGCGATCAGGTCTCCCCTCAGCCTCCTCTTCTCCAGACTAAACAACCCCAGTTCCCTCAGCCGCTCCTCGTATGACTTGTGTTCCAGACCCCTCACCAGCTTGGTTGCTCTCCTCTGGACCTGTTCCAGCAAGGCAACATCTTTCTTGTAGTGAGGGGCCCAAAACTGAACACAGTATTCGAGGTGCGGCCTCACCAGCACCGAGTACAGGGGCACGATCACTTCCCTGCTCCTGCTGGCCACACTATTCCTGATACAAGCCAGGATGCCATTGGCCTTCTTGGCCACCTGGGCACACTGCTGGCTCATATTCAGCCGGCTGTCAATCAGTACCCCCAGGTCTTTTTCCACCAGGCAGCTATCCAGTCACCTGCAAACAAAGTCATCAGGGCTGTAGATCTAAGGCAAGCCCATAGAAGCCCTGTGCGGAGTTGGAAATGGCAGATCAGAAAATTCTCATTGTGGGAAGAAGTGCAGAGCTGAATCCGTGTGGATGTGATGGACAGGCAGAGACCCCAAATGTGAACCGTGTCCCACTCGTGGTGTTTGGCATGGCAGGTAGGTTAGAAAGAAGCCTATACAGTTCTATAAGTGCTGGTTCTGGCTGCTGCCTGCCCCTATGCTGCTGACTGCTTGTAAGGTGTAATATTGGACAACGCCGCATTGTAATTGCCGCATTTTTGTAAGGTATAAATCCCCTGGTAGTGGCTGTAGGGAGCTGGGCAGCAAGAGCTGGGCTCGGGTACCCATTCTGGAGTAGGCAAGGTACTGAGGATGCTCTGTGCCTTCCCTGAAGGTGCTGGGCTGGGACTTGGAGGAGCTCTGGTCCCTTTGGGGTTCCCCCACCCCAAAGCTGCCCAGCTGAGAAAGTACGTACTGGTGGGGTCCCTCTGGTTAGAGCGGTTCAGCGTTGGCACAGCAAGTAGCCAAAGGTTGGGCACAATAGGACAGACAGACAGGGTTCTCTACAGTCACCACGTATGTGGTGGCACCCGTTGCTGGCTGTACGGGTATGCAGGAGCAGAGGGGAGCCCGTACGGACAGGGCTTGGCAGCGCTGCCGCAGGCTGAGCAGCTGGGGAGGCGCCTTACCTGCTATCAGCCTGGAGGGCTTCTCCTGGGAGAAGAGGAGAGACTGAACCACGGGTGACGGGTCCTGGTGATGTCTCTTACTGGAAGGTACTCTGGAGCTCTAGGAGGAGGCTGATGCGAGAGCCTGTATAAAGCAGTCTAGACTGGCTGCTCTTTATTTAGTTGTTCTCTTAACTAAAAATAAAACTCGTGCTGCTGAGCCATGCAGTTCTGCTCTCTGCACTCGGAGAACCGTCACAGAGAGGGCCGGGCAGGCTTTAGGTGCTGCCCCCTGCCCATGCATGGGGATGGAGGGGCTGTGGCCTGCATGGGTCCAACTGCATGACTTAGGGGGATGTTTTCCCTGCACAGAGAAGAGCAGTGCTTTCCCCAGAGTGTTTGGGCTAATGCGCGCTTGATTGCCTGCATTTTTAAAGTCTGTCTCTCGGTGGCTGCAACACCCACCTCTGCTTATTGAAATGTCATTAGAAGCCATTTAATATTGTTCACCTGCAATGCACAGCAAAATGCGTTCAAATAAACAAAAGCACGTTTAGGACGTTAGTGCTGATTGCTGAGCGCCTCGAGCAGGAGCAAGGAAGGGGTGTGCTGGCTCCCTCTGCGCAGGGAAGGGGCTTGGGGTGATGCTGGACTGCCCTTCCCTTCTTCCCGTGAGCATGTGGGATTTCCATAAAGTCCAAGCAGTCCATGCCGGAGCGCCCACGGTGGCAGTGCTGGGGGACAGGGACTCTTCTGAGCTCCATGGAGGAGACTGTGTCTCTGAGCAATGGAGCCAGGCATTGCCCAGATGATGTATCGTGCCTGGAAAGCAGGTCCCTGCACCTGCGACGGTCCTAAATGGTGGCTGAGACTGTGTTTCTTGCACCCTTTAAGTGCTTTTTACTCTTTCTTTTAAGCAAGGTTATTACGATGGTGATGGTTATCATTGCTCAAACAACCATGAGGTGCCTGGGGGTCCATCTGCCATCCTTGGGTGCTGATCTGAGCATCCCTGTTGGCATTGCACTTTGTGTATGGCTGGCTGTTACCAGCCCGCGGTGTTCCCCAGCCCTCTGCTTGGTGAGAACCAACAAATGAAAGCCTTCATATATCGTAACTGAGCTACCTTTCTTATTCTTTCATATTCTCTTCTTTGTTTTGCTTTTCTATAAATTATTTAGAGTTGTGTGAGTGGGGAAGACAGCAGTAACTGCATTTCAGTCCTCTTCAAAACATAATAGTAAACAAGATCTAAGGCAGAATATTAAACTATCTGAGGGCTTCAGGAATTGGCAATAAAGAACTTCTTACAGTGACTGAAAAATCCCCCCAGGCCGGGGCTGCAAGGTGCCTGCAGGGCCAGGGCTGCCCCCGGCTGTGAGAGGTGTTCACAAATGCTCCCACCAGTTCAGCTCGTGATGCTGCTGGGCTTTGCACCTTGCGTCAAGGCAGGTTTGCGTCTTGCCTGGTCTCATCCTTCCAAACTGTGCCGGTTCACTGTGTGTTTCCTCCCAGATGGACACTCTTGGATGAGGCTTTGCTCAGGAGTCAAACTATGGTATGTGCTAATTGCTCTTCTCTGCTGAAGCTGGCCAGAGTCTGGATGGCCAAGGATGAGATGGCTGTAGTTCAGATATAGGATTTATAGGCTAGAAATATAAATGTACATGCTGTGGGCTTTGCACCCCGACCTGGTTTGCACACGCGTGGGAAATGCGGTGATCTGGGAAGCGTTGGATGTGCTGTGTGCTCAGGTGTTTGGACCGGTCCATGAGCAGCAGATGCAGCCGGGATTCCCACAGGAATGCGGCAGGAGGGATGGGGAAGCTCCACAATTGGTGCGAGCAGACACCACATACCTGGAGATCCCCAGGGGCTGGAAATCAGTTCTGCTCAGGTATGGTTTTACAGGTGGATTGAAGATGGGTACATCAAGGGAAGCCCAGCTGGAGCATGGCCCTAGCTTGAGGATGGGGTCAACTTTCCCCCCACTGCCCGGCTGCCTGGCTGGAGCTGCCAGGTTTCGGTGCAATCACTGGGGCTGGACGAGGAGCTGTGCCCGCATCCTGGGGAGTCCATCAGGGCCCAAGGGAAAAGCTCTCCTTGCTGCTCTTGCAGCGTAGTGTTCTGATAAGCCATCAGCTGGGACTTGTCAGCGGGCTCCAAGCAGTATCATCACTGGGACTGTCACTAGAAGCTCTTTCAAGTGTCACTTCCCAGCATTAATTACCAGGGATGGCAAATCCGATAAAGATGGAGCATTTCGGCTCGCCCTCCACCTGCCTGCGCTGCTTGCTTTCCCCCTCATGCCGGGCAGTGATTGATTTGCAGGTGCCGGGTTGCACCGGTGGTGGGCGCTTCCCATCATTTGGGATTTGTGCACCCCGCATTGTGCGGCTGTTGGACTTGATTTCCCTTTCCATGAGGAAGAGTGTGGGTTTTTTATTCCCCACCTGGAGCTTCTGGATGTATCAGGTCAGGTAGGGAATTGCGCTGGATGACTCTGCTGCGTACAGCCCTGCAGAATGGGAGAGAAGTCCCAGCCTGGGAGGTCGAGCAGCACAAATGTCTGTTTTGCAAATCACGGGCAAGCAGAGCACGGATCAGTGAGCCAAACTTTCTTCCCAAATCTCAGGCAGAGCTCCGCAGCGATGAGGGTGGGAGGGCTACTCCCGCGCAGTGCCAGAGCATCTGAAGTGAAGCCCAGTGCAAACAAAACACAGGAGCAATGTGCTGAATAATGACATCTAGCAACAAGCGCGTCTGAGTGATAAAGTTAATGAAATTACAGGTTCTGACCTGATAGCGGGCTCTGCTGTGGGTAGATAAACAGCAGGGCAAAGATGAGATGTTTATTTCTCCCTAGCTGCAGTTGTAATCTGGATGCGCTGTGCAGGGCCATTAACATTATTACTGTTATGCAAAATCATTTTTGACTTGGGGGAGAAAAGAAAAAAAAAAAGAGAAAGAAAGAAAAATCCCCCAACTCCCTAGAAAATGGAAAGCTGACAAAATTAGAATTGCAGCAGGAGCACAAACTGACCTGGTGACATTGCACAGAGCCCAGATGAATTTAGACAGAAGAAAAATCTGAGGCAGTTTAAGAAGAAAAGTAGTCTTTTTTTTTTTTTTTTTTTATATTAATAAAATGAAATGGAGTGAGGAAGGAGGTGATAGCCAGGCAGTCCTAATTAGCCGAAAGGTGTGGAAAGGGGGCTGTGCTGTCTCCTCACAGGTTTGGGTTCCCTCTGGCAACTAGAAGGTCTCCAGGGGTTTTGTGCCCCGTGGGTGTGCGTAGCACCAAGTGGGGTCTCCTGGCATGGGGTGTGCTTTCTGGGGTCTTGGTCTTTGCTGGGGAGACCCCTGTGTCTGAACCCAGTCCCTGTGTGTATGCAGCATTCTGCGATCAAGGGGATTTGGGTAAATTCTTGCAGGTGATGCCCTCGCTGCCTCCGTCCTCGCTGCTCTGGGTAGTTTCCAGTCCATGCTCCTGATGATTTCTGCTCTCCTGCCTTCCCGGAGCAGATGGCCTCAAGCTCCAGCCCTTTGGGAGTTTCTAACTTGCTTTTATCTTTTAAATGCACCTGGTTGTCATCTTTACCAATGTGGTTTCATCCTACAGCAGCATGAGCCCTTTGCTTCTGTCCACCGAGTGCTGTTTGAGGGGGTTTGGCCCCAAGTCCATCGCAGGCAGCACCGCCACATCCCCAGACAGGGGGGGGGACACGTTGGATGCACAGAGATGGAGTTAGTAAATGAAGGCAGATAAAAGTCTGGCAAGCCTGAATATGGGGTTACCCACAAGGTCCCCAACAAGAAAATTTTGCCCAATCAAATCTCCTAAGGATCAGTGAGAAGCAGAACTTCTGCCTGGTGAAAACTGAGGGGAAAATAGATGTCAGACTTGAAAATAGAGTATCTGCAATTCCAGTCCTGCAACAAAGGACCCATCTTTATTTTCTCAGTTTCTTTCATGTTCAAAAAAAGAACTTTTCAAGCGGGCCTTTGTGCTGGCTTCACAGACTCTGCAGTCTGGGTATGGTCTCCAAGTCTAGACAGGAGACAGGACTTATTACCGATGGTAGCGATGATTAATACCGTAGGCATATCAAAGGTGTGGTTGTGCAGTCATCTTGAATTCATATCTCCTGGACTTTCTTCTCACCTGCTGTGTTAACTTAGGTAAACCTCTGAAGTTTCTCTTACTTAATCCATGGATGCTTTTCTCTGTAGTGATAGTGAGAGGCTTTTGAGCATGCCTGGAAGATGGCCTGGCACCTAGAGTGAACCTGGAGATGTAGATCCAGCTCCACGCTGCTGCTGGCTGCTTTGGTAACCCTGGCCATGTCACTTAATGGTCTAGTCCTCATCTGTGAGTTGGAGAGGGGGAACCAAGCCAGACAGCAGGCAGGGCGGCACAAGGAAATGTTGGGAATTGCTAATGTAAGGGGTTGTGGTCCCAACAGCTTCCCAGCCAACTGCTCTGGGTGATGCAGTCCGGGAGAACGGCAGGAGAAGGGTTTTTGGCGGGGGAGACAAGTGGCTTAGGTTTGAGACAAAAGCAAAAGGCAGGCAGGGGGATGGGTCTGGTGATGAGGAAAGGGAGCTTCCTATGCCACCCACCACCGCTGGAGCAGCTGTTCTGGTGGCTGCATCTTCATCATCATCTTTGCCTCCCAGTGAAGACTCCTTCAGGGAGAGGTAAGGCAGCACTCTGGCCCGAGGCCACCATGTCAGGGCTGAGGAAGGGGATGCTTTGGGGGCTGAGATGTAGAAGAAGAGGACAGGTAGTTAAGCTGCGCCCTGGAGTTGCTATTGATGACAAATATAAGAGCTCTGTGGTATCTTGGAGGTGAGATTTAAAGACACAGTGTGAGTCGGTGGTGATGCCCCCATAACAGGCAGGGTGATGGTGTTCTCTGTGATGGAGAAGGAAGAGCCCATGGGCAACAGGAGCAAGATGACTGGGCATGGCTGTCCCCAAGCTGACAGCCCAGCGTCCTCGAGGGGACATCTGCACCCAGCTGGGCTCATGGCTGCCAGCGGGGAGGTCCCTGTCATGCCAGTCTGTGCCGTCCCTGGTGCCTGTGCTGGGGCTGGGAGCCACTGTCTGCAGCTGCCATTTGCTCAGGTAGGCAGATGCAGTGCCACCCTGAATCCAAGCATTAACCAGAGGCTTTCTGAGCCTTTAATAAATAAAATGATGGCTTAACGCTTGCAGGGGCTGGAAGCTAAAATGGGACAGTACGTCAGGCCGGCATCTGATGTGTCTTGGGGCTCTGTCTTCTTTCCAGTGACCTGATGGGATCACGACCCTCTTTGTACGTGATCAGCTTTTCCCAGCTCTAATCCCCGCCAACTCCTTGCGTAATTTACAGAGACCTTTGCAAACATATATTCACATAGCCTGCCTGTGGAAAGTGGTTTTTGCAGTCTGCAATTCCTGGCTGAAAAACCTAGCTGCAAATTTCAGCTTTATATAAATAAAAAAAAAAAAAAGAGGCCCAACAGGGTAGGAATTGGGTCCTGATTCAAGAAAATATTTAAGCACATGCTTAGCTACTGTCTCGGGTATTAGAGAAATTAAACATGTCTTTATGTCCAACGTGCTTAATTCCAACTGCTTTGAGTGCATTAACGAAGAGAATAGGGGCCCCAGTTGCAGGGGTTGCAATGGATACGCTATTGGGTCCTTCAGTTTGACCATGATGCCAGCTCTGACTTTAATGTTGATTTGAAAATGTCCATACCTGCCAGGGAAGTGCTTTGATTTCCAGAGAGATAAACACCATTGTAATTAATAATTGCCTTTTGAGCTCTGAACAGAGAGCTTCCAGGCTGGAGTTTTAGGTGTGTTTTGATCACCCCATCACACCAAACTGGTTTCCTCCATCCCAAATTTGGATTGTCCTCATCAGCATGGTAGGAGGGAATGATGGTGTCTTGGCCTGGCGGTCCTGCGGGACACGCTCCCCCTCCCTTGCACCTCCCAATAAGGTGGCTGAAGGTAGCACCACGGGTACATGGGAGCATGCCCAGGTCTTCCCAACAAGACCCGTGTCCAAGGTGCCTCCTGCCTCCAGCAGCAGGTCAGAAGGGATGGGGAAGTTCCCGGGGGCTGGTGGCCTCTTGGTCCTGCATTCCCCTGGCTGAGGGAGGGGCTGTGCTGGTGTGTGCTTAACGAGTAATTAAGGCATAAACATCTCTCAGGCTGACTGGAGCTCTTTCTGGCCCACCATTGAGAAAGGACTCATAGGTTGGATTTCCTGATGAGGTTTTCTTGTTTTTTCTCCCTTCCCTTTGCTATATCCCCACTCATTAATTTCATGAGAGAGAGGAGGGAAGAAGCAAATGGAAAAGCGGCTTCTGATGGTGCCATAGCAAATGGAAGAGAAAAGAGGTGGTTTAATATGCCAGCATTTTGCTGAGCATCCCAAAGGGATGGCAGTTTCATGAAGTCCTGCTGGTTTGCAAGGCTTGGGCTGGTCTCACCCTGACACTGCACGTCCATGTGGGAAGAAATACCCTTGGTCATCCCCTCTCCCAGCCACAGCTGGGTGACTTGTGGCTCCTCAAGTCAGCAACAGCTCTTTTAACACGGGTTTTTGTTGGGTTCTGTGGGGCTGCTGATGCCCGGTGGAGATGTCGTGGCAGTTTTGTGTGCAGTAGCCCTGATTCCCCAGGTGTCCAAAGTGCTTTTTGTCCAGGTGAAATCACAAGCTCACAGAAGATGAGCTGTGAAGTTTTGGCTGCCCAAGGAAAACAAGCCATCAGGAACTATATTTATATAAATGCCAGGCGTGTGTTGTTCATCACTTTGTGCATTGCTATGAATGTTTGATAAAGCACTCCATTATTTAAGGCATAGCTGGGTTGTAGGCCAGTTGTTGACCAGGATTAGCTTTGAGGTGATTTTTTTTTTTTTACTTTTTTATTATTTTGCCTGATGTAAAACCTAAAAAAAATAATAATATAGTGGCTGTTTATTCCCCTTGGGAGATCCTGGGGAACCTCATGTGTCCTCCCATCTCCTGGGTTTCTGTGCTGGATTGCATCTTGCAGTGTCCTTGTGTGCAGAGGACCTGGGAGAGCTTCAGGTCTGCCCAGGGCTGTCCTTCCATGGTGTCAGCATGGAGCAAAAACCTGCCAGCATTTTCTGAAGTCAGGCTGGCCAGGAGAAGAGGACACGGGGTCTGGGATGAAGAACAACCCCACAACGTTCCCCATTTCTGCTGGAAATATATAGGTGCTGGCGAGTGCTCGGGCAGCCCCTGGGATGCACGGCTGAGAGCTGAGGCTGCTCCAGATCCCATCGCCTGCCTGTGAGCGATGGGTTTGTCTCAGTCCGTGATGTTCAGAGCTTCTTCACCGTGACTTTTAGCAGCATTGTGGCTGCCAGTCAGCGTGTGTGAGATGCTGTCCCCATTGGTCTGTCTTGGGCTTATGGGTTTTATGGGGAGGGGAGCAGGGAGGGCAGCAGTGGCGCCAGCTCTTCGCTCTGTTTGCACGTTCCCTTCCTACCGGTCGTGTTTTACCTGGCTACGGCGCAGAGACAGTGAGTTTTGTCAGCTGGCTCCTAAGGAAGATGGATCGAGGCTGGGCACCTGCACTGATATTAGGTCTGCGGGCACCTTCCAGCCCCATTTATCATTAGGCAGTGACCTACTCGAAGGACTGGTGGGAGAGGAAACTTCTTAACAAGGTGCTTGAAATCAATCCTTCCTGACAGCCCCGCTGAGTTACAGCACTTGTGGTGACTCACCCACCAGGTCCTGCGGGGTCTGGCTGTGCTCGGCCTCTCTTCTTTGCCTGTGTGGCTTGGAAGTGGTTTGCTTTGATAGCCTGGGCTCTCTGGGTGTTCCCTCAGCTCCAGGTCTTCTCCTGAGACAACAAATCAGCTCTCGGCTCCTTCTTTCCTGCCTGCTGCCTGCACCCATGTGCTTGCTGGTGTGGGAGGTGGTTGGTCCCTGCCACTGCAAGGGGGCTCCTTTTGGTGGTGTTTGTGCTGTGCGGGCACGGCTGAAGCTCCTTGGCCCCATTGCAATATGGGGTTTTGGTGGTTTGCCCTTCTCTGGGTTGGCGTCACCCCCTTGTTCTCCCCGGCACATGGTAGGGAGTTGCTGGTACTGTGAAAAGGTAGCGCCTTGTCTACTGGGTAAAGGAAATTTTAATTTCCAACTAACAAATTCGTTCTGCACTATGCTGCCGAGCAGGGAGTTGGATGGTGGTTGAAGACTGGAGAGGGGCCACCATGCCACGTTTTGCTGGCCATTGCTGTTCCTGGAGCCCTGCCCTGCCCGTGCCCATCCCTAGGGGCACTGGGGCTTGCTCACGCTTGCTTTACAGATGCCTAAGTGCTGCTGCCTCCCGGTTTATCCCCCAGCTGGTGGTTCCTTGGCCAGGTGGGGATAGGGCTTTCTCCTGCCCTCGGTGGGTCTCTTCCCCAGCTGGCTCCACGGGGCATTTTTTCCACTGGATTCATGGAGTTGTAGGAGACGTGCGGTGGAGGGAGGGAGCTGGATGTCAGCGCTGTATTCTTGGGTTGACATCTCTCCTCCACGCAACATTAGCCTGGGCCACTTTGTGAGCCCATTAGCACCAAATCGTGAAGCTTCCTCCAGAGTCTTCTTATTTAACTTTTCAATTATTTTATAACTTTAGGAGCATTAGCTGCTGCTGAGGGTCTGCCCATCTTCCCTGCTCCTCTCTGCTTGCTGCGTAAGCAAAATAGTTATGGTGTCTCATAAAAAAAGGGAAGATAAAGGTTTTATTAGAGTGGAGATGGTGGGAAGCAAGAGTCTCTGGTGGCCTGGACCTTCTTGGTGCTGGAGCAGGGGGAGATGGGGCAGCATCCCATGGCTGAAGGCTTTTCCTTGCAAAAGCAGAAATGGGGTAAAGAGACAGATCGTAGAATCATGCAGTAGTTTGGGGTGGGAAGGGACCTTTAAAGGTCATAGAATCATAGAATGTTTTGGGTTGGAAGGGACCCCTAGAGGTCATCTAGTCCAACCCCCCTGCAGTGAGCAGGGACACCTTTAACCAGATCAGGTTGCTCAGAGCCCCGTCCAACCTGGCCTGGAATGTTTCCAGGGATGGGGCCTCCTCCACCTCTCTGGGCAACCCGTTCCAGTGTTTCACCACCCTCGTTGTAAAGAATTTTCTCCTTATATCCAGTCTAAACCTACCCTGCTTCAGTTTAAAACCATTACCCCTTGTCCTGTCACAGCTGGCCCTACTAAAAAGATTTTCCCCATCTTTCCTATAGGCCCCCTTTAGATACTGAAAGGCCGTAATCAGGTCTCCCCGCAGCCTTCTCTTCTCCAGGCTGAACAAGCCCAACTCTCTCAGCCTGTCCTCATAAGAGAGAGGTGCTCCAGCCCTCGGATCATTTTTGTAGCCCTCCTCTGGACCCGCTCCAACAGTTCAATGTCCTTCTTGTGCTGAGGGCTCCAGAGCTGGACGCAGTACTCTAGGTGAGGTCTCACCAGAGCAGAGTAGAGGGGCAGAATCACCTCCCTCGAGCTGCTGGCCACGCTTCTCAGGTCATCTGGTCCAAACCCCCTGCAGGGACATCTTCAACTGGATCAGGTTGCTCAGGGCCCCATCCAACCTGACCTTGAATGTTGCCAGGGATGGGGCATCTACCACCACTCTGGGCAACCTCTGCCAGTGTTTCACCACCCTCATTGTAAAAAATTTCTTCCTTATATCCAGTCTAAATCTACCCTCCTTTAGTTTAAAACCATTACGCCTTGTCCTATCATAATGGCCCTACTAAAAAGTCTGTCCCAGTCTTTCTTCTAAACAGCCTTTAAGCATTGAAAAACCATAAGGTCTCCCTGGAGCCTTCTGTTCTCCAGGCTGAACAACCCCAATCTGCAATGCCCCATAGGTGTCAGGGGAGGGGTGTGGGAGAAAAGTCTTTGCCCCATAGAAGAGCTGAGGGTTTCAGAGTCAGAAACGGCTCCTGGGAAGGTCAAACCCAGCTGGTAGTGGCCCAAGGAGTGCAGAGACCCGTCTGCTTTTGCAAGATGCTTGCAATGCAAAGGTGCAACGCAGAGGCGGGGACCGTTGGACCGCGGCTCTTAAATGTTTGATCTTTCGTGATGTGTTTATAATGATATTGCATTATCTTAATTACCAACGTGGTAAGTCAGGAGTGTGGCAGGAGGAAGGGAGAGGAGGAAGGTGGAAAGGCAGGGAAAGTGCGGGGTGACAAATAACTCGCAGCCTCCGTCAAGGGGCCCCAATTGCGGTCGGAGTTGGAAACCATGCTATTAATACAATGCTTATTCATTTCCTATAATAAAAAAATGGAAGTGCTTTGCAATTACCCAATTCCGAATGAAATTAACATTCCGTGGCATTTTCCAGTAAACGGTTAGTTTGCACACATGAGCGGAGGCAATTAGCTGGGAAGCGATTGAGCACCGTGACTGGAGAGAGGATGAAGAAGGGTCAGGGCAGCCGGTGCTGGGCGGGAGCTGTGGCAGGCTCCGGCTCTGGATGCCCCTTCCCAGCAGGCCGGGCATTCCCCTGGGTCCTGCTGGTTTGAGGAGCAGCTCACCTGGCTGCAGCAAGGACAGGAGCTATGGATACTATCCCTGCTCTCTGTAGATGGAGGGGGGGCATGGCAAAGCTTTGCAATAAAGAGGAAAAGCAAAGAGTGGGTGCATGGTCAGAGGAGTTGTAGGGTGCCTTGGGGTCCCCATCCCCATTGCAGGATGCTGACCCAAGGTGGGTCTCCGTCCCCCTCCCATGCTGCACTCCAGCCTCTCCCGGCATCCCCCCTCCCCATCACGCTCCCCAAGCTTTATTAAAAACCAATGGAGACTTTTTTTTTTTCCAGGTTTGTTAAACTACTGAAAACTTCTGATCCTATCAGGGTGTTTTTTTTTTTTTTTTTTCTTTCCCCTGCCTCATACCAGATAAGGACTGTGCTGGCTCTGAGCCCGGAGCCGAGGGTGGTGGAGAACAGGGTAGGGAAGCAGTCATCTCATGAATATATGAAGGAGGAAAGTACATTTGTTCAGTTTCCTTCAAAGGAGACATCTCGAATAAAACTTTATCTCTTCTTATGCTACCCTCCCCCTCCAATTTGCAATTAAAATCAGACTTTTACGTACAAAAATCTATTTTTATATAGAGAGATTTATTAATGTATATAATAATCTATTAATGTATTAATACCTATGTTAAAAAAAAATTGTACGTTTTCTATTTTAAACTCAACAAAAAGGTCTGGGAAAGAAAAGAAAGAAAAAGTCGAGATGGAGTACAAGCCTGTTTTAAAAATGCTCCCAGGTTCCTATATCCCTCTCTTGCTGCATCTGAAACCCCCTCTGCGTAAAAGAGCTGCTCGGCGAGAGATCGATCCTCCCTCGCACCGCGTTGGCAGGCTGGGCTGGGGGCCAGCTCCGGCAAAGCGCGTGGTGCCACGTATATCATTTCCCCTGATGGGTTCGCCTGAGGATGGCTCGGAGATGTATGCATTGCAGGAGGTGCTTGGGCTCCTGATGTATGGGGGTGTGTGGTTATTTGTGCTTTGTTTTGGGTTTTATATATCTATATGCTTTTTTTTAATATATATATACACACACATATATATATCTCCTGAGTTGGTTGTGTAATGCAGCCAGCAGTGTCCTGGTGTTCTTGGACACGATGTGCCTGCATGTGGCATATGATGTGGACTAATGGAGAGCAGGGGAACAGAGCCTCTTGCTCGAGGGGTGGTAGAGGTGTTTGGTGGCTGGAGAAAGGGGTGGAGAGCTCAAGTTCTCAGTGTTTCTCATGTCTTTCCCATATCCACCCCATGCTTCATGGCAGGGCGTTGCTCTCCAGATGTGTGTTCTTCCTGGTGCGTGTGAAGCTGTGGTACAAATCTCTCCCACCATCATTGCGTAGGCATCAGTGTAATTCCCTAATTTTATGCTAGAAAAGCGCTCTGCTTTCTGGAGCTTAGTACCTTCAGGGTGGCACTGTTGAAAAGCAGTCCACATCCCAGTTTCAGAACAAACACCGTTGCTTATTTCATGCTTCGAAAAGGAACAAACACCCATTATTTAGAGTTGGTGAGAAACCAGGCTCTCCACTGTGTGGAAATCTTCCAGCATTGTGAAATTTATGCTCGTCCTAAGTAGAATCGGAAAGTTGATTTCTGGAAATACTTTATAGAATAGAGATTTCCAAAATACGGATCCAGAAACATCAAAACGTGCTTATTGAATCTCAGGGGGTTGATTTGGAGAAAACAATTAGAATGTTATTAAACTGTGTTACGTGTACCTGATGTTTACATGGTGCGTTATGGATGCGATGATGCATTAGACCTTTTGAGCCAGCGTCAGTGATTCCCCAGGAGAGCACCCTCCCTGCGCCTAGAAAAAGTGGATTATTTGAAAAATACTGGAAGCACGCGGTGAGAGGGCAGGAGATGGGCATGGAGAAGAGCTAGTGTCTGAGATGAGAGTGAGAGGTCTGTGTCCTACGCGTGGCCATCGGTGCCGTCACGAATGCACGCACGGGTCAGGAGGTAAAGATCCCACCAACCTTGATTTTTAATTGCGCCCAAACTTTTTCATTTAATCCTTGATTGGGTTTGACGTGTTCTTGTGAGACACTTTGATTCCAGCGAAGTGGCGTGCTCAGTCGAGCAGCTCTTGAGCTGCTCTGCGAGTTACTCCTCTCTCCAAAACTCTGGGAGCATTTTAACTACTGGTAATGCTGAGGAATCAATAACTTGCCCTCTGACACTCAGGAATCAAAGAGAGGGATTGGAACGTCAGATGCTTAAAAAATTATATTTTTTAAAAATATGTTTTACCCAATACTTAGTGTGGGAGGCTCGTATGCCAGCTGCTGTTGCCTTTCCAGTCCTCTCCCTGCAGCTGTAGGAGAGCAGATGTTGTGTGAGGAGGACAGGGATGGTTGGGGCTCCAGGGACTGCAACTTTAAGCTGAACACCAAAGACTGGGGGACTCGGGGAAGCTGGCACCTTTGCAGACCAGAAGCCTCACCTTTCTGTTTTAATATGCTGCAGAAAACTGAGTCGTGGGGCTGCCCAGCTCTTCCAACCACTCAGCGGCAGCATGAAGGGTTGAGCCTGGGTTGGGGAGAAGCTGCTGCCCTTCCTCTGCCCTGCCAGGGTCCGGTGCAGCATCGAATGGGGCTGCCAGGTACTGGGTGGATATTCGGTCTCTGCGGTCTGCAGAGCATTGGCTTAGGCTGAGGGCAGTTCTCTGGCATCTGGTACAGCTCCATTGGAGTCCTCCAAGGCCATGTCTGAAGACCCTAAAATATCAGTGAGGTTGAGGGCTTGTTTCCAAGGGCTATGGGGTACCTCCATTGCCACTGGCTCCATCCCGGCTTCCCAGCCTCTGCTGGCAGAAAACAGGTTGCACAGTCAAAGAGGTTTTGCTGCTCCTTGTCTCTTGTGGTGGACCCTTGAGAGTGTCCCGGGATGGTGGAGGCACCATCCAAGTGCAACCAGTGGAGCTGGAGGCACACAAGTGGTGTGTCTCTCAAATATGGGCTGTGGGTGGTTGTGTTTATCTGACCGGCCCGGGACTGTGTTTTGGAGAATCCCTCCTGGCCACTGATGCTGGTGAGATACTGGTTTTGGTATCTCCCCAAAACAACGCCCCAAACCCAACCTGTGTGCCTGGGAAAGGCCAGCTCTCCTGGCTGCTCTGGGAGTCCCAGGAGGGCTGAAACGAGTGATTCCCATCTCTGTTGCAATGCATTTCTACCCAAACATTGCTCCTATTGTTCAGTTGATAACTTTTTTGTTGTCGTTGTTGTAATTTTTAAGCCAAACGACATATTTTCCCACTGCAATTTCTGCCAGCAAAAAGGAAGGCTGGCTATTGGTATGAATCGTTTTGTGGGAGACGTGCAAACGAATAGGGGAGCCATAAGGAGAGCAAATCACTTTCAGAATAGCGTATGGGGGTGGACAGGAGGGAGGTGTACGACGGGAACGTGTAATGTGCTTTACAAAGGTACGGTGACCTTCAGCTGAGTCCTTAAATCACTGCTGGAGATGGAAGCTGATTTTGCGGAGGCTGAAGAGCCTTGTGCTTCCTTGGCTTGAGCTTGTTCCTGGGGTGGTTACGCTGCCAAAGGCCCTCGCTATAGGATGGGGTGAGATTGAGATCGTAGCGTTGTACCAAACCTCGGGGTGGATCTCACCACCTCTGCCAGGCTGGAGAAACTCTCAATGTGGTGATGAACATATGAGCTTAATGGCCCCAGTGGATTTATCTCCTGGAAACCAGGGGTGGGGAGAGAAGGCAGTTTGGCAAACTTCGCTCAAGGTGAGGACGGCCCTATTGCCTCTAAATCTGCGTCGTTGGGAGGAGCTGGTGGCCGGGTGCTGGCGATGCGGCCGCATTGTGCTGGGGAGGGGAGCGGCGTGCAGGTTCTGCAGCAGTGCCACGAGCCGCCGGCTGAGCCCGCGCTGGGCACACGCAGCCCAGGAGGGTCCTGCAGGGCAGAGCTGGGGTGTTTGAAGCATGTGCTCCCAGCATTTTCAGAACTATTAAAGCCTCCGTGGGATATGTGAATGCCAAGCACACACGCAGTGCGTGTATGGCACAGTGGCGCGTGTGTGCAAACTCATGTTTGCCATGCGGTTGTGTGATGCCTACAGAGGCATCAGAATGGGGGATAGGTTCCTCCCCCTGGCTGTCCAGGCTCGGGTGGCTGACTATGGAAATCCCAGGTGGGCTGTGCCCACTTGGTAGCAGACTGTGTCTCTTATGGATGTGATGGACACCCCCATAGTCAACAGGGTCCCAGCAGCCTCGGTGAGTGCCATGCCACATTGCCTTGGTTGCATCTCCCTCCCTTTTGTCACGGGTGGCAGTGCATGAAGGGTCCTTCCTTCGTCCTTGACCCCAATCTCATTCAGTTGAAGCCCAGCTATCTTTCATTTGTCAGCGAGGGTTTTCTCCATGCTGGCCATGTCAAACTCCGCTTGCTGAGATCATGTCGACAAGGGTTTTTTCTTTTTTCTTTATTTTTTTTTTTCTTTTTGTTTTTACTTCTTTTTATTTTTTATTTATTTTTGTTTCATTGCTCGAACCCCCCCAGCTCAGGGGCATGGAGAGGCCAAGGACGTGCTGGTGCACGTGTGCTGTGCAGAGCAGTGAGATGCACCGGCTTTTTGCTCCCGTTCCTGGAGTATTTGTAGCATCATCACAAATAGTCAGCGACCACAGGGACCCTCTCCCTGCCAAGGTAATGCCCCCCCCACTGCTTCTGGCGTGCTCTCCACTGACGAGCGGGCGAGCAGATGCCTCTGGATGGATGTGCCGAGCGCGGTGGCCAGATGGGGTACAATCACAGCGGTGCTGATTACTCCCATCAGCCGAGCAGGGACCATGAGAGAGCCGCGACCTCGCTGCATTTCGTTGCTAGCTGAAGGGATGGCCCCTTCCTCCTCCCCTCCTGCGCTCTCCTTCTGGCCTCCTTTCGGTAAATAAGCCTCAGCCGCGCAGTTCCCGAGCTCCCTGCTCCGCTTGCACGCGTTATATATCGCACAGCCCCGAGGTTCAAATAACTTGCCATCTGTTCGCGGGGAGGCCCTGCCATGCTTGCTCCTGGGTGAAGGAGCTGCGGGGACGGGCTTCCCCCCACAGACGCGGTAGCGGGGTGCTGAGCCGCACCGGTGCTGCCGCAGCATCCGTGCCCTGGAGGAGCCCTGGCAGAGGGGCTGGATGTGCGCCGACAGAGCTGGGACTGGATGCTCTTTGGAGACCTTCCCCTGCTCTTGATGGTTTTTTTTGCCCTGCGATGCTGCTTGCTGGGGCATCCGACACCGCGGGATCCTGCCGTAAATGTAGGGGGCTTTGGGGAGCTCTGCCTTTGATCTGTGGTGCCTGGGGGAGCCTGGTGTTGAATAATTGGAAGACGTAACATAGCTGGTCCCTTAGGCCACCCTCTCTCTGGAGCTCCTCTGAAGTGGTTCCTGCCTTCAGTGCTTATGCAGGCAGCAGGTTTGATCCTCATCTCCATCGCCCGGTGTGGCAGCACAGCACGGATGGATCCCCTCCCAATGGCCCCGGCAGATTTTGGTACCTTCTCTACAGCCTGGGGTGGTCTAGAGCCTGTGGGGAGGCTGAAGACATTGCCTTTGGGATTTGCGGGGAGGGAAGGGAGAGCCTGCCCCATGGGCTGGTGTGGCACTGCCTGTGGCACAGGGCGGTGGGGGCTCTGCCCTCCCTGCAGCGCGGGCGGCTGTTGGAGTCTGCTGCAGGCCCCGCATTTAAGTCAAATCCCTGTCTAGGATTACAAATGCCTTATCCTGCATGGCCACCTTCTCATTTTGCACTGCAGTGGACCCTGCCACATTGCTGAGAAGGGAATTAGAGTCCGTGGTCCAGAGCAGTTATGCACCTCGAGCTTGCCAGGTGCCCGAGGAGCTCCATACAGATCTGATGTGTCTCTGGACCTGGGAGATGCGTCGGGGCAATGCATCAGGCTGTGACTCTTGGCAGGCTGGGGAGCTCCACGGTGCTTGCTCATCCTTTATCTGAGCGGGATGTGGGGTGGCTGTAGGGCCGGTGATCCCCACCAGCCCTGCGTGGGCACGGGGAGCTCCAGGAGCAAATCAGAGGGACTTTGTGATTCTGGAAATGGAGACTGGACAGACATTATGTTCTGCTAGTAAGTTTATTTAAGGAGCTGACAGAGGCCAAACCATTTGTTAAACCTGGGTGACCTCTGTGGCTTGCAGCAGGACGAACCTTTTGATCCTGAATTTCATCTTTGCTCTTTGAGCGGTTTCGTGATTTCCCGTAACCACCTGTTGTGCGGGTGGGTGATGAGTTCTGTAGGACAATTCTGATGGGGTTTTTGGCATTACTGCATGGGGGGGTGGGGCGGTGAGAGCAAGGAGGGGGGTTGCTTAAACATCAGCAAGCTGGGATGTGTGTTGCAGCAAGCTGTGTCCTGAGCTTGGGTGCTGCTGCCCCATGCGATTGCAGCCCCTGGAAGACCCCAGGGATTCCTGCTGCAGCTTGGAGCATGCCCGGGCTGGTATCGTCTGCCTGGCTCCCAGCCTTGCCCATCACTCCGTAATCCCAGACTTGCCTGCCAGGGTGTACCTGATCCCCCCAAAAGGCTGCCAAGCCTGGGGTTCGACTCCAAGCCCCCAGGGCAGAGTTAAACCCAACCTGAAGCCAGCTCAGTGCCCAGGGCAGGGGTTTCTGTGTGTTTTGAACCCTTCACGCTCTAACTTGGGTAAGGGCCCGATGCTTCCAAGTGCTCTGCGTGCACATGGGAGAAGAGACAAGGAGTAATCCAAAACACCCGAAAGCAGCGTGAAAAATGCAATTTCTGTAAGCTCATAATTTTCTAATTTCTGTGGCTTTGGTAAGTGCTGGATGGGTCCCCATGGGTGACTTCAGAGGGCCTGGGCAGATCTCCTGCCTCAGGGCTCTGCTCTGGCTCACACTCTCCTCTGCTAGGAAGGGGTTGTACGGGCAGTGGGGACATGGTGGCCTGGTCCTCTTTTAACCGCAGTCCCTTTGCCGGTGTTGCAGCTCCCGAGGTGACGCAGGAGACGGTGGAGTCCCTGATGCAGAAGTTCAAGGAGAGCTTCCGCACCAACACGCCCATTGAGATTGGGCAGCTCCAGCCCGCGCTGCGCAGCACGTCCGTGGGGAGACGGAAACGCCGGAGCCGGCCCCGAGGTAGGCTGCCGTGGCCACCAGCTGCTCCTCCCGTGCCCTGGATTTGGCCATGTCTGGAGGGGTTTGGCTGGGAATGAAGGCAGGAGCTCCTCACTCTCGCTGATGAGCACGGGGACCCCGGAGCTCCTCCGTTGTGGGGTGAAGGGGGGCAAACCCCATGCTGCATCCTCTGGATAGTCTGGTGGAGGTGCTTGGGAGTGGTGTCACCTTGCATCCCCCCCAGGGATTTATACGCATCTGCTGCAAGCATAGGGTCCCTGCTGGCTGCCGTGGATGAGGTTTGGTGGGAATGCAAAATGGTTTCTTGGCAAGTTTTAATTTCAGAGGAAGGGGTGAAGTTTATGTTGGCTGTAACTCACATCACTGGATCTCTCTTTGTTGCACTTTCCCAGTGCTTGGGGTTTTTTGGACTATTTTTTTTTAGAGGCCATGCAGAGGGTGTGAGCAGTGTTTCATGGCTCTAAAGGCTGCACCGTGCAAAAGTGTGCCAGAGGGATGCTGAGATTTATTTGTAGCCCTGATGGCCATTGCCAGCTCCACCGGAGCAACAGGAGGAGGTTGGCTGGAACAGCCCCGTGGGCAGGGTTGGTCCTTGCGTTGCCTCTCAGCAAGCGAAACCGCTGCCTCCTCCTATTGCTATCACTGCTTAAAATAGTAATGGCCGTGGGCTAAGCGGTGAGTGCTGAGGCTGTGCAGAAGGTTTGGGTCCAGATTTCCAGCTGGGGAGGAGGAGGAGACATCAGGGTCCCTCCTGGGATGATGGGCAGGGAGGTCCCTTGACCATGGTCTACCTTGTGCGCTGCAGGTCTCTGTGGCAGTGCAAGGAACTGGGAAGGAAAATACTTTTCTTTCTGTTTACTGTTGGTTTTGTTTTTCATTTATTTATGATTCTGAAATGTGATCTTTTATTCTGGCTACATTCTCCTGCAATACAGGCCTGGAGAGGGCTTTTTTTATTATAGCTCTGTCCATAAATTATTCACTTAGTGTGAAGAAAATGTTCTGACTCTTTAACTGGTTTAAATTATTTCGTTTCTTTTCTAGTAGTTATTCAAATACGTGTATCTGGATTTTAGTGTGCATGTGTGTGGGTGCTTTGTCCATGGTGACAGTCTGGTGAAGTTTCCCTGATTCAGCCTATTTTTGTTTTGTTATGTTTTTATTTCATTTTTAAATGGCCTGAAGGCAAGAGGTTTTTTGGTCACTAATGGAGCAAGTCAATTAATCCTTGCAGCTGAGCTTAGGAAGGTGACACGATGCCCAGCCACAGGCAGAGCCTCTGGCTGCATGGGAGTGGAGTGTGGCCCCAAGCTGGCCCGGCTTGTTCCTTGTCTCTGGGGACATTGACCCTCCATCTCCCCCCTCCCTGGGTTGGAACTCCCCTGCCTCTCTGCAAATCCCCATCTGCGCTGTGCCAGAGCATGCCCCAAGGCAGGAGGTCTTCCCAACCCTCACCCCATCACCGCTGCCCCCCAGGATCCCTCTGCCCATCCGTGGCCACGGGAATAGTCAGTGGATACCAGGACAGAAGAGCGCTTCATTGCCCTCTATTTCTTCCCAGACTTGTGTCTCTTCCATGTGAGGATTGGAGACCAGCTCGTGCCCAGTATCTCTGCTTGGGATGGGGAACTGAATTTCCCCTCCAGCTGCTGTGCCCCACTTGGCAGTGTGGTGCTCGGCAGGGTCGTGGGTGCTCGGCAGGGTCACCCTCCCTCCCTCTCCCACAGCTGGCCACCGGCATAGGCAGCCCTCAGCCATTTAAAGCTGGAAAGCTGGGCTGTCCATCAGGTCCCAGCAGCAGCCTCAGCCAGACCCATGCCAGAAAAAACAAATTGTCTCCCTTGGGACTCCTGTGCCATTCCCGGCACTGCCAGCAGGGAAGGGATCCCCTGGGAGCGAGGGCACACCCAGCTGCAGGGCCACAGATCTTCCCCGCCATGCCTGTCGATGTATTTTGCTCTCCCACTGTCTCCTGGGATGTTGGACGTGCGTCTTGGGTATGGCAGGGTGTCTGCTCCAGCAGCCCAATGCTGGGCAGGCTCTCGAATGCCCAAGACGTGGGGCTAGGGAAGGACTTCGGGGGCAGGACATGGGCTAGGGGAGGTGATGGGGAGGAGCTGGGCACCAGCACCTCGAGCTGCTCCCTTCCTGAGCTGGTTGCGATGGTCCCAAAGGTGCTGCAAGATGGGTGGGGATGTCTTGCTGCATGCCTGTGCTGCCGGGCTCGGCTCTGGTAGAAGTGAAGAGGATGGCTGGAAGGGAAGGGCCCAGGTTGGCTGGGAAGGTGCTGCTGTGGCTGTTCCCATGTCTGCACCGGGGGAAGGATGGGTCCCCATGGTGTCAGCACCCAACCTACCATGTTTTCCTTGGGTCTGTGTTCCTCCCAGCAGCTTCTCTGAGGGGGGTCGCGTGTGCGGTGAGTTGGTGGGGATCTGTGTCTGGCCTTAATTGCCCAGGGCATAATGTACCCTATGGGCTTCAGGAGGGGACAGTGACTTTGAGCATCTCCACCTACAGGAGCCCTCACCAGCATGCCCTAGAAAAAAGATTTTAAGGTCTTAATCATCAGAAATCAGTGAGCAGCCCCAAAAAGCAAGCCAGTTCCAGGGTCTCTGGTGGACATCTCGCTTCCCACAGCCCAATCCCATCCTCTTTTCCTTTTCATTTAAATTTCTTTTTGCTTTGGAAAGCCGTGGCCGGGTGCTGCTGCTGAGGCAGTATCCATGCCTTTCCCTGCGCCTCTCCCATACTGGAGGTTTTCGTTTTGCACCCTGCAGTTAAATCGTCCCTCCAGTGGGCAAGCGGTTGGGGCACTATTGAACATTAAGGTTAAACGACAATACCTCAACTCACGATGTTTGTGTTTTACATCCAATTGCAACCACAAACCCATGCTTCATTAATCCTTTGCAATTCATGGGGTATTTTTTTTTTCTCCTCCCCCTAAATGAAATTGTCCATTTGGGATGCATTTATTTCCTCCTAACAGCCGTGTGACAGTTCCACTGATGGAGTTTGCATCCAACTTTGTTACCGGGTAGTGACAAGTCGGCCTGATGGATGCATGTGTGTAATTATTTTCTCACGGTTCGATTTAATTAATGCTTAACCTCATCAGAGCCCTACAGCTGGAGCGCTTTCCCTGCAGGAGCCACGCACAGCAAAAGGATTCCCTCCGCTCCAGAAAGGCTCCAAAAGGGCTCCGGGTGCTACTCCTGCAGAAGCACAGGATAAACCAAACCAGAAAACAAACAGCCCACTGCCCCAGCCCACCAAAACCAAATCTGGGATAACCTTTGCCTTGCTTCGCTTCCCTGCACTAAGTGCATTTAAACTGCTGCCTATTGCTTGTCATTAAATTTGATTCTGTGCTAAGTGTTTCTAACTGCTCCAGGAAAGGTTGGTTTTCGCAGAGAAGATTGACTTTAAAAAAAAAAAAAAAAAAGCAACGCCCAAACAAAAAACAAACCACACCACCCTCTCCACTTACAGTGCCATAGAACTTTATTTTGTCTAATGCCTTTTTCATATAAACTTCCTCCCTGAACGCTTTTATCGAGTGAAGCGCATTTAGAGTTTATAAATAATAGAGGGAGAGCAGGGATGAGAAGAGCCAAGGTGCAGGAGGGTGGGTGGGCTGGAAGGAGGATACCTCCGCTGGGGGCTGGCAGCTGGAAGGGAAGGATGCTGCGTCCGAGAGGGTCTGGATTTACTGGTTCCCAAAATGCAGCCAGGCTGGTACCCGGAGCATCCCAACTTGCAACCCAGTGGGGCTTAAAGTGGGAAGCGATGCCCTGGGAAACACGGGCAGAGGCAGTGGTGCAGGGATGGAGGATGCTGGTTTGGCCGATGGACCCCCCGCCCCGCCCACTCAAGGGCTGGGTGTGGGGGTTCGGGGTGCAGGGCTGCGGGGTGGCCCTGGGGGAGGCCGCTCTGTGCAGAGAGGGGGTCTGGTGCCCTCTCCTGGGGCAGGCCTTTAAAAGCACCCTGGCTTTGAGAATAAATAAGCAATTAAATTGCTCCTTCTGCCCGAGACGGGACGTGCTGTTTATTAGGGCTGCAGGCTCTTGTGTTTTAGAGGCCTGGGCTGTGCCCTAAGTGACCCAAAGTTGCCCTTGGGAGGAGAGCCATGGCTTGGCTGGGCTTGCCCATGGACCCCCACCTCCCTCCTCGCCCTGTCCATCTGTCCCGCGGTGCCCTCGGATTATCCCGTTTTGCTAGTGAGGCTGTTTTGGGGTTCAGCAGGGCGCTTCCACCTCACCAGAGTCAAAGCATCGCGTCCAGCTCCTTGAGCTGGTCCCTGGTGCAAATCAAACCCTTCACAGCTGTGCAAAGGCTGTGGTCTCTGATCAGCGTGATCCCGGTTTTCCATGGTGGAAGCCGTGGGGCCATCACCTGGTTGTTGCACCACCCACCCCGGGGTGGGGTTTATTGGGCACAGGCAGAATGGAAAGGGAAGATCAATGAGGAGGAAGAATTTTCATCCTCTGAAGCCCATGTGCAGGCGTGTGTACCCCTGCTGCAGTGACAAACCAGAGCAGAGCGCCTCCTTTTTTAAAGGTTTTTATTTGTCTTTATCCTTTTTTTGTCTTGACTGGATACATTTCAAAAGAAAACGTGGGGGGTTTTTTTCCCCTCCCTAAATCGTATCTAATTTACCTTTCTCTGGCCACGTTTGTTTTTTCAGTTGACTGGTTTGCTTTTTGGGGGTAAATGAATTAAACTGAAAATTTCTGCTTAGCTAACAGCATGGTTCCACATCACCCTGCCAGCCCTCGATGCACAGACCTTGCTGCGATGCCGGGGAGAAGGGGAGGGGGATTTATCAGCTGTTTTTTACTCGGAAGCCTGGGACCAGAGGGGCTTGTTGAACACCCAGGAGATGGTGTTGCAAGGGAGCGTGGAGGTGGAGTGAACCCAAGGCAGTCAGGCAGGGAGGTCATGAATGCTGTAGTGTGCAGGATTTGGCCCCTTTAATGGAGGGGAGGGATGCAGAAAATCCTTTTGCATTGGCAGTGGGGCTGTGGCTGTGGGCAGGGGGATACATGG
The DNA here is from genome assembly GCA_034008185.1 of Gorsachius magnificus. Lineage (NCBI taxonomy): Eukaryota > Metazoa > Chordata > Aves > Pelecaniformes > Ardeidae > Gorsachius > Gorsachius magnificus. Next base: position 8,947,333 of record CM067094.1, read on the forward strand.
ATACAGGGACACCCAGGGTGACACCGCTGGGGACAAATATGAGCTCCTACTTCTATTATAACATCCAGCTTGGTGGGATTAAGTATCCGAGGTCAGCCTGGCCTCAGATAAGAGTTATCTAAAGAGCTCCCGTTACTTATTTCTTTATTTTAACTCAGTTTTGATTTGTTTTGCATCCACTTTGCATTCCCAAGATGCTCTGTGTAACTTCCTGGCTTTGGGGAAGGGATTTCAAATGTCAGGTTTCTTGTATTTTTCTTTTTTTTAATGACAGAAATACACCTTTAAAAACTAAACATGGTTTTTTGGCTAACAAAAAGTCTTGGGGGATAATAGAGCCTCTAATTCCCGATTTTTATTTCCTTAGTCCCTATTTAGCGTTAACGCTACCATCTTTAATTACACCATAACGAGAGGTGTTTGCCTTGGCATACCGCCTTGCTTCTCGCTAAATTAATGTCGGGCTCCAAACGAGCGCCCTGCCCCGGCGCGTGGCTGAGCTGCGATCTATTTGAACGGATTAACGAGCTTGTAAATCTGCAAACAGGATTAGAGGCGAGAGCATCTTCCTTGGGCTCCTCTTCCTTGCCCGCGCTCCCGCCTCCTGCCCCACCGCCTGGTTCCCAGATTTGTTTTTTCCTTAAATCTAAATGTCAGGAGTAAACTGGGTGTAAAGGGGATGTAGCTCCTCAGGGGAGCCACTGCAGAGAGTTGCCGGTGCATTACAGGTATCCAGCACTGCGAAGTTGCTGTTTCCCTGCCCCTTCTTTTTTAAGCATCTTATTCTGCTTTGTAATCGGTTGTGGCGATCAGGATCTTCCCCCCCGTTACTTTGTGGGTTTTCTCCCTCTTTTTAAAGAGAAAAGGAGTGCTGACTGGGCAGGGCTGCTTGGCTTAATTGGCTTTAATTGGGTGCTCTCCCTGTTTGTCCTCATCAGCAGCTGCACGTGGGTGCTCTTGGCCCCAAGCATCCTTGGCCCTGCCACGAGCATCCTCGGCTTTGAGCATCCTTGGCCCTGCCACGAGCATCCTCGGCTTCGAGCATCCTTGGCCCTGCCACAAGCATCCTCAGCCCTGTGCCCGGTGAGCAGCCTGCCACCGAGGCTCGTGCAGGAGGTGTTGCCCCAAGCACAAGCATCTCACAGGGATGCTCCGGCAAGATTTAGGGGCCAGTTAAACATGAAGTCACAGCGGGATCAGTTGAGGATCAGCGCTCCTTCATCCTACAGGCTACATTGATTGGGCTCCAGAACCCCCAAAACCACCACCACGATGCATTCCAGCATCCTTGATAGAGCGAAGGTGTAAAAGCGCATCCCTTGCAGCCGTTTCTCTGCCCTGGGCTCATGTTTCTGGGCTGACCTCTGCCACCGCGTGTTGGGTCAGAGGAGACGTTTCTGCTGCAGGCTGGGGACCTGCGCTGGGTCTCCTGGCTCCTGTATTTATACGTCCTGCGCAGTGCTGGGTAATCAGAAAATGCAATATCGCTGTCACCAGCTCTCCGAAGACATCCAGCCTGAGTAATTTAACATGTCAGCGCCATCCATCACGGAGACGCAGCCGGCAAACAAACGTGGAGCGGCCGGAGGGGGCTGGGACCGTGGTGGAGCGGCTGCTGCCTGCACCGGCTGCCTGCTGCCTGCTCACCTTGGTGGGGTGTGAGAGCGGAGCGAGCACCGGAGATCGCTGCCTCTGTCCACCCCCAACCACCTGCCTGCACAAAAGGGACCAGGTCTGGCTCGTGGAAAGGTGGCAGAGGGACGCGCCATGTCCTGCCTACATAGGCAGCATCCACGTCCCTCTCCCCAGCAGAGGAGATGGCTCTGCCAAGCTCTGGGGGGAAAACCCTTCTGTAGCTGGGGTCTGTCTCCAGCTGGCAGCAAAAGAGCCCAGAGCAGCCCCTGCTCGGCAGCAGAAAGGGGCGTGCGGCAGAGCTGCAGTCCTGGCCAGTTGCCCAAGGGCCTGCGTTAGAAGCCTAGGTTAATTAGGATTTTCCTCACTGATGTGAATAAGCCTTATTGGCTTTACCACTCTGCTGTGCACTTCAAAACCCCAGTCCCTGGGTTGCGGGTGTATCATGGCCTCGGGTGTGTGCTGTGATGCGGGGCTCTGAAGAGGGGCTGATGGTGGGCTAGGGTTTGGGGTGCAAGTCTGTCAATCCCCTAGACCCCATGTCCAAGCACTAAACGCTGCTGTGTGTGAGCCCTGACCCCTCCTGCTGCTTTCAGGAGGAAAGGGTCTGGCGGAGCATTTTCCAAACCCCCCACCCCTCTTGAGGCCCCCCAGGGCACCGCATGGCCAGGCTGGGGCATGGATGGGGCAGGAGCCATGTGCCAGGCTCCTGGTGTCCCTCTGGCTCCTGCCAGCTGCCTCTCATCCTGGTGATTAAGGATTTCAGAGGGCAGAGGGTACCTCTCATTTTCTGTTCTCCTGCCAAGAAGTGGGGAAATTGTGCTTCTGCCTAGAAAAAAGGATTTTTTAAAAACAATAAAATATTTTAATGGCAGTTTAAAGGGCCACTGTCAACCCCCAGAGGCCACTTTGCTTTAAACTCTGTGAGGATTGAAGGAGTTCTGCCAGTTAGAGTCTGTGTTGCTTTTTAAGCATCCACCGCTCCTTGCTGGGTCCTGGCGGCTGATGTGAGCTGGGTTCCTCCAGCATCCCGCACCGGCTCCCTGCTCTGGGAAGGAGATGCAGGGTGAACCAGGAGCCAGCCCTGTCGGTGCCGGCTGCTGCATGGACGTGTGCTGCTGGCTATCGCGACAAGCTGGTGGAGCAGATGGGCCCGAGTGGGTGCTGAGGGAGGGGAACAGGACCCTTGCCATGCAGTGGGGAGCCGAGCATCTCCCGAGTGCTGTATTCCCCTCATGCCTCTTGTCTCAGCTGGGTTTGCTTTGAAGTAAGCAGCTAAAATTTACTATGCTTGACCGTGGGGGTGTCCTTGGGGAGAGCAGCTTCTACATTCAGAGGTTTTTGCTGTAAATACATTACAATGTGTTTGTAAAATACATTCCTGGGGGTAGGAAGCATTGCAATTGGTACCATGGGGTCTTGATTCTTGATGAGGACAATAAGGAACCAGCAAAATCACAAGTGGCAAAAGTTCCTGGTTGCTTCTGGTGACCCCAAGCAGAGCACCTGGGCCGGGAGCGGTGGATGCTGGCCAAATCTGGCAGCTCTGCCGAGGAGCTCCCAGCTCCCCTCTGCTGCCATGCATCCCAGCTGACGGAGCTGATTTTTTCCTCTCTATTGGTTGCAGGTGGGATCGGGTTTGGACGTGCCAAAGGAAACTCTGGCTCAGAGGCGGACGATGAAACCCAGCTAACCTTCTACACTGAGCAGTACCGGAGCCGGAGACGAAGCAAAGGTACAAAATGATGTGGGCACCGGTGATGCGCGTGGGTAGAAGAGGCAAAAAAAGTGTTGAACGCCTTGGCTGTTTCCGTGGGCGATGCTGTCTGATAGCGCATGAGCCTAGGTAAGGACCGCAGTACCGGTCTGTAGTGGTAAGGGCATCCCAAGGTGTGCCGTTCGCGTGACGCAGCACCCTGCAGGAGCCACAAATAGCGTTTCCTGGTGATGTTGCTGGGTTTCTTTTATGGTTTTTATTATCAGCTACATTATACGTGCCCTGGCACTTCCCTGAGGCTGCACTGGCACGAGGTGACCATGTCCGTCATGGTCCTGGCGCCGGTGCGGCTGCCAGGGATGGTCACCTTGGCAATTCCTTGCTCCAAACTCCTGTTTTCTGCCCTTTATTCCCACGCAAAGCATCTGTCGGGTGGAAATTTCCCAGCCTTCCTCTCGGCACAGAGGCAATTAAAAGGAGCAAATTCAAAATGAGGGCTGGGGCAGGGATTTGTAGACCGGAGTCCCTTCAGGCTTTTTTTTTTTTTTTTTGTGAGTTAGAGGAGCCGAGAAAGTGAAATTTCATCCACAGTTTGAAATTAGTGTCCGTGTTTCCTCCGGTCACATCACGCCAGATCATTTTTGTTCAGGACCCCCGGACCAAGTTCTTTGGTGGAGGACAGGGTGAGCCTTGCTGCTGCTGTTGCATTTGAAAAATCACTGTCAGGAAATAACTACGTTAGGAAGCAATTTAAAAATTGCACAGTGGGTCTGCTCCCTTCATTTGTTTTCTGTATTAAGCCGGGCATCGGCAGAGCGCAGCACGCCAGATAGATGCCTGCGCCCACCGCGGCAAGCGTGGCCCCATTTGTTTCAATGATTAGGCATTCCGATAAATGCTCGCAATGTGTTTATTTGAATGTGAAATTACCTCGACACCTCCGATCAGCTTGATGATTGCACATGGGTATAAGCACACGCATGGACAGGGGTGTATTGAGTTTGTTCCTGCTGAAAGGCAGGGCGTTCAATTTTTCTGGGTTTTTTTTTTCCTTTTCCGTGTGTTTTAGAACCACAAGAAATTCTCGCCGAGTTTACAGCAAGCTTTTGATTAAAAGTAGGGAGAGAATTCGTGAGTTAAAGCTACCTGTTGCAGTATGAGCTGTGCTACGGGTAAAATGATTTGCCGAGAGAAGGAAGAAATTGGTTCTGTTGCAAACAGGGACAAAAGAAATGGTCCTGAAAAATCAGTGGCACAGGGGGAACATTTCCCAAATGCTGAAGTAGTTTTTTCAATAACTTACTCAGAAACACTGGGCTGGGTGAAAGTCCTTGGGGGCTTTGGAAAAGTCGCTGAAGATCAGGGTTTGGTTTGTTTTTTTTTTTTTCACCTGCTGCAAGGGAAGGGGGAGATGGTGCGTGAGCAAGGTGTGGAAAACTGTTCTAATGAAAAGCTGATAAATTTTTGCTTTCCCGCTGCCTTGACGCCATTCCCCGTGAGGTCGAGTGCTCCGTCAGTCTCTCGAAACACGCTCGTGCTGTGTGCTGGGTACAAAGATACTCTTATTGACAGATATGTTGGCTTTGGGTTGTTTGTTTAAGCTCTGCTGTAGGGCAAACATAAAGGAATAGATAAATAGGATGAATTCCTTTATTTTTCTTTGAATAAGCTGTTGTTCACCTGGGCAGCTTTGGTGGCTGGGTTTGAAGGGAATTCAGGAGGAAGAGCTGCCTCGCACGGTTGCACAGAGCTTGGCTGTTAGATCTGCGTTAGCGTTTGAGTGATGCTGCGAGAACCTGGTTTGTTCGTGTTCGGTGGTGGCTAACCGGGGGAATTGTCTTGCATAAAGTCCCCATTGTATTTCCCCTCCTGTCTAGCTAAATTTTGCCATCGCTGCGTCCTTGAAAGGAATTTTCCATTATGCTTTCATTGACTCTTCTCTCCTTCGTGGAAGGAAAGCAATAGCTTAGTGGGAAGTCACGGTACCAAACTCATAATTACAAGTTCAGCAAAGATCCATAATTGGACGAGATCATAACTCTAATAGCGAAGGATGCGTCGTCAGATACAGTTAATTCTAACAGTGGTGTTCCCGTATCGATTTTGCCATGGTTGCGTGTCGTTGCCGGTGCCGTGAGATAGTTATCAGGTCCAAGGAGAGAGATTCCTTGGGGTTTCTCTCCTTGGATTAGGTTTTGCGGGATTGAGCCTAATTACTGATACAACCGAGCATCGATCCCAGCCAATACAATGGGATGTTTCCACTCAGGTGGCGCGTGGGTTTGGTTTTACCTTGAGCTTTGTTGAATTCAGCTGGTTAAGTGGTCATGGGCTCTGTCTCCTGCAGAAGAAAGGCTGCAGGTTTCAGAGTGCCTTGGCGAGGTAAATGAAAGGGACATTCCCATAGGCAAATATTCAGCGAGGGAGAGGTTGTTCTGGTAGCTCAGGAGCAGCAGGCTTGTTGATACCTGGTTTTCATTGATGGAATACACAGAGAAGTAAATCTGATCAGTCAGGGCACAGAGGCAGGGATGGCTGAGGCATCGCCTCCTGTGGTCCCAGCATGCCGCACCACACCTCTTCCCACCTTCTAGGTCTGTGGCATCCCCTTATGCCTATGTTCCCCTGTCTTTGACAAGTCTCTAGAGAAGTTGGAGAGGGGGACAGCATAAGGAATAATGCAAAGAGACTTCCCTGTGGAGCTTTGGTCCCTGCCTGCTGTTGGGCACAGCCCCATCTCTGGGATTTGAGCTGGTGGAGGCCGTACTGCTCACTGCTATCTCTGGGGAGCTGGCTCATGCCAAGAAGTTCTCTGTTTGTCCCCGTCTGCAGCGGGGCATCCCTTTTCTTCACCACAACCCTGTGCCCATGCCAGCTCTCCACCCTCTGCTTCTTTTTGGTGGACCAGGGTGACCTCCACTCTGGACGGCAGGGCTGACAGCAGGGCTGGTGTGCAGTCCCAAGGGAGCTGGAATTGAGACTTCATCTCCTGCTTTTCCAAGTGACACAAGTCCTGAGAAAGGCTGTCGGGCCATGTGGAGCTCCATGCTCGGAGGTTGGGGGGACCCTCAGCTGGTTCGCTCTTCCCCGCTGACCCTCATTACTGAATCCCACAAGATTTTCCAGAAACAAGGTCGTCTTATGACCTGTTTGCAACAGGTTTGTGTGCTCCAGGGCTCTGCTTGCTGGTGGGGCTGGCTCTCCCCTTTTTCACTCCCCTGGGAGAACTGGGAAGCACAGGAGCCTCCCCACGTGCCAGCTGCGGTACACGGATGGCTCTTGTCTCCAGGGCTGTCAGTCATCGCACCTTTCACAAGCACTGACGTCTCCGCCAGAGAGAACCTGCCAGTGCTGGAGAGATGCTAATCCACGTCCCCAGCTGCCCACCACGGGCGATATCAAGCTTTGATCCTTACTCAGTTCCTCTCCTCTCCTGAGCAGCGTGGGATGTGTTCAGTCAGGTCCCCCTCTGAGTTTGAGAGGAAAATGTTAGTAGCAAAAAAAAAACCAAAACCAAAACAGGGACGCAGAGCCCTGTGCACAGACCTTGCCTGGCACGGTGCATCGCTCCTGCTCCATCCCTCTTGCTCCGGGGCGGTGGTTGTCTCCTGCCCAGCAAAATATGTTCAGGCCCGGGTCTGACTTCGCAGCCGTGAGCTCCCCAGGTCCCACGCGGTGCCTGCCTGATGGCGATTAAAATAGAAAGAGATGGGGGAGAAGAGAAGCAGCATCGTAATTCCAAGGCCATACCAGGCTCGGTGAGCCTAACGAGCCCCTCCAGCTCGCTGGTGGGGAGGGGGAGGCACGAGCGAGCCTGCACCACCTCCGCATGCTTCCTTGGGCTCCAGAGCAGCTGCTCTCTAACACAGAAACGTTTCTGCTCTTTCAAAGCCCCTTCTAAGAGAGGGTGTCTAATCATAAAATCATAGAATGGTTTGGGTTGGAAGGGACCCCTAGTGGTCACCAGTCCAACCCCCCTGCCAGGGAGCAGGGACACCTTTAACCAGATCAGGTTGCTCAGAGCCTCATCCAACCTGGCCTGGAATGTTTCCAGGGATGGGGCCTCCACCACCTCTCTGGGCAACCCATTCCAGTGTTTCACCACCCTCATTGTAAAGAATTTGTTCCTTATATCCAGTCTAAACCTACCCTGCTTTAGCTTAAAACCATTACCCCTTGTCCTGTCACAGCTGGCCCTACTAAAAAGATTTTCCCCATCTTTCCTATGGGCCCCCTTTAGGTACTGAAAGGCTGCAATCAGGTCTCCCCGCAGCCTTCTCTTCTCCAGGCTGAACAAGCCCAACTCTCTCAGCCTGTGCTCATAGCAGAGGAGCTCCAGCCCTCGGATCATTTTTGTAGCCCTCCTCTGGACCCACTCCAACAGTTCCATGTCCTTCTAAGGGATAAATGAAGAGTAAATCAGCATTGGGTCTGCAGGGCAGATTCTGTGCAGATTCCTGGCTTAGGGGAAACTGAGGCAGGGTAAGTGACAGTGTTGTACGGAGACCCTGCTGAGCATCCCAGCCTCATTCATCTCTAAGACCTGGAGAGCCTCTGGCCCCTCCTGCAGCCTGGCTGCTGTCTGAGCCCCTGGGATCTGCCAGGGACCTCATGTCTGACCCCTTGGGACTTTGCTGGGAGCCACCATGGCTGCTGGCGAGCTGCTGGGACTGGCGCTTGGGCTGATCTTGCTCCCCCCTGTCGAGCAGAAAGGTCAGGTTCAGGGAGTTGCTGGAAACCCGGGTACAAAGCAGAGCTCTGGGTGCAAGTGCAAAGTGATGCTGTTGATACCCTAATGGTTGAGATGTGCTGGAGGGCACCTCACACAGTGACCCAGCTGGGGTCGCTCATCGAATGTCCTCAGCTGGCTGCTGCTCTTCAAGCATCTGCTTCAGCCTGAGCCGGACCAGCCCGAGCCCGTTCTCCCATGCTCGAGTCTGGGATCGCTTCACCCCTCTCAGCACTGCCTCTTTTGCAGCCTCTAAAAAGCGATGGGGGGAGATATCCCACCCCGTTTTCATGCACTGCTTGCATCCAGGTGGTACCTTCCCATCTCGGCAACCTGCTCCTGTCCCAGGAAAGCTCCCTGACACCCCAGGGAAGGAAGGACGTGGTTTTGGGATGCTCCTCTGCTGAGGTCTCCATGAACGAGGCACCTATGTTTCCATAGCACATGGTGATGGTTTAGACAAATTAGCAGAGTCCAATTATGTACCTTGGATTGGTGTCAGTCGTGTGTGTGTGCACGCGTGTGTGTGCCTTGCTGGCTGGCAAAGTCTTCTGAGGGCTGTTAGAGAAATGAGAAGCTGAGCTTTGATCTGCCTCTGTATTTGGTGTTTAAAACAAGGCCTTTTATAAGGGAATATTAGGTATTCGGAGTCTGTTACATATGAGGAAGCTTCGCTTTGATCCTCTCCTGTCTCCAGAGGCAGCAGACGCTTATTATTTCATGGGGAACTAAACGAAATGCAGAATGAAATTTGGGTACCATTGTCTGTGCTCTGCCGGTGCCCCCAACCCTGCCGGCACTGAGCGAACGCCGCGGGCAGTGCATCCCCCCGTCTCTGCCACGGTTGTTGGGGTACCCCGGGTCTGCACCGGCTTCGTCTTGCCATGCTGGCAGCCTTCAAACTGGGGGAGACGCTGTTGGTAATTGAATGGAAGATAAAAGGCGATAAAGCAAACACGTTGATGTGGGTTGCTTACAGCAGCGAGAGGGAGTCATGGGGCTGTCGGTGCCTGGTGCTGTCTGCCTGTGCTCGGGGCAGCCCTGTTGATGTGGGTTGCTTACAGCAGCGAGAGGGAGTCATGGGGCTGTCAGTGCCTGGTGCTGTCTGCCTGTGCTCGGGGCAGCCCTGTGCCGGCTCGGCTGCTGCCCATCCCCTCCTTGTGCGGTCAGCCCACAGGCTTCCCTGGGAAGGGGACACACAGCCGCTCGCTGCAGGGACAGACAGACGGGTCACCGCTGGTGTCTGGCACACACCCGGCTGGTTCTGGGCACGTGGAGCTGAGCTGCTCTCTGCCAGGCCAGGCAAGAGCACCCCAGAGGGGACAGCCAGTGTCCCCTGCGACCTGGCCATCCCCAAATCTCTGGGGGTGAGTTACGCTCACAGTACAAGTATCCTCTTCACCTCCCAGAGCACCGGGGCACATCCCCACCCTCCCGATGTGGGACGCTGTAGCTTTCCAACCTTTCTTGGGTCTCAAAATCTCTCTCATGGATGCTGTTTTTTCCAGCGAGCAAACAAACAGGGTGCTTTTGCGTGATGGCTTATTTTGCTCACAGAGCAAGCAGATGCTGCATCAGCAAATGAAACCGCTCCGTCCCTGTTAGGCTCCGTCTGGCTCCATCTGTGCAGGGAAGCTGGGCTGGGGTTGCTCCGGCTCCTCTTTGGTCCCCTCAGGCCCCAGTGGCTGTAGGTATGGGGGTGCACGTGTGGTCCTGCCCGTGCTTGTGCACACATGTAGGGGCTGAGGTTTCGGGGAGAGGGGCTGCTGTGGGAAGCTGGCTGCAGAGCGTGAGCCGGGGAGCAGAGGGGTCCGCAATTAAAGCAGTCGTGGTGCCGCAGCAGCCGTAGGCTCTTTAACTTCCCCGGACTGCGCTAGAGATAACGGCTTTTACATCTGTTCCTGGAGGCAGTGTGGGTCTTTCTATTTATTTATTTATTTTTTGATTGTATCTGATACAGCCTCAGCGAGTAATTGAGTGTTTGAGAGTGAAAAATTATCTCTCTGGCTTGGCCCTTATCTTGACAGCAAAGCAGCACTTTTAATTTAATTTTGTTCAGAGCATGTGGGTAACAAATTTCACTAATCGCTCTGCTGTCGCCCTCCGCATGGTAACGAGTCTCTTGTTTCCCAGGAAGCAGAACATAAACACGGCACTGGATGCAGGCGGGAGGAGGGCGAGGGTTAGCGCGGGCTGGAAAATGAAGACGCATTTCGGCAGCGATGCTCGGCGCGCCCGTGACGCGATGGATTTGTCTCCTGGCTGGAGGAGGGGGGTGGTGGGAGGAGGCAGAGGGTGGTGGACGTCGCACTGCGCTGGTGGAGCTCGCCCTTGCACAGTGCTTGCCTGCGGGGGAAACTGAGGCACAGAGGGGACGTGCCCCAACCTTGGGGAGCTGTTGTGGAGCAGAGATTTTTAGTCCCACCTTTCTGGGCCATTTTGCATCTATTCCAAAAATAACTGAGGGAGGACACAGATGGTTTGGTGAGGTTTGTTTTGGTTTGGTTTTTTTTTTTTTTTTTTCACATCTGGCTTTGGGGAACCCAGCCCAATTCCCCAATTCCCAGATCCCAGGCAGCAGCCCAGCCCTGCCTGCACGGTGGTGATGAGAGAGCAGGCAGGTCTGCAGGGGCACCTTGCCCGATACTGGGGCATCTCCTGCCGGGTCCTGAGCCCTCCGCAGTGGCCTGGCCTCCATCACGGCTCCCTCATGGTCTCCAAAATCAATCCAGCTATCTGACCAGCCCTTGCTCGCTGAGTGCCATCCTCCCTGGGCTGTGACTCAACACGAGCTATTTCATGGATAATGATTACTTTTTTCCCCCCTCTCTTTTTCCTGTTAGGAATAATGTTTTCGTTACACTGTATTGAAAATTGCTTTCCCTCCTCCTTAAAATGAAGCCTTCCACTCAGATTTGCCTTTGTGTTTGTATATTGTAAAATTGGGACTCATTTGGTGTTTAAAACAAAAAAAAATCAGGCCTTAATTCCAGGAGAAGTGTTTCCATTGATTTGTGTAAAAGAAAATTCCAGTGCAGGCAATCTCTGCCTTTAAATATGTAACTGTTTCTTTAATGTGATTTTATCTCAACCGATTCAGCACCGAGAACATGAAAGCAAAACTGACTTCATTGATTTTAATTGTCCATGCTCAGAGAAATGCAAAAAATGTAACAGTGCCGGGCGAGCAAATTGCGTTTGCACAAACTCTTCCCTCCTTGCTGTGCCGGGGGAGGTCTAAGGCATGCGGGTGGGAGAACCTGCTTGTGGTGACTGGGGGCAGTGGTGATGGGACTGGAGGTGGTGACCCTGGTGGTGATGGAGCTGGGGGGGTCAGCAGAGACCCGCACTTCAGCTGGTGCCACCTTGGCCATCCCCATTTCCCGCCTCCCCTCCACTTCCCCTTCCTTGCCCAGCCTTCAGGGCTTTTCCTTTCCCTCTGCTTCCCCCCTTCCTCCTCCTCCTCCTGATTGAAATTTGTTGGCGGCGTCTCCCTGCGAGCTGCAGGCATGGCGTTCTAGAGCAAAGGGGGAGCACCACTGGCAACTGGATAAACAGGACATAAATACATTTATTCAGTACATGAGGCATTAAAACTCCAGGAGCTCATAAAGAGCCAAGGCTCGGGCTGCTGGAGGAGCGCAAGAGCTCGCTGGGGCGAGCGGTGCACGTCAGGGTTCAGCCGCCAAATCCTTGACCTCACCGTGGGGTCCAGCAGCCCGACCCCGACCTCCCCATGGTGGCTGTGCCACCTCTCAGCATCCTCCTCTCCCTCACCCGTGCCCCAGGGCTGCCTTTTCTGCAGCCTCCCGTGCCGTACCGGAGGATGCCTCAGCTAATTGCTAGTGGGAAATTCATAAATGTTAATACTATTAATCTGATTGCGCTTAGCAAAATCAAATCCTCTATAAATCCAGAAGTGTCTGATCTCACTCTTCTGCTGCACAATGTGGCCGTCTTTCCTCCCTGCTTCCCCCCACACCTTCTTGTGTGTGTCCTCCCTGCCTTCTTGGAGGTGAGAGGGGTCTCCCCCAGCACGGGGGGAGCAAAGCCAGAACTTCGGGGCTGATCCCCATCCTGCTGGCTCTGGGGATAAGGCTGGAGACAGCCCCATGCCCAAAACCTGGCCATAGATGTGAGCACCTTCACTTGGGATTTGTCCAAGGCAGGGATGGAGAAGGTGCCAGCTCAAGGAGAGGCTGAGGGCAGGCGTTGTAGAGAGGGTGTGCAATGAAACGCCTGCTTGTGCTCTCACCCTGCTGCTCAGATGCTGCCTGGGGTGTTCATTGCATCAAGATCCATCCCCCACCCCGAGAAGTGGCTCCAACCTCTGGGGCAGCGTGGTCCATGAAGGCTTGGTGAGGATCCATGGTGCAGGAGAGCTGTGCCTGGCTGGAAGGAGGATGTCCCTTCCCATCCCTTCCCATGTGTCTGGAGTGCTGGAGAAAGAGGGACCATCCTGACAGGGAAGGGGTGCAGAAGCTGTGGCGAGGGGCAGAGGGGCAGCAGGGGGAGACGGGCAGCGCTGCTCCCCAGCGTGAGGGTGCTCCATGGCAAGAGCTGCCTGCCAACACCACTGCTCATCTTAATTGGCATTTGATTTGATTTGACATGATCTCCCGCTTGTAAAACACCTTGAGATGTTTCTGTGTGTGAGGGTGTCCTGGAAACGCTGTTGTACCGTATTAATGAGCCTCTGCTGGAACATAAAGAAGGATCATTAGGAGCGCCCAACTCCTCTGACATGCCAGTAGCAGAGGCGGGCAGCGGGAACGGCGTGGGGATGCCAGGGATGCGGGGATGCCAGGGATGCACGATGGGCTGTGGCGGGCCCGCTGCTCCCCAGGGGGGCTGGAGGAGCTGCTCTGCTCTCCCCGCACCAGGTGCTTTGGCATGCGGCTCGGCATGGCGGCCGGGCGCTGGTGGCTGCGCTGCGCGTTGCTTAGCAGTTCAGGCACTCGCTGTTCTCCTGCTCGGTTTCCCTATCCCTGCCTTCCTTGGGTGGTAGAAATACATTTTAATATCCGAGTAGCCACGAAACATTCTGTATTATGCTATTATCTCTGGGGGGGCGGTGAAGATTGCAAAGCACTTGGCGTTTAACACCCACATACGGCTAACACCATGGGCTGTGTGCTGATAAAGATGGGGTAATTAAAGTTTATTTTTTTATAGACTAATCTCCCAAGCATGTATTTATGAGCCTGATTTAGAAACATCATATTACCAAGAGCGCGGGATATTTGTGTTGCTCATAAATCCATACGTGTTCTGAACATACTTTTTTTTTTTCTTCTGAAATTTAGGCAGCACTGCCAATATTAAAAAGAAATAAACTGGGGCTTTTGTTGGGTTTTTCCCCCCGCCTTGTCCATTAGGTGGGCAAGGGAAAGTGTACAAAGCAGCGAGTAATTAACTGCACGAGGAAATGATATTTCAAAGGAGACACGGTGCATTTGGAGGGGCTCTTTGCAGAGTGTTTACACCAGTGGCTTTGAATTTATCTTCATCTTGCAGCAGGTGCAAAATCTTCAGGGGAACGTGGTGCGTTGCAGGCTGCTTCTGAGCTGTCTGTAGAGGCACCTGTGTCTTCTCCAGGAGGCCAGAGCCAGGCTAATTGGCACCGGCACTTAAGGGGGGAAAAAATCCTGGGGGGGAAAGGTGGTGGTGGCAGGAGCCACTTTGACCACAGTCTTGGCTACTCCTCTTGTCTTCCAGTCTAATTAAGCTGCCTTTAATTGGATCACTAGCAGGAAGCATCTCGGGTGTGATTCTGCCCCGAAATGGAGCAGTTTGCCTTTCCTTTCTACTCCTGTGTCCTTTGCTCTCGCAGGCTGGGGCGAGAGGTTATTTCTCCCTGTTGGGGAAGAAGTAATTTCTTCTTATTCTTCATAGTGCTCTTGCCCGCTGCTCTGCCCACTCCCCAGGCACAGGCTCCCCGGGTCTGCCTCCCCCGGGAGCCCCTGTGGGCCCACCCCTTTCCCCCTAAAACAGCCCAGCTGTGAGTGCTCAGGTACCTGCTCGCTCTGTTGCAGCCATCCCAAGCGCAACAGAAACACGTTGAATTAAAAGTGTAGAGAGGTCATCTCAATATATGAAGGATTTATTAGGGCAGAGGAACCCAGGGAGTGAGTTTGGTCTCAACTGTGCCTGGCCACCACCTTCCTCTTGGGCTTTTTGGACCCCACAAGACCCAAATGAAGATTTGTGTTGGGTGCTGAGACTCTTGGGGCTCCTGAGTCCCATCAGCCATCCATGGAAGTCTTGCATTCCCCAGCAAGCATCCTTCTCTTGGTAGAGGAGGTTGATACCAGCCTGTCCAGTGGACCCAGGGTTGCAAATCTGTACTTTAACTACCTCCCTAGAAGCCTGGAGATGACAAGGAGCGGAGGGAAAGAGCAGGCTTCACCCAGGTAGAGCTCCCACCTCCAGAGCTGTGGTTTATGCTGGTGCTGCCTGAGTTACAGAGCCAGTCTGGACACCCAAAGGAGGAATGGCTCATTTTGTTTTGCTTCTTGAATAGGAGCATCAAGCCTTGCTGAACCCATTGAGGTTGGTTTGGTTAGCAGTGGCTCACTAAGAATACATTTGCTTGTCGCCTGGCATGAAGCTGTTTATCTCTAGATGGGTGTTTAAACACAGCACAGGATTGCTTCTGCTAGAGCATCAGTGGTCTGAAGAGCAGGTGATGGGCTGGAGAACAGGAGCCATGTCCTTCTCTTTAAAGGACAAAGTAAGTATCTGCTTTTCCAACAGCCTCCCATCAAACCTGGCAGCAAACTGGCCGTGAGCAATAAAGAGCTGAGCTGGAAATCCAATTTCTGCTCAAGCAGAAGACCCGTGGTTTTGGTTCAGTTGGTCAAAGCCAACGTCAGGCAGTTCTAGAGGTCAATAATTAGCACTGTGATGGAAATGAGCGGGGAGCAGGAGGCAGGGGAGCGTGGAAGGTAGTTATAGGAGACTTGTAGCACATTGTTCCTCTCCTTGGGCAGCCAAGCTCAAACTCATTGAGCTGTAATGGGCTTTTTGCTGTTTCAAGCTCCTGTGCCCCTCTCCTCTTAGTCACAGGGAAAGAAGCTGCTACATGGACCAGAGGGGATGGGAGTTCCCAGATCCTAATTCCTCCAGCTCCACTCCAGCTGCAGGATGGTGAAAGCTGCCATTGTACCTGTGATTCAGGCTCTTTGTGAAACGGGGATAATACTCATCTAACTCACAAGGGATTTGTGATTTAATGTTTGCAAAGCACTTTAAGACCCTGGATTGAAAGGTGATTTATAATGGTAAAATCCAGTGTTCTCTGGTCTATTGTATACTTGGCTGTGTCCAATTATCCTGATGGAGGCTTTTCCCCTTCTTTTTTCTTTTTTTTTTCCCCCCTCCTTTTTCTTTTTTGCATTCGTGTAGTAACTCCAGACAAACGCAGGGTTTGTGGCAGGCACAGTATGCCCAGTGAGAGGATGAGTTTGCCTCCCAAGGAGGTGCTAACTTATGCTGGTGATATGAATAAAGACTGGGAAGAAAAAAAGGGGATTTCAAGGTGAAAGGCACAGGATTTTGGCAATAAAGCTGTGAAATAGGGGTGGGAAGGCTGTTTAGATGATGCATGTGTAAGGAAAGTAAAGGATGCTTCATAAATAATCAGCTTGCATACTCCTGTTGGTCACAGTGATGGGGGTATTTTCCAGCAGATCAGCTGCTTCTCCTGTCCTGCAAACGCTGGTTGGAGCATCCACTGTGCAGGCTCCATCCTGCGGTGGCGGATGCCTTGGTGGGCCTCGCTGCCCTGCTTGGGGAACGCAGGTCATGCTGCGGGCTCAGCCCGAGCGCCACATCCCTACCCTGGCACCAGCATCTCTTAACAGCAGCTTGGGTCAAATTAGAGGGTGTGCAAGTGCTAACTTGCTGGATGTGTTTCCCATTCAGTTTTCAAAGTGATGCTTTTTAAATCTCATTTTGCTGAGGAGATGGCGAGGGCCGGGGAGCAAGGGAGGAGAGGCTGGATTGGCTTCCAAAAATAAATCGGTGTCCTCACCTGAATCCTGAGCAAGGACGCGGTCAGATCTGCTGGGACCTCCGTCATCTCAGCCGCACCGTAACAGACTGTGCAGTGGCTGGTGTTAATTGCCAGGCTGTGCCCTCTCCTTGGCATCACAGTATTCCCCAGGTGGGTTTTAAGTGTTGACCCAAGCACTGGAGAAGGGAACCGGCTGCTCTGCAAGGTGTCTGTCATTAGCTTCGAGCAAAGTGGAGTGCTGGTGTGAGGCATCGGAATAGGTGGCTGTGGGGGATGCAGTGCGGTTGGAGCAGCAGTGGGGCAGCCCCCAGCTCTGGAGAGGCTGGGAGGGGAGGGAACCAGCGGTGCCCCAAGGATGCAGCCTCCAGAGCTGCTCCCTTCTTGGGCAATGGAGACCTGTTGATGGGGTAGTGGTGGCCAGGGGATAGTTTCTCCTGGTCACCTCCATCAGTGGAGGGTGTCCTACCTGGACACGTGTGTGCTTCTGGCATGTGCCCAACAAGAGCATCCGAATCTCCTGGAGCAGACAGGTCTCTCCTGATGACTCTCTATTGCCCAGCTTCATCCCCTTCCATATGGAGTTTGGGGGTTGCTCTGTCCCACCCAACTGTAGTTGACAGTGATTCAATCATCTTAACCTCACACTGCTCCATGAGGGTTTCCCAGTGAGTGCTGCTGCTGGCCTCTCTCAACCTGCAGATGCTCCAGCTCCTCCTTGGCTTGTTGGCTTTCACCTAATGCTTCAAAAAAGCCCCAAATAAAACAGAAGCCATCGCCCCAGCCTGACCAAGTGTGTAGGTCTGAGTGGAGCCACTCAGATGGGATGGGTGATGGGTGATGGGATCGTCCCAGCCTCATGGGGTTATTGCTCAGTACAGGCATCCCTTACCCCTGCTGCCAGGCACATGGCCTTCGAGACAAGGGATGGAGTCTGAGAGTGAGCCAGTGCCATGCGGGGACGGGGCGGGCTGGGTTCCTGCTTCGGTCGCTTTCGTGTGTCGGAAAATACCGAGCTGCTTTGTGGGAGATGCTGTGAGCTTCTGTGCCTGACAAAATAAAACTTGTTTTTGTAATATCTCCTGCCTGTCAAAAGCGGCTGGCTCTGTAGGTTGCTTTGTTGTTCGGCATAGTCCCCCTGTGATGACTGAATATTTATATATATTTGTGTAAATAATTAACACTCATTAGTGCTGTGTAACATCTACAGGTGTAGACTTCTCCTGATGCTAAGCAAAAGCAAATGATGCCATGGCCCAGGTAGCACAGAGATTTGGCTTGGTTTTTTTTTTTCTTTTTTTTTTGACTTGATGAGATTTGCCCACTAAACCAAGGCTGATGAGAAGTGATGGTGGCTTTGCCAGGGGAGCCTGGCAGGGGCGGTGAACGGCTCCCAGAGAGAGGGTCTGTACAGGCGTCTGAGAGGGTTTTCTCCCTCCTCTAGGAAAATATAGTCCCCCGAGATGGATGTAACTCAGTGAGTGAAAGAACAAGAATGTTAAAAACCCAGCAAACAAGGTGTGATGGGAATGATGGGGTTTGCAGACTTCTTCTAGTGCTACTGAGCTGACGTCTTTGTTTTCAATGCCTGCCCTTCCCTGGGGTTGGGGCTCTCCTACATCAATGCAGGGAAGCGGGGAGGCCGAGTGAGCCCCTGGTACAGCTTTGCCTTTCGGCCACCCACCCCTCTCTCTGCCTTCCAGGTTCGATGAAGAGCCCTGTCAACAAGACGGCGCTGACCCTGATCGCGGTCAGCTCCTGCATCCTGGCCGTGGTGTGTGGCTCCCAGCTCTCCTGCCCGCTGACCGTCAAGGTGACGCTTCACGTACCCGAGCACTTCATCGCAGATGGTAAGACCCTCCGGGGACTCGGAACCCGCTGCCCCACTGAGTGTGTTTGGGACATGGGGGACCCTTTCTTTGGGAATCGTCCCGGCTGTGTTCAGCTGCAGGGATCCTCCTTCCCAGAGGAGCAAAGTGCATCTGTGAGCCTGAGGCAGAAATCTTCTCAATTGCGTCTTTTTTTATTATTATTATTATTATTATTACTACTACTACTACTACTTCTTACGATGTCTGATGGATATTCCTGTTTTCCTCCAAACTCTCTGACGAGCCCTGGGAGCATGCACAGACAGACATCCTTCTGTCCTGCAGCAGCAAAGCTGCTTGTCCCAGCCCCTTACAGCAGTGTGGAGTGAAATTGCTGGGGTTTGAGCAAAAGCAGAGATGCTTTGAAAAATTAGACGAGGGCTGCTGTCACTATTTATTGCTTTCTCCAAGTGGGTTCCTCGCGTTTGTTGTGTTTCGCTGACCTTTTCTTTATAATGTGCAGTGAGCGTCGAGTGCAAGTTTTCGGTAACACGAGGGCAAATTTCATTTTCTTCCAGCAGACGGGACCCATTATTCAGTCAGTTCCAATTCCTCAGTTCCTGCACTTCTTTCGCTGCTCGGGGCGTGCGGAAGGGGCCCCTCCTCTGTGCCAGAAATGTGCTGCATGGAGTCGGCGCATCGCTGGTTGTTGGGGTGTCCCAGCATGGCTAGCTTGTGTACAGCCCCCCACTTTGGGGGCCAGGATGGAGGGC
Organism: Gorsachius magnificus; assembly: GCA_034008185.1. NCBI lineage: Eukaryota > Metazoa > Chordata > Aves > Pelecaniformes > Ardeidae > Gorsachius > Gorsachius magnificus. The sequence goes on from CM067094.1 coordinate 8,966,009, forward strand.
AGCTCTTGGGGATTTTGGGGAGAGGTAGATGGTTAAAGAGGTGCAGTGGCATGTCAGCAGCAGGGGGTGATGGAGAGGGACTTAAACCATCACCCTGTGGTGGGGAGGGACTCACCAGTAAATTTGAAGTGGGATTCAGCCCTGCTAAGACTGGTTCCTTCTTGGCCTTGAATCGCATTTGTAGGACATTACCTGCCCTGCAACACCGACAGAGCACATGCTCTCCCCAGCCCCACCACTGACCCTTGCTGCCTCATTAACCCCACTTCTGTGTCCACACCTAATAATGCTTATGGGATGGGTGTTGGGTACAGCCAGCGGGTTGATGCCCTTGTGCTGGTGTGTGAGGCTGCCACTGCTCTGATCCCTGAGGATGCTTCTTGTCTGCGGATGCTGGAAATTACAGCCTAGTGTCCTGGTTTTGGCTGGGATAGAACCACAACACCCAGTCTCTGGGTACATGGGCTATCCCAGCGGTCAAAGCTTGGTCCTCACAGAAAGAGGAGGAGAGCTTCTACTTTGTGGTCCCAGATTGGAGGAACTGAACATCAGTGGAGACATGAAAAAGGCATAACTTGAAACAAGGGACTTGCCTACACCTTGACCTGTGTCTAAAAGGCTTGAAGGATTACCCAGGCTGCATGTAAATATTCTGAAGTCTTCACGGGTCATTATTCCAAGTAGCTGGAGAACAGAAACTCTTTTTGCGCTGGGGAAGTGAGGTTGCTCCAGTGTTAACTCATGTCCCTTTGGGCTGGGCACTGGCCAGTTCATCACTCAGGCTAGGACTTCACAGCTGGTTTTGGTACTTGCTGAAGGTCAGCCAAGAAGGCAGTGATGGAGGTGGGACCTCGGCATCATGCTCCCGGCCTGCGGTTCCGGCCCAGGGGAGACAGCATGTCCTCGAGAACGAAAATAAAACAAAATACAATGTGACTCTGTAGAATTAAAGTGAAAAGCTGAGCCTGTGCTAGTAACCAGGAAGGGGGTGGCAATGCAAATTATGCAAATATCGAGAACACTCGAATGGAAATGACAATGAAATACCAATAAAACAGATTAATATCCTTGAAACTGGGGGAAATGGGATGATCTCCAGTCCCAACTTAATGACTTTTCTAAAGAGAAAGTGGCAAGAGGACTTGTAAAAACGGTTTGGAGAAGAATTAAAATGAGCTTTATAATGAAACTGTAAAATATAATTACAAACTGCAAAAACTTTTTGAATATTTTTTATGAGAAACAGTCAAATTCTTCACAGAGAAGCAGCCAAGACGTTTTGCAGTGGCTATCACTTTCACTGAAATCTCATCATTTTATGCGATGGCAGAGTCCCTTGTCTGGGAAGAGAAAAGCTCTTAAAATTGTCCCTTCTTGTTGAATAACAACAAATCCCACAGCAGCACCCAACTGGCAGCAAAATATTATAAAACATTTAAAGACATCACAGAACTGAGCCGGGTGGGGAAATGTTAATGATACCGAGGAAAACGTGGCTGGCTGTGTGTGCGGAGCCTTGGCACCCGGAGTCTTACGCTGATGGAAAACAGGGCACTCGCTCCTCCCTGGCGATCTCCTGGGTGGGTTTAAACCTGCTTTTAGCCTGGGTGCAGAAAGGAGTTGGCATGGGCATCCCCAATGAGCGAAGCAACGGTGGAGCTGATGCCTTTGGCCCAGCCGAGGCTGGGAGCTTGGATCAGTCTTAAACCAACCTCTCACGCGCGCACCGTGTCTTGTAAATGTTGCCATGCACTTAAAGAGCCTGGTTCCTGAAGCTGTTCTCTTTTGTATTTTGCATGATGATAAGGCAGGCTCTGCGAGAGCGCGGGGATGGTGCATTCAAGGGAGATGTTCCTGTGCGAGAGAAGGGTGCCCTCTCGTTCCTTTTTGAAATGAGGTATTTCAATAGCTGCCAGTAGCCAAGGAAAATCTTAAAGCGGAGCAGCTACCAACACCTCTGCAGGAAAAGCCAAACAAAGGCAGAGGCTGAAAGAAATCCCTCTCCTAGCAGATGAAAACTCGTCTTTGACAGAAACTTTAAATAGATGCCAGCCAGCTCCAGCACGCCAGGAGCCAAAGCCAAGTTGAGGAAAGGAAGGGGAGGAAAAAAGCCCCACAGAATGCATCCAGCCTGGGAGAAAAGCAGCTTTCCCCCTCTGCAGTGAGCATCGGCGTTACAGAAAGAAGCTCCTGAGCCCACTGGAGTCGCAGGATGGGAACAGGGAGGGGAAGGACTGGGACCAGGAGCCAACTGGCAGCAAAGGCTGGGAGAATACATTCCCAGCAGAGGGATTAATGGATTAATAACCAGCCTGTCTCTATTGCTCCTATTTCTCTGTCCCGGTTCGTTTTCTTCCTTTTGTTCATTTGATGGGGTTCCCCCCCCCCCCGCCCCCCAGCAGTTGCTGCCTGCTTCAAAGCGCTGCTCTGCCTTCATTTCACGGGGGGGCCAGGTCTGGGAAAGCCTGGCAGAAGTGGCCGTGCTCTTTGCTGCCGTGGCTGGCAGGGGCAGGCTGGGGCCTCCTGCCTCTGTGGGACAGGCCGGTGCCCCTAAATCTTCTCTTAGGATGCAATGCTGGGAGCGTCCTCTCCTCCCTCCTGCTGCTCCGGGGCATCGCATTTTGGGGCAGCCTCTGCCTGTGCTGAGCAGAAGGTATCGTTCAGATTTTAAAGATGGCTTGGATTTATGGAGAGAATTGTAGTGGTGTAGTGGCTTTGATGAGGATATGGAAATGCAGCACATTATTTAGGAGACCCTTTAGCAGTGTCAAAGGGGGAAAGAAAGGAAAGAGACCCCCTCTATCTGAGGAATAAAACCCCTTATGAATATATGAGCCATGCAGCTCTATACATTCAATAGTTGGGGTTGTTTTGGTGTTTTTTTTCCTTCTTTCTTGTAAGTAATCATTCAAAAAGTAGAGCTACAGCAATGGGAGCGGCTCGCGGGGAAGGCAGGGCTGGAGAAAGATACCCTGGAGGACTCAGCCTGGAGTACGTCCTTGCTGCACAACGGTTTGAAATATAGTATCAATTAAAGCTTCCCCTTTTTACAGCCTGCAAAGAGGTTATATATGGTGTGGGTGGATGTTTGTATCCGGATATTTTAGTGGGAGAGGTAGGTGAGATCTTCCAGTGTATACAGAAGGAAGCGGGAGCTACATTTAGGTAGGGGCTTGTAGGGCTTGGTTTTATAAGTGGAAATAAAGTAAAGGGCATAAAGCAGGTTTCTGTCACTTCAAAGACATCTCGGGGCATCTGCAGCCTCCTTCCCTCCTCTTCCGAGGTGTGTGCCAGGGGAGATGTGGTAATCCCGCTGTCTGAAACCTTGCTCAACTGTGGACTGGGTGGTTTATGGAGGTCAGGAGCAGAGGCTTGGCAGGTGCCGTCTTCGTGGTGGGCTCTGCTCCACGCTGCCCGCGTTTGTGCTTCAGCCCTCCTGCACACGGGGATAAATTCCCCCAGGATGAACACTGCCCTGCAAGCAACGGGGGGAGGAAAGCAAACCCGCTCCCACCCCCTGCAAAGCCAGGAGAGCCGCGGGAGGTGGAATTGCCACCCGAGACCATGCCTTGGTTTGGGTGTCTGACAAATGGAGAGTTGGAGGAAGCTTCTTTGTGGCTGTTTTTTTTTTTTTCTTTTAAGCTTCATGCATCTGCGTCTGCTCTTCTGAACGATGACGGTCTGTGATTGTCACGCAGCTGATCGGTAATTGTTTCATCTGAAGATTATTTCCTACTTTCCCCCCACCAGTTTCCTCCAAGATGCTGGTGGAATTGGATGCTGCTATTAGCAGCTTGTGTTAATTTTCCCTGAAGATTGCTGGAGCTTTGCAGACTGCAATTGTTGGACTCGGAACAACTTCTCATTTTGGTTTAATTAAATGTGTTGCTTTAAATTGTTTGCTTTTGAAATCTCCTGCTCAATCTTCTGCAGCCCTCAGAGGTGACCAGGCATTAGCCCGTGTCCTCAGGTGCTCGACCGTGCGTGTGCTCAGCACGTGCTGCGCATGCGGTCGCGGAGAAATGAGCAGTGGGAGGTGGGGCACCGGCTGCCTTCCTGTCCCGTTTTACAGCACGGAGAAGCTTGAGACGCTCTTTGATTTACAACGTGAAGCACCCCGGGTTTATACAAGAAGGATGGAGGAAGGGATCTGATCTCAAAGGTATCTCTTGGAGCTCTCGGATAGATGCTGCCATTGGGGTCCCCCACATTCTCCAGCTGCTCCCAGCCCCACCAGCCACCTCTCAAATCAGCAGAGAGACCTGGCTGGCTTAAAATAAGTTTTGTCTTGTGCTGTTTCCCCCCCCCAAGTCGTTCTGCTGCAGAGGTGCATGTTTTGCTGTACGGAGACCTGGGTCAGGGCTCCGCGCAGCAATACTCTTTTGTTGCAGACTCAGTGTCAGATCTGGCTGCCCCAGACCCCGAGTGTTTCTGGAAAGGTGGCTGTGTTTGGGGGCAGCTTCACAGATTGCATTTAATTCCATCAGCTCTTAATCACCGGGTCACCTCTGTATCTGCATTACAGCTCACTCCTGTTCCCGCGCCTGTTTGGCTGGCAAGAAAATGTGAGCAAATGGCTGCAGCGTTACCAGACATGAACTCTAAATATTAACATCAATTTACAAACTGTATCAGCGTGGATCAAAGGGATTCCAAGACGGTTTTATGGCGCGAATGCTCTTTGCATGAAGAACTAATAAGATTCTGGAGGCTGGAGTACATCATGTTTTTATCATGCCTTTGACAGGCTTGTGATCCCGCGCTCTGCTCTTCCCCATGCCAGCCCAGCTCCCCTGGCCACGTGCCTGCCACAAGCACGCCTGGCTGCCGGGGCAGCTCGGTTTGCAAGGGAAGGCAAATGCCTCCTCCCTTCTCCTTTGCAGGATTCACGGGAGCAAAGCCAGGGGGCTTGGTGTTGATATTTGGATGGTGTCAGCAGGGCTGGTTCAGAGCTGGGAGCTGTTGCCTTTCTCGGGATGCACCCACCACTGGGAAGGTGGCATCCAGCGCCTGCTGAGCTTCTACCAACACCATTTACCCTCTAATTTGGGAGGAAGGGTGAGGGAAGACTACAATAAGGCACAATGTCTTTGACCAGCTAACCTGCTCCCTTCCTAGATGGAGAGATGCAAACATTGACTTCTGCATCTGCAGGATGAGACCCTTCCTGTTTGCAGCGCAGTGGTGGGCCAGTTCTGGGAAGCTGGTTTAGGCCACGCTCCTTTTGGAACAAGAATTCATGGGATACCTGCAGCAGCTACGCAGCAGCAATGCAGTGAGGATTTTTGGTGTCTATATAACTAGGAACGTGCTGCTTCACTTTATCATTCTCCCAGCAAGTAGCATTGCTGGTGCGCAATCTCTCGGTGAGCGGGTGGTAGCTTGCCCGGGTCCCGTGGTGTTTTAACTCTGCATGTGCTGCCTCTTGGTTCTGTTTTCTGCCATCCTGGGAGGACATTTGGTCTTGGTGCTGGTTGAAAAAACTCCATTCACACACACTTTATGTTTTTTAAAGCTTATCATAACTCATCCATCATATACTTCATGATGTGATTAGATTTAGGCTAGATTTCCCCAAACCTTTGTCCAATATCTAGAGAATGTCACTGAGAAGGAGCCCCAGGCTGGCGCGTGGGAGGTGGGAGATATGGAGAATTAAGGAGAAGCTTTTCCTTAGGAGTCTGATTTCCATCTCAGCCATTGCTGGCCCAGATGCCTACCGAGGACAGACGCGTGCTGTTACTAATACCTGTTCAATTGTATTGTCTAATAACGCCATGGGAGGGCTCCTTGCTGCGTGAGCTTGACCACAAGGCAAGGGTGGGAAGATGCCGTCTCCTTTGGGTTTGGGAAAAGGTGGCCAAGTCACCACCTGCTGAATAAAGTTAAACCTTTGTGTTGCTTGTCAGAAGTTCAGCCATGTAAAATCAAGATTTGACTGCCAAGCAAACCCAAAAAAAGAGTCTGTCAGAATTATCAAGAAAATGCAATTTAACAATTAAAATGTAGCCCTGCTCCTCCCACAGGAAAGATGCTTCTAGTCTGAGCTGTAATTACATACAGATTTGTATCTCTAATTTGCTTCTGCTTTGCCAGAGTGAAAAAGCTCTGGCAGGATTGACAGTGCTTCTGAGGGATGGGGTCCCTGGGTCTGATCATCAGCGGGTCAGGAAGCGTTGGCACGAGCAGCCCACGGCCGTGCAAGTAGTTCATGTGCTGAAAATATATCCTTGAATCAAGTAGCGTGTGCTGTATGAACTGTATGCGCTTCAGCTGATAGAAGAGTAGATGAAAGGTGTGTCTACAGGCTTCTGCTGTTTTAAAAACTTGCTATCATAACTTTCTGCTTAGGCATTTCATCGTGTTCAAGAGAGAAACCCTTTGACAAGCAGGATGAAGTGGATAACCTGAATGGTGTGATACTATGCCTGGTTTCAATTTAGAATAAAGAATTAAGAGTTTGACTTCAAAGAATTTAGATGATTCCAAGATTACCAAGTTTTGCGCTGAGCAGGAGTGGGGTGGTGAAGCTGAGCACTGCAATAGTCTGTGGGTGCAATCTTGCACCAAGCCTGGTTGGCTTGCTTAGGCCAGTATATGTGTGTCCTGGAAATGCAGTTTCTGATTGGCTCTTCTGCATTTCCTGAAAGAAATTTAAGAAGCAGAAGTTTTCATTCCGCAGGAGCAGGACAGGAGAATGAGAGCTGATCAATGGAAAGAGCTGATAGGGGAGGAGTTGTCTCTTTGAGAAACGTGCTTTCAAGTTTAACAACAGAAAAAAAAAAAGGTCTCTAAAGGAATCAAATAGGGTTATTCTTTGTACCTATGGAATGAAGCGAAAGGGATAATCCTTCCTCTAGCCTTTAAAAAACAAATCTGTAACAGGATTATAACTGTATGATAGTATAGGGATGGATACACTAATAGCAACCTGTAGTATGACCTCCCATGACTTTCCAACACAAAATACTAATTTTAGATGAAAGGGAGTCTCGTTGGCCAAGATACAGCGAACGGACCAAAGAAGACGAAAACAGCAGAGGGAGGAAGAAATAGAAATTCTTCCAAAAAAAAAAAAAAAGGTTTTTGATCTCTTCCCTTGAAAACAAGAGAGAGAGAGAGAGAGAAAGGAAAAGCCAAACCCTTTTGGCTGCCTTTTGGACACTTTGTTCTTTTCCCTTGTTAGATATCTCTTCTGAGCTGTTTTATCCTGTTGTGTTCTGGAAAATGATTTTTGAAATGTCAAAACTTCAAGCCTCTTTTGTCAAGGCTTAAGCAGTTCCACTGAATTTTGAAGGAGACCCCAGCATGAGAGACATGAACTTTTGATGCTGCCTTAACTGATCTGGCTTTGATCAGCATTGGAGAAGGAAAGGGGGGGAAACACAAGCATGCAAAAACCCAAACAAATCAATCCCCCGAAGTGCTGGTGGACCTCATGGAGCCGAGAGGGAGTTGTGTAGCTGTGTACTGATGTTCTCTATGGCATTGCAATGCTGCTCTACCGCGTAGACTGGCTCGTAAAGCCATCAGTGCTCAAGGGATATGTCCTACAACCAAGGTTCCTGGGAGGAGATGGTGGGTGGAGAGCTGGTGTTCTGTTATTGTATTCCCTTGTTTGGTTGATGGTTGCTTTACCCTGATGGTTGCTTTACCCAGGGGCCTAAATGTCTCGGTTTAAGGGGGATTTCACTGAGCTTTTGAGTGGGAAGCTCGAAACTTGTGTCCAGGAGGACCCCTGGAAGGGGATGGGGTTAGCAGTAAAGGACGTCAGGGCGGATGGTCTCTCTGGGTGTCTTTGGAGAGTGTCTCTGCTGGGATCTGCTCCTGGGGTTCACAGGCAGCAACTGTAGGTGTGCATCAAATTGCAGGCTGGGTGTGGGTGTAGGGCGATTTGGTGGGGTCTGAGGTCCTTGAGGCAGGTTTTCAGAGGGTGGTTTGGGGTGGGGTCTACCCCCCACTGCCCCAGCCAATGAGCATCCTTGGGCTCCCTGTCACCCCCCTTCCTTCCTCCATTTCCCTTCATTGAGAGACTGCACGTTGGTAAAAACAAACCTGACTGATATTCCTGGCAAGCTAAAGATGTTTGAAACAGCTCTTGCTTAGAAAATGTTTGTTCTCGGTAGTTCCTAAAAGGATTTGATACTCAACCTGCCCTTTCTGAGCTTTTCAAGATGGTTTTGATAAGTGCACACTGGTGACTTTTGAAAACTGTTTTCTATGTGTGGATTCTTTGAAAATAAAGAGAAAAATTGTACGAAAAGGCTTTGAAATCTCCAGAATTTTAGCTTTCAAAATTTTTGTAAAACACCTTTTCCTGTTGTTTTTTTCTCAGGCAAGCTATAAAGGGATTGAGACTAGGATGTTTGTTTGTATTTTCATTGGGAGTGAAGGTGATGAGAGTGTCTGTGAACACCTCTAGATAATCTTAACCAGCTGATCTGCGACACAGTCAGCTTCAAAGAGGTGGGAAGTTTTCTTGCTGGAGTTGTCCTCTTCTTCCTCCTAGGGAGGGAGGAAAGTGTTTACAATTAACTAAAACCTTTCATTTCCCCAGGTTGTGGGTTTTTTTGTTGTTTTTTTTTTTTTTTCTTAGAAACTAATTTTTATGGAGGATGATTTCTCAGTCAGACTTAATAAAATCGAAATAAGGAATTCTTGAAAACCCCAGGACTTTTCTTTTTTTATTTAAGTTACAGTTGCATTATATTTGGAAAGGTCTTTCTCTGTACAGACTATGGCAAAGCTTGATCAACTTGCAAATTATTTCAGGCTTCCCAAATTTGTGGATTTACATGGACACCAAACTTCTGCTGAAAGAGAAATCAGTGGCTCCTGGCTGGGTGTCACATTTTGGTATTGTTTTAGGAGGTGCTTCCAGAAATAGATAGTTTGAGGTTTTTTATACTTGCAGCAGCAAACAGGCTGGGTTTGCTGGGTTTTTCATCAAAGATGATGAAAATTTGGCAGCAAGGCCATGAATGTGCTTTCTGCTTCCTGGAGGTGCTCAGCACATGGGGCTGGTGGGGAGCTCCAAAAGTCACCCCTCCATCGCTCACACCAACCATGGGGTCCCCGCTGTGTAGCAGCTCCTAGGCCAGGATGCTCTGCCAGCTCAAGTCACCTTTGTCTTTATGAATACTAATTATATGGCTCTTTTGTGTCTGATTTGCTTTCGTTACTTTCAGGCTGGTTGTATTTTAACTAGAAGTTGGGTTCATTAAGTAGGGATTTAATTGAGAGCTGGTGGTTTCGCTCTTCAGTCTTTGGGTGCAGAGGGAGTTGTCTGTAGCTGAGCCTCGAAATATGCTTACGTGCCTCCCAAGCCTCGCTCTTTATTAGGGAACTACAAAAATAAGGAGGAAAGCAAGATTGACAGGTTACTACACAGACACGTACGTGTAAATAGTAAACACTCCCGATGGGTTCATGATGCATTTCTGCTTGGTAAAATAAACCAGCAATAGTTATCATTGGTCTTTAAAGCTACCTTTAAATATTCATGGAAAAGAATGATAATTAGAAAAAAATTATGTGGCTCTAAGGTACTTCTTTGCACTCAGCATTTCGATGCTTTCCACTGGTGGTGTGGAATTTACCCAGCAATTTACTGCTGCCGTGCGTCTGATGGAGATGTATCCTGCAGCCTCGGTGATGCAGGCTCCTGCCTTGCTGTGTCTCCAGCTGGATCCTGGATGTCTAATTTTTATTTGCTTGAACAGTCAGTAGCTTGGCAGCCCCCATTGGCTTTGAGTGTAGAGATGCGTCTGTGAATATGTTTATGGTGTATAAACAGCGTAAGTGTAGAAGATTTGAATTCATGTGAAATTAGGGCCCTGGTTTGTATGGTGCTGAGATCATAGAATCATAGAATTGTTTAAGTTGGAAAAGACCTTTAAGATCATCAAATCCAACCGTTAACCTAACCCTGCCATCCCACCACTAAACTATGTCCCTAAGCACCTCATCTGCCCGGCTGTTAAATCCCTCCAGGGATGGGCACTTGACCCCTTCCCTGGGCAGCCCCTTCCAGAGCCTGACAACCCTTTTGCAGAAGAAATTATTCCCAATGTCCAACCTAAACCTGCCCTGGCGCAACTTCACACCATTTCCCCGTTACCAGGGAGCAGAGACCAACCCCCACCTCGCTACAGCCTCCTGTCAGGCAGTTGTAGAGGGCAATAAGGGCTCCCCTCAGCCTCCTCTTCTCCAGACTAAACAACCCCAGCTCCCTCAGCTGCTCCTCATAAGACTTGTGCTCCAGACCCCCTACCAGCTTTGTTGCTCTCCTCTGGACACGCTCCAGCAGCACAACGTCTTTCTTGTAGAGAGGGGCCCAGCACTGAACCAAACATTCGAGGGGCGGCCTCACCAGTGCCCAGGACAGGGGCATGGTCCCTGCCCTGCTGGCCACACCATTTCCGATACAAGCCAGGATGCTGTAGGCCCTCTTGGCCACCTGGGCACACTGCTGGCTCATATTCAGCCAGCTGTCAAACAGTACCCCCAGGTCCTTTTCCGCTGGGCAGCTTTCCAGCCACTCTTCGCCAAGCCTGTAGCATTGTGTGGGGTTGTTGTGACTACATGGGCTTGTTGAGATCTCAGGATGCCTGAAAATGGGGTTGCTCACTGGGATGCTTGACTTTGAGGTTTCCTTTTTTTTATCCTCTGCGTGGATAATGTGGCATAGGATGATGTTTAGAAGGGCTCCTTCTTGCTAAAACATCAGTGATTCTCTTCAAAAGGAAATCAGGAGTTTGCATTCAAGCAGGTTCTTGTGGGGTGGTTGCTGTTATGTTTTTTTTGTCTTGCTTTTTTAATCGCTTGGTTTCCATTGAGCTAAGATCTTATGCAGTGCTTAGAAAAATGATGTCCCAGTCCTTTACCAAGTGATAAAAGCCCTAAAGTTTCATGAAAATCTACCCTGGATCTATAGACTTGCCATTGCTAAGAAGGATTTGAATCTTCAGAGTGGTTGCAAATTTTGCTCACGTTTGCAAGTCCTAGCGCTTAGTGGAAGGATGGCTGTGGGTTCCTGGGCTACCTGGCAGTTCCCCTTGCTCACTCCTCTTTGAAGGTTTCTTCCCCCCCTGTTTTTAGAGGCTTTTACCCTGGTAACTTTTGCAAAACACCACTTAATGGCAGAGAGTTTTTGGCTCCCCTCTGATCTGTGCAGCACTATTATGGAGGCAGTCTTATAATCAATGTAATTGAAGATCAGAGTTAATGAGGACCTCTGCGCCTGCAAAATCCCCCGAGCGATGCTGGGCCTCAGATGTTAGATAAGGAAATGATTGGGCTGAACTGAAAATCTATTTGGCTAATTAGATGATGCATATTCCCAGATGCCAGCGAGGAAAAATACTTTTCACAAAATAAAGAAACGTAAGATTTTGTAAGAAAAGATTTTTGGCAGGAATTCACTTCTGACTCTCAGGAGGGAGAGGGTTAGGGAGTGTCTCTGATATGAGACCACTCATACATGAAGTTGTGTGTTGGGTTGATTCGCCCACTTTCAGCTAAAGACTTGTGGTGGGAAAAGCCCATGCGCCGCTGCCCATCCGTGTCCTGAGCCTGGCATCCAGGCGTCTTGCGGGCACCACCTGCATGAGCTGGGGAAGCAACGCTCCGATCTGACAGATCAGAATAATTACATTGGCCCCTCTTTCTGCAGAGATCTGGGAATCAAATCCAGTATCTTGTGATGCTGAGTAGGGTAGGGGAGTGTCTGGGCAGAGGAACGTCCCAGCTGGTGGACCATTCGCTGGGGCACATTTGTATGGAGAGGAATGGTCAAATGAAGTTCTTCGGGTCCGAGTGTTGGTGAACTCGGTATTATTTTGCTGATCTTGATATGACAGATCACAGCAGCTCCTGAACAGTAGAGCGTTCTGATACTGGGCCAAAATGCCCATTTGCTTGTTTGGTTTTTTGTTTTATTTTTATACTCACTCAACACACTTTTTTCCCACCCTCCAGGCAGCAGCTTCGTTGTGAGCGAGGGGAGCTACTTGGACATCTCCGACTGGCTTAATCCAGCCAAGCTGTCCCTGTACTATCAGATCAATGCCACCTCTCCCTGGGTGAGAGACCTCTGTGGGCAGAGGACTACTGATGCCTGCGAACAACTGTGTGACCAAGAGACAGGTAAGGGAGGCTGGGGAAGAGTCAAGACTTTGCAAAGGTTGGCGATGCGAGGGAGAAGGTTTGTCTCTGGGTACTTCAGTGGCCACATGTCTCACCTCTGTGTTAGCCTGGTGTTAGGCATGGAGGACCAAGAGGTACCAGTGGGGTCACACTGTGGCGACCCCCACCAGCAAAGTATAAAGAAGGTGGGCACAAGGATGAGGATTCAAAACAGTGGACCCAGCGGTTCTTTGGTGTGGCAGCTGCAGGCACATGGAGTTTATCTGCTTCTAAGTTGTGCTGTTTTGCTGTAGAGTCTGGAATACCTGCTCATGAGCTTGCCCCATCTCCATCCCTTTTCTTTTTTGACTGTTCCACCACAGAGGACCACATTTTCCATTAGTGCTCCTGCCTCCTGGTCACCTAGGTTGGATCTCTTCTCCAACCCTTCCTTATGGAGTTGTGAAATCTACCATCTTTCCTTATCTGTAAATGACCTTTTGCTGAGCATGTTTTGCTTGCACGCAAAGGCTGCCCCGGTGAAGCAGCAGCCAGCCCTGCTGGAACCCAGATGCAGAGCCAGGCAAAGGAGCAGTGTCCCCTTTCCTTCTGGCCTACGTGCTCCTGGGTGACAAATGGGAATCCTGGAGTCTGCAATGAGCTGGGAACACAGAAAACAGCAAACGTGCAACTAATGACTGAAGGTAGGGGGTCTACATGGGTGGGAAATAAGTATGTAACTCCACCAGCAGCTGGCCCTTAGGAGATGGCATCTCTCTCAGCTGACGTAGGTGACAGGACCTTGCATGGGAAGGTGGCTTGGGGACTGTGCTGGTTTTTCATAACGCGGGATGTGCCGTGCCCTCTGCAGCAGTGAGCATTTCTCCTGCTCCCCAGTGCCTCGCCTCGGGTGGGATGCCTTCTTGGTGGCATGGAGAAAAGTGTCCCTGATGCTCCTGGCATGCTCTACATCTAAAGAGCCTGCACCCCCCCGTCTCCTTACAGAGAAGTACCATTCCCAGGTTAGTCATGGCTCTCCACATGAGCCGCTTCCCTCCTCTCTAAGGGAGGGAAAATGAGAAACGGAGAATTTCTCTGCTGCCTGTGTTTGTGCATGAGACTTGTGGCTGTGAGTAGGGATGTTGGTTTCTGGTTTTGTTAGGGGCTTTGAAGGTGGATGGCTCACAGAGGAGAAGGCTTTTTCTAAGCCTCCTACTGCCACAAACTGTGCTGTTAATACGTGGCTTCTTGAGAGGAAGAAATCCTTCTGGGTTGTGATTTGACCCCCTGGGTCTCTGGGCTGGGAAGGGTGACCCTGTTCTCATCCCTCCCTGCTCAGCTGAGATGCAAATACTGAACTTGGTCTCAAACATCCATTTTCCTGGTCAAGACGATGCTCTTTTTTAGTACTCCTGTTCCTCAAGGCTTGCCTGCATGGAGGCACTGGCAGGTATCACTGCAGCAGGATAATTATGCTGGATGAATTCCCCGTGTAGATGAGCCCTGGGTGTTACCTACAGTCCCAGGGAGGGCTGGGAGGTGGCAGCAGCCACCCCAGCAGATGGGGATGGTGCAGGAGGAGGTTTTTCTCATCCAGATGTTGGAGAGCAGAAGGATGGTTTCAGGCATCTGTGAAACACAGCCACCTCTGCAGGAGCGGGAGGATACGTTCAGCTCTCCCCTGATTCAGGGGAGGAAAGAAAAAAAAAAAAATGTGTCCAGCAGAAACCATAGGGAGACCATATGGAGCCAGACCGTGACTTCCCCGTTGGAAGAGCCCCATGGCTCTAATCGCCAGCCCCATGCCGTCCTTGGCACCGAGCAGGGCTGGTTTAATCCTTGCACGGCCTCTGCTGTGAGGAGCAGCTGTTTTCCCAAGCTGGCCCAGCTGCTGCTCCCCCTGCATCCCCAGCTCGCCAGAGCCGCTTGTCACTCTCGCTGGACGCCCCACGCTTGAGCAGGATGTGTCAGATTGCGTTTGCAGGGAAGGGAGCAATGTGTATTAGCCCGGGAGGTGCTCTGCTCTGGCATCGTGCTGGATCCTGACCTCGCCAGCTGCTCTGCAGCTCCTGTCCCTGGTTCCCATCCTCCCTGCTGTACCCACGGTGGGAGATGAGGACAGAGCAGCCTTGACCTGAACCTTCAGGTTCCTCACCCAAAATCTGTCAATTGGCTTCTTCCCTCTCTCTCCAGCTTGAGAATTTGCACGTGGATAGAGCAAAAGCATTCTCCAGTCTATGCCTGTTGGATCCGTAGGGGTAGAGCAGGACTGGCCAGTGGGGCTGCTGATTTTCAGATCCTAAATCTAGGACCCTCTTAAGAGGTCCAAACTTCACAAGAGCTGAGCAATCACCCCCTGAAAATTAGGCCTTTGGAGGTGCCTACGTGACACCCTGTCCCAGGACATAGCCCCAGGCACCACTTGTGTTCATGGCTGTTGACCAGCCTTTAGCTGAAGTTCCCCTGCCAGGCTGAGAGGACATCGTAACTCCACGATGCCCTGCATGTATTTTTAGATTTATTTTTATTAATGCCATTCTATTTTTAAGGGTGATTTATTTTTATCTCCATGAGAGAGGCAGGCCTGTGGTTTTACTATGGGACATAAATCCTGCCTAGATTTCAACCTTTTCAGGTCAGGGATTTTATCATCTCTGTGAGCATCCCAAGTGATGGGTGCTGGGGATTTCCCCTGCCTTCTGTCTTCTCAGGCTGGGTGAAGCATCCATGAGGAGGATGAACTGAGGTTTGTCCTGTCTGGAGGATGAAAACCTTGAAGGTTTCCCCGGTGAAGAGCAGCTTTGAGGTCCTCCAACACATTTATAGCTAAACTGACTTCAGCCTTACCCTTGGAGCCACTCTCTGTGGCAGTGCGGATACAGCCTCATCTCAAAGCATCCTTGCCCCTAGGTGTAGGCAGACCTCTGCAGGCAGGACTTGTCCTTGGTGGCAGTGCCACAGGCTCCTGGCACGTGTTTGGACAGAGGCCCCCAGGTCACGTAAGCTCTGTCTGCTGAGACTCGAGCCCTTACCCCTTCCCAGCACTGAAGACCTCTTTTGGGCTGGAGTTTTATACAAGGTCTGTCTGTACAACACGTTGACTCATGGCTCCAGCCACCAAGTGCTACTTCAGTATGAATAATAATCCGCACTCAAAACGGAGGCTCTGAAACACTAGGAAATGCCAAAATACATTTTGCTTGCCTGACCTTAATTTGCCTTCCCTTGTGTCTTTGCTGTGTGACTCACTCTTTAATTAAATGATTGCTGCCCCCTGACAAATTTCAAACCTGCATTGCAAAGCACCAGCTCATCAGAGCTTTTCAGAGGGAGCACCAACATCTGCACATGAGCAAAATGTCATCTTTCTCCATCCCCCCTGCCTTGGAAGTGGCCAAGCAGGTTGGGCTGACATGTCTGCAAATACCTAAATAAATGGATGTTGCTGAGGGTCTTCTCCCTGCAGACATCACATGGTGGCCATGTCCCAGCTGCCACATTGGATGGGACAGGTACTTCTTTGGGGTCAGGATGCGGTCCTCGGCTGAGGAAATTCAGCCAAAATGTTCCATCCTCTTGGCAAGGTGCTGATGGTGCTGCTTGAAGCAAGAACAGGGAAGGTTTCTCCTCTTCTGGGACTGGCAGTCAGCTCCCCTCTCTCTCCGTAATTTGGACAGATGTGGAGTACGTTGCCAGCGCCGCTGCTCGTGCTACATGCTGGGATGCCTCTGCATAAAATCCAGGAGCGCTGCTTTTTCATGGGCTTCCTTTACCGGCACAGATAACACTGATGAGACCCTCCGTTTTTGGCGGCATATGCAAATCCTGATTTGTGAGCACAATTACCTGCTTTGTATGCACAAAACTGACTCACTTGCGCATGCTGCGGGCATCACTTAAGAGACCTGCTGGAGAATCGGTCCCTTAGGGCCAAATGCTGGAAAAAACAGCCTCTGATTTTGTGCTGTCAGCCTTGCTGGAGCAGTGGCATAAATGAGATGGATAGCTACCTTGATTAGCAGGTGCAAATGCGTTGAATTTTTTTTCCCCATCTATAAATCAGGCACTTCTCCATCGAAATTCTCTCCTTTGCATCCACAATTGATGGCACCTCCCAAAGCAGTAGGCACACGCTTGTAAGGACCAAATGAGATGTGGTAGTGAAGGCTCTGCTCTGGAAATTGGCAGGAGGGAAAAAAAAAAAAAAAAAAGGTTTCCATCACCTTCCAAATGGGCTAGTTTGTCTCCAGGGCCGCAGATGGTGTTGCTGTCCAGGTAGGACAAGACCCGGGGGTCTTGCGGGCAGGAGACAGATGAAAGTAATTTTTAAACAGAGCCATTTTTAAAGGCAACCTGTTAAGGGGATTTGGAGGTTGCAGAGCTGAGCATGTAAATCAGGAGATGACCAACCTTGGCAAGGGTGTATTTGTGTTTATGAAAACAGCCACTTTCTCCAATAGTTCAATTTAATATCATGCAGCTTTTGTGCACATCAAGTAATATTTGTTTGTTCTCGTGCACTTCTACTATTTTCGCTGTTGGAGGATCCTAGTGTCTTTATTGACTTAGACTTTTATACGATGAGGTTCTGTCTCTCTAAGGTATGTAGTTTAATAACTTGGTCAAAAGCCATGTAATATATGATTTCTTTTCCTGTGGCAGCACAGCTTGTGTCCTGCACCAAGCAGGGCAGGAGGCAGTTAACTCCCAAGCTAATTTAGCTTTGGGCTGAAGTGTTATACATAAACAGCAATCAAAATGCATGCCTGCGAGGGGGCCGAGTTAAGGTTATCTGTGCTGTCTTTACACTCTCATTTTCTGCCATTAGAGTGTTTAATCCTGCAGCTGCTAATGTTCTTGTAATGGCATTTCTGTGCTTGTCTAAAGACCACGGAGAGGGGGGCAGAGGAATGAGTTTTGCTGTACGGAGCTGCACCTCAGCCCGTCCCCCCGGCTCGACCCGTCCCACCAGTGCTGCAGGAGGTGGCTTCTCCCCCCGCCATGGTCAGCTCTGGGACAGTGGTCACCCCAGAAGATGGCAGCCATGGCACTGTGGTCCCCTTGGTCCACCCTTGGGACCTCTCGCTGCTTCCTTGCACCAGCCATGCACATGTTCCCAGGGAGAGCTTCCTCGGCAGCTAAGCAGATGATAATGAGAATAAAATGCATGCAGAGCATAAACCCAGACACAATCCTTGGAAGTTAAGCTTGCGTTTAAGTGCTGTGATGTATCTGGGTGAAGAGGGTGACTTGCAGCAGGGGGAGAGGAGGGGTAACTGTCAAATCAGCTCCAGGTTTTCCCTCTATATTCCGTACCAGGTTGGCTGGGCAGGAGCCACCTTCCCTGTCTTGTTCCTCAAGAGCTAAACTGCTTTTACTGAAATTGCATTTTTCATCAGGATGAAGCAGAGACCCAGGTTTGGAAAGCGCCATCCCTGAAGGCCAGGAACAGCAGATAGCAAGGGCAAGAAGAGAAGCTTTTCAAAGAGCTTTAGCGTGAGCTGGTGCTACCACTGCGGTTGCTGGAGGAGCCATGGTCTTGGCCAGGGGCCAGCCGGGCTTGAGGAGCAGATCTCTGAAGATGCTTCACTTGTTCGTTGAAGTTGGAAATTTAATGAACTATTAAGATGCTTGTTCATCCTTGCCTGTGTTTAATTTTCTCTGAATCCCCTTCTCAAAGAGGACCTTCCTCTGCCACTGCGCAGGGGCACAGCAAAATCTTCAAGGAAGGCTTTTATTGCAGGGGTTTTTAACTTTCTTCTCATCCCTAACTCTGTCAGTGGGAAACCCTGGTGCCAGCCCTTGCGCAGATGTGTATCTTGCCCCGTCCCTGGTGAGTTCACTGAGCGGTGGGGACCATCAGGCCATGCACCTGGGTCGGGGTAACCCCCAGTATCAATACAGGCTGGGGGAAGAAAGGATTGAGAGCAGCCCTGCCCAGAGGGACTTGGGGGTGCTGGGGGATGAAAAGCTGGACATGAGGTGGCAGTGTGCGCTGGCAGCCCAGAAGGCCAACTGTACTCTGGGCTGCATCAGGAGAAGCGTGGCCAGCAGGTCGAGGGAGGTGATTCTGCCCTTCTGCTCTGCTCTGGTGAGACCTCACCTGGAGTACTGTGTCCAGCTCTGGAGCCCTCAGCACAAGAAGGACATGGAACTGTTGGAGCGGGGCCAGAGGAGGGCCACAAAAATGATCTGAGGGCTGGAGCCCCTCTGCTATGAGGACAGGCTGGGAGAGTTGGGGTTGTTCAGAGTGGAGAAAAGGCGGCTGCGGGGAGACCTGATTACAGCCTTTCAATACCTAAAGGGGGCCTATAGGAAAGATGGGGAAAATCTTCTTAGTAGGGCCAGCTGTGACAGGACAAGGGGTAATGGTTTTAAGCTAAAGCAGGGTAGGTTTAGACTGGATACAAGGAAGAAATTCTTTACAATGAGGGTGGTGAAACACTGGAATGGGTTGCCCAGAGAGGTAGTGGAGGCCCCATCCCTGGGAACATTCCAGGCCAGGTTGGATGAGGCTCTGAGCAACCTGATCTGGTTAAAGGTGTCCCTGCTCCCTGCAGGGGGGTTGGGCTAGATGACCTCTAGGGGTCCCTTCCAACCCAAAACATTCTATGATTCTATGCCATGCCCTCAAGGGGAACCCTGCAGCCTCCTCCTGCACCGAGGGTCCGGGGTGCTCTGCAGTGGTGAGGGGGCTCTGCGCTGGTGAGAGATGTCCGTGGGGCCGGAGCACGTGCTAAGGCAGCTGAAGGACATGGGATTTGATTTGCCCTTGTCAAACCTGACAGGAGGGGGGAGCCGGGGGGGGTTGGTCTCTGCTCCCAGGGAACAGGCGAGGTGACGAGGGGAAACAGCCTCAAGTTGTGCCAGGGCAGGTTTAGGTTGGACATTGGGAAAAATTCCTTCCCTGAAAGGGCTGTCAAGCACTGGAAGGGGCTGCCCAGGGAAGGGGTTGAGTCCCCATCCCTGGGGGTAATTAACAGCTGGGCAGAGGAGGTGCTTAGGGCCAGGATTTAGTGGTGGGGTGTCAGGGTTAGGGGAACAGTTGGGCTGGGGGAGCTTAAAGGTCTTTCCCAACCTAAATGATTCTGTGATTCTGTTCTAAACTTTCTGCGAATGCTGGATGAAGAGGTGGTTTCTCTGCCAGGAGCTCGGAAGGCCTCAACAGCTTCATTACTGGAGGTTTGTGGCTGTGGCTGTTAGAGGAATGGGGTGACTCGTGTTAATCTGTTGGTGACTTGTGCCACACAGCTGGTGCTCAGGGCTGCTACCGGTGGTCCTGGCATTGCCATCACCTTGGAAGGGACATGTTGGGGGACAGCAGAGCTGGGCGGAGCACGGGGTGTCCTGCATGGTGGCTGGAGGCAGCCCATGAGCTCAGCATGGGAGCACCCTAGTCCCATCTGCCCTGGCAGGGGCTCCTGGGCAGCAGCTCCTGCCACGGGCAGTGGTGAAAAGGGGGCTCAGCCCTCACCGAGCACTGAGCTGGGGGCTGGGACAGCAGCACCCGGGCAGGAGGAGATTCTGTTTGCAGCCACCTTTTTCCTAGCAAGGGATTTGGGCCACGCAGCTCAAACTGCTGATGGAGGTAAAGGCTTTGCATCCCTGCAGCAGGGAAGGAGGGGGGACCCTCCAGTCCTCCCACCTCGGAGCAGGCTGGTAACCCTGGAGATGGCTCTGTGCTCACCCAGAAGAGAGGGGCTTTGTGCTGCGGCCCCGCAGCAAACACTGGTGCAGTCAGGGCTGGCAGGGTGGGCAGCCGCTGCGCTCAACGGCCGCCTCTGTTCACTGAAAAATGCTCGGCCTCGGCTTGCCGCCTGGCACCCACCTCCCTCTGCAGACCCTTTCTCCTCCCATGCCCCAGTGGGTGGAAGGAGGATAAGCAAGAGGTGGTGTTGGAGGGGCATCTGTGCTGGAGCTTGCCCTGTGGCCAGGATGGTGGCTCTGTGGGGAAGCTGACCCAGCCAGGCTGGGGGGCTGAGGGCGGCTGGGGAAGCGCTGCTGCAGCTCCTTGGCTCGCTGGCACCAAGGGTGCTTTGCTGGGGCAGCTGTGTCCCCTGGCGTGTGTCCCCAGAGAGGAGGGTCCACCCTTGGGTGCTAACCTGAAAAGCGGGGGCCAGGTTGTGCATCACTTGGGGTGGGAGAGGCAGCCCCGAAGCAGGCGTGAGCACGTACGTGCAATGCTCACACAGATGGAAAGGCACGTGTTCATAGCCCTGCAGCCTCCAGGAACAAGCTGCCACCCCAGCTGGGGTTGGGACTTGTCCCCAGGACCGTGCTTTCACAGCAGGGGCATGGCCCTGGTACACCAGGGCATTGCTCCAGGATAAAGGCAAACACCAGGGGTGGAGGTGCTGCTGTGGAGAAGGGAATCAGGGACACCGGCAGTGCCGGGAGAGGGTTGACGAGCCGCAGGTTTGCTCTGCCACTACCAAAGTCTCTCCTGCTCGTTAAATAAAAATGCCAATGACAGCAAAGAGCAGCTTCTCCGGGAGCACGGGGACTCCGTGAGCCTGTGCTTTGTGGTGCGCACTGGGCGGGTGGATTAGGGGGATCTTGCAGCATTATCACCACGGATTGTCTCTCTCCCTAACGAGGATAACAGGATTACCCTGGCATGCTGGCAGTTCATCCTGCAGCCCTGCTCTGCTGCTCCCCGGGCGGAGCACGGGGATGGCCAGGGAGGGTGTGGATGAAGCACAAGACCCCGTTTCCCCTTGCAGGAGGAGCAGCAGCACAGTGTGGTGGAAGAATAGTTCTGCAACTTCCAGCTTAGATATAAAAAAGAAGAGGGCTAAAGCCTCCAGCTGTGTGCTGGTCGAGATGCAGCAGGGGCCAGAGGGCTGTTTTCCTCCATGTACTTGGCTTTGCACCATGCCTGTGATGACCTTGGGTATGGCTTGCATTAGATTTGTTTTCTTCAGGCATGAGCGAGCCTCAGCAAGGGCCAACACTAAGCCAAAAGCCATGGATGCTAATGATGGCTGCACACTGCTCCAGCCCTGCCCTTCTGCAGCTCCAGCATTAAAGCCGCTGAAGCATGGGCAATGCGAGAAGCTCTTTGCTCAGAAACGGGCAGAGGAAGCTCATGCCTGCATGTGGAAACCAGGTTGATGTGGCTGTAGCTTGCCCCATTCCTCCTGGTCAGGTTCCAGCTCCTTCTCACTTCCCAGCTGAGGGCAGGAGTGATGCCTGCAACATCATGGGGTCGCAGGGAGCTCAAGCTGCGTGGCCGCTTCTCTGGGTGCCGCCAGCTGGGCTTCTTGCTCCCATTGCCTTGCTCTGCGTGGCACTTTGGGCTGAGCTGCCAGTAGCCTCCTCCGCCAGCCTCCCTTGGGACGAAGGCACAGCAGGAGGGAGGTTGCAGGTGAGATGTGCCCACGGTGCTCGGGGATGTGTCCTGCTGGTTCAGACAGAGGTTCAGGTTCACCCTCCCTGAGCAGAGAGCAGCATGGAGGCTCTGTGTCACTTGTAATTAGTCACAGCAGCGCGGTCTTTGGTGAGATTCTGTGTAAGTGGGGAGGGGGGGAGCAGGGGAGGATGGAAGGCAGTGCTATGGGTGCTGCTGCGTTCCCACGGCCTCAGCTCTCCCCTCGCCCTTCCACGTAGCTGCATGTGTCACACCAATATCGTGTCCTGTGAGCCTCTTGCTGGAGCAGCCGTGGTGTTGCGTTTCCCAGTCAGGCACCTTCTCTCTGCAATGGCAGAGGTGTCGTTGTGTGCCTCCCCCCAGTTTTTTGTTAAATAACACACTGGGAATGTGACATGGGGCCTCTAGAGCTGCGTGAGCAGCGATCCTGGCTTTCGCTATAACGGTTCAAAATTCACCATGGATTATCCAATGCGATTTGCGGGTTATGGATGTGAAGGAAGAGGAAGGACCGCACACGCCTGTATTGTTACCATGGGCAGGGTGCAGGTCGGTGGCCGTGGAAATCAGATGCTTGTCACATCGGTTTGTAGATCCTGATTCATTTGGCCTCCCGCAGCAGCCGAACACTGCGCGGAGGCGTGTGCAGAACCTGTGGAAATTGCATCCAGCTTCAGGTGCGGTTATTTGTCAAACTTGGTTATTTTGGTCGCCTCTAGCTTTAAGTCCATGTTGAATCCTAACCTAGCGTGAGCAATACTGAGGGGATAACTTCTCTTGTCGCAGAAGCACATGGGATTTAGTAGCTCTGAACAAGGATGTTGTTTTGGCTCTTTGATGGTTGGGGGTTTTTTAACGGCATGTTGAAATCTGCTATTTAGAAAATACACTTACCCTAAAGAGGAATTAGAGATATGGGAACCCCCATTCCTGCCGCTCTGGGGACTTTACTGGGTGTTTCTCTATCCGTGGGGATTAGCCTGGCTGGCTCAGCATCATTCTGGGGAGGATGGGGACAGACAGACAGAAAATAACAGAGTAGCTCAGGGGGCCAAAGAGGGAGGGTGGATGCTGATAGGGAGAGAGCAAAAGCTCATGAGAACCTGCAGGAGTACAGCAGGTTCTGCTGAGGGTTTTTTGGAAACCCCACTTATTGCCTGATCATGGCTCTAGATACAGAAATAGATCCTAAACCATCCAGGGCCAAAGAGATGGAGTCCCCACTCCTCCAACAGACTGCAACACTTGGCTGATCCCATGCTGGGAGAATTCCTGTCCATTTTCTAAAACTCTGTCAAAGGGGCGCAGATCTCCCTGGAAAACCTGTGGAAAGCTGGTCCCAAGGGGTCCTGGTGAGGGGCAGGTACTGGTGGTCTCCATGCCCTGGGTGGCTTTCCCCGGTGTCCCGCCTCTCTGCCACCCTCGATCTCCTCCCCTGCTGGTTCCACCTTTTGCCCTCTCGCTTACTGAAACAAAGCTCCCAATAAACCTCCCAAAAAAGTCCCGAGCACTGGCTGTAGCTGCTGAAACTCCAGGATTGGAGTCGATAAAATCAATATTTCTGCAGGTTGATAGAGTTTCTCCTTTCAACGCCAAACTGACAGAGCAGTAAACAAACTGGCAGACAAAATAAACCCTCCTACGCTGCAGGAAAGGGGTTCGCCACCCCGGCACCCCCAGCCATCAGTAAGGAGGGAGGCATTTGGGCTGTTTGATGCCAGCCTCCACAGGTGGTTTTTCCCTCCTTGCTCTAATTTCCATGGCAGGAGCTGAGCGTGAGCCAGTGCCCCAAGACTCCCAGCTCTGCTTCGCCAGCACTTTGAGATGTCTCTCATTTGCAGAGCATATATTTGTTATGTAATAAGCACCAGGAATTAATGATCCGCGGCACAGTTGGGCCAACTTGCGTACTAAGCACTCACGGAAAAAAAAAAACCAACTTTTCTTTTTTTAAAATCACTGATGGAGCCGTTAGGACCTGCGTTTTCTTGCAACAAGACAGCCCCAGCCCCCGGGCACGGCTGAGCCGGAGCAGGGGCTAGCGCCGCCGTCTCTCCCAACTCTTTCCCTTTGGAAAAGCAATGTTCCTGCTGCTCCCGTTATGAATCATGAGGTTAGCAGCTTTTGACAGATCATAAATCAGTGCTTCGAAGTCGCTAGGACAAATCCCAGGACATTTAATCTTTAATATTAGACGTGTTTAAGGCAGTGAATATTTCATGAAGGTGCTGTTGCATTTTAGCACATCATTAGCTGTCTCTTTTTCTCCCCTCTTTTCTTTTTTTTGCCGCCTCCCCCTTTCCAGTCGTCTCTTCCTCAAAAGCCTCGGCAGTTGAACCCCCGTCTCGCTCCCTCCTGACAATAAAGCTCTTTACTGTAATCCCTGTGAGGCATTTTAAGAACTTGCTTAGGATCCTGATGAGCACGCAGGTACCTGCCAGTCTGCATTACCCCCGTGGTGGGGGTCCCTCCCCAACATCCCCCCCCGGTCCCCACCTCTGCTGGTGTTTACAGCTCAGCCTGCCGTGCCGTCAGGCACGATGGGGAGAGGAGGGGAGTGGGGAGGGGGGAAAACCATCGTCAGGAGCTTGTAACAGAAACTCCACGTGCAAATCCAATTAATCTTTTGATTTTGCTGTTTCTTGCTCTGGGTTATGTATTTCTACTGAACACAGAATCAATTTGGGCTGAGCATGGTTGGGTTTCTGGTGTGGGAAATGTCTTCTCCTGCTGTCAAAAAGGTGTAACAGGGTAAGACAACACCCCGAGAGCGAAGGGGGGTGGGGCCAAGAGCCCCTTTGCCGCGAGATGGGGACACGGCATGGGCACTGCCTGTGGAGGATGGAGGTCAGGGGGTTCGGCATCCTCCTGTGGGAGTTTGGGCTGGAGGAGACTCTGCCATCCCGGGGGGGCAGGAGCAGAGGTGGGCTAGGGGACATGGCCGGGATGGGTCAGGAGCATTCCCCATGCCGGGAGGTGCATGGAGATGGACACTGTCTCTCCTCAAGTGAGGTCACGATCCCAGCTGAGGAGTGAACTGCTGGCCCCAGAGCAGCCCCTCTACCAGGATGCGGGCACATTTCAGCAGCACCAGGGCAGGGGCTGGATCCACGCGGGCATGTCTTCGTGAGGAATGTGAGCTGGTTTGGGAGGCTGTTGGGCAGAGGTTTGCTGAGCCAAGGGAGCTGCAGGATGCACAGGAACATGAGTAAGGACAGACCTTTTGCATCATGAAATCCCATCACCAGCTGCTGTGGGTGCTACATTGTGTAACCCCCTCCAGAAGAACTACAGGTTTCTTGCAGCTTTCCTCATCTCCTCTGCATCTCCTGGAGGTTTCAGAAGAGTCCAAAGTGTTCCAGACCCATGTTGGGGATCAGGAATGGCCATGAACAAGCAAAGGAGGGCAGCAGGGGAGGAGAGCCCAACGCTGCGGTCACTGCTGCACCTCTGGGGCAGAGAGGTCTCACCTTCCTCTCTTCTCTTTTAGGAGAGTGCAGCTGCCATGAAGGCTATGCCCCGGACCCCGTCCATCGCCACCTGTGTGTGCGCAGCGACTGGGGCCACAGTGAAGGGTGAGTGGGGCCGCCCCCCCCCCCCCCCCGCGCTCCCTCTGTCCTGACTCCCACGTTGGTGGGGTGGTCTGGTCTCTTCCCCACCGGCCATCACCAGCACCAAAGCCCTGGGACTGGGCTGTGCCACTTTCCCTACTGAGCGCCGTGCCATAGCTGCTCTTTCCCTCTCTGCCTCCCAGGCCGTGGCCCTACACGACGCTCGAGCGCGGATATGACTTGGTCACAGGAGAGCAGGCACCAGAGAAGATACTGAGGTGAGTCAGAGGAGTGTTCAGCTGGGACATTTGGGAGGGGAGTGCTGGTGGGGACATCCCAGAAGATGCTGCCTCTTGGTCGCTCCCAGCTCCATCTTGTTGTGCTGGCTGGGGGACACGAGTGTCGTTTGCCTTTGACAAGCCTCATAGATTTGTCTGTGTTCTGCAGACAGGGAAGGGTTTCCCTCTCATCCCCTTGGCCGGACATGTCTCAGCAAAAGCAAGGATGGTGCACACGTAAAGTCCCCCTGGACTAAAATGAAGAACTTGACCATCCCCATGTTTCCCTGTCACATCTCTCGCTATTCGTCTCTCATTTGCTGGTGTTTGGCTCTCAGGACAAGACCAAATGACTGACTTGACTTATCCCATGGTGCCACCACTGCTCTGATTTCCAGGTGGTCAGGTACAATAGAGGGCCACCATTTGCTGTGGACACTGTTCCTACATGACACATTTGTCCTTATTCCAGGTCCACCTATAGTTTGGGTCAAGGTCTGTGGCTGCCTGTCAGTAAGAGCTTTGTGGTGCCCCCAGTGGAGCTTTCTATCAATCCTCTCGCCAGCTGCAAGACAGATGTTCTGGTGACGGAAGATCCAGCAGATGTCAGGTAGGAAGCAGATTTCTCATTTTCCTCATGCTTGAGTGACTACGCTGCTCTTTAAATTGTTATTGAGGATGCAGTAATTTCTATGATGATAACTTTGATTAATTTTCTTCCAATAAGAAATCTGATGTGATAGCTCTCCACGCTTTTTTTTGGTCCTGATGGGTCTGGGCTGGGCCTGTGAATATAGCTCTGAAGTCTGCCAATCCAGTCAGGTAAATTGGTATGAACCTGTGGCAAGGCAATTTTAAAAGTAGCTTAAATCTCATGTTAGATTGCATAGCGTAAATTGATGCATTTACCAGTATAGAGATGCTATCATCTTTCAGAGACTCATACATCCACCCATATATCATATCCACCCAGTCCTTGATAGTCTGCTGTGGTGCTCATGAAGGGCCAAGGTCAGACCTTGGTGAAAGGCCACGTTGCTTGTCCAGTTATTATAGAACTAGAGGGTTTTTTTTCCTTCCTCGAGTTCAGTAAATGCCCGGATATTTCTCTGGCTCCCCCATTTTGGCTAGCTTGTATTTGAACCAGATGACATTGGACTTGTGACAGCCTAGTTCAGAAGAGGGACCTAGGAGGGTATGGCAGGAGGAGAATTGCCCTGGTGGAAGGAGAGGCTGTTTGCTAGGAGACCGGGCTCAGGGTAGGCAAAGGGGGGGTCCTATGGGAAAGGAGCCAGGCAAAATGGTTGCCCTCTGTGCTCCATCTGGAAAGGGAGCAGCAGCCTCTGCCTTGGAGGAGAGCCATGGTGGTGATGGTTCTCTGCCTGGTTTACAAGGCTTTAAGTGTTTAATTCCTAAGGTATTTAGCATGTGTTAAGATTAATTAAGATTAATCAATTAAGATTGAGCCTGTGATCATTGGGTGCCAGGGAGACTCCATGATCCCTCCCTTCCTTCTCACTGCCTTCTCCCATTGACTCAAGACACGATTTTCTCACCCTCAAATTCTTCTCTATGTTGCAAATCATCTTCCTGGGCATGAGCAGGATTCTTAGATCTCTGAGCCCCTTCTGTCTTGTCTTTTCCCAGAGTGATGGGATGGTGGATTTCCATTCTTCTGTCCCATCATCATGAGCCTTGGCAGGGCTGCACTAGGAGCAAGTGCCTACAAAACCTGTGGCAGAGCCAGGACTGGCATCCAAGAGGTCCTCACTTCCAAGTGTGTTTTTGTCGCTAATTAGTGCTTGTTCCCTCTCCTGCAAAACGAGACTGATGGTACTATCTATCACAATTTGGCTCTCTTAGGAGCATTGTTTTTCTTGTCTGCAGAAGACTACTGCTTTTCATTTGAGAGGGTGAAGGGTCGCCTTGTTGCCTGTTAACGTTTTCCAAGCTAAATGCCAGAAGAACATTATTTCTTTCTTGCCTCCTCACATCTTCGTTAAAAGTACCTTAGTGAAAGTAGAGGCTAGGAAGCTTGCTTTCTGCTCCAGCGCAGTAATTGTCTCTGGGCACTGATCCTTGCGGAAGAGTCTCGGTCGAGATGAACGTCAGGCAGGAGGAGGCGAGCTTCTGGCACAGAGGCTGTTGCCTGCTCCCCTTGTAAATGGTACCTGAACTGAAAATTCCAGGTATAAATACGGGAGTGACCCAGGTAGAATAAGGGAGGCAAGTTCACGGCGCTTGTATCTTACATACAGGAGATGCTAAATTATTAAAACTTTAATAAACGTAATAATAAATATTTGATGTTGAATTATGGGAGGTTTCACAGATACAGTGAAAACCAAAAAGCGATCTATTATTTCTGCATTAGAGCTTAAACACCTCTCAAATGGGGATCAGGCTGCAGGCTTGGGGTCCCGAGCACCCTGTTGTGGGTGGAAACCAAGGTGATGCCACCTGAGTGGGGCGTGATGGTGCAGAGGAGCTAATGCTGGGGCTACTCAGGTCCACTGCAGTCGGTGAGCAGGGACATTGCTGAGTTTGGTGCTCACAGGCATCGCATTGGCCTGTCTCCAAGAACCTCCTCTGAGGTTCCTGGGTGCTTTTACACAAGCAGAAAGGTATTTTTAGAGCTGTTTATCTTGCAACCTCTTTGCTTTGTCCCTCTGGACCGAGACAAGCATTGGTAGCTTCTCAAGGGAGCAGTAATGCAACAGTTTTGGTGGTTCAGATGTCTGGATGATGACCCATAATGTCAGACCTGCCATGGGAGGTGAACATGTGCTGTCCCTTGGGTAGGTGTTCAAACACAGCCATCCCTCTGCGCGGGGAGGGGATCTATTCCTCGGGCTGTGGGACTGCGGTAACGCTGCTGTCCCTCCACGCTGGCAGCTCCTGCAGGTTGTCCTGCAGCACTCGAGCTCTGATACGGCCACGTCCCTGTGCCCAGGGGCAGATCCTAGGCTGTATTACACCGGCAGCAACACGGCCATGTCTCAGGACCTGGAGTGCCCTGTTGACTGTCCTGTAATGCTGTGATGGTAGCTCAGTCCTGTATTTCTTGTGTCTTTTAATAATGAGTGTGCTGCATTCCTCCAGACCTTTCCTTAGTCTGACGCCTTGTGGCTCTGAGGTCACTTGTCTTGAAGAGTTTAATGGAGGGAAATTGCAGTAAGCCTGGCTTGGAGAAAACAAGTGATGAAGTCTTTACAACTCAGAGGGTTAAAGGTTCGAACATGGCCTTGTGTTTTTATGAAGATGCTTGAGACTGTGGAAGGGACAGGTGGGGCTCTGCCATCCCGCAGCTCTCCAGAGACGCGCTGGCTCCCTTCTGCTGCTCCGGAGGGATGCTGTTCTCCGTGTGTTTCCCTGCTGAGCCGTGCAGCAAGCTGTACGCCATGCCGTGGTGGATGGGAATGAGGGGCCCAAGCCTCCTCCCGCTGCTGCAGCCAAGTCATTAGAGAAGCTTCCTATAGACAGGAGCCAAAGGTCTCCGTGCAAACATCCCACCAGGGGAGCTCCCACCTGTCCTGGGACAGGACTTTGCATGCAGAGCTTGGTGGTGGAGGTTTTAGGGCTGTGTGTCATAAATTAGGCACAAGGGTGCTTAGAGTTAATGAAACTTAGATGTATAATTTATCAGTAACAATACTGGGCATCCCCTCCTTGACCCCAGAATCTGATCCTCCGCACGATGATCACATTGCTCCCATGTCTGTGATCGTGGCAGCCACACTAATAGTGATGTCTTTGCTCGTGTGAGGTTGGTTGGCAGCACTGGGGGGCTGTCCCTGTGCTGGGAAGCCTCCGGTTTGGGCTGCAGGCTGGGTCCCAGGCTGGGCAGGCTGCCCCAGCTGCGCATCCCCTGCCAGGGCAAGAAATACCT
Source organism: Gorsachius magnificus (assembly GCA_034008185.1). NCBI lineage: Eukaryota > Metazoa > Chordata > Aves > Pelecaniformes > Ardeidae > Gorsachius > Gorsachius magnificus. The sequence continues at coordinate 8,995,223 of CM067094.1, forward strand.
CCCGGTCCCACCTTGTCTCACTTGGTTTCAAGACTTCTCGTTGTTTCCCTCTCCCAATCGCTCCCATCCCTCCCTCTCTATTACTCCCACACCCTGGTGGCAAACACTGTAGTCCGTGGGTTTTTTAAAACAAATTATTAGGTGTTTAATCCTTCTGCTGGCTTTCCCTGGACACCTTGCGGTCTCTTTTTGGCCCTTTAGGAGGTACAGCTCATCCTGTGGGACCAGGAATCTCTATAATTGCGGCAGCATACGCTGCTCTGCCCCGCTGGCGGCTCATGGGGCAGACCCGCACCCGCAGCCCCCGGGTCCCACTGCCGTCAGCACCGAGCATCCCTGCAGGGATAATAAAACCATCCCTCGGGGTGCAGCTGGCTGCGGGGGACCAGGAGGGGAGATAACCCGCGGGGCCGAGCGCAGCCCTGGCGAATGCCTGGTGGTCCTGGTTCACCGTGCCACCCGCTCTGCAGAAAAGTTGGTAATTTCTGGAGAGCGACTATAAATCAGAGGCACGAGCCTCAGCTGCTGCCTGACATGACATATAGCTCTATCGTTATGGCAACCATAGAAACAAATAAAAGCCTTGCCTTCACTTGACAAGCCTTTGAGATGTCGTGATGGAGAGACAAGTGTTCAGCGGCAGAATGAATTCTCTTGAACTCACTGTCGATTCATCTTCGTTTTGCTCCCAAGTGAGCCCCTTTGCTCTCTGAATTCTTTGCCAAAGTACAGTCAACTGGATTTTTTTTTTTCCTATTTGTTTGTTAATTTTATTTTCGGTTCTCTCAGTGGCAGAGCTCTCTGTTCTCCAGTTCTGTGCCCGCATGCATCCTGTCTTGTGTCGAGGACAGGAGCTGGGATTTTTCTCCCTGCTTGTGGCCTTCCCTGGCTCAGCCCTGCTGTGCCCTTGCGACACCATTGCTTCCCCAGGCTTACAGGGGTTTTGCAGTGATTTTTTTGCATGGGTTTTGCAGTGATTTGGGCACTTGTGATTTTGTAAGTCAGTGCTGAGCGCTGCGGTGTGAGGCTCCCTGGGAGCGGAGGAGGATGAAAAGTGAAGTGGATGAGGAAAGCAAAGGGAATCTGGGCCAGAAGAGGGGAAACAGCTCTGCTGTGGCCACACTGTCACAGCAGCAGCAAAGCTCATCTGCCCTGTGCCTTAGCCTCGCACCTTGCCTGCAGGAGCACAGGCAAATGGGTGCTGCTGCAGACGAGCACCACTGAGGCTCAGGAGGCGGCTGGGCCGGTCCCCGCGGGCAGCACGGCAGTGGGGGATGGCAGGAGCAGGCAGAGGGCACCTTGCCAGCTCTTCCTGCCATTTGGTGCAGGAGATGCCGTGGGAACTTGGTCTTTTTTCCCCCTTTTCTCTCTCCTGGAACAGAGCGGGCTGTGATTTCTGGATGCTCGATGATGGAGGGACCCTCAGCCAGGAGGCCGGGGGAGAGGAGAAACCCTGGTTTTGGCAGAGGGGATCTGGGGAGCTGCCTGTGGGGGCTCTTGGTGCCAATAGAGTGGCCATGAGCGGCTATCAGCAGGTGGCCCTGATGAACGGACAGCTTCACATGATGGGGCAAATTGATCATTGCATTACCAGGCACAACTTACTCATTTCTGCAAAGAGGGCAATTCATTACCGTGCACATCACAGAGACACCATCATCCCCGCAGATAACGTCCCTGACGTTCTGGCCTGGGCCTCTTATCACCCCAACATGCTGTTGTCTTGCAGAAGAGGTGGAGAAGCAGCTTGCAGTGCTTAACATGGGAATAAAGACAGCCTTTGGCCTCATCCTCTACAGGGAAAGGACAGATGCTTTACATGAAGGCAGCCACCAGCCCCTGCCCTGCATCTGTCAACTTAGCATCATCCTGGCTGCTTACTGGGATTTTTCCTGCTCCCTGCCTCTCGCTTTGATTTATGAGAGCAGGTTAGAAGCATCAGGTACGTCTCACTTGGCTACGGGGTGACTAAATGGAAATGTAACCTTGTGACAGCCACCAAAGGGTGTGAGCAGCAAAATGAGAGGGATTACAGGAGCAGTGAGATGGCGAAATAGGGGCAGAGAGGAAAGGTGGGGAGGAACCAAAACTGGAGCTGAAATCACCCAGGGAGTATCTAGGGTAGGTCAGAACTGAAATGTGGGACACCCAGCACCTCTGGGAGCGTGCAGGAGCCTCACTGCCCTCAGCATGTCTCTTCCAGATCCGTCACCAGCCATGGGTGATCATTCATGGCCAGAAGCAGGACATTTCAGCCCTCGCTCTTCAGGAGCTTTTAATAATTCCTGCTACGGTAATGCTGAGTTTCACTCTGTGCTCCAGTCCTTTTATGTGAGCCCACTGCATTTTTGAGGTCTTGATGCTGGGCTGTGAAACTGCACAGAAAATTATGTCCTTAGGGGCGGTGGATGTAAATTCAGACCTGGCTCGAGGCAAATCCGTTGTAAGGAGCACTCAGATACAGGTTTGGCAGCTGAGCGATTGCTGTTGCTCTTGTCCATGGAGCCACAGAGCCCAGGAAGGAAAAACAACCCAACAAGTGAACAGATTTTGTTTATATATTTATTGAGACAATTAAAAAGCGATGACACCTGCCAAATATGCAAATGCTGTCTCACACCCAGAATGATTCCCTTAATGTATCTGGGATCTCCCATCACTGAGCAGTTTGGCATCGGACTCTGCAGCCATCCCTTACGCCAGATCTGCCGCTGTAGCTGTGTGTCCGTCCCTCCAACTGCCTGGAGCAGGGTCTGTGGTGGAGCAGGATCCTGCTGGCGCTGAGACAAGCAGCGAGTGCAGAGGGTCTGGGGGGGAGGCAGGGGCTCTAAAACACCATGCTGACGCGTGTGCTTCGCAGAAGGGGAGAAGCAAGGCAGTGAAATCAGAAACCTTGGGTTTCTTCAGTGAAAGGAGTTCTCCTGTCCCTGTTTGATGGTGTTATTTGTTTTTATGTCCCTGCCTTTGCTTCTTGTTAAACATCAGCCAGAGTGTGCTTTGTAGCTGCCTTTTCAAAGTGCAGCCCATGGCCTCTCTGTTTATACAGCCCATCTGCACTATTTTTCCTGAATTACATTTCCCTCCCCTCCCCCCGATCTGAGTTTTATTCCCTTTACCTTTGTGTGCATCTCCTGCCTATGAAGGGACCTAGAAGGTTTGCAGGTGAGAGAGGGACCGGGAGGTTCATCCCTCCCCGGGTGCTGCGCTGGGGCACTGGGGACCTGCACCAGGCTTGCACTATAAACCGGCCCTGCAGCACTGGTCCAGCACGGCTGTGTCCATCCCAGTGACCTGACCCTTTCCAAAAGCACCACAGCTGCCTCCTCAGCACAGGAGGAAAAGGAGGAGACCAGAGCAAGTGGCACGGTGAACCAGGACCACCTTGCGAAAAAATAATCCCATCTTGGGAATTGCCCTGCTTTCACTGCCTGAAGAATTACTGTGCCGTAATCAGTTCAGCTCTAGACATGTCCTGCAGTGGTTTTGATGTAATGAGGTGCTGTTGGCTGCAACCAAGTGTGTTTTATCATAACGCAGATGGGTGCAGTTAGGGACCTGCCGCCGTGCTGTGCCGCAGGCTGTGCCATGCTCGGGGCTGGGTGCTGGCTGTGGCCGGAGCAGAGGCAGGGAAAGCAGCGCTGGGAGGGAGGGATGGGCGTGAGGGTGTTGATGGACCACAGGGTCTGTACGTAATTCATCTAGCACGTGTTTCTCTGCTGCCGGAGGAAGCGAAAGCAGCTGGTATTGAGCAGGTTTTGGAAGGGAGGCATGTGGGGGGTGAAGAGCCCCCCCGTTGCATCTAGCGCACGTTCAGGTCTGCTGGCATTGCAGCTGGATGGGTTTTGGGGGACAGTGCATTCACATCTGCTGTGAACAGGAGGCCTGGGCATTGCACACGGGGGTTTGTCCCAGGCGTTGCATAGCCAGGTCACTCAGTGCTGGCCAATGTTTTGCCTTATATGTAAGGCAGAGCTGGCTTAGGCTGGCAAGTGTCCCCCAGTGCTGCTCACCCTCCCGGCTGGTGGCTTTGCCGTGGGCTGTCCCCCTGTCACTGCCTCGCCACGTCCACCCCAGTCCTGCCCCAGCCCCGCTGTGGGGCTCTTTCCCAGCAGCAGCTCGTCGGGACCCGCACTGAACCCAGCAGCACACAACTAAACACCAGCTAATACTGCCCTGCTACTGCGGAGGGCTTAAAATGACATAAATTAAGAAGCTGAGAATTAAGGCAGGATACTGTGTAAATATGCACTGAGCTTTTGCAGTGAGAAGTCTCTCTGTTCAGTTCAGCTGACGTTTCCCTGTTTTTTGTTTTTTTTTAAAAATCGGTGTGGATCAGACATAGATGGGCCAGAGCTGGAGATGTTGGCTCTGAAATGGGGTTCCTCTGAAATGGGGTTCCTCTGGAGTTGGACACAGTTTAGGGTTAATGATAATGTTGTGGGTGGTTCAGTAAAGGGCTCCTTGACCCATATAGCCCAAGGGGAGAATACATTGCTTATAGCCATCCATACCAGGCATGACCTATACATGTAACAGGTGACTGACATATGTTAGGGCTCTTCTACCAAACTAACTGCTGTCGAGCAGCTATTCTGTGCTACCTGGAACCCTGGAAACCCAGCGGGAAGGGATGGAGTGAACCCTGGAAACCCAGCAGGAAGGGATGGAGTTAACCCCCCACAAGGCTCTTGATCTCAGCTTCCACCTTCTATTCCCTGTGTGTCTATGCCACAGCCAGTAACCTTCCATTAACCCTTTGTTAACTCAAAGCCTGCCCTTATTTTGAAGCATGACCTTCAAGCTCCATCACACCAAGGCTGTTTTCCCAGGAGAAGGTGTCAGCAGTGTGTGGGTGACCTCGGCTCACAGCCCTGCCATGCCCAGGTCCTTTTGTAGGGGTTGGTAGGTGGTGAGTGGTGGTACCTGGTTTCCTCCTCTTGTTCCATGGCAATGCCTGCCTTCGGGGAAGCTGTGGGTTTCTGCTCACCTCCTGCCCCCAGCCAGTCTTTGTGTTGGCATTTTACCCGTAAGTTGGTAGTTGGCTTTTGTTTTGGGTCCAAAAGACGTTGCCTGTTGTTTTACTGACAGCTAAAATGAGCTCTCTTGGACCTGCTCCAAGTAGTTGGGATGGGCACCACTGCAAGGCGAGACTGTTATGGATGGACTGTTCCAGGATATCTGTCTCCTTAGTTCTTGCCCTTTCTGAACAGGCGGCTCACATTCTCCGTTCCTGCAGGGAGCTGTTGATGGCTCCGGTTATCCCCCTGCATCTCCCTGTGGGAAAGGAGACCTGGGGGAGGCAGGGTGCGGTACTTGGCTTATTTGAGCCAAAAAAACAGGACTAGGTGTGTTATGAGACCTGGCTTCTTCTCTCCCTTATAGGAGCATCTCGAGGACTTAAAGTGGGAGTAGATCATCCCTACCTGATGTGACCATAGACAAAGCCGAGCCCACCCTTCCCACCCTCCTGCCTGGGCGGTGGCAGCTGGGTCCAGGTGAAGTGTTTGTGTTAGTGGACTTGTTGCCAGACCGCTGTGATGACATGGGCTTTTTTGGGGTGAAAGCCATAATTTGTGCCCAAACATAGCTGATACATGCGGAGGAGGAGAGTCAAGAATGGCTGCCATGGACCTGAAGGGCTTTTCATGGCATCGCATTTGGAGCTCAGTGACAGTTACAGACTCCCCCTTCCCTGGTAAAACCGGGATATGCTGCATCATAGGCAATTAATTATAAACAGAAGCCTCCTCTTTTACTGAAGCCTGGTTTGTAAAAAGGAAAAAAAAAAAAGAGCTTTTTGTCTGAAAACTTCATTGCAGTAAAAATAGTGCCTGGCTTGCCTATAAAGCACAAATGGGCAGCAGATGGGCTTGGAAGCAGCAGGGGTGACCGGGTGGGAGACACTGCCTGCATTTGGGGAGCAGCCATGCTCATCTGCTGCCTGGCTCCACTGTGGAAAGGAAACCACAATTCCCACTGTCCCCTCACCCGGCCTCGAGAGGGGCCAGCGGGTGGGATTGATCTGGCAAGTGGTGCAGGGAGAAGTCCTGGTTGTTGTGTGCTTTTGGGTTCATCAGCCGGGCCTTTGCAGGGATGTAAAGGGAGCACGGAAAGATTTCCTGCTAAGGTCTGGCTCCACAATATTTTGGCAGCCTGCTCGGAGAGCTTGCAGGCAGAGGTGGGGAGGTGGCAGCGGCTTTGCTGTCCCTTTGCTGCGGGGTTGGTGGTCATGACCCCACCACCGCTTCCAGCATGGGTGGGTGGCTGTTCCTGCAGAGGCCGTTGTCCTCTGCCTGTCCCGTGGTGTCGTTCCAGCTGTGCAGCTGTGGGTGACAGGGCATGCAGAGAGTTGGGAGCATCCCCACAGATGCTCCAACCCCCATCCCTTTCCCTGCGGCACCTGGTCAGGCAGATGGAGGGTGTCCCCAGAATAGCCTAAAATAGTCTCATTTTTGGGGAGCTTGTGGGTTTGGCTGTGCAAAGCCCGGCTGGTGTAGCTGCTGCAGGTAGCTGGAGTGAAGTCCCTGAGTTCTGGCCTCTCCGTGGCAGCTGTGGCAGTCTGACACAGGTTGGCACGTTATCTGCTATAACTGGGGGTTTTTGAGCTTTGCAAGGTTCATTTGGTCTCTCCTGGCTTTCCTGGTGGGAGCAGTGCTGGGGGAGGTTCAGGCTGGGAAGGCTCGAGCAGTTTTGAGGGAGCTGAACTGGTTTGCAGGGCCAGCACAGCATCTTCCAGGGCCAGCACAGCATCTCTCTGTGCGGCATTGATCCCACTGCTCTGGGGGTCAGGAGGTGCTTCCTTGAGAAATAAAACCCAGGCCAAGTGCTGGGTGACCTATTTAGGAAATCCACATCTCTGACTCAGTGCCATAGTGTCCTGGCACAGTCAGTCCCATGTCCTCTGCCGCAGCTCCGACGCTGCTGGGAGCTGCTGCGGTCCCTCCTGCCGCCACCCGTGTCTGCCCCACGTATTTCACAGTGAGGGATTTTCACCTGCAGTGGTAGCAATGCTCCTGCTCTGGATAAAGGCTGCTTTTTCTCGCAGGAGATGATGTGGCTGCAGAAGGCAGAGGAGGACACTCTCATGCGGGGGGGCCGTGCCTCTCGAACAGCCTCCACGGCTCAAGTGGAACAGTTTCTGTGTGTTCATCCTGGCTTTTGTGGGCTGAAGCAGGGGTATGTGTGGCATCTTTTAATTGCGTGTATGTGCGTGCAACCTCTCACTCCGGGAATGTGGCTCCCTGCCTGCCTCGGGGAGGTGGCATTAACGGGACAGCTGGGACATTGGTCATAGGCCCTGTTAGAAAATCAGGCCTTTTTTTAGTAGGATTACCTCTGGCTTGGCTAAGATGCTGTTTGCGGGGAGATGGCTTTGGCACTGGGGACTGCGCTGGGCATGGCCCCACAAGACTTGCTCTTGCTGTCCGAGCTGGAAAATGGGAGCCTGGATGGGAAGAGTCATCAAGTCCTATGACTCTGGCACTGGCAGACTTTGCTGCCGAACGCCTCCATCCTCCGATGGGGGTGCTAGTGCAAATACCAGATAGGATCAATCCGCAAATGGCTTGAGAAATGGTACTGAAAGCTCCCTGTCTCACCTTCCAACACAGCTCAAAGGCTTTTGTATGGTCTCAGCCACCTCACAGTTCTGTGTGAATCCTTATCCACGGTCGTTTTGCTAATAATTTCCCCACATGGCCCTATCAAGTTATCCATTGAAGTCCAGACAGACCAGGTATTTCCCTTTCCTCAAAAAAACCCAGTACAAATTCTCTTACTGCAGAAAGGTAAGGGGTGAATCTGATACACGTCAGAGTCAACAGGCAGACACAGAGAGAGGGGACAGGGACCCACCGGACACCCTGAGCTGACACCCCCCTGCTGCCTGTCCTGCCTGGCTGCGGCTGTTGTGCATGGACGCCTGTTGATGGCATCGATCCCCATGGGGATGTACCAGGTCCATGAGCTGTGCAAGCCCCCGTTGGCAGCCCCAAGAGCTTCTCGAGCTTCACCAGCTTCAAGCCCTCCTTGGCTCAGCCCATCCCAAAGGTCTCTGGTTCCCTCAATGTCCCCCCCCCCCCAGCAGAGCCCCCCATGCCCCCCCCAGAGCCACCTGAGGGGGAGGGGCTCCTGCCTTCTCCCAGTGACAGAATCAATACCAACGGCCTCCATTAATATTCTAGGAATGGCAGAGAAGATTGACTGCCTCATTAGCAGGCATCGTGTGAAACTCTGACAATAATTAACAACTCAACGGTCTTATTTGCTGGCCTATCACAGAAGTATTCAATCAAAAATGTAATTTGCTCGACGCTCCCATTTACCATAAAGAGAATATTCCTTCAAAGTTTTAAATAGACTAATTAAGAGGGAAGAAATACAGGGAAAAAATTATTAACAGTATAGTTTTAATGGGAAATTACTGGAGCATATTAATAATGCAATAACCATTTTTAACAGCTGTCTGTCAGTTTGTGGGCCGGGGTAATTAAATTAGTCACTAAAGGGTTAGTCAAATTAGGTGTCGGAGAGCAGCGGTGAGGCTAACAAAGGCGCGTCAGGCTTAATGCTCTGGCACGCGAAGGAGGCTGAGATGCTGACGTTCATGGCAGGATCCCCCCGCGGTCCCCAGGGACCATGTGTGGGGACCCCCCTGTCACCCCAGGCACCTCCTATCTCCTCCCCTCGGTTTGGATGAACCCGTCGTGCCAGGTGATGTGAGGAGCGGGGCAGAGCTATGCGTTGGCAAAGGCTGGGTCGTCTCCAGGAAAATAATAAGAAAGAGTCTTATCTGAGCATGAGCATGGCCCAGGGTGGCCTCCATGACGTCTGCTTCAGCCTGATGCTGCTCAGGTTTTTAATCTCTTTCCGAGAGCCAGAAGGCAGCTGTGCAGGGGCCTTTTGGCAGTTGCTTTCAAGGCTTTTATATTCTGCGGGTTTCAGGCTTGCGTTCCCCCTTCCTCCACCCCTTCGCCCCTTTTGAAATGAATCGCAGTTAATTTTGGATGTTGTCGAGCCTGAAAACACATCTTTCTTTCTGCCAGCCTATTAAAAAATATATTTACAGCTCCATAAAGCAAAGCGAGCTGTCAAGGTAACGTCCTGCTGGCTCCTGTGTGTTCAGGGCGGAGAGCAGGGACTCGGAGAGGTACTTGCGTGATTGCCGTGAAGATTTTAAGCCCAACGGAGAGGTTTCTGGCTGAGAAAATAATTGTGTCCAGCCCTGGGTAGTGTTCATGGGAAGCACAGTGCCCGAGGACTTTGGGGTGCTTGGGTTCCCAGCCAGGGGATGCTGCTGCGATTCCCTTTCCTTCTCTGCTCCGTAAGCAGGACGGGGATGCTGGCCTCTGGCTGTGAGTAGGAAAGGATTACTCCTTCCAGTGTGGGTTTTTTTGAGATTTGAGACATTTTCTCCATTTTATATTGATGAAGTAGGAACTTTTCTGTATGTTCATGCTGAAAAACAAACCAACACAAGGCAGTGACAAAAGCCCTGAGAAAAACCCTCACCCTTCAAGAGGTACCAAACAACATAGTGGCTGGGGGGTGCTTGGAGGTCTCTGAAATTGTGGCCGAAATCATGTAGAGCAAGTATGTGAATTTCCATATATTGGCTAAATGTCTGGGCTTTTCTGGGCAATTTTCTTGCTCTGATTTTACAGAGAAGCACTCTCGAGATTTGAAAGTGATAGAGGTGATGGCAAAGCTGGCGCGTTCCCGTGAGAAGTTTCAACTTTCATGAATCAATGGGGTATTTTTTTTTTGCTTAATTCTTTCTCCTGTCACCCCCATTTAAAATTTAAATTAACTACAGCGACATCCCTACCTGCCTGAAGGGCTTAGGACTTTCTGCTCCTCTTTTTATAGCATTAAGAGAGATGTAAATCTAGCAGTTGCTTTAACTGGGTGATCTGGGGGGAAAACGTGCCCCTGCATGGCACGTGTGGATCAAATAAACACGCAGTGGAAGCGCCTCTGGGTCAGCTGTTGGCTCTTCAGATTGCTTTAAGAGGAGAATCCTGGGAGAAGGAAAATGGTAAAATCCATCAAACCCACCAAAACACCTCAATATCCTGACAACTGCAAAAAAAAATGTTCCCGCCCATATTGCAGTGGGGTGAGCGGCCGGGCTGGACGCTGGGGCGAAGGCAGGCCCTCCTCTTTCTCACATGTTGGAGAATTACAAGCCGTATAGATTATTTTAATGGCTGTATTACTTCCAACTGTGCCTCTACCATCTGTTCTTCCCCAATTACGGATGCAAAAACCCAGCGTGTTTCTCCATTCCAGCAGTAGAGAATGAAATATAAGTGCTGTAAAAGGGTGTATATTCTTTCAACAATGTAGTTGGCACCTGCGATATTTTGCTCACACTTCCGACCCGCATCGGTCAGGATGCTCCGCCTGGTCCCTCCGCACTGCTCCCGGCTGATGCCCGGATCCGTGGTGACAGAGGGAATTGTCGATAAAAGGAAGAGGCTGATGTGTAACATGATTTTTCCAAGCCGTGCGGGGCAGCTGAATTATTTATGCTGACCAAGCGTCTAAGTGCTACAAAACTCGACAAGAACCTCTTACCTCCGGCACAGCGATAAACAGGATTGAGGCACGGTGGGAGGGAGGGAATTAAGACAGGACATCAAAGACTGGGTTCCATCAGGTAAATCATGCCATTGCTTCAGTAAAAGAGCCCCTAAATGTTTTATTAGGGATTTTCAACAACTACCAAAATTAAGATGGAAGGGATGAATTATTAAAAAATAGATTAACTAAACTAGCCTCTGAATTAAACATGAAAGGTACCTATCAGGAGCGGCATGGCCACCGTGTGCTGCAGGCATCCGAGCCCTTCAGCCGGGCACGGGGAGGTGGCCTGGGGAGGGGGGATGGAGAGCCACAGGGTCTTCGCCGGGTTGGGGTTGCATTGCCGGGGAACAGAGAGGCTGGCTGTAGGGCTGGGAAAGCCGAGTGCCAGTGCTGCACAAGCATCAAAGGGGGAGGCTTCTGCCTTTGAGAGATGCAGGCTAGAAACACGAGGTGGAGCAAAGGAAATGTCAGATAACGCAGGTACTAAAAGGTGATTTGCCTGAAGTACTCGAGCCAGGATCTGAGCTTTCTTGTGCTAGCCTGGTGTTAACAACTCAAAACCATCCATGATGGGAGAGGGACTGAGTCTGCGCACAGCTCAGGGGTTGTGGTTGGTGTTGGGGACCTCGTGGACCTGCTCCACTGGATTTGATGCTCATGGCAGGGTAAGGAGGGTTTGCGGCGGCCAGAGAGAACCCGGGATGGGTGGGTGGGTGAGGGGTGCTCCCGTGGTCCCTCCTGCCAGTGCACCTGGGAGGATGGGGATGCAATTTTGGTGGTGCCAACAGCTGGGCACAGCTGGTGCTCCCCGGCCGGAGCAGGGGGCCTGTCCATGCCTTTGCTTACTTCGGGCACGCTGTTCTGCCCCCACCTTGCCCATGAGCAGTCAACTTTGGTGTCTTGTGCTACCTTTCTCTCACCTGTCAAACAGAGACAATACATTAACCACTTCTTAAAGTGGCCATGTGATCTTAATTTGCCGTTTAAATGTCCTTGCAGTACGATCTGTCCTGAAGTTATGCATGCAGGGCTACAGTAGCCCTTGAAGGTAAAGCATGGACAAGAACGGGAGGTGAAGAGATGCTCTTGTCTCTGGTTTGTTCTATTCTAGCCGCCAGGAGGGTGGGAGCACGGTGCCCAGGTGCTAAGCACAAAATGTGGTGGAATTTCTATTTGTTTGTCCTCCTCCTCTTTCTTCTCCCCCAACACGTTCAAAGCTCTTACGTGCAAGTCTACAATCAAACTCATGCGAATGCCAGCGCTAGTACGGCTGCTGGGAACAGCTCACAGTGTCGGCAGTAGCACTGCTTTAAGGAGCACTCTGATGGAACAAGTGGAGGCTTCATTCATAATAATAATAAAACACTATTTTGCAGTTATAGGCTGCTTTTCATCTTCACAACTCCAAGGAGCATTAATTAACTGTGTGGCACGGTGGGAGGTAGGTAGCTGCTGTTGTTCCTGTTTTACAGATGAGGAGTCTGGAGCGTTGGCACATCCTGCGCATTGCCCGCAGCCATGCGGTGATTCACTACCTGCATCTGCAGCCGATCCTGAAATGCCAGCTCCTGCTCCAGGCTTTATTCCTGAGAATGCTCTCTGCTCGTCTCCGGTGGCAGAGCAGGAGTTTTGAGGTCATCTTCATTTCTTTAAATGGAGTTTGGTTTGGGGTAGATAGAGATGAGTATTGCTGAAGTTGAATTTGAGTCTTCTAATGGGAATTAGGGCAAATGCTGAAAGCAAGTTCGTTGCTCTTGGGTCAGCGATAGGGCAGCGTTTCAGCTTTGCGGTGCTCCTTCCATCGAGAGAAAAACTTGGAGGAACAAGTTAGGAGGCTCAGTCTTTGCTGTGTTCCCCACATTTTGCAAATATGTACGGAGAAGCCTGTTTGGGTGAAATGGTAAAAATACAAGAAGTGACTGTTTTCTTGCTCGTAAATCCCCAGGTTTGCCTCTCTAGTGATCTCTGCCTCCAAAAACCTACTTGACTCTTTTTCCAAGGGTCGCATTCGCAGAGGCTTGCTTCTGCTGCTGCTTGTTGGCTGAAAAAATCCATGTTTTGGCCCTTGTGCATGTATTCTAAGAGGGGTCTTCACCTGTATTTTGGGAAAGCATTTGTCTGAGTGGCTTTGGGTAACCCCCATCTCTCCTTGCACGCGGCATCGGGTCAGCATCGCTCTCTCTGCAGCTGCAGTGTGAAACAGGTTGGGCTGAGAGGTCGCCCCGGGAAGGGGAGCGGGGTGCATGCTGCCACGGGTGTTGGGGTGGGATCAGCCCTCCCTCACCCCCGGCCTCCTTTGAGAGCCCACATGATGCTCACAGCTCCCCCTTCCCCCTGCAGGCACTGGCTGCCATGGGCTCCGATGGATGCTCCTGGCATCCATCCATCAGAAGATCTTCACCCATCACCCCCCACCCTGGCAGAGGGGGTTTGTGGGGTCCATGGTGGGAGCCTGGGCTCCACATGTGTCTGCCTGTCTGTCTCCGGTGCCTTTCCGAGAAAGCATATGGTATTCTGGGCGTCCTCCTCGGCCCTGTGAGGCAGATCTTGGATTAGCATGGAAGCCTTTCCATTTAGTATCCTTAATTAAGATAGACACTAAAATAGAAGTGGCGAGTGGAATGTGATGGGCAGGAGAAGGAGGGCGCTCCTGCGGTGTGCCAGTGCTCCTGTCTTCCCCCCCTCCCCGCCTCCTTTTCTCCTGTCATCAATCTCCTGTTGCTAAACATGTGGGCAGAGAGCGGCTTCCCAAGCAAACTCCCCCCCGACAGGCTTTGACAGACCTAATCAGGCAGGAGCAGTGACGACCATGTCCCACACTCCTGTGAATTGCCCTTCAAACTGAATATCCTTCACCGTGATGCTGGCAATTGAAACAAACCTGATGGCTGAGATCTGGCTGGCCCATGAGGGGGGATGCTCCATCCCATGCGCCTGCAGTTCCCATCGTTGTCCGTGGGCTCGGGCCCCCGATGCATCTCCTCTGCCATAGTGCAGCTCTTCTAAACACCTTTGATGCGGGACACTTAGTGCCGATAATTGAGCTCAGGGAAGAATCTGCCGGGAGGAGTAGTCTCTTCTGCCTTTAATAAATGCATATATTCTTTATGTTCTGCTTAATAATGTAATAGCGCCGAGGTTTGCAGATAAAGGGAGGATGCCTGTTCTGGGATGCCTGGTATCAGAGGGAGGGGGGGGGAGCTCTGAGTTAAACTTCAGACCCAGCGCGTGTTCGTGTGCAGGCACAGCGCTGCCGTTGGTTAAATGTGTCGTCTGTTCTTTGGAGGGGCTTCAGGTCGTGGGTTGTTGTTGAGAAGGGGGAAGGCTTGTGAATAAAAAAAAATAACCCAACAAAATAAGGAGGTAGATCTTCCAAAGCGATGTCTCCATTGGAAACCTGAGACTGGGACCAGTGAGCAACCCTGGGATTCTGCTCAGCCCTCTGCATTTCTACCCATACACACCATTAATAGCCCTGCTTGGCAGATCTAAACTAGGGTACCTACGATGTCAAGAGGCTAAAAGATGGGACAACATGGCAAGGACAGTGAATCCTGTTACAGGCACTGGGATTTTGGCATTTTACAGCTTCGTGTCTCATGGTGGTTCTGTGGTGTCTAAGACAGTGCGAAGTGCAAGGAGTTTTTTCCATAATCGAAGCTTTCAGTCTCTCTCCCAAATGGTGTTTTAGCTATCTAATGCTACGGGCAAGCTCAAGACCTTCCCTTTCCTGAGGAAAGCCACTAACAGGCTGCTTCTCTCCTTGGCATCTATTGCAAGTGGTCCCAAGGGCCATAGGTTGGGACTGATTTGACTGCACTTAGGAGCAGCTTAGATCATCCCTAGATCTGTACCAAAGCCAGTCCCTGAGGCTGGTCCATGGAGCTCAGGGAACTGACCAGCTCTTGCTGCAATCCTCGATGACCTTAGGGCAGGGATGTCATCCCCAAAATGAGCTGATCTCCCCTGTTGAGTTTGGAGGAGCCCAAAGTGACCAGTCCTATCTTGGGTTACCTTGGGATGGGTGAGCTGAGCCTCATCCTCGGCATCTCTGAGACCTCAGGAAGGGTTGCTCTGGCCACTTCTGGACCCGCAGCAGTCAGGTCTTAGCCCTGTGCAGGCTGCATGCCCACTCAGGGGAAACGCCATTGGCACCAGCAGATGCTCACTTGCAGGAACGCAAACTCCCGCAGTCGTTTCTAGGGATTTGGGTCCAGGGCCTTCTGTTTTAAGTACCTCAGACCCAGTCCCACAGCATAGTCTGAAGCCTCTGTGGAGCTGGCCCAGTTCCTGCCTCCCAGCGCTGAGCTCCCAAGGGAAACTCCGGACCTGCACCCTGCTTCAGCCTCTCTGTATTTAACCCTCTCTCTTCCTCAGGTAAATGATGATGTTCCCTGTTCCACGTTCAACTCCCCACTCAATTTATCTTGTTTATTGACCTGAGCAGAAAGTCAATGTTTTCTTCATCTGCCATTTGCTTCGATGGCAGCCAATTTGGTTCAGTAGGAACAAAAATGGATGCAACAGAGTTTAGTGCCAGATATTTCTCCCCTCCACCCCACTTTTTTTTTTTTTTAAATGTCTATTATCCTTTTTTCTGGACACAGCTTGGCAGCCTTTGCTATATGATATGGCTGCAGGCAAGGCTAAAAACGTACAGCAATTACCCGGTGAATCGGAGAGCTGGGAGGAAGCCCGCGGGTCAGCTCATTACAGGCAGGCATTGCTGCGGCCAGGGCTGCCCACGCCCTCCCGGTGGGTGCCGTTTGTTTGTGAAATGTTGGCCCCTGGGGTTTTCATGTGCATTTGAAGCTCTGCACCTTCCTCAGAAATCTGAAGGCGATGCTTTGCAGCCGTCGCCTAGATCAGAGATTTCCAGGCACTGTGCCATGGGCTCCTGGGGGACTGTGGTTTGCAGTGGGGGTGTGAAAGGGGATGGGGAAAGGCTTGCTCGCCTCTCCACTGGGGTATTTGTAAGACAGCAAATCAGGAAAGGTTCACTGAAGTGCATTGAAGAGTGCTGCCCCATGAACAGGTCTAAATACAGCTCCTGCCCCAAAGCGTTTGCACTCTGGGGACAGCCTGTGGCTGCTCTGAGGTCTGTCCAGGCAGCGCTCGCTGACGTGGTGGTGAGAAGGGTATGGGCCATGTGGCGTCTTCGTAGGGGAGACACAAGACAAACCCTCCTGGCAGTGTGGGTGCAGTTTTAAGATGTAGCCAAGGTGATCCAATGGGCTGTGGCCACTGCACAGGGTGGCCCTGGTCCTCCCTCAGCCACTGATGCCCATCGCTTTCTCCATGTCAGTGGTGGCATCTCTCTGATCCTGAACTGAGCTTGTTCAGGGATTTAAACTGGCAGAAAACCCCTCCCTTGCTCTGTGGTAGGAAATTATTTGCTCTCGATTGCCCACATCTCCAGGCAGGTGTGGGATGGGTCCCTACCAAAAAAACCAGCAGATCGGGGTGGTCCTTACCTTACCTCTGGAGACCAGACCCATGGAGGGGGTGTCCTCGGAAGGGCTTGGTGACTGGTGGCTTACCAAGGAGGGTGCTGCCCTTGTGACAAACCCGGCTGTACTCTGAGGAGCTACTGATGGATGCTGGGCACCTTGGAAAATACAGACTGCATTGGGCACGCAGATAAGAGCCGAGTCCTTTTGAAAAATCTGCCCATATGGATGGAAAATCCCTATGCAAATCTCTCCCCAGGTATAAAATTAATTGGATTCCAACTTCAAAGACTACTTCTGGAAACGAGCTGTAAATAATCTAGTTGTGCCTCAGTTCCTCTGTCTGCGGACATTCACCTGGCTTTTTCAAAGCCAGTGAGCATTGCTGGTAGAAGGTGCTATATATAGCAGCAGAGCTATGCATATATGTATATGTATGCATAAATGCATCCCTAGTAACTGACCCAGGTGTGTGGTGTTTTCTAAAATACAGCTCGTGGGTTTGGTTCTCCAAAAAGCTCTAGTTTTGCTTCTGATGGGCTCTTATTCCTCTCCCCGTGCAGCCGTGTGCACCCCCATGCCATGGGATGCTTGCTTTCCCGGTGCCGTGGCTGGGAAGCAGCATGCCCAGCTTGCCAGGCCTGCGGGGGGCAGGAGGTCTGGATGGGCTCTGGTGGTCCCTGGGATGTGGAGGGCTTGGTGAAGGTCACCCAGCTGTGTGGCTTTTGGGGGGGTTCAGCTGGACGGAGCTTTATTGCAGAGCCTAGCGTTGCCCCTGGAGCTGTATGGGGCTGCTGAGCTGCTGCAGCGCAATGGGGCTCACTTCTCCGTGGACCATCCTGTCCGTGGCGAGCATCTCCTCGGGGCAGGGATTCCACTCGGAATGCATATCCTTGCCCATGCAGAGATGGTTGATCCCTGGCACCCGGTTTCCAGGGGCTGGATGATGTCTGTTCCCAGTGGATCGATAGGAGTATCTGTGAAAAATCAGGGCATGGATGTCTGATCCTGCAGTCATGGCTGTTCCCTATTTATCTAACCTAATTCTATCGGCATTTCTAAAGTGCTTATCGCCACCGCATCTAAGCACTTTATACGTTTCTTGAGGAAAAAAACTCCCAATTGCTGTGTAATGAGGGCGGTCAAGTCCGGGATGGGGCTGGTCCTGGTGCTGGGGTGCAGACAAACAACGGGCTAAAGGGTAACCCCCTCCCTCTCCCAGTTTCCCTGCAAAGTCCAAGTTTTCCTGGTGACCCTCATGAATTGCTACAAAGTCAGATCCAGAAGAGCCTGTTAGAAGAGAAGACTTGCCCAAAATACACTCGAAGGCTCTAAAAGGGAAGGAAAACCCTGGTGACTCGTTTGTGCCTAAGCAGATGCTGAAGTCTGAGCCCCAAGCTGGGATTTTCAAGCTTGCCACTGCAAAATGCTCACGATGACTGAAGGCAGACACAGCCCCGCCGTGCCCTACCCTACACCGGGTCCATTCCCAGCACCCGTGGGGCACTGTAGGTCACCTCTGCCTCTGTGGGGCTGGGGACGAGCTGTGGCACTGGGGGGGCTGAGCCATCCCTCCACCTTGCTTTCCTTGCCTAGAAATTGGGAATTTTTTCTTGCTGGTGGGAACTCAGAGGGGCCAGAAAGGCAGAGAGGAGCTGGAAGGACCCCTCTGAGTTCCCACCAGCAAGAAAAAATTCCCAATTTCTAGGCAAGGAAAGCAAGGTGGAGGGATGGAAACTGCTGCAGCCAAGCTCTCTTTTGGGCCAGAATGTGTCTGGTTTAAATGGGAAAATCCTTTAGCCTGTCCCAGGCTCATCCCTTTGGGATGATGAACAAGCAGTGACCTGAAGCCTTGGCTGACTGATTATTTTGAAGGACAAAGACAAGGGGAAGGGGGCTTGATGCTCAGCTCTTCTCCGGCATCTGAACGGGTCCGAGCTCATTACGGCAGTGAGATTAATGGCTTTTTTTGCCATGCCACGTAGTCTCTGTGTGAATCTGTGTCTTATTTGAACCATCCCAGGTAGGGCTGCAATCACTGCCTGGTACTGGGGTGGCCGGAGCCATCTCATGATGTTTTCAGCCTTTAATAATTCAGGATGAGAGATCCCAGGCCTTCTGTCTAGCCTTTTGCTCAATTGCTTGTTTTTCTAAGATTTCTTTTTCTCCCCCAGGCAAAACTGTTGCAGAGGATTGAGGCAGACATTTTGTGGAGGGTCTCTTTTATCGGCGAAGAACCACCTTAATTTGGCCAGCTTAAAAGTGCTGTTGAAAAACTTGAATTGCTGCACACTGCGTGAAATCTTGTTTGATTTTAGCAGCAACCATCGGCAGCAACCCTCCATGCCTGAGCATGGCTGAGCATCCCCACTCCAAAATGCTGGTTGAGGGTGTGAGGGAGAGGAGCATCAGCTGGCCAAAAATACCCAGTTTGGGTCTAGCAGGGAAGGGGAACAGGGGGAATGGGGGAGAGGAATGGACTATACTGGGAAGAGGAAAAGAGGATGGTAAGCAGGCAGGTAGGAGCCTGCCGGGGCGATTTTGCCCCAGGGAGAGCTTTGCCCACTGGAGGCTGAGTGATGCTGTGTCCCACAACTGCTGCTGAAAAATGTCCTCTTTTCCAGACTAAGCGCCTTCCCCTTCCTCCCTGCCCAGATTAAAACCCCGATTAGGCTCCTCTTTAGCAGATGTTATCAAGTTTGCAGAACTCGGAAGCTGGGAGGTGCCAGGGTCAGTTTGCTGTGCAGCCTTCAGGCGGCCCCTCTGTGCTTATGCATTATGAAACCATCTTTAATGGCACGATCATATCCTGGGTTTGTACCTTTGCCTGGCTCAGCACAGCCCATGAGCCTGCTGGGCATGATCTGCGTTAATGTGGAGCTGTAAAAACTTCAGCTGAAGTCAATGAGAGCTGTGCTTTGAGTAGGGGAAGTGTCATTTAATGCTAAGCACTCTGAAAAATCAAGTCTAAACATCTCAAATTTGATGCATGTAACGTAGTGGATGTTTTTTTACATTACCATTCCTGGGCCTTAGCTCCCTGTCTGTAAAATGGGGATGTAACAAGGAGATTGGGAACTTATTTGCTTTATTGGTTGTGAAATACTGCTGCTTTTTGGTGTTGAGCAAAGGATGAGCAACCCATGAGGAACTGAGTAATTGTGCATGCAGAACAGCATCTGAACAGAGTACAAGAAAGTAGGAATGTGTCCTCCAACGAAGAGAGAGCAAGATACTGAGAAGCTGCAGATGAAGTTGTTTGTAGGATGCTGAGAAGCCTGCGGATGTTCATAGGTACCCAGGGGTGAGTTTGGGGTTGCCTAAATACCGAGCTCCAGACTATTTCAGGCACCCAGAGACACCTGGCTACAGCTCAGCACCATCACCCTTGGCATTTGGGGAGAAATAGGTCCTTCAGATAAACCTCCTGTATGTGGTCTTGCAATCAACACCTTCATCGAGGTGCATAATTACCAGAGACTGAATTAAGGTTGTCTTGGCAACCTTAGATCTCACATTTTCTTAAGTTTTGAGTATGTGACATCGCAACTTTTATAATTTCCTTTATTATACTTTTTCTGCATCCGCAGACCTGTGCATACCTGCGTTGCGTGGCAGCAGCTCCCGTTCATGGGATGCCTGATGGACCTTGATGTCTCTATGTTGCAGATCAGATGCTTTGCAGGATCCCTCCACCAGCAGAGATCCCACCATCCAGGCAGAGATACCCTGGATGTGGCACCCCCCCTGGAGGGCTTTGCTCCCCGTAAATTTAACTGTGGGGTACTGTGCTTGGTGGCTGCTCTGGATTTAGGTGGCAGGGCTGTGGGAAGGACTGGGTTGCAGCCAAGCAGTTGGTTGTGGGAGCAAGATGGGGATGATAGCAGAGCCCATGCCGCTCCCCTGCCAAGCTTCTGCAGAAGCCTGATCCCTACGGTGGATCTGGCACCGGGCTGGCCTCTCTTGTCCTCCTGGGTCCCTGCCCTTGGTCACAGCACACGGTTCTGGGGTCAGAACTGGGGGTTTAATCAACATCAAACGAGCTCTCTTCTCCTGCAGCGTGCTGAGTTTCACTCTGTCCCTCTGGATAAGCCCATGGGACTCCTGGCCGGCCACCTGTGTGGTGCAGGGGTCAGTGTTGCGTTGGTGGGGTGGTTAGAAGTATTTTTGGGTGCCTCCTTTCACGGCAGCCTGCAGAAGGTCTGGCCAGAAGCATCAGCGTCTGCCCTGGGAAGCCAAGAGCCCTGCCCGTGGTCTCTCGCTTCCCCTTCTGCACAGATTTTTTCCTTACTATCACCGTGCATGAAAGATATCCCTCTAGTTGTTTTTTATTTCTAAATTGAAGGCAGAAATGTATTTACAAGTTCAGTATTTTGAAAGTAATATTTTGAGGGGATGGGATGGGAGAAATTGCTGGGCAAACTGAGCTAGTAAAAATATTAATTAGTATAGAGAAATCATATGATAATTTTCATTTATGTATATTTAATTATGCAGTGCTGCCTTTACTGATAACCCCAGCGCCAATAGTGTGATCCATTTTGCTAGATAAACACATTACTTTGTGAGTTAATTAGTGCTCAATTACTATCAATTAATATGTAGTAGTACTACTACTGATTCCATGTTGAACAAGCAGATTCCATTACTATTAACTGTTTAAATTATTAATATTTGGAGCTGCCTAGAACCCCTCGCCAAAAGACGTTTCTTAGTAATCGCCGTGGTGTGACGTGGCTCCTCACTGAGCCTGAAGCTTTCTGTTCCTGGTGGTCTAAATGCTGTATTTTTTTTTATTATTTAATGTCTTAAGATGTTTGAAACTGTGCTTTTCCCGTGCTTCTGGTTTGCTACCGTTTTTTTTAACTTTTAGAATTCATATTATAAAGTTTTTCCTTGCAGCTGAAGTCTGGAGCTGCAGCGTAGGGAAAGGGATGGCTCCGGCTCATCTCAGATAACTTTGCGTGCTTCATAGGTAAATAACTTAATAACTACAGTTTATAAAACTGAATTAGGTCTGTCTGGCTCTGGCTGGTGCTGTAGTCAGCAGAGGGAAACAGATTCCTTTGAAGCTGAAAACAGCAGCTGGGGTGATAGGAGCAGTTGTGGTAATAATAGCAGGGAGCCGGGGCTCTGCATGGAAGGGGGGGGGAAATAGTTTTGTCCATGCTGGACACCTTTGAAATGGGGAGACACATCCCCACCTTGAAGAATCGGCTCCGGGTGGAGCTGATGAGGAGCAGGTGGAAAATGGGCAGGAGTGGGGACATTTGCCTGGTGCAGCGTGATGGGGCTGAGCCCCTGTGACCTGCCAGGACGTGGCGGTCAGGGCTCCCAAAAGGTATAAAACAGGGACCTTGAAAATGGCTGGGAAAGCTGAATCTTAAATAAATGCAAAGTGGGGTGGTGGGGACATAGGGCAATGCCCGTCCCTTCTGCCACGATGTGCTGGGGTGGGATGTGATGCTCAGCAGTGCTGTGTCTCCTCCCAGCTGCTGTCCCCAGGTGCTTAGCGTGGGTTCTCTGTCCCACCGAGGGCACTTGCTGTGCTCCAAGCCCCCATCCCATGTTTTGCTGTCGAGGTGCCTGATGCACGGGAGCATCCTGAGCGCAGCATCGCCGCACGGGAAATGCAACCCGCTGAATTTGGGATTAATTACAAGCCATGGTGAAGCGGGCGCTGACACGTGTAATTTCCAGTGCACTCACTGACCCTGGTTTATCGTCCCTATTAAGGCTTGCGTGCCTCTTCTTAAACCTCCCAATACCGAGGTTGCCTGGGAGACTGAGTCAGCATCGTCCGTGTTTGCCTTTGGCTCGTGCGGGGTTGATGTGGCGACCACAATGCTTCCCTGAAAAAGGGGGAAAAAGCTTCTCAGAATTAAAGCTGGCTTGTTTATCTCGGCTGTGGCATCCTGGTTCTCCATATGGCAGAGCCGCGCCGCCTCCGAGGCTGGGGGGGTCCACCCGGTGTGATCGGGAAGATCCCTGTCCTTGCCAGCCCCTGGCATCCCCTGGGACGTGAGCTGCATGCGATGGGCATTCTGAGCTCGCTTTCATTCCCCTGTGTTTGGTTTTGCTTTGCTTTGGTGTAATTAAATTTCTGGCCCTTCTGGTTGCTGAGGTGAGCTTCAAAACGCCCTGGCAGAGCGGTGGTTTTATTGAATCTCTAGCAAATTATTGAAGCATGATAGGGAATTTTTCACACTTTCAACCTCAAGGTTTTTGGGAGAGTGTTTTTGCAAGTGTTTATTATAGTATTGCCACAAGGAGTGAGACTACCTGGAAAATTTACAGTAAGCAGCTCATCAGCTGTGGTGTGTCAGCGTAGCTCCGCTCAAGTGCCTTCTCCTGCATCACTCAAGGATGATTTCTCCCAGTTTAGGACCTGGATGATGGTTTTTCTTGAAACCTCCCAGCACTGTTAAAGTGGCTGAAAAGTGTCTGTGGGTGCACTGGGCAGAAACGCAGTTTTTCTGCATAAAATAGTAAATCTGTCCCCCCCACACACAGGCACCACGCTAAGAAACCTGAGTGAAGATGTGGGCGTAAGCGTGCCAAAGTTTCAGACTGTGAAGTCCCTTGGTTAGAAACTTCCACCACCTTGTTGGGTCCTCCAGCACTGGGGCTGCAGATTAACTTTTCCAGAGCATCCCAGCTCAGTCAACGTGTGGATGGGCATGCTCAGGAGATAGATAGCTCATGGTTTGGTGCTGCGGGAGATGGTTGCTCCCTTCACTACAGTTGTGGTAAATGGTATAGTGGGTGCAGGAGAGGGCTGCAGAGAGAATGGTCTCTTGTTGCAGAAAATAAAAAAGAAAAGGGTTGAAATCCTGGAAAAAACATATTCTGTGGTCTTTAAATTGGAGACCACTTTTCTGAGATGCCCATTCATCATTATCTGGGTGTTTAACTGCATGGCGCTCTGTCCAGAATGGCTGAGCCTGTGGTGCAATTGTACCCGGCTGGAATTGTACTGTGAGCGTGGGAAGTGCTAAAAGTACTAAAAATAATTTTGAAAGCATCTCCCACTGGAGATCCAATAGTGGTGAGCACCTTTAACCCTGATCTCTTGTTGCCTTGGCTCCCCATCTTAAGCGTGAAGAAAATAATACCCGGTGTACAGAGGCTGTGAGAATAAACTAACGTTTGTGAGATGCGTCCCCGGGAGGGGAAAGCCCCAGGGGAAGGGATGGGTCTGCCCTGGCAGGCGAGAGGGAATGCCATGTGCGGAGAGCAGGGCTGGGGGTGGTGGGCAGTGGTACCTCGGGGTCCCCAGGGGTCTGCCTGCTGCCGGGGTCCCAGCCCTGCGTGCTGTTCAAATCCTGACAATTCACTTCTGAATGCTGAGCTTTGCAGATGTAATTTGGGTTTTTATCCTTTATGCGTAGTGCTTATATAAAAAATGTGATTATCAGCTTTGCAGCATGCCCTCAGCTGGGGTACGCATGTGGATCAGGCCCTTAGTGCCCATTTCTGTGATGAATTTTGCTGGGCATTGTGTGAACACCCTGAGCTCTTCCCAGTCTTACCACGGCCAAGTGCCGCAGTGCAGGAAGCCAGGGATGAAGGGCTGGGTTAACTTTGCTTCTGCTACGGTCTGTAATTCCCTTTCCAATTTGAGATTTCAAGCGTGCAGCGGAGAGCACCTACCCTTCCCACCTCACCATCATCCACCCAGCATTTGCAATTCGTGGCTGGTGAAGAAGTTCCCAGCCCACGTGGCTGTAGACAGAGGCAGAACCATTTGCACAGCAAAAAGGCTCGTGCAGGTCCTACTTCCGCCAATCCCATTAATATCTTTGAGCTGTTTACTCTGAAATTTGAGGCAGAGTTTGGCAAGTCTCACTAATGATTTCGACACTGGCCGGATTAGCAGAGGAAGGCGGGGGTTTGGTGGAGGAAAAAGAGACGTGAGGGAGAAGGAGCAGAGGAAGACAGGAGTGGGATAGGTGAGAGCACAAGTGATGCTCAGACAGAGCATTTGCTGGAGAGGAAATAACCTACCCACCACGCGGACAGGGTCTTCAGCTCTTGCAGGTCTGGGCTGTGTTTGGGGATCCTCAGAGGCATTGCCCCCAGGGTGGACATCCAGATCCTCCAGGCCCTGGAGGGATGGGTGCTCGGATTGAGCTGTGCCCGGGGCTGGTTCTGGCCGAGATGGGGTCTGGAAGGGGGAAGCAGCCACGGCTCCCCTGTGAGCATGCGTGGGGCAGAGGGTGAGTGTCTGCACGGGGGGACACCTCTCTGGTGGGCTCCTGGCAGCCAGGAGACCAGCCCTTTCTTGAGCCTTGCACCACAGCAGGAGTTTTGTGGCCAGAGCTGGTCAAAATTGCTCAGGCAAGCAGCTGTCAGGCTGAAAAATGCAAAATCTGGGCGTAAATAGCTCTGTCCTGCTTTGCCAGTGCATTGGCTCTGAAGTTCTCTGTTGAGTGGGGTCTTGCCAATGGAAGTAGGAAGCAGCATGAGGTGCTGGGCATGAGGCACCCTGGCTGGGCTGCGCCGGCGGGGTTTGGCTCCCCGCTCTGTATTGGTCCCTCTTTGGGATAAAGCTGCAGGTTACAAAGCATCATGCCTTTTGCTGCTAATGAGCCCTGTCTCTAGAAACTCATGAACCCCAAATCTCCCCCCTGATCCCTCTTCAAACACAGCTTGGGGAGCAGATGGTAGAGCAGCACTGGCTTAGTCCCCAGCTCGCATCCTTTTCTTTGTTTTTCTCTGCGATGGTTAACTTTGTAAGGCACCAAAGTCTTTAACCATTAGCAGGCAATAAAACGGGGCAGCTGAGTTGAATAACACCCACTAATCCCCTTCCAGGATGAGCTGGAGAGAAGAGCCACTGCAAAGCTCAGGAGCTTATTCAGAGATGAGTGCTTTGGAGGCTTTGAGAATTGCATGGTGTTGGTATTTCATGAATAAATAACCCCCAGCAATATTTGTCACTGAATATGCTTCATTAATGAGGGCCTGGAACAAAGGGGGAGGATGGAGAAAATTATTTTCAAGGGAATCGAGGCGAGGGGGGGCGATGGGAGGTGGCGTGGGGCTGGGTGAGGGCCGGTGCCATGGTCTGCGCCGCAGGGGCTGTGCGGAGGCAGGTGGAGAGCCCTGCTCTTGTGCATCGCCCTGACCAGTTGTGGCAACAGAAGTTGTTAGAAAAGGGGCTTTTACTGGGGCTGTGTATCGCCAGCGGGTCCTGGCAGAGAGGGGAGTGCATATAATTTATAAGCGTATCATTTGGGTGTCTGCACATGCCTTTGGGAGGCCTGGAGACGTAGAGAAGGAGCGTGTGCGTGTGTTCATAGGCATGCACGTGCTTGTGGAGAGAATCTGGCACCAGAAATTAGGTTGCTTGCTCCAAAATGCCCTCTTTGACTGGACTTAGAATCTGCTTCAGGGTACTGGGGAATTGCCCCATCCTCCCAGCACGTCAGGTGCTGAGCCCTGCCTGGTCCTTGCGGCTTCAGTGCCTGGGTCCGGCCAGGGCCACTGGCAGCTTCCCCTGGCTCTCCAGTGCTCCGGGCACGGCGTGAACTGCAGAGCCCATCTTCTCTGTCCTGCCTTGTCAGAACAGATCCGAGGTTCACTCGATGAAATTCAATACAGATAGATGGGGAACAAGAGAAAAGAGCTGTTCTTTTGCAAGCAGCTTGTTACTGCAGGGAAAGTGATTCATCCATCAGGGCTGGTCTAATCTGGCTTGCCCGGGTGGTGGGGAGAGACGGCTGCTCCCGGCGGGCACCATGCAGTGGTGGCCAGATGCTGCCATCACTCCTCAGGTGTCCCCTGCCTTGTCGGCACCGCCTGCTGTCCCTGGGATTTGAGGGCTGGGGGCTGCGGTCCCCTACAGCGGGCAGGGAGGGACGGGCAGGGGTCACCGCCAGCGCTGTGTGGGTGGAAAATCATCTGCTCCGTGCCACGTGTTGCCTGTCCCGTTGTCACTGCAGGAGGCAGGTAACTCCCCCAAAAAAAGGCCCCCCCCCCGAGCATCGCATCAGCCCTCTCATCTGCTGACACCCCCTTGTCAGGGCGCCGCGGAGCAGTGATACTCCTCTCATCTAACGGCGGCGGGCGCAGAGGCAATCTGGCCGAGCGGCCTCCCTCTGTCTGCAGGCAGCGCCGTCACCCCGCTCCTCTTGCAGGTGACATTTGAGCACTTCCCTCCGGCTCCGCTCCCCCACCTTCCAGCGAGGTTAATATTTTAATATGTTTAATGGCTCATTCTGGCTTGGCAACCCCTGCCCACGTTTTGTTGAGGGTCATCCATTATGCCGGGCACAATTTCGGAGGGCAAGGTTGCCATTCCTGTCCCCCACCTCCCAAGGGCAAAAGGTTATTTTGTGTTTCCAGGTTTTAATTAAAAGCATGACGAGCTGCCCCTGCCAGCCCCAGCCCGGGTGCATGGTGCCGTGCGGGATGAGCCAGCTTCTCCAGAGTTACCCCAGCCGAGGATCCAGCCCCGGGGTCTCCTCCACAGCACCCAGCGCAGCTGTAGCTCCTCAGCTTCTCCCTTCAGGCATGTGGGAGCTGCAGGGGGGTCTGGTTGTTTGGTGGCCAAATGGAAAAGCCAGGAGGGAGGATGGGGACACGGTTCTTGCAGTCCACCTACGATGAGAAACCCCTCGGGAGGACCAGATGGGGCTGAGCTTTCTGGGTGGGTGGTGGAGGAGTTGTCATGGTTTGTTGTTTTTTTATTTAAATAATGCTCTCTGCGTTAATAAACAGAATTTTTAGCTAGTAAATAAGATGCCCTTTCTCTCCCCCCCATTTCTCCAGCAGAAATATGTGCCCTGATCTAATATATTCTGCCTTTCTCACTCACTCACTCTGGAGGAGCTGCAAATTCTGGTGGGAACAGAGTGCTAATAGAAAAGGGCCTCTAAAGATATTTGAAACATGACCAAGAAAGGACAGAGGGAGATTCAGCTCCAAATATGCTGGAAAATCTAGGAGATGGGCCAAGAGAGGGGGAATATCGGAAGCCAAGAGGGAAAAGTTAATTGGGAAGCATTAATTGGGGTGAAAGCGGGCAGTGCAGACGTGGATTTGCTATGCGGGGCAGCGATGCAGCCAGAGGCACTGCCCTGGGCACGGAGCTGCCCCGGTGCTGGGGGAACTCATCCGCCCGACCCACGGCAGCGGAGAAGCTGCCCTCCACCTCCATCTGAGTGGGGATGTGCCAATTTACCAGTTCTTGCTGGTTTTATGGTGTTTTCCTTGTTGAAAGTCCTAGCTTCTAGAATCCTGTGATTGCCTGGAAATCTAGAATCTGCAAAACCATGACTTCAATGTTGTGCAGAGCTTTATTTCTTTGGGCTTGGTCTCTGGATAGTTTCTAGCCC
This sequence comes from Gorsachius magnificus, assembly GCA_034008185.1. Classification (NCBI taxonomy): domain Eukaryota; kingdom Metazoa; phylum Chordata; class Aves; order Pelecaniformes; family Ardeidae; genus Gorsachius; species Gorsachius magnificus. The sequence continues at coordinate 9,022,602 of CM067094.1, forward strand.
TCAAGTTTGCAGGAAAAAGCTCAATTACGCCCTAAAGGCTCAGAAAGCAAATTTAGGGGAGGGAAAAAAAAAACAAAACCCATCCAGTGATTGATTTATTTTTAAAATCTCATAATTTTTATGCCAATCTCATTATATTTTTTTTTAATGCCTGACTCATGATTTTTTTTGAGCGTTTGGTGTTGGCAGGGCTGTGTGCGTGAGTGTGACAGCGTGTGCACGCAGCGGCCCTCTGCTGATAGATAATGCAGTGCTGGTTCGAGACAGCGGGGCTGTGGTCTTCAAGGGCTGCTGAATATTCCTCCACCGCCGTTTCATTGCCAAGCACAGTTTTCAAATTAACACACATACACACACACACCCCCCCAAAAAAAAAAAAAAGGAGACTAGCGCTGGGCATTCTGGGCATTGAGTCATTGCGTTGCTTTTTAGGTGCTGGTGGGAGAGCAGGAGAGATGCTAAAGGGGGATAAACCACCCTGTGACTCCCGGCATTGCCTCGGGGGGTGTTTTAAGGTCAGAGGGGTCAGTGTTTATTTGCAGCCCCCCCTGTGTTTAAAGATCTAATAAATAGCCTGTGGAGGTGAAGTCCGTTGGTCCGTCTCCATCAGTGACTTGTTCTGTGACCTTGGGGTAAATGGCTTTGTCTCTCCTGGTGGTAGGAGGGTGATGGGATCTGTTGCCCAAGATGGTTTGCAGGTATTGGTTAATATACAAAATGTGCTTTGAAGATGAAAAATACCTTGGAGATGCTTAAAAGCTCTCAACAAGCATCTGCGTTCCCTTTGCAGGCACACAGCAGAAAGCAAAGTGCCTGAATACTTTGTCACAGACAAAATCTGCTGTGTGTGCAGCTTGGAGAGGCAGGGCTGGGAGCTTCCCCAGGCTTTACGTGGCCATTGCATTCGTAGGCATTTATGCCTGAGGGAACTGGGGTTGTTTAGTCTGGAGAAGAGGAGGCTGAGGGGAGACCTTATCGCCCTCTTCAACTGCCTGACAGGAGGGGGGAGCAAGGTGGAGGTCGGCCTCTTCTCCCTGGTAACAGATGCTAGGATGAGGGGGAATGGTTTGAAGTTGCACCAGGGCAGGTTTAGGCTAGACGTTAGAAAAAACTTCTTCACAGAAAGGGTTGTTAGGCTCGGGAATGGGCTGCCCAGGGAGGTGGTGAAGTCCCCATCCCTGGAGGTATTTAAAAGAAGGACAGATGAGGTGCTTAGGGACATGGTGTAGTGGTGGAATGGCAGGGTTAGGTTAAAGGTTGGACTCGATGATCTTAAAGGTCTTTTCCAACCAAAGCGATTCTATGATTCTATGATTCTTCCTTGCTTAAGAGAGGGGCATCACAACGTGGCTGTGCTGGAGGCTTTGCAGAGCCGTTCTGGGCTGGAGCAGTGCAGTAGGACTGTGCCTGCTCCCGGCCCTGCGTCCCCTGCTCCAGGTCCCCCGTCCCCAAGCACAGGGATGAGCCTCTACATCCCAGCAAATTCCAAGCTTCACGTGGCTTTCCAGCTTTGGCAGTGTCCCTGGGTGATGGGCGAGGTGTGGGTGCTCCGGGAGGCTTGGCCCAGCTGTGAAACCTTCAGGAGGAGTTTCACTGTTGTGGATTCGCTGTTGTCTAGTGTAGGGTTGGATTCACCACAACTCCAGGCTACTGGTAACGTATCTCTTCATTGCTACCATGAAAATGGTAGAAAGTATCTTTAAAAACACCATAACTGTTTGATTTCCATCAAGGATGTCAGAGTTATGCAGCAAATTTATTATATGTAGCTTAATCACAAACCCTTGATTTTCTTGGGAAGCTTCCTTTGACTCGGTATTGCTAATTGGAAGCCATGATTTTGCCAGAGCAGCTCTCTTTGCGGTGCCCTGCCCGTGCCATGTGCTGCCAGCTCCCTGCCAGCCCTAACGGTGCCTTTTCTCTCTAAGGGAAGAAGCGATGCTGTCCACCTACTTTGAAACCATCAATGACTTGCTCTCCTCCTTCGGGCCTGTCCGAGACTGCTCCCGCAACAACGGTGGTTGTACCCGCAACTTCAAGTGCGTTTCAGATCGCAAGGTGGACTCAACGGGCTGCGTGGTAGGTACCGTGGCTGCTGGCCCCTGGGGCTGGCATCTGCTCTGGGGACAAGCCAGAGGGGACATTGCCTGCTCCCTCTCCAGGGATGTGGTCACCTCCCACCCCTGGGGCCTTCATGGCAAATCTCATATGCCTTAAGGAACTCAGGGAAGGAGCCTGGGGGCTCAGATGAGCAAAAGAAAAATGCTTGAGGCTGGTGGTCATTTTCCTGCTTGTCAAGAAAGCATAGGCTGAAAGCAGTCTCACTTTTTCTCCTACCTTCTGCTTCCCAGCGTGGGAGAAAGATGAAGCACCTCCCCATCACCTTCCTCTCTGGGCCCCTCTGACACCCTCAGACTTTTGATTTGTGTCTGAACGTGCTCACATCTTGCCAGTCAACCTACTGAGGCCCAGGTTTTGCAGACCTCTTCGACCATGGACCATTGGTTTTGGGCAGAGGCTCTGATTCACTCCCTGCTATCGATGCACAGTGGGGTTTTGCCACTCTCCGTGTGGGTTGCAGCAGAGCTCAGCACCTCTCCTGGCTCTAACCCATCTCGCCTTGGCAGCAAAGTTCCACTTCCCTGCATATGGAGCTTGGACGAGTCTGGTACAACGCTCAGGGACACGGGGACAGGGCCCTGGGAAACTGGGGGACTCCTGGAGCATCCCTTCTCCTCTGCCTGCTGTAGGAGCCATCTGCCAGGCAGTAAGTGGTGACCCCTGCAGGGGTCCAGAGCTCCTCACCCACTCCATCTGCCCTGCAAACACATGCCCACTGCTCCAAAGCCCCCGAAACCCCTCTGCCCTCTCCCCTCTTGCCACGGGCAGAGTCCCCATCGCCCCATCCCTCCTATCTCAGCAGAGGCGGGAGTTAAATGTCTCTTTATTTATTGAAGATGTTTACACATGGCAGCCAGGAAAGGTCAGGCTGGAGTGGTGCCATCCCAGGGGTGCTGTTTTCATTATCCCCTCTCCGAGGGCTTGTTAGGGCCGTTTAGCACGACAGCCTGACGTGTCACCAGCAGCACCCGGTGCCAGCTCCCCCTTGTCGCTCCTCTCCCTTTCCTGCTTTCTTTTACCATTGTTGTTTTCTTTTGTTCCCTTTTCCAGGGAGCAGCTGCCTTTTATCATCTTTTGGGGGGGTTCCCCCCTTTTTTGGGGTGTAATTTTGCTCTGAACACCGACGTGCCTCCCAGACACTGTCAGAAGCAGTCAGGGCTCTCTGGGAAGAGATGCCTCTTTTTAAAAGTCAGGTTGTCTTAAGCTAGAAATTGTCAATAAATTACAGGCCTAGCGCTCACCACACCGGTGTGTGGAGAGGCAGAAATTGAAAACTGTGTCACTTGGGGAAAATAACACCCCCCCTGCTTCTGTAAGGCCTAAAGGAGGCTTTATGTAAAGAGAACAAACCACACAGAAGGCAGCAGGGGGAAAAGGAGAAGCGGCAGGAGCCGTCCTCCCGGAGTGCATCCCCTCCCTGAGAGCCCTGGGCGAGTGGTGACACACGGGGACTACGGGACCCCCTGTTCCCCCACATTATGCCGGGCTCCCGGGGCTGTGCATCCCGTGGGGACAGAAGACAGACGCAGAAATGTCTGTCTCTCCTCTTTTCTGCTCTTCACCCCTTTTTCTCCCCACTGCAGGAGCATGAGGTGCCTCTGCCTGTATCCACAGCCCCTGGTCTTGGGGTGAAGCCCCCCCCCCCCAGCTCCCCAGCCCCAGCTGTAGCCTGAGGACAGCAGAACTGAGGTCCCCAGGAGGAGTTTGCAGATGGCTGCTGCATTCCACCTCTGATCCACCTCTGTCCCTGCTTCCCATCGGACTGACACCTGGGGCACAGTGATCCATCCCTCCCAGCTCTCCCAGTCCCAGGCAATATTTTACACTCACCACCTGCCTGTAGGTCCCCAGCAGTGGCAGGGGTGCAAGCAGAGGTCTGGGGGGCACTGCCCCCTGTTTCTGACCATGGTTTGTGGCTGTCCATCTGGGGAAAAGCCTAAGGTGTGGGCAGGCAGAGCTGCCTCCAGCCCCAGGTCACACTCATGGTGCTGAGTGGGGTCGCAGGTGATGGGAGCTGAGTTTCGGAGCTCGCCGCAGCCCCAGCGTTGCGACCTTGCGGCCCCTCCTGCACCGGCCCCTGCACTGGGTGATGCGTCCCCTCCTCATCCCAGCCCTGCTCCCGGAGGCTGCCAGGCGTGAGCTGGGCTTCTAGTGTGAGCAGGGATGGGGCCGTTTGCTGCAAATTTGCAGGGATGTCAGTTAGTTTTAAAGCTGAACTGCTGTGAACTCAATTTGCCAATTTGGTAAGTGCTATGGGCAATATCAGGATGTAATTTAATTAAGCTATCCCCTTTTTATGGAGTTCAGGGAGCATTCACGTACTAATTTTAGCACTAGGTTTGCTTCAGCTTTACTCCGGACACTCTTTCGCAAATCATGACATGTTGTTAATCTTTACCAGTCAACAGTTTATTAATTTGCTGAGGACCACAGAAGTATATAATCAGTGGTTCATCAATCAAGGCTAAATCCAACAAATGTTCCAGACAGGTACTGAGCATAAAATATACATGCAGCCTTGTAAGCAATTAATACGCAGCAGAGCTGGAGCCTAGCAGCTCAACCAGGGGACAGCACAAATCTCAAGGATTTCTTATTCCTTTTATACATCATCATCATCTGTTACCAGTTCCTTCATGCCCTTAATACAGCTTCCAGTAATTCTGCGAGGAATGGGCATGCATTTGTCTTTGGGCTTTTTAGCAGTGTGGGCTCTGTCATTACCTGATTGTTTGGCCTTAAAAGGACTTGGTTGAAATGTCGAGGGCCTTTGCTTGCAGCTCATGGTGGCGTCTCTCTGAGGGCAGTCTCCTTGGGCTCACAAAGGAGAAAAGTTGACATCCCTTTGCTTAATTAAAATTCTGCATGCGAGGGGGCACCTGGACGACCCCATAGGTTCTGCAGTGGGGTCCCCACCCAGAGGGGTGACAGCTCCCCAGCTTCCATCCCACTTTTCCCATGGGGCCCTTTTTTCCCCTTCTTTCCACGGCTTTTTGGTTTTTTACCTGTACCCAGTAGATGGCATGAGTACATAAAGGCTTTCTGCAGTTCTTTTCTTATCGGAGGCTTTTTTTGGTTGGGTAATTTTAAGAAGTATGAGCTCCCACCTTGCTAAGACCTTGGCATTGCTAACTGGAGCCTTGCCTTTGAACCCTACCATGCAACATAACAAAACAACCCCCAAGCTCTAGAAAACCTGTTTCTGTGCTTGTTGCACTCCAGAATTGCTGTCAGGTCTGGGAAAGCCATGGGCATTTCCCAAGGAAAAAAAAACAAATCCCAGCAAGCTTCTCTAAATCTGGTAGCTCTGTTCTGCACATTGAGTCCAGTGTGCGTTTTGCACCATCTTGCAGGGATCACAGCAATGGGGGAGAAACTGTACTGGAGGAATAAATCAGATTATTGCCAATACAGGACTATGTATCGCTGTTCCCTCCTACTGGGATGGTGGTAGCTGCTCAGCCAGGAAGGAAGATGCTGAAAGAGAGAAAGGGCTTGACACTCATGTGTTGATGATTTATAATTTGATATGAAAACCTGTGAATTGGCCCTGAGGGACTGAAGGAAACACCTGTATCCTGGCTTAGATTCAGGTTTCCCCACCTGTCGCAGCTTGGCTTTGCTCACTGATGCCAGTCCTCTTGTCCACCTGGGGAGAAGGAGGATCACTTGCATCTGCTTCCCCATGGCCATGCCCATTGGTGAGCCTCAGCAAGGAAGGATTGTAGCTCCAGGGGAATAAGAAAGGTGAGGTTTTTCCCCCCAAGGAAAGTGAGCTTTGGTTTTGGCACATGAGCTGGGTGAGGAGGTGACGGTGCCCCTCCAGTGCACGTTGGGCATCCTCAGCATCGCTGCAGGGGGAGGCAGTGGCAAGTACAGGCGTGCAGTGAAGGTGCTTGTCTGAGCCCCGTGGTGCCTCTCGGGATGGGGTCTCGTCTCCATGAGGACCTCCTGGAGTAGCGGGAAGGCACGAGCTGCTCAGCTGGTGGTGGGGAAGGCAGCTTGAGGTACTGCACCAAGGTAGTGGCAGAATTAGGCCCCTTCTTTCCCTGCTGTGTGAGCAGCTTCGTTGCAGCGGCGCGGGTGTAGGCAGTGTGGTCTGATGGTTCTGCAACATCTGTGAAGCCTGCAGATGTTGGTGGGTCAGTCTTTTCAGTCAGAGGAGTGCGGCTGGTGCCACAGAGGCCGAAGATGTGGCAGAGGTGGATGTGGAAGGGCTCACAGCATGGCTGTGCTCTGGGATCCATCCCACCTTGGGAAAGGTGTTGGCAGGAGGTAGGAGAGCCCACCGAGCCCAGGCAGCAGGCGCTGCTGTTCTGCACAGGCATGAAATCCTGCTGATCATCACCCTGCTCGCAGGCAGAGCTTCCTCTAGCACACATTTATTTCTCATCTGAGCGAGAAAAAAAACATAGTTTGTCTACAAGGACGATGTGAACTGTTCCGTTCTATGACCAGGGGCTCAGCCCGTCAGGCAGGAGGGAGTTTGTCTGGCTCAGCAGGATGCAGAAGGGAGAGCATCTACCAGAGAGTCTCTTAAGTTATGGCCCACAGTGACACCGGTGCGGTGTCGGTCCCAGCCTTTTTAGAGAAGGAAGTGAAATTTGGCATGGTCCACACAGGCGTATAAGCCTTAGCGCAGCCTGTCTGGAGCTAATCCTTCTCTTTTGCTCTCTTCCACATCAAAACGATGGGCTGTTCCTTAGTTGCTGCAAAGCAGGACAGAGAAACAGCCTAATTTAAGAGTGTAACCATTTCCGGGAGAAATGAGATTAGAAAAGAAGGGACAGGGCAGTGTCCACCACTCCAGTCTCATCCTTCCAGCACAGGTCACCCAGGGGTGGCTTGGGGACCAAGGGCAGTGGGGAGGTACTTGGCAATGAAGTGGGTGATGCTGAGAACTGATATTCTTGGGGGGAAGTTGGGTGTTTGGGAACTTCGGCCCAAACCAACATGCTGTGCAGAAATCCCCCACGTATGTGAAAGTTGCGAAATATTTTGGTTCAAAACATTTCCTTTCTGTGAAGGAGGGGGAAATGTTTAATTCCAACATTATCATCTGGAGTTTGATGTTATATGTTACATTATCCCAGTGTATAGCCTGAAATAAAAACAAAATTAGGCGGCGGAAACCAAAACATTTCAACCTTGTCAAAATTAAATGCTCTTCTAATTTCCCAATGAATTTTGAGATGTAATTGATGGAATCCCCCAAAGCACTTAAGCTTCATCAAATCTGCATTTTTCCGACAGACAATTGTTCATTGAAAAATAAAAACTCATCCGTCCCTGCCTTATGAGGCACCTAGCTAATTATGTTAGAGATACACACGCAAGGGAGGGAGACGGGGAGGAAACCATTCTCCTCTAATCCCTTTAAAGTTTAGCTGGCTCCTTGAAGCAGAAGATGACTCCTTATGCATGTTATGGTTGGAAGCAGAAGCCCCCAGAGCTCAGCAGCAAGCCCCCCTCCCAAGGAGCCTGTGGTTTTGGATTTATCTCGTTAAGCCAGGTAACTACCTGTGATGAAAATGGGATTTGAGGAGGAGAGAGAGGCAAAAGATGGCAAAAGCCGGTGGGGTCGGTAGCCAGCCGCAGCAGGGAGCAGAGGGGCAGGTGGGGAGCCCACCACCTGCCTGCCTTTGCTTTCAGTGCTGCAGAAGGGGTTTGCGCCATGGCAGCGAGCAGTGGCCAAGATTAAAAGCAAGTAGAATAGCTCAGAAAGCACCGAGGTGAGCTGGAGGTCTCTGCCTGCACCGGGAAGTGGTAGTTTGGGTGATAAAAGCCCAATTTTCTCCAGCATTGGCTTTTACAGTGGCGTTCCTCGGAGGGCTTGGCTGGCACCAGCCCTTGCCCCTCTGCTCCCCAGCAGACTGGGATTCTTTGTGTGTTGTGGTCACAGCTGGGCTGGGTCTTTGGGTTTGGTTTGGGTCATTGGATTTGGCATGTAGCGTTGTGGCTGGGCTGTAGCCTGGCTGTCAGGTGGGGCAGGAGTTGAATTTCTGGTCTCCCAAAGGTTTTTGGAGGTGCCAGCCTCCGCTGCGGCTAGGAAGGGAAATGCCCCGATAGGCAGGAGATGCCAGCGCACCCCAAAATGAGCTGTTGGTGAATCCTGGAAGGAAAGCAGCTGGAGGGTTTCCACTAGCTTGATTTCCTTGCTCCAGGAGCTCTGAGCGCTTATGCCTATGTACTTAGCATTCCACCAGCTGCTTGAAACAAGTCCATCCCGCTTTAAATTGAGATGCAAACAGTACCCATAGTGACTTGCCGGAGAGGGTCCACGCGAGAGCCATGTGGTGGCCGGCGGTGAGGAGATGCTGTGTTGTTGCATGGGGCTTTGCTTCCTCCGTGGAGCCCCCAGCCCGCTGTCATGGAGGGACTGAGCTGAGGGGCGTGAGCTATCACAGCGTGTGCTCACGAGCCGGGAAGACAGATGGGTTTGATTTTCTGAGGCTAAAATAATGATTGATGATCTTGAAAGGGAAAAGAAAGCAGGGGGAAAGGAGGGAGGGGAAAAAAGAGTGGGAAGATAATGACTGTTATTTCAGAAAACAGTTGTAATGTTTCCCTCTGGGAAGGATGCTCCCCCGCAGCGGGGTGCCGGGGAGGAGTCTGCTGCAGCCGGGGTGCTGCTGAGGACATTGCTGCCCCGAGACAGGGGTGGCCCTGGAGGGAGACTGCCTGGAGCTGATAGGCACTTTAGCGACCAGTTTTTTGGCCTGTTTTACCAAAATATTAGGGCAGGAGGGATAAATCTCACCTGTGGAGACTGGGCTGTGTACAGCCAGACTCTGGTTGTGCTGCTGCTGGGGAGCGTTGCTCGCCCAGGGCTTTCTCGGCCAAGAAAGCAAAGGCAGAATTAGCCAAAGTTGTCTGAATATATATATATATATATGGACACAGAGGAGTTTAGTGCATTTGTATCATTTCTAAGCTACAACAAGCAAATAAAATACATGCCAGTGCATAGTTTGGAGTTCATTAAAATGCTGGCACTTGCTTGTACCTTAGCAGTGCCTCAGATTAATGTTTTTGTCTCACGCTGAAGAGGTTCCTCAGTGAGGAGCGAGGATGCCTCTGAACGAAGGGGGGTGATTAGGACCTTTGGATGTTGCGCTCAGTGCCTCTGCAGCACTGAGCCACCGGCACTTTTTGCAGCCTGAGGCCGGAGGCGCTGGGGATGCAGCTCGGAGGAGCTGCACTGGGCAGGATCACAGGGTCAAGGTCCTGGGTCTCGCCTCCGGGTGCATCCAGACGTGGGGGTGTGGTACCCGGAGCAGCACCGGGAGCAGGCGTTTCGTGACAGCTTCCCTGTGCAGTTTTAAAGAGCCGGGGAGGAGCTGGGCTCATCTGCGCCCAGAGCATCACCTCCAGCACCCCGGCGTGGGAGAAGTCTGGGCTTTTATCTCTGACAAAAAGGCTGCTATTGTTGAGAAAACAGAGTGGAATAATAAAAAGGGCAGTTTACTCCCTACAGAAACACTTTATTAAATATTCTTTTTTTTTTTTTAAACTTAATAATGGGAGAGAGGAACTGAGCTGAGAAACCCTGGCAGGCAGCTCAGATGGAGAGCTGGTGTCTTCTCGTCTGGGGGATCTGTGTCAGTAATGAGACTCGGATTTGATTTCCAGTGACCCCCTCACCCATCTCACTGCTAATAAGCTTTGTAAACAAAAAAAGGAAAAAAAGGGGGCTTTTGCTCACTAGTGTGAACAGGGACTCGTCCAGATACTCCTTTTCCTAAGACAATCCTGTACGGATTTTGGCGGACGCTTGGTTTCTTCCCCTTGAAGACAATCCTCCTCTCTTGTGCTAGCTCTGGCCGTGCTGAGGATGGTGGCGGTGGGCGGAGGAGCTGTGCTGAGTCCTGGTGGCAGGAGGTCACGCGGTGTCACACACTGTGCCAGGGTGACAGTGGTGGGCACGGGCATCCCGGTTCGGTCCAAACTGCAGCCCCGTGCATCGGTGAGGCTGGCTCCGGTGGCCTCCCAGGGGTGGCAGCGGGCATGTGGCAGCAGGTCCTGCCAGCTCTGCCACTCCGTGTCACCTTGGAGATGCCATTTAAAAGGGAAAGGAGCCCATTTCTCCAAAAAACAGGTAAAAATAGCGCTTTCTTATTCAGCATATCCATTCTTATTCAGCATATCCATTCCCCATGTGTACCTGGAGTCCGTTTGCTTACTGCAGTCACAAGAATGAAGCCCTGGGTGCTCTGCCCAGCGTGGCTGGGGGGTGACGAGCCGGTGCCCAGCTGTGCTGTCAGCCAAGCCCTGCCGGCAGCTCCTCCTTCGGAAACCTATCGGCAGCGGCAGGGTCGGGGCGTTGCAGCTGTGGGTCACGCTTAGCCTGCAGGATCTGTATTATCAGCGCTAATGCAGAAGAAGATAAGAAAGTAAGTTTTCTTTTCCAATCCCAAGAGCAATTTTCAGGGCTGGCCGTCATCACGGAGAAACCAATTCACTCCTGCGTAGATGGAGTGGATTTGCAAGGCAGTGGAATTACAGTTGTATGGTAACAGTTTCTCCCTGGCTTTTTGGAACAGACCACGAGCTGGAGTCTCCCCCTACCTCCCTTTTCCTCTCCATAGCATGGATTAGGTACCAAACCCTCTTCCCAAGCTGCGAGATATTTTTACTTGTCAGATCCTTGGATGAAGGATGGTCTGCGAGTTCGAAGCCAGTTCCCAAGCAGTGCGGGTTAAATGTGGCACACCACAAACAGCTTTTTCTTTTGGAATAGCTGACTAGCAGTTTGTAGGATCCCTTTGCCTCCCTGGACAATTGGATCCATCCTATATCTGGATGAGGTGGTTGGCCGGAGGCTGCTCGGGCACCACGTCTCGCCAGCGTTCCTCCCGTTGGGGAGGGACGTGTCACCTGTGATCGCCCAGACAGAGTTATTGGCCGAGTTGCTTATTGATTTTTTAATCATTTTCTGACACAGCCCCCCATCCTGTGTCACTGCCAAAGCAGATCACAAATTGAACTGCAACTGAATTGATGGGGGATTGATTAAAACTCACCATAATTATTGGTTCTCTGCTGCCCGAGCCAGACAAATCAATGTCAGAAATAACAGATCTGGTCCTTTATAAAAACCCAGCAAAGACATGGGTTTGGGAGCCCATCTGGGAGCCCAGACCGACCCCTCAGCACAGCCCAGGGAGTCAGGACTAGCACAAGCTGGCTTTTTCCTGGGTCATTTCTGACTACTCTGGGCAAGAACATAGCCGCACCCAAAATGGGCTTTAGTTTTCTCCCCTGCTCTAATCTGTTGATGGGACATTCCGATTGCAAATCCTCTGCTCCAGGGGTAGGGGTATATGTAGTAAAATGTTATTGCACCAAATAATTGCTCCATCCATCTATTCATCCCTGCAAAACCTAGGCAGGTGGCTGGTGATGCCTCTCCTGCCGTCTGCCTGTTTGTTTTGCTGGCTGGCAGTAATTGCGGAGCTCGCTGGCTCCCCTGGCTCGCTGTCCCTGGCATCTTTGTGCCCCCCAGCCCCACGGAACAGCGGCACCTCCTGTGTTTGTGTGTTGGCTACCAAAGCTTGCAGTCCCTGGAGAGCCGCTTGCTGCAACACAACATCTGGCTGGAGAGGCGGCTCCGTGCTGCTGGGGATGGGTGCAGAGGGGAGGGGGCGCTTGCTTTCGTGAATTTTGTGCTGAGCTATTTGCCTGCCATAATTAATGTCTATTAGGATGCATAATTACAAACAGAAAGGAAACATGCTTCGTGGTGATTAAAAGCCGAACTGGAAGAATATCCCAAGGGTGGCCTCGGGCAGGCTGGGGCTAAGGGAGGGAGGGCTTCGGTGACCTGGTAACCCAGTCCCAGGGAAAGAGCTGTCATCTTCCTCTGTGGGCTGGGGAAGATGCTGAGCTCAGCACACGGATCAGTGCCAGGGCGAGAGTCCCAAGTGACAGCTCAGAAAAGCCGTGACTGATCCCCTGGCTGTGATCCTGTAGCTTCTGCTGACTTAAGATCCCATCTGGTTGCCTTCAGCACCCTGAAAGGCCCCTTGGGAGCTCCAGAGGGGACTTGGACAGAGTCCCAGACCTCCCCATCCCCGTCAGTGTGGGGAAGGCAGCAGAGAGGGGGATGCGGTGCTGTGGAGCAGAGATGCTCTCTGCTGTGTCCTCCAGGGAGAGGCGTTTCTGCCAGCGCACAGCTTTTGCTCTTGCAGCGGGGCAGGCAGATGCAGAGGAGACCGCGGGAGATGAGGGTTGTGTCTGTGGATTCACAAACCCACTTACCCTGATCCTGTTTCCCAGGCAGCTCAGCGGTGAAAAGCACAGCTTGTTCTGTGTGTCCTCTCCTCCTTTCCATTGATTCTGTGTGCGCATCCAGAAGGCTTCCTGCTCCCATGTCTTCTGCTGCTTCATGCCCAGGGAGGGCTACTGCTGCCCTGCCTGCTGCCCTGCCTGCTGCCCTGCCTGCTGCCCTGCCTGCTGCCCTGCCTGCTCTGCAGAGACAGGCAGTGTCCTATTCCAGAGCCCTTTGCTGCCAACGTAGAATCATGGAATGGTTTGGGTGGGAAGGGACCTTTAAATGCCACCTGGTCCAACCCCCCTGCAGGGAGCAGGGACATCTTCAGCTGGATCAGGTTGCTCACAGCCCTGTCCAACCTGGCCTTGAATGTTTCCAGGGATGGGGAATCTACCACTGCTCTGGGCAATCTGTTCCACCACACTCATTGTAAAAAATTTCTTCTTTATATCCAGTCTGAATCTACCCTCCTTTAGTTTAAGACCACCACCCCTTGTCCTAACATCCTCTGGCTGGAAAAGCCGTGTGCCTCTGAACCTTCCCTTGCCTCCCCTTCCCACCTTATCCGGTGCCTGTAAGGAAGGTGCTGAGGTTTGCAAGGTCCACCCAAGCTTCAGAGCTGAGGGAGCAGCAGCCGGCGTTTGTGGGACAACTTGGTTGGTTTGAAGTGTTTGAGGGACATTGCAGTTGCTGCAGGTGGGGCAGAAGCAGTTTTGATGCTGCTGTCCTAAGAAAATGGCACAGGGTTTCTAGGAGGTGGAGAGAAACTTCTAGTGGCTGGCATGAGGTGGGCCAGGACTCCCTAAAGCATCTTTCTGGTGTCCCCAGCGGGCAGTTTGTTCCTTGAGTAGCCAGGAGCGAGCAAGACTCGGCAGCCCGTCTCCCGTCGGAACTGCGCCTGTGACAGCGAGTGTGGGGCCCAGGGTCTCCTGAACTTTTATTAATATGTACAGCATTTTGCTCACATGGAAAATTGATTTTCCTTTTTAAGCACGAAGTATAGCGGTTTTATAACCTTTCTTCTGCTTGACAGAGGCCATTTATAACCTGCCTTCATCACTACCTGTACAAGCTCCAGTCTAACTCATCTTCAAGAAATTCCATAATGCATTTTTAATTGCGAGTTGCTCCTAGGCAAGATTTATTTATTTTTTCAAGGACTGGCCTTTTTGTTGTTGTTTGTGTGCGTGCATGTTTGGCGAAACGGGATAAATAACGCAAGTGGAATAGCAGAGTGCTTTAATCTGGGTGGCAGTTTATTGATGGCATTTGCTGCCTGCTGGCTTTTATCTTTTGGGACAAGGAAAGCCAGCTGGGGAACTGAAATTAAAACCCAGAGCCAGATCTCCAGCTTGTGTGAGTCAGCATGGTTCCCTTGGCTGCGGAAAACTGTTCCGATGAGCCTGGGCTGCGATCCTGTCCTCCCCCAGTCCTGCCTCCACCGCGGGCTGGTCCTGCTTGCAGCTGCCTCCTCCCATGGGAGGCAGCGAGATGCTTTTGGAGATGATGCTAAGGCCACGTTCATCGGCCTGCCTGGCCACGGGTTGAGATGGTTTTCTGGGCTGAGGTGGTTTTCTGGGTCACTCCCAAGCGTCGAGATGGTTTACTTGGGTTGGTCCCGGGTGTTGAGATGGTTTTTCTGGGTCACGCTGGACTTCTCTGCATCTCAGAGGGACAGGTGATAAACGCAGAGGGATTCTCCAGCACCTTACAGAGCAGGTCATCATCCTTCACCCCATGCTGGCTTGAGGCTTCATCGCTGTGTGATTTTGCTGCCTCGGGGATTTCATCCTCTTCAGGAGGGAGGATGGGGAGCGTGGCTTTAGCAGCAGAGCCTTGCCTCTTTGCCAAAGGCTGCGCGAGGTGGTGCAGGGCCCTTGGTGTTGCCCCATCCATCGCTCAGGATGAACTCATCTCCTTTAGATGTAGATGGAGTTCAGCAGCACGACACACAAGCCCCTCTGGCTCCTGGGTGGGCTGTGCCCTGGGAGGTCACCCCCGGGGCTGTGGCTCCAGGGTAGGTGGGGACCCGTGGGTGACGTTACCGCTTCCCCTCTCTCGCCGCAGTGCCCTGAGGACCTCCGACCCATGAAGGACGGGACCGGTTGCTACGACTACTCCAAAGGGATCGACTGCTCGGATGGCTTCAACGGCGGCTGCGAGCAGCTCTGTCTCCAGCAGACCCTCCCTCTGCCCCACGACCCCTCGTCCAGCACCATCTTCATGTTCTGCGGGTGAGTCCCTGCCAGCGCGCCTGCATCTCCTGCCAGCAGCTAAATCGCCCGTGCCCCTTGCCATCCCTGCCCACCCTCCTGTGCCACCCGTCCCCGAACCAGCACGCCCAGCAAGGGAGCCAGGCACCCGAGAAAAAGGGTTTTAGTGGAGCCGACTTCCAACAGGGAGCAGAGGCACCTGGTTTGCCTGCAGGCAAAAGCATACGCGAGTGCGAGGAGCAGTGGGAGCAGATGCACCTTCCTCCTCTCCCCCACTGTGCGACGGTACGGTTTGATCCGTGACTCACTGTGAAGGGACCCAAAAATCCTACATTACGTGTTGGAGGGGGAAGGTGGAGGATTTGTTTAAAAAATACTATTTCCCCCCCCCCTCCCCCGTGCCTCTCTTAAAATAGAGTTTCATCCCTGATTTTGGCTGGGATCCTATAATCCTACACAATTTAGCATTTTCTCTCAGGAAAATCTCCCTGGCTGCAGTATGTTCTGAAAGGAGCTCAGTGATTCTCTGGCTTTACGCTGCGCAGCTGCAGCCAGCCACCACCCACCCCGGCCCTGGGGCTCCGCAGGTCACAGCCCTTGGCTGGTTCATGCTCTTGGGCACACGAGGAGTCGCTTCACGTCCTGGTGGGAAGGATTAGGGAGAAGGAGGGGAAAGGGAGCCCTTTTGGGAAGGAAATGCCCCCAAAATCCTAACGGCAACTCTGAGGAGCATCTGTCGAGTCCTGATGCTGCAGGTGCAGCCGAGACCTCATGCAGCCCCAGCTGCTGGCTGCTCCCCTGGGAAGAACAGCCCAGGAGCTCTGCCCATGTCAGCTTCTCTATTTTTTTTTTATCCTTTTTGCTGGTTTGTTGGTTCTCCCTGCTCCCCCCCCCCCCTTCTTTTTTATTATTGTTTAGCAGCACAGAGCAGTTGAGTCGCTAAGAGAGAGCATGTTACCTGCACCATGCCTGCAAAAGGGGTTGCAAATCCTTATAGGCACAAGCAACCTTCCTGGGGAGGGTCTAGAAAATCTTGGGACATTACGCGGTCTCCATTTGCGCCCACGCAGGGGATCTGCATTTCAATCTTCCGTCCCCAAGGACAGGGACTGCTTCCCTTTTTTTTTTTTATAATCCCTTTTCAAGGCAGAGCTGCACTTCGGGAACAGGCAAGGAAAAGTGTGACAGACGGGTGGGAGTTTTGCTTGCAGCAGTAAAATGCGGCAGAGGAATGGGAGAGGGGAGCAAGTCTAGGTGGAGGTGGGATTGATGTTAGCAGAGCGCTGTGGCTACGGGAAGGAAGGGGCAGGCAGGGAATGGAGGTTTGCTTCTCAGCTGGGAGCCACAATGTTGGGGAAAAGACCAGAGGAAGGAGAAGAGAAGGAGGGGAGGCGGGACAAGCACATATGCAAAAGATGCCCCAGATGTTTCCAGTGTCTGCAGTTAAATCACACCCCTGCTGCCTGCCTCAGTTTCCCCTGTCTGTCGAAGATGAGCACGTGCATCTTACCCACAGCGTGCTTTGAAGTGGGACCAAGGAGCAAAGGAGCAGCCACGCTGGAGCTGCTGCCTTGCAGGAGGGCACTGCTAGGTGGGAAAAAGGGCTGGAGCTTGATTTTGCTTTGCTCCTGCCTGGGGAATTTTTGTACCTGCACTGCGGTGGTGTCAGAGGGCTCCGGGTGGGCAGGGGCCATTGGGGGTGGTTGGGCAGCCGATGCGCAGTGGGCTCAGCTCCGCTCTGCAGCGCGGGGGCAGCTCGGGGGGCAGCGGGGCATGGCTGCAGGCAGGCAGGGTGGTGCTGCTGCAGGAAGGATGGGTGCTGGGAGCCAAGCGCTTTTGGATGTGGGCCCGGGCCTTCCTGGGGGGCTGCAGGTGTTGGCGATGCTTGGCCGGGCTTGGCAGAGGCTCGCCCTGCGGCAGGGCTCGTGGGGTTGCCTACGCTGTGCCTGGCCCATCTCAGGTAGCCTGCGGTGCTCCGCAGGTGCGTGGAGGAGTACAAGCTGGCCCCGGATGGGAAGTCCTGCCTGATGCTGTCTGACATCTGTGAGGGCCCCAAATGCCTGAAGTCGGATGCCAAGTTCAACAACACCCTCTTTGGGGAGATGCTTCACGGCTATAACAACAGGAGCCAGCATGTCAACCAAGGGCAGGTGTTCCAGATGACTTTCAGGTATGACCCGGTTCTGCTCCTAGTTTTGGGAACATTGGGATGGGCAGATGGGACCAAGGTCCATTGGTGTAGAGCCAGCATCTCTGGCACGTTGGGATGGCTCACTGCAGGGGGGTTGGACTAGATGACCTCTAAAGGTCCCTTCCAACCCAAAACATTGTATGATATGATTCTAAGAGGACAACAAGCATCCGTGGTTTTCCTGCTTGCTCATCCTTCTGGCAGGCAGCAGCATAGGACCCTCCTGGGCCAGGGCATCTCATCAGATGGGTGTTTAATTGCCTTCGATGGGCTTTTCTTGGCCGTGTTGCCTCATCTCTTTCTGAACACCAATGTCTTTCGACTCCGCGATATCCTGCAACGATGAGTCCTGCCGTTTAATTGCACGTAGTATGAAAGAGCATTTCCTTTGGTGTGTTTTCAACCCGTGTGAGCTCATTTTATTCAGTGCCCCCAGTTACAGTACTGGGAGGAGCCGTGGATATAGCACGATAAGAAATAACATAAATAAGCTGAAGGTCAATACCCCACCAGAGTGCACGCAGTCGGTAGCGGGGGGCTTACAAGCTGCATCCCGGGTACATCGGGAGAGCCAAGGGTCAGATGCAGGCAGGGAGAGCAGGGTTTGAACAGCCCAGCTCTTCGCCTTTCAGTGCTCACGGAGTAGAGCCTGCTGATATTTGCTGAATTTGCTGGAAAATTAGTTGATTTCTTTATTTTTCTTCTGTTCTGAATGCGGCTGCATTTTGATCATGTGTAAACCAAGGTGGGCCTATGAGTTTCAAAGCAGCAGCCCGGATCGTGGTCAGGAGAGGATCCAGCCCACATCCCACCCACCCAGATACAACTCTTCCCTGCCCAGCATCTCCCAGTGCACCGAGGGTTTCTTTCCTATTAAGGCACTGAGACCTCATTGCTGTCTCCGATTTTAGCTGGGGTTGTGGGTGCTCGTCCCTGCTGGCCATGGTGTTTTTCTGGGTGCTTTTTCCCCAGCAAAGCTATGAATTCATGCTGAACTCTGGCCTTTTGCTCTCTTGATGGCAGATGAATTACGAGCTCCACCAGCACAAAGGCGCTCAGAACGTCGTCGCCAGCGGGGTGCTTGGAGCCAGCGGAGCCACAGCCTTTGCTGGAAGTGAGAATTGACAGTACACGAAGGCAATTTTCCCAGTGGGCTCCTCTTTGCTTTCTCTTCCTCCCACGTTACAAGTGTCAGTGGGTCTGTCAGAGCAGAGCCAGGGCTGCAGAGCTGAATTTTCCCCTAAGCTGGTGGGTCGAGCAGGTCTGGGGCTTTAAAAACTCCCCAAGCCTGTTGCTTGGAAATGCCAGACCTGGCCAGGCTCCCCCCGAATGAGGTCCATCCCCAGCTTGTGCCGTCAGTTATGCACCAAACCTGCTTTTGCAGAGGGCTTAATTGCCTCTCCAGCTTGTCCGTAGTCTGCCACTTCGCAGCTTGCACTGCAAAACAGCAGGGTTGGAAAGCCATCCTTCCCCTGGGGTCTAAGGGCTGCTTTGTCGCTACTGGGAAGCAAACGCATCCCCCATCCTGAGGGCTAAATTCCAGCCGGAAAGCACACAAGGTTGTCTGTGGGTCTGGTTTATCCTGGGAGATGTGGCTTCTCCAAGTCACGCCGTGTGGGGGCATCCTGGGGATGGTGGGTTTGGGCAGCCCCAGGCTGGGCCAGGAGCCGTTCCTGCTGGGGCTGCCCTCGGCCTCTTTGCTCGCAGGATAAAACACCTTTGGTGTTAGGCTTGCGTCTTCCAGGGGTCAGAGCCCAAAGCACACCCTAGGGCTCTGGCTGACAGGTTTTCAGACTAAAAAAAAAAAAAAAAAGGGGGGGCCTGTTAGTGATCAGTCCTCCTTCCCCCAGCTGGCACTGCTCCTGCCGCGCTGCACGGGTGATGCCCGGGGTGCATGCGGTGGGGGGAAGCTTTTCCCAGTGAGGGTCTGCACAGCAGGAGCCGGGTCCTCTGCATGACCTTGCCATCGCAAACAGGGGTTGGGGCCCAGCATCACCTGGGGGACTGGTCCCGGGTCTAACAGCTGTGAGGGGCAGGAGAAAGCAGGTCTGAAACAAGAGCAGCCTGCAAAGCGTGCCCGCGTCTTGCAGGCTGTAGTGTGCGATGCACCGGCTCGGCAGAGCTCAGAGCCTGGCGGGAGGCAGTATGGCATGCTCCAGAAATGCTTTCGGCAGCCTGGAAGGTCAGCACGGCCGACCTTTCCCATTCAAATGTAGCCTGGTGGCTCCAGAAGCACCGGGCGGTGATGAGAAGGGCTCAATTCCCCGCGCACAGCAGCCTTCCCCACGGCCAGGCTGCCCGGTGTGTCGGAGGGTTACACCATTACATCATCTCCTAACAAGGGGAGAGAAGGAGGTTAATGGAGAAGAAATTATTAACTAAAAGATGTAATTTGCCTCTGATTTTCATAGATATTCAAGAACCTCTCTGAGCATTAAGACACCAGCTGTTAGAGAAGCCCTTAATTTGGTGCATTTGAAACATAGCAGGAAGCTGCCTAATACCAGGGATTAAAAGCCTGTTTCTGCAAAGTAGGAGCAAGAACCTGCTATCAGAACAAGGGGCTGAGTATTTTAGAGGGATTTATAACTGCTGGGATCCTTTAGCTATGCAGATGTGACAGTCCTTTGAATGGTGTCTGCTTCCCATGTCGCCGCATCTTCAGTGTCTTTAATAAATAGGATATTCTCAATCCGCCAGGCATGTCAGCGTGGTGTTGGGAGGCAGCTGGGAAAAGCTGTTTCTCACACCCTGGCCTGGGCAACACCTATCAGTTACAGTGGCATTTCCATCCCATTGGGGTTGGGGTGGGCTCTTTGCCACCCAACGGGCTGCACCACTGATTAGAGCCTCTCTGATGGCTGCGTGGTCCTGCCGGTCACGGCTCAGCACGGCACCAGGATGGGGCTGGTGTAGCACTGACGGCTTTATTGTGTCCAGCCAGCTCAAAAGGACAGGGGTGTGCAGCAGGTACCCTTAGGATGCAGGGTAAGGATGGTGTTTGACATGAGCACAGCAGGCTGGCAGTGGGGGAGCTGCACAGCGTGCAGGTCCCAGACCTGAGACCAACCAGCGGTTCTAGTCAGGGCTGGCTTAGACTTTGGTTTTCCCCTTTAACCTGCCATCGTTTTATCCAAGGGAGTCAGGCAGCACCCAAACACTTTGATGGCATGAACTCAGGATATGGTAGCACCCAAGGTAAGGCTGGAGGAAGCAAATGCTGGCTGCGGCCAGAACGGTTCACACTGTGTGCTCTGTGTGCTCCATATATACCCCAGCACTGGTGCAACACCTCGCTCTGCTGCACAGAGCCTGTCCTTGCTTGCGCGTCCCTTCGTGCTCGTGCCAAGGACCCTTTCCCCATCTGTCAGCAGCAGCGAAGCCACAACCCAGCAGGACATGAGCACCACAGCATCCCTGCAGCTCAGCTCGAGCCATCATGAGTTAGGAGTTCTGTGGACAGTTTTTTCCCTACTGAGGTGGCTTAATAACCACTAATTATCGCTGTGGTGGTTGGGGTGCTCGACTGACTTGTTGGGCCAGCCAGCATCAAGGTTCCTGCTTGGAGGAGTGTGCCATGTCATTGCTGCTGTCTTATTGCAAGCATTTAAATCAAACCGCTCCTCCAGTGATGCTTCCGCCGCGCCGTCCCTTGCCGGGCACTTTGGTGGGGGGCAGCGGAGGGGTCTTTGACCACACACCAGAACCCGCACTCCTTCCACCATTGAGCCAAAAGCACATTCAGAGCTGTCACTTTCTTCTGGGCATCCCTCTCTTTTTTTAAATAAGGTTCTTTCTTTGGCAAAACACTGTGCGGTGTTAATAAATGGATGGGATTGGAGCTGATCTATTCCAGTCACACCTCTCGGTCCGGCCGGGAGGCTCAGCGGTGGATCCAGCTCACTAAAGACTAGATTAGAGCGATTTTCCCCCTGTTGCCTCATGATGGGGCAGAGCCCGAACTCCACGCCATCCCGAAATCACCAGGGAATTATTTTCCAAATGGGTTGTTTGTTCATTCCTTATCTGTTTTGTGCCGTCTCTTTGCCACGAGGGAATAGAGATTTTTGTTTAAGAGCTGTTTGCAGTTTCAGACTGTTGCTTTTATGCCATTAATATGGAGAAAACCCAAATTACTACCTGTGGAGCCAGCTTTACTCGCTGGATTATTACTTGCATGGCAAACGGGATGTCAGAGCAATGCGTGGTGGAGCGCTCACCGGGGAGCAGCCATCTGCCCCAACCAGGGTCTCTTCCTGCCCCTGCCTCCAGCTCTGCCTCTCGTCCCGGCTCTTGCTCCAGCTTGGCATAGCCCCGATCACAGGGAGCACCTCGCTCACCCGCACAGCCCCCATTTGATCCCCACCAGGGGAGATGCAATGAGTCTGGGGAGTTTCTGGCTGTCAGGGGTAGATAAGCAGCCAAAATGGTTCGGTGGGTGGACAGGGGAGAGGTTTTGTCAGCGCTCCCTCACTTCTTGGTGCAGAAAAATGGCTAAGCACCGAGTGTTTTCTGCTTTCCCTAACCAGGGTGTATGGCTCCGGGGGATGCAGGGTGGCCATGCCATGAGCAGCACCTTCCTGCAAATCGGGAACACCCTTCCCTCTGCAAATCAGTCCTCCTAGGATGCTGTTCCTCCTGTGAAATGGGGCTGCTACTTCTTTACAGCCTTGGGGAAAGGAAAGGGCAGGTTGGAGGTGGTGCTGAGTGCCGGGTGGTGCTGCCGAGCCCAGCACCGAGGTGGCCGGGGTGCCGCGGGGAGGGAGGGGTGCTGCGGGGAGGGACGGGTGCCCATTTGCCCCCAGCGCTGCCAGCCCGACAGCCGGCTCTGCCTCCGCACAGCTCCGTTAATGCTGTCAGGCGGCGCGCCGGGTCGCTGAACCGATGCGAGGAATTGTCATAATATTGATGGGGAGTTTGGCAAGTTAATTTTAAATCTGTCACTCCTTCCCCTCGCCGCTTCTCAGCCCTTAATAAAGCAGCGTGGCGACGGCAGGGCGTGCTGACAGCTCGGCGCCAGCCCTGCCGGGGGGCTGCTTTTGGAGACATCCCCACCCCGTTGCTCCCCCTGCACTGGGGGAGGCCTCG
The DNA here is from genome assembly GCA_034008185.1 of Gorsachius magnificus. Lineage (NCBI taxonomy): Eukaryota > Metazoa > Chordata > Aves > Pelecaniformes > Ardeidae > Gorsachius > Gorsachius magnificus. Next base: position 9,044,488 of record CM067094.1, read on the forward strand.
TGTGAGCTGCGCCTGGTGTCTGCCCCGGCCGTGGGTGGTGGCGGGGCCGGGCCGGGTGCTCAGCCGGGTGCAGCATCACGCCTGGGTGCGGGCGGCCAGCGGGGGCTCTGCTGGTGCCTCCCAATGCGGAGCTTGTGGGCCAGCCCCAGCGCGGGCGTCTTGCGTCCCCTGTGGCATCACAAATGTAATGCCTGTAACTAGTTAAATTAACACTATTGATTTTTTCATATTTTTTTCCCCTCTCTTTGAAACCTCTGAGCACAGAAGTTATAATTGCGCTGTTTATTATTCTTGTGCCGGCGAGCTCGGCGCCAGCCGGTACCCCAAGCCTTGTTTACCTATTACCCTTCAGGCCAGGATAACGGATGGATCTCTTTTCCAGTGGCTGCCTTCCATTTAATTCCTCTTTTTATTATTTGTTGCTGCAATTCTATTACCTGTTCACAACTCTGAGGCCTCAGACATACTGGTTGGAAGCAGTGATGTCTTTCCAAGCCAGGCTAATGCCTCCATCCTCGGTAGCGGGGAAGGGGGTCGTTAGCAGTTTAGCAGCTCCATGGAGCTTTGTTGGATGTGACGATGCTCTGCTCTCTGCCCCGCTCCCAGTATGTGCCATGCAGGACCACTGCCTGCTCCGCGCCAGGGAGCAGAGATGTCCTGGTACCTGCTTGTGACCATGCCACACGCCATGGCTTTGCAGCCCCCAAAGAGCCCCCCAGCTGAGCCTTTTTGCCTCAATCCCCCAAAGCTCCCTGAAAAAATGAGCCATTTTCCCTCAATCCCCTTTTTTCCACCTCTCAGCCTAGCATCGGGGACATCCTGGCTGCTTTCTTGGCTCCACCCAGCCCTTTGCAGAGCCCACAACAGGTTGTGCGTAGACACACACCGTGTATTTCGAGCGCATCCTCACTGGCCAGGCTAAGCGCTGAGATTTTAGCATTCGGGTGTGTGCATGACTAATGCAATTAGCACAGCACCCCGTCAGTCAGGTTACCATTGCATCCTGCGTGCATCAGCCCTGCTCCGTTTCAAAGTTAGCATCCCACTGAGAAGGAGAACAGATTGCGTGGCTTTGAGCTGGTATTTCCAACAGGCTGCAGCCACATGCGTTTGCACTGGATTGGTAGCGGTTTTTTATTCTCATAGCAAAACAAAAGCAAGCTTAGTGCCAGCGATATCCTAAAGACAACGCAGGGGGCCAGGGTGGAAGAGATGGTTTTTTAAAATATGCTGATTGAGGTGTTAGTAAAAGAGGTGTTTTAAGTATGAGGCGTTTTCAAACTCGTTCTGTGCCTGGTGTGGGTAGGGTTTAAGGAGCAGGCCAGCGCATCCTCAGCGAGCGTGGGCACGGCCGTCACAGCCACCTGCCCTTGCTGCCCTATCCCTGCTCCAGACGTGCCCCTGAGCTGCTCTGTTTCATTCCAGTCTGTGTGGGCAGCAGGATAATCTTGCATAGGGTTGTTCTCTGCTCTTTGGCCATTGCCCGTGAGAGCCCCACCGCTCCCAGTGTGTGCCTGAGCCCTGGGGAGGAGGAGGGACAGGGGGGTGAAGCTGCTGGCACAGCCAGAGCCCTTAACCGATTGCACATCTGTGACCTGGGGCTTGGGCTCCTTCCCCAGCCCCTCCTGAGCCCCAGTGGTGCCAGTGTGTAAAGATGTGCTGGTACAGAAAAAATAGATGGATGTTAAAAACGGCAGCCAAACCCCCCACCTTTAACACGAGGCTGAGGAAAAGCCAGGCAGCTTTCACCTCGGTCCATGCCCCGAAAGTAGGCTTTGCAGCCGTGCAGACTGGTGAGCTGGTGTTTCAAAGGTGAGCTCAGGCCCCAGAGATGGGCAGCGAGGGGGCAGAGCCAGTGCGGTGTCCCGGGAGATGTGGGTACCACGGGTACCCCAGACCGGCTCTTGCGGACACGGGCGCAGTCCAGAGCCAAGGCACTGCTGTTGGAGACAGTACCAGCACCCACCAAAGCTGACGGGGCGTCACCCGCAGGGTTTTGCCAGGCTTGGGGACCAGCCGGCGGTGGCAGAGCTTTCCTTGCCCCCAGAAGCATTGCTCTGTCCCCGCAGCGAGGGATGCCGGGGAGCTGCTTCCCACCCCGCACCCCTGCTCCCCGCTCCCCCCCGGCCCTGGCAGCGCGTTTGTGTCTGCGCAGATGTTTGTATTCTCAGCAGCTGATGAAAATATTCATTATCTTGTTAGCTGCTGCGGTGGAGGAAGTTCAGATTTGCATTTCCACAGCTAATCACGCAGCGCAAACAGAGCCTGTCACCCAGCAGCGCTAATTGGGCAGAGCAGTGCTGTGCCCAGGCAGGGAGCCCTCCCTCCTGCCCTTCCCACTGCCAGCGCTGCCATGCCAGCGGGGACGGCAGGGGACATGGGCCGGGGATGCGTAGGTGCACCGTGGAGGCGAGGAGGATGCGGGGCTGCCAGGGGGGGTGGGGGCAGCGGGTTTGGGGTTGGGCCGGTTGGTGGGCCCCGCTGCTGGGCAAGGGGGGTGTATGTGTGTACAGGGAGGTCCTGTCTTCTCGCCCTGGGGCTGGGAGCTTCTCATGGGAGGCGAGGTGAAGGGTCTGGGGGATGGTTTGGAGGAGCTGTTCTGGGACATGGGCTCCTCCTGCAAGGAGCCTGCCCTGCTGTCATCAGCCTGCGCCCTTCGGAGGACACCCACATCCCCCCCACAGCTGTCAGGGGGTTCAGTGGGGTCTTCAGGATGCGAAGTTGATGGTGACACCCTTGTCTCGAGTCCTGAACATGAGGAAAGGATAAATATTTGGGAAAGGGGACATGGACCCACACAGGAGAGGAGGGACTGGAGGTCAGCACTGGGCACCTGCAGAGCGAGAGTGGGCTCTGCTCCCCTCCTTGGTTTGGCAGAGGCGCGGTGATCCATGTGCTATCCCTTCCTTGTACCACTCTCTTTGCAGCGCCTGGCACTGCCAAGCCTGCCTTTGCTTTTCTGAGCTCCCAGGGCATCCAGGGACATTCCCCCCTTCCCCCGTAGCATGAGACCGACTGGCTGACCTGGTAGCCTTTCCCATCTCTGACTTTTATGATACTAATTATAGCTGGTGTTATTGCATAGTTAATCTGCATTATTAAGAGATGCAGTGGAGATTGGTTTTATAACAACAGCTCAGATTTATAGAGTACCTTTTGTCCCAGGGGGTCCTTATTGCCTTCTATAGCCTTGCAGTGGTGTACAGACGTGCAGAGAGGAATTGCTTCTCCTTCTTTCCTCATCCATTCCTGGGGTACAGGGGCTCTGCACCCACTTGGGGGACATGAAAATAAGAGTTGTGCTCAGCTGAAAAGAAAGAAGAGAGTGAGGCGGGAAGGTTTGAGGCAGTGAACTGTAACCACCCGGCTTTAAACTGTGATGGCAGGGGGTTTCCATCACGCTGTGGGCACATCCTTGGTGGGGACCGTTAGCACAGGCTGTGGGTTCATGCTGCTTGCACCACGGACACCGCTCCAGTGGTACCTCCAGGGACAAGGCTGACACTTAGCAGCCTGTCGCTGCTCTTCCTCGCTAGTGCCAGTGCTGGTTGATGGAGATTCCCCCTCCAAGGATTAAATCAGCTTGACATTGACTTAGCAATGCGGATCCTTGCTCCAGGCAATGCAGGCACGAGCAGGCACCAGCATGGGGATATCTGAGCGCTCCGCAGCTACGCCAGCTGTCGAGCCATACCTGCTTCCGAGGTAGCAGCAGGGCTTGGATGCAATCCTCAGTGCAGCAGAAAATTTTGTCTTGCTCTTTCCCATCCCAAGGGATCTCTCCAGAGATGGAGGATTTGCCCTTCTGCATCTTGCAGTGTAACTCATGGCTGAGTAAACCTGGAGGCAAGTCCTTGGTTTGGGCTTGGACCCCATTGTTTGAAGCTACTGTCCACCAAAGGTGGTGGATGAGCTATGCTGGGAGCTCTCCCATCCCCTGCTGCATCCTACCAGTAGGGCATGTGGGATAACCTAGGAGATCTCCTAAATCTTCCACCACACCTGGTTCCTGGGCAATGCAACCTGGCTTGGGTGCTGGAGCCGTGGCTCAGTGCAGAGGAATGCAGGAGCAGATGGTGGGGACCCACCCAGCATCATTTGCTCTCCTCGCTGTCCCCCAGCGATGCTCCCTTGCTGTCGTGCTCTCACCCCGCCCAGATTACAGCTGGGCAAGAAGGCATCTCCCATGGGCTGTTGCTTTCAATAACAGTTTTCTTGAGATGAAGGCTCAGGGTGTTTGTGCCAGGTCATTTCTCCCCCAGCATGTGTTGAAGGAGCCTGGTGCAGGCAGAGCAGCATGTGTGCCTGCCCCCGGCTTTCCGGGGGACAGTGCCATTTGCCAGCTGTGCCCGTACCCGTGGGCAGCAGGCGAACATCTGGAAGGTGTGATGGCACTGCCACTTGTCATCAGGCAGCTGTGCAGCCCGGGTGCAATGGCCTGCAGAGCTGGAAGGAGGGAGGCAAGGTGCAAGGTGCTCCAAGGCACCTCACTGAGCCCCGGAGCGGGGCTCGGCTCTCAGCAGCCGCCTCTCCCTGGGAGGATGGCAAGGGGTGAGTTTGCTGCAGGTGCCACCACCCTGCCCCGGCTCGCCACGCACATCATTTCGTGGCTTCCGTAATTAACTTTGCACACAGAAACATGACTTTGCAGGTGCGATCACAAATCCCAGCTAATTCACCATATGCTCTGGCTGCCTGACAGTGCCAGGGAGCTGCTGCTTCTGGATGCGTCCCGAGCGCCGCCCTGCCCGGGTGCTGCCTTCGCCTTCCCTGCCTGTCCCCAGCCCTGGGGGACGCGAGGCTCTGCATAGCCCCTCGCTGCAGAGTGGCTGCAATGGTCCATGGTGGTGGGTTTGCTGCTGGGCAGAGCCATGGGCTGGCCAAGCATCCTGCATGGGCACCTTGGGTGGGCACCAGGCACCACTGGGGTCACCCCGGGCTCGATCGGTCCTGGCACAGGGATGGTGGTGCAGTTGGAGCCCATGCTGGCGTATGGCAGGCCTTGCGCAGAGGGGAAGCAGGAGCATTAACTGCATTGAAATGACTTTGTCGGAGTGCCAGCATATGAAATGTGTGGTGATATTGCAGCCCTGCCACTGCCTGTGGCTGTTTTTCCTTTGCTTCTAATGACTAATAGAGAGAAGACAAAACAATTTCTATTAGTTTCTCCCACGCCGCAGTGGGTTTCTTATTTTCCAAACCTCATTAGAGTTTGTAATACCATGGTGGTAGTCAAGAGCAGTCCGAATCACCCTGGGGGGAAAGAAGAACCGAAGAGATATGATGTGCAGCCCTGTATTAACACTGTTCCTGGCTCATTTCCAGGGTCCCTCCTGATTCCTTTCCAAACTCTTACGCCTTTTCTCTGTCTTAAAGGTTAACGATGAAGCTTAGGAGAGGAAAAAAAAAAAGTGCTTAAGATCCCAAATTGTTAAAAGAGAATGGATGTGTGTGCTGAGCAGAGAGCTGGGTGTGCATTTACATTGGAAAGGCAAATATTATTTAAAAGGCAGTGCTTGCGCTTCGCAGGGTGTTGCAGCCAGGGCATGGGTTTCCCTGGAAGAGCTGCTGATGCAAGGGGCTGCTGTGTGTGGGGAGGCCGGCAGCTCTGGGTCACCATGCCACAATCCCCTCGGAACTGGATGCAATTCAGGCACCAGCCTCGTGCTGGTTCCTTGGGAAGTCCCAGCGTGCGGTCCTGGCTCCTCTGAAATCAGTGGGAGTTTTGTTATTTGTTGCCTCGTTACAAATAATGCTAATGAAAGTGCCAGGCATGGAGCTGCTTGAGCAACGCTCAGGAAATGATTGCAAACAGCACCCAAACAACCCGTGCAAGGGGACCCGCCGCCTTGGCTCAGCTCGCCACCGAAATAGTCATTCAGAGGAGGCATCCAGCCCGGCTCTGGGTTGCTCAGGCATAGAAGAACTGTTCCTGTAGAGAAACCACCCCCAGATCATCTCACAGTGGCTACAGCCCGGTGGGCGTAAGTTTTGTGAGCTGCTGCAGGTGGTCTGTCTGTCTTCATGGCCCTTCCCCATCTAAATCGTTAAAAAGCTGAAAGTTGCTGGACTTATGGAAGCCGACAAGGTCAGACCCTTTGGCTGTCAGTGACAGCAAAACTAATGGGGGGAGACACCTTGCAGAGCACATATGTGGAGCAAGAGACGGATCCTCCTGGCAGACACTAAGCAGCACCAGCCCTTTGCAAAGGGGCAGATTTCTCATCAGCCACATCAGCTGTTGGGCAATTCCCGGACCTTCCTGTCAAGGAAGCAGCTCAGATGTGTCCTCCTGGCCCTGCTGATGGGTTGCAGGCTCAGGGCAAGGCTGCTGAGGCCAAAACCCATCCAGCTGTGGGCAGTGGTGGAGCCGCTGCCCATCTCGCTGGAGAGATCGGCCATGTTGATCTCATTAAGCCAACACTTAACTCAGAGCCACGTGGGGAGAGAGCTTTTGGCTCCTTACTCGTTTGCTTTTCCCCTGTTCAAGGAGGAGAGAGGCGGGGAGGTTGTGTGTGCAAGGGCTTGTTCTGGGTGATGATGCACCTAAGTGGCGTGACGCACCTACGTGACATGACTGGCGCAGGGCAATAATAAGGCGATAGCAACTTCAAGATGGAAAGCGTTGGGTCAGACGTTGTTGTATTTCATCGGCTTCCGTGCTGCTTGCCGTTGATGGGAGCAGTCCGTCAAACAAGGAGGCCTCTGGCAGTAAATGCAAAGAGCTTGGAGCCTGCTCCATCAGGGGGAAGGGGCTGGCGGTGGACTCGGGTATTTTGGGCTCCGGTCCTGATGCAGCTGGATGTTACCTGGGTTCGAGTGGTGATGATGGCAGCTTCTGCACCCAGTCGTGTCTCCTAGCTCACGTACATTCGCCTCCCGAGGGATCTGCTTGCTCTGGGTGTGGGCTTCCAGGAGCAAGTTGTGCCGCAGTTGCAGGCAAGCAAGAGGCAGGTTGTGATTCTCTTCCCTTTCTCCAGCTGGGGATGTGTCAGCTTTTCATCCTCACCCTCTCTCTCTAAAACAAGGATTTTTGACTTTTCTTAAAACTTCTTGCAGAAAATCACCTTTAAGCTTAGGTTAAGCATAGGTAATTTTAATCCCAAAGGGAATAATCTGTATATTTGCGAAGTTGTGTAAGGGGCTGAAAACTCGAGCTTTGCATGGGATTCCTCTTGCAGCCCCAACTCCGTAATTAAAGCATAAATCCAGCTTTGCATGCCTGCGTGCTGCCTGCTGCACAGGCACCAGGCGTTGCTGTGGGAACCGTAACTTTCCAAATTTGTTTTTACGCGGCACTCCATTTCAGCCTGTTCCCAACAGGCACTCCGGAGGAAGAAAGATCCACAGCCTACCGCAGGATTTCACCCACAGGAGACACGCTTTACTGGAATAAATAAATAGCTGCATAATGGGGCGCAGGGCAGGGAGGATAATAAAAGGTGATAAATGGGCAGCAAAGATGTCACCGGGACCTGGCACCCTGAGAGCCAGCAGCTGGGAGAGGCCGGGGAGCCTCTTGGGGTCCCTCCGCACACCGTGGGCTCTCCACCCGAGCTGCGTTGCTTTTGCTGGCCAGAGCCACGTGCCGGTGGTGGACCTGCTCCAGCAGCACGTCCCCCCGCCGGCTGCCTGCTCCGGGGCTCACCAGGGTGCAGGAGGGAGATCTCTGCTCCTGTCACTCATGGCTTCTCCATCTCCCAGGCTCAAAGCAGGTTCCCATGTCTTTCCTTTAGAAATGGCTTCAGGAGAGGATGGACTTTTTCTCTGCGATGGTGAACATGCTGTTGGGGGTGCTGATGATGGTGGGCACTGCTGCTCGGTGGTGTCACCGGGGCTGTGCGGACCGGAGGAGGGTTTTAGTGGTTGGGCGTTGTTTGGAGGTGATTTGTAGGAAAATCAGGCTGGAATGGTCCAGCATTGGCAGAGCACAGTGCTGATAGGCACGTGACTCTTGGGGCTGGAGGAAGGGTCCTGCTGCTGACACGAGCTCGAGCATAAGTGGTCCGGAGAGTCAAGTTATCAGCTGAGCAGCTGAACTGAAACACCAGCAGCGATATGCTTTGGATTGCTGTGAAATAAGTAAGTTTGATGTTCTGTTGTGCTAATGGAGAACGGGAAAGCGGTGGCAGTTTCCATTGAGACTTGCCTTTAACTACCGGGGAGGCACAGGACCCCCCGGCAGGCACAGAGGTGATGGCAGCGCGGTGGTGGCATCTATTAGTCTTCCTCCATCTATTTTGTACTTAAAAGAAACAAACAACCAAAAAAAAAATCTCTGTTTAGGTTCTGCAACAGGTTTAAGTGGAGTAGGCAGATAGCTTTGGACCAACTGAATTCCTGTCTTAGGGTGAATAAACTATTCACTGGGAAGGAATCCCCTTCCCTGCCTCTGCTGGCTCCCAGGGAGCAGCACTGCTCCCACTGCCTGCGTCCTTCTGTCCAGCTGTCACTGCTGTCCCAGGTCTTAAAGTCTTAAAGCCCTATGTCCAGATGTCATTTGCTGGTTGTCACCATGGTTGTGCTGCAGCTGGGCTCCCTGCATGACACCACGTGCCCGGTGGCACAGGCGCTAGTGGGGTTTGCAGCTCCTACTCCCAGCCACGGTCCCTGGTGACAGCCACCACCTTTTGCCCAGCTCTCACTGTCCCCTCCCACGCTTCGGTGTCCCCAAATTGGGCATGACTAGGGAAGAGGTGCCCCAGCGGTGCTACTGAGGGCCTCCCACAGCCATGCCGGCGTGGCGCCACGATCAGTATTCCAGTGCTGGGATCAAAGAGCCGCCAAGACAGAGCCCACGGCATTTCGCTGGCGTCAGCTGAGCCCCTTTCAACACCTCCCCATTACGGCGCGGGTGACTTCACCACCACGCAGCCCCAGCCCTGCGGGAGAGAGGGAGCGGGGGGCCGTGGGACAGGGGGGTCGCTCCCAGCCCCACGGAGGGGTTTGGGGCAGGTTTTGTGGCTCGGTGCGAGGCTACGTGGAGGGGATGGTGCTGAGCACCATGCTTGTAGGCACATTGTGCCGGTCCTGAGGAGCACAGTGTGTGCCCACAGGCGCTGCGGCCCCAGTGCTGGCATGATTTACCTCCCCGAAACACCTCAATTTAAATGCTAATTCTTCCTGAACCGAGGGGGTAAGCTATTGAATATTGTCAGGCTGTTTATTGCTGGTGCTGAAGGGGGGAGCGCTGAGGACGCAGTGGGGAGGGACGGGCAGCACAGGGACAGGTCTTATCCACAGCATCGGAGCCGATGGAGGGATGGGGGCGATGGCTGTGGCCGCACCGGGGGGATTCGGGGGGCACGGGCAGCTCCGGGTTGGTGCTCTCCTCTCTCCCCGTTCCAGCCACACATCGTTGCAAAGGGTGGTTGGGGAGCTGGAGGGGGCTCCAGGGCCCGGCGAAACCTGACCGGTGTCTCCTTTTTTATCCTGCCTCGTTATACAGGAGTGGGGCCTCACTAAAATTAATGACCAGTAAATTTGGAGTAAGTAACTGCTGTTTCAGAGGGTTTGCATTAAGCCTTTATAATTCACTGGTGCCTGAGGTCATGGAGACACGTGGGGAGAGATTTACGGCGTGCTTACCTTCTCCAAAGTGGCTGTGGAAACAGGACACCCTCTTTTCTGTCTCCCAGTGACTCTAGATCAATTTTTTTGTGTGTGTGACGACAAGCTAAAAAGGAGCTATTTCTGAGTGTTCCCGTGTCAGATGCAGGCGCTGGGCTCTTGTGAGCGTGCAGCCACTGCAGCGGGAAAGCTCCTCCAAGGAAAAGTTGGGTCAAAAGCTGGCACTAAATAACCTTAAATCCATCTTGTTCTCCCCAAGCCATTGCAGGACAGAAAGGAGTACGATTAATAAATTATTCTTGCCAGAGAAGGCATCTTCTTGCATGGCAGAAAGCGCAGTCCTCGCATAGTCACTTTGCTGAACATAAGCACGCCGGATGATAATGTGATTAACGTTTGTAGCTGTGCCGGCTCAGATAAGGGTAATTAAATCTCACGCTTCAGGGCATCAGCTAATCACTTGTGGGGTCATTTTTTTTTTTTTTACCCCTTCATGAATATATTTGCCCGGCTGCTGCAATGAAGGGTGTGCATTTGCTGTCAGTAGTGGATGGAGGCAGGAAGCCCCGTGCCAGCTGCTGCTTGGATTTGCAGTGGGAGTTGTGCAGGAGCAAGGAGTGTCTCCGAAAGGGTGGGCGAGCAGAGTCCAACCTCGGGGCCTCGTCCTTCAGGAGCGAAGTGCGAAGGGAGGAAGCCACAGCTGGCTCAGGTGAGGAGGAGAAGCTGCTCCTTCACCCAACAGTGTTGCTAACAGGACCATGAAATGAATGTGAGCCACCAGCTGATCTTTCACTGCTGTGGGCCAAAATCCCACTGCGAGTGTGGCCCTGGCTTTCAGCCCCTTGGCAAGGGGATGCCGTGCCCCTGGGCTCAGCAGAATCATGGCATGGACCAGGACCCAGTGGTGGTGGCCCCATCCAGGAGGACCATGGCACTCCGGCTGCTCCTGCGTTAGGCTCTCCTGCTCCCCCCAAAACCCCCTTTTGCTCAGGGGTGCTGTGGGATTCTGGTCTTTTTTGGAGGCTTTGTGAGATGACGCCAGCACTGCGGCGCACAGCAATGCAGCCCTATGCTGCACCGTGCCACAGCTGTGCGGCATGACCTTGGGTGTATTATTTAAGGTCAGATTCCCTGAAAACATCTCTAGGTTGTGTGTCTGGTTTCGGAAGGACAGGAGAACACTGGCACAGCGGGCTCTCACCTGAGCCCTCCTCCCGGTGCCCGAGCAGCCGTTAATTGCTTTACCCCACCAGCACCCCGAGACGGGGGAGCTGCTCTCTGCTCCCCGTGTCACCCGAGGCCATGGGTGCATTTTGTGACTCAGCCAAGGTTATGCAAAGTGTCCATCAAAGCCAGGATTTGGAACTCGGTTTAATCCAGGCGACAGCCTTCCTCCTCAGCCCACCCTGCCAGTGCAAGGGCTCGGTAAAGCCCGTGGCCATTTGACCTTTCCCAGCATCAAGACTCGTTTATCTGGAAGTCAGCTCCCTCCCGAGGCAGGGATGGACTCTGGGTTGGCTGCTTCTGCGGACCAGGGCTGCGAGGGAGAAACAGCATTTCCGTGTGTAATGACTCAGTATCTGCAAAATGCCCCAAGAGACGTTCAGATCCCCACCAGGAAAGTGCTGGGAGTCGACGAGTGGTTTTGATGTGCATCGTGCTGGAGAAAGCAGCAAGCTCACTGCTCCTGCGAGTATCAGGCATCTGCTCTGTGAGTGCTGGGGGGGGCAGAAGAAGAGACAGAGGAGGATGTTGTGGGGCTAGCAAGTGGGTTTGCTGGGCTCTCTCCTGATCCCATTGGAATAAACCGGGCTCCACGGCCGGTAGGAACCGCGAGGTGACGAAGGCATGGCTTGGAAACAGCATGGACCCCCAGGTGCCGGTGGCTCAGCCATGCCCCAGACGGAGGCACGTGTGGCAGCACATGCACAGGGATGCTGTCACATCCCTCCCCTCCTCTGCATCCCCACCCCTCGCACGGAGCCTGATGGCTTTGATCAGAGCTTCCAGAGAGCACAAAAGCCTGGCAGAAACTCTTTTTTTGTGCCTCTACGGTGAGCAGCCCTGCGAGCCGCAGGGTTATTAATAAGGAGCAGTGGAAAAGGAGCTACAGCCCTCTGCTGGCTGCGGCTCCGCAGCACATGGCCCCCCGCGCCCGCCGGGCAGGCTGCGGGCAGCAGCCGCCTGGCACGAGGGGTTTTGGGTGTCCCCATTGCCCACCCTCCCGGTTTGCCTTCCTGCACCCACGGATGCAGCGGGGGCTCGGTGCGGTGCCGGCTGGCAGGGCTCTGCGGGGGGGCTTCTCCCCTCCATGGGGCTTTGGCTAACCCGTGTTTTGGGGTGGCAGGGGGCTGGAGATGGGGAGGGAGGGAGGAGGTGCAGGAAGGGTTTGGTTGAAACAATGCCTTGGGGAACTGCTCCTGAAGCCCTGCCTTGTACCACTGCTCCCTTCCGTTACGGGAGCGTGTTGTGGGCACGCACCGGTGTGTATGCCCATGCCTTCACTTGCGCTTGCCCCTTGTTTTTCCTCGACCTTTCAACTGCAGAGCAGTTAAAGCAAATGGCATTACAGCAAGCGGCGCCGCAGAGCACGGCTTTTCCGTAAATACCTTTTCATAGAGGCATCAGCTCTGAGCAGCAGCCACTGCCTGCGGGTTCCCTTCGCACCAGCGTGCGTCTCCTCCAGCTTCCCCCTCCTTAGCTGCCCATGCATGGACCAGCAGCCCCCGGGGGCTGTCCTGCCACCCACATGAGCTGCGTCGTGCCCAGGGACACGTGGTCTGCGGGCTCCTGGCATGGGTGGGGGTCAGTGAGATGGTCCGGGTGGGTTTGCGGGGGGAGAAAGAGATGCTGCTTCTTTGCATCTTCTGTGCCCCATGCTCGGGTGCTGGGCACAAGGTTAGTGCAGTCTTCTGGTGTCTGCCGTGCTGCGTGTTTCTGTCCACCATGGCTGAGCTCGTCTGGCACCGCCGGGTCTGTCCCCTTGTGCAGGGTGGTGGGAGAGCGCTTGGGAAGGTGCCACCAGCCAGTGTCATTGTCCCTCCTGGTCCTCTCAGAGATGGGATGTGGGGCGGGAAAGGTTTCTAGCATGACCTGCCTGGCCCTCGTGCTCACCCTTGGGTGCAGGGCTGACCCATCGGGGGGGACAGTCCCCATGCCCCAGGGTAGCAGCTGGCTCAGCGCAGCTGCATCCTGCTTTCCTGGTGCAGCATCGTGCCTCTCTGGGGCTTTGGGATTTGGTAGCGCTGATGCTTTTCTCCCTTTTCTGCTGAGGCAGAGCAGCAGAGATGCCGACACGCTCCTTCCCGTGTTCCCTACCGACTTGCCTAATTTTGCAGCCCCTGCTTCCCACCACCCACACAGCTCCCGGCTCCAGCAGTAATTGCAGTTCCCCATTTGCATTGCTAAGACAGCAAAGGGCTCAGAATAGCAAAGCACGGCTCTGCCATGGGGATCCCGCGCCTGGCGTGATCAATAGGAGATTTGTGAGCACATGTGTGAGCGAGAGGCTTTTCCCCTCAGACAAATAAATCACTTTTTCTCCAGCAGTGCCTGAAGTGAAGCTTCTGAGATGCAATCAGGTGCCGGCAGCTTTGAGACGGGGTGCAGCGTGATGGCAGGCTGGTGGCAGGGCTGCCTGCGCAGCCGTGCTCGGTCCCACTCGTGTGTCCCCTCCTGCAGCTGCTCATCCCAGTGCTGGGATGCTTCCACCTCGGGGCCAGGAGCATCCCCAAGATGGTTGCATTGGGCTACAGCCTCCTGCTTGCCACTGGTATGGGTTGCACTGGCCATATCCTGACCCTGGAGCAGCAGGAGGGCCCTGGGGAAGTGCTCCACCAGTCCGGCGTCTCGCTGCAGTGTGACCCTTGGAGGGGGCCAAGGTGTCCCCACTCGCGAGGTGATCATGGGATGATGGAGCATCCCTCCCAGAGATGAGCTGCAGGGGGTGAAACCGGGGAAGGGGGTTGAACCCTTCAGCTGTTTAAAAGAAAATCTATTCTGAAAAATGCAGCTGGGGCAGGCGGTGCTAGCCTGAGCCTCCCCCCAGCTCCTGGGTCTGACCTGATTTTGCAGGAACCTCCCTTTTTTCTGCTCAGCTGCCCTTTTGTCTCCGCACCCGGAGGACACAGAGCCTCCTGGCCTATATTTTGGCTCTAAGATCAATATTTAAAATCCCCCCTCCTGTTTCCTTTGCGCAGGCGTGAGGCGTTTCGCTTGCCGGGGGAGGCTCGTCTCCCAGAGACCTGTCTGTTCACCATTTCAAACAATTTCCCCAGTATCGTTGTTCTAGAAACAATTCATTAGGGGCCTATTATACAATGTTATACCTGCCAAGGTTAGAAAAGATCCTGCATGTGTGGTAAAATCGTACCGTGAGCTGCACGCGCCGGCTTTTTTTTTTTTTATGTCTGTCTATAATGTACCTTTTCCTCCTTTTGGAGAGCCGGTCATCCGGGGGCAAAGCCATGGGGGCAAGGATGGTGCCTGGGATGGGGAGCCCTAGCAGGGCTTGTTCTGGTGCTTGGTCATGGTCCTGTACTGGGAAGATGCTGCAGGCGGTGGAAAGGGGCAGCTTTGGGGTGTAGCAGCCATTCCTCTCTCCTCGCTGCTGTCTGCCCCCTCTCCAGTGGGACACTTTGAAAATCTGGGCTAAAACCAGCGCCAGGGTTCCCAATCTAAGAGCGGTCCCTTGCCACCAGAGAGCTAACGGAGTCACCGTCCCCAGGGAGCTCGTTAAGCATCACCTTGGAGGGCTGTGGAGCCAGGGGCAGCTGGCAGCAGGGGCTAACCCCTGTTAGGTCTCTTGCTTGCAGGAGATGTCACTTGCCATCCTGAGCCATCTGTCCCCATGCCGCTGGGGCAGCTCAGCCCCCTTGCCCGGCCGTGGCCTGCATCGTTGCTTTGCAGTTGTCTTTTTCTCTCTGCAGGGAGAATAACTTCATCAAGGATTTCCCGCAGCTGGCCGATGGCCTCATGGTGATCCCGCTGCCCGTGGAGGAGCAGTGCCGCGGCGTCCTCTCAGAGCCCCTTCCCGACCTCCAGCTTCTTACCGGTACGAGCTGTCCCACAGCACAAGCCTCTTCTCCCACCCTGGATCGTGGATCCCAGCGTGGTCCCCAAGGGGCATCAGCACCCCCAGCATCCCGGGGGCCTTCACAGCTTCCCTCCTGCATCCCTTGGGTAGAAATAGCGTATGGGCTGTGTGAGCCTGCCGCGGCACAGCAAGGCAGCATCCCCATCCCCACGAGCTGCTGGCAGCCGCCGTGTGCCACCGCAGTGCTGGTCCTGCCAGCGCCCTGGAGACCCCATGGCATGACCACCGGAGGAGGTTACCATCCCTGCTGCCCTCCCGTGTCTTGCCCCTGCAGCGCGTAGCAAAGCAACTGCTCAGTGTGAGCATTAAGTGTTCCCTGGAGCGCGGCCGCCGGGTCGGCAGGAGCTGAGCACTGGCTTTTCCTTTGCAGGGGACATCAAGTACGATGAGGCAATGGGCTACCCCATGGTGCAGCACTGGCGGGTCAGGAGCAACCTCTACAGGGTGAAGCTCAGCTCCATCACCCTCTCTGCAGGTGAGGGTTTCTAGTGGCGGGGAGACGCGTGGGTGGGTGTGTGTTGGTCTTCTGCTCCCAGGCACAGTTCTGCCAAGCATCTCGCCAGCATTTCCCACCTCCAGGCTCTGCTCAGTCAGTAACTCACGCTCCCAGCACTGCTGCAGAGGCAAGCAGAGAGTTTTTCCTTCTTTTTATAGGGGGGAAACTGAGGCAAGGAGTTGTGTGGCTCAGTCACACAAACCAAGAGCTGGGGTCAGAGCCAGCATCAAGCTAATAAGCAACACTGCAGGGAGGATTCACATGGGGGTGGCTGCGTATACGTGTATGTAAGACCAACAGCCAGTTCTTGAAAAAATGTGGTTTCAAAAGGACCCAAAGTGCTTGTAAATGCGTGTCGTATAAAGCAGGGAGTCACAGATGAAGAAGGGGCGGGCAGGAGGATCCTGGAAACGTCAAAACATTTCACTTCCAGGTTTTTATAGCTACACATTTTGTTTCAGAAATGCTGAAACATTTTGTTGCGACCTGAAATGTTTTGCCTCTTCATTTCAAAACAGTGGTTTTTTTATTTAAAAATTAACCTGTTTTTAAATGGGGAAAGAAAAAAAAAGAAGAGTCAGCGCAGACAGGCTGCACAGCCCCGGAACAAAATAAACTGCTCAGAGCCAAACAAAATATTCGGGTTCAGCTCAGAATGAATTCTCCTAGCTTCTTTATCAAACCAGCCTTCTCCTTCAGTAAGCCAACCAAGCAGGCTGATAACCTCATTTGGGTGACAGTTAATGACGTATTTTCTTGCAGCATGTTTTCAGTTCCACCGCTGAACCAAAGCGATGATACCAGCCAGCTCTAAATGACACCAAGGTGCTGTGCAGTCACCAGCGCCTCCAGGATATTTCCTCTCCATAGAGCAGTGAGGGTCCTTGCCCTTGTCCCATGACAGTAGTCCCCGCTGTCTGCACGGGTGCTGTGGGGCTTTGCTCAAGAGATGCTCTGACCCTTGCGCCCCCCCACCCCGAGCTGCCATCAGCCCAGCACCGTGTGTCCCCTGGGATGTCTCCAGCTTCCCTGAAATAGTTACAGGTTGTGCAGGGTATTTACACATGGGATGGTCTGCAGTGCGATCTGTAATAAATTACGCCAGGAGAGCATCTCTGGCTACAGTTAATGCAAAGCAAAGGCCAAACACATCCTCTGGGGAGAGCGTTGATGATGTCCCAGCAGCCTGCAAACCAGGGTGGAGCTCGTGGGAGGGTGTTTGTGTGTGTGTGGATGTGTGTCTGCGCACACATGCGTTCATATGTACATCCCTACAAATTGATTTGAGACATCTCTTAGGGAGAAGAATTATAGAAGGATGCCAGAGCCCCAGCCCAGGGTAAATAGCAGGTTGTGGATTCCAAAGGATCATGTAGACCCTGGAGGCAAGAGAGGAGGAACTACGCTTTGCACCCACGTGGGGACTTGTATGCCTTGAGCAGGGGATCTTCTGGGCCTCCTTCCCCCTGGGCTGTGGCTGGCAGCCCTGCTTGGCTGACCTGCCGATCCTCTGCCTCCCTCCCACAGGCTTTGCAAACATCCTGAAGATCCTGAACAAGGACAGCAGCCGGGAGGAGCTGCTCTCCTTCATCCAGCAGTTTGGCTCCCACTACATCATGGAGGCGCTGTACGGCTCCGAGTTCAGCTGCACCATCCACTTCCCCAGCAAGAAGGTCCAGCAGCAGCTCTGGCTCCAGTACCAGAAAGGTAAGGAGGGCAGCGGGAAATGGGCAGTGGCACAAACACCAGTATTTAATTCATGCTGTTTGCCATCCATCAGCCCCTCTCCCCCGTGCATGCACCATCACTGTGCCGGTTAGCGGGCGCAGACAGGAGGTTTGCACCAAACTGAGTGCCCAGCAGCGGGAGATGGTGGCCGTGGCCATGGGCAGCATCCCTGGGCCAGGTGAACCCATGCTGCCTGTTCCTGCCCCTCGGCTGCCGCACTCTGGCTCCATCCTGCCCCAGAGGGTCCCTCTTCACTGCCTGCCCCCAGCTCCACTGTGGGGGCCCCTGCACGCTGGGGGTGCTCGGGGTCGGGTGATGGAGATGTGACATAATTGAGCTGTCTCAGAATGGCTTCATTTTATTGCTTGTGACAATGACGGTCTTTAAGGAAGTGTATTAAATCAATAGCAGACTCATTGTGCTACACCATAAATAATGAGACACATCATTAAACAGGGCAATAAACTTCAGGACTTTGAAGTAATACAATTAGGTTATGTTTATAAAAACTCCCTTATCACTGTAGTCTTCCATTTGCCAATTCATCTCCCTCCTCCGGGGAGCTGGGGATATTCCCCAAGTCGGATATTTTTCCGTTGAAAAACATCGGTGGTGTCTCATAGGACCTTTCATAGGACCTACCATACGACGGTAGGGCTGTTGGTAACGGAAGCTGTAAAGGCTCTTTGCATCCTGCCCCGCGGGCGCTGCCGAGAGCGGCCTCATTTGGTGCCAGCCGGCAGACGGAGGTGTGCGCCCGCCCGCCGCCTCCATCGCTTTCCACTCATTTTTTTCCTCTGTCTTCCCCGCGCAGCTCATCGTGTAAGTGTATTTATAACACCCTGTACTCGTTTGTTTGGGTTTTAAATAGTGATAAATGAAGTTTGCCGTAGTAGTGCCCCTGTTTAGCAGGAGAAAGTGCCGTGGAGGTGTGTTGTTTACATACTCACGATGTTATTAATCATTCAGGCGTGCCCCCTGCAATCCCTGGGCAAGCGTGTCGGTGGGGAGCAGACCCGGAGTGGCTCCGTGGTCCCAGTGCCATCACTGCAGATGCAGGGTTTCTCTCAAGATGCCGGGTGGGAACAAGGGGCAGATGGTGCAGTCTGAGCCCGGCGTGAGCATCGCCGCTGTTTCACAGTGCTGGGGCCAGAGGGGAGATCAACAGTGGCAAAACTTGATCCAGCGGTGAAATATCTCCCGTTTCTGAGCCCCCCACCTTCTCCCCAGCTGGGGGCAGCGGTGGTTTCCCAGGGCTCAACCACAAAGCCCCACGGTGGCACAGGGCCTGATGGCGAGCAGTGCCTCGCTGACAAAATAATTTCCTTTTTAGTCCCTGGTATGCAGCTGGTTGAGGCGGGCTGCCTCGCTCCCCACCCGGCTCCTGCCCGTGCCCCTGGAGCCATGCCTACCCCATGCCACTCGCCGGGCTGTGCCAGCATGCTGTGGCATCCGAGGCATCCTTCCCCACCGCCCGTGGGGCACCAGAGCACTCGTGGGACCCCAGGGATCCTCCGGGGCTTTTTCATGTAACACCTGGGCATAAGCATTTAATCTCTGACCGTGCAGCATTTAGACACCAGGTGCTGGCTCCGACCTTGTTCTTAGTGTGCGGCTCTGTCTGTGGCTTCGGTAGCTGGTGGGGTTGGTGAGGTTGAACTTCAGGGCCATTTGTTCTGCAGAGGGGACCAGTGTTGTACTTAGCTCTTTGATGGACAGAAAATGCTCTTGGAAGGACATCGGGGATGTTCAGGGCTCTTGCCGGTACCGGGGGAGATCAGCTTTGTGGCCAGAGAAGAAGGTGTGATGGGAAACCCAGGGCTCTCTCCTGGAGAAACCCCAGTTAGCTAAGAGAAAGAGCTCGCTGTTTATGGTAGATGGATTTTATTCCCAACTTCTCCACTCATTTACCCTCATTTTGCCAGTGACATAAGGAGGATCTGAACAAATGGCTCCAGCTAGACAGTTCTGGATGCCTTCTCCACTCGGGTGCTGGCTCACCAGGCTCCCCGCTGGTAGCCAGCCCATTTCCAAACTGCTCCAAGAGCACACATATGCATCATCTCTAATAAATACAAACGTAAGGCCAGGATAACCGTAATTTGTTAGCGAACAAAGCAGGTCAGAAGAGGAGGGGGAGAGGAGAGTTTCGAGCTAATTGGCACAGAACCAAAAATGATAAAAATGCACATTGCGGCATGTTTGCAGCATCACACAAAATTATTTTAATATTTTAATCAACTTCATAAATCAATCGGCGGGCCTCAGGAGGAGGCCTCCACCAATAAAGCGCACAATCTGCGTGTCGAGCCCTAATTGAAAACATGGTCTCGAAGAGGAGACCGCGCCGCTGGCAGCCGGACTCCTTGTAAAGCGCCGGGCCAGGCGCTGGGTCCCTGCCGGGGCTGGAGCAGCCCGAACGCCGCGCTCGCAGCCGGCACAGCAGCCTGTGACGTGGGGCGGTGTCTGCAGAGTGCTTCCTTCGGCCAAACAGAGGAGAAAGCGATCGGGCTCTCGCCAGGGACAGCAGAAAGTTGGTGCCTTCTCGCTGCCAGGACCCACCGCCCTGCCAGGACAGGTGAGCTGCAGGCAGTACCGGCGTTTGCAGTCTGCTCTGCCTGTAGAAATGCAAAATGTTCCCTGTCCTCTTGCAAGTGGATATGGGGTGTGCTGGGGGAAGGTGAGGTGAGGGAGCTTCCCGCCCTTGTTCCTAAGGATTTGCAGGAGTGAATCCTGCAAACGAGAGTGCCAGAGGCCCGGAGGCACGGCTGCCCGGCTGCGTGGCTGGGGCACACTGAGCACCGCGCTCGTTTCAGGGTGGACATGGAAACACCCTCCAGGCTCCCCCCTTAGGAACTGTGTTAGCCCGTGAGCAAACCAAACTGAACCCCGATTTTATTTCATGCAGAGTGATTAAAAGCCTGTGTTTTGGACTGCTTGCTCTGGCTCTGTGCGGCCAAGCAGCTGCCTCCAAGCAGGGACCTTGAGATTGACCCAGCCATTGATCGGTGCCACCAGAGCCCGCATCAGTTTCTCCCCCGTCGAAGCCAGCATTTAACACTGACGGCACCTCATTAAGTTCACACCAATTGTGTGAGCATCTTCTTTTGGCAGCTGGGGCAAACGCGACACCTCAGCGACACCCTTTGGGTGTAAGAATGTGCTGGGTCTGGCCGGACGGAGTGAACTGGCGTTGTCGCAGCCCCTGTGGTGGTGTGCTTTGGATTTGTGGCTAAACTGGTGTTGCTAACACCCCAGCATGCTGGCTGCTGCGGAGTGGTGCTTGCGCAGCCTCCAGGCTTCTTCTCTTTCCCACTCTGTCCCTGCAGTGAATAGGTTGGGGTGGGCAAGAGGTTGGGAGGGGACACAGCCAGGACAGCTGA
This sequence comes from Gorsachius magnificus, assembly GCA_034008185.1. Classification (NCBI taxonomy): domain Eukaryota; kingdom Metazoa; phylum Chordata; class Aves; order Pelecaniformes; family Ardeidae; genus Gorsachius; species Gorsachius magnificus. The sequence continues at coordinate 9,064,760 of CM067094.1, forward strand.
CCCAAACTGAGCTATTCCACACCATCTAAAGCCATGCTCAGCAATAAAACTGGAGGTAGAGGACGGGGGTCAACCCACCACAGACACTCACAAAATGTACGGGAGGAAAGAGAGTAATCCCTCCATCCAGCAAATCCAGCTGCCAGGGACTGCTCCTGTCCCTCCTAAGGGTTTATCAGAGACCTGGTTGCTCTGCAGCCCTTTGGTCTGTCTGAGGAGGAGGAGGAGAGCTTGGTTAGGGAAAGTGAAGAGCTGCTCTGATAGCAAAATCTGACAGCCCCGCTGGGATTTCCCCAGGAGCTGTTCTAGCTTGCTCGTTCCCATTGCGATAGACAAAACGCAGAACAAATGTCTGTAAGTGCTCCGGCACTTAGAGAAAATGGAGATGTTATCAGCAGTAATGCGGAGGGTCTCGTCTTGTCAAGCGTTTGAGTGACAGCTCTTTTCCTTCACATGGTGCGGACTAACTGAGCCTCAGCGTGGGAGACTTCTGTTCTCCAGCTGGGAAAAGTTGGGAAAAGGTGTGGTGTGCTGCCGCGGAGGAGCGGAACCGCCAAGGACCTGGGAGACACGCAGCAGGGGAGCGCGGAGGGGTGCTGGTGGGCTCGGGCTGTGCTGGGGGGGGGCGGAGGAGGTTCAGAGGGTTTCACCACCCAGCTGGAGGGCTGCAGTAGTGCTGTAGGTCCGCCGTGAGTGAAATGTTTGGTTTTCTTGCATTTCCTACAATCTTGAGAGAGAGTTTCCTTGGCTGAGGTTACCTGGCCATGCTGGGCCCTCAGCAAGCTGAGCTCTGAAAGTGCCTGCTATAGATGTGGAAGATGTTCCCTCACAGTGACTCCTCTTACCTTAAATTAGCCCATGGAGGGGCTGTGCCCTGTCAGGTCCTATCCCATTCCCTAAGGCTTTCTGCCCACCAGCCCCCCCCCAGTACTTCTTTCTCTTCTCTTGGACTGTATGTTGCTGGTTGTATTTACCTTTATGAGGTTGCAGTTTTCAGGCTTTCTTGTGAACTCAGCAGTTTAGACAAAAGATCTTCACCAAATCCAAGCCACTTCAAGCATACAGCCTCGAGCTCTGCTGGAACAGCAGTCTGTATTCTTCGGAGCAGGGTCGCTGGATCCCTTCTGTCCTCTCAAGGTCTCATTCATCTCCCTTCAGGTCTGGTACCGCCGTAACACAATTAAGATTGAACTAGTCCATGGGAACCTTTAGTTTTCATTTCCTAGACACAATCAGGTGCATTAAGAAAGCTGTAAGGCAAGCTTTGCATCTATTAAAGGAGATAATGGCTCTCCCTTATACCTGCTTGGTCCAAAGTAAAGCACATAGAATTTCCCCGTCCTTGAGATCTGTTCCTATAAAGAACTCTATTACTGTTGTAACACTATTACTGCTTGTGGTTCTGTCATTATATTTATTTCAAAACCTCAGATTTTGACATTTTGTTTGGAGGAGGAAAAAACAGTCTAGCTGGTTGCCGTGAAATTTAGTTTAGACTAAAATATGTGCTGTGACTCAGTCTGCTAAATGACCTTACGCACTGCTCGTTGTAATCCAAAATTGCCAGGCAAGTAGAGTAATTAGTTGTGCAAAATGAAATAACTTTAAATCCTCGCATTGAGTAATGACCCAGAAAAATCACTTAAGCTATACAACAGAAAAGACTTGAAGCATCTGGCTTTATTTTTACATTTGTAGCTCTGCCCCCTTTGATTAAGAGCCTCTCCCCCTCATCCCTTTAGAAACCCCGGCTGCCGGTTGCTGCCCAGAACAAATATTCGCGGCTTCGTTGCTGCTACCCTAAGAAATCATAACTTCTCGTAAAACGGCAGGGCGAGTCTAACAGCAGCGGCACGGTGGTTGTTCTGCAAGGTTTGTGTATGTTTGACAAACAAGCAACTCATATCTGCTTGAAGAGCTGTTTCATATCATCTGTGTGAACACTGTGTTCAGTGTTGGGCCCCTCTCTACAGGAAAGAAGTTGCGTTGCTGGAACATGTCCAGAGAAGGGCAAGGGAGCTGGGGAGGGGTCTGGAGCCCAAGGCTGATGGGGAGCGGCTGGGGGAGCTGGGGGTGTTCATCCTGGAGAAGAGGAGGCTGAGGGGAGCCCTCATCGCTCCCTACAACTGCCTGACAGGAGGGGGGAGCCGGGGGGGGTCGGGCTCTGCTCCCAGGGGACCGATGATGGGACGAGGGGAAACGGCCTCAAGTTGTGCCAGGCCAGGTTTAGGTTGGACATTGGGAGAAATTCCTTCCCTGCAAGGGCTGTCAGGCACTGGAAGGGGCTGCCCAGGGAAGGGGTCGAGTCCCCATCCCTGGAGGGATTCAACAGCCGGGCAGAGGAGGTGCTTAGGGCCAGGGTTTAGTGGTGGGATGGCAGGGTTAGGGGAACGGTTGGGCTTGATGAGCTTAAAGGGCTTTTCCAACCTGAATGATTCCATGATTCTATGATCATCTGAGATGAGCCCAAGTGATAGAAACCTTCACCCAGATCAGCAAGCCCAGCTGGCTAGCAAGACCGGGGGAAGGACCTGTACGTGCTGCTGATGTACTGATGCCTTTGAAAGCTGAGTGGCAAGTTGCTTAGCTCTCCTTTGGCTCTACCTGAAATACGCTGTTTCTAATACAATTTTTTGCAGTGTTTATCAGAATTATCCAAAATAATAGGTGAACCCTCACAGCAGCCCTCCCACCAGCCCCAGCAAACATGTCCCTCCTGCAGCAGGGCAGAGCTGAGCCGGGAAGCCCCTCGATGAGCCAGGGGCACGGGTGATGAAGCCTTCAGCCAGGCCTCCACGTTCCGTTACTGAGTGCTCGGTGCCAGGGAATTTGGACCAGACCTTTAAAACATCAGGTGTTGGCTATGGTGAAAAGTAAGATATTGCCCTTGTGGGAGTATCGGCGTGAATTAAGGCACTGAACTCTTGTATTTGGTTATGAGGTGGGTAGGGAAGCATCAGAAAAAGTTATGTGAGACCTGCCAAAGAGATCAGATTTATCCTCCATAACCTGACGGCGTAGAAGGGGTCTTGTAGCATTGTGTTCCCAAGTCTGATCCCCACTGGCCATAAAAACCCACCTGCCACCAAAGGGAGGAGATGAAGTGTTTTTAATAAGAAAATAAGCCTTTGCAATGCGCTTCTAATTGGATCAATTTTTCCTTTATTACACAATCTTTAAAAACCACACACATATGTATAACCAGACAAGCTCTTTCTCCAGGTAAGAGAGCAGAAGCCAAACGATTTCATCACAGTCCTTAATTACTCCATTTCATCTCGTTTGGCAGACGATCACAACATAGTGTAGGGGCACCACGGCAAGAAATACAGCTCTGCAAAATCATCTCGCAGTCACTTTTGAGTTTTGTCGGGGTACGTGCATCCCCTGGGCAAGGGACAGCAGGTTTTCTTACTCCCTTTTCTGCCTGAAACCCAAGCCCAGCAGAAGAGCCGCAGGTGACACACACCCCCAGGTGCCGATCGCAGTGTCCCGGCCCACCGGTGCATCGCAGGGCGGTGTTATTTTTCCTGGATCTCAGAGTGAAAACCAGATGACAGACGCTTTGTTTGAACTGTGTAACCAGGAACAGGCTGGGGTAACCAACTGCTCAGTTTACCAGACCAGCTTTTATGTCCCTTCAAGCACTCCAGGAAATGTTATTGCTAGTAGCGTGATGTTTATTGCAAAAAAAAAAAAAAAAAAAAAAATCCATTGGAACAGCAAATGACAGAGGTACATATTATCACAGATAATATTGCTTCAATTATTCAGGTCCACGGTAGCTTCCTGCTTGGAGCAGTTCTTAGGAACAGGAGAAATGTTTAAAAGAGATCAGTAGGAGAGGAACTGCCATTACCATAATACTGGAAAAAATGCCTTGAGTTACAATGTAATTAACTGGAAGGGCCCAGTAACACTCGTCGTCTCCTAAAAACATACATGCAAGATGAGATCAGCTCCCCAAATTGGTGTTATGTACCTTAGGCAAGTGCCCCCTCCCAGCCAGGAAAGAGAAGCAGAGAATGTAAATAATTATGTGCAAGTTGGTAGCCTTGGCAAACACATGGGGGAGGGAAGGGGGGGTTCGGTTCCCTCGGGCTCCCTCAGCTCTGTCTACCACACCAGTGTCTTAGCTCCCACTCCCTTCCCTGCGAGCTTTTTTCCAGCAAATTATAGCGAGAGAAATAGGAAGCTGCCCTGATGGAGGCACACCTCCATCACCCAGCAGGGTGGTTGTTGTGGTTGTTGTGCTGGCCCTCTTCAGCGCTTTGGCTGAGCAGAACAGGGAGAGAGAAAAAAAAACAAACAACAAAACAAACCCTAAAATCTCATCAAAATCTGCTCCCTGCACTGCTTCTGCAAACCCTGTAACTGCCAAAGAACTGGCTGGAGCAGCAGCGGCTCTGAAGCCTATTTTCCTTTGCTGTTTCACTAGGGGAAAGTATATGGGAGCTTAAAAAAAAATCACCTGTTGCACACATGTTGTAGCACAAGCAGCAAACAATTTGCCGTAGCATGGCAGCCACCATAAAATCAGCTTTTATATTGTCTGTCGTGCCCCCAAATTTGCAACTACGTTGTTGATAGCAACAAATAAATGCACTGCAGTGTAACTATTATCTGTGGCAGATTAACATGCTACCACTGTGCCCTATTTAAATGCATCTTTCCTTCAATAAACTATTCTAGGCGAGCAGCACCACACTGAGGTACACATTTATCAGCCAGGAGAGTAGCACTGTGGGGGCCTTGGTTCACACAGCTGCAGTTTTGTGCTTCATTTGGCCCAAAGCCGTGATGAACATGAACTCTGGTGCCTGCTGGTGCCGTTAAAAAAAAAAATAAAATCTGAGGAATGTAGTGTTTTGCTGTGCAAGGGAAAAAAAAGGCAATGCACCGATGGACGTGCTTCCAAGTATTAAAAAATAAAAGGGAATCAGTTGTGTCGCCCCCATGCCCACCTCAGCAGTGAGTACAAAGTGCAGGTGGTTGGAAACCTATTGCTAAATGCGATGGGCTGGAATGCAGAAGAGAGAAGTGCAGGTGAACACACAGTATGTTACATTTAATCTCATTTACTGCAATCTCCCGGTCTTACTCCACCAACCCCCCTGCCCTGAAGCTTCAGATACCAGACATACCTTCCAAAGACAATTTCCAGGATACATTTAATAATAAAACAGCAGTATATATCAACTGTAGGTTCCCTCTTTTTTTTTTTTTTCCCCGTCCAGCCCCCTCCCTTTTTACCCCCTTCTACCTAGCAGAAGTCTTAGCGGTACCAAAACCCCTGTTGCCATCAGAGGGCAGTTCTCAGGCTCAGCACGGTCTCCCATGATTGCACAGTACTCACTTCACACTGAACAGACACGGTTCACAAATGGCACGACAGGGCGATCTCCTGAATACCAGTAAAACAGAGAGAGAAAACCCTCCCTCGTCAGTTTGAAAGTAAAGCTCCATCTCCCCGCAGTTTAAGAGGGCTATTTCGTTTTATGCAGTGTTGCAATCAGAAATTGCTTTCTCTAGTAGTTGCCCAGACAACTGCTACCCAGTTCCTTGCGAGTACCACAGCGAGAAGAGGATTGCCTCTCTAGTCCTCTAAGGGAAGGTGATTTAGAGCAGTCAGTCAGTGTTTATGGCACAAAGAAAGACACAATGGTTGAAGCTGGAAGTGTAGGAGCTGTGGCGAAAGGAGGTGAGAAGGTTTATGGAGTGACCAGTCATTTAGCAAGGAACCAATACTCCAGAAGGATGGATCCTTTCCCTCACGCTTGTTCTTTTTTATTGTGTGGATATAATAAAAAAAAGAAGAAGAAAAAGCAGACTACCACCACATAAGCTATTTTGTTTCTACACACAAAACTTGACGGCTTTTCTGCCAAACCCCCTTCGGTTATGGCACAATCTTCTTGAACGCCTAACGCCAGTTCCCATCAGATTGCAATGAGGCTGGAAGAATCTCTGCTGCCAAAAGGGGCTTTAACCTAGAGACGTGCCTTTAAGGGGTGGAATATCTTCTCAGATGGTAACTGTAGATCTTAATGCAATGATCCCAGCAGTCCAGCACCAGCAGCTGCCCTTTGGGAGTAATAGCGATACCGACGGGACAGGTGAGTCCTTCCCGGATTAAGATATTATAGCCACCTCCTTTAGGAAAATGCAGGATTTCTTTACGGCTGCTGTCAGCAACAATGAGGTCTCCCCTGGCATCGACACACATGCCAGCGATGCACCTGAAATCCTCATTTTCGGAGAAGAAGTGGCTAATCTGGCGTCCCAGCTGTCCATCTGGGCTGACAGAGCCAATTGAAAAGCCTCCTTCTAAATGGTGTTCGTACTGCCGGTTTTCCAGGTTAAGCCCCAGCCCTTGAGTAAAGTATATGGTCCCTTCAGCATCGCAGGTGACAAACTTGGGGCGCACTGCGCTACATAAGCAACTGTACTTCACTACCCCCACGCCACGGTCCACCGTGAAACACCAGAGTTTCCCTCCTTCCACGTCGGTCACTACAAACTGCCCAGAAGGCAGGGCGGCAATGCCCCAGGGCTTGCTCAGCTGGCTCCGGTGACACGCCACGCAATGGCCATCCATGGTGTAGACTTTGACAGAGTTATCGTAGCTGTCGGTCACACCTATCAGGCCGTGGCAGTTCATGGTGACAGAAAGGGGAGTCAAATTGGGCAAGTCTGCTCCAAGGAAACTCAATACAAAACTATCGATCCCGCTAGGGCTCCGTCGGATCTCCTTCAGAAAGCCCTTGCGGGTAAAAACCTGGATTCGGAAATTGCCTCGGTCTGCCACAAGCACCTCACCTTGCAGGGTGACGTGTAGGCTGACAGGGAGATTAAACATCCCTGGCAGGCTGCCCTTAGAGCCCATCTTCTTGATGAAGTGACACTGCTGGATGCTCGTGGCTGCTTCAGGCATCCTTGGCTTGGCCGGTGAGGAGTTCGGCGTGCAGCTGGCCTCTTCTTGCACCAAGTCAGGCTCCCTAAATGACGCTGATGAGGATGCTGCAGTTTCCATGAGTGATTCCTCCATGTTAACGGTCCGGGGTTTCTTCACCACCTGCCCAATCTGCAATGGTCCCACGTGGCTCACCTTAAGGAGTTCAACCTCTTGAAGAGTCAGCTCCCTTGGGAGACTGTTTGTCAGTTCTGGTTCTTCCTCATCTGCTGCCTCCTCCAGGAGAGCTATATCTCCCTGCTTTATTTTGGCAAGGAAGTAGTCACAGCGAGACATTATCTGCACTTCTGCTAAATTCAGCAGGTAAGCTTGCTCCTCCATTACCTGATTGTTTACCTTCTCCACTTCAGACAAAGAGGTGGTGAAGAACTTGCGTGACCTGGCCAGTTCTTCCTGGATCTTGCGCTCTTCTTTGCTGTAATCTTGCAGCACTGCTTTGTATCTAGATTGCAGGTCTCTCGAAACACCCTCCAGGGATGCTTTTCTTTTCTGCAGATCACCCATGAGCTCCCGAAGTCTGGCAAGTCTCGTCCCAAATTCCCTCCTACGCTCTTCAGCAGCCTCTTTGATAACAATGACTCTATGCCCTTGGGGCACGTGTGATGTCTCCTTGCACGGCTCACATAAAACCAAGCTACAGCTCTTGCAGAAGTGTCTGGGCAACCTTCTCCCACAGACCTTGCACATGAGAAGACCCACCACTTCCCCCAGTCCGGCGGTGTCAATGATCTTCAGCACAGTAAGATTGTCAGTCAGCTGAGCTAAGTTTGTGATCCGTGTGATTTTGCTGCAAAAGGGGCAGCGTATCCCATTAATGCTGTTTGCTAGGAGCTTCTCCAAGCACTGTTTGCAGATGGTGTGCCCGCAGTGCAAGAGCTTGGGTCTCAGGTGCTCCTCTGTGAAGGACTCCATGCAAATGGGGCACTCCAGGACCTCTCGGAGTGCATCCGAGTTGAGATGAGGGGCAGCAGCCATGGCTTTCCAAGGCAGCTTTAGCTGGTGCAAAGTCTTGTACTCGCATCTATTCCAAGGTGCTCCGATTCTGTCCAGAAAGGAAAAAAAAAGGAAATGTGATTTATGTCATCACCAGTACCTACATATACAGGCAATGTACTTCTGATTTATCATCCAACCCTGGAAAAAAGAAGCCCAGCTAGCTTTTCCACATTTGGAAAGGATGGATTAGTCATAGCTAATCTCAGAGTGGGCAAATTCCAAAACTAACTTGCAGCTCCTAGCGCGATGAATTGTTCACTTGCAAAATTTATAAGTAGAACTGAAAGAAGTGTAATGGCAGCAATGAGGAAGCCAAATAGATATTGATGACTGAATCATCTCCTCATGGTGCCCATCTCCCGCTGCCAAGCCTCCGAGTTTACATAATTTACTGAAACCCAGGGAGATTAAACCAAGCATTCAAAATGTTGTGCATCAAAAGAGGAACCAGATGGTGCTATGCTTTAGGACATTAATACATCACCTCTGGAGACCTGCATTCAGATGTGACATCAGATACAAACGAAATAAATGCGGTTGTTTTACTCTGCTTTTCTAGATAGCCAAAATAAATTTTCAAGGTTTCATATGTTTGCCAGAAAGTGAAACTAGAAGGAATGATTTGTCAGCTTCCACTCGTTTTGGGAATGGCTGTACATGCTGAAAACACCCAGCAAAGATTTTACGCCAGTGTATTTCATTAACCACTGCCATGCTGCATCGTGCTTCAGCATGCAAACTAAACACAGCTCGACGCGGCAGTGTTCTAGCAGGCGTTAACAGACAATTCCAGACATTCATTAATATAAGTGTTCACTACTAGTTCCTGAGATTAGCTTAACTGCATGTAATTTCTCCTTATTTCACAGTCTTGCAGCATTGACCTCATTCTTGCATTCTGGTTCAGTTTTATGCCACTCTGGTTGCTGTTCAGCTTCAATCCAGGTTTCTCCACCCTCACATCCCTCACAGCAGGGAACAGATCCCAGCAGCTCTCTTGCTAAAGCAGCCACCCATTCAAAAGGAACAGAACAGGGTTCACATCATTAAGTTATTATTCAGTAGACTGGGTTTCAATACCTTTGCTATTGCGTTGCTTAGCCATTAAAAGAAATGGGGAAGAAAACATTTCTTCTAGGGGGAGAGGAGGAGAGGGAAGTAGTTAGTCTTTCAAATGAAGAGACGGTGACAGAGGGATGTGAACAGACAGCTTTTTCTGAATAATGGCTGCATGCATGCAGCGCACTCGCTTCCCTGCTGGGTTTGCCTGCTTCATCCTCAGGAGCCTTTCAGACAGAAAGGTTCACTGTGTGTTCCAGTTTACCATTTGCTTGAGTGGAAGAAGACAACTGCAACCAAGAAAAGTTCTTTATGTTCACAGAGAGAAGGGAAAAAAAAAAATAATTTTCATTTATCAGCTTCAGTTCACAGTCCTTTAAAGCCCACATTTCAGGAAGGGATTCAGTGGCGTAGCAGAATCTCCAAGTACCGAGCTGGGATCTGATCCTCGGCTCGGCAGTGGCATGATGAGTGTCACAGCCCCGGCGCCCCGGGAGCAGCAGCAGCCCAGGCGCTTGCTGCCGCTGGCACCGAATACCCTTCCCTTTTATCCTTAGTGTGTATCTCAGCTGGGGAAGAAGAAGCCTGGGCACCGCCATCTAGATCAGAAACCTTCCTCTGAGGGATAAAAAAATCTGTATTTTAAAACGATTTTTAAAAATGAAACACAGGATACCAGATCCGTCATTCTTATGTTCCTTGGAAATATGTCAAAAGGCTGGCTTAGGGAAGGATGAGGGAGCAGCACAGACACCAGATACGCCAGAGAGTTACATAAAAAGCCACCTTTAAAACAAGTATTTTCATTAAAGAACAACGGCGGAAGGGGTTTTGTTTAGTTTTAAGTTAGGTTTGGTTTTGAGAAGGACTATTTGTACGACATTCTTTTCATGTATAACCCCCTTTCATCGGAATGCCAGCAGGCGCCTTAGTACCATGGAATTATTTTTACTGCTGCACTTTTATCTTTTATCTCGCACTCGGCCATGCCTCCGTGGAAGTTTCCATAACGGCGAGCGGTTCTTGCCTATCGGTCCCTCCCGGGGCAGTTCCTCCGACGCAGAGCTGGGCATGAGAGAAAGCCTCAGCCGAGGATCAAGCTATAAAACTCGGGAAATGTTGTGAGTTTGGTTTCCCTATATTGAAAAAAACCCTTCCTGCCATAGTTTCTCCTCACGCTGTTGTGGGCGAGGATGCTCGCCGAGACAACGAGCTTCCCCGCTCATGCACGGCTTGTGGCACCAGCGCGCCCGATGACAGGGTGAAGCTGCGCGCCCCGCAGCGTTCAGGGCAATATTTTGGTGGCGGCTACAAGCCCAGGCGGCAGCGCGCGGGTTTGGGGTTGTTTTGGGGGGGATCTCTGCCCGAAGCAAATGCCCGCAGCGGAGCCTCAGCCCCGGGCGGGGAGGCGGCGTGCGGGCTCCCGGGGGGAACGCCCGCTCTTGCGAGGGGCGCTGGGCTCGGTGCGGGGTCCCGGGTTAGCCTTCCCCCCCCCCGCAGCCCCCGCTATGCGCCCGCCGGTACCCAGGCAAGGCCCGGCGCGCCCGCGGCCTGAGGGGGCTCGGCGGGGCGGACCCACCGCGGCGCGGCCGCCGAGGAGCTCCCACCGGCGGGGAGCGCCCGGCCTGGCGAGGCGGCCCGTCCCCGGCGTGCCCCGCGCCGCCGCGCCGCCGTGACGTGTGCGCTGAGGCCGCGGAGCATGCCGGGAGGTGGAGTCCCGGGAGGCGGCCCGGGGCCCGAGCAGGGCCGGGGGCTGCAGGCCCCGGAGCAGGGCCGGCGGCCGAGCGGGGCCGGGGGAGGTGGAGGGGCTGCGGGGCGTCCCGTCCCGTCCCATCCCGTCCGCCGGGCGCGAGGTCGGTATGGGCAGGCGGAGGGCCCGCAGGCTGGTCTCGGGCCTGCCGCCGCCGGGGGCTGGAGCGGGGACCTGCCCGCCCAGCGAGCTCCCGGGTCGGCCAGGCTCCGTCCTGCAGCTTGTGCCGTAGCTGCTTCGATCGAGGAGGGTTAAAAGGAAAAAAGGAAACAGAAACACGCTTGCTTTCTTTTTGTTTGTTTATTACATGCAGTTTTATCGCACACAGGTTGGTCTGCACCCTTTCCCTGGTCAGCCAGTTCTGCTGCCCCAGCAGCCCCTTCCCCTGCCTTCCCCTTCTGCTTCCCCTTCCCCTTCCTTCCTCCTCTCTTTTCCCCTTCCCTCCCCTGTGATGGGGTCCTGCGCGCCTGTCAGCTTTTGCGTCACCAATTGAAAATTTGTCTTTCTTGGTCCATTTCGTAAACTGTGTTGGAGCAGCCTGTGGACTCCCAAGACAAAAAGGACTATTTTTAGGTAGGGAATAACAAATGTAATCAGTTGATTGGGCAACGCGCATAAATATTGTCAGTGAATAGATAGACAGCTGCAGTTGCTTCTGCAAGGACTTGCTCAGGGTGCGTCCTGGTTGCTGTTAATTCCTTTCCCACAGCGGCCCCGATTCTGCCCGGGTGGGCAGCGGTCGGTGCAGCTGCTGTGGCGCAGGCAGGAAACCATCGGTTTGCGGGGAATGAAGCAGTTACAGGATTTGCCCTCGATCAGAGGGGAGCTTGAGTCGCCTGGTCATTGGCCTCCTCCACTCATGCCTGGGAGGTAGCAAAGGATGGCATCTCCATTACACCCCCGCACGACTAACGACTAGGAGTCATTAATCATAGAATCAGTCATTTTCCTCCTGCCTCTTCCCTCCTCCTCCTCCTCCTCCTCCTCCTCCTCCTCGTCCCTCCAGCCTTTGTTTCTGACCTCTCCGCCCATCAGACGGGCTCTCATGCTGCCTGCAGGCTGGAAGCAGTAGCCGGAGGCAGGGGTTTCGCCACTGGACCGCGGCTCTGCTCTGCCCTGGCGTTTCTCAGGGTTGTGCTGCTGTAAGGGCCATCAGCAACTCTGGGCCTGCTCCAGCTCGGCTTTCACTCGGCCATTGTGAGACGGTTTAGGGGTGGCAGAGAGACCAGTTTTACTGTGACCCCATGGGGCTGCATAGCGGGTTGGGAAATGTCAGGGCTTGGGGCTGCCTCTGTGGGAACAGGGAGAAGCCCAGGCTTGGGCAGGCAGGTCTGGGTGATCCATGTCCTTCACACACCAGCAGTGCCATGGCTCCGGTGCCGCCAGCAGCACTGCTGGTTGCAGCGGCATGCAGGCAGTGTCCCGCAGGCAGGGGATGCTTGCAGGCTGGTGGGCGGGTGGAGGTCGGGAGGCTCAGAGGAGTTTGCTGCCTGGGGAGGAGGCGAGCCCTCAGATTAACCGTTTCCCTAAACCCTGCCTGTGGCCTCTCCGCCTCATGCCCAGGGGGGAGTGCGGCACAGGCGGCACCGTGCCAGCAGTTGTGGGACCATGCCCAGATATTTCAGCGAAAGCTGCAGCACATTTCCAGTGTTGTTTGTTCGCTTGCTTCAGCAGCTACCAACCAATGTTGAGGAAAGCGCTAACATAATGCAGCAATTCTTGCCACCTTCTGTTTTTGGTATTTTTTCTACCTTTCTCTATTTAGAATAGAACAGTTCAGTTGCAAGGGATCTACACCTGAGTGGCGATCAGGAGCAGCATGGATAAGCAATGTGCGCAGTGGATGTATTCAAAGGCAGAGAGAGCAGATAGATGCAAAGCCTGACCGGGGTTGCAAAAGAGAATGAGTGAGATTTACCGTCTCCTCTTTCATGCTGTGCTTCAGGCCCTGAGCAGCAAAACTCGGTGGGACCGCCCTGGGCCCCAGCGGTTCCCTGGGGGTGTTGCTGTGCCCAGGGAGGGGACAGGGGTTTTCTCCCAGCATCACCAGGGAAATGTTCTTTTGGCCCCTGATATATTTTACAGTGAATAGAAGTGGACGTTAACATTGAACCAGGGTGGTCTGGCAGATTTTGTGAGGACCTACCTGAAAATGAATAGTATGATGAAAAAATAATGGTAGGAATAAGAAAATAAGCTTTTAATGCATCCTGGAGAGAAAACAAAGGACTCTCTGGATTTGGTTAGAAGTCACAATGATGAGCTGATGATGTTACCCAGCATGTTGGAGTATGGGACCCTGTGCCATGACGAGGAAGGACGGGGAGGCTGTGAACCCAGACCCCCTGGCAGAGTGGCATGTCCCGAGGGGCTGCCCCATGCTGGCAGCCATCCAGCCGGCAGGGCTTGGTAGGTTTTGGACATCCCGTGGGAAGTGGGCATGTGGGTGCGGGGCGGAGGCCCGGGGGGTTTGGGGGTCAGGAGCCACCCTTGCGGGGCCGTAGTGGCTCAGAGGCAGGGGGGTGAGCACTGAGATGCTGCTGAGGGTCGGGTGAGCAGGGCAGGGCTTCAGCTGCTCGTCCGGAGAGAGCTGGCATGGGCAGTGGGTGGCAGCAGGGACCATGCAGGGCTCTGCAGAGCTGGTTCCTTTAATAAAGTGAGCTTACTGGTGATGCCTGCACCGTTCCCTTTTATAGCGGTTTATTGGTGATCTCTAAAAGCCCTCCTGGCTTTTTTTTCTTAATATCACTGCCTTGCAAGTCTGTGAATGTCTCACCTGAAGCTGAAGTTACTGCAGAGTCAACTTGCGGGCAGAGGAGGTGGTCTGCCTTTGGATTTCTCCCTGCTGGTACCTTTGGGATCAGCCCCAGGGCAGGGGGGCTCCCATGGGCAGGCAGGGGCCACGAGCACCACGGTGCGGCTCTGTGCCCACTCCTTGTGGTTGGGTGTTGGGGCACTCAGAGTCCCCAGGGTTCTGTGTTTAATTGTGTTATGTTAATCGGCTGGGAGCAGGGGTCTGAGCATCATCAGCAGGGAGAGGGGGGTTTGCAGGGGGAGGCTGCCAGGAGGCAGTGACAGGCAGGCAGCCGCCAGTGTGGGGGTCTCTGGACATAGTGGGGGGGACAGGGGTCACAAACCAGCACGTTCAGGAGATTATCTCATGTTGGTATTCGGGGTGTTACGCACTGGGGGTGCCAGCCTCATCTTTCCCAGGCATGGGGCTCCCCGAGGGCTGAAGCCCGGGAGGTCCCCGCAGAGGGGCCATGGGGTGACTGCAGCAGAGCCAGCGGTGGCCCATTGGGTCCTCATGGACCACCGTGGCCACAACTGCCCCGCACCCATGCCAGTGGCAGGGCCCCACGCATCCCACAGCTGCCCTGGGGGGCTCGGCGGAGGTGTCCCACTGCCACACGCCTGCGGTTGTGTGCAAGCCCCCAGCGTGCACGCTCCTGGGGTCTGCGCTCGTGTGCTGCATCCCTCCAGGACAGGCTGTAGTCATGCCTTCAGCCAAGCTTCCCGCACAGGATGCCATGCCACGGGACGGCTGCGTTCCCCCAAAAGCAGTTCCAAGGTGAGCTCTCCCTTGCCCCAGCCGGCGTGTGAGCCCTGGGAGCCTGGGCATTGCTGGCTGCTCGGCGGTTCGGCACGGCCGGCCTGAGCCGCTGCCGGTGCAGCATTTCCCGGGTAGTGGCAGGGGCGGGCACCACGCTTCTCGTGCATGTGGATGCATGTGACAGAGCAGCACTGCTGGCTCACCCAGACACCGCACCCCCCCCTTCCTCGCAGCGCCACGCAGCGCTTGCCCATCACTAACAGCGGGCAGCATTAAATCTGCCCGAGCTCTTTGTAGACCTGTTGGTTACTGCACTGACAATATCTCACTGCAAGAGAAATTCCTAGGCAAACACATCTATTGATTTTCTTTCTAACTCCCTTTCGATGGATTTGCCAACGAGTCGGGTATTATTATTCCACCAGGTCATAAACGGGCAGCCTGTGCCCGCGGACATGGACAGGCTGTAAATCCCCACTGCCCTGCCCGTGGTGGCACTAGGTCTGTCCAGCTGGAGGGTGGTGTAAAGGGGAGGTGGACCAGAATTACATCTTCCTTGTGTGAAATGGAAAACCCAGGTCCTAAGTCAGGCCCAGCTGAGCAGCCAGTCAGTGTCAGCGGGGTTAACCTGCGGAGCCTGGAGGAATCCCTACCTGGGTCTGTTCCTGACGTTCCCTCTATGGCTTCAGCTGGAGAGCCTCCTCCTCTCCTTCTTCCAAGCTTTTCTGCTGTTGAAGAGCTACCACATCCTACCCCTGATGTGGCTGCATTCTTGTGATAAGTGGAGTGATTCCCAGTTTTGGAATGACTTGGGATCTTTCGGAAGAGGCGCTGTATAAAATGCTGGACGACTAGCAAACCCATTGTCTTCTGGGAGCTCTCAAGACAAAATAGCACTCCGATACAAAAAAATTAGGTATTATGCTATTGTTATTGTTATAGTAGTGGTGTTACCATGCTCCCCTCTTGTCCAAGCACTAGGAGGTGCTGCTGGTAACACTGGAAGCGTTTCCCTACATCTGCAACTGCTGCATCCCGCGCAGGGACCTCTGTGTGCTGTGCAGGCAGTCACCTCGTGCTGTGGGGTTATTAAATCCTGGTGGAGCACAGAGCCAGAGCCAGGCACCCCGACGGGCGAACGGTACCTCTGCACCCCCTGCGCTGCTCATCCTTCCTTTCTTACGCAAGGCTTGACGCTTAGCGGAAGGCTGTTACTGTCTTTGTTTTGTTGTGTTGTTGTGTTGGGTTTTTTTCTTTTTTTTTAATGTATTTCAGACAAACAAACTAATAACTCCCACAAGTTGCCGTGATGTGTCTAACCACATCCGTGGCGCTGTGCTTCCAAACAGATGTTGCCAGGACTCAAGCGAGTCGCCAGCAGCATTAGGAAAGCATGTTCAGATGCAAGGGCTGATAAGGAATCCCTCTATCCTCGCTGCTGCTGCTCTGCAGCCCCTGCAGCCAAGCCTCATCCTCCTGCCAGAACGGGACCTTTGGAGCACCCTAGCAGCAGTCACCTGCAAAGCCCTTCCCTGGCAGCCAAGCAGAGGCTTTGCAAAGAGCAATCTGAGTGCCCTGGGAGCTTATGTAGTTCTGCATGGGGCTCATACAATGTGGACCTGATTGCTAAAGCTGGGTTTACTTACTCTGGACTGGACCCAGCTTGCAGAGAAGACAACGGGAGTGTTTCTGTTGGCTTCGCTGGCAGCTGGAGGTGGCATTGTGACGGTACATTGCAGGGTCTGGTTCTGATTCTCTCCAGTCCAACGGCAAAAACTTCCTTTGACTTCATCAGGAATAGGGTTGGGCCGTCCATATTTTCGTTCGAGAGAAGCCAGTCAGCTGGGCCTCCGAGCTGACAAACGCTGTACAGCCACTGGGTAATAAAAGCCAGACCGAGCCTCCAGGAATATGCGGGGTTTCTCCGGTTCACTGTCGGGGTTGCTGTGGGGAGAGTGGGCTGGCACCCGAGCCCCCTCCTTGTGCACAGGCAGCTGAGCAAATAACTAAAACTCATCTCAGAGGGAGGAGGGAGGGAGGTCGAGGGACCCTGCTCCCTCCTCCCTGGGCTACAGTTGCAATGGCAGGCCCAGGGATAAAGGAGTGTGGTTTGGGGGGAAATACCTCCCAGATCTCAATAACTCCTCTGTGAGGTGCCACAAGTGGTGGGCAATGGAGGTGGGAAGAGAAGGAAGCACAGGCTCTGTCAAGGAAATCACCAGCTTTCTAGGGATGCGTGCAGTCCTGAAGGCACGTGGAGCTGATGCTTTCCATCCCCCGGGCAAGCAGAGGAGGTACAACAGCCCTCCACGCTGTCCCTCCCCGGCCCCGGAGGAGCTGGCAGGGTGTGCGGCTGGCACTCTCAGGTAGGTTATAAGAGCAGAAATGGGGTGATTATTTTGTTAGGACTGTACTTAAGTCCCTAAAGCTCGTTCCACAAAAGCTACCAGGAATTGCTATCCAGTGCTGATGACTTCCAAGTGCTCGTCTGGATAAGAGCTGGCAATTTGGCAGTGAAGCCTGTCTCCCTCTGCTGAGCCACGTCCTATTTCATTTTCCTCCTTTGGAGTTACACCCAGAGCCTTTTTGGTACAAGGGAACACCGTGCATCCACTGCCAGCACACTGAAGCTCGGCTGCAGTAACCCCTTACGGACCCAAGAAGCCAGTCTGCAAAGCAGTCCTTTTCCCCAAAGTGACTGGAGCTTCCACTGTTATAAAGGGGATTAAATGCAGATAGCCGTTCCCACCTTACCTGTGAAGTCTGCTCTGCTGACGAGCCTGCCACGAGTCGCCAGGCTCCCCGGTTAATCTGCTGTTGCTGAGGATGTGGCTGCTATGGAAGGGGAGCTGTGCTACTCACACGGTTTTCTGCCTTACTTTATTTGCAGACTTTACTCTTCCCCATGTGCGGCTCCATTCGGTGACTGCTGCTCCTGAAATGGCTTTGCTCCATCTGGATTTCCTTCAGGAGAAAGGAGGAACCCTCACTTTCATGCCAGTCCCTTTGGAGAACTCTTGAAACCATCTTCTCCGCCACCCTGGCGGCAGTGCCCTTCCCTGGGAGGGACTGGGCAAAGGAGGCAGCGGGTGGTGCAGGATATGTTGGACCAGCTCATGTTCATTTTCGTCCCTTGCTAAAGGGGCTGTCTTGGCAGAGCAGATGCTGGAGGACAGCTCTCCTTCTTTAGCCCACCATTTGCAGGGAAGCCATGTCCTCTCCTTCCCCAAGGTGACGTATCTGGTGGACCACCACTGCACAGAGCTTCAGCTATTCCCAGATGGGGCAGCTAATGCAAACACTCGAGTCTAAGCTCTTGCAGCTGCATTAGTTGGGTTGTCCCTCAGCACGAGGCAATGCAGGGAGACTGTTGAGTGCACAAGCTGGGTGCCCCCGGAGCTAGCACTCTCCTGCAGAGGAAAATTCTTGCTCAGAGATTTATTTTACTCCTTACTTGCCTCAGGTTGCTGCTTGCGAACATAGACTGTACCTGAGGAGGACCAAGGGAGGTTGCTCTTCCTGCTTATTCATCCCATTCCTTACTGCTTGTTTGTACTCAAGGAGCACCTGAGAGCACAAGCACTGTGTGCACAGGCATCGCGTGCCCTGTGCTTCATCGCAGGGAGGATGGGTGACATGGGGAGACGCACAGAGGAGATAGCTTGGAACGGAGCCTCCAGCAAGACATTCCCAGACCAGCACTCCAGCAGCTGGACCATGCTGCCCATCCAGCCTGGGCTGCATCCAGATCTTCTTTCAGGTGTTGGTGGAAGCCTGTATGTGTGATTTGAACAATGATTGTCAGAAAGCCTTTTAGAAAGGCTTGCAACTGTGTGCCCCATCTCCAGACAAGGCTTAGCTAAGCTTAGGCTAAGCTATAGCTTGCATTAAGGACACATCCAGGCATTTGGTGCCAGTGGTCTATAATTCTTAGCTATAAAGCCAATAATTCAGGAAGGAAGGTTTGATGTCCTATTGGCAATCATGAGATGACTGATTCTATTTTCTCTTCAGCTCTATGTTCATGTTCTCCCTTAAAGCACGGCTCCAAAATGTCCTTCCCCACAGAGGACTGCTGAAACCACTGTTTGAGCTCTTGTGAAGAAGCTTTGCAGCCCAGAAGCGTCATTGCCATCTCCTCCTTTCTTTTCTAAATGTAGTTCAGTAGTGATGTTAAAAAAAAATGTTATCCAGAAGTGAGCAGAGGCTCATGGTATCGCCTTGTAGCTTCGCTCTTGCTAAGCCACCCAGTTTCTCGTGGCTTTATGGCTTTCACTTACAAGGCTTGATGTTGCCTAGAGCTGCTCTTCCAGAAAATAATCTCTCTAAGACCCAGCTCCAACTCTCCGTGTCTGTGTACACCAGTGTCTCCTCAGATGTTGAGACATCTCCTCACAGCCTTGTTTTAATTTATCTTAGCAACTGTCCCCCTTTTATCCCACTGAAAGACAGGTTGGTTGGAATTTGCTCGTTTTTCCTGTGACAGCTTTGATCCTGTGCACAGAAGTGTTCTGACAGCCAGACATCAGGGCTGTCCCTATCCCAAAGGGCTTCGGGAGTCATGAATGAATACTGTGTTTACTTGTATTTCTAACTGGCGAAGTGCCTTGCCAGATCAGCTGCATGTCACTGCAAGCTGAGAACATTGAGACAGTCCTCATTCCTCTACAGCCCCTTCTTGGGACTGGGAGGTGGTTGTTGGAGGCAACAGCTATCCAGCTCACCATGTTGGGAGCCTCGTTTGGCCATAGGATGGAGAAAGGCTTTTCTTCTGTGGGTCTATCACCAGGTTATGAAGGTTGAGCCTTCATTCTTGGATCAACCCAAGAGGAGTGTCTATAGATAAAGAGTTTAGAAGCGTACAGGACAAAGGTGGGAGTCCTGGCTCCTTTGCTCAGGGTATCGCCACATGCGATGCTTTCCTTGTCCTTAGCAAGTGTTTGGGCCAAGGCAGAATGAAATATGGCTCTCTGGGTTTCTCTTCTTGTGGTTAAGACCACCAGGAAGTTTCACAGCGGGTTTTAAAGGCCCAAGTATTTCCTGAAAGCAGTGTTGACAGTTTGGTTTTGGAAACGCCTCCATCTATTCCCTGTGTGGTGAGATTGTTCCGGTACCCACTTACCCCCTCTGCCTCATCCCACAGTATAGTCTCTTTGCAGCCTCCTTTGGGTCCATGTCAGTTCCCCCCATAAAGACCCAAAAGAGAGACCACAGGGACCAGAGAGGGCTGGCGTTGGGGTGGAGATGAGGGCACTGAGCTCTTTGGCTGGGTCACTTTGGAGATGTTTCTCTTTGGCAGGGAAGATAAACTTGGGTGGTTTTGTTTCATTTTGAAGTCCAGAAAGTGAATATGCAAGTTACAAAAAAAGGAAGCTGGAAATGCTCGCACTTTCTACCCACTCCCAAGCAGTGACCTGGAAGTCCTGTTTTTCCCCTTCTCTCCTTGACCTTTCTGGTTTCCCACTCCCACCTGGCCTATACCTTCAGCAGCTGTGTTTATCCTGGCTGCAGCAAAGTTTGGGTTTGGGATGACTGTGCTGAGATTTATTTAACGTTGTTTGGTTTCTTCCCTCTCCCTAAACTAGAAACAACCGAGCTTGGGAACAAGAAGGAGTTGAAATCCATGCCCTTCATCACCTATCTCTCGGGCCTGCTGACAGCACAGATGCTCTCTGATGACCATCTCATCTCAGGTGTGGAGATTCACTGCGAGGAGAAAGGGCGCTGCCCATCAACTTGCCATTTGTGCCGGCGCCCTGGCAAGGAGCAGCTCAGCCCTACGCCGGTTCTGCTGGAGATCAACCGAGTGGTGCCTCTGTACGCTCTGATCCAGGACAACGACACCAGGGAGGTGAGTGAGCTGGTGATGGACGAGCTCCACCACTATGATCCTGCCATAGTTGCTTCTCAAGTCTGCCTTCCTCAGGCTCTGCATAAATGCTGAGTTTCCCAGAGTGGGGCAGTGGTTTTGTGTACAGGGTTGGTGGGGAATGTTTCAGGATGGTGTCAGTGGTGGAGCTGGCAGGTCCTGCTGCCCACCACCTACAGCCCTTGCAGACCTGTGTCTCCCTGCCTTTGGGATGGTGAAGGCAATGCTGTGAGCAGCCAGGGCCACAGCCGTTCCCGTCTGCAGCAGACACCGGCATGCAGGATGCGTCCTGCGGAGGGGGTCTAGGAGCCAGGCATCAGGTCAGTCTTTCACTCCTGGCTCCGAGATCTCAGCCGTAGCTGCTCAAGGGATGGCCAAA
This sequence comes from Gorsachius magnificus, assembly GCA_034008185.1. Lineage (NCBI taxonomy): Eukaryota > Metazoa > Chordata > Aves > Pelecaniformes > Ardeidae > Gorsachius > Gorsachius magnificus. Next base: position 9,085,339 of record CM067094.1, read on the forward strand.
GCCCTGCAGGGCTCCAGCGTGGCTTTGCAGAGCACTGGTGTGGAGGGAGGGAGTAGCCAGCCTCTCGGGGCAGCCTGGCAGCCACAGGAGGTCACTGTTACTCCAGGAGGGACCAGCCAAGCTGGAGGTCACCCTTCCCTGGGGCTGGGCTCCTCTCCCTCCTGTGAGAACTTCCGCGTTAATCCTATGGAGACTGATTTCCCATTTTCTCGGTTCGCTGCTGCCCCCCCCTGCAGCCCTCTAACCCTGAGTCCAAAATGACAGACCTGCTTAAAGTCACTTATTAGCACTGGGCCTGCACTGGATTAAGATGCCTGGGCTGAGGCAGTGCGCGACAGCCATGAGTGGGACAAGGGGGCTGCGGGTGGGGAAGCAATCCTAGCACGTGGAGGTGAGACCACCAGGAATGATGCTTCACCCCCTTCCCAGATCCACGGGCGAAAGAGACCCTGTGCTTCTGGCACCCATGTCCCTTATGGGGACTGTCCCTCCTTGTCTGCCTCTTGATCTTGGTCCTGCTTTCCTATCTATCAACCCTCCTGGTTCTTCCATGCAGCCATGCCTGACTTCCATACCTTGTTTCCTCTCTTTCCAGCTCTTTTCCCCAAACTCCCTTTCTCCCACTATTTTCTCATCCTGTGTCCTTTCCCCACCCATGCCTGCTCTTCCTGCTGGGCAGTTCTTGTGTAGATACTGACCTTGACCTGCCTTTACCAGCATGTCCAAGGCGGTGCTGGGATGAGGCATTGCAAGTACAGGGAGAGCAGTGGGAAAGTTGGGTTTTCTTCAGGCAAGACAGACATGCTTCCCAGCAGCGGTCTGCAAGACGACCATCCCTTTTGGGGTACGAGAGCGGGGAAGGGGTAACAGCGAAAGCAATCAGAACCCAGCAGGATCTGGGGGATCTCCATGGACCCTGCTCACCATCAGCTCCCCTTCCTAGCCCTGTGCCCAGGTGGCAATGCCGGCCCGGGGCCCCGGAGCCTGTGTTTCACCAGTAGGAGCCTCCTTCCCTCCCTGGCTCACGCGGAGGGCTGGCCCCATCAGCTGCAGCTGGAGGACAGCCCGCGTTGTGCTTTCTGCTGAGGCACTGGGAAAAACAGCAAACAAACACACACATACAAACAAACAAAACTCCAACACAGCAACCAAATGAGAAGCCCCAGCCATCTTCCAGAGGGCTGTGTTCAATGCATCCCTCCTCCTCCTCCTCCTCTCTCCACCTGCTCACCCAGAGGTGCTGGGGCACCCTGGGGACCCTCTCTGTGCAAGGGTGCGGCGTGTGAGTCTGCTCCCCTCTCACCCCAGGGTGCTTTTGAACAGTGGTGCTGGGCTTAGAGGTGGCAGGGTGAGGGATTTGGGCAGCTGAGGGATGGAGGATGCTGCCGGAGCGGGTGCTAAGGGGACACTGGGAGCTGGCAGCGAGCAAGGTCACCTGGCTCCATCCACAGTGTGTGGGGGGGGGTGGGTGTGGGGGCAGGTGGGTGCATCTTGCTGACCCCTGTCATGCCGCTGGACACCTCGTTGTTTGGGCTGTGGGTTTCTCTTGATGGCAGGCCCTCATTTCCCCCCTCCTCCCTCCCCCCTTGCCTGTCTCACGTCAGCTCCAGCACTTTCCTTTCCCCTTCTTGCTCGCTTCTTGAACCTTTATCTGATCTGCTGTCCTGCTTGTTCCATCCCTCCCTCCCCACCTTGCTTCTCCTTCCACCAGCCTCTCTGCTGCAGGATATTTATTTCTCTCCCTCCTCTCCCCCTGCTGCCCTTCAGTCCCAGAGGCAGGGATGACTCCCGGTGCCTGGTAGCTGTAATGCATTGCTGCCGGAGGGGCTCGCTGCCACCACGGCACAAACCTTGCCTGTAGGTTTTGCCTGGTGGCCTGGGCTGGGCAAAGCTGCACCCGCCTCTGCAGAGGTGATGGAGCTGATGGTAGCCATGCCCGTGCCCCAGGGAGGGTGGCTTGGTGTGGGGTTAGCGCTGCCTGTGTGAGAACGTGTCCCTGCACCTCTTGTGGCATCGTGAGCTCGGGGATGAGGGATGCCCGCAGGGGCACAGCCTTCCCCAGTGAATGAGGCAGGAGGGTGACCAGGAAAGGGCAGGGGTCTGGGGGCAGTGGGAAGCTGCCATCTTCATGAGGACATCACCCTGTTGTCAAGACCTAGCCGTGTGCCCTGGTCCCCTGCGAGCATGCCGGAAAGCCGCCGGCTTAAACTGCTTCCCTGCTCTGCTCACCAGGGTAGGCTCCCAAGGGGTGGGTGCTGTCAGGAGCATCTCATGTACGGTCTGGATGATGAAATGTCCTTTTTCAGCATCAGGTAGGAGGCCTGGGGGTTGTCCCAGGCACTAGCAGAGTGGCGTTTGCCGGTGGCATAAACAAGATTTGCAGATGCACGGGCTGAGCCAAGTCCTGCACCTCCGAGCGCAGCATCCACAGCTGAGCACTCCCCTGCCTGCTTTTCCCCTTTCATGTGGATAATAATCAATACAGCAAGTGCTGGCCTTAGGGAACTGCGAGCAGATCCCAATTCCCCCATAGTATTAAAAATATAATACATGTAAACATTTTGCATATGTGTCCCCATAGATAATCATGTACAGAAAGCAAGGTCAGTAATAAAGTGGATGCTAACGTCCATAAAGTTTGCTGAAAGTTTTCCCATAGAAGCCTAACAGCAGGGGTGAGGCAAAGCGCAGGTAAAGACATTTTGCCCGCTTCAGTATGAGTGGGTTTGCCTTTTCATCTGCCTCAGTGCAGTGAGTTACGTACTTCTTAAAATTTACAACTACTGCTCTGTACAAGGCCACGTTCTTGGTTGCTGATGATCTTGCCAGACTCTTAAGTGCTGGTGTTTAAATTTCTATGCTGGGTGTCTGCCTTGGGCTGATTTGCGATTTTTCTATGCGTGCGTGTTTGATTTCAGCTAAAACTGACCATTTCCAAGAGGGAGATTAGGTGAAAATATATTGCTTTGCCCATGTGAAATAAATTGGAAAACTCTTTATTTCCATGTCATTGGGAACTGCTGTTTTCTTCTTGCTTTGAAGCAAGGGCTTGAAATTCAGAAGGGCTCCAGGAGCCAGGTTTTGCCTTTTGCTGCCCAGGGAACGTTTGTCCAGAGGCATTTGTGCTGTGAGCTCAAGGCAGCCCTTGGCTGTGTGCGATTGTTGTGCCTGGGCAGGCTTAGGTTGGACATTGGGAAAAATTTCTTCCCCAAAAGGGCTGTCAAGCACTAGAAGGGGCTGCCCAGGGAAGGGGTCGAGTCCCCATCCCTGGGGGTATTTAAAAGCCGGGCAGGCATGGTGCTTAGGGCCAGGGTCTAGTTGTGGGATGGCAGGGTTAGGGTAATGGTTGGACTTGATGAGCTTAAAGGGCTTTTCCAACCCAAACAATTCTATGATTCTACCAGCAGGGGTTTGGTCTGCCTCTGCCGTCCTGCTCAAGCATCACTCCTGCTCCCAGCATCTCGGCTGCCCAGAGCAGGGCACTGCCAGTTATCAATGGCCTCTCTTTTCCTTCTTGTGTGCAATGAAAACTTCACAGATTGACCTCCTGCTAGGAGGTGTTTCTGTTTCCCCCTGTGGTTTAATGGCATTGGTCGGAGAACTTGCACGGTCGCCAATAGCTGCAGCCTGGCTGGGGACTTTGGCAGTGCTGGGTGGGCAAGGAGCTTCCCAGGGTCAAGGAAATATGTCTGAAAGTCCAGGCACCTTTTGAATGGCTTTGTTGCATGGTTTTTTCATTGCGCTCATGGCTGGTGTGGCTGTGGCCAGAAGGTTTCACAGAGGAAGGACTTGCTGGAACAGAGGCAATGCTGGAGTCCTCTCCCCACTGGTCCCAGTCAGCCAGTGAGGTTAAACCAGTCCAAGTAGGTTTATAGCACTGTTGCTGTTATAGCTCCATCGCTCTTCAGTCTAAATGCTCACAATGTGAGTTGAAGAGATGTAAAGAGAAACTGTGACCTTGGCAGTGACTTCTGTGGATGTCTCTGGAACCTGCATCATATTTTGATTGGTGCCCTCTTCCCACATCTGTCTTCTGCTTCACTTGTGCTCTGCAGCAGTGCAGACACCACAGTGTGGTCAAAGCAGTGGTCCCTCCACTCCTGTGTCCAGATGAAGCTGGAGGAGATTCTCCACTGCAGGACTGTGGAAAAAAACTCCACCAGTGTCTGTGGCTGGCCAGGCCCAACAGCAAAGAGCTTAGGGTTAGGGTTTTGGGTCTTTCTGCTGGCAAAATGCCCCCAACACCTCAAGGGTGGGATGCTGTTGAGCACATGTGATGGGAGAGAAGAGAGATGTGGTGACCTTGGCTGGTTCCTTCTAGTGAACGTCCTGGAGCCAAAGGAGAGGAGAGCTGCACATCCCCCCAGCAAGGGTGCCAGGCTGTGGTGGCCTTCCTCCTCCACCATCAACATATTCCTGCCTGCCCTCACTCCATACTCATTACTGCTCAGCATAGCCCTGGAGTCCACCAAGGGGCACGGGCTGAGAGAGTGAGACCCCAGGTTTGATGGTTCTGCAAGCCTCCGTGTCCCCTGGAGTGGGCTGAGGGAAGGTGGGCCAAGCAGCTTTAAGTTTCTTTCTCTCCTAGCACCAGCCGGGGAGCAGCACTGAGACCTGGAAGATGCCTTGCACATGGGGAGCACCTTCGATGGGGATGCCCACAGTCATGGCTGGAGCCATGGTGCAGCTGTGGTCAGCAGGGGGGAGGAAAGGGGCAGGCACGTTCAGCAGTGTGGTCCCTTCTGTTTGTGGTCTGTTCCTTTGCCCCCACAAAACCCCCAAACAAATACAAAGCTGCTCCCGTGCAGCAGCTCGGCCAGCTGCAGAAGTGCTTAGAGGGTGGCGTGGCCAGGGGGGCTGAGGGAGGGGGCCCAGGAGAGATCAGTCTCGCTCCTAGTGGGAAAGGGACTCAAACCCCTGCTGTGTGTATTTAAGGAGACAAATGGACATGAAGCTTGGCTTTTTAGAAGACACTTAGGACCTTGATTTAATTAGAAAATTGAGTAATCTCAGCATTTGCCTGCAGCCAGGGCCTCCTCACAGCACACCCGACCCAGCCTGTGGTGTGGAGGGGCTGGGGGGCTTGTGGGGGGGCACGTCCCCATGCTGCTGTCGCTGTTGGCCTCGGCAGGAGCCCGGCGCCGGCTGGGACCCCAGGGGGGTTCTCGGTGGGAGCTGTTGAAATGCCTGCACATGGACCACAGTGTGCTTGTCCAGTGGTGTCCATGTGCCAGGGACCTGCAGAGCCCCTGTTGGGTCACCTGCTGGAATGGCCGTTCTCAAGGCTGGAGCAAAATTCCCCATCGCTCCTTCCCACCCCTTGCCTGCGAGCACCCGTTGGCCCCGAGGAGCCATCTCTTGCTGAGCAGAGCACCCCTGAGTGCTTCAGTGTCCCCGGGCTGGCAGGGTGGCCTTGGCCAGGGTGCTGGGAGTGAGGACCAGGGGAGCCGTGGGCCATGGCTGTGCCCAGCCTATGCTCGTGTCCCAGGGGAACACTGCTCCGGCAACTGCCTGAGCCCAGCCAGGTGGGCAGCTGAGTTATCACAGACCAGAAGGCAAGCAGGGGCAAAGAGAGGGGAAAGCTCCTCTTTCATCCATCCCATCCTTCAAACTACTTACTCTCAGCTCACTCCAAGGACATGCTGATGATGATGGGATCATGTGTCCTTCCTCCGCCCACAGCCGGCTGGCTGCTCACACAGATGATGGCAAAGCAGCAGCGGCAGTTTCAGAGGGAGCTGCACAAACTGGTGTTGCTTTTCCTCCTGGGTCCAGCTGATCTCCATGCCCTTGCTGGCTTGCTTGCTCCGACGGTTGTATTTCAGCAAAAGTGCAAAGTGTAGCTGGTTTTGATGTCTTCTGGTGGTGGTTCTTGGTCGGGTCTTGAGGTCAAGGTTGTCTCTCACTTGCTGTTGATAAGGCACAGTGCGATGGAGCTGTGCCCTGGCTGTGTACCGGAGCACTTCTGTGCACTTACACCCTAAATTACCAGGATGGACCATCTAAAGGGCCCACGGTGGGGTGAAACATATCCATCATACCTCCATCACTGCCTGTCCATCAGGTGGTGGGGAGCCCACCCTCGTTTGCGTGGACTGGGCTCACCATTGCAGTGCTCCAGACCCCAGGCAAGCAGGTGGAGTATCCAAGTGTATCGCTGGTGCTGTGACCCCCACTTTGGTGTTGACGTTGCCCTCGAAGGGTGAGCAGATGGAAAGGAGCACACCTGAGAAATCCAGGATCCTGGTGTTGGTGCCCCGAGACCCCATGCTCCTGCAGCAGGAGCTTGCCTTGCTGGGCAACGTCCAGGCTCTGCTGCTGGCTCTGGAATTATGACTGTGCCTAGGAGAGGAGCCCTTGACTCCGCTGGGTAAATGTGGTCCATGCAACTGTCCCGGTTCAGCCTGGAGGGAAGCAAACCTCTGTAAGCTGAGGCAGAGATGTGCCTGGAGGAGATCAGTCCTAGGCTTGAGCAGGACTGGGAGAAATGTACACCCGAGGAGAAGGGACAGAGGTGGAGGAGGACAAGGCAGAGGAATCGAGGAAGAGGCTGGAGAAGTCAAACTGAGGCTTATTTCTCTGGGAAGAGCTTGGCTGTACCCCTTGAACCCCATTCAGGAGGGCAGATATCTGGGTCCTTTTTATTGCCCTATATCTCGGGGCTGATTCTCCTGATGTCCTCTGCCCACGTGGGCCTGGCAGGAGGAGGGTGAGGTTTCGCAGGATTCTATGGGGACAGGGCGAGAGGCATCCCTGAGGCCATGGGCTCGCTTTGGCCCCCGTATACCACCAGACAGCAGAGCTACTGGAGGACAACGATCCTCCCTGCACATATGCGGCTTCCCCGAAGCAGCCCCTGACGGTGTGGAGAGCTGGTGCCAGGGATTTCTTTTTCCACCGCCAAAGCTGAAAGGGAGCCAGAGCGAATGGGGACAGTGTTTGTGTTGTTGAGGTGAGATATTTTGTTGTTGTTGTTGTTTTGGTCTGGGTTTTTTTATTTGTTTCTGCTTTGTTTTAATATCTGCTAATTGGCCCTTGTCCTCCTCCTCGCGCGCTTGAGCATCCTGCTGCAGCTCTAGCCCACATCCGACTCGCGTTACCGGGGGAAGAATAGCCGCATTGTAACCGCCCCGATCGTGCTATAATGGGGAGCTTTGTAGCCGAGGTGTGAAAGCGGAGCCAGCTCCCCAGGACGGGACTCTCGCTGCAACGCGAAGGCTTTTATTTCCCCTGCTGCCAGGTTTTAGTGTCCTCTGCTGCTCCCTCAGATCCCATAAATAACAGAAACCGGGATGCTGCCCACCCTGGGTCCCTTCCAGCACCCTGACCTTTCCGGCAAACCGCTGATGTGCCTTCCCAGGATGAAGTGCTGGTGATCCTGCTCCCCGGGGACAGGCAGCCGGAGGCAGGGAGGCTGCGAGCAGCACAAGATGAGATCCCCTGCCAACAGCAGTAGGGAAACTTCATCCTCCTTTGCCGTGAACCTGGAACAGACTTTCAGACGCGAACTGCATGATCCTGGAAAGAGTCTCTGGCCTGGGAAATCCTTAGTTTTCCTCCTCCTTCCCCCCACCCCCGCCCTCCTCCCAGAGATGTCTAGACTAAGGAGCTGCGTTTGTCTCCTGTGAACGGCACTGAGCATTACTGTAAGGGCATGGAAAGCTTTTCCTCCAGCCACCCTATCGTTGTGGTAGCATCCTGTTGAGGCTGTGAAATCCCTGCTTGAGCCTACATCCCATAGCCTTCTTTCCCCTGAAGAACAGCCAGCATTGCTGTTGCTATCTACCGTCTGCTTCTGGGCAATGGCCCGGTTGTGTTGGGCACTGTATGGGGCGGCATCGCTGGGTTTGCTGGTAGCAGCAGAGGGCTGGACCTTGCCAGGCAGCCCTTGCCTCTGCCAGCGGCACCTGCCTGTGCTTGTGGAGAGGTGGTGGTGTGCAGGCACCATCCCCGTCCTGCGAACACGAAGGGACCGAATGCCTCCATTGGCTGCTGTGCCCCTGGACGTAAGGCTGAGCCTGGCCGCTGGCAAAACCCAGTCTGCTTTCACTCTTCTTCCCTTCCTTCTACATTTAGAAGAAGAAAAACAAGCAAGCAAAGATCAGGGAAATGAGTGCAAAACCCAAAGTGTACCGAATTGCTAGCTCTTGGGTCATCTCTGCTATCTCCAGCATACCTATGTCCAGCCTGCGTACTCATTTGTGGTCATTTTTTCATTGCCCTGTATTTCCTCTTTGATTTTTCCAGAAACTGAGGTGTGCATACCAACCACAAAGAAACCTAGACTCAGAGAAATGACTGAGCCAGATTTTCATATCCCTGTCAGCCATGGAGAAGACCAGATGTTCACAGATAATCACCCAACACATGCCCTTCCCAGTATCCCATCTGGAAACACCACCCCCCGTGGTGTGTGCTGAGTCCTGCAAACGCTGATCTGAAAGGTTCCTTCATGTCCTATAACTTACCTCTCCGGGGATGTCAATAGAAAACCCATGGTCAGAAATAACTTAATGCTTCTCCCTCCATCAGCCAGCTCTAACAGAGGACAAAGGAAATGTTCTTCTATATTCTGTTGCAGAGTGTCTAAGCTATAAAACGGGGCCAAATGGCCTCCCCCTGAGCACAAATAACAACAGGAGAAAGATCCATATGCAGTCGAGTGTAGGATAAATGTGCTTAGCTGATCATTCGTTTCCCTAATATTTTTTTTATGAATAGGCTTAACTTATGGTAAGATGGGACTTTATGGTCCTGTAAGTCTTGCTTGTGTCAAAACAAATGAACTAGCCATCCTATGGGGGAACTATCAATCCAATATATGTGTGTGTATGGGTGTGGAGAGTCAGACCTATTATACCTTTAAGAGCAAATTAGATGCTGTTCCTATGATTCATAATGCTATATATCTAATGGCATGACTCGTCATCTAGAAAATAAACGTTTCGAGCCAGTTTCTCATCTCATAAATTTCCCCTCTGGCACTGAAGGACATAAACTAAATGGGCTGACTCACAGGGAAACAATACAATTTGGATACTTTTAAATGAAAGATAAAATTGCCTTAGGGCAGGGAGGGGCGTTGAGATCCTGGGGAGTGGTTGGCAAGTGCAGAAGGGTGCATTGGGGGCCACTCTGCCATCCCCAGCAGGCAGGGCTGCTCCTGGGGAGCCCTTCACCCTTCCAGAGCCTGTTGGGCTTTTCCAGCTGGGTAGCTTGGTGTGACCACCACGGCGAAGCATCTGATGTGGAGATGATCGTGTTGGAGATGGTTGTCTTCTTGTACGTGCTGGTGGGGAGGAGAGTGTTTGCCGCACGCTTCTGAGTGTGGCAGCGGGGAAGGACAGGAGATGTGGAGGTGCCTGCTCCAAGGCAGGAGGGGAAAGCAGTTCTCAGCCACCGCAGCCCAGGGAGGTCTGTGTGCGTTACCGCCAGCAGCTGTCCCAAAGGCTGCAGCTGCCCATGGGATGGGTCTCCGCACGTTCGCTGCATCTTCTGTCCATTGCTCTTGGTCTTCCTGTGTCCTTGGGCTCCTGGTTTGGGTGGCAGCTGCCATTCCCCTGGGTTTGTGTGAGCAGTCCTGTACCTCCCGAGCTACGCTGACAGAAGGAGAAAGGGAAGGAGAAGTTTTCACATGGTTGCAACCTGTGGAGGAGGACGTGCCTACAGCTGGGCTGGGCTGGTTAAAGCTGTGGCCTTTGAAAGGGAAGGCAGCTTCAGCTGCTGATCTCTGCCAGGACCTGAGAGCAGCCTCAGCCTCTGCAGCCAGAGCCAGGACCAGGCTGGGGGAGGTGAGGGAAGGAAGGGTGGGCTCGTGAACTACAGAAAAAAACATAGTGGGCTTCAAGGCTGGGAGGACCACCAAGTCCTTGAGGCTCACTGAGACCCTCCATTTGTCCTGGAGTTTTTGTAGCGCGAGTGCGTGTCCCCAGGGAGCAGGCTGGTGTCCCCATGGAGTGTAGAGCCTCCTAAAGCAAGGGTGAACATCCTTGTGTGGGGAGCTTCATCCCGGCTTTCTGCATGACCTTACCTGTTTCCCCCTGTCAGTTCACTCTTGCCACTTCCCCACCCTTCAGCGTGCACTCTCTGGCACCGACGGGAAAATCCTGGAAACCACCTGCTTGAAATCCCGCTGGAAAGTGAAGGAAGTTGAGTCCTGGCTGCTGGGCCTCCCTGGCCCATCCCTGATGTCAGCTGGCTGCTGGAAGTCGGATGGAGGCAGCAGCCAGCAGCAAGGGCTAGCCGTGCTCCGAGGAACCCGGTTAGTGCACGTAGGTGCGCTCGCCTTAATGAGTGCAATTGAAGGACGCATCGATTAGCTAACCTCGTTTGTGAGAAGGTTGACACAAGGCAGATGATGGCTGGGTACCTGCAGGATCTAATTAAAATGCGCGCGAGGCTGGGCAGGCAGAGCAGAGGGGATTGCTCGTCCAGCCTTGCACTTACCATCGGAAAAAAGAAAATAGAAGGAAGGAATGGACTATTGGATTTGGCTAAAGGGCATGGATGGGGCGGGTGGGATTTCTTCGCTGGGTTGGGGATGTGCAGGGAGGAGCTGGGTTAGGGGCCAGGGAGGGAGCACGCAGAGCGGTCAGGGCTGGGGACAGGGTGACAGCACGGTGCCATCAGTGTGATGGCACAGCGATTTCAGGGATTGCCCAATGTCTTCACCCACGGTGCATGTCTGTGCATGCATGTACCCACAGCGTGCGTATTTACCCTGCGTCCTGGGGGAGCACATGCTCCCCCATCCATCTATGTGCATCGCTTTCTGTTTCTATCCCGCACAGACCCACCACTCTGTAGAAGTGAATCCGCACCCATTTATCTGTGTCACATGAACTCCTCTCAGTCTTCCCTGCTCTCCAATTACTTTGCGACACCCTTTCCAGCCCAGCGCTTCAGTTACATTCTAAGGAACGAAATAACATCACGTTTTCTCTCTTTCACATGTATTTGCCTTCCTTTTTCTTCCCTTTTCTTTTTTTTTTCCTTTCCCCTTCTGTAACAGTCCCATTTTGTAAATGCCTGGAAGCAGAAAATGTTTCAGACGTGAGAGCCTCGAGGCGCCTTGTTAAAGGTGCTCGGGGTGTTTGGGGAGAGCGACAAAACCCCGGACAATGGGAGCCCTGACGTCAGGCTCTATTTATACCTCCTCCTTTCAGAAACCTCCCTGGGATGGCGCTTTTCCTAGAGTTTTCTGCTAAATGCCACAGCCGCTGGAGCCATCCCTGTCCTCCTCAAAGGGCATGTTTTTATCTTTAAGGCGTAACCTGGCGGCGTGGGCGGTATCGCCGGGGCCAGGCATCCGCAGGCAGCTTTGAATGGGCGGAATGGTGCTGCTGCGAGCTGGGCTGTGCGGAGGCTGGCAGCCGGGCTGCTCTAGGTGGATGGGGACCTGTGAAGGCGTTTCAACCCCAAAATGTGCCTTTTAAAAAGGTCAAAAGCATTACAAAGGGGTTTGTTTTAGCAGATGAAGTTTTGGTGTTGTGATTCTTCTAGCAGGGCGGTGTTGGCTTCACGGGGTCGGGTTGAACGTTGGCCGTGTGTGTGTGTAGGTGTGTGCAGGGAGAGATGCTGTCTTCCAAGCTGGAGGTTGAATTAGGCACAGCAGGCAAAGGGTAGCGAGGGAAACCACCGTAAATCCATGCAGTCTGAACTACAGCGGGGTATGGAGCAAGGGATGCCCCATCCTACAGCATGGGGACCGACACCAAGCACCCCAAGCTGTGGGATGAGCCCAGGGGAGGCACCGCAGGGTTAGAGCTGGAGGACTTTGGGAATGCAGTCAAAGTGTTTCAGCCCCAGACCACAGCAGATAAAGAGCTGTTATTCTGGGGACCCACTGGCATCATTAGGAGTGGCTGGGGGGCTCCTGGTCAGGCTGGGGACAGCCTGCGGAGGGGAGACTGCCCAGCTGGGGCAAGTATTTTACAGGATTTTTTTTTTTTTTCCTTCCAGATACCACTATTTTGCTTGTGAGTAGTCCTTATGCAAGTGAATAAAGCCATAATTTGCTTGCAGGGGGGCAGCTTGTGTGAATAACAAACTTATGAGAAGGGTGGAAGTGGTCTGTGTTGTTGGGGAATGTAGGAATTACTTTATTCTTAGTGGGGACAGCAACAGTTACGGGATGGGCACGTGGAAGAGTTTCATTGTGCAGAGCAGCAGTGTAAAGGTACCCTAGGCGTGATGCCCAGTGTCACCAACGGGCTTACGATTGCATCTGCTCGGGCAGCTCAGTCCTCCATCACAGGAGATCCCCGCTGCAGGACCGTGCAGGCGCTGTCTGTCCCCCCACCAAAAGCAGCACCCAGGGATGAGCCAGCATCACTCGATACCAGGGAGGTGAAGGGGCTTACCCAGGGCCGTGCAGGGAGTCTGTGGCAGAGCTGGGGAGGACCCCCCCACCCCATATTTCCCAGTCCTGGGGCTCTGCACCCACATGCCCCCGATGCTCAGCACCGCGCGACCAAGCCGCTGGCTGGATTTCACTAAGTCTTTAGCACACGTGTTCACGCTTTTTGTTCTCATGTCAGGCTTTCAAGGGAGCCCTGATGAGCTCATACTGGTGCTCAGGGAAAGGCGATGTTATCGAAGACTGGTGCAGGTGTGACCTCAACGCCTTCGATGAGAACGGACTCCCGAACTGCAGCCCGCTCCCTCCGCCTATGTATGTACTGGTGCGAGCCCCTCCCGCGGGTCTTGTCCCCCCGGCACCAGCCCTTTTCCCACAGGCTCAGCCCATGGGCACCTCCTTCCTCTCCCCTTCAAGCCCCAGGGCTGCAGTCCAGCGCTCCTCACTGCGTGACTGATGCCTTTAGGATATCCTGGCTCCGGCTGTGGCCCTGGAAGGTTTCTTTATAGATTTTCATCACCTGATTAGCAGGGCTTGTAGAATGGGATTTCAAATGCTGAAAGAAATGGAATTACGGTGCAATTCATTGTGGCTTGTCAGAGCATGAGCAAATCAGGAGCAAACTGATGGGGAATTAGCTGAGAAAGCCGGAAGACTGGCTCCAGCAAGCCACAAGGAGCAGAACACCCTCTTAGCGAGCCAATATCCTCAGCGGGGATTCATTTCCCATCCTGAGTTCAGCAAACACGCTCGTATGTTTGGAGCCGGACTCTCCATAGCCCTGTACTTCGTGTTGTCATTTACCCAGGTGCAAAGAGAGCGGACGCCTTTGGGCTAGCACAGCCAGGAGCACGAAGCCACTCTGCCGTCACCCCTGCCCACGTGGGCCCTGATCCGGGCAGGAGCTCCCGCACAGCTGCCCTGCTTTGGCTTTTGCTCCCACCCGCCCAGGGCTGGCTCGTTTGCAGCTGGGTAAATCCCAGCCACACCTGCTCCTTCTCTCCCTCCCTCCCTCGCCGTTGCTTGCTGGCAATGCAGGCTGGACCCTCCCCTCCTGCACACTCAGCCCCGCTGGGTTGCATGAAGGTTAAGCTGGATCCTCCCTTTCTCTGTTGCTCCTGGGCAGCTGGTTCCCTGTGGGGCTGCTGAAGTTCAGCAGTTCTCCCAGGAGATGAAGGCTCCTTTAGACGGGATATTTTAGGGTTGCATGACCCAGGCTTTTCCAGGAGCAGGGGGAGGTAAGGGCACACATTGCAGTAGGCTGGGCCCAACTGACCTTCCACTGGAAGTTCTTCCGTGCCCACCGACCTACTCTCCCCTTGTGCCCCCTGTCCTTGTGAGTCTGTCTGCCCGTCCCTGTGTATGCGTGTGAGCCCTGCCTGGGGTTGTGCTGCTTGTAGAGGTGGATTCCTCCCCAGAAAGGGAGCTGATGCCTCATAAAGGGAGCTGATGCCTCATGTTGTTTCTTCCCTGTCTCCTGCCCAGCCTGCGGCTCTCCCCCAACGTGGAGCCTTCCAGCACCGTGGTCTCTCTGGAGTGGCTGGATGTGCAGCCTGCCATCGGGACGAAGGTGCTGACTATGTCCTGCAGCACAAGAAGGTGGATGAGTACACGGACACGGACCTCTACACAGGTGGGTGAGGCTGCGAGGGCGCACTCCTGGTGCGGAGGCTGCACGGTGATGCATCCTGTGCCCCCCTGGCTGGGAGCTGCTGCTTTTGTGGAGAACAGTGTATAGAGCCAAGGTGTTGTATGAGCTATCAAACCTGCTCCATCCAGGAGAGGTTTCTGGAGGCTTCTGCAGATATGGGTATTTGAGGGGAAGGGGAAATGTGAAAATGCAGCGTGGCAGAAGGAAATTATTTGCCCTTTGTGCGTAGGAGAGCTGTGAGCTGGTGTTTCTGACTGAAGTGACTGATCTGATCAGACTGAAGTGCTGCAGGGTGGTGGGTGTGGGAGGAAGGTCAGCCCCCAACAACTCCAGGGCTTCACTGGTCTGCTACAATGAGTACTCTGTTGCATGCCAGCCTTGGAAAGGACACTTTAAGTTGCTTTGTACATCTATCAAAGTAACTCAAAGCCTGCGATCATTTAAGCAGCACAAAACTTCTCCAGGGGAACCTGAAACTTCCCTGGGTTGGAGTTTGGTTTGTGCCTTGCAAAGGCTTTGTCGGCAATTCAAGCCATGCTCTAGGAGCTGCTGGTCAAGGTGGAGGGGTGTGAAGGATGGGGTTTGATTTGGGTGAATCAACGATTGTATTTCAGAAAATAGCACTTGAGACCTTGAGTGATGCTGCTGCTGCATGCAAAGCCAGGCAAAACCTCCTGCTGCTTTTTGCTCATGGATTTTGGATGTAGTTTGTTAAAGAAGCTCATGTGATGTGTCAGGGGCAGCCAGTGGTGTTGACCAAAGCAGAGATTTACCTTTGTGTGGAGGCTCCTTCCCCAGATGCTGGCAGTACCTGATTTCAGCCCCCCCCCCCCCCCCCCCCCGGTAAGGGAGCAGAGGAGGAAGGTTTCACCTGTCATGGGAGCAAAGCTCTGCAGCAGCGACTGCTTTCGGTGATTAGAAACCTCACTTGTTTTAAGGTGGAGTCTGGTCAGCTTATGCGAGGGGTGCATGTCTGGGCTGCCTGCAAGGACAAGAAACCAGACTGAAGGTGAGGACAGGGCTGGCATTGGAGGGGAGAACCTCGCTGTGCTTGTGGAGGTTTGCAGGGGCTTACCGGACATCCCAGCAAGATGTTTGTCTGTGTTTCCCTGTCAGGAAGGCAATCTCGGGAAGATTATTCAGAGCAAGATTGGGAGTTGCCCACAGGCAGTCCTTAGGTCTTGGTTGGAAGCTTTCTCAGCTTGTGGTGGTGGCTTTTTGATTCTCCTCACTAATTTTGTAAGCCCCTCTGAGCCAAACCCCCTGCTGTCACAAGCTGCCACAGAGCAACTGCTCCAGCTCGCAGCCACGGGGAAGTTACTGCCCTCCCTGTTCATCTTGGGCCCATCTATTCTGCTTCTGCAGCCTCTCTTACCACCATATCCAAAATTTTTGTGCTATAAGAGCTGGACTTTTTCTGCTGGAGAGAGCCAGAGCCCCACATGCTGGGCGGCCCCGGCTGTTTCTGGAGACCCCTGCGAGAAGGAGCTCTGGTTCCTGGCTCATACACCAGTCCTGTCCTGCAGGAGCTTTCTCCTACACCTTGCCAGCATCCACTTCCAGAGCTGCCCAACATGGCCATGGCCTCTGGGTTATGTTTCTGGTTTCCCGGCATGGAAGAAGGCTTGTTCTTTATCTTGGAGGGGCACCCTCCAGTAACGGAGAAAGAAAACAAGCCACCAAAGGGGGGGCTTTGTTTTGGATGGGGATTCCAGATTGCTCACACATTGGTCAGGTGAGGCCAGACAGGGGAAACATGGGGTTTCTCCTTTGAAGTGGCTGGATCTTTGCCTGGCAGCCAGAATAGGAAATACAGATTATTATTATTATTTTCCTTTTATGACTGCCATGTGTTTGACAGGCGATTGAATTCATTGTGGGGAGCTGCCCTCCCCTCTCTGGGCTCTGGGGGACTGTTTGGGACAGAATGACCCCATTAACAATTAAAGAGAAAAGCCAATCCTAAATCTCTCCCTTTTTTTCTATGTTGTTTATAACCAAATAACATTCCTGCCTTCATTCCTTTCTTACCCTACAGGCCCCTAATGCCAGATGACTTGATTCTTGCAAATACCTTGCATAGGTTTGCAGAGATGCTGACTGCTACAGCTCTCAAAGGCTTCGCTTGGTGTTGTGCTTCACCCAGCCAAAAATCCTACCTTGGGTATCCCCTCACCACTGTCACCCACCCGTCATGCTGCACCGCATCTTCATCACAACCGAGCAGCATCCCCAAAAACAATGAGTCAACCCCAGAAGGGGGAAGCTGGGGGGGTGGGATATGAAATTTGGGTGGCTTTTGATGGATATTGGCAGATCTTCCTTCGCTGTTGGTCTCCTGGCTGCTGGCACGGTTACTCTCATTTCTGGAAGGTGCACCACGGGTATTTGCGGAGCGTGGTAGTGCTGGGCTGGGAGGATCCTGCAATGCTGGAGGGCTCTTGAAGCTGCTGCTCTTCACCCCTTGGATCTCTTGAATTTAAATGCGTGGGTTGTTTGTGCTTGTATGGGGGTTTTGTTTGCTTTATTGCAGTTGCAGCCATTTCTTACTGGGATTCCTGGCACTGGCTGGGGGCTAAAGCTGTGCCAACCTGCTTTTCAGCCCCATGGCAAGCTAGATGGTACCTGGCCGCTGCCTAACCTGCCTTCCTCCTGCCCCCCAAAAGCCTTCAGTCTTTCCCCCTTGCAAAACTCCTTGGCCTCTTCCTTGCTTTGCAACTGGAAGATGTAGCCTTTCCCTTGAGCCAGAAAGTATTTGCTCCTCTTCTTCTTGGAGCAGAGTCAGGAGGGAGTTTTGAGGCTGGTCTAACATGTGTCCCCTCTGCTCCCTGCCGGGCTCCGCACGGGGCGGCAATGCTGTGGGATGGGGTGGAAGGAGCTGGGAGCTCGCATGGGTTGGCTGCCCCTGGCTGTAAGTGTTTTTTAGAGAGGCTTATTACTGGTGCTTAGAAAAACACAGCCCTTGGACCATCTGAGGCTAATAGGAGGTGAACTTGTATGCGAAACAAACCACGCTTTCAACACCAGCGCGTGGGGAGCGAGCGGCTCTCCGCTCAGGAGCCGGCGGAGAAGACGGAGAGCAATTACATCCCAAACTGTTTATTAAAACTTGTGGAAATTACTCATAACTCTGTGTGCGACAGCTTTGTAGTTGAGTGATGCTCTTTGTTTGAACATGGGGCTCTCGAAGAGGGCGCGAACGTGTGTGTGTGTGCGCGGCCGAGCCCGCCAGCGCATTATGTCATGGACGAAGCAGGCGCTGCACTTGAGAGAGGGAGAAATGTGTTTTACAGGGTGAGGTACAAACTGAAATGGCTGTGAACATCTGGAACTGATATTAGGCTTGGAAAATGTTTTCTGTCACTCCAACACTCCTCTGGAGGAAGGTTCCTGAAGTTAAGAAGCTCCAAAGGGGATGAGGGGGAGGGACAAGGGGATGACATGACCGTGGTGTAAAGTGCTTTTTATGTCTTGGTTCTGGTTGCTGTAGCCATGTCCTTGCTTGTGGCGGATGGGGGACCTGGGGTATCGCTGTTGCTCATTATGGTGGCCCTGGTGTAGAATGTCCCCTGGATGAGCTGAGCCCCACCGCCCAAGACGGTCCTGCATGGGGAGCACTGCATCCTCCAGCCCGTGGTGGGTAGGACAGAAGGATCCTGGTTTTAGGGTTGGGAGCCAAGGAGCTGAGGTGGGAGGCTTCATCTGAAAGAGAAAGGGTGAAATCCTTGGGTGGGGGCAGGCAGACCTGTGCTTGGTTTAACACCACCTGGACCATCTCTGGAGCCCACCTGGGAGGTCGGACCCACCTGGGGGCTGGTGCAGGTTGGGGCAGCCGCTGTGAGCATGCAAAAGGCAAGGTTTAAAAATAAAAATGTGCTTTGAATGTGCTTGTAGCACACACACAGCAGGACTGGGAATGGCTGGAGGAGGACAAGGGGCTGGGCTTTCACTGTGATGGACTGGGGTCTGTGGGCTCAGCGGAAGGCTGCGTCACTCCTGCGTGGTGGCTGTGTTGCTGCTGTGATGCTTTGTAGTTCTGGGAGCTCTCTGGTCCCTTTCCTGACGTTTTCTTCCCCTCCCACCTGTGTCTGTCTGCTGCTGGGTCTCTGCCCACACATCTATCAAACAGGGCCTGGCTGAGGCCGGGGGGGGGCTCCTCACTGAGATCAGCCCTGGGGGGCCACAGGATGGTGCTGAGCTCCTGATGTGCCTCTGGGCCCCAGCTGTCTGTGGGAGACTCGGGGTGGCCACCACGCACCTCTGCAGGGGATGGTGAGGAGGCCTGTGGAGTTGGTGGTTTTGGTGTGTGAGCAGCGAGAGGATCTCAAAGCACTTTGCTGTTCGTAAGTCCAGCAGATCATGCAAGGGGCTCTCCATTGCTGTGCAGACAGAGGAAGCAAAAACAAGACCAAGAGATAAAATGCCTTCCCCAAGGCCGCAAGAGCTGGGCAGTGAATTAACCTCAGCACAAGATCCTTGGCATCAAATGGTACTTGCCTCTGAGAGCAGAGGGGGGGTGCAAGTCCTGCACCCCTCCAGGTTCCTGCCCTGCTCCAGGCTCACCGCTCTGCCAGGACCCGTGTGCTGACCGCTGAATTACCCCGTACCTCGCAGTTGTTCCCCACCACCCGAGCGGTCAGCCCTGTACCTGTGCAAAGCACGTGCAAAAGCTGTGCTCCTCGAGCACAAAGCCATCTCCTCCTGCTCGTGCTCCAGTATCCAAGTGGGTAGAACTGGGAAGATGCAGAGAAACAAAGCAGCGCCTGCTGTCACTGTGGCGGAGGGTGACAGCGAATGTGAATGCGACATTGCCACAACGTGCTGCTTGCTCTGTGCTGCTGCCGGCAGATTGCGAAAGGCGCATTGCTAGGCTCTACCTCTCTCGCAGCCCCTCCTCTCCTGTCCTCTTCTATGTAGGTTCTTAAGCTGTGGTTTCCTCCATCTCTTTGGTAGTACCGCTTCCACAGCTGGGTTAATGTCCTTGGGGATATTGTGGGGTATTAGTCAGAAGAAGTGCACAACAGAGTACACCACTCGTTTGCTTTTATGCAGCAGTGCTGCTGTCGGTCACGAGATGCCGTGTTCCAGGACAGGTGAGGTCTAAGCAGAGACTCCCAAGTTTTATTATTTCTCGCTGCATCCAGGAATCCTGGCTGCTCCTGCGTCTCTTTGGCTGGGCAGTGATCGTGTTGATAAGAGGTAGCTCATAATCGTCAAAGAAAGGAGGAGAACAGAAACACAGCCTGTTGAATGAGCTTGTTGGAGATCACGTAGACCTCAGAGGAGGAGAATGTGGATTCTGGCAGCTTGGTCGGAGTTCTCCAGTGCGCTAGGGCCCTCTATATACAGAGCCATGGAGAAGAGCTGGCACGTAAGCTGGGGAGGGTGTCTGGAGAATAGACTGGGCAGAACGATGTACAGGAGTTGGGGATATTGGTTACATAAAACCCGTGCACGTCACCGTGCTGGCGTTACAGGCTTCTCTGGAGCAACACTGCTCTGCAGAGGAGCCTTTGAATGCACACCATGTCTATAAAAGAAAGAGGTCAAACCAGAAGGCTTAGTGTTTTGTACACTTGCAAGTTGTGCTCCGAATTAAGGGCTGCGAGAGTATCTTATTTATAACTTAACTCTGTTCTGTCGAGCATCACTCTGACGCGTCTGGGTGGCTGGGGCTGTATGGATATAGCTATGGCAACCGTCGCTTCCAGTACACCCTCTGGTGTGCAAGCTGTGCTGCTACTGTCATGCGAAAACCAGTGATAGCTTTTTTTTTTTTCCCCCTCTTCTTCTTCCAGCCTATCTGGCCAGAATGAATACTGGGCCTGTCAGTAAGGAGTCAGTGCAATCTCCGTACAACCAGGCTGCACTCCTATTATGTGCCTTAAAATCATCTTTAGGGTCCTGACTTCCGAACAGGCTGGGTACAAGCGAGAGTAGTAGGAGCTGACACTGCCCTTAGAAAGCTGTAGGAGCCTGAGGTCCAGCCAGGAATTGGGAAATGCATGAACATCCAGAGTTTTAACTCATGCCAGCAAAGTGTGGCGGATTATAAGTATGAGTGTTTAAACCAGTTGTTGAAGATGCTAATGAACTTGAGAGTGGGTCATGGTATTGACTACCTCTGTAAAGCCCTGTGGAGGCAAAGCTCTCTAGAGAGAGCAAGCTATGGCTCCTATATACTCTCGGTGCAGTGATGCTGGTGGTCAGGAAGGTTAGTGCTCAGGCTGGCAGTAATAGGCAGCTCTTCTAGGGGGCATCTGTGTCTTTGACTCTTCAAAAGAGGTCATTGAACGTCACCAAAGTAGAGGAGGACCTGAGGGTGGTCAGGAGCTGGGGAGCCACCATTGCCAGTCTTATGCTCACTGCTTGGTTGCCTCTACCTGCTCGTTCCTCAGTGATCTGCCTGGTGGATCTCAGCTGGTTTCTCGGTGGGCAGGCTGATCACCGCCACCACTTGGGGAGGACTGGCTTGCTTCCGAGCTGGGGATGGAAATGCAGCAGAGCTTCATCTGTGAAGGCCTGTGTGCAGGGAGCCTGGCCAGGGCAGGGCTGCTGCGGGGAAGCTGCCGTTGCTGCGGCCTCTCCTGTAACTACCCCACGGGTAAAGATGTTTTCAACACCCAGAGTACCCGTCTTGAGTGCTGAATCCACTTCACTTGTTAGCAAAAGGAAAGATGATTCAAAAAGAAGCCTTTGAAGAGAAGGTCAAGTTTTTGGAAGCTGCTTCCTGGGAGGTGTTGTGTAATAGCACCAAGCAAGTGCTTAATTTTGGCCATTACGCTCACTGTGAAGCACTGATTTCTCTCCCACTGGGACAGCTGTAGTTATTTCCACCTACCAGTGTCATTTTTGTATCCTGGAAAGCAGAAGGGAGGTGGAGGGTTCTCAGCTCTCAATTAGGATTGAGTCAGTTGCCAAAGTATTTCATTAATTCACATTTCCATCTGGTTGTTCCAGGTTTTTTATTTTTATCTGCCCAGACACCTTTTGGACAGAACTGGGCATAATCTTTGCTTTCTCCCAAATCACTTCATAGGTGGAGAGCTGGGACTGTCTGCCCGCCCCCTGCGGAGGACGGAGCAGCCTGGATGGTGCCACGAGTCTGCTGTGCAGTTTGAGAGCATGGTGTCTGCCAAGGGCTCTGTGCTGCCTGGTCAGAGCCACCTCTCCCTCAAGGCAAAGGACAGCTGTGGATGCACCCTTCTGGCTCCAAACTTCTTAAATGGCAGTTAATGAGGCCAGTCATGGAGGGTTTGTTACTGGTCTGTAATTTTATCCTCTGGGATTAAGTTTCTCCCGATCTGGAAAAGTCAAGGACACAAATCCGTCTTGTCAGAAAGCATCAAAAGCGAAGGCTGCTAACAGAGTCAGGCGGATCGTGGCATGCGAGTGCAGTTCAGTGGAACCTTTTCATAGGAGCCTTTATTGACTAGACAGGCTTTTCTAATCAATCAACTGTGGCTAGAATTTGGAGGGAAGCTCAGTCTGCGTTTGCAAAGCTGGCGCTTGGCAATGCAGCCCTGAGCTACTTGGAAAATTTAGGCTGTGGGGCATCCGTGGGTGCAACACAACCCTGCTCTGGAGGGGAAACTTGGGCATGTTTCCTGAGCGAAAACCACGGGTCTTCCCTCTGGATGGGCTCTGAATGACGCCCAGACTGGGATTCCCTGCCAGGTTAGGATCTTTCTGGAGATTTTGTATGTGCCTCTCGTTCTAGCCAAAGCCTGAGATGAGATCCTGAACGGGATGGGGAATCTGCTTTCCACTCTTCTGGCTGCTGTTGAGGTTTCCCATGCATTCAGCTTTGTCAGGTGGCTGAAATACAATCCAAAAAAGTTAGACAGTGTCCCTCCACGCTTCTCTGGAAGGAAATAAGGGTAGGAAAGGGATCCAAGGAGGCACAAAGGCTGCCTTGGGACAGTCTATTCTGTCCTATTTGAAACCTCTCAACCCCAGCGCAGGAGGTACTGTGGGGACGTTGCAGTCATTCTGGGCTGTGATCCTGCCCATTGCCTGCTCTGCCCTGTCGGCATCACCCATGCCATTCCCCAGGTGTGTCTGTGTTAGGTGGCACGTGGTGGTACCAGCCCTTCATCCCTGTATCTGCCCAGCTGGGCTGTGTGTGCTATGCATCCCGATGACCATCATCCCCTGCCTCCCTCTTCACCAAGGCCATGGGGGCTCCTTGTGTTGGGCAGCGGCTCAAGGTGGGGCACGTCATCTGTTCCCCATGTTGCTTTGGTGCGAGAGAAGTTAAGCAAAAATGGAGAGGGATTAAACCCTGAGTCAGGGGATTTGCCAATTAAAATAGCTGCTCCTCCTGCAGGTTTCATATGATACAAGAGCAGGGAGAGACTCTCCCCATCTCCCCTGTGACCCCTTCCCAGTTTGTTCAGCTTGCTAGGGATTGAGATCTGGGTCTTAGGAGGGAGGGGGCAGCTGGGTCTATGTTACATTGCATGCTGTTTAGATAGGATAAACCTTTCCTCCCTGTAATTGGGTGATTGGACTCGTGAGCTTTTTCAGATATTCATCTGGAGACCCTAGAGGGGGTCAGATTAGGTTATGGAGACGTAATAGGAAATACTGCTGGGGTTGGTTTGGGTTATGGGGGATAGAGTGGATGTTCTGCAGTGTTTCCCTGCTGGGTTCCCACTGATGGGGCCTACATGGTGGGGTCAAGGAGCAGTCTTATCTCAGCATCAGGTTGACTTGGTCTTTGCTGGGAGCCGCTGTCTCTGAACTCTTTCCATCCCTGTAATCCTGCCCTTCCAGAGAGCAGGACCATGACCTCTCCTTTGCTGGAGGGAGGGGTGGGTGGTGCTGACCTGACACTGGGGCTTGCTCGCAGACAAGAGAACATTTCTTTTTCAAATGGGTGTCATGTCTCCAGGAACCCTAGGACAGAAAAAGCTTCATCTTCTGAACCGGTAGTGTTTGGACCAAGTAAGATCTTCCTCCTTGCTAGCCCACGTCATGCCAATAGTGGGGAAGGGGTTGTTACATCCCAGAGGGGTTCGTTTAGAACAATGAGCATTTAAGTCTATGCTTTTATCTGTCCCATGTGAGAGATGTACTTGAGGAAGGTTGTCATGTTGGTCCAGACAGAGCCAGTGAGATGAGCTTGTCCCTGTGGCCAAATGAGTGTTTCAGAGCTGTACTGATTAGGGATGCTGCACTGAAGCATCCCGAGGGGTGCTGGGGAAGGGAAACCCACCGTGGTGATGGTGCAGGCCTGTTTGGTGTGGGGGTTAATGCCTGCTCCCGTTCCTGCATGCTGTGTCCGGGAGCCACTCTGCAGCGCTGCTGGACACGAGTTCTGCTGATACAAGCCTGGCTCCAGGCACCGGTCTGCAGTGCTCCTTCCGGCCCTCATTTCTTTTTATTAACAGTGAGATGACAGATAGGGGATGGTCATTAATTTAATAAAGGAAGTTTCTGATCACAACTACAGAAGCAGGGTCCTGAGGCTTTTTGTGGTGGTCTGATGACTCACCCTGATGAAACAGGGTGACACTGGGATAGGAAATACCTCCCTGGAGCTCAGGGCATGGCAATGGCTCTTCCTACATAGCAGCCGGGCTCCTACAGTCATTCTGCCATCCTTGCCTGGGCTGCCCTTGGGACTGGCCTCAGCAACATGAGCATTACCCCTACTGAGAAGACCTGAATTTCAACTCCAGAGAGACCCGTGGTCCTATGCAGCTAGGTCAATTTGCTGGCTTTAGTGAGGCTCACTCTTTGTTTCCCTGGTGCTGGCCCTGAAGATCTGTCCAGGGTGACAGTGGAGTCAAGAACATTGAGGTATGGTTGAGGGACCCCACTCGCCATCTCCCCCTTGGAGGCACGCTCACATGCGTGCACACTCTTGGGGATGCTGAGGGCAGGAGTGCAGGTGCTAGCAGCACGGCTGTGCTGTGAGAGGAGAGCTTGTACACGGTCACAGATAATACTTGGCTTTCCTTTACCCTGTGCTGTCATCTGTGGAAATCAGTAAATCTCACCAACTTCATTGTGTGGCCTGGGAAATTGAGGCACGCGGTAGTAATGGCCAAAAATTGTGCATGGACTCTAAGTCCAGAAGAGCCAGTTAAGAGGAAGGGGTCTGAACTCATGTGCAGTTAATATTTACTGTGCTTGCTGCTCACAAGCCTCAGAAGTTCACACTTGGCTGCAGATTATTGTCAGATCTCAATTTCCAGTTCCTCTGGAAAAAACTTGGTAGATGAAGAGTGCCCAACCCAGGCGAACGTGCCCGTCCTGCTAGGGAGCAAGGCGAGCAGGAGCAATAGCTACCCCCAGGCATCAAAGAAGCCATCAGGTCTGCCCCGTCCTGGTGCACAGCTCTCATGGACGGGGAGATGGCCATCCCACCTGGGTGCTCGGGGCTGTGCCAGGCCCCGTGGGGACAATATGCAGTGGCCACGGGGACTGCTCCCCCTCGGTGTCCCGACTTCACCCAGGGTCCACCTGCAGCTGATGGAGCTTCCTCTGCCAGACATCCCCAAGATGGTTCGATGGCATCCAGCAGCACAACCCCATCCCGGCTTTCTGAGGACAAAAGCCCTGAGACCATTGTCTCCTTATTTAAGCTAAGGAGCTTTCTTTGAAAGCTCCCAGACCTTTTCCAGTCCTCAAGGATGAGCTCAGAGAAGCAGCAACAGCTGCTTAAAATTGGGTGCTGGGGCCCCTAGACCTAGCGAGAGGCTGCATGTTCCCCTCCTTAGGGGCGGTCGGGGGACATTTGGCACCCACTCTGCCTGGCCCCAACTCCCAGCCTCCCTGCTCCCTCCTGTCCTGAAAGCAGGCGGCTGTGGAGAGGCATGCCAGGGCTTGTTGGGAACGGGGCTGGAGAAAGGGATGTGTGAGCCGGAGTGATGGCCCGTGATGGGGGGTGACGCAGGAAAGCCCCCCTCTTCATCTAGGCCAGGCTGGGATGGGCGGGAGGTGGGTAGCTGGACAGGCGCTCCTCGCTCGCCCCAGCTGTGCGCAGCGGGGGCCTGCGTCCTCCAGCTGCAAACAGCTGGCGTGCTCGCTGGGAACGTGCCGAGCTGCACCGGACCGACCCCGCTTCGGCACGGCTGGGTCAGCCAGCTCTCTTCAGCTCTTGGCTGTGGGCTGATCCTGCACCCTGGGTGCTGCAGTGCTTCTGGGGAGGGCCTTCTCCCTGGGGGTACCCCGCAAGCAGGGTACTGGGGCGAACCTCTGCCTCTGTATGTACGGCGGTGGGCAGATTGGGGTAGTGGACACCGAAGCCGGGCAGCAGGGTTGGGGATGGGAAATGCCTTCCCCCTGCCCCCTGTGCTTATCAGCCGACCTCCTCGAGCACATGATAGACTCCCTTTATCTGCTAATATTGGTCATAAACCAATCCAGATCTGTCCATAATCCTGTTAGAGCCTTTGACTCTTGCTCCTGTGACTCCCGGCAGCTCTAATTACAGATACTCAAGCTGGTGATTAATGACTTGATTCATCTTCAGTGGCACCAGTTTTACTTGCGAAGCCCGCTTTCCCCCCTGCAATGATTTGTGCAAAGGAGAAATAATCCCCGTTCAAAACCAACAGCACAGAAATGTGACGTTGGCGTTTTGCCTTCATCTGGCCCTTCTACATCCTGTCCATCCTTTCACTCATCTCCCCCGGCCTTTCATCTCTGAGAGAACGACCCTAATTGCCGCACGCTCTAATTTTGCTGCACTGTAACCCATAAATCACTCCGACACATGGAGCATTTTCATGCTCCTTAACAAAAGGAGCGGGATTTTCTCCTCCGCTGCGTGTTTTACAAGTGACTAATTGCATCAAGGCACCTTTGAAGCAATGACTTCATCAATTGCTCATCCTGCAGATGCACTGCTGGTTATGTATGCCTGATCAGAATCCTACATTTATTAGGATTAATTTATTCTCCAATCATTTTTCTTCCGCCACAAGGACAGGGAAGTTGAGTGATGTTACTTGCTCAGCTACGTAAGCACGATTTCTTGCCTCATTACTGAGCCCAAGATATTTTTGTTACATGCTGAAACTTCTCCAAATGAAAATGAGTAATGTTACGTCTTGGACAGAAGTGCTCCTGGGACACCAGAGAAATCAAGTTATTTCAGGGTGCCTACAAATTGGCTTTAGATCTTCATCATCTTACTTCCTAATTTTGTGTGCCCCATGCCCCCCTTCCCAATTTGTCATGGGGCACATGTCTGCGTGAGCGATAGCACATCCTGGGGCTTTGCACAAAAGGGGCCAGGAGTGGGTAAGAGTATATGTTTCTCCCAACTAGAGCCATCCAAATGTGTGTGTGGGGGGGGTGTGTGTATGTCATGCTCTAGGTTAGCAAATCCCTACCAGGCTGCTGGCAAATACAGGGGGGTGTGTGGCAGAGCGGGAGGGGTGTGGAAGGGCTGGCTATGAAAAAAGGATGTAGCAAACACAGGCTGAGCATTTCTGAGGAGGAGGCACTGTAACTGGTGAGGACGGAGAGCAGTAAACATGGGCAAATTGACACATTTTCTTAAAAGCTGTGGTCAAACTGTTTCGTAGGAGTAGTGGCTGATAACAACTTCCAGAAGCCCTTGACTCAGCTGCTAACCTCCCACCCCCAGAAAGGCTCCCCTTTTGGGAAGGACAGAGCTTGTTTCCATCCAGGCAGAAATTTTGCCTCGGCTACTTCCTGTCTGGTGCTCATCTGCCCTTAATTCACTGCTGGCCCCAGCAAGTGCCTGGGGGGTGGGGGGGAAGGAGGAATTTTGCAGCATATCTAATGGACCAAATGGGGTCATTCTGAACCAGAGCTGGGTTTAAGGCTGTGGTCTGGGGGAGCTGTGGCAATGCTGGAGAGCCTCACCTGGATGATGTGCGGTGCTGGGGTGAGGAGGTGCAGGAGAGAGGATGGAGAAGGAGCATTGGGGGTGGATGGTTTCCTTTTTGTCCTACCAGAAGGGAGTGCACCAAAGCCCCTGTAACAGGGGGTGGGAAAGCGCTCGTGCAAGCGCTGGGGAGCTTGGGTTTGGCAAGAGACCAGAGAAAAGTAGGTGACTGCTTTGGAGAGGTTGGAGAGAGGGCTGCTCTGGACCTTGGAGACCTACCGAAGCCCAGAGGCTTGCTTGTTTTATTTTGCCAACAAGCAAGCTGGCAAGACATCAACTCTTGTGATGGCAAATCTGCTGTCCGGCTGGATGTCCAGTCTCGGTTCACGTCACGTGTAACAGGAGCAGCAGAGCAGTGACCCCATCCCTGGCTGGCACGGAGCCCCGCAGCCCCGCTCTCCCTCCGGCTCTGCGGCGGGGGCTTGGGTTGGGGTGGACAAAGAGGGGGTGCTGCTGAAAAAGCATGTCAAGAAGCAGAGGATGCTGGTAAATGTGGGTCTTTGCCTACAGAGGGGGCTCCTGCACTGCCCGAGGCCCTCTGGGCTGGGAAGGCAGGAGAAGGGATGCAGCGGCTGCCAGCTGACCTTTCTCAAACAGTTCATGGGTTTCCAGAGCAGCCGAGGTGTCAGCGGTGTAGAGCAGTCACAGCTTCCCAGTCGCTGGAGGAGGAAGGCAGGGGGCACTCGAAAGGGGAGGAAAAGGCTCCGTCCTGGAAGGGTGGAAACCTTGCAACCTATTAACCGTTTCTCAGCGGCGAGAGATGGAAAGCAAACAAGGGTCTGCCTTTCTCCCGCGCTGTGCTCACCCGCTCCCATCCTTTCTGCCCTTCCCTCTTCTGCCCCTGCCTGCCTTTGTCTCCTGGCTCCTGCAAAGGCAGGGCTGAGGTAGTGACACTGAGGATTTAGGGAGAAAAATCAGCTCTGCCCCACCAAGCTGAGCAGAGCCAAACAGAGCAGCGTGCTGGAAAGCAGAGTGTGCCTCTGCGCCGAGCCCCGGTGGCCCCCATGGCTGTGTCGCTGTGCAAAGCCCTCTGATGAAGTCTCTGCAACCAGACTTAATTAGTATGCAGGGACCCACAGAAAAACCTCTTCCAGCCCTTTTTAACTAGCGTGTAGCAGAGTGTGCTGGCTTATCAGATCTTTACTTGCTGAAAGCACGTTTGTCTCGAGCAAGGGAAGGGGTTGAGTTGCTCCACGACAGCCTAAAACTAAGACAGTCTGGCTCACGGATGACAGAGCTTGGGAGTAAATTAACAGGCAGAGTCTGTGAAAGGAAATGTTTCCTTAAACGTTTCCATAAAAGCTAATTGGCCTGTAAGAGCGGTGTACCTGTGGGCGCACTGCCTCCCGGGATTCGGGACTTGGGGAATGAATCTATTCCTGGCTTGGCTAATAATTTTCAGTGTGACTTTGAGCAGGTCGTTTCAGTTCTTTGTGCCTTGGTTTCCCTCTCTCTGAAATGAGAAGAATACTCCCCTTCAGAGCACTGATAAGGTTTAAGTACTAAAATTTTATTACTCACTTGAAGATCCTTGGCAGAGGGATATTATGCAGATAGAAGGTTAATGATGATGATAGGAAGAGAATAAAAAAAGGAATTGCTGTTTTATTTTTATTTTGTTCTTTAAATGATGTTTAATAGCCAGTTTTCAATTCAGGAATAAAACCCAGTCCTCTGTGACCACCAAATTATCTCTCAAACGCTGTTCTGCCTGCTCTTAAAGCTTGCAGAGAAAACGAGGAGCATATCCCTTCTCTCTGCTCTTCAGAGCAATCAGCAAAATGCGTCTTGAGCAGCTGTTCTCCAGCAAGAGCTTTTCTTTTCCCAGTTAGGAAGCTTAGCTTGATTCATGACTAATTAAGAGAGCACTTCCCAAGTGTCCTTCTCCACCCAGTGTCGTGGGTCTGATAGGGGCTCATGGTCCCCGCTGGGGTGACAGCCCCATTGCACCAGGTATGGTCTGTGTTGGGGCAGCTCCCTGCCCATGGTCTGAGCAGATGGAGAGGGATGGAGGGACCTGCCCAAGGTTGGGTATGAAGTCAGGCAGACTAGGGAAACAGGACTTTAGCTCTGCCAGGGGGAATTAAAGGCTGAACTGAACCATTACCCCCACAAATTAAGCCCATGCCTTTCCAAAAGATTTTCTAGGCGAGCGGGTCCCACCCCATGATAACCCGGAAAGCCAAGGTGCCCGTTCCAGAAAAAGAGCTTGTTGGTGTTTGCAGCGATGCTGCAGGCTGGGAGGGGTGCCCGCAGGGTGGGTGCCCACCCAGCCCCTCACTGGCCCCGCAGCCCTGCCCACGGCGCCCTGCCCAGCGGCATCGCTGGCCACCCCAGTTTGTCATCCTCACCACAGCTACCGTAGGCTGTAAATGTCAACCACAGTGAAACAGAGTGCAGTCTGCGGCTGGGTGTTTGTTTATTTATTTCTTTTTTCATTTGTTTTTTTCACAAACATTACCCACGTCAAGAATGCCATGTTCGTCACCCCCGAACTATTACAAAAGTTAAGGTCAAATTCATGGAATAGTTTTGGCTGGGGAAAAGAACAATATAGACGAGTTGGTCCCTGGTGGGTGAAGCACAGGGGCTGGAGGATGCTGTCTCCTCTCTTTCCGCCAGTTGTGGACAAGGGTTTCCCGTTGGGGTGGCAGTGTCCGGCCATGGGCTGGAGTCTGCATTCTGAAGATGCACTCTTGGTGCTTGTGCTCTTTTTCCTGCTGAATTCCACTTTGGAGAAATACTTAGTGAGATGCGGTTTGTTAGGGGAGGCAATATCTCTTGCTAGGCCAACTGATATACCTGGAGAAGGAAACAGGGGAAATAGGACCAGGGTTTGGACACCCAGTCCTCCATTAGTCACCAGCTAATCCCAATCACTGTCCTCGTACCCGCCTCGTGGTTCGATGGCTTATTTGAGAGGTGCAAGACCTCTGCCCATTTTGCCCCTCTCCTCACGCACTATCATACCCCTCTGGCTGCCCACACAACCTTCCTCTGATCCAACCTCCTGCATGTCCCCATCACCTCCCACCAAGCTCATTGTCCTGTTTTCTTTCTGCACAAATTTCCACTTCTGAGATGCTTTGCCCCCATTTGCACCTTCGTGTCCCTCTCAGTGATCTCCTCCCACTTCATTCCACACGTACAGCGGCAGCCTCGCATCTTCTCTGGGATCCCCCACTGCACTGCCGAGCATGAATAGCTCCAGCCAGGAGCCTGCAAGCCTTCTGTGGGTGACAGTGCAAAATACACCTGGGGCATTGCTTTTTTGTTCCCTGTGCAGTCACGTTTGACTGCAGTTTCTCCCCCGGGTCGTCTTTGCCATCTCTCTGCTTGGGAGGTTGTGTAACACAACTGCAGCGTTTGTCTGGTTTTTGTGAAGTGGCTCGGTCCCCAGAGCGGACGACAACCTTTTGCCATGGCTTTCTTGGACAGTGTTTCTCCACTCTCATTTTGGCACTGAGCACAAGCCCTGCGGGTAGCTGGGTTGCAAAACATGGTGCTGCTTTCTGCTGGTTGGCCAAAGTGTTCGGCAAGAGAGCAGCCAGAGTCTTGAGCCAGATCTGAAGACCTTATTGGCCCTTATTGGAAAATAATCTTCAATGGATCGAAACACTTCCCTGATGAGGCAGTTCAAGGTCTTTGTTTGCACTGGCAAGTAAACCAACACCAAAATCACTACAGCCACACCAACTTCAAGATGTTGGTGACTGATGACCCCTTAATCCAACTTGATGGCCAAGTGCCAGCACAGTGGGAAAAATCACTGTAGGAAGATGAAGGAAGAAACCAAGTGGTCTGTATCTTCCTTTTCAGCCCTGTGATGCGGGGTATCCTGGCATGTGTCTCCCCGTGGAGGCTCTCGCTGGCAGAGTTCTGGTGCCTGTTCCCTCTCTGCCCGTGCCAGGAGCTGAGGACCTGGGAATGAGAGGGCTTGGAGCTGGTATTCAACATTAGCAATGGTCTATCACTTCCTGGCTTTGCTGTTGACCTCTTGAATCTCTCTTGAGTTTCTTCCAAGCACTTTCAATTTTATTGTCTCTATAACAGGCCTTTAAACAAGGATCCTTGCACCGTCCCCATCCCCTCATCATGTTCACTCAAAGCTCTGCTCAAAGCTTTCCCCAAAAACTGTCATGTGTACAGACAGACAGTTTCCTCCTCATCCCTGCAACCCTCTCCCTCATTCCTCCATCTCCATCTGGATTCTCCTGGCCATGCCTGGGGGGGTTTCAGCTCTAGGTGTAGGGTGCAGTGTCTGCACTGGGGAAGGGAAGGGGCCTTGCTCCCATTAACCTTCCCACCTTGATTAATACAGTCATGGTGAATTTGTTGAAGACCTGAGTTGATTTGGGTTTTTTTTTTTTGCCATCTGTGTCTGAACAGAGATGGTGTGGGACAATGATGGTGATGGTGTTTCACAGAATCATAGAATATCTTGAGTTGGAAGGGACCCATAAGAGTCATTGAGTGAAACTCCCTGAAGAGGGACTTGTCTGCTCATATGTACGTGTATCCAATCTCTCCCAGCAAGACCCCAATTTCCCTTGGGACCTCAAGGTGCTACTGCAAGATGAAACAATTGAGTACCGTTGCCCAGCAAAAGGTCACGTTGCATCAGTAAAACTCATCTTTGTAAAGAAGAGGAGCTTGGTCTGTCTCTGTTTAAGAGCTAGGCTGCATGTTGTTGCCAGGCAAGCTGTTTGGGGATTGGGTTTGTGTAATGGATGAGGGGGAAGCACTGTGAAAGGCTGAAAGGGAGACCCCGCAAGGTGTGGTTTTCCTCCTGCACCCCTGCAGCCTCCCTGCCCATGCTCTGGGTCCTGCCACTCGCTTGGTGCTTATTCATACCAGGAATAAACCGAGCCCTTTTTTGACCTTAAGTCATGTTTTAGGATTTCTTTTATTTGTGGACCTTGGCTTGGCCTTCTGTCGCTATTTGTCTCTCCAAAAAAAGGATTCTGCTCTTTCAATTTCTGCATCCAATTTGGAGGGGGAAATATTACCAATCGGGGTCAGTAAATAGCTCATCTGACTTCATAATACTTAGCATTTAGATAGTGCTTTCCACTGTCAGAGCCCTTTGCAAAGTCCCAGTAATCCTCCCAGCACCCCTTGAGTTAGGTAAGTATAACTAATCCCAAACAAATAACTTCTGTGTGGAACTAATGTAGAGAATGCATAAGAGTAATTTAATGTTTGAAAGAAAACTAGTGGGTAATCTCGCAACAAAATTAGGAAAAAAGGGCAGAGAGAAGGAAAAACACCCAAGTTATTGAATGTGAAAGTTAAATCAGACTTGAACACGTTAATTTGCATTTCAAGTAGCCAGGATAGGCTGTAGATATTACAACTACTTAGTGTAGGTCCTGCCATTTGGAGGTATAAAATACATCAAAGCTTTAATAATTAAAATAATTATTAATTAAAATAACCAAATTTAAAATGCCCTCAAGTTTAGTCTTTTTGTGCATGTTAGGCCTTGTCATGTTTTTTGTATCTTTTTTTTTGAAATCTTGCAAACAATACTGGATTCCATCTTTTCTGTGTGTTCATATTTAATAGCTTTATTTACTTATTAGTTTCCAAATTTCACCCCCCTCCTGCCTCTCATCTCTGATGAGTGGGAACTTGAGGAGATTTGCACACCCTCATTAGTAGCTTCGTCAAAGTGCCTTGTGATTTGTGTGTCTTGGTTCACTTTTTTCCCCCGAGTCCGGTTGAACCAAGACACACAAATACAAGGCACCTTGACAAGGCTTTTGCTCACCAGCAGAACTCATCAATCCGTGTTCCATTTGGGGTACATTTCTGAGAGAAAGGGCTCAGAATCAGATTCCCTGTGGAAACTGAGTACCCAGTCTTTGTTCTAGGCAGTGACCTGCTGCCTTGTGCATCCCGCACCCCTGCAGGAGATCACGTCTGGGGGGCTTGCCCCGAGCCAGGAGAGCTGCAATTACAGGCTTAGATCTCCAGTTCTGATGGCTCAACAGGCCACCACCCATCTGCTTCCCAGAGTCAGCCGTGGGTGCTGGACCAGACCTAGGGCTCCAGCAGGCCAAGTCTCCTGTGAAAACCCATTTGTTTGTGCAAGTATGTGCCCATCCAGGAGATCTCCCTGCAGACTGAGTGACTGAGATGGCGGTTTCCCTGTGCGTATCCTCTGAATGGGTCTTCTCATGGATGGACTTTAAAAGATGACCCCCGTTTAGAGGCACCTGTTTGGATTTCTTGCACCCATGCATTGCAATTGCACCCGATCCCCGTGTTGTGTAAGATGTTGTGCATGATCGATCAGGGTTTTACAGAGCGATTTAGCTGCAGATGCTATTGCAAATCGCAGGTAGCTATAAAACATGATAAGGACTTTTTTCAGCACTTTTATGGCTCCCGAGCGTTGCCCATGGATCCAGGTTCCTGCCACAGAACCAGCACTCGCAGCAGTGGTGCACGCCAAAGCCCCGAGTGTCCCCACTGCCCTGGCTTGGATTGGAGGGGTTTGGGGTGACCAGGGGCGCTGATGCTGGCGTGTGGCCCTGGATGAGCGCTGGCAAAGGCCAAGGTGGGGGGGCCTGGCGTGGGAGAGGGCTTAGACCTGTGCATGAGGTAGGGGTTGTGGAGTGGGGCTGGGAGTCCTGACTGGGGCATCTCAGGAGTGGAGACCAAGAGCGGGACAAGCTGTGGTCCAGGCCAGGCTAAGCTATGTTAGCAGCACTGCAGAGGATGCTCTCCGGGTGCTGTTCTCCCTTAGGCTCGCCTAAATCCAAAGTGTACTGCCTCCTGCCGCAGGCGTTTCTAAGCTATTCCATAGTTGTCTCAAAACTTCTCTTCCCCTCCATCCTCAGCCCCGTGTTTTGCAAAGAGAGTAACTAAAACATGCCTGAAGAGCACTAAGCATGACTATTTATTGCAGAGATCAGGCTTAGGAGAGGCAGGAGGGAGCCCACCCCTCCCTCGTGCCCCCCACCCTCCCCTCTGCCCGCCGTACCCCTCTGCTGCAAACTTCTGAAGAAGAAAGAATAATAAAGGTTTGGCAGGTCTATTCACACAGTGTAAAATTGAATTAGCAGAGGTATGTGAGGAACATGGCTTGATTTCCATGGGGATGAGGAGATCTTTATCACTACCCCCCCAGGATTATCCCGTGCAGCTCAAAGTTGCTTTCGGTGCTGGCGGATGCACATCCCCCCGTCAGCCTTGTCGGGGTAAAATCAAGGTGATGTCCAAGTTGGGCTGGCCTTGCTGGGCTGGGGGCTTAGCCAGGGCGGGGAAGTGAAAGGGGAGAACCGAGCTGAGGGGAAGCTGAGATCAATGTCTGCAAAGATGCAGGCTGGAGATTGGGCGAGTGATAGGAGCTGGGAAACCCCCTGTTGTTTTCTGCCCTCCCCCTCCTTTCACAAGGTTCAGCACCTTTTGATGCCCTTTGACAAACCCGCAGGGTTTGAGGAGGTCCTGAGCCATGGCCAGGCCAGGAGGGACTGGGGAAGGCAACTGGAGGAGATTGCATCCTAATCCCCAAAATAACAGCACCGCTTTGCCTATCCACTGCTGAGCTCCATCTCCCGCTGCTTCAGTGGCAGCTGAGAAAATGTCCAGGACATGACCTGTAGAGGTGTTAGCCCTAGCAAAGGGATTATCATCTGACTGTCCCAGAAAGGTCCCTGCAGCTCATCCAAAAGCTCATCCAGCCCAGCGCACCCCCGTCAAACTTCAGGGAAGGGCTGAGGCTTCAGCCTGAGCGTGGGTGGCAGTGCCACAGGACGGACGTGGCAGTGCTGATGACGGAGGAGTGATGGGAAAGCAATCCCAGCTTTCTGGGCTGACAGGCTCCGTGTTCGCCGCCCTGGACGGTGAAGTGCAAAATGGAAAGGAAAAGCGAGAGGGAAGAGCCCTGTTCACACACACGCCCCAGCGCAGGCAAGCCAAGCTCGGGGGCCAGGCGGCCAGGAGTGAGCGGCCTCTTTGCTTCCTCCCTCTCCGCCCTGGAGGGACGTGGCTGGGTGGAGGTCTGGCCAAACCTCTTGTCCTCTCACTCCCAGCGCAGCTGAACTGGGGCAACTGGTATCTAGCGCCGGCGCGGTTCTGGCATCCACAGTAGGGAGAAGCTCTGTGCATCCATCTCTACAGTGCGGTGAGGGCCAAGGAGATAGTCCTTGAGCGGGATGGGAGAGCATATGGGACGGGTGGGCTGTGGCTTTTCGGGTGTGCAGGGCAGGGTTTAAAGCAGAGTTGCACCATGTCAGGTGGGAAGTTACCTTCTCATTGCATGGACAGCATGCAAAATGGTACAGGGCCAAGGGAAAGGGGCTGCTCAGGGAAGAAGGGCCCCAAAAAGAGGAGAGGGGAGCCATGCAGCATCCCCCAGGAGAGCAAGCCTGCCCGGGGGGTGAGGAGCAGCGGGGTCCTCCATGGAGGGGGGAGGCTGAAGAAGCCGTCCAGCCCTTTGGTCCTCCCTCCTCCGTCAGCCGCATCTGCCATTCACAGCGGCTTTTTCCCACCTCGGAGCGATTTGTCCTCTGCTTCCTGTGGGAGGGCAACAGCCCAGTTCTCATAAGCAGCCCTGCCAGATCTGCTCGCCGAGACCTGCCCATCCCAGGCTGGGAAAACCGGGCCCAAAATACCATGCAATGAGCAGATGTTCCCTTTGGGTTACTGCCCATCCCGAGTATCGCAGGCCAGGCTCCATCAGCACTGACCCACGCGCTGCACGCTGACAAGACGCATTTTTATAATTCGGAAAAGCCTGTTTCCTTTAGGTGTGACCCTTCACTATCCTAAAAGTTAAATTATTTATTTTTCAGAGACTTGGGCACAAGCTCTATGGCTGGGACCCTTCTTGATCAAGCCTGGCCCCTTAGGACGTCTTTCACACCTTTGTTGTTCCCCAAAATGGCAACCTAGGGCTCTAAACACTACTGTTTTACTTTTACAATGAGGAGCTGCTCCCTCTCCCGCACATGTAGCTGCTGGTAACCATATAGTACTTCTACACAGCACATGTGTGCAAGGATTGTGGAAAACTTGACATCCAAGCATCCTCCAAAATGGGTGGGAGGTCTGCAAAAGAGGCATTTGGGGAACTGCTGGGAATGACGCGGCACTTCACCCACCTCCCCCCTTCAGCAAAACAGTAAAAATTGGATTGGCACGGCACGTTAGGGGAACGGGTGCTGGGGAAAGGCAGAGCAGCGTTTCACCCCACTCTCTGGTTTGCATAGCACCGCGTGCTGTGTCAGCAGCAGAGCCAGATACATAAACCCAGCGCTGCCTTTGGGTCCTGCTGCTCGCTCCTGCTCCCAGCCAGGGCAGCCTCCCTGTGTCCCGTGGCAAGGCCCCTTCTTGATGCCAACGTACTGGCTCAGGTAGTGGAATGAGCTTCAGGTTCCAGGCCAGCAAAGGGTTAAAAACAACCCCGTGCATGGGCACGGAGCTGCTGCCCAGGGGCCCCGAGGTGCTGAGCTGGGCAGGATGGGGAGCAGGGGGGCTGCCTGGCCACAGTGCCAGTTCCAGCCCTTGGCATTTGCCCGCCGCATGCCTTCCCTGGTCCCTGGGAAGCTGAGCCTACAGCCCTTTTGCATGTCTGGTTTCATCCTGTAACCAGCCTGTTTATTGTTCTGAAAAGGTTAAATTGGTTGGGGAAAAAAAAAAAAGGATAGATTTTTTTTTTTCTTCCCCTTTCTAATGAGAGTCTGGGGACCTTTTCCCTGCTGACGTCAGAGTCGTATCCAATAGCCTTTGCAGTGAGGCCTGATTTGCAAAGGACACCCTGGGGAAAAGCAAAAATCTTGGTGAAACCTTTAAAAAGAAAAAGCACCCTTTGAGACAATTTTCTGATTCTTTTATGTCCTGATTTCACCTTCTAATTACTAATTCCTTCTTTCTTTTTTTTTTTTTCTTCCCCTAGCGGAGGGAAGGCAGGAGGGGAGGGCATTTGCAGCCCCCCATGCACGCAGACGCTCCCCGTCTCTCCCTGCGCTTGGCTCTCCCCCCCAGCTGCCATGCAAGGAGAAGCCAAGCCCGAGCAGCTGGGCTGCTCCGTCCTGCCTTGGCCGGGAAGCCGCGGGGGCCCTGTCTGGGTCGCTCTGTGCTCAGGCAGCCCCAGCCCTGCCATTCCCTGCCTGGCCCCAGCTCAGCACGGTGCCCGCTGGGCAGCGGTGCAGCATCGGCCGCCTCTGACCATCCGGTGGGTCCCCAGGGGCATGGGGGACCCTCCCCTAGGCAGTGCCGAGGTAGAGTTGCAGCTCTGCCTGTGCTCCTGCCCATTCCAGGCTTTTGGAGCAAGAGCGGCGTCTCCCACATCGTGCCCACCCCATGCCCTGCAGCCCCTCGCCTCCCTCCGCAGCCGTGCCCCGGCCCCGCAGCAGGACCAGCAAGGGTGTCGGTGGCAGGGACATAATTTTAGCTTGCCAACCATGCTGGGGAAAGATGCCAGAATGTCCCGTCTGGAGCCCGATGTCCTGTGTTTATGGCGAGGCCACGGGAGATGCCCACGCGCTCGCTGGGCGCTGGTAGGGGGTCAGGGAGAAGCTCTTGGCTGAAGGTGGCATTTCTGAGATGCTGCTCACAGGGCTGCTGTGGGCACTGTGGCTCCCTCGGAGCCACAGCCCACGGGCGACTGTGGCTGTGGTCAGGAATTTGACTTAATGCTCCTAATTGCCACCCGGGCACAAACGGGGACTTGTGATCCCATGCACCCAGGCCAGCCTGAAACGCGCTGCCCCAGGGAGGAGGGCTGCTTATACACAGCTGAGTCATTCCATACCCTCCAGGTAGAGGCTCTATTTTAGTAGAAACATTTTAAATTTACCACTGAAACTTCAGCTGCCTCTTTCCCCTGCCCGTGCTGCCCTGGGATGGGGGATCCCAGCAGCCTTGTGGCACCAGAGCTGCTCTTCAACCTCTGCCCCCTGTTCCTGCGTGGCAGGGGTAAGCAGGACTTCACCAGCCCTCGGCACCGCAGTCGGGAGATGTCCTCAGGTTGCTCATCTCAGTAAGGGAGGCTGGGATGCACCCAGGCCTCTTGGACATGTTTCTTTGGTGTTTTTCTGGGTAGCTTGTTTGTTTTGAGGACATTTGGAGGAAGATGTGTCTCATCTTCACCACAGCTGGACTGGATGAGGTTTGCTGGGCTCAGAGATGGCTTGTTTGGAGAATGCAGAGTACTGCTGGCTGCAGGGCGATGGCATTTGATAGCACTCCTGTGTCCTGGAGGCCAAGACCTTCTCTTTCTGTGTGTTGCAGCAGCCATGTTCCAGGTGGGCTGTGGTGTGGGTGCAGAGAACACGGCTGCCCCGGGGTCCCACCTGCCAGCAGCAACGGGTGCTTCCTCAGAGGACAGGGACAGCAGCGTTCACGAGTCCAACCAAAAAACTGAAATTCAAACAGTACAAACTCAATAGAAATTTAGTTCTGGGTCCAAACTTCATGGCCATTCTCTTCCTAAGGTGTTGAATCTTTTCCCAGCATGAATACATCCAAACTTTGAGCAAGCTCAGCTTCTGCTCTGGCTCTTAAGCCAAGCTTTGTAGATTCAGTCTCTCTCCTTTCTCTTGCTTTGCTCTGGACACATTTCAGCACTGAGTAGATCTGGGTCCAACAGCTGGGCTTTCCTCGTCCTCCCCAAAGCTTTTCCTGTCCGGCAGCAGTCGAACTGCTCGGGTTTTGTGTGCTGAGCCCAGTGTCACTCCTTTGCTCTGGTGCACAGGGCTCCGGTGCTCCAGGCTGCAGGGCGAAGTGCCGGGGTGCCTGCATAGACATTGGTGTAGGGGGACACTTGCACCTCACTGATGCAATTAGCAGGACTGGCTATGAAACTCCAATTAGTATCTTATTGCCTAAGTGCAGCCTGCGACCATGCACTCAACTGGCTGCAAACGTCACTGGTTTGACAAACCTGCTTGTTCCCTGAGTGCTGGCAGTGGGGAAATCCTGCCGGGAAAAGGTAACTCATGGAAAAAAAATCCCTCTGTGCCATGATATTGGGAGGGTCTGCAAGCGGGTTTCTGCATGCAGGTTTCTGGTAGCATCCAGGAGACTCTGCACTGCAGACCAAATACCCCTGCGATAAAGCAGGTACCCATGCAGGGTGCAAGGAGGTTTCATAAGACACAGAGGGGACAGGGCTATATTATGATGAAAAAAAGCTCAGCATTTCCTCTCTCTATCTTAAGGCAAGATTTCTTTCAGCGCTCTATGAAGTGATTGAAATAAGTGCCTGGCTGGGGATAGGTGTGTGCTACCTCTCTGTGTGACGAAGGACCCAGAAGTCAGTTCTGGATCTTTTGTGCTGTGTGTGCTCCTGAGGATGCTGTGTTGGGAGAAGGTCGGGTATCCACGGCCCAGGAGTGTGACCTGGGGGGAAAGGGCCAACAGGGAAACACAGCAAAGCCCTGCAATGGCTTCGGCACGTGCCGCACCGTGCTTTGCCACGGCAGCAGCTCGGTGGCTGGTGGCAGGCCTGGGATCAGTGCCGTTTGCACAAGGGCGCCGAGGGCTGTCGGGAAGCAGAGAAGTGAAGCAGGGGGCCCATGAGTCGCAGCACCGCCCCCCCCCCCCAGCACCAAGCCGCTCTCCATGGCACCCCCAGCCACCGACAGCGCAGCTTGCCCCCCAACGACTGCAACGGCCACCGCCTCCCAGAAAAACATCCCGGTGGCCATGGCAGTTGAGGAAGAGGCTGGGGGGGTGAGCATGGCAGCGTGGCACTGGCGTGGCAAGGGGGGATGGGGGGTGAGCACGGCAGCGTGACACTGGCATGGTGAGGGGGTCCCGGTGACGGCTCACACCAGGCCCCGGCCCCGGCTGTCCTCTCCTTGTGCTCCACGCTGGAAACCTGCCGACCAGCCAAGTTTATCTCCAAACAGCCACAATATGTTGGGGAGGTTGGGAGAACCCTCTGGCTGCCCCTCCTCCTCATTTTCCCTGGTCTCCCTTTTTTAATTCCTTCCCCCCCCCTGCCCCCGCCCCATCATCTCTTTCTGCTGCTGCTTCTCACTTTGGAGTTACCTTCAGCAAACACCGCTGCATCCTACCCGAGCCAGGCGCAAAAGCAGCTCCGGCCCCGTGGCCAAATGTAGGCTTAGAGGCACAGCACAGACACAGCTCCATTAAGCCATGCTGAGCCTTACGGGAATCGTTCCTGGCCCGGGCTTGAAAAACAAATATAGCATGTTGGTTTGCTTTGGCTGCACCAGGAGGGTCATACAGGGCCACAGGTTTGCTGTTCTGATGGGAGGCAAGGTCCAAAGAGCAGCGTAATAGGCTGGAAAGCCGTGGAAATGGTATGTCATTATTTACATGTCAGGGACAGAGCCAGCAAAGGCTGAGGATGGGCTTGTAGGAATGGTCCGGGTTTGTGCTTGTGCTCGTCAGGTGTGGGAGAGATGTGGGGCATCACGGAGGCTGGTGGGGTCTCAGCCGTGTGTTCAACCAGCGCAAGTCCTGCAGAGCAGGGAGGGCTGAAAGCCCAGCCCTGTCTGGCGAAGGGTGGGCAGCGTCCCATCGATCTGAGCTCCCACCGCCCCCCTACACCCACTTGGCTGTCTCGAGGCACGACAGCTCTGTGCTGAGTCGAAGCATCTGAAGGTTTGCTGGGTTGTAGCAGAGGTTTGGCCATCATGAGCCTCCCCCGGGCACTTCTCCTGCCTTGGGTCCAGCAAGGGGTGGGTGCGGAGGTGCTGGCAGCGCTGGTTCAGTCCAGGAAACTTTCTGTGCTGCCTCGGGCACGGGATTTATGCTGCCCCTCGCCACACAACCTGGGCAAGGAGACTCTTCTCCCAGTTCTGCTACATCTAAACCGTTTAAATTGCCAGTTCTTTGGGATAGGAATTATTCATCCATAAAGCATCCG
The DNA here is from genome assembly GCA_034008185.1 of Gorsachius magnificus. Lineage (NCBI taxonomy): Eukaryota > Metazoa > Chordata > Aves > Pelecaniformes > Ardeidae > Gorsachius > Gorsachius magnificus. The sequence continues at coordinate 9,126,071 of CM067094.1, forward strand.
GCATGTGTTGGTTATTATTTGGATATGTTATTATGAGTCAAATAGGCAGTAATAATTTATGCTGGAGCTGGAGCTGACCTTTGTACACCAGGGAAACCAACCTGAAAAGGGAAAACAGTGACGACATCCACTGTGTTTACTGACATTTTGGCTTTTTACTGGCATGTTTTCAAACACCAAAAAAAAGTCAGTAAGTGGATTCTTTGTAAGTACACATAGATATAGTGTATAAACATGATGTAGAAGCACAGGGTTTAGTTCTGTATCGTTGGGGGGGTGTGCAGATATATTTATATACATATAAAAATGCAGGCATCAGGTTTGCAAAATTAATATCTAAATGATTTTCTGTGTGCATGCTTTCTATTTATGACCAAAACCATGGCATCCTTTACTTTCATAACCCAGCATTTAAGTGAAAGACAAAAAAAGACGTAAATCTAGATTATATATAAAACCTTCTCATATCATCTGTAGCTTACACTAGACTAAGAGGAAGAGAAACCAAAAAGCCTTAAAGTTAATTTACTGTTTTTATTGCTGTGTTTGCGGCGGGGGTGGGGAGAACTACAGACTAGTACCAAGATTCGGTCTTTGATTTTATTTCTTTCCTTTACACCTCCCCGCGGTAATTGCTAGCCCCATCGGGGAGGTGGGTGCAGACGTGCCGGTGGGCACGCACGCATGCACACGCGATCTCTCTCCTCTCGCGCACGCTCCCATCCAAGCCAGCCCATGCGGGCGGCTCTTTTCGACTGTTCACTCAGCACCTTATAAATGGCTTTTCCTTCATGTACTTGGCCAAGTCCATAATGCAGTGAGTGATACCCAGAGTGCCTCGGATTCTGGTTGCAGGTTTGCCGCTGATCCACTGTAGGAGTTTAAGCTGTTGCTTCGCCCCTTAGGTGCTAATTCATCCTTTGGTTTGCTCTTTGGAGACTGGGAATTGTCCAGGACAGGGATTGTGTCTACATGCCCAGCACAAACAGATAGTAATTAAACCCAGAGAGGGCCTGGATATTTGGTCTGAAGGGAAAAGAGGTGTGTATGCATATATACATGTATTTATATACACAATATGCATGTATTTAATTACAACAAAAGGGAACAGTTCCCCTTCTTTCCCTCCCATAATCATTTGAAATATTCCATGAAATAAAATCTCCCCTTTACAGCCCCCTAACTCCCCTCCCTGCCCCCTCATAAAACCCACGTAGGGTTAATTTGGAGGCTTTGTTGTGTGAAAGTGAAACGTTTTTTTTCTTCCTGACCTTTTAAAAACTCAATATTTTTAACCGTCAGTGATTGTTCTTAAAAAAGTCACTTTGAAAGCTAAAATTGCATTGTTCCATTCCAAAAATGTTGTAATGGGGAGGTTCAGTGCTATCAAAGGGATTGCCTCTCTTTCTTGCCCCCAGCCCAAAATTTCTTTTTTCCCACGACCCGCTGCCCCACACACGTGGAGCTTCCCTGCACTGGGCGCCGCCAACTCAAGGCGGAGGTGGGGCAGACACCACCAAGAGCTGGTGGCCCCCTAAGCACAAACTGGGAGCCCCCTGCACTGAGCCGGGCACAAGCAGACGTGTGCAGGTGCACGCTCATAGCCTCGATTTATTATTACATGGTTTTGTAAGCCTTTAGCTTCCCCAGGTCAGCCAAGAACGTGTCCTTCTCCTTCTGTACCACAGCTCCCCGTTGGCTTGGCTCACCAGAGGGCTTTCATGTTTGCTCATGTGGTCTCTCAAGACAAAATGGCTGGGATTTCTCCAAGCCCAGGATGTTTTTGTTTTGGGGTTGGTTTTTTTTTGCATTGTCCTTGCAAGGTGAGCTGCTCCAACTGACATGACGTGCCTTCGGACCTCTCCTCCTTCCCCCACCCATTCCTCATGTGGAAACCCCGCTGCCTCTCCCTGGGTGTCTGCAAGCGGCAGGAGCCCCTCTTGGCTGCCCTGAACCCTATCGTGAACGTGCTCGGAAATAGCTCCAGCAGCACCTTTCTTAAATCATGTGTATTACATGCAGCCTCGATGTTCGTTGGGAGGCCACTGGAATGGCTGGGAGGGATTTACCAGGTCCAAATTCACTTGACAGAAAAACAAAATTCCAGCGTAATTTTAACCAGCTGTGGTGAGAGAGTGAAAGAGAGAGAGAGGCAAGGGGAAGGGAAGCTTGGTGTGTGGGGGGAGCGTGCCGGAGGGGAGGTGGGAGAGAGGTGGTGCTGCGAATGGGCTGCTCCGCGCAGTGTCCGTGCCCGGGGGAGCCCTGGGAGGCCACCGCCTCCTGGGCTGGTGACAATGGGCACTCGGTGCCTGCCCTTCCCCCCATGGTGGCTGTTGCCTCTTCGCTGTCATAGAATCATAGAATCACTTTGGTTGGAAAAGACCTTTAAGATCATTGAGTCGTAGGAGTTGACGCCGATGCCAGCAAGGCAGCACTGGGGTTGCTTCGTCCTGCTGAGCCCTCGTGGCTTCGCGGCTGTTTGCCCCGCGGGGTGGAGGGGGGGATGCGCTCTCCCCTGCCGGACAGGACAAATCCAGCCCATATTCATGTCAGCTTCGGTACCGCAGTGGTGCATGTGTACATAACGTCAAAAAGATTGCCTAAAAATTCAGTTGATGTTTAAAAAGAGAACAAAAAGTTTGAAGAGAAAAGAGCCACATGAGTTCAATACCTCGCTTTCATTTCTATACTCTTTGGTATTATGGAATGAGGATACCATGTGGCATGTGGCAAACAAATACATTTAGTTTCAGTACGATTTTAATTTTAAGTTTAATTTAAATCATGTGAATATATATATTATAGTGTTATCTTGTATTTTATACATGTATATGTTGTGTGTCTTTCGTAAGTATACTTGGAACAATGCAATTTTAAATTAAATATGAGCTACTTTTAAGTCTAACTTTGTGAGAATACACGTTCGAGATCTCAAAAGTTAGACAACTTACAAAGAGATTTTTTTCAATAACCTGAAATGTTTAAGGACATTTTTATTACATTTTATTGTTTCCCATCCCCTCTTTCCATCTTAGACTGCTAGTACCAAGTGAGTCAAAGATCTGATGAACTGCGGACTCCTGTTTGAACCCTATTGCTATGTAATAATTTTTCCACATACATAAAACATAAGTACAGCTTCAAGCTCTTCAGCAAGCTGCCAATGAATAGTTCATTGAAACCAGGGACATCTCAGGCACACACTAAGCTGTACCCGGTTCAAGATTTTGCAGGATCAGGGCTATGTGTTATGGTGCACGAATGTTGGTAAAAATGAGTTCTTGTAGGACGTAGAGGAGAACATTCACACCATTTACAAGAAAAAGCCACAGTGTTCATGCTGGTAAAAGTACCCAAGAGAATGCTGTCCTGTGGGGAGGGACATTCTGCTCCATTGAGAAGAAATTCCTTGGAGATAAATCCTGAGCTTCCCAGTGATAATTTCTGTGGAAGTATAACAAGTATTTTTATTTTCTTTCATTTTACTTTTTAAAAAAGAGTAGCACAGCTTTGTAGCTCCATGCTTGGTTTTGTGAGGGCTTCTGTGTGCACCAAACTCGATGCAGGCAAGGAGGGCCATTGCAGCAAGGGCAGAAGGTTGGAGAAATCTGCTTAATCTCTGGTGCAACAGAAGCTTTTGTGGGGCAGTTGTCCTAGATGTCCTACAACACATGAGGGTGGCTGAGAGTCCTTGTTTCTCCTGGTCTGCTCCCACAGCAGTGGTCTCTGGCTCCCCCAGTGCTGTTAGGGGCTGTGTGGTCTGAGATAGTTGTGTGTGTCCATCTGCAAGCATGATAGTTGTGGCTGACATTCTTGAAGCTTCTGAAAACCCCAAAAGGCACCGCTTGTTCCATTGACTGTGTCCCCATAGTCCCCTTGACTATGTGCCTGCCTTGCTTTCTCTCTCAAATCCTGTTACGGTTTTCTGAAGGCAATTGCATGAGACTGGTTTTTGCATCTTCTGGAGATGGACACCTCTTCCTACCCAGCTGCAGCCTGCAGATCAGCTCTGTCCAAGCCGTAACCCTGATCAGTGGTGGAAACTTGACAAAAGTCAATTGTGTGAAAGAGAAACCCGGCTAGGTGGAAGGCAGACGGTTAGGGTATGGTTAGAAACCTTCAGTGTTGGTATTGCTCCCCATTTGTGTATTTATATATTGAGTGGGTTTTGAGAGCCTGATTCAAAAGAGGCAAGCATTTAAAGGAGCTGTGTGACTGCCCCAGTGTCATGCAGGTAAAAGTAGTACCTCCTCTTCCTGGGAGCCTAAAGGCTGCTCATCCAATGTGGCTTGAGATCCCTGCAAGAAACATTTCTGCATTAAAGATGCCACAGTGGCAGGTGGCATTTAGCACACAGCCCAAAAGGTGTCCTCTGAGCCCACTTTCCATTACAGCTCTGCTGACCAGGTAACATCGAGCTGCCCATTGACTATCGCTTGTGCCCCCGGACCCCAGCACTCTCACACCTCTTTGCAAGACTTTACATGATTTCTTTCAGACCAAATGGCCAAACCAGGCTTTGTACAAATATTTTTTTACCCCAGTTGGCATGACTGACTTTGTTTCTCTTCGTTCCTTCACAGCTGGGGAAGTCATGAGTGAATGTGGGGGGCCTGGGAAGGGTAGCTTTGTCATACACCGGACTGTGTTTTACCTACAGCAACATCTATTTGATTCAATCCTATTCAGTACCCAACAGGGTAGGAGCAGGGAGACTGAGAAATAGCAGCAGATGAGTTGGGATGTTGATTTCCCATTGATTTCTGAGGTGCCCCTTTCCTCTAGCTGTCCTGGGGACATTGACGTCACCACTTCTGGAGATGCTGCTGACTTAAGTATGATTTAGCATGAAACAACTGAGCTTAGATGTAATGTGTCTAAAAGGATCTGCCTTCCCCTGGGAGGCCGGAGGTGTTGACTCTCTCTGATCACTTAGTCCTGGGCTCTCACCCACGGATAGTTATGTTCTTCCACGGATGATCCTAAAGGCCAAGTTCTGCTGGAGCGGGAGGACTTGCAGGTGGGAAGTGGTCAGCTCTTCACCTCGTGCTTTGTACAGCTGTTGCTGCAGCCACTCTTCAGTTTTCTATCTAGGGAGGGTTGGAGACAAGGAAAAGCAAACCTTGACGTAACTGTCCCTCCCTTCCCGTTCGGTAGCAGCAGTGAAATTCATGATCCATTCCTGTTGGCGCTGAGCTACCCTTGATGGCTTCTCGCAGGAGCACTCAGGACTTTGGCTTGGTCCAAGGGGTGATATTAAGCAAAACACTTCGTACCTCAGCCCATAGCGATCCCTGGACTTGGAGCCGGGCTGCTATGGTGACAGTCTCCCTCGAGATGCCTAAATCAATTAGACAGGGACACATCATCTCTGGTCTCTCAACTTTTTCCCCATTGCCCTCCCCCATCCCATCTAGCTGCATGTTCTGTGTGAGATACCTGCCACTCCCAGCCGGTAATGACTTCCACATGGGGCTGGACCTTGTGGACAAATCCTCTGTAACAATAGGAAATGTTCCTTTGTCTCTCATTGTGTCTGTCTTTGGGAAGGAGGAGAAGGCGTTGACGACAAGCCGAAGAGCTCTAATATTCCTCCCGGACAGCTGATTAATTCCATCCTCTGCATCTGCTCTGGACCATCCCGCCCCGCCCTGCGCCTTCTGCTTTTTATTGTTCTCTCCACCTGGCTCCCTCTGGCAAGGAAACCGATGGGATTTTGTGCCACGTGGAGCTCCAAATGGAAAACCCGGACAGTGAGAGCCTCTGCTCTCCCCACGGTCCAGGCCCAGTGGCTCTTGCTGGAGGAGGAGAGGCTGCACCTTCCTCGCAGCCAAGACCGAGCACTGGAATGGGGACACAGCATTCCTCCCCAGCACGTCTGCTCCTGCTTGGGAGGGATGAGACCCTGCCTTTTCCCTCTCCTTCCCCATCCATCAGGATAGCTCCTCTCTTTGCAGATAGCTGCAAGCTCGTTCTCCCACTTGGACCCTCTTCCTGCACATGTTCCTGCTTAGGAATGGTCCAGGCTCCTGCAGGGATGTGCCCACCCCTGCCCTGCAAATTGCCTGCCCGTTGCATGCTTCTTGTCCTTTCCCCAGCTCGTGTTATTTGTTCGCCCACAGACGGATGTAGCGAGTGCTTGTGATGGCTCCCACGCCCAGCTGTGGTCACGCGTGCACGCAGGTTTGCACGCTCGCTCGCACGCGTCCCCTCGCGCTTTCGGCACAGTCTGGTTTTGTCTCCAGTACTTGCCATTCCCTTGCCAGACGCGCGCTCCAGCCTCGTTGCTCAGCTGTGATCCGTGGAAGAGGGGGGGAGAAAGAGAGACAAGGGCATTTTGATTATGATTATGGAGTTGATTTATTAGAATCATTTTAAAACACAAAGCCATCTGTGTGCCTCTTCCCCATCCAAGATTTATAAAAGACCAAACCATCCATCTGACCCCCAGCTCTCCCTCCCTTCCTCTTCCCCCGCCTCATCCTCGCCTTCCATTCTCCTCTGTGGCTCTCTTGCCAAAACACTTGCCCATACTTAATTCTCCTCCCAGAGGGACAATGCTTTGCATTCTTGTATTGGGAGCCAAAAAAAAAGACAATTCTATTCTGTCTCTGCTTTGCAGCTTGGTCTGCTAAGTTGCTTTCCCAAGAGTCTGTGTTTAAAACAAGAAAAGATAAAGGAAAAGACAAGTTGGTGCTGAAAGGTGCTGGAACATCATCGCGTGGGGGTAACGTTTTCATTCACTCCACATATCAAACAGCCGCTGGCAGGCCATCCCCAGGCGGGGCGAGTGGGACTCGAGCCTGTTCCAAAGGGGTCACCTTTAGGGCGGAAAGACGCTTTTAGACTCCATCTCCCATCCTTCCTTTGCTCCCTTTTGAGGGCCTTGGCTCCAGCCCCAGTTTTCGAGGGTTGAGGTGTGCTGACAGATTCTCCAAGCAGGATGAGCCAGTGGCTGAAGTCCAGAGCAGGAGGAGAGCTGAGGTCTGAGTTTCCTGGAATCACGTTGTGACAAGCAGGAGGAGCCTCAGCCCTCCTCTTCCTCGCTGCTCTGCTTGATGCCAGCCCAGCCTCCCTGGGGTGCTGACATCAGAAGAGCTGTAACGATTTACGCCTCTTGAGGACTTGTCTCTCCCCTCCGTGACCAAGTCTTTTCACCTCTCCATGCCTCCATTTTTTTCAGATCTGTGATGCTTTAGGCATTTCTGTGGTCACCAGAAAAACTAAACCAGCGTCACCAACGGGCAGTTAAGGATTTTGACGTTATAATGCTGTTGTCCTCCTCACAAGGTTGGAAGGTAGGGAGCAGATCTAGAGCCTTTGGAGCTCCTGTCTTAGATGAAAGGAGAGCTAGAGGGAGTATTAGCATGCCATTTGCGTGAACTAGAAGTGGTCAAATGAAGTTTGGGATTACCTAATGCATGTTCAGCCTTTTCTTATTTACACATCAGGGAAGCATTTTCCTCAGTTTCAGCAAATTAATTTGTAGGCAGTGTCCAGCATTCAAAATCGCAACGACGGTGGGAGAAGGTCACAGGCGATGCTGATTGTGATCCTGAACAGCAGTGTTCTGACTTTGATTTTTGTTTGTGTGTGCTTGGGTACAAACAAAACCTTTCTGGGTTTTGTAACTGTTCTTTTGAACTTCATCTTTCCATATAAATCTTATTTTTATGTGGTTAGTGGTTCCCATATGAGATCTGACATTTTTTATTTGATACTGGCAGAGGAGAATGAAACCCATTAATGAAGGCGCATGGGTTCAGCAGGATCCTAGGGAATAAGAGCAGGGCTTGTGAAAAGACCTGAGGATTTAGTGTCACTGTCATCCGCTCGAGCTCTTGAATCTCTTTACTGACCCTTTTCTATCCACAGAATTGTCTGTCTTCGGTTTCCCTGGTTCCAGGTGTATATTCATCGAAGTTGATGACTTATCCACTTTGTTGTACACTAAATCACCCAAGTGCTGAGTGTCCTCCAGGACCTCTTCACAATTCCCTTATGTCTGCTTAGAAAAGATAGGTATAACCTCATGCATTTCTTTTGTGAAGAAGGAAAAGGGAGGTTTACTTAGAATACAAAACTGCTGTGGTTTGCCTGGCCCCTCTTTGCTCTGCAGTCCGTCTCCCTCCTCTTCGGGGAGGACATCTTGTAGAGGAAAGACACTACTCAGCTGGGCTAAAATCTATCAGGAATCCTAGGAAAGGGGTGGAAGCAATGGTCTTTTGGGCCTAGAACCCAATAACCCTCCTTAAACCAGCTGTGACGAGGGTCCGACCAGCAGCCTTCCCAGAGCATCTGCATCTGCACTGAGATACCCACAGCCATGAAAAGCCTTAGAGATGACCCCGCAGTTTATGTATCCCCAAATGAGCGAGGACTGAATGGCTGCATCTCACAGACTCTTCTTCTCAGATCGGAGCGCAAAGATCCCCGGTTGCTCCACGAATGCTGACCAAAGAAAGGGAATTTCCAGCCCGTATTCCCAATGCTCTCAGCTTTTCCCTTTTGATTTCTCTTGAACATGCCGTTCATCTTCGCTTCCCGTCCAGCGCTTCTGTATCATGGTTTAAACAGCTGCCATGTCCCACCCTCGAGGCAGCTGTGTCTCAGGGCTGCCTAGGGAGCACAGGGCTCCTCGCCCCATGCTGGTCCCACTGCCCGAGCGTGGTGGGGCCACGGGGTGCAGGTCTGGCTGGAGGGACAGGGCAGGACCATGCCAGGCCATCGCCTGGTCTTCCTTCACACTTTGCAGTCTGGTGCAGAGATGCCTTTTCTGCTCATTTTTTTCCCTTCCCTTGTTTTTCTTTTTTTTTTCTTTTTTTTCTTTTTTTTTTTTTCCATTTTTTTTCCATTTTTTTTCCTTTTTTTTTCTTTCCATTGGTTGTTTGGATTAAGGGGCCTTAAAGGGGCCAGACATTTTTTGTGTTCTCTCATACCCTATAAATAACCGGCACCTCTCCAGTGCTCCAACTCCACCCTTCAGTTGCAGATTCCACTGTCTAGCTGCCACCACTCCGCATGGCCTTTCACACTCTTCCTTTCTATTTAATATGGAAATATTAGTAAAAAAACTTGCTGTCACCAATTCTCCAAGAGGAGGAAGGGGGAAAGAGAGACAGAGGTGGGAGGCGGGAGGGGAGGACGCAACCAGCCAAAAAAAGTATCAGAAGGAATGTTCTTCTCCCTCCCAGGTTTACAGCAATGCCTTTCCATCCAGAGTCATCTGTTTTGTTTTCCTTCTCCCTCAGCCTGAAAGTGCTGCAGCATTATCATGTAATGTTGCTTAATGTGACCAAAGGCTTCCTTGAGTCGCCTGGTGGACCGCAAGCATAGCCCAAATTCCAAGGCAGCAATGCCTGCAGCGTCTCCTTAACACAGAGGACATGCAGCCCTCTGTGTGTCCCATGAATGGCTGTTTGGGGTTTTGTTTTTTCCTTTTCTTTTCTTCTTCCCCTCCCACCCCACCCCCTTTTTTTTTTTATTCCGAGTGCAAGACGCCACCCCAAGTGCCAGGCAGGGATTTTGTAACCATGCCAGCATATCTGGGAGGTATGCGTGGAATCTTTCAAGTGCTTGGTCAGTCCTCTATGGTTTCCTTTGAGTAACTGCCCACCCTGCCAGCTCCCACCACCCCTTCCCAAGCCCCCTGACATGCAACTGGTTGCACCATTCACACCGGATTTTCACATGACAGTCATCTCTTCCAGATTTCTTCCTGTTCCTTCCTCCTGGCATATTTCCCGATGCTGGTGGGGGATCAGACTGGAGTCATCTGTTGAACCATGGAGCAAGGAGAGATACAGGACAAGTTCTTACCTACTAAGTGTCCCGATTCAATTTAGGGAGTGAGATGTAAGCCCCATTCAGTGTTAGATGATGTTAAGAAATGTGTTAAGAATGGTGTTAAGAATTGTGAATGGAGTTAAATCCAGTTGGCGCCTGGTCACAAGCAGCGTCCCCCAGGGCTTGGTATTGGGGCCAGTTCTGTTTAACATCTTTAAACATGCACCCTCAGTCAATTTGCAGAGGATGCCAAATCAGGTGGGAGTGTGGATCTGCTGGAGGGGAGGAGGGCTCTGCAGAGGGACCTGGCCAGGCTGGATCCATGGGCCCAGGCCAATGGTGTGAGGTTCAACAAGGCCAAGGGCCGGGTCCTGCATTGGGGTCACAACAACCCTATGCAACACTACAGGTGTGAGGAAGAGTGGCTGCAAAGCTGCCCGGTGGAAAAGGACCTGGGGGTGTTGGTCAACAGGCGGCTGAATAGGAGCCAGCAGTGTGCCCAGGTGGCCAAGAGGGCCAACGGCATCCTGGCTTGTATTAGGAGCGGTGTGGCCAGCAGGAGCAGGGCAGGGACCATGCCCCTGTCCTGGGCACTGGGGAGGCCGCCCCTCAAATGCTGGGATCAGGGCTGGGCCCCTCACTCCCAGAAGGACCTGGAGGGGCTGGAGCATGTCCAGAGAAGGGCAAGGGAGCTGGGGAGGGGTCTGGAGCCCCAGGCTGCTGGGGAGCGGCTGGGGGAGCTGGGGGTGTTCATCCTGGAGAAGAGGATGCTGATGGGAGCCCTTATCACTCCCTACAACTGCCTGACAGGAGGGGGGAGCCAGCGGGGGTTCGTCTCTGCTCCCAGGGAATGGGCGATGGGACGAGGGGAAATGGCCTCAAGTTGTGTCAGGGCAGGTTTAGGTTGGACATTAGGAAAAATTTCTTCACCAAAAGAGTGGTCAAGCCCTGGGAGGGGCTGCCCAGGGAAGGGGTCGAGTCCCCATCCCTGGGGGTATTTAAAAGCCGGGCAGACAAGGTGCTTAGGAACAGGGTTTAGTGGTGGGATGGCAGTGCTAGGTTAACCTTAAAGGTCTTCTCCAACCTAAACGATTTTATGATTTTATGATTCTATGAACTTGAGTGAGAGAAGTGGGATACTCTAGCAGATGAAGGTCTGACTTTTTGCTCTGAGATGTTTATTCCACCAGTATTTTATAATGTCTTGTGCATTTTTTTCTCACCAACCATCTCCGGGGCAGGGAACTCCTGTTATTCCCATTTTGGGAAGGTAGAGTTGAAGCACGCAGTCCTGCAGATAAGGTTTGGCTTGAGCATTGCTGGTTGCCCAGGCTTTCCAGCCTGGTTGGTGCCCACTGGCCAGGGTGGTAGACCCTTAGCCTGTGGGTACAAGCTCCCATGTGCCAATGTCCACGTGGCTCTGCGGGAGATGTGCTGATGGGTTGTGTTGGCTGGGATTTTGATCAGAGTAGTTGAGACTATGTGGATGGAAATGTGGACCTGTGGGATGGTGTCCTGTGGTCCTCCTTCCTGAAGCTCAGCCAGGGTCCACAATTCAGTTGTGCTTCCTTGACGGTGTGTACGGTAGAAGAGTCTGACTATGAGACCGGTCGTTTCCATGACAGTTTAGCTGTATCCTTAGCCCTGAAGACATCCTCATTAACATCATCTGCCTAACCTGCATGGCCAGGCTCCCGCAGTGGTCAGTGGAGCTGCACAGGTTTCCATCCCTCTTGTGTGTCTTCATCAACATTGTCTGGGTGTGAGGAATCGCTGTCAGTAGATACCCTTACCTTTCTGTTGACCAAAGGAAGAACCTAACTACATGCCTGGCTGGAGAGGGCTAAAGGGAGGTAAATCCCAGCCAAAGTGATTTATTTTGCAGCCTAAGAGCTGCCCTGCTTTCTGCTTGCACACCACGCCACTGGGGTTACTTGCCAAGCAAACACCAGCATGTGATTGTTACCACTTGCAATTAAAAAAATTAATAGAAGCAAAACCCCAGCGCACTAAACCAAGCAAAGCATCAAGGCCTGTTCATGCAGAATCTGCAAGACACTTCTATATCACTTTGTTACCAGATTTTATTATTTTCTTCTATCTGTTTTCCATTGTAAGATCTGAATCCCACCCCACGGAATCCCCTGATGTTCCCCAGTCTGTTTCAGCAGGAGGTGGGTGCAGCTCTTTCATTCAGGCGTTTCCCTGCGCAGTGTGATCTCTCTGCATTCCCCTGCGGTGGTCTTGCAGAGCCCTCTTCAACAACCAGCCCAGCATCATCTGCAGCCCGTGCATGGCCCACTGCCCTTTCTGCATTACCATTGCATCAGTGCTTCATGCACATGTTGCCTCTCCCCCACGGCTGCAGCAGGCACCAGGCGGTTGGGAAACGCTAAGCAATGGTTTTCAGTCCCTGAATAAGCAGTGACGAAGCTATGGGCTGCCTTTTGGCTGGGGCAGGCTCACCCACCCTTCGGGAGGGATGTGTGCGTGATATGGTCCGGTGCAGGAGCCGTGAGGGGCTGGAGCATCTCGGGGAGCTCAGGAGAAGCTGAACGACCTCTCCATGGAGCGTGTGCAGACTGAGTGCTGATGGCCTTGCAATGCTGCCAATTTGAATGACATTTCTAATGACAAAGCCGTGTCATTAATGCAGTGACCACCCTGTCTGCCAAGTCCCTGCTCTGAACACTGCAGCTTCACAGCAAAAGTTGTAAGTTGGTTTTTGGTTTTTGACTTTTTTTTTTTTTTTTTTTTAACATGAGGAAAACAGTATTTTTTTCCTGAGCTGCCTTGTTGGAATTGGCTGGACTTGTTTTATCTGAACTTTCCAAAAAAAATTCAGCCCGAGGCAGATACCCAGCGTGGAAACTTTCAACCCAAACAGTTAAAGTTTGGCAGTGTTGTAGGAGCTGAACATATGGAAAGTGCTGGGCGCTGGCTGAGGCCGTGCTACCTGCTCTGCTTGGGGGCTGTTTTCACGGTTGTCCTCTTCTTGCGTAGCTGAGCATGGATCTGGCCTCATGCAGAGGTGCAGTAAGGGATAGAATGTCTATATTGGGTTACAGGAGTCTGCATGCTAACCATAAAATCACGGTTCATGGGGGGACCCTGCGTGGTCACCTTCACAGAGATGCTGCACCGAGATGAGCCGGGGGAGCTGAGTCTCACCTCGCTGCCGTCGGGGCAGGGCTCGCCTGGTTGGGATGGTCTGTGTGAAGGATGGGTAGCTTGAACGAGGAGAGGAATCCCCTCCTGCCTCTGGTCCCTCTTAGCAAACTGAGGGTGACACCAGCTGCTAGCTGGCGGTATTAACCCTTCAAAGCACACATCCGAGGTGTGTGCTCATACCCCGGTTGTACCCATACATATCTGTTGTGCTGGTGAGAGGCTTCCAGCATGGGCACCGGTCCACCCAAAAGGTGAGCAGTTGATTTATGTTCCCTCCATGGCATCAGCATCAGAGAGCGCCGTGTTTCTGGACCAGTGCCCGAGAGGGGCAGGAGCTGGGGGGTGAGTGCAGGGGAGCCCCGCTTCTGTGTGAGCCGCTTCCAAAACCCTGTAGCCTTCCACCTCTGCCAGCCCGAAGGCTCCGTTCTTGCTTTTGGGTTCAGAAAGGAGTTTGTCAGCCTAGGGTTGGGGTTTTTTTTTCTTGCTGTTGTGTTTTTAATGAAGCCTACAGCCTCTTTGAGGAAGTATTTAATCATGTAAGAGCCTGTTTGGATTTCCCAGTGGGGCAGCATGTGAGGGGCATTTATTTCCCCCCAGGTCGCCTGTGGTGGGGCAGGAAGAGGGGCTCTGCTCTCGCCTCTGCCTCCCCTCCCAATGCCCCTTTCTGAGTGAAACCCAAACGTAACCTGGAACCAAGTGCCAAGCCAAGCCTTCAGCTTTTCTCTTCCCTGCCCACCCATGTGCTCTCGCAGATGCACTCTGTCCCCGACACCTCCCTGGTGGTCACGAGGCATCCCGTCACCCGCCCCTGGGGACAGCCACACACACAGGACAACCTGAGTGATGACTTTTCTTAATTAATGCATTTTTCCTTCACCCTCTTTCTTTTTTGTTTCCGTCCCCAAAGTGCAGCAGAAGACACCAGACACCGTCCGATGTGTTGCGTGGGCAGGGAGACATCAGCTCCTTTCCTTTGGGATGGGGCTTTACAGTCCGGCTGAAATTTTTAGGGCCAGTTTTCATTATAAGTGGCTTTTGAAAATGGGTAAGTAATGATTTGCTAAATTGGGCCTTGAATTGCTCAGTTTAACAAATTATTACTTCTTTTTTTTTTTTTTTTTTAACAATATGTATAATGAGAAGCCCAGTTTGATGAAAAATGGCCAGGTTGGATCAGGCTGGATGTTAATTCCAGTTTGGTGTCACCACCATCTTCGACATCATGGTTTAGTCATGTCCTTCTTTACATGTTAATTAAACTGATGTGTCAGTAAGTGTTATAAGTACAAACTTGGGTAGTGTTTGTTTTTTTGCTTTTGCACTGTTGCTTTTGCAACATTTGTTTAGTTTTCATTCAATGCATAAAATATGAAGGGAACAAAAAACTCATGCACATTGTATCATGTAATTAGACGAGTAACCAGATGTTAATTAATATATGAATATCGTTTTTATTTCCAATCGTCTGGCTGTGGTTTGAGCAAACCTATGTTCCCCAGCTGTTGCTACACGAAACACTGTCAGAGCAAAAACAGAGCTAGAGTTCAGCTGCTCTATTCCCAGAGCACAGACTATTACCCCGGCTGAAAGAGGAGATGCTTTTAGGATGTGCTGTCCCCAGACGTGACGCAGCAGTGTGACATTCGCCTTCTATCCAGTGGAGGGCAACAGGGGACACGCACCCAGCCATGTACCTCCCGACCAGTTTGGGGAGCCAGCATGCTGGGGCTTTGAGGCCCTGCAGAAATGCATCCAGGTCTTTCCTCCCAGACACCACAGTCCAGCGGGATTTCTGCTACCAAGCAGTGGTTATTTCTATGCCAGCTATGTGGCTCTTGGAGGAGTCCCTGGAGATTTTCAGAATTCACCTGGATAAAGCCCTGAGCAACTGTGCCCCAGCTTTGCAGTTGGCCCTGCTTTGGAGAGGTTGGACTGGAGATTTTCTGTGATTCTCTGATGGCCAGGCAGCTATTTGGTCACCACATCCAGCCTTTTGCTGTCAAAGGATTTGATTCTTCTGTATTTCAACTGGAAGACCCTCTCTAAGTGGATCCAAAAATTTCCTTTCCATTTCCCCAGCTCTCATCCAACGGCAACACATGGTTGTGCTGTGACCAGCCGGTGCATCCAGGCGTTTCTCCTCCTCCTCCTTTGTTTCTATCTGCAGAGGTTCCTGATAACAAAAGAACTATTTTAATGTCCATCTTCAAGTCAATTTGCATTTTTAAATGTTAAAATTTATTCCACTTGTATTACTGTAGCCTTCAAGATCTTTTAATTTCTTTTGACTGATCCTCTGATCTCCCGTGCACTAATAATGCATTCCACTTCATCAGTGCTAAAATCGTTGCTGGATTTCCAGTGAGAAATAAGATTGATTACAAGCCTGATCATTGAGGAACTCTGCTAGCTGTAACTAAGCTCCCGTCACTCTCTTCTCAGCATAGCCTGCTTTCATTTGTCCATTACTCAGTTCTTTGCCTGCTGTATAATTCTTCTGCTAATTCCCATCTTTTCAAGCTTACTTAATAATTACCCATGTTGTGTCATGGCTAGTGTCTCTTGATACCCAGATAAATTAGGTTGTACCGTGCTTCTCGTGTCTAGGGAATGAACTGTCTCGTTGAAGAAATACATCAGGTTTGTCTCGCACAATTTACTGCACCTGGAGTTGCAGTTTATTCCCCTTGTCTCCATGTCATTAATGATTCCTTCCTTTAACAGAAAAAAAAAAAAAAAAAAAAAGAGGGCTCTATAATGCGGTCATTTTCTCTCTCAAAGCTACATCTATGCCTTGGATATCAGCGAGGAAAGCCGAGCTATTCAACCTCTTAGACCCATCACATGTCCATAGATGCATTGATTTTCTCAAGGCATCCCATCTTCTGCTAAGTCAAGACGAAAGCCCGTGACTTTCTCTAAATTGCCCATGAACCCCCTGACACCCTTTGTCTCTGTTTTTCCTTCTCTTTTCTCTCCCCACCAGTAGCTGGCACAAGGAGAATAACGGTGGAATCTCCCACGTTGCTGTGGTCTGAGCAGGTTTCCCTCACATTATGTCTAAATAAATATGAATAAGAAATATGGAATAAGAGCTCACTGACAAATTTGGCAAATATTTGCCTCTGCCTTCCCTTTCCAGCCACCTGGCTCCCAGAGGAAAGTTTTACCCTTTCTCAGACCAGGGCATTCAGGAAATAAACACTCAGTTTATTTTCTTGGAGGAGAAAAATGAAAATAGCATTAAGGGGCCTGAAGCCTACATCTCACATTTTGTGTGGCTAGAAGCAACTTCAAACCTTTAGCTTGAGCAATGGCTTTTGTCTGTGCCTTCAAGTGACAAGGTAGCACAGAACTGGCCAGGATGGGCTTGAATGATGCCCATGATTTCACCTCGATGACCCCGAGTGCTTTTCTGCCCTTGAAGGGACTGTGTATCAAAAAAGCACCCAGAAAAAAAAGACACTGGGTCTTCAAGCCAGTATTTGCACTTGAAAAACTGAAACCTTGGTTTTAACAGCAGCCAACGGGCAGAAGGAATAAAGAGAGGGAAAAGCAGAGATGCTAATGGTGCTAGCTTCCCTGGGGACATGGGTCAGGCAGCCGTAGCCGTGGTTGCTAGCCAGACACTTGGAGCAGGGTCTTTGGAGACAAACTCCCATCTGGGAGGTGGCTTTTGTGCAAGGCTGCGCGAGGACTCAAAGGGTACAGGGGCACCCTGACTTAAAAAAATGATTTCAAGGGTCAACTGATTTTTGCTTGCTGGAATTTGCTTACTGACAGCTTGAGCAGAGGCTGTGTTGGAGGGCGAGAAGACAAAGTTGAGGAGCTTAAGACCAGGCAGTTGTGTTGTTGTAGTGCAGGTTTCCAGCTGACCCTGGCCTTTTGGGGAGGGGGGGGCGGTGGGGTGGGTGTATATTTGTTCCTGCTTTTCCTTTGGTTTCGGAATAGAAGGGGGGTTGGGGCTGGGTAAACAAGCAGGGACAAGATGATAGGAGGTATGACAGTGAGTCAAGAAATGAAAATAAGTTAATTGTCACTCTGATTTCTCTGCTGGTTAATTGGATGCCCTTTGGGAGAGGAAAACCCATCAGGGTTCAGGACAGCCAATCCCATAAAGCACACAAATGCTGTGAAAAGGCTTTTCTGGAGAACCACAAAGTCCAGCATCTGGGATATCTTCTGGGTGTTTCTGTTGTCTTCTTGTCTTCCTGCTCAGAGGACCAAGCACCATGGAGAGCCAGGCTCTCGGCTGGCACAAACCGTTCCATTCCTACTTGTGTCAGCGGAGCTGCTGTGGCTTGGATGGGCAGAGGCTTCGGCTGTGTCACTGACACCATTCTCTCTGTGTCTCTGTTTCTCTTTCCTTTGAAGAAATGATCTCTTGGTGTGGTCTTGCAGAGGTATAGCAGAAATGATGCTTTAATCACTTACAGTATTCTCTATGACAGAAGTATGGGACTGTGCAAGACTCTCAGTTTAATTTAATAGCAGGCTGCTGGGGGAAACAAGCAGGAAAACCAAAGATGCAAAAGCTGAAGAGAAGCCACCTTCTTCAGAGCAATAGTAGAGGCAATTCCTTAGTCAGTAGTCATAAAGATCTCCTACCTTTGGGTTACAGCCAAGTTCAAAGCCACTGGAAGGCAGCTCAAAATGTTTATAAGGTTTCCCCTGTGCACAGTTTGGGAATGTTGTTGCTGAGTTTTTGGTCTGATGTGCATAGCTATTCACCCTGGGGGTGCTTGGGAGCACCAGAGCTGCAGAGACACCCATCAGAAATGGTAAGGTAGACTTCCTTGTGGACTGGTGTTCACAAGCTGTCTGTGGCAGGCGGTGTAGTTTTGCTGGGTGGAATTAGCTAATTGTTGACTACCGGTCAAGACGACTCCATCTCCCCTGCTCACACTAGGATAAAAGGCTGAAGAAGCAGAGGGACCTGAAACGGAGCCCAGGTCTAATGGGGTGAATTGGTCAGCTCTGCCTCCAGGGAGGTAAAGGCAGGAGGTGGTGGCTGGTTCTCAAATGGCTGGAGTGGGAGATTGAGGTTCAGGTAGCTCTTTGGCCTTAATGCCATCCACAACACATTGCAACTGGTCTCCATGGTCCCAAGCAAAGGTGAAGGAGGTGGTTTTGCTGGAGGTTCCCTCTCTAGCAGCTTGGTGCAGAGGCTGGCAGAGGACAAGACATTTGCAATGCCCCATCAGGGCTGACCCTAACCCACAGCTACATGGAGGAGTTTGGTGTGAGGGCTGCCAATCTTCCTCCAGAGCAACAACTGGTGGTGTTCACACCATAGGCCATCTTCTGACTGAGTGTTCACCTTCAGGTTTTCTCTAACTACTGCCAGCAGAGAGCTGCCTGGTGCCTGGGCACGGCCACATGGTAGCCAAGCTCCCTGCAGCTCCTCCAGCCCAGCCTCAGCTGCCTCCCTGCCATGGGGCTTCACTCCAGGTGCTCACTGTGCAGAAAGCAGACAAAAATTGTTCCTGGGTTTCCACGTGGTGGCGTTCCTTAGTCCTCCAAGGGTGGAGCGGTGGATCCCGCCATTCCCTTAACGAGACTGACTAATTATTCATTACAAAGGAGGTTGCAGGAATCTGGAGCGGAAACTACTCCCCGGGCCAGCTAACTCACACCTAAGCCCGCCAGGCTGCTTTCATAGCAGAGCACATGCTGGAGCAATCAGACCTGCTGCTGGGTGCCTCGCAGGAGTGGGACCAAGGCTATTTTATGCATATGTGTGTGAGTGTGTGTCTGTGTATATGTATAAAAAGTGTGCGTGTGTGTGTGTGTATATTTTACTATGTTAAGCTATAAACTGTATGGGTTAGGTATGAATTAGAACCTTATAAAATGTGTTTACTCATTCTGTGTAACTCAAAGCAGGGATTAAACAGTAGGAAAAACTGACCAGGAGAATTTTCCAAGCAGAAAAAGTTTTACAGCTCTCATTGTGAACTTGAGAGGGAGGGTTTTTTTTTTTTTCTTTTTTGTTTTTTTTTGCATTTAGGGTTTTTTCAGAGCAAGTTTTTTGTATTTGAATTTTTATAGTTATTAAGTAAAAGGCTGGGGGGGGGGGGGGAGCAGCTGAGGAGGAAGGATGAATGGAGGAATAGCAGGCGAGCATTCTGGCAGGCAGAGTTCTCCCCAGGCACCCAAGCCCCGTGCTCCTCTCCATCTCTTGTGACCGTGTGCTTTCTGTGCCAGTGGCATCTTGGAGGGCCTCCCCATGGTATGCTGTGCTCCTAAGTAGACCCTGCTTTTCTCATTTCCTTGAAGGCATCTTTTATGGGGAAAACAGAGTCCCATAATGCTGCCGCGGTTAAAGGGAATGGGTGCGGAAAAGGAGTGGTGGAAGCATAGGCAGCGGGAAGGTGAGGCTCTGCTGAGCATCTCAGGCAGGGAAGAAGAGAGCAAAGAGCAGGGGATGGGGATGGATCGAGGTCTTACAGCCTATTTGCCGTCCTTCTTGTAAAGAAAGGCTGGACAAAGCACCAAGGGAATTAACCTCACCACTATCAAGTGAGTCATCCTGGGTCTGTTCCAGTTGAGTGGTGTTTGATAAAGAGCAAGGTGTATGCAACTCGGAACCATTTCATTTATTTCCTTCTCTTCTTGGATACAACTTTCTTTCCGCACCCTCTTTTTGGTCTTTTCTACCTTCTAGTTCTTGCTGCCTTGGTGAATCATCTCTGCCTTCAGGACTGGTGACCCGTGCACAGTTAGCAGAGCCTGACTCACTCTTCTTCTCTACATGTTATTTCCATAACCTTAGGAAGGTTGGGGTTTGGTTGTTGGGGTTTGAGTTGGTTTTGGGTTTTTTTTCCACTTCACTTTATGAACATTTTCCAGGGGACTCGGGGAAGGGAGGGGAGAAGAGAGACCTGAGAGGGTTCATTGTTTGGGTGATTTTCCCTACTGCTACATGTCAACATTCTACACTTGATACTTAAGGTAGGGAGTAGCAGGGCTTCTATTTCAGGCTTTGCAAGGGATGGGAGAGACTCGCCTTATCTCTCAAACATGGCCTAAGCAATGTTTGGGTTCCATTTACGGATTTGAAGAGGGAAGTGATAACCTTGCCATATGAGCTCTGGGTTGGCTACCTGGCACTGGCTTCCCTCGTCAACACAGATCCTGGAGACAGCCCTGGCATCCATTTACCACTTGGCTTAATCCTGTTCTGCTCATTCTGGGAATCTGTCTTTTGTCGTCTGAGTGGTAAGATGTTGCACAGTTGCTGGTGATGACGTGCCTCCAACTAACCATCCCAGAGCGATCGGTGATCCTAGGGATGGGAAGCGTGCCCAGATACCTTGCTTTGCCAAGGACATCTAGGAGTCAAACAACTCTTCCCACCATAGAGGCCTTTGGTGAGATGGGTTCCCAGGGGACATTGTCCATCAGAGCCGTCCTGGCTCCTAGCAACTCCTCTTCCCTGTGGATGCCAGGATTGATTTGTCTTGATTTCTGGGAAACATGACATAAAATTCAGAGCAAGAGGCATTCTTTCATGCCAGCATCCTGCTGTGTGCTTATGGCCGGTATCCTTGGTGCCTGGAGTTTGCTCACTTGTAAAAAAGGGTTAATAGTCTTTCAGAGATGAAAGCCAGCTACTAGTGGTTAGAGATCTGGACTGGGGCTCTGGGTTATAGCCTCAAATTTGCCTTTTGCCTGCTATCTTGAAAAAGTGATTTCCTTTCATTGCTCCTTTGCCTGCCGCCTCTCGCAATGCTGCAGCCTTCTGCGACGCAGGTGTGTTTCATAACAGAGCTCCCGTCTTGGCCGAGGGATGTAAATGCTGCCATGTTGTCGTGGGTATTAATGGCCTTTGTGAAGTGCATTGAAGTCTCTGGATGTCAGGCGCCTTGTTGACATGTGTTTTGTCCTCAAGGAAACCAAATCAGCTCAGTTTAAGAAATTAGAGATTGTATTCTGTCCTTGTGAATGGCAGGACCATGCAGTGGTGCAGGAGATCTTCTTTCACTTTGTAGTCTTAGTGGAAAAGATGGAGTGATTGCTGATATGATGGTGGATGCTGAAGTAGACTCCTCATGGCCAAGAGATTCCCAGCTCTTTCTCCTCTTCACTGACTTGTGTCTTCTAATGAATCAAAACTGTGAAGAAAAACGTTAACGTCATTATGGGGAAATCAGTAAGATTCATGAGCTGTGTTAAGAAAACTGTTGTGAATATACTCTGGTAAGCCAGGTAATTCCATGTTCAAGAACTGATGTCAACTCTTCCATATGTTAGTCCTGACCTAGTGGGTGTTTTCTAGCTTCTGAGTTTGGTCAGATAATTGTTTCTTTTCTCAGTTTCATCCTGATATCGCATTTGGCTTCTCTTGTGACACCTGCTTGGATAAATGGAGAGTTATGGAAAGAGGCACAGTCAAATGACATGCTTTCTAGTCTGAATCCGAGGTAACTGAATATATCTACAAAAATATTTAGAACTCGCTGTGTTTGCACAAGTTTTAACCTTGGTCCTGCAAGCATGTGCATTAGTTTATCTGGCACACAAGTGTAATGGAAGAACTCACATGAATAAAGCTAAACATGTGTAAATGTTTGCAAGATATGGGTCAATAATTCTTTGGAAATCATAGCAAACCAACTCTCTATTTTCTTATGCAGTGGTATTCTCCTATCTGTCTTAGACAAGTGATCTGAAATATCTGTAATAATCATTATGGTGTAGTTGTTCTCACAGCCAGGATGCAGAACCTCAGCTAGTGTAAATTGTTATTGTTCTATTGACTTCAAGGGAGCTACAGGAGATTTTATGAACTGAGGATCTGCCCCCACATTCTCAAATGTCCAAAACTGCATATTAGGGCCAAATAAGAGGTCTGCTTCCATGCAGGTCCCTCCATCAGGACCAATTTTTGTAAGTGTTCGTTGGCTAACAGGCTGCAGATCTGCCTGCAGTTGTGTGTACTGAGCCCTTTGGAATATATTGGTCCAAAGTCTTACCACTAATTCATCAGCATCTATGCATATTGCCTCTATTTAGAATAAATGGGACCAAACAAAGAATATTTTCTTTAAAATGGTTGCCACTACAGATAGTGGTTTGGTCCACTTTCCAGCCCTGAGCCAGAAGGGACTGGGAGCGGGGTCAGGCAACAGTGGCAATATAGAAAAAATTGGCAGATCTAGGAAGTCCAAAAATTCCACTTTCTCAATAAGTGCAAGGAGAAGTGAAGCACAGACCAGCTGATGGCTTTTCAGCACAGGTTTACATTCATTTGATTTGACAAATCACCTGAGGTAATTATGTTTTTAGGGATTAATTGCACACTGAGTTTCTTTCTAGGAAATGTTCTTTGTCCCTCCTGCTAGCCTGGTATTTGCATACATGTGTAAGGCTTGATCTCCAGTGGGTGCAAGTCAGCCCGTGGGGCCCTATGGGGCATTAAACTACAGGAGTATTTGGTCATAAAGAGCTGAAAATAAAGGTAAGAGACTGCTCAGTAGAGCTGGAAATGAAGGACCTGACCCTGCTGTCTGGTAGGTCTCCCCTGCTTTCTTCATAGACCACCATGTACTCAGCAGGTTAGGAAGTTTGTGCACTAGGCAGGTTTGTGTGTCAGATGCATCGTAGGTGTATCACCAGGGCCCTCTTGGACTGGCCAGAATCACCTTGTCATTGACCTTTCTTTAGGAAGGATCCCAGGATTTGTGCTTTGACAGGTCTCACAGTGAAAGCTGCTCCCTTTCAAGTTTAGCCATCTTAATCCCAGCAGAAGATGGAACCTCCCAGTGCTCTGGACTGATGGAGCCCAGGTCCTTGGTGCCATCATTGCATCCAAAATTTCGATGTCATTTTTAGACAGTAGCTTGTTCCCCTAGGAACCGCAAGAGTGCAGTAGCTTTATGCATTTAAGAAGAAAGAGGATATGATACAGGTTTTGTTGCTGTCTCTGAAGTATCTGACACATCACTTTATGCTGTAGAAGAGTGGTTGTGGGGCTGTGGCAGGGCTGGTGGGATTCCTGGTGAACGTAAGGCTCTGTGCAGTCCCTGGATCTGCTATGGACTGCTGACTACGGGCCTTGGGGACCACCAAGTGTTCTGGACTGCTGGTCCATTGTTTAGAAATCTCTAATTCAAAAGAAGCAAAAAACGAAAGGAAAGCAAGAATGAGTGTGGGAACTAGATCTGTGGTGATGGACAAAATCTTCTGCCAGACAAGAAGTATCTGAGGACAAATCTCATTGCTTTGCTTTGTGTCTGCACAACTCCCAGCACACATGGGTTCCTACTTTGCCTTGAAATCAAGTAACTATGTTAACATGCTGCAGAGCCCAAAACAAACTCCAAGGGAATAGATAAATTCACTTGGACTCTCCACCATGCTAATGTGAATACGTGGCTTTGAGATTGGAACTGGCTCATGCCTGGAAGGCTCCAAGCATAGCAGAGTCAGCTTGTGTCTGGCTGTGGTTGACCCTTAGCAACCCAGTGAACCTTGAGAAATACTGGAGGGCTCACAGCACAGAATGAAATGCATTAATTCTCTCTCTCCTCCAGCAGCATACTGCCTTGGGGGAGATGGAGGAGGTGATGCGTTTTTACATGAGTTGAAGCAGTTTTTCTGAGGTCTTGATGTTGACTGTGGAAGAACTGTGATAAGCAGCCTGTGGAGAGCTCAGGTGAGGGAGCAGTGAGTCCTATTGATGACCCTAGAAGAAGAATACACTCATGATTAGCCTTGTGCATCATGTTTTTAGAACATTGCAGCTCATCCAAATTAAGACCATGTCCTTCTGTTTGACTGGATGCTCTTGATAAGAACAGTGCAAGACAGCCCATCCTTCAGTTCCGCGTGGTCACTCTGTAGGCAGCAAGTTCTAACCCTGGAGAGCACCAGCAAAGCCATTCGAGGGACTTTCTGGCACTGGAATGCAACTTTTGATCTTAGCTCAGCTGAAGTGTTGCTCCTTAAATTTAGCCATCCATAAATGCAGTCTTCAATCAGCAGAGGAACTGGGAAGCCCAGAGGAGAGCTCTTCATCATTATTAATGTGTCTAGTAGCATATAGACATAGGAAGCAAATTCCCCCAAAATTCGTAACTTAGGCAAGGTGAAGCTGTTCAGAGAAGTACTGCAGTTTGCACCTTTGTACAGGTTGGCAGGTGAGGTACAAACTGTGCTCCAAGTTGCACAGCATAATCACCGGCTTTTCTGTTTCAGCCTAGACAACCTGTGCCCAGCCAGAGGGATCCTGAAGGATGTGGCTTTAAGAAAAGTCTCGACAAAGAAATTATTTCAGAGGCTGCAGGCTTTCTGGGCATGGGGCTTAGGCTCCCATCTAACATGAGAGACTGGCATGCATGGATGCCCCCAGAATGTGGGCAGAAGATTTTTTAGTAATAACTAGGCCTTTTTATTTCTTTTATAATCTGGCAAGCCATGTAGGGAAGGAGGTTTGACATACTTCCACCAGGATCAGTAGGGACGTTTTGCTTTTAATGGTCTAGGCAGCGAGACAGACCATCTGCTGATGTAAATCGGAACAGCTCCATCGCCTAAAGTTATGTTACACTAATTTAAATCAGCCCACCATCTCCAAGAGAAACCACCTTTTGCTGCCTTCCCCCACCAAGCACCAGATCCAAAGTACATGAAACCCAGGTACAACCTTGCTGTGGATGGAACCACCCTGCAAGCCTGTGCTCCCCATCTACCCATCCAAAAACCTGGTCCAAGCCTTCTGCTCACAGCCTTCCTCTGAACCTCCTCTTCTCGGAGGCTGAGCCCCGGAGGAAGAGGACGGTGGGACGAGGACCCCCAAAAGGTGACAGACTTGGAGGGCTGAGCATGCCATTTATTTCCTCATTCCAGGAACCAAAACCTGGCAAGAGCAAAGTGGAGTAAGGTCTCTTTTTCCATCTGCTTCCTTGGCATTGCTCCGGAGGTCACTGCCAGGGACGGAGGTCCTTGCTGGGCCCCATCTGCCTTCCCTGGGCTCCCTCATTTATGCCCACTTGGGCCTCTGACATTCTACTCTGTTTTTCTTTCCTTGAAAATGGATTGGGAATTGGGAGCCGCTGCGCAGGAACGCGCCTGTTCCCCATTAC
This sequence comes from Gorsachius magnificus, assembly GCA_034008185.1. Lineage (NCBI taxonomy): Eukaryota > Metazoa > Chordata > Aves > Pelecaniformes > Ardeidae > Gorsachius > Gorsachius magnificus. The sequence continues at coordinate 9,151,117 of CM067094.1, forward strand.
AGCTCCACTGGGGCTGTAACACGATCGTGCCTGCTCCATACCCACACAGATATTTATTTATCCATACAGGCTTTCTCCTTGTTTTCATTAAGTTAGGCAGAAAAGGTTAATCTTTCTTCTGCTAAAGCTTCAAAACCAACCAAGCTAAATAAAATATGATTTCTTTCATTTCTTTTTTAAAGGACACTCTCTCTCCTTTTCCCACCCCCCCCCTTAAGTACCAGAATGAGGTCACAGTCAGAGATGCCACAAGAGTAAATTGAAAACAGGTTGAAAAAAAGCAAAAGGGAGAAAGACGAAGAGAGAAAACCACAATCAGAAGAAAGTGACTGGTAACGTGGCAGGGTTGGTTTTGTTCAGTCTAGTAAAGAAGCTGTCAAGACAGAGACATTGGTGCCTTCCTACTTTTCCTTTCGTGCTCTTTCTAGGAATCTCAAAGGTGGACCGCAGCAGGAAGGTCTCCTCTTGTCTTCATTTCCACTTTGGTTTGCACCGCCTGGGTTTTGTCCGTGCTGCGCTCAGTCCAGGGACACAGGCTGGAGGTGTGGGAGCGCCTGTGCAGGTCCCAGAGCTTCCTTTTGCTCCTCTAACCCCCCGGAGGCTCCTGGCCTCACTCGCCTGTTTAGTCTGGTTGAACTCAACACCATAACTCTTGTTGTCTTTGGTGGGATGGTTGGTAGGTGATTCATCCTGCCTGCTGTCCACAACTGCTGGGCGCTGGCACGGATCAGAGTGGAAGGACTGAGGCAGACTTAAGACTATTGGATGCTGCGAGCGAGCGGTCTGAGCCTGCTCCCATCCATTTTCATTCCTCAGTCCCCATTCCTGCCCATCTGAGCCTCCTGCCACTAGAAATGTGCTCACTCAAGAACAGATTGCCCAGCTCAGTCTTGCAGACAGGCAGTTGAGACAGGGGTTTTCTCCTCCTCCAGACCAGGCATCAAGTTCCCAGGTGGCCATCCCAGAGCCATCACTGGTGGATTGACCTCTATGTCTTGGTGTGGCCAGGAGAAGTTTGCAAAGCTTCACAAAATGGGGCTCTAACCCCCCTGCAAGCTCCAAGCATGCTGTTATTTTCCTCCTGTTTTAGGGAGAGCTCTGACTCACAGGACACCAGGATCAGTATGAGATACATGTTTATAAAACCAAGAAGAGGAGGTTTACCAAACTCCACAGCTGTGTCTGCAGAAGAGGACGAGGCAGCAGTGAGGGGTTGCACTGGCGAGAGAAGGAAGATGCTACCCGGAGGGAGCTGCATCTTCTCCACAGTCATTAGTAGAGCAGAGATTGATTTTCAAAAGCTGCCTGTGGAGTTGGATGGTGTGGGGCAGGCCAATCCTGGGAAGGTACTGGCATGGAAATGAGGGGGAAGAGAGTCTCGCAGGGATTTGGTGTACAGTTGGGAGCCTCAGCACCCCTTTGCTGAGCACAGTTGCTCCGTTACCTGTAAGCAGCATGCAGCAGGTACCATCTTTTGCCCTGTGCACAGCACTTACCATAGGGATGTTGAGCTCTGGTCTGATTTTTTACTACTGAGAAGTGAGCACAGGTGAGTCATCCTCACAGGAGCTGGTCATTTGTCCTTGATATCTGTAACAGCTTATTGCTTTATTTAGTGTGACATCAATTATTTATTACTATTAATGAAGGACACAGATGGCTGTCTGGTCAATAAAATATCTCCTACTCCACAGAGATGATCTACTTAGCTATCATTTACTCTGCAGAGAACCTTTGGATTCTTTCTGAAATTTAATAACACAAGCAAAGATACTACAACAATCTAGAAGGTTTGTGCTTCAGGGCTGCTTTGGGAGGCTGAAATCCTTCTTTATATTTGCTGGCAGGGTGTGCGAGAACACAGGTCCAGACAGGAAAGAGAACCTTCTTCCTCTATTTAAAAGGGTTTCAGACCGTTTATTCGTATCCCGTTTACTTTCTCTTGCCATTACTGCCCACTAACTTAAATATTTATTTTCCATCTGAGTGCCTGCCCTGTTGATGTATTCACAGTGTCACGTATTTCTGCTTGGCCTTTTTACATCTCTGCCCATATGGTAAACTTGTGCTTTTTGTTATTTCCTGGCGAAGCCTTCTCCCCTGCTTTCCCTGTGCCTTGTTCATAAGCACAGGTGAGCAATGCCATGCACTGAGCCCACGCCGTGGCCTTGCCGCAGTTGGGTCGTTATTCCTCTATTGCTACAACATCCCAACCTCTTTTCCTTGGTAGGGCAACACTGGGAGTCTGTCATCCTGTTGCAATGCCAGCAAATGCACCTGTAGCCTTAGTTGCATTCCACTGACAAGGTCCCAGTCTAAATCTGGGAAATCACTTGCTTTCTGGTCCTAGGGAAGGCTTAGGAAATTTCATTTCAGCTGCTCTCAGAGCACCGTGGACTGAACAAAAAGTGACTTCTTTGGTGTGAGATGAACAAATAAAGTTGCCGTGGGCTCCGCTTCACCCAGGGGAGAGCACGGAAAAGCAGCTCCCTGCGTTGGCTGCGGATCAACAGCTCTGGGTAGTCGGTTCATCTCTGGGGTGTCCCTTACCCGACCCCGGCTTTGCTCCTCAGTCCGTGCAGTCTGGCACCACCAGCAATCTCACTGCTGCTTATACAGGTGCAGAAAGGCTTCTAGCCTTGGGGCTGAGGTTTCAGCACCTTTGCGAGCATCTGTTTTGCTGTTTTCATAACAACCACTTTGCTTTTGTTTTATTGTAGCAGGGCCGACAGGAGGGAAAAGTTCCCCAGAGGCTCGGGATTGAACACAAAGCACCCTCTTTCTGTAGGGATTTTATTGCAAGGGTTTTGGCTTAACCCAAGTTGACGCTGCGTTGGCAGACCCTGAGGGCTCCGTTTCCTCCCGTGCAGGGGGACAGCAATGCACTCCACAACCTAGGCAAGTCTGATCCATGGCAAACCAGACCATCGTGTGATGCGGCTGCCGCTGCATTTCAGGGCAGTGCTTGCCCACTGCCTGTTCCCCTCAGAGCTACCCAGAAAGACCATGAAAGATGAGCACCCAGAAGTTAGTGGGTACCTTAAAGAGAGTTAGCTGTGCAATTTTAATACACGCTTTAATTCAGTGGTTGCACGTGACATTTTCCATCCCATTTCCAGTCTGGTTCCACCCTTTGCGCTCCCTGTCTCAGCCCTGGGTTTTTCTCTCCCATTCCATCTCTTGTGCTCCTTGACTGATGTTCCTTGTACCCATGGACTGCCAGTCCAAACCTCCCCTCGGTCTTGCCCAGTTGCTTATCACAGTCTCTCTGCCCAGCTATTTTCTTTTCTACCCCTTATCGGCTGCCTCTCAACCCTGAGTGCTCTGGAGGAAGGTGTGAGATCCTACAGCAGGCACCCATGGGATGATCCCCCCACGAAGGGGGAAAATTCCCAAATTCCCCCATCTTCCTGGTCAGAAAGAAGGTTGCTTGAGGTCTGAAGAGGCTTAAAAGCTCTTGCTCTGGTTCAGCAACACAATCTGGTCCTGCTTCTTTGTTATGTGTTTGTGATTCATCTGCTTTATAAGTCATTGCAGTGTCTGTTCTCAATGACTTCTGGTGACAGGGAGTTCCCCAATCCAGCCCGACGTCGTATGAAAAGGGCTGGAAATGAAAGTTGGAAATGAGCAATAGGGTTTTGTTTGTTTATTTAAACCATACACCCAGAGCTAAGGGGCTTGCTCAAGGCCAAGACTTCCAAGCAGTGATTTTACAGCTGCCAACCCAACCTGCACATTGAGTTGACCTGGGGTTTGGTACAGACCTGGGGCTGGGGACGGGCTATGGCTGCGGAGACCGGTGACAGAGCTGCCTGAAAAACGTTTGGAAAGAACAAGTCGTGCTGGGAGCATTAAAATGAATAATTAAGGCTTGGATTCCTTTAGGGAGGAAAAGAATTTATTGCTGCTCTTTTCTCTAGCCAAGGGGGACATTTGTTACTGAGTTGTGTATTTTGAGACAAGACGCAAATGTGGTTTGGGGGGGCTGGGGAGGAGGGGATTTTTTCTTCTACCTGGGTAATCCAGCCGCACAGCGAGACGTTCGGGGCTGGTTATAGCACTGGGCTATTTCTTATGGTCTGTACCAAGAATCTAGACTTGTGCTTCATTTCACTAGTCCTCAGTCACTTTTGCTTTTATAAAAATAAAGAAAAGTACTAAGAAGGGAATTCTCCTCCTCCCTCTGCTGCGGTGTCTTGACATTTACACATGCATAAGGTACCCGACACAGCAGTCTGGGTCCAGGTTTGCTTCTACCAGCATAACTCTATCAGCTGCAGCAGCCCTTTCTCCGATTCCCTTCAGTGTGAGTGGGGGCACAACCAGGGCAGCTGCTCTGGGTTGTTTTTTTTTTTACTGCTTAATACCTTGGGCTTTCAGTTACACTGATGCAAAATGGGAATTGAATGCAATGAGCTCTAACTGATAGACAGCCTGCCCACTGCAAGGAGACAGGTTGCATGGCAATAGATAATCATGCCCCAAAAGCTTAATAAATGGAGCGTTTTCAGTTTCAGCTGGGTCATGATCTAAGTGGTTAGTAAGCTTTATAAACCAGAAGACCAAAAAAAAATATTTCAGCATTTTTAATTAGGGTGGGGTTTTTTTTCCTTCAAATGCTTGTAGAGGGGTGAGGGGTTCTTCAGCACAGCTGAAGGAGCTCTGGTCAGAGCTCCAAGAGCCAGCAGAGCACACATGGAAGGGAATGCAAAGCTACTGATTTTCATTGACTATAAAAAACCAACCAAACAAAAAAACCCCAAAACCAAACCCCCAAAACATAAAAAAAACCCAGCACATTGAGAGCAATTCCATCCAAGCTCTAAAAATGTCTCTTTTCCTGATAATCTAACATAGCAGAAACCCATTTCACTGTGGCACGTGATTTTTGAAAAAGGCCATGCCCCCTTTAAGACCTGCATGTGCAGGTGGGGCAGGGGAGCCCTATTTACCCAGGCTTCCAGCTCTACTGGGTCCTGGAGCTCATCCCGGGATGGGGGTCCTGCATGTTGGGTTTGCGGTGAGTCCAGGTGTTGCCTGTGTGCTCTGCAAGTGCACCCTTCCACCGTCCCAAGCGATGGCTCAGTGCTGGCCCTGGTTCCTGCAGCAGGTCCCTGTTACACCTGGTGGTCCAGGTGTGTTTTCTACTTGTTTTGTCCATAGGTTACGTTCTCCCTATAGACCTGGGGACATTCTTACCAGCCACAGCCAGCTAGAGTTTGTTGATTGCCTGTCCTGTGTAGAGGTGTTCCTACAGTATTTTTTCAATGGTCAGCAATAATTTTGCACCTGTATTGATGTTTGGGTTTTGCTCGTCTCTTTGCTCTCCAGGAGAATCCTTGAGCTTTGCGGATGATTTGCTTTCTGGCCTTGCAACATCCTGTGTGGCAGCGGGTAGGAGCCATGGCGATGTCCCTGAAACCAGCCTCTATTCAGTGATTTTCAAGTGCCTGGAACCAGATGGTCTGTACAAGTAAGGAGAGGCATGTGGGGAGGTGCTGGGGGCAAGGGGGGATCTCCGATGCTCTTGTTTAATTGTTATCAATCTTTTTGGTTAGCACCATGTTTCACCAGACATGGGACAAATGACGAACGTCTTTCCATTGCTTTGAGTGTCAGGCTCGGCTAGCAAAATAGAAAACCAGAGTTTGCCAGTATGGCACGGGGAGTCTGTGGGAGACTCCTCTGGAATAACTCACATTTTTGGTATGCTGGGCTTCCAGGTCCATGCCTGGTGGGATAGGGTTGTCTCTCATGGTTGAACTGAACTGATGTGGTCAGATGGGAGCAAATGGCCAAATGCCTGGTGGACCGAAATAGCCAGATGCCAAAAGTGCGATAGTTGCTGTTGATACAAGTTGCTATTTATCTTAGTAGGATGCATATATGAGGTCAGAGAGACACCAAAGCCATCTGCCCACCACCCGGTCACTTCTGCAGGGACGGCTGGCCATGCCTGCGCTGATGCTCTTATTCACTTACTTGACTCTTTTGAGATAATCTTTGAGCATGTGGGAATGGATTTTTCTGTTTGAATCCTGTGGAGTAATTAGTTTTCAAAGCAAAGGGATAATTTCAGGATCTATTCTTCTCCTTCAGTATCGTTTGCAGAGGGTCTGGGCTTTTCAACCTCCGTATCATTTGGAGGGGTTCTGCATTTTCCAACCTGGCTTGTTAGCCAGGGCATTCTCTGTCCTGGGGGGCATAGCAGGAGTCTGGAGATTAGGAAAGAAAAAAAGAGAGAAAAAAGGCAGGGAGGCGGAGGAGAGACAGAGTAAGCAAGAGAGAAACACCCAGGGCTTAATGTCAGAGTGACTGTAATAATTAAAACACATTTTGTAGTGAGTAATGAAACTTTTTATGGGACCACAAAAGCATTTAAAGTGAGAGCTGGCAAATGGTCTGTCAGTGAGAACTTTTAAAGATCTTGATTAATACTTTCCCTTTGCCTCCCCCTCCACCACCCCCAGTTCAGTATGCTGACAGCCGCCGAGGAAGGAGAAGCCTTTATTGCTCATCTCTCGAGCAGGGCTGTGGCCAGGAGCAGGCTCCAAGTGACACCTCTTGCCATTTAATAATTTTACATGTTTTCATGTCAAATATATATAAAACACATAAATATAATTATTAATATCTCTGGGAACTGGGCTGCTCTGACAAGGTGCCAGGGAGAGGCTGGAGCAACCGCAGAGCTTGCTAATAACCCGCCGCCCATAAAATCAGCCAGTTGTGAGCCCTCAGCCGTTCAGCTCACGGCTGCCAGGGCACCGACAGAGGGAAGAGCCACTGGGTTTGATGGGGAGGCTGCTGCTGAGGTGAACACATGGAGCTGGGAGCCAGAAGGTCTGGCTCATGGACAGCCTGGGCTGCCAAATCACCTTCCCCAATCTGCTGGGCAGGGGTAATTGCACTCACCCGTCGCTTTAGGGGCTCTGTGATCTAATTCCTGATGTCTGCAAAGGGCTGGGAGAGCCTTGGGTGGAAGGCGTAAGGCTTTGTCCGGCGTTGTGTCATCCCTTTGGTCAAAGTCAGGCTTCTGCTGCACGGTCATGAGGCACATAGCCATGGAGGGGGTGAAGCCCTGGGGTGACACACAGTGTTGGCTCCGTGTTGCAGCTCATGCTCAGCAGGGCTTGACACGCCGTTCCCAGGGCTGTGCACACTTAAACATGCGTGTATGGACACATGTTCGTGTTGGCACCTGTGTGGCATGGACTCACACTCCTGGGCATCCAAAAAATACACATGAACAGACTACAGCCCACCTTCCTTGGCATCTGCTGCTGCGTGCCCCAGCAGACCTGTGTGGAGCGGTACAGCAACCGCTCAACATGTTTGCATGCGCTGCCGTGGATGCATCCACATCCAGCACACGCAGAGGCATTTGCTCCAGCCTGGGACCTAACCAGCACGTGTTTACTTAGCATCTGTGCATTCTCAGATACATAGGCACACACGTTAAATATTCCTCTGTTCAGATGTCCATACGGTTGCAACACAGCATGAAGAAAGCCAGAACAGTGAAATGTGAGGCTAACACTCTGTTCTGAGCCCGCGCAGACGTAACAACAACAGAAACACGGGCACGGGGTCATTTCTTAAATTGAATTTCTTCTGCTTGTTTCATTTGTTTTTTCTGTGGAAAAAGAGCTATCTTGGAAGGCTCTGGCCTTGGATATAATCCTGACTGTAGCAATTCGGCAGGGACCTGTGCTTTTCTCTAGGCTGTAGGTGAGCACACAGTCTGCAGCACCAGAGCTCTTCAAAAGCAAATGCTTTTGCTTGCTCAGTAGTCCAAGGGTATCGCATAAACTGTGAGGCAACTGTGAGATTGTGGAAGTATCTTCTGCTCTGTAAATGTGTTGGACACATGTCCTGTCCCTTTTCTTCTGTAGTACCTACAGCGATTACACTCTGCTGTTGACCGTTCCTTTGGACCATCACCAGCCTGAGATCAAAACTGGCTTGAGTAGGAAAAACAAAACCAAAAAATGCTCTACAAGCAAACAAATAAAATCTGATTGATTCCTCTGCTTTTGAGACTTCTGTCATTTCAAAACATAAACTAACAAAGGACAATGTCCCAACAAAGGACATTTCTTTGTCCTTTGTAATTTCTGTCTAATGAAAATATGTTGCCCCGACAGCCCTTTTCTTTGCCCTGCCTGTAGGACCTTGGGGTTGAGATGCTGGGGTTGAGAAAACCCTACACAGAGGGTTTTCAGAGGGAAAGTAGTTCATGTCAACAAAGATGCACGTGCTCTGTACACTCGTGTAAACAGGCAGACACCCCTGCCGGTCTGTCAGACATGGGTGCCCACGTGTGGGGATCCATGCTGTTGTCGTGTGAATGCACTTGCGTGCACGCTTACAGGGACATTGAGGATGGTCCTTGAAGACTTGAAGTGTGGTTTAAGCTCTTAAAAAAAGTCTTGTAATTCTTGCAAAATGCATCACAGGTGAGGGGAGGTCAGCTAGACCAGAGCAGTCTGTCAAGCTTCCTCCCAGGTGGATCTGGAAGAGGATGGGGTAAGGAAGGCAGAGGGAGAGATGTCTATGTGTCTGTTAAGTGCTTGTCTTGCATGGACCAGCCAGTCCAGAGAGCAGTTAATGTCAATCAGACTGATGGTCTGGGAGCTTGGGAGCACCATGCTGTGACAGGCAACTGGTGGTGCACCAAGCACTAAACACAGGTTAGGATAAAGAGCTCTGGCTTGACTCAGAGGTCAAACTCATCCTGGAGGGCTGAGCTCATGGCCCTTATATAGCTCAGCACCTTACAAAACCAACCGACCTCTTCGCCATGGAGACAGGAGCTTCCCCTGTGCATTCTGCAGCCTCCCTGAGCCTTCAGCCCAGCTCATTCATCTCTCTAGCTCATCCATCTCAGATTCTCACCCTGTCGTTCCCTGAGTGCCTGGGGATGCCTCTTTGCTGAGCTGTACCTGATTGGCTGCCGGAAAGCAGCTTTGCCAGCCCAGCACATTCATTTCAGATACTTGGGGAGACACCACGTATCCCTCAGCCAAAAAGGGAAAGGTTGGAAAGGGAAATGAAAACCCCCTCCAGCTCCTCAATGGACCTGCAATGCAAACACACCAACTTCTTCCCTGCACCACAGATACTATAATTATAGATTAGATTAAATCCCAATGTTTCACTTTATTTACATTCCTGACCTAGCCTATTCATTTCCGGTGTTTGTGCCAAGAATCAGCACAAAATTTACTGGAAATAATATGGAAGTCATCAGGATCCTTTCCAGAGCCTTTCCTTGGAGTGTGTTCATGTGCTGAGAAGGAGTCTTGAATTTGCATTCCCTTTGCTGGCTCAGACAGGGTTTCCCCAGGGTGATCCTGAACCAGCCCAAAGGCTCTGGGAGAGCCCATTTCAGGAGTTCTGGAAAGGTGGAAGCCCCTTCCTAGGGGATGAAGATCAGGCACTGCCATCAGATAGAAGGGGATTCAGTTGGACTTCAGAATGACAACACATGGCTTCGATCCACAGCCAAGACCCAAGACCTGCCCAGCCAGCGTTGTCCCCTGTAGGGTCTGGAGGCCATCGCCAGCATGGTCAGGCTTAGCCTCTCTAATCATATGCTGGCTAACAGTGAATGTACTTTATTTTGGGGAGCTTAAGGAAAGAGGCAAAGGTATTGAGTAGGGGGAACCCATCCTAGTGCAGAGAGACAGCCATTGCACTTCCTCAAGCTGAATGCACTAAAGGAGCTGGCCCAGAACAAGGCTGATTAATGTTGACTGACCTCTGCCTTATGCATAGCTGGGTTAAAAAGTGGAATGGAAACCTTTGGTGCTCAAGAGTGTGCTAATGCTGGCAGCAGTCCGCTGCTCCTTATATGATACTAATTGTTATTGTTGGTCTTCCATCAGGAAGACACATGAATGAGCACTGGAGCAATCTGAGACACATCCCAAATAGCTCAGTGGCATGGGTTAAAACACATCTGTTACAGCCCTTGGCTGATTCCCCTGTGTGCACAGGAGCTGTGCTGCTTCATTGAATCCACCTCTTCCATTCCACACGCTCTCCAGCTTCCTGAAGCTGAGCGGTGTATGGCTGTAGTTTCTTCTCAGGCATTCCTGGCTTGCAGAAGCTCAAACAAGGCAAGTCAGGAGTTGAACAAGTGTTTGCTAAATCCCAGGCCTGTCCTCTAACTGCAGGCTTCTCCTTCCTCAGCAGTTTAGGGTTGCTTCAGAACCAGGCTGCCCAAATGCTGGCTTGGATGTGGTTTTGCTGAAGTAAGTCCAGCACAAAGCTGTCTGGGCCTGTCTGGGCTATGTGCAGACCACTACAGCGGAGGTGGATTGGCCCCATGAAAGATGGTCTGTACAGGGAGGTCAGGGGCTCAGCAGAATGAGATAGTCTCTCTTTCTGCTGATATTAATGAAGACCAGTGCATGGAGGAAGATTGGGCTTCTAACATACAGAGTTTCAAACATATAGAGAGTGCACATATAGAAGCCACAGAAAAGACATCGATGCTTTCTTCTTGGCCAGTCAAGGTGCTGGAGGCTCTTCCCAACTTTGCCATTCGCTCTACTGAGTGATATAAGCAGATCGCTTTGTCTCATTTTCATCTTCATGTTTGCCTGTTCCCCTTGTAAGCTCTGGTTTTAAGCTGTCTCTCGCTGTCTCTGTGTACAACCCAGCCTGGGTGACTCAGATTAGGGCCTCTGGGTGCTGCTGCAATATCACTACTGACCATTTGCCATTGCCCTTCTCAAAATTGGGTGTGTGCCTGAATGCTCATTCCAGATCCAGATCTGTCCCTGCCACCAGCATTCAGCCAGCTGGGACAGATCTGGAGTCAAGAGGTACCCTTCCACTGACCTCAGTGGAACCTTCTTCCCTAGTACTTGCCAAGCGTATGAGCATCTCCCTCCTTTTTGCTGGAAAGACCAGGTTATCCTCCCCAAATTCTCTGCTTCTGCTAATACCTCTGTTACAAAGAAAAACAGAACAGCCTTTGTTGCCTCCCGCGGCTGGCTCCTCCCCACCCTTTCCTCAGGACATCCGGTTTGAAATAACATTCTTGGTGGTTTTGTTCTAAAAACTCCTGGCATCTAAGCCCCAAACCTGGCTGGGTCCAGGCCCATTTGCATTGCTCCTCTAGGGGCTGGCAGCGAGGGAGTGAGGAAGAGGAGGAGGCATGGACAGGTTGTCATGTAGGGTATTGCAGCTGGGGGAGCGTGCGAATATAGGATTCTTCCTGCAAGTGGTAATGGGATGAAGAGGAGGAGTTTGGCCTTTTCGCCTGTTGGTAGACAAATGGACCTTTGCAATTCCACCTTTTCCTCATCAGCAAATCCCTATCACCAGCCCTTTACAGTTAACGGATGTGGAGAGTATTCTTATTTCTGAGTGTGTAGAAACCTAATGCCCCGAACATAGCTGCGTCCAAGTCTTATCTCATTGACTAATGGGAGAGCGAGTACAAGAGATGCGATATAAATATCAACACAGGCATTGCTGGCTTTGGTTTGCCTCTAAGCCAGCAAAAGCTGCACTGTGCTACTGTGCTGGAGTCATTTGTGTTGTTCATTGGTTCTCTGTGGTATAGAGTACATTTTTCCTGAAGGCTGGAAAGCTGAGGGTCATGTTGATCTGATTCTTATGGCGGGCTTTGAACCCTCTCCCCTTCCAGGACACGAGGAATTCACTGCTTGGAGGGGGTGTTTCTTTTATCTCATAAGGGAAAAATGGGTCAGGAGAAGGGCAAATGTTTTTGTTCTTGTTGGCCGTGTCCTAATTAGGGAAACTGAGGCAGGGAGGGGTGATGTGATATGCCTGAAGCTCTTCAGTGGGCTGGAGCTGAGCAGAGTGGAGGGATACCCTTGCTTACACTTCACATAAGCCCCACTTCAGAAGAGCACTTAAGAGAATTGCTTTTTTATTCAGGGGATTAAGTGATGCCTCCTGCACAAAAATAGGATCTCCTCTTCCTAATTCCTCATGGAGTCTGGGACCCAGGTACCTAAGAGGTCACATCAAGGAAGCCGTGGCATGCCCTCGACAATGCTGCTGGCTGGCTTGGTGTCTCACACTCAGTGTGTTGGTGGGGTTCTTTTTCCCAGCAAAGCCAATCTGGCAGCAAAATGACTTTTTTTTGCACAGTACTAGAGACAGCGGGCGATGCCACTTTGCCAGCTGGAGTTTCCCCTCGTTGCCAAAGCGCAGATGAAGCTTCTGCCACTGCACCTCCACCCTGGGCACTTAGCAGGAGTGATGCTCGATGCTCGCTCGCCTTGCGGGGGGCAGCACCAGGGCTCTGACACAAAGAGGCAGTGTAACATCACGTCTGCAGCTCTGGGCCCTGCACGCAGTCCTGCTGGGGTGTGTGCAGCCCAAAACAAGCTCTGCCCATGTTGATCCTGGAATTTAAATTATGGGCAAGCGTGATGCAGAGAGGGATCCAAGCAGGCTGCGTGCGAGCCAGCCCCAGCCAGACAGCGCACGGCTGGGTTCATTTGGCAGCCCCACGGCTTTACACCTGTTCTGCCAAGCCAAGAGGAGAGCAAGGGGGTATCAGACAGAGCGCAAGCCTGGCAGGACTGGTCTGCAGCAGGATAGGAGCTGGTGCCTCATGTGCTACAGTGCTGGTGATGTTTTCTTGCTCAGGTCTCTGTTAGGGTGCTTATCGCTTCCCTGTGTGTTGTTTTGTGGGCAGATAGCTCTTGTGCACCCCAGGCAGACTTCATCTCTGCAAAATGATGGTTGGGTTTGCTACGTGTGGGTACACGCATCGCCAGCCAAGGCTTTGATATTTGGATGAGAAGTTTTTGCCCCCTCCTTTGGCTGCTTTCCTGCACCCAGTAGCAGCTCAACCTCATGTTTGCAGACAATTTAAGTTTTTAATAGGTTAATTCTAGCCTTAAGGAGTGGCCAAAAGCAGCTCAGCTGTATCCATATGTATGCCCCATAAATACGTGACAAGCTGCTCTGGTGCCCAGGTGTTCAGATACTGCTGCACCCACAGGTCTTAGCTGAAGCTAGAGCTGTACCCACAGCCCTTGGAGTAAATCAGCTCCGACAGACTCTGGATGGGACCCCAGGTCCCAAAAGCTGGAGATACTGGGCCCAAAAGGTGATGCTGGTCCAAATAAAAAGACAAGTCACAAACTAATCCCACCTGCCTGTGTTTTCCTCCACACTCTAGAGGCAAAGTTTGGATGCCATTACCTACAAGATCAGTCCCAGCTCAGACCAGCAATGTGTGTATATCTCAGATATGGTCTGCAAGTCTGTAAAACTAGTTAAATATTTTTTTTGTGTTTCATTTTTCCAAAGGACACCTGCAGCACATCCCACCCCATCCTTTTTCTATAATAACAGCACAGAGAGTCTTTCACCAGCCTTGTCTCCCTTGTTATCTTCATTTTCCTTTTCTTTTTTGCTATGTGTTTTAAAAAAATACATTTGTCTTTTAATCTTTGGCTTGTGCAGATCATTACATCTGTAAGCACCCACCTCCTGGTCGTGCCGTGCTGGATTTTATCAGCACACAGCAAGCCCTCCAGCTCTGCCACCGCTTCTCCCCCTCAAGGTTGCGGGACGAGGCTGTTTCCCAGCTGCGGGGAGTTTGTCACGGGGGAGCTGCATGGGTGACGGAGCCCCCGCACAGGCAATTGCTGAGCTCAGCTGCTTTCCAGTAGATCTGAAGTGGCCTTTAACTTACTCCTTGGGGTTTGGGATCATTTCCCCCCTGCAAAAGAAGTTTCCTTGTATTTTCCTAGTTTGAGGATACTGAGTGCATCTGGGTTTTTCTGTGCTGGTCCCATCTTCAGTGGTGTCGAAGGGAGGTGTTATTCCCCTAGACCTCAGGCAGACTTGGGTCCAGATGATGGAGCATTGGAGTGGTAGGGCCTGCCCTGCAATTTCTCCCCTGCAACTGCTGCTACTTTATTGCTTAAAAGTGGACTTGTCAGGAGTGCCCACATTTTGTGACCTTTTTCAGTTGTATGCCTTGAGGCTTTAGAAATCACTCAGCTTGTTCACAGCCCTCATGGCCTGTCTCAAGTTATGTTAGTGCTTAGGTGGCCAAGTCCCTGCCACAGAACCTATGTTTGCAAAAGTAACCAGTGAATTCAGGCATCTCTCTTTTGGGAGCATCACCTTCAAAGCTTCACTGGCAGAGCCAGCTCCCATGGGCTTCAGCTGAATTTGCACCAGAGTAGGTCAGTGTAAAATGGAGGCACTCAAGGTTAGCAGGTAGCCTCGAAGTAGTTGCTTCTTCCTGAGTTTTCCCACCTGTAAAATAGATGTGTTAAAACTGAGCTACACCTTTTGCTAGGTTTCTGTACAGTGAGGAGAACAGCATAATAAAATGGGAGAGAAAGCTGAGAAGTAGCTGTTGGTTGCAGAGGTGGCATCTACGTGGTGAAGTGGGACTTGCTGGAGCTATGGCCTGTTTGGTCTCTGCTCAGTCTCCCCAGTCTGATGCCACCTCGTATTGCCAAGGATATTTGCCTCGAGTGCCTTCAGAGTGATTGCTCCCAGCACACATGCCCTCATTGCTCCTGCTTACCTCACACACACGCTCACTTCCCTCATCAGGAATGAGATAAATTTGATTATACAGCAATATGGTTTCTGTTATGAAAAGGGGAAAGAAAATACCCTGGCTTTCACTGAAAACTCTTGGAGCCAAAGCTTATGTCATAATTTAAATGGTTCTAAAAAAAGAAGTAGCTGGTGAGGGTTGCTTTTTGTTCAGGGGATGGTGGATGGACGGGGGGGCAGGGTCCTGTCCTCACTGGATGAGCTGACAGAGCTGGGTGCAGAGACCTGCTGCCCTGGCAGGAAGGGGTGCGAAGGGAGCCCCGATTCAGGGAGCTCAGCGCTGGGTTGCTGGTAGATGTTTGCCCAAACACCTGGAGCCACTGGCTGGGCAGCTCAGTGAGCTGGGCTTGGGTCCTCGCCTTTACTCAGCTCTGGGCTGTCATGCCCCTGAGTCAGAGCTTGTTGCTTTTCTTCCATCTTTTCTCCTGTTGGTTTCTGCTGGGGAAGCCGCAGGGCAGCAGCATCCTGAGCTATGCCTGGAGCATGCCAGCCCCTGGCATCGTTTGCTCCTTCCTTCTGAGCATCTCCCACTGCCCTGCAGTTATGGAAGCAGGCTTAGCTCTTAAGCTCATTGCACAACCTCAATCAGAAGGGCTTGTCACCAGGCTGGGATACTTTTATATTGTTTTTATCTGGTTTGCGTCATTGCAATATCAGAGTCTTCCAGCCTTTCGTGACGTGTCGACACCGTCGGCTCTACACATGCCAACACCAGTTCCTTGCATGGGGTGGGGGATGCTCGGGTATGCCTCTTGCTGTCTGTGACGCCCACCCCAGGCTGCTGGGGGAGCCTATGTTCTCAGAGCACCCGGAACCAAACCACTTCTTCAAGTGCCCTTCAACATGTCACCACAGATGTAAGCAAAAGGATTTCAAGCCATTACGGCTGCCACAAGTTGTCCTGAGCTGCACCTCCCTTCTTGCAGGAGCATCCATCCTGCATGGGCAGGGATTGATACGTGTCCCCAGCTCGGGCAGCCTGTTCTCCAGTGGGAGTTGCTGTCTTAAAAATGTCATCTTCTTGCTTAATTGTCAGCTTAGTTGTCCCAGAGCAAGTCTGGGGTAATGCCCAAGAGTCGCATCAATGCAGCTCTCCCTACTTTGTGCCCATAAAGTAGACCAAGACAGAACCAAGGACGCTGTCTCGTCCCAACCCTCTGTCCTGCCTGTCCAGCTGGCCTCATTCGCACCAAGGCAGTACATAGGGGAATGGTGGGACCTGAAGTGATGATCCTATAGAGCCAACCTTTGCAGCACTGCTGTAGGCTGTGATGTATTTACCTGAGTGACTGGCTGCCTCTGGGGAGCATCAGCACTACCAGTGTCACCTTCTCTGACCTCTCTGCCTCTTGTTCTTCTCCCCTCTGGGTTTGGGGGCTTTGTTCGGGTTTGTGTATGTTTTGCGGTGCTGCGTCACCATGGGTGCTGTCCTTTTCAGTGCTGGATCCGAGTGCATGGAAATGGATGGATGAGGACTGCTGTGTATGTCTGTCCATACTGTTTATGGGTCTGGATCTGAGGGCTGGGACACCTTGCTTTGCTGGGGGTCTTTCCCATACCAGCAGCAGGAACATCTACCTTAGTGCTGCCCAGTAGCCCCACAAACCCACCATCCCATAACCCTTATGCCGTAGCCCATATGAGGCGAAATCACAGAATCACAGAATGTTTTGAGTAGGAAGGGACCCCTAGAGGTCACCCAGCCCAACCCCCCTACATGAGCAGGGACACCTCTAACCAGATCAGGTTGCTCACAGCCCCGTCCAACCTGGCCTGGAATGTTTCCAGGGATGGGGCCTCCAGCACCTTTCTAGGCAACCTGTTCCAGTCTTTCACCACCCTCACTGTAAAGACTTTCTTCCTTATATCCAGTCTAAACCTACCCTGTTTTAGTTTAAAACCATCACCCCTTGCCCTGTCACAGCTGGCCCTACTAAAAAGATTGTCCCTGAAGTCACGGCCAGATCCTGCTCTAAATAACCTCTGGGTATGCAGGTGTGTTTGGAGATGTTTGATGAGGCTACCTGCGACAGTTCATGCGTGCAGCAGCGTGTGATCCTGTGTGGCTGGTTAGCCCCGTGCTCTGGCAGGTGAAGCAAACCCTTTACTGAGGGCTTTCCACCAAGGGTGCTGCAGCGAACGGAATATCCTAAAATACCGCTGCAGCCCAGCAGAGCACTGCACCCTGTGTTTCCCCTTGGCAGTGTACCCCCACCACACTCCCCAGGCAGCAGCTCGCAGTGATGTCCCTCTGGCTCTTCCATTGCCCATCCAAACCCGCTTGATCTCTGCTCCGGCAGAGCTGCCCCGGTGCAGCCCAGCCTGTGGCGTGAAGGCCACCCCATGGCGTGAAGCCCACCTGCGTCACCCCACACGGCTCCCGGGCTCTCGCAGGCCACCTCCAGCTTTCGGCTCCGTCCCTGGCTTGTACTCGCTGCGCTGCCACATGCCGAATTGTTTTCCGAGTGGAAACACGAGTTGAAGTATTAACTCCACAAGGGCCTTCCTGTGTAGTGCGCTGGGATTAAATATTTATGTTGGCAAAAAGTGTGTAATAGGCAGCTGAAGATCAGAGATAATGAAATTGAGGTGTGTGAGGAGAGGGGGGAGGAGGCGGGGGGGGCTTGCAGGAGCAGAAGGGAGAGGGCCCCAGGTGGGTTGCAGTATGCGTGCATGGGCGATTACTTTCGTTTTTAATACCCCACCTGTTTGCGGGGGGAACCCAGCCCCATCGCTGGGAGCTCTGCAGTGCAGAGATCAGCCACAGCTGTTCCTTGCGTGCAGGAGAAATTGTCACCTGGGTGACTTGAGCTTAGAGCCGTCTGAAGTGAGGTGGGGCAGGGACTGTCCTGGGGAAGATGCCTGGGCAGGGAGTAGCGAGCGATGAGACCCTCTCTGTGTCATCTGCAAACTATGTACGATCCTAAATCATTAATAGTGGTGATATGGGATCCCTCGCTCTTCCAGGCCGCTGCAGTCAAGGTTATTTACCGGTGACAGTATCTGATCAGGCAGCAATGTGGTTTGGATTATATGGAGGGCTCCCGATCGGGTCAGGAGGATGCTCGTCGTGGCGACCGCAGCACACCAAGCAGGGAAGGCCCATGCGAGCCTCCATGGCACGCGTTAACGAAGAGCCCTGCGAGGACGGGCAGCAGGGGTGCACGAGGGGAGCAGGGATGCACGAGGGGAGCAGGGGTGCACGGATGGGGAGCAGGGGTGCACGGATGGGGAGTAGGGGTGCATGGATGGGCAACAGGGGTGCACGAGAGGAGCAGGGGTGCACGGATGGGCAGCAGGGGTGCACAGATGGGCAGCAGGGGTGCACGGATGGGGAGCAGGGGTGCACGGATGGGGAGTAGGGGTGCATGGATGGGCAGCAGGGGTGCATGAGAGGAGCAGGGGTGCACGGATGGGCAGCAGGGGTGCACGAGGGGAGCAGGGGTGCACGAGGGGAGCAGGCAGAGGCGAGGTGTGCAGCAGGGATGGTGCTGGGCGATGCAGGAGAGAGGGACCCACTCCGCCACTGCGGGAGGAAAACAAGGAGCACATGCAACAGCAAAGGGTGCTGCTCTTTCTCAATTCATTATCTTTACGAGACAACAACATCGCTCTCTTTCCCCCCAACAACAAATATCGCGGAAGGCGGCGCATGGGGGGTGTGAGTCCCGCGCCGTGCTGTGGGACGGCGGCCAGTTGCGGAGCCTCCAGGGAGGTATGAAACGAGGCATGAATGGAGTGTTAGGAGAGAATGGAAACTCTCCGCTGGCTCCCAGGCCGGCTCTCTTGCGGGGGGTCCCTTGCTCACGATGACAGCGCTGCCTCTCATAAACACGCATTTCCACATCCCCGTTTGTTTCTCTCTCTTGTGCAATCTCTTGTACCAGACGGGAATGGGAGCGAGTCCCAATGGTACGTGAATGTGTTACAAAAAACCTTCCCACCCTGCCACCAACAAAGTACTGAGAAATAACAACAGGGTTTAAAAGGAAAAAAGGAGAAAGAAAAGAAAGATGGGGGGAGCTGGGCGAATTTGCTACTGGCCGTGAGTTATTATTCTGAGTGTAAACTCAAGGGCATGGTTCTGCTGGTAGTTTGCAGCATCAACCAGCACTCAGAAGCCCCCACTGGACTCAGTGCTGTGCATCCCTCTGGGAAAAGGAAAATCCTTCCCCAAATTACTTTCCCGGGTGAAAAACACGGGACAAAAACAGGGGCAAAGTAACTTGGCTGAGATCACATAGTGCTCAAACCAAGAGATAGTCCCAGTTCCAGCCTTCCTGCCCAGCGCCGTCCCCTGTGCTGGGTTGTTTCACTTGGGACGTGCGAGCAGCCCTGCTGCCGTCGTGGGCATCGGCCGGGCTGCCCTTGGCAATCGACACCGCTGGCACAGAGCACAGCAGGGTGAGCTGTGATGCTAAGGCGCAGGAGCAAGGGCAAAGTCCCACCATCAAACACAACAAGTCTCCTGGACTGGTAGTAGAGGTTAGAAGGTCTCCTGGACCTGGGCTGGTGGAGCAGGGGTGGAGGAGCCGTGTGTTAGCTCTAGCTGCAGAGGAGGCAAAGCTGCTGGGAGTTGCAATCCTTCTACGCAGAGGGAAAAGCAGGGGAAGAAACCTGCAGGGAGCAATGCCTCCGGAGCAGCATTTACAGGAGAGCGGGGCTGGCTCCGCACCTCTGGACACTCGCAAGCACAGCCACCGCAACGGCGAGGCGTGCTCCTGAAATGCAGGGCAGCAGGTCTCTGGTCCCGGCGGAGGCCTGGTGGGGGTAGCAGGGCTCTTGCTCCAGGCTGGTTGGCTGTATAGCCTTCATTTCAATACAGAAATTATTAAAAGGGGGCGGGGAGGGAGGGAGAGAAAAACCCAAAACATCTGTTTTACTTCAAATCAGGGAAGATTCCTTTGCTTGCAAGGAATGTGTAAATCACGCCGGGCTGGGAGATGTACATAATCCTGCCTGAAAGCTCCTCTGCACTTCAAACGAATTCTAACGTGCTTACTGGGATTTTGTTTTTATTATTTGTTTCGGGCCTCACCCCCATCCTACCCTCCGCCCTCCCTGTCTGCCTGCTGGAGCTGTGAGAATCTCCCGCCCGCTGCCAGCCCCTCACTCCATCCCCCCTTGATTTGGGGGCCTTGGGGCGCAGGGGGGAGCAGGCAGTGGTGACTGCAGACCTGGTTGGTGTCCTTCTGCCAGTGTTTGCTGGCACCCAGCATCCCTGCCTTGCTGCTGTCCTCCCCCCATGCCGTCCCCGTGCTGACGTTGTGGGGCCATTGCAGGGACCCGTTGGCTGCCCTTGCCATTCCTGCTGCCCAGCGCAGGGTACGGATGCCTCTCACTCAGAGGCTGGCACATTTGGATCCTGTCTGGGATCCTGCGAGTGCGGCAAGCGGAGGCGTTCCCCTCCTCCAAGCCATTCCCTTGTGTGCCATTATTGTTGTCGTGCTTTGTTTTGCTTTGTATCATGCGGAGAGTGAAGCTAGGGCTGGCCAACGGTGTTGGGGACAAACCCAATGGAGATGGATAGACAGCTTCTGCTCGTAGAGGGGCATGCCCACCACCCCATGCCAACCTACTACGGTGGCTCACCCTGCACCAGAGGGACCACCCTCGGGGCCAAGGACAGGCTCCACTCCCTGCGGTTGAGACAGCCCTTCGCCTTTCTTCCAAGGCTGTCGAGCAGGAGGCCCTATTGTCGTGGCTTATATAAGAACAGCCAGCCCTTGACTCATTTGACGTGGACCACCCACCACTCCTCAGACGACACTGTCTTTTGAAGTCGCTACCAGCCTGGGCTGGATTTCAACCAGCAGCCCAGATGGAAGCCAAGCCCCCAGGAGGATGAGAACAAGGGGATCTCCAGGGGTAGCAAACTGTGGAGTGTCTGGTTCTTGTTTAGAGTGACTGTGAGGTTGGGAGGGGCAAATGTTTCCCAATTTGCCAAGGGTCACAACCTTCCTCTCCCCCCATCTCCCCAGGGCCGGCAATGGCCAAGCCTTGCAGAGCGTTGGTAGGTTGAACGGCTGGTATGGTTAGCTGCGAACATTTCCATTGTGGAGCTCACTGCAGGGGTCCAGGGCCTCACTTGTCTCTCCTTTCTCCCTGGCACAACTGGAGGAAGAGTTTGATTTATTCCCTCTCTCCTTCTGAGCAGCCTTCTCATCTCCTGCAGCCACAGTCTTCCCGAGCCCTGCTGTATCTTCATGGAGGGGGCAGCCATCCCAGGAGTAGCCCAAGGAAAGTACTGAAGTAACGTGTCTCTCTTGGGAGACCCCTCCAGCACACAAGGTAGTGCTTTCCGATGAGGCTGAAAGCCACCCACCCATAGATCCGTGCAAAGACGATGAGCAAAACCTCAGAGTAATGACTTACCCCTAAACATGTAACCTTCATGGAGCCGGGGCTGGAGGCCTCAGGGTGTCGGGGCTGAGGGAAGAGGGGTTGTCCCAGACCTAAAGGGGGAGCAGAAGGCATTGCAGCAGGAGGGAGAGAGGATGCGGGTGCTGCCTGGGGATACCCTGGCCCTGGGCGCAGAGGGGGCATTGGTGGGGGGTGTGGAGATCTGGAGGGGTGGATGGGTGTTGTGGTGCCCGTGTGAAGGCTGCGGCAGGACCTGAGGGACATGCGGGTTGCAGAGCCTGGGAAAAGCCCTCTTTGGCTGTGCTGCACCCAGGACAACTGGATCCATCACCAGCTCTCACTGACACTCTGCAGCAGGAGCGGGACGAGCCCCTGCGGTTTGCAGCCTCGGGTGTCAATCTGAGCCGTGGTGTGGGGGAATTATTCCAGCAGCACGGGGATTTGGATGCAACCCATTCCACCTTTGTCCAAGGGCTTCATTTGGGATCTCCTGGTGAGTCCCAGCAGAACAGGGACTCCGGCGCTCAACAGACTGATATGAGCTGCTTTTGCTTTGCTGGAGACAAAAGCCCCTAGTGGCTCAGCACCACCTCCTTCTGGTTCTTCACTCCACCAAAGGACATTAGAATTCACATCCTGGGTGACCTGGGACCTTCTCTGGCCTTGCCAGGCAGAGGGGGGAACACCTTGCCCCAAGCCCTGAGGCAGGCAGTGGAGATTGTGAAGAGCTGGGCCAGTTCTTGCTGCGTTGCCTTTATAAGCACATCTGCAAATCTTCATCCTCACAGCCAGCAGGACGAAAGCAAGGACACAACTGCCAAGAAACAGGGACCTGAAACACCCTCTATCCATCCTTCCCAAAGCTGGTAATTCCATAGTGATCCTGCTTTTTCTGCCATCGTCGTGTCCTCAGAGTTCAGGGACCATCCCTGTGGGACACCATAGTGGGTCTACTGGGCATCTTCAAGCTTATAAAAGACTTCTTGGTCCTTGGAGCAAACTTGGGAGCTAAAGCCCCAGGGTTGCAACGGAGGCTGTGCTAATGTTATCTAAGTCAGGATGGCTTTTTTGGGTGTGCTGTCCTGCTGCCACGCCAAGGAGCTGTTCTCTCATCCACATCTCATCTCTGTCAGAAGCTTTGTGCAGTGCAGCAGCCCCTCTCTCCAGAGCTTGGTCTGCTCTTCGTTCATCAGTGGCACAGAGCTGCTCCTGAAAGGATGCGCTCTGCGCAAGAGCCACATGCTGGGGAAACAGAAACCTTATCAAGGGATGAGGGAGTAATTACCTGTTCCTCGCCAGCAGCTGCAAGGAGCAGGGGTGACAAAGGAGGAAATCTGTAAGAGAGAAAAGGGCAAGGGGGAACAGGGGACACTGCTGGTGCTCTCAGCCTGGGGTGGGGCAGGCACCCTGCGGACGCAGCGGCCAGGAGGGCTGTGCTGCACCTTTTGGGTGAAAGCATGGCCCTGCTGAAACCAACTGGCGTTTTTCCCTCATTCCCAGTGAAGCACGTTTTCATCTAAGGCAATCTTGGCACTGCTGCTTGCAAGGTGTCCAGCTGGCAAAGGGGCTCCTTGTGGGATCTTGGCCCTCCAACAGAGGTATCATTCAGGAGCAGGGCTCTAGGGAACAGAAGGTGGCCTGTGTATCAAGGCCCTCTTTCACAGCCATGGCGGTACTGGGAATCGCTGCTCTGGTGGGGTTTATTGACAGGGTTTTGAGGGAAATCTTGGGAAATTGAGACATTGCAGCTGAAGCTGGGAAGGCGAATGTGCTAATGGGGATTTCTCTAGCAGGGAGGCAATGGATCCAGGCATCCAGCAAGAAATGGTCAAGATTTTTAATTACTGTCTTTCTTTCCCTTTCATCCTTTTTTTGGATCTTGTTCGACAAGGATCTGGGTGCAGCGGGGAGTTGGGGGGACCAGTGCTCACACCTTGCCTGCTGCAGGTTTTGGCTCTCCATGGCCTCATATCTCAGAGGCAGCAGGCAAGCCTCGGAGACCTGGAGCAGCATGGTAATGCTGACCCCGTGCCGTGCAGAGAGAGCGTTTCAGTGCCAAAAGCTACAGAGCGGCATTTTCCCATTCCTCGGCTCTCGCGCTGATGCGACTGTAGCTGAGCTACCTCGTTCGTGGTACCTGGGGCTCGACCTTGCATGTAGACATGCTCAGAAACCTCCTGTGAGCCTCTCCTCCCTCTTGCCATCTTCCCAGTGCCACCCAGCTTCCAGGGGACAGCAGCCACTGCCTCAGACAAATCCCTTGCTGGGTAAGAAGGCATCCGATGCTGCTTTAGTCCCTGTGTCTCTCGCCATGCAGGGGTGCGTGGCAGCTGTGGGGGTTGCAGTACGTGCCGCGGGTGCTGAGGAACACCTCTACGAGCACAGTGGTGGGATGCCATGATACCAAAGTAGCATGGTCCCACGCTGCACCCCTGTAATGCAGCAGCATTAAGTGGCCCTGCCCTGCTCCCTGGCAGCTCCCGTGTGAAGTACCACGCTCTCAGGTCAGTGGTTTTGAGCATGGACATGGCATCAGCTGCAACTCAGGGTAACCTTGCAGTGTGGATAGCCCTGGGTGACTTTCCCAGGGTTGCCACAGAGCAGAGATGGACCCATGGCTGTGCAAGCCTGTCCCCAGCCTGTCCCTGGCTCTGCTCCGCCTGCCCTCTCAGAAATCAGCTCCCCTCCGCCCTGTCCCAGAGCTCGCCTTGAACAAGCAGCCTCTTACTCTGCAGAGCAGCCCGTGCTCTTCCTCCTGCCAGGAGGATTTGATGGGCACTGTTTTCTATGCTTCCAAAAGGCATCAGACACCTGAGGCATGTTGTGGCAGGTACATTTATTTCCCTCCATCTGACAACTGTGGTCTGGTATTGTTGGGAGGCATCTGTTGAAGGGTAACGATTAGTCTCACAGCATTTGCTGTCCTGGAAAAAAAAGGTGTGAATTGTGAGAACAGTTTACTGACAGCCTCATGTATTCATGTAACGGCAAAGCTTCAATACTCTGGTGTGGCACCGGCGTCGCTGCTAACCTGTTCCTCCATCACGCTGATGGGAGCAAGGTCAGTTGTCACAGATGGTTAAAGGAAGCCCAGTTATGAAAGGTACTTTTCTTTGGTGGTGGAACTGTGAGGAGAGCTTTCTAAAAGATGGGTTTTTTTCAAGATGGCATTATCCACTGTTTCCTTATTGCAGTATAGGCTCTGTGGAAAGGCAGAGCCAAAAACAATGGCAGTGCAAAACAGAAGGTGCCGGTCCTTCTGCAGAAGAGCTATGATACATAGGCAGTAATTGCAGGGTGGTGGTAGCAGGTTGGTGTCACCTCCCTCGGTGCCTCTCCCCAGCGTGCAGCAGGCACCGAGCTGCTCGGAACCTCCTGTTCCACGACCAGTGCCCCCTTGGTGCTGGCACCGCCTGCGGTCACAGCACAACCCCTTGTCCCCAGCCCTGCCCCACATTCCGGCCAGGCTTCAAATGCCTGGAGCATCTGACTGCTGTAATACTTGTGACAGTAGCAGCCCCGGGGAGACAGCACGAGGATGCCCACTGCTCTGTAAAGCTGAGCCCAAATCCCAAGCCCCCAGCAGGGCCTCTGGCAGGGACACAGCGTGGGCAGTCCCGTGCCAGGGTACCAGCCCACCTCCCTGTCTGCCACTACGGACACGGGCACAGCAGGAGCAATTAGCCCAAAGTCAGGGACCAGCAAATAGAACAAGAAATCCTCTCCTTCCAAAAACCACTCCCTGCTTATTGTCTGCTTGGTATTTGCAGCAGAGACTGGGGGGGGTGGTTGTTCTTATTTACCTTTCTTAATTACTTCAAATTACAGAGTCGCCAATAAGCTAAGCTGCATTCCTGTGGCTTGTGTGGACGGGCTGCTTTTTATTTAATTTGATTTCTTTACAAATTGTAATGGTTTCTGAATTGGGAATGCTTGCACTAAACACCCCCCCCCTTTCCGTGCTTGCCCAGGCCACTGCTGGCAGGCGAGCCCCGCTCCTGCTCCGTGGCCATCAATGAAAGCGGCTGGGAGCCTCAGCAGGAGATGTATGAGCCCATGGCGGGGGGACAGGGGTGGGTGGGTGCCCAGTGGCCCCATGGACCATGCACACCCCATGGCCATGTGGCTGGGGTGGGGGTAAAACAGCCACAGCTCTGCTCCACCCCGCAGCACCCCTGGGCTCCCCCACCTTGCAAGAATAGTCTTCCGGGGAAGCTGTTTGTGGAAATTTATTGATGTTTTTAGCAGCCAGGAGATGCTGGGATGAAGGTCTGTTGCCGCTCATCAGACTGATGCTCTGCTGTGAGTATTGGGACAAAAGAAACACGCACACCATCTCGGCCTCCCCGCCTCCAGGCTGCCTCTGGCGAGCCCCTCACCTTGGTGTCTGGGAGCTGAAGGTACCAAAAGACTGGGAGAGGAGAGTGTTTGCTCGTGGGGTCCCCGAGCACAAGGGTGTGCGCCGTGCTGGGTGCGAGGAGTGTGGTCACACCCGCCTGTGTTTGTGGCACCGTTCCTGGCTGCTCCGCTCCGCACGTGCCTGAGCCCATGCACAGCTTGAGCCTTGCTGGCCCTGGGTCCCTCGTGCCCCGTCCCTGCGTTGAGATCATGGAGGCAAGGATTGCCAAGAGCTGGTCCACTGAGGGCTTTTAAACGGAGGCCTCCAAATTGTTTTTCAGCTGGAACAGGAAGGGAGAAGGGCTGGCAAAGCAGGGGTGTGATGTGTCTGTGTCAGCACACTGGACCGGCCTCAGCAGCGTGGTGCTGGTTGCGTGCGAGCCCAGAGACCCCGGGCTGTGCAGAAGGCACGGATGAGCCGTGACCGACCAGAGGGTGGTGGCAGGTTGTGCACATAACACCGAGATGACGCAACGTTAGCCAAATCAAGATTTGTTGTTTTGTACTCAGCATCACGGGTGGTGGTACCCATGCTGCCAGGAGAGAGAGAATCCATTGTACCATGTGTGTGACATGGGCCAGGTCTGCCCTGTGCCGAGCTCCTGGGGCTGGCAGCAAAGCAGAGTCTTGTGGCCACAGGAGCAAGGCGCCAAGCCCAGGCTTATCAGCAAAGCTGAAGCCAAGCCCTATGGGCAAGAGCATCTTGTGGTTGCACCACACTGGAAAGCATGAGACCGTATTTCTGCGTGATGCTGGACTCTGGAGCAGCATCTTTGCCCTGTCCTCTATTTACTTGGTGCAGGGGTCTCCTTAGCACAGCCTGGGTTTGCCACACAGCCATTGCTCTTGGATGCAGCCAGCTACTCACAGGCACCTGGTTACTGAGCATGGGTGTTCGGCAGCTGCAGGAGTGCTTACTGGACTCCTTATCCGACCCTTTGCTCCATGGCCCAGGCACCCATTTGTGATACGGCACCTCACGGAGCAGCTGCACAAGCCCAAAGGCTTCAGGAAGAGCGGTGCACAAGACAGAAATGCCCGTGGTATCTCTGTAGGATATAAAGAACTCAGCCGCCGAGCTAAGGAAGGTCAGCCGCAGAAGTCCTTATCTCCCTTCCCGCAAATAAGGATCATAAGTAAAGCACTCAAACATCATGAGCATCATGAGAGGGAGTTAAAAAAAACATGAGCCAATGTTGTTGTCTATAAATAAATAACATGCTCTGGAGTTTCATTCTCAGCCATACGGTTTCGTGCCTTTAGAGTTTTGTATTTTGGGTTCTTTTTTTCTCTGCACTGAGAAAGGCTAGAAACATATTTTTCTATTTTTTTAATATTTTTTTTTAAACATAATTGACAGTCTTCCACAATCATTGGATTCCAGGAACTGAAACTTTAAAACCCCCCCTCTGCTTTCTCTGCCTCCCCCAAGAATCATCTTGAGCCTAGTGATAAAATCCAGGCTTCAGCCAACATTGGGTGGGGTATCGACGAGGAAAGTGGCGTTGACATTTCATGAGGCCACATGTTAATTTCTTTCTATCTCTCTCTAAAAGTTCCTTCGGGTCTCAATAGGTTTGAATTTAGTAGTAAACATTTAAGCAGCATTACTTTATAGGACTTCAGACGCTGTGTTTTGCTGCAGAAGTGGCAGCGTTTCCAGGCATGGAGGGGCTGATCTCTGCCAAGAGCGTATGTGCTTCCAGTGGTGAAATGCTCTTTGGAACCTCTTTGGGCAAAAGCTTTGTATTTCTAGAAAAGCAAATGTTCATGTATGATGTTACTGAAGGCACAGGCGAGAAAAAGGGGATCAGCTGTGAAATGGTAGCAGGTAGCCCCAAGCTCCTTTGGAAAACATGGGGAGAACATGAGAAAACATCATGGGGAAAGTTTATTGCTAAACAAAACACCTCCAGGTTATGAAGGAGGTTCTGCCAGATTGTAGCTACCATATGGCATTCCAGGTTGTCTGGCGTGGTTTCATGCACTGAGTGTGGGTCTGGGACCTTTTCGTTTCTGGCTTTGACTTTACCCCAGAGATCCTCTGCCTTTGGGCAAAACACGCAGAACCACTCTTTGGCCTCATTTTTTTTATTTTTTTATTTTTTTTACAAATTATCAGGGTTGGCGTAATCAGGTGCAGCTCCATCATCATCGGTGGGGATGCTGCTTGTTTTGGTCGTCAGCCCAAAACGCTGTGTGGACATGTAAGCATGGCAGGAGGATCTCCACGTAGCGTTGCAGAGCAGGGCTCCAGCCCACCGCGTGCTCTGTGTAGCTCCCTCCCTCAGCTGTGCTCGCTTTGGTTTTCCCCGTCTTTGCCGTGCAGACATCCCCATCCCTCCTGTGCGGTGCTGGTCCCTCTCCTCCCACCAGCTGCCCTCTTTGTGCCCTGTTGGGTCCCAGGCTGGTCCCGTTCCTGTGGCGGCTCCTCACCTGCCGGAGCTTTCTCTTAGATGCGGCAAGCAAGATCTGCCCGTTCACGCTGGGTTTATGCTGAGCTGCAGATCTTTGCACTCTCTTCTCTTAGTTGTCTGTTTCTGGGAATAAAAGAAAAAAATAAACCCCAGCACTCTGCACAGTGCCATTAACTGGCCATAAAAGTGTTTTGCTGCAGAGAGGCTGGGTGGTCAAGTCGTTTGAGAAGATTGGAAGCCATCATCTCCCGAGTTTCCAAACCGTTCATGTCCCTGAGCCTATCCAGGGCACGGTGCTTCACCCCATATGTCTCTGTTTACCATCGATAAAACAGAGCTATTAATACTGCTGTGCTTCAGGGTGATCTTTTGGACTGTAATTAATGTTAAACCCCTCTGAGATCGCTCACTGGAAGGAGCTAGAGAGGTGCAGAGGGCTGCGTACTGCTGGGGCTGCCAGATTCCACCAGAGCTGAGATTATTGGTGCTGATTCCAAAACATCTCATTCAGAGTGGATGGAAATGAAAAACTTTCCTCTAAGGTTCTCAAAAGAGGACTGGTTTCAGGTGAGATGAAGCAATTACTTGTTTTCTCAAAGAATTTTTGACCAGATCAAAATCACTTTGATTCTGATGTTTTTCCATTTACATTTTGTTTTGTTTTTTTTTTCTTATATCATCTAAAAAGATGATGAAATGAAGGGCTTGTTTGTTGATATATATTTTTTAACCCAGGCAGTAGAGATGCTCTTGCTCTTGGCAGCTGAGTGACTTTGTTTCTGTGTATGCTGGGAAAAGTGCAGTCAAAGGGGCTAACGCAGGGCTTGAACATCACCCGAAGGGGTGGATGTGCTTTAACACCCTGCCAAGCAGAGATGCTTCCTCCTGACCCTACTGGCGATGGAATGGGTGATGTGGGCACTAATTGCCGAATATTACAATTGCGTTTTGATAAAAGTCTGCAGAGGAAAGTGCTCTGGCTCTGATTGCTTCAGAGCTAATGGAGCCATACTGGCCGAGCCGCTACGGGCAGAGCAGAGGTTACACATTAGCTCTGTTCACCCATTTAAAAAAAGAAAACGCAGCGAGACGGCTGCTGTGGCTAAGCAAGCGACCCCAGAATGAGGATGGAGCTCAGCTCGCGGCAGTAGCCTGCTGGTTAAGCCCTCTTACAGCGTGTGGTGTTTACGCTGCCGAGTAAGAAGAGCGCTGCCCACTGCCGAGCACCTGGAAGGGCAGGAGGTCTCCTGGGGTCTCCGCCCAGCTCTGCCGCTGCCGAGCTCCTCGTCTCGCTGGGGCTGAGGTCCCCCCACCCAACACTGGGTGCCTGCCCCTATTGCTGTGGCTTTCTGGACCTGGACAGAGCGGGGATTCGTGCTGCCAAGCTGCAGAGACACATTCCTTCCCTGCTCGCAGCAGGAGGCTCCTTACTCACCTTGAACCCCTCGTCTATTGAAGGGAGGAGGAGGGACCGTGGCACCTCTGGGGATGGGATGCAAAGCCCTGAAGTTAGGCTCCTGCCCTGAATTCGATATTACCCTTTGCTCTGTTGCTGTCCCTTAATTATAGCGGGAGAACAGCCTGTGTGTGGTACTTGTGAAGTTGCACAGTGCGGACATCCTTCCTGAGATGCTCCCACTCTGAGCAACGTTTCTTGTAAATTAAGGAAAGTGATGTCATGCCAAAGAATTAAATAGCATCTCCTTGGGTGAGCTCAGCATGTGCGTCCCCTGCATGCCCCAGCTTTGTGAAAAAGGGAGTTGCCCCTACACAGAAGTGGGTTCCTTGGCAGTCTGCTGGCATCCTTTCAGACAGCAAGTATTGTTAAGGAGCTAATGCTAATTGCTTGGAGAGAATATGTCCTGTGCTGGGAATTGCTACAGTGCAAATGTCAGCTCTTATCAGCCTCATGTGGGGTGTGCAGGGACAGCAAGGAGGAGAGAGGGGGCTGGCGGTGCATGTGTGTGGGGTGAGGAAATTGCTTCTGTCCCCGTTAAGGACGCTAAGGAGTTAGGACCATTCCTTAAGTAAACATACCTCAGGGTCTCAATCCCATTTAAGCTTCAGCTGCTTTTATGGTCCTCTTTGCACTCACTTGCAAGAGCTGCTCAGTTTTGCCTTAGGATAAGGAGAGGGGCTGTGTTATTTCTTGGGAGATGGGTACCCCGTCACCAGGCGTCTCAGACCTCCGAGGGGTTCAGACCAGCTCCTGCACTTTGTCAAAGCCAGCTCGAGTTTCGGTGCCTGGCTTGGGCTGAATAAATGTGAAATGATGCCTTCTGGGAGAGTGGATGGAATATTGTCACCCCTGCTGCAGAGAAGTATTCTCATTTGGGAGCTTGGCCATTCTGACCAGGGCTTGGATCTCAGCATCCCGGGACGTCCCATGCAGCCACAGCCTGTTTATTCAATGCTTCATCCAGCACAAAAGCCATATTTTACTGTCAGATGCTCTCCATTAGCTTCAAGTGGGAAATCATCATTCCCACCCTTTTACCAACCCCACCCTGGTGAGGAAATGAGGGAGAAAACAACCTCAAGGGTCGTTCACAGGATGTGTACGAGCTGTCACTTGTCAGCACAGAGCCCGCTTACGGCAGGAATTACTGCTCGGCTCTGAGGAGGGCCGGAGAGGAGCCTAGCTTGCAAACGCCAAGGCATTATAACGTTTGCATCAGTGCGTGGCAAAGCAACCCCAGAGATGGTTGCATCCTTTCGCAGTCACGTGGCTGCAGGGTGCAGCCTTGCAGGGCTCCTGGGGATGTCGGGTGGAGAGGAAATGCAGCCCCGCAGAGGCTGCATGAGGACACGGTGGCCTCTCCCCCTGGCCCTGGCTCCTTCCCCTGGGTCTCTCCTGGTCTCAGCCCAAGATCATCTCATGTCTCCTTGAGATGCCAAAACTGACTGATAGGAGCCTGGACCACATTTTTCCTTTCTCTTGTGAAGGCTGATTCCCATAACAACCCGGTGGAGATGGACGGAGGGGTAAAGACATTGTTTTCCTTTTCCTTCCTGCCTTCCAGATTTACCCTCTATGCGGTGGATACCCGAGGGAGACACTCAGAGCTGAGCACGGTCACCCTGAGGACAGCCTGCCCGCTGGTAGATGACAGCAAGGCAGAAGGTCAGTGTTCAGGCACCTCATTTTCCATGACAGAAGATGTTTCCTGCTAATTTTGCTTTTCCTCTATTTACTGTACTCCTGTAAGCCCCGCCAGTCCCTCCTCTCCCAGCATGAAGGCTCCTGTAAATTCACCCATGGGCACAGGGACGTTAATCTAGGGAGGGGTGACAAATTGCAAGTGTCCCGTAGCAAAGTCCCCTCAGCTGGGCAGCTGGTGGCTCCCGTGGTCCTTTGCCAGGCAGCACCACAGCATCCTTCCCTACGCACAGCCGTGGGAGCCGATAACGTGCGTTTGACACAAATCCCCTGGAAAAGGAGCGATCTCTTCTTGCAGAAGCAAGAGGCAGCCCTCGCTGTGCAGGGGGGTGAGCAGCACGGGACAGTCGGCTCCGGGGGTTTACAAGTGTTCTGGTGGCAGCTGGTTCAGTTCTGAAACAGAAGCACCGGTAAAAGCCCAGCCATTTTTGCACATTTGCATTTTCCAGTTTTGAAACCAATCCCATTTGTTCTTATGCCCAGAGCGCTTGGCTGCTTTCAAATTTAGGAAGATCCCTCTAAGTGAGAGGCAGGTTACCTGCTTGCTTGCTTCCTTTCTATTTTGAAAAGCACACAAAACAAAGTTTTGTTTAAGGCTTTGTTGCCTGTTACTCATCAGCGTTCCCAGGAAAAATGAGCAAATGGGAGACTAAAGAAAAGGAAGGAAATGGGTTCTGTGCATTTTTCACTTCTAAAAAGGGATCCTTTTCTACAGCAGCGAGTGCACCCTCTTGTTTAATCAACCTGAGCTGCTCCAGGTTGTTGTAACCAACAGCATCATATTCTTTCTACCCTTTAGCATCATAGCTGTGCAATTGCTTTCGTTTTGGTGAATTAGCAAAGAGCTTGCCTGCCCTACCCAGGAGGATAAGGCTGCATCTGCCTGTACTGGCAGCCCTCCTCCTCCTCTCCTTCTCCCGTTCATCATGGAGCATTGCTGGAGTCTGTGGGGCTGCTCGGCTCATGCAGGGCACTCGCTGCAGAATTAGCCCGAGGAATTGCTAAATGCTCCCCAGGTCACTGCAGCAGCCCCAAGGGACTGGCAGCCATCCCAGGTGCCCGCCCCTCCTGCCAGCCCTGCCAAGGGCTTCGCTCCTCCTCCTCCTGTGTTAGCACCTTCTGGCTCTTCGTTAATCCCGTCCCCCTGATCCTTTCCAGAGATAGCTGACAAAATCTACAACCTCTACAACGGCTACACCAGTGGGAAGGAGCAGCAGACAGCCTATAACACCCTGATGGAGGTCTCCGCTTCCATGCTTTTCCGAGTCCAGCACCACTACAACTCCCACTATGAGAAGTTTGGAGACTTCGTCTGGCGCAGCGAGGATGAGCTGGGGCCCAGGTACCTGTCCCTTCCCTGCATCCTCCCCAGCCCCACCACCTGGAGCACCCCTGGTTGGCCACTGTGGAAGTGAACCACACTGCCTTCTCCTCATAGCTGAGAGAAGTTGCCTTCGGGTGTTGACCAAGCTGTCCTGCCATCCCCTGGGACTGTCAGGTCCCAGTCGGTCTTTGGATAAATGTTTATGGGACATCTAACAGCTGGGTGGGCTTTGGATGAATGCTTGTGGGACATCTAGCAACCAGCCTGAACCAGATGAGTGGTACTGCGGATGAGCTGAGTGTGTTGGAGAAGCTGGGGAGGTGAGGGGCAAAGGGTGTAAATTAGGCCTGGGACATAGTGAAGGATGCAAGAGAGTACGCAGCACCTCATCTGTTACCTATATACAGCTTTATGCTAGAAATATTTCCTCATCTGATGCTCCGAGGAGGGCCAGGAGAAGATGGTTCCTGGGAGTATAAAGAGCAGCCTTTCCAGAGGGGCTGTGTCTGCAAAGCCCCAGTGTACAGTGGAAGGGGTGGTAAGGCTCAGAGAGATCACAGCTCAGGAGTAACAGACCCATGGACTACGTTGCATCCAGGGGGCTGGCACTGTCCTGGCGGTGTCCCAGCAAAGGCCAGACTGCCTGGGAAACACTCGGCAAGAAATGCTCAGAAGTAGCCGTAACCCTTTGGACGTCTTGAGGTCTCTTACAGGATTCGAATAGCCTTCACCTGCTTTGAAGCTTTTAGAGACATGGTTCATCCAGCATCCTCATCTAACATGTTGTTCTATGAGAAGCTGAAGCAGAGGAAGGTGGAGGAACAGGGTCTTCCAGTCCATAAATAATTGGAAAAGATTTTCCTTCTCTCCCTCCTGCTCCTATCTGCTTTTTGGACACGGGTGAGGATCTGTCCATAATACCAGGATGACAGCTCCTCACAACAGTTTACACCCCTCCTGGACATAAATCCAAGCTGGCCTGGGGCTTGCCCTCCTCTAGAGATGACCTTGGTCATAGTTTCTTTGGTAGTTCATTAGCCTCTGGCATGGAGCCACTCTCATCCTTCCCACTGCCTTCCTCCTTTGATCACACTGCAAACTCAGTTGTCCTTTTCAATTGCTCCTCTCTCTATAAGTCCCTGGGAACCATCAGCCTCTTCTTACACATCCTTATTTCCTCCGTTACTTGAGATCCCACGCACTTATTGAAGGATGCTATCTAGCCTGATACCTATACCAAGCCATGAGGTTTGCAAGGTGACATTTAAATGGCCCGTATTGCCCGACTCTAGACCAAGCTACATCTGGAGCCAGTGGTCAATTCGGCTGCTGTCTGTCTTCCTTGCCAAGCCAGATGAGCTCCCAGCAGTGCTCATATGCCCCTGTTCTGTACTTGAGAAATATGTGACTTGCAGCCAAGGAGAAGCATCTATAAATGCTGTGGCAGCCGGTGCCAGGCTCTTGACAGGAGCGAAGCTCTGCCGTCCAGCCTGGCTTCTCGGGGAGCTTGGACAGAAGCAGAGGCACTGACGTAGCGGGAGGCGAGTGAGGCTTTGCCAAGGGAGGCCATCTCGTAACACGGTTTTAATTGAAGGACTGTTCTCCTTCCCAGGGGGACATTAATTTTCGTACCTTGAAATGTTTATCAGATGAGCCTCAGCTTCACAGTAAATGTTCGCTCATAAAACGGAGCGACAAGAGGGAAGTTGATTGCCTCCGTGTAATAAATACATCACACTGGAGTCCTCGTGAGCCCAGTTTCCATGAAAGCCACAGGTTACTGCAAACAGCTGCTTGCAAGAAGACACACTGACAGCCAGATGTCCCAACCAGATGGTTTACATTAAGGAGACATTAAAAAAATTAGCTCATAGGTGGCCCTAAACCAGGACTTTCTGTGGTCAGCAGCATCTTGGCACCTGGCTTGCCTTATCCTGAAAGTCTCCTTTAGCAACAACAACCCCTTTCCTGCTCCTCTTACAGACACCAAGCAAACCTCGCAGAGTTAACTTGTTCCAACAGAAGAATCCATCTGAACCAGTGAAGGTTTAATGCTACTGTGCACTCAGACCTTTGTATCTGCAGAGCCAGAGGGCTTCCTGACACATCGAAGGGGAGATTTCTTTATTATTTTCTCTTTACTGTATTTTTGGGACAATTCTTTTGACCGCTGCAACCAGGGCCTGGCTTTTTGGAGGAGGTGGGACAAATAATTCAGTTCAAATCTTCCTTCCATGCCCCTACTTGTGGCTACCTACAGCAACGGGGTCAGGATCATCATCAGCCCAGGGCTCGCAGCCTCTGCTTTGCTCGAGCGAGTCGCCCCAGCAGGCAGCCGGGACAGCTGCGGGAGACGAAGTGCATCTCCAGAGCAGCTGCCTTCTGGTACCGAGGGAATGCAATGTACTGATGGGAGGCTGTGATAAGAGGCCATCAAGTCCCGGACTCACTGTCCTCTCAGACAAGGGTCTGACAGACCCAGGTCAGTTCTCAGTCAAGTGGAAAAATCTGAATTTATGACAAAATCGCCCTGTATGGGAGCACAGGAGACAGGCAGCCATCCTCTCCCTGTAGCAGTCCTGGGAGGCTCACCCTTCCCTCCAGACCAAATATCATTTCTTCTTTGCATCTTCGTGCTGGTTTGCTCTTCTTTAGCACCTTCCTCCCAGGCGTTTTGCTGGCTCCGCGGATGTTTTCATCCGGCACCAGCCACCAGGGTGAGTGATCGCTGTCCCCTGTGCAGCTGGGAGACAAACGTCCCTGCCGGAGCACGCCCAAGGCTGGGCAGAGCAGGAGGTGACCTGTCTCCTGCTCCTGGGCACGTCCTTGCAGAGTAGGGACTGGCAACCAGGGACCTCAGTGCCCTGTCCCCTGTGCAATCACTGCACCATGCTCACTTGCACTGGGGCCACTGGTTCATGCTGGAGCCCATGGGAAGTGCCCCAGCAGCAGACACCCACCCCCTCCCCTCTCCTCTCCCCCACCGTGCCAGGAGGTACCGCAGAGGGAAGCAGCCGCGTAGAGCTGTCACTGGTTTTAAATCCCCCTCTTCGTCATTTATTGACTGCAGCTGTGACCTCCAAAATCCATCACATAAGTGGAGACCAGGATCAGTCCCTGGCTGGCACCAACTTAAAACAACTGTCCCCACGGCAGGCACATGGGAGGGTTCCGCAGGCTCATGCCAACGTGGGGGCACCCCCGTCTGGGCTTCGGGGTGAGGAGGAAGGGGGTTGCTTCATCCCTTTGGGGGCTGAGAGCTTGGGGTCTGGCCACAGGCAGCCATGAGAGTGACTCCCCCCTCGCTCGCTCCCCTGCCACCCTCTCCCGATTCTTGCCCTTTAATAAGGCAATAAATTACCATTTCTGGCAGGGATGAGGTTGGTCAGCATTTAGGAAGATTTCATTTCCAGTATTTGAAAAGGTGGTCGTTCTGACCCGACAGCCCTCCGCAGGGAGCACTTGGGTAATACCCAGGGCTTGATTTATGGTGTTAAATTGGCAGCCCAAGAACTGCTCCTGTAATTTATTACCCAGCCTTCACCAGAAAGCCTCTCTCTCTTTCTCACGCCTCGCCTCGCCCGCTCTGTCTCTCTTTCTCCTTATTTTTTTAAGAGGGAACAGCTGACAGCCAAAAGCTAAATCTAACATTTACACATGACTTCATTACCCCACTAAAATAAATGACTCAAAGCGGTGAAACCCATCAAAACTGGGGCTTTGTCACTGGACACCAAAAGCAAGGAGCGTGATTCTTTTCCCCCCCCATCACCCTGTTTCCTCCTTGACCACAGTGCAGCGTGTTTTCAGCATCCTCGTAGGGCCAACCCATCGTGTGCTGCATCCCGCCCTTAAACATCGATGCTGTCCTGGGGTCAACTGCTTCAAGCACAACTGCAGATGCTGCAGGTGTGTGGAGACCAGCATGGGACATCAGCAGGTCTGGATGGGTCACCTCCTGGACTTCTTGCCACCTCGAGCTGCTCTTCAGGCATAGGAATGTTTGCCTGACTAAGAGACCTGAGTATGTAGCAGGAAGCAAGGACAACATGGTGATTTTTTTAGCAAAATCCAGAAGTCGTGGAAGTATGGTGGAGCAAGTAAGGAAAATGGGGAGGTAGAGAGGGCCAAGGGAAATGGAGGCACAGGAATGAGCAGGTTGTGCAGGGGAGAAGAGAGGTGAGTGAAGAAAGGAAGGTGAAGTCGTGAGAAAGGAGAAGAGGAAGAAGAAAGGGTGGCCAGCAGGCACATGTAGATGCATGCTGGGGAGTCCAGCCCTTGTCTAGGTTAGGGCCAAGTCGTGGTTACCCCCTGTTGGGGTTTGCCTCAAGGGCTGATCATGGCCACTCATTGTCACTCCCTCTTGCTATGGCCGGGAAAGGCCTTGTTGCGAGGTGGAGTGGGAACCAATCTGAGGGAAACTCCATGGGTTGCTTGGTTGGCTTTTGAGTGGACAACTTCCCCATGTTAGCCCCATGAACACCTGCGCCAGCACAAGCCAATGGGCAGGGACAAGCTGGGGAAGGGGCAATACCCCCTTTCAGCAGTAGAGATGATTTGTGATAAATAAGGGTGACCATGGAGCTACGGCCTTAGAGAGATGGCCTCTTGTTACTGTCCCAGGTAATGGGTGATAGGACGAGGGGAAATGGCCTCAAGTTGCTCCAGGGCAGCTTTAGATTGGACATCAGGAAAAATTTCTTCCCCAAAAGGGTTGTCAAGCACTGGAAGGGGCTGCCCAGGGAAGGGGTCAAGTCCCCATCCCTGTGGGTATTTAAAAGCCAGGCAGATGAGGTGCTTAGGGACAGGGTTTGGTGGTGGGATGGCAGGGGTAGGGGAATGGTTGGGAGGATCTTAAAGGTCTTTTACAACCTAAATGATTCTATGATTCTATGATAGTTACCGTTTTTGAGGAGGAAGTTATTCTGGCTAAATGCTCTCCTACCGAGCACTGTGAGCTCACATAAACATCCATCCTATGAGCTGACTGTGGGCCCTGTGCTTGCTCAGCCTTCCCCCCCAAAAAAGGGAGAATCAGTGCAGATGTTAAGAAACAATTTCTTAGTATTAGAATGGGTGAGCATTGGAAGGGTTGCCAACTCCTGGCTCTAAGAACAGGTTAGACAGATATTCACCAGGACAGGTTGATCCCAGCAAGGAAATAGCACAGATGATGCCTTTTGGTCCCCTCCAGCACCAGTGACTGTGATTAGAATTTCATAACTCCTTAGCAGCAGGCATCCAGCAGCAAAGGACCTGTTCTTGGCAGCGCTTCAGGTCTTGACGTGCAGTGGGAGCACCAAATGCTGTAGAAGGTCAGGTGGCTGCTGTGGAGAGTAGCGTGAGTAGAGGGCTTCTGTCAGAGCTGGGCCCAGCTCAGCCCATGACATCATTATTATATATGTGTGTGTGTATAGCTAACAAGGCTCAAATTGCCTAGTCAGGCTTGTCTTTATAGATTAAATCGACACATGGATACTGTGTAGAGTTGTCCAAGAAGGGCCAGCTCCCTTTGCTCTTCCTGTCCCCTGGCAAGCCAGCCCTGAGCCCATCACCCCTGCCTTCAGCCTTGGGGGAGCAGTGGTTTCCTACAGCCTTTCATCCAGCCTTCCCGCTCCGGAGGGGGAGGCTGGGGGTACCGGGGTGCCCTCTTGCCTCCTGCCACCATCTCTGCCCTCTGCTCGGGCACCGGACGGCTCTGGCCAGGCCCTCCCGCGTGTCCCATCCCCGGGTGCCGGCAGCTGCATCGGGCTCCCGGCACTGCCCCCGGCTGGGAGCTCATAGCCCAGGCTGAAACACCACTCAGCTTT
The DNA here is from genome assembly GCA_034008185.1 of Gorsachius magnificus. Classification (NCBI taxonomy): domain Eukaryota; kingdom Metazoa; phylum Chordata; class Aves; order Pelecaniformes; family Ardeidae; genus Gorsachius; species Gorsachius magnificus. Next base: position 9,189,169 of record CM067094.1, read on the forward strand.
CATAATCAAATAATCCCCATGTTTATGCCTCGGTGACTGACGGCGCTGCCCCTGACATATCATTATCGGGAATTTACATTCCTGCAGGAACTGCGAAATCCCCTAGCCCCAAATCCAGAGCTTTCCTGTGGCACCAGAGGGAGAGGAAATAATCTGTGATCTTCAGACTTTCAGACCCCTGAAGTAAACCCTCTTCCCCTCCCTTTGTTTGATTTAGCACTTTACAGACTCCCACGAGGGGATTTTTTGGTTTCTTATGGGTTTATTTTGTTTTGTCTTCATGTGTTGTGCTTTTATTCCTTGCTCTTCTAGTGTCAGTCCTTTTGGGCCATTTGCCTCCCGGAGACTTGGGAAAACAGGAAAGGGAGGGCTGGGCTCATCAGTTGGGAGCAGTAAGGTGCTGGGGGTCTCACCAGGGTGCACAGGGGCCAGCATGTGCTCTGGAGCCTGCCAGGAGCACATGGTGGTGGTGGTGACCATCCAGACAGGGGCAGACAGTGTCCCCAGGGCACCCAAGCTGCTCTAGTGGGTCAGACCTGAGGTCCCTCCAGCCCCGTTGACCTGGTTGCTGTGATATACCCAAAACTTTTGGGCAAAACAGAGCTTCTCTCCACCTGAAATAGGAAAGACATTGTCTTAGGCAGGAGGTCTTGTCCGTTCTTGTTGCAAGACACAGCCGGTGGTGGGACACAGGAGTCCTGGCTCCTGGTCTCCTCATCGCAGTGCCCACCCTGCTCTGTCCCTATCTCTGTTTGTCCCCTCCAGGAAGGCACACCTGATCCTGAGGAGGCTGGAGAAGGTCAGCAGCCACTGCTCGACCCTGCTACGCAGTGCCTACATCCAGAGCCGCACCGAGACCATGCCCTACTTGTTCTGCCGCAGCGAAGAAGTCCGGCCGCCCGGCATGGTCTGGTACAGCATCCTAAAGGACACCAAAGTAACGTGCGAGGAGAAGATGGTCTCCATGCTGCGCAACACGTACGGGGAGTCCAAGGGGCGGTGAGGGAAGGTGCAGGCCTGGAGCTGTGGGAGGCAAAGGGACTCCGAGGAGTCGAGGACTCGTGATGCACTGAGTGGCTGGTGGGGTTTGGGGTCGGGTGGTGTTCAGAGGGGGTGGAAGGGGACAGTGAGGCCAAACAGGACTTTCTCACAGCAGACGGCAGAGAAACAAGAAATCAGCAAGTTGGACTTTAATTTCTTTTCCTTTTTTTTTTTTTTAATTTTTCAAGAGGGAAAAAAAAAGAAGAAATTACCTAATTTGACTCAGCATAAAAGCCTCTCCTTTTTAATCTTTTCTTACTGAATTTCCTGGACTACACGCTCCAAAACCCTGGGAGGAGGAGATGCCCGCTCGAGGCCAGGGCCAAGCAGGGGGGAGCTGCTGGGCACAGGGTGACCCCCAACCTGCCCTGCCACCGGGCAGCAGCTGTGGGGCGAGGGGCCCCGGTGCCAGGGTGGCCGAGGATGCCAGGAGGAGGTGGCACGGGTGGCCTAGTGCGGGTGGCTGGTGCCACCGCGGTGCCAGCGGCAGTGCTGGAGGGGGATGCCAGGCAGGTGCCGGGACGCTGCAGGCAAGCTGGGCTTTTGTACCACTCTGAGTCGACGGACCGGCTCCGTGCACGGCCTTCGTTTGCAAGGCTTCCGGCAGCTCGTCCTGTGCATTAAAGATTCATATTAAGTCCATCTTTTGCTGCCTCCTTGGTGTTTCTTCCTGACACTGTCTCGCCGCTGCTTGGGCGTTTGTAGGATTTCAGGACTGAAGAGGGCATCACCAATGCTGTCCCCATGCCGGGATGTGGCTGAGATGAGGGGCTGCATCTGGAAATTGGCACTGACCCTGGGAGCTGGACGGGGAGGGGGAGACAGTGCAACCTCTTTGTGTAGGGTCCTCTCCCACCCCAACACCCAGCACCGCCACCGGCCCCAGTGGGAGCTGGAGATGTGTGGGAAAGCCCAAGAAGGAAGCCAGGGGCTAAAAAGACATGGAGAATCTGGTTTGTTTTACTGTCAGATGTGGGTCATGGCTGGCCTGGGATCCCTGTGGGTAATGGATTTTTTCTCAGCCTGGTAGCCAAACCAAAAAGTCCGGGAGGGTGAGAGAGGGGAAGAAAAAAACCCCCCAAAATCAGATCAGCTCAAAGCTATTGCTTTTTCTTTTTAAAGCAAAACAACGAACCTGGAGGGGGAAAAGGGAACAGTGTGGGTTGAATGAATCGGTTTAGTCAGACCAAAGCAAATAGTTTTGTTTAGTTTTTTTTCAGGTTACTTAACCCTTTAATGTAAAAGCAAACAAGCAGGAAGTGAGTTTCAAAATGAAAATGTTTTTAAACCAAACAAAGGTGCAGGATTTGATGTGGAGGAAGTTCAGCCAGAGACCTTTTTCTTCTTGAGCTAAACCCATTGGCCTGATTTGCACCCGCTCAAAGAATTCTGACCATTTCTCCCAAAGTGCTCTTTTTTTCCTCCCCGCCCCCCCCCCCCACTTTGGTTATGTCTCTTCATTTATCTTGAGCCATGTTGGTGTTGCACATTGGGAAGGGCTCCAGTACCCGGTCAAAGTCTCGCTGGAGTTCACAGAAAACTTTGCCTTGACTTAGCAGCCTGTGGAGCAAGCGCCAAAGCATTGCAGGTTGCCTGAGGTCTTAATATTTAAGCTAAATCCCTTTTTCTGATGGAAAGGGAGAGGGCGGTGACACTGGTGGATCTGGGCTGTGGCCACCATGTCACTGAGGCTTGTACAGCACTGAGCACAAGGGCCATGGAGGGACCATGTTGCCACGTGTGTGAAAAACCTCTCTGAGCCCCCCAGCACTGCTGCCACCCATTAACCATCCCTTTGCCTTTTGTAGGTGGCTGGTGGCGATGGAGTTTGGTTGTGGGGGTGAAGGAGATGACTGTGACTTGCTGCAGACAAATGTAGCCTTTGCATTTGCTTGGCCAGAGCTGCCGAGCCCTGGCACGGCTCTCGGCACCCATCCAGCACCCTGAGCACCAGCCAGGCCTGAAGCAGCTCTGGGAGCTGCAGACCTTGCACCTCCCAAAGTGGGAGACACTGGTGTGGGAGGAGGTGAGGCAATATTTGTTCAGCTTTGCTATTGTGTAAAACAAAACACAGCAAAACCCCTTGAAGTGCAAATGTGCAGGCATCCCGGCCAGTGCCAGGCTGGTGTTTCTGGCACGGCCGTGTTACACAAAGCTGCTCATTTCATGTACTGCCATGACATGTATATGCACTTCTGGGAGGGGGAAAAAACCCTAAACCGCTCTTCGGAGCCACTGATGCAGATTGACTGGGACTGATCCTCCCCTCCCGACAGCTTCTCCTCAGGACAGGTCCCCCCGGATGCTCAGCGGGATGTGGGGCCAGCAGCAGCCGCACGGAGCCCGGCTGGTCCCAGCCCGACGGTGTGTGCTGCCAGCGCTGGGTGCACCTCCAGGTGCTTTGAAGCCACCTTGTTTTCTCAAGGTTCTGGCCAGCAGCCGTGCCTTTTCCTGTATTTTACAAACATGGTGTTTTATTTTGTTTTTTGTTTGTTTTTGCTCGGAGATGATTCATTTCTCTTGAAAGCCCTGTGCAGTGTGTGCTGTGATGGGGAGCAGCTCTGCGGTTTCACTGCAGGTGAGAGCCAGTGTTGACCGACGTGACGGACAAATTGCTTGTGTTTTCTGCAACACCGCTGATGAGACTGGAGGAGATCGTGAGTGTGACGGGGCTAATGATAGCTGTGGGATTCCTGACCATGAGTGTGGTGGTAGGCGTTAGGAAGGGGAGATGCCAGCCAAAATATAGGATAGCTGGCTGGATGCCTTTCAGCATGTTTTTCTCCACTTTGATACAGTGAGCTTCCCCATGGAGGTGTTTTTTTTGCACCTGGGTTACCCATCCCAGCAGCCTCCCTTGGCAGAGCTTGGAGGGAAGGGGCAAAGCCCATGGCACAGGGACATTTTGTTGCAGAGGGCGATGGAAAGGAGACCTTCAACTCCGGTAGCCCTAACTTCTGCTGGGAACAAACCATGAGCAGCACAAGGACAGGCTCGCTGTCCCCCGGGCTCCACGCTGCAGCTGTGTCTGCTGCAGGGAGCAGGGGCTTAATTCTTGCTGCTTGCCTTGGAAGGCTGCTGAAGAGCTGAGCTTCGCATCCTTGGTGAAGCTGGCTGTTGCGTATGGGCGTACATACAGAGCAAGTTGTGTGGAAGCCTGTGTTAATATGTACACAGCAGGTGGAAGAGTCTAGACTGCAGGCAGGAAGGCTGCAGAGTTTGATGGCTATTAACCTGTCGAGAAGCGCACCTAGCTCCCAGATCAAAGCCAAACAAAACCGAGGTTACACATCCTCCGGCACGCAGCTGAAAGGAAGGGTCTGTATTTTCTCCGTGGAAACTTTGGAGAATGTAACCCTCTGGCTTTCAAGATAAACAGTTGTAGTCACAGCCTAGCAATGCTGGCAGATGGACCCAGGCCCCGTAGCGTGTGTGCACACATACACAGACGCACACACCCCCCCTCCATTCCTCTGGCTCCCTTAGGGAAAGGGATACTTGCTCCAAAGCGACTTGCTGCTGCCCCAGGAGCTGGTTCCTCTTGCCAAGCCGTACCCCAACTTTGCTGTGCTGCCAGCCGGGCTTTGGCAGAGCCAGGGCTGACACTGTCCTGGGTGGGGAGAGCACCAAGGGGTGGATGAAGCCTGAAAAGTGAGTGGGGCAAAAAGATGCCATTGTCCAGGTTTAATAGAGAAACTACACACATCCATTCGCAAAGCTGAAAGTATTTGCTTGATGGCATGAAGCAGGGAAGGGTAACCTGGCATCAACAGCTCCTGGATGGAGTCACCAGCTTTAGGATGAGTTCAGGTCAAAAGGAGCAACCTCCTCCATGCGGCTTTGCAGTGCATGCATGTGCAGGTGATGGCATCAATAGCACATGAGTGAGCACAGGGCGTCCGCTGCTCCCCATGCAGCCGGGCCCTACTCCGACACCCATGCATCCCCCAGCACCCCACAAACTTCAGCTCAGCACCAGGAGGTGGTTTCTCTGCAGAGGCTGCTCATGCTACACCCTATGTGTGCTCACACTCTTCCTTTTAACAAACATATTCACTGCCACTTTCAGTGGCATCCCTTGACCGTCCCAGTGGGCACGTGCCCTTAAGGGCACCCCAAAACCCAAGCAGCCTTGCTTGGCAGCTCAGAGCTGCACGTCCCCTCCCAGGGCTGCGTGGGGCTGCCCTCTCCCGAGGAGCAGAGCGGCCCTGAACAATCCCCGTTGTCCCCATGGCCATTGTTCCCCACCAGCCGGCTCCCGGCTGCAGCTGGCACCGTGCACAGAGGGGCTGATTGTTTGGGTCGCTGTGCCGCTGGTGACACCACTGTGGAACAGCTTCTTCCCACGGCAGAGGCCTCTGGAGTCAAGTGCTGCGTTTGCTCTTTTATTTCTTTGTTTGGTTCCTGCTTTTCCTCTTTTTTTTTTAAATTTTTGCTTGTTTGGATGAGGTCTGTTGAGGCTGGGGAAGAAGCCAAGGGAGTGCCAGAGGCTGTTCAGCATGGGCAGCTCAGGTCCCCTCCATCATGTTTAGCCTGAAGAAGAGAAGGCTGAGAGGGGATCTCATAAATACTTCTTACAAATATCTTAAGGGTGGATGTCATGAGGACAGAGACAGACTCTTCTCAGAGGTATTCAGCAACAAGACAAGGGGCAATGGGCACAAACTGAAGCATAAGAGGTTCCAGTTGAACGTGAGGAAGAACTTGACTTTGAGGGTGACCGAGCCCTGGCACAGGCTGCCCAGGGGGGCTGTGGAATCTCCTTCTCTGGAGATAGTCAAAGCCTGCCTGGACGCTGTCCTGTGCCCCCTGCTCTGGGTGAGCCTGCTTGAGCAGGGGGGTGGGACTGGGTGATCTCCTGAGGGCCCTTCCAACCCTTGCCAGTCTGTGACGCTGTGTGACAAAGCCTTGCATTATCACTAATGCTTAGCTGTGCTGGTGTGACAGATGCCCTGGTGGCCTGCCAGTTCACATCTTGTTGCACTGGGAGGATGTAAACTGCACTTTGTACCTGCTGGGCCAGAGGCAGGATTAGCCCTCCAGAAGCTGAGCATCACCAGTGTGAATCAATTTGTATGCTGTGAGACACAAAGGAAAAGGTTCCTGGTTTGTTTTGGTGTTTTTTTTGTTTCTTTTCTAGGCACACTTGGCCTGTCTACCCACCCCCCATGTTGGTGGCTATGGCATTAAGCTAGGAGGGACCATGTCTTAATAATCCTACCATAGGACATGCCCTGGGAAGCTCTGGCTGGGGCTGGGGCTGGGCCTGGCACAGCCAAGGCTGTGCCCAAGGGGCTCTCAGCAGCTCCTGGGCACCAGGAGCTGCAACAGCTCCAAGGAACAGTGTGCTTCAGCTTTGGCATGTCATACGGTGCTGCAGGGGGATGCTGGGAGGCTTTAAATGCTTGGGTGGAACGTTTGAGCATTGGACTATTAATGAAGTGTGCAATAAAAAGGATTCCCTTTCCCTTCCCTACTCCTGCCCACCCTCCCGTCTCTCCAAGCCCGTCTAGCAGCCGCTGTGGCATGGAGCCTTCATGCCTTACGGGAGCAGAGCAGCATCAGGGCTTGGGAAAGACCGTGTTTGTTTGTTATTAGAGAGACATTTTGAAAAGAACCTGCTTGTTTTGAGCATGTCCATACTACAAGGTGAGTGCCCAAAGAGAGAGCTGGGCTTTGAAGTTCAGCTAAAACCATCCCTATATTTCAGCTCAAGGAACCTGAAGCATAGGTCGTCATCCCTGTGGGCTGGATGATGATAAAGGGGAGCAGCAGCAAGCTTAGATATGGGGCTCTTATGCATCTTCAAAAAACTCTATATGAACGGAGGAGATATATATATTATATATTTATATATGTGTGTGTGTATATATATATTTTATATAGAGGTAAATTGGCAAGTAGCAACTTAAGAGCAGGGCAGGGGGTGGCTAGCAGTGACCGTGTTGCTATTTTGGGCTAGTTCTTCATTCATCATAACGGAAGCCATCAAAAAGTTGTGAATAACTTTTTAGCTATCTGCATAAAAATATTCATTTTGCGAATGCTGTTTTTAGCCACTAGCAATCCTCCCCAGGTCCTAGAGAAGTCAGTCAAAAGATTCTCAGGACCTTAAAAACTACACTGGCACAGTATTGCCTCATTTGTACTTAAAAAAAAAAAATTAAGACCCTTCCCCTCTGTCTGAATTTTGTCAGAGCGCTTGGGCAGTTGTTATTCCAGTTCAGGGCAGAGGGAAAACTTGAGGCTGTCATAGTGCTGTGGTCATTAATGAGCAGCAAAAAGGAGAATTCTGGCCTGGGAACTGCTCGCTTTCCTTCACCTGCCAGGTATCTGCCTTAGAAACTGAAAACGGGGGGCAGTGGGATGAACAAGCCCAGGAAGAGACAGTGCTTGCTGGCGTTGTGTGCGCCTCTGTGCGTGTAAGGAAGCGAGCGCCTGGGCACGCATTGCAGCGTACACACCTGAACGGTTGTTCGGGCTTCAGATGCCCTTGCTTACATGGCAAGAAGTTTTCTTTTATACATGTGAGTAGTCTCCTTTGTATTCCAGTCTTTCTACAGAAGCTTTTTTCAGCCTCTGTGTCTTTTCGTCCAAATTGTTTAAAGTTGCCAACAGCTTCATTTTCCCATTACCACAATTACCAATGCCATACTTGTTTGAGAAGCTGTGGCTTTCAGCTGGGGGAGGACTTTGCCGGATGAACTCAGACCAATTTCCCTGGCTTTCATATATAATTAATGCAGTCAGCTCCTTTTGATTTAATGCAGCCGACAGGAACCGCAGCTGGTGCCACAAGTGCCCCGCAGTCGCTTCAGCACGTGGGTCTCTTGGAGAGGCCGGTGGCCCAGGCTGGGTGACTTTGTCATGAGACTCCCTGGGCTGATCACCACACAGCAAGGTGGCCAGCATTACTGCTACAGGGCTATTAAAGCTGCCTTCCTTGCCCAGCTCAACCAGATTTAACATTTGCTGGTGGCCATGAGCCCTGTTGCCTTCTCACAGGACAGTGGCTTCAGCCCTTGCTCAATGCATGCATTGATTATTTTTTCCTCCTCTCCCTCTCTTTAGCGATTGATTTCCAGACAGGCACATACCCTGGATATCGAAACTGTTGTTTTGACAGTGCAGTTCAATTGATTGTGCGCGGGTAGTTGTGCACATGCAGGAGGAACAGAGCTGAGTGTATGCGGCCCAGCAGGAGTGAGCTGCTCGCTGTTCACTGGCTTTATGGGTTGCTCCCATTGTAAGGTCCTTATTAATGCTTAATAGATAGTTCAACACACAGCCAATTGATTTGTATATTGCTATAGACACAAACCATTTAATACATTGTTTATGGGCCTTTTTATCTACAGCATGTTCTATTGATAGGACTGTCTGTGATGCGCTTTACCCTATTAATAATGCATTGACCGTAGACAAGGATGCTATAGAAAGCATGATGTGCTCTCGCTCATGCTCCTTCTGTCTCTCTCCTCGCCTCCCCAGCTCAATATATTGCCATGGGTTTTGACAGTTATAATGCAAAACATTTTTTGTTTACTGACTCACATGGCAGTATAAAGAAAAAAAAAATAATTTATTCTCATCCTTCAGGCTATTGCCCCCAAACACCCCATAGATTGTGTGGCGTGGAATTAAGTTAATGTTCACTCCACAGGCCATTTAAAAGTGCTATAGTATTAGTGCCACACTGTTAGAGGGGGGCCAAAGTGGTACCAGCCAGTACCACGAGTACATCGGGGTGGCAAATGGAGCTAGCTGGCGTTACAGCCCAATGCCAGCTAAAGCCAATGCAAAGGGAAAGCATAGCTGGTATTTAACAGTCCTGCCCCCATGCACCCCCTCCTTGTCCTCTGCCCATGCTCCCACCCTCCGTGTCTTACCAGGGTTTTCCTGGGGAGTTAAATCATTAATGAATTGGGGAGTTAACTGGGTTAAAAATTGCTCTCTTTAGGATCAGGGGTCAATACCTGTCAGGATTGCACATGCATCCTCAACGTTTGGAGATGTCGATGCTGAATTGATTCACATTTGGAAGCTGAATCAATACAGATTTCTCAGTACAACAGCATAAAGTCCCTTTCCTTGCCTGCCACGGCAGGGTCTGAGCAGGCAGCAGGCTGGGTCCTGCACCACGGCCCCGGTGTGGGGGTCCCGCTGGAGCAGCAACAGTGCAGGGGTGGCACCAGCAAAGTGGGGCAGGACCTGCGTGGCTGTGACCAAGGGGAGACAAAGCTTCAGAGGGAGGAAAATCTGCAAAACTGGTGGGCCAGAATGGGCCCAAAGGGCTTTGGCGTTAACGATCGTCAACTTAATTGCTCAGGGAAGTTGCCTCTGGCTGGGCACAGGTGGGCTTCTGAGTCCCGAGCTCCTCCAGCCCACCCTCCACTCCACAAACTCCTGCCCTGGCAACAAGAAGCTGCACTTTTGGTAATGAAGGACCAGAAGTTTCTTACTCCCAATCAGGTTATTTCACATGTTAGCAAGAACTGACAGCCCTGTGGTTTCAGTCCACTATGGTCCTTTCGGACCTCTGAGTGCCTGTGGGCGTGCAACTGAGATGTGGCCATCGCTGCGCCGACCAAAATGATGTTAAAGGGTTGCAGAGCCTCATTCTCCAGCAGGGGAAGGACATGCACCTTCAGTGCAGGTGAGCCAGTGCTGAGCAGGGGTCGGGACCAGGATGGGCTGTGACACTGCATGTGTGTGTTTTGTGTGTATATACCCCGGGCACGGGGCGTTATCACCACCAGACGTGCACGAGCTCGCTGCGCATACCTTACAAGGCCTTGGTCTGGCATGGGGGAACTGCAAGCCCAGCTATCTTTTGACCACTGGCGACTGCCTTATCTGTAACTGTGTTTTCCTGTGTATCCAAAGGCTTTGTGCATTGGCTCCGTGGCTGCACATAGCTTTCAGCCTTCCTTCCCTCCTAGGTAATACCCCTGAGTCCAGGCAAATTCCCATTGGGACTCATTTTCTGGATGACCATGTTCTGCATGTGATGGACAGCATGAACAGAGACTGTGGACAAGTTTTAAAAAAGAATAATCTTTTTAAAATCAGAAGCATCCCACCTCCAGACTTTCCAGCATCTCTCTCACCAAAATCTACACTGGGCATCAGTCTGCCCTGAGCGAAGCAGGACCTGAACCACCTTGGCAGAACCAAACCCGCTGGAGGTGAAATGGGCTCTTGGGCTGCTGCGTGGCTCTGGCCAGCACTGCCTCCCTCCACCTGCCGCAGGCTCTGTCAAAACACCACCATTTTCAACCCCCCTGCCCAAAACCAGAGCGCTGGAGCTCAGCAGGAGCAGGCGGACAGGGCGGCCTGTGCAGCTGTGCAGCCAGATGTGGGACCCGGCAGCCACGCTCCCCCCCGGGGTACCCCGCGACGCGCGGGGCCGGCTCGACCGAAAGCAAAGGAGACGCGGCAAGAGCAAGCGGTCCAGTTCAGAACTCTTTAATACAAGCTTATATTGTTTGTGTTTCTGATTCTCTGTTCTCCCAACATCTGGGGACATTAACCCTCATATGTGTGTGAGCATGTGTATGAAGATATATACAAAATCACACAGTTAAATATTTAAGCATACAAGGTATTATATATTTATATAATATAGAACTTTAGGGTATAGGAATCAACAATGGCAAAATATTTCTGATGAATCTGACATAACTTTTTTTGAGTGAAACATGACCTGTTTTTTGAAAGACCAGAGGAAGTTGTTGGTTATTAAAAGAAAGAGAAAAAAAACCTGTATAAAGAAATTCTGTGAAAATGATTTAAAAAACATCATGAACCAAAAAAAGGACAACTGTTAAAAACTGTATTGAAAAAAAAATAAATTAGATGAACAATTGTGTAAATATAAATTAAAAAAGATGACAATCTTAATAAATAAGCTTTACTATTTACATCTTTATATATTGCTTGGAGACTTAAATTAGATCCGTTAAAAACAAACGAACGCAAAATAAAACCCAAAATCGGAGCAGCAAACGTACAGGCGTGAGGTACAGAATTAAGGGTTGAACTGTATTTTGCTTGTTTCTTTTTTTTTTCTTTTCTCTTTTATACAGTAGACCAGTAGAATTCTTGTGAAAATAGATCCTCAGCACTTCATTGGAGTATTGGTTGACGTGGCTTCCAAAAGGTGCCAAGAAAGATTCCATAATAATAATAATCATAATAATCATAATAATTATAACAATAATAAAAAGATACAATATGATACATAAATATGGAAGAGCAGTTGGTAATATGAATACATTTTTCTCTAGACGAGATCACAGTTTTATTTGTAAATATTACACTGATATATATATATAATATTACACATATAATATTATATATATATCATATATATATTTTTATATATATTTATATATATAGTACGGCTCAATCCTGCTCCCAGGAAAGTCAACAACAACAACAAAACCCCCTGTTGACTTGGTGGGAGCAAAATTCAGCCTATTATCTGCAGACAGGTAAGTAATTACAGAGGCCATACAATGCAAACTCCGCAATGGTTCCAATTCCCTCTTTAATTGCTGGTGAAATGTTTCGATAAAGCCCTGGTTCTTTGCACTCAGAAGATGGAAACTGGTGGCTGAATTGTGGCCTCACCAAACGAATGAAAAACCAAAAGACCAAACCAAACCAGAATGGGAACCAAAGATAACTTGGACTCATTAGCTCCGCATCTTGACCTAACAGGACTACCACCACCACCAAGTATCACCAAGACGACTCATCTAACGCCTGAAGCCAACCCAAGCTCTTGTTTCTGGCCTCAGAGGAAGCTACTATTATTCTTAATGAATCTTGGATGTGTAGATCAGGCGAAAAGGGGACAATTCCATTTGCCAAACTAAGACAGAAACAAAAGGTTAAGCTCCACTTTGCTCCTGCTGAAACAACCAGGATTTTGAACACTGGTTCCCCGGGTGGCAGGAACAGCCCAACTCCAACCCCATATTGCCCAAATTGACTGTAGCTCCAAGGAAATACATCTTGGGCCACCTGGACCTGCTCCTGCTGATGTTTTGATCATGGTCCCACTGAACTCAGTGGTCAAGGTCCTCCAGTAGAAAGGGGATTGTCCCAGGGCTCCAGTGTGCCCAACACATGAGGTCACCAGGACGCAGGGGCACTTGCACATCCCCAGCGGGGAGATGGCTTTCCCCAGAGGACGGGATGATGTGGAAGAAACGCAAAGCAAATCAGGTCAGTTGCACCACTGAGACCAAAATGGGGCCCACAATCATGAAGATATCAAGAGCGCATCTAAGCTGGGCATAAGGTCCTCTCCCAGTGATATGAACTTGCCCATTAACTCACACCGGGGCATCCAGGGATTGGGCAGGGAGGGCAAGACATTACCAAAAGGCTGGGAATTTCCATGGCACCCAAAAAAGTCCAAAGGCCAAATTGCCAGCTCTGAAAACCCTTTGAGCATCCCAGCCTCAGCTGACAGCCCCATCCTCTCCTGTCTTCTAGCTCAGCCTCGAGTGGAAATGACGGGCTGGAGCGTGGGAAGGGGATGGTGGGCACCCCACTTCCCGCCCTCGGGAATCACCTGTCTGCTCACGTAGCAGCTTTCTCCTTCCCCCCTCACTCCCAGTCTCTCGCGACTCTTCGGGATTCAGACTGTGCAGTGCTTCTGAGTGCAGTAATTAGAGCACAGTGAAATACTGGTTAAATGCATATGTACAGTTGGATAATGTAAAAATAAGCACAAATACACGCTTAAAAAAATAATCTTGGGAAAAAAAACCAAACACCTCTGCCCCCCTCCCCCCCCAACAACAATATACCAGGGGAAAAAAATACTTTAGCCTTAGTTCCTGGACTTATCACAAAGCACAAGGAAAACAGAACCAGACAATGTTATAAAACCTCACGGTACTTCTAGTGAAATCTACACTTAAGTATCTAGCGCTCTACTCAGCTGGCAGAATCTGTGTTTTCCTTTCAAACACACAAAAATAGGCTTTGCTCTTCTTGGATTTGGATTATGCGGGTTTTCTCCTTTTTTGTGTTTTTTTTTTTTTTTTTTTTTTTTTTTCCTTTTCTTCCTCTCTGTAAAGCCTCACTTGTTTTTAGGGTTTTATTCCCCCACTTGAATCAGTTGAATAAGTTGCAGCAAGAAACTGTTGTGGCTATCGGAATTTCTTTTTTTCTCTCCCTTTTTTTTTTTTTTTCCTTTTTTTTTTTTTTTTTCTTAAACACAGGTAAAACCTATAACAAACCGACAGTTACAACCAAGTGAAACCAAAACTGGAAGGGAGGTAGCTGGAACCTGACTTCAAGAGTCCTCTGGTGCCATCCTCCTTTCTCAGCCTGGGGGGGACAGCGGAAGATGCAAGAAAAGCAGGAGGACACCAGCTCAGCCCATCTGCGAGAGGGTGGGGAGGGAGAGGGGTAGCAGCTGATAGGAGTTTCCCACCCCACCATGACCATTCACTGCTTTCTGCTCCAGCGTTCCCTCCCACTGACCATGGACACCACCCATAGCCAGGAGGCAGGCTGGTGGCCCCAGGTAGGACGCAGCCTTGGCTCACTATCTGTGACAGAGAAGATCTTGGCACTGATGTGACCTGGACTTTATGAGCAGCTAAATTTCATCGGCATGGGCACCCTCTCCTGTTCCCCCGAGCTTCTTGTTTGATGTTGTCCTACACCACTGGCTCGGTGGGTTGATGTGGTGGGTAATGTCCCTCTCAGCCCCCACCCAATGGCCATCACAGTCATGAAGGGTCTTTCCTAGGGACTCCACTGGGCATTCGAGGCCCTTACAGTGGTAGATGCTGCAAAGCCATCCAGCTGGCCTTGTCCCAGGGCGGGGGCACAGGGGACAGGAGCTGGGCAAGTGGCCATGCCCCACAGCTCCCCTCTCTGCACCCCCTGGGAGCACAGCACAGCACTGGAAACACAGAGGACAAAGCTTTGCCCCAATACAGTCTTTTTCCAATGGAAAAAAAAAAAGCCATTGGACTGAACATAAGTCAGAGCAGAACTTCTACTCCTGGTTCTGTCAGCCCTGTTGGAGAAGATGGACAGTGCCAACACAGCAGTTGGAAAAAAAATAATCAAATAGCAGCATGGAAAGCCTGCTCGTGGGAAAGGGAGTTGAGTCACCCCCAACTGCAGGCGTGAAGCTGAGGTGTGAGGCAAGAGGCTGCTGTCTCCCTTGAACTGAGAAGGACTTCAACTCAGCGAGCAGAGGCTGGTCCTGGCCAGGCAGAGGCGCTCAGGGGGCCCTGAGCCCCTGGGAGCCCATAGCAGCAAGTGGCAATAATGCTTATACAGACCTGTCTCTCCTGGGCAATGTCCTAGGTGGGAAAAGCAGATGGAAAATCTCCTCCGTGCTGAGCTGCATAACTGAGAAGGGGATTTTGCAAACTGAGCTGCCATTGGGATGCATGCAGGGCCTGAACTGGGGCTCCCTGCTAGGGCAACACCCAGGTGGGGTGGAGGAGGGACATCAAGCCAAGATCCCTCAGGAATTGAGGACATGATATGTTGGCAGTCTGAAAGGTTTTTGAGGTTGTGAGCTCTTCTGATGGGCTGGATGGCACATGAACAAACTGCCAACACAAAAGGGGAGGACAAAGGGATCTGAAGGAAACAACCTTTCTCAATTATTTACTTCCATTGTTAATTAGCTGGCAAGGGGCAAAAGTGGAAGTTTTGCCCAGGCCCAGTTTTTGCCAATGTTCTCTACACTGGAGGATGTTCAGCCTAACTCCACAGAAGGAGCCCTAATCCCCCTGCACCTCCCCTCCCTGTACCCCCCCACACAGTGGGGCCAGATCCATCTGCACAGCTTCCATGGCCAGGCCTTCTCCGGGAACAACTAGGAGCTTCCCAACAGAGGGCTCCTCACCTTCTTATGACAATCACCTCTCCAGGCCTTTACATTTTAGTTCTGGAGATTTATCTCTGGTTTATTCCAACAGAAACAACCCCAACAGTAGGTGACAAGAGCCTGGCTCCTTGCACCTACAACTCTGTCAGTCCATTTCTAGTTCTCCTACCCATTTTTACATCCATCTCCATGAGCTAAATGACACACACACCCCCCTTACCCTTCTGCCTTGCTCCAGTGCCTAAATGTTCAGTCAAGCAGGAGAAGGAAAAAAATCTTTCCAACCTGTCCTTACCCAGGATACTCTTCTTCCTAGCAGGAGCCTGAAGCAGCAGGAGACAAGCCCAAGCCACACTGGGATTTACATGGGATGGTTTGTAGCAGCAGTACTAGATGCACTGGGCACCTCAGTGAGTCAACGTGATGAACCCTGTGATGAAACGAGTCCCCAAGGGTTTGGCATAACATGTGCCCCCCCACCCCGGGTTGAAACAGATGGAGCTATACACCAGGGAAGTATGAGGTCTGCTGCAGCTAATGCTCTTCCTTGTGGAAGATTATAAGCAGCTAAGCTCAAAGGTGTCCCACCCACTGGCCTGGCAGCTTAATACTGACAAATATGGCCAAAATTCTAATACTGTCTCCTGCGGTCCTTTCCCCATAGCATATGACTCCTCCTCCTCTTCCCTTCTCCTGAGAAAACAGGAGCATGAAGAAGTTGTTAGATATGTAACACCCTAAGAGGTGGGTGGAAGAGGTCTAGAGAACCACTTGGCTGGGTGGAGACCAGAAAGCAGATTCCTTTGGCTGGCTGGTGTCCTGTTTTCTTGCCCCAATGCTGAGGAAGAGACCAGAGGGTTTGAAAGGCAGGTTGTAGGTAAGCGTTAAGGCAGACTGTTTGGTTGCATGGGGTTGTTTTCACCCTGTCCTGACACAGTAAGGAAACGAGTTGTATGGGACATAGCAGCAGGAGTAGCAGCAGCAGACATGCTCAAATGACAAGTGCGGGGGCGAGTTACCCTCTCTGCTCCTCAGAAGCAATCATCCACGTTCCTCGACGCCAGTCCTTAGACTCCCCACTCCCTGACTCCACCATGGGACCACCTGCCCATCTCCACTCAGAAACGTCCCAGCAGCCCTGCAGCTTCCAGGCGGGCTACAAAGGGGGCTTTTTGTTGGCTTTTTGAGGGCAGGGGGAGAAGGAGGAGCTGTACAGAAAGGCCACTGCAGTCTGCTGAGCTCCCTGGCTAGAAGTAGCGTTCCTGTGAGGAGCAGATGCATCCCACATCTCAAGCTGGCTGGGCGTCTGGCAAGACACTTGCCAAGAGGCACAGCCCCGTGGAGATCCCACCCCAATCTCAGTGCCCCGAGCATGCGATACCTTGGCATTCAGCATCAGAAAAGGCTCAGCTTGGAGTCCTCCAAGAGCACAGCCTCTTCCATGAATGGTCTGAGTTGTGAGTGCTGGAGAGGGGAAAGTGTTTTTGCGTTGATCATAATCTCTCACTCTTTCTCTCTTTCTCTACTTATTTCTATAAATATGTGTACATAAATAGCTTGTTTCTCGCCTTGAATCTAGATATGAACTGTTCAAATTAGGTGGGCATAACATGCTGTTTTGATACATGAAAGTCTTCTCGACTTGACTCTTGGTTGTTTGTTTCTTGTCATCACTATTTAAGATATAGTTAATACATAAACCCCTATTTTGAGTTCTCCTTGGACAAAAATTAAAGGCAGACTGGTTGAATTCTAAGGGTCCCTGGTGCAGAAATGCCATCCAGTTGAGCAGCTAAATGTTAAAAACGATACCAAAACAGATGTGGTGTCTCTCCTAGCCTGCCTTGAGCAGTGTGGTCCTCCATTCCACGTTGCTTGGCATTACCCAAGACTGAAGCCGCGGAGGTCTTTCTGATTGTGCTCTTGGGCGTTGGGGTCCCGGCAAGCACACTCTCCTTGTAGGTCACAAGACATAGGGAAGGGAGTAACCTGGGGAAGGAAACCAAAGACACAAAGACATGAAGGAGGGTACACACCTATAGCACCCTGGAGAAGAAACAAGACCTCTGGAGTGATACCTTCAGAGATCAGTTGCAGTCTTCAGCTGTGTTATTTTTACAGTGATTTATTTTAGTGCTGAGCTGGTGGTGCACTGAGCCCTCAGATGAGCTACCTGTCCATGAGAGGCTGTGAAAAGCGTAAAGAAGAACCTGGTCAGCTCACGTAGTCAGCAGACACAGTTAACTTAACAGTTAACCCTTAGGAGTTCACATCAGGAATGTGAACGTAGCTGGATGGCGAAATGTATTTCTCAGGCAACTCTGGGCTTTTTGGGGTACTGACCACGATGCTTGGATCACATTACACTGCCAGCCTCTTCTGAAAAGCTATCCTTACCCCAAAGGCTACAAACACCAAATGACAGCAAAGTTACAAAGCCTTCATTTCCCATGACCAACTCAAATGATCACCAAAAACAACTGGGTCCAGCAGGTCCCAACTCCACTCTTCCCATAGCACTCCTATCCACCTCCAGCTTGGGGGTTTTGGTGAACCCTACTCCTGGGCCCTATGCCTTGGGTGCTGCTGCCATGCCTAAGTCCATTTGTGCACTTCATTATGAATGTTCTTGGTTTCAATTCCTCAGGGCAGAAACTGAACCAAACACTACCTAGCAGATCAGTGAAGCTGTAATCCAGCAGAGAGACGTCTCTAGATACTTGCTGTGTTTAAGGTCAAGAACTGCAGCAAATGGGCACTGAGGAACAGCAAAGGAATGCAAGTGAGAGACTGCTATGTGCATGACTTGTCATCTGTCCATGATCTCTCTGGAGAAGCATGGGAGGGAGCTGAAACAATAGCCTGCAGTGCCTGGCTAGTGGAAGTTCATTTTGGCCTATTGCATCATGGTATTTACATAAAGAAAAGGGGGTGGCGGTGGAACAGTGCCTCGCTTGCCCTGAAGTGAATTCCCAAGAATTTCTCCCATCTGTACAGACTGAGCAACCTCATTCACTTCCTTTACACTCCTTCCAAGACAGTGCCACAACCTGTTCCAACGTTCCCGGCAAGGGCTGCATGCGCGTGTTCTGTCTGCTTTGCTGCCACATGTTTGCTCTCTCTTTCATAAACACTTTTCTCCAGGCTATAAAGCCTGGGTCTGCCTGTTCCCTATGTATCATCAACGGCACATCTAGGAATGTGGACCAAGCACTGTGCGTGAACACATAGCTGTCATTTCCACCCAGACCTTCCATACGTGTCTCTGCGTGTCCATCTCTAACATGCCTTTCTCCTGACACACACAAGAACGGGATGGAGAGGTGTGGATCTTTATTTCACAACTGGGGAGCCTAAGGCAGGGACATGCTGACAGAGACACGAAATAGCCAACGCTCATCACCAAATCAAAGTTTAGAGAGCCTCTTCCCCTTGCTTTTGATTTCATTCCCAGAAGACCTGATCCTCCAGGTAGAATAGGGTGATGAGTCTTCATCAAGCCATGGCCTTGGTGACTTACAAGCTAAATAACCAACCAGTGAATAATCTGAATCTACAACTGTGCAAATGTGGAAGTTGCAAGGAGAAGAGAAAGTCCAAGAAGTTAAAAGCAAATGAATTCAAATCATTGGAAATGAAAGAAGTTTATAAACTGTGGAAAACAATAGGAGCTTAAGAGGTCACTTGATCCAACAGAAGCCAGCCAGAGCAGGACGGTCTCATATCACAGTGTTATGAATGTTCTTCGATAGGAAAACAGAGACATCTGCGAACAATGGGGTTTGGGGAAGAGGCTGGGGAGGGATTGTTTAATGACTGAATTAAAAGACTGGAAAGGAAAAAAGAAAAGATACATGAAAAAAAAAATTGACTTTTTTTGTTCAATGTAGAAGGAAGCACTTTGGTTTAGATTATCTGCTACAGTTCAGGTTTGACCCTTCCCTCTAAGACATACAAATAAAAAAGACTATTTCAGAGCAAAAGTTATGTCTTGAAATAAAAACTTGCTTCACTTAGAAAATGTTCAATCAAAACATTTAAATATACCTGAAGTTTTCCCCTATTTTTATTTTTTCATCCTGAATCATTCCGCTCAATCTGGATTTAGCAATGACTTTGACTTAAAAAATCCTTCCTGTTGGACAACGAAGGTACTGGTTGGAGGCGAGACCTGGGAACCTGACTCCTTCATTTGTCTTGATCAAGCTTTTTCCTGTCCCTGGCCTGGATTCACGGATTCTCTGTAGCAGTCTAACAAAGGTGATTAAGCGGGCCCTGCATTCAAAGGAGAGAGACAGGCTCCCAGAGAAGGTGGATATGCGTTTTGCATTGAACAAAGGACAACCATACACTCAACTCAGGCATTTCAGTAGAGTGGCTGAAATGAGCCGTGACAACCTACTGCACTTTGCCTCTGCTGCTGTCCATGCGTAGTGGGACAGCGAAACACATTGCAGGCACAGGGATCCCATAAATGCTACTGCTTCACTTGCGGGAACATCAGAGCCAAGAGTGAAAGCTCTGCACGACTGTGTCTCCAAACTACCAGCTCACGTTCCCCATAGCTACTCTGTGGGCTGTGCTGAAAGAGTGGTCTTAGAAACCCAAACTGGCATGAGTTTAGTTGCCTTCTTGAAGTCATCTACCTTCTTCATTCCCTCTCCTCCCATTTCTCCTTGCGAGTCCCTTGTTTTCCCCTTTGCTTTCTTACAGGTCCCTGTAAGAGTGTGCTCAGCGCTAGAGCAACCTGAACAAAAGGTGCACCTAAGAGACTCCATTATTTCTACATTGCAGCCAATTTCTGTGGAGATGGAGCCACTAGAGAAGAAATGTCTTGCCGTGTGTTGTCCTCTAAAAACCCTCCAGTCTCCTAACAGTGATCACGGACAGAAGCGCAGAAGCTTTCTGTGCGGGGCAGAGCCATGGCCCCAAGAGCAGTTTCATGGCTCAGCAGCAGTCGCAGCAGTGGGGAGCCTGAGCGTAAGAGGGTTTCATCCCAATCAGAATAGCCTGATTCACTTTACATCCCTTACAAGAGTTTTTTAGTGCAATTTGATTTTTACAGTGCTATTGTCCAGATAAATGAATCGGTTTGTCTTATGGCAGTGAGCTCCAGAGATCAGTTTTCTATTATGTGAAAAGGCAGAGATTTCTATGGGTAATGAGCACATCCACAGTCATATTAAACAAGACAAAATTCTCCACTTAGCAGTAGCACAGGGTTTCCATTTTAAACAACATCTACAACAAA
Organism: Gorsachius magnificus; assembly: GCA_034008185.1. Classification (NCBI taxonomy): domain Eukaryota; kingdom Metazoa; phylum Chordata; class Aves; order Pelecaniformes; family Ardeidae; genus Gorsachius; species Gorsachius magnificus. The sequence continues at coordinate 9,209,340 of CM067094.1, forward strand.
TACACATTTAAGTCCCCCAAGGACCTGATTTCCACAGGTATTTAGGTAATCAAACCCACACATAGCGTCTACTAGGACTGTCACAAGTACCCAACTCAGAGAAACCGTAAAACCCCTTAGCAGAAGGGCTTCTTTCGCCTTGGGCTCATGCAGTGATAGCCCTCTGGAGTACAGAGCTATGAATAAAGCTGCTGGATGTGCTAGAAATAATAAATGCTGAACCTCTTCCTGAACGATAGCCCATTTAGGTGTGGAGCCCAGATACACATACTCAAGATTAACTGCTGCTTTTCTTTTTAAATAGGTCTGTGAAAGCCCAACTCATTAACAGAATATATGACCTGCACTGAAATTCCCAGATATACCCAACGTAAAGCCAGTGTTAAAGAATCAGCTCTTCTTCCTTCCACCTGCCAAGTCCCACATTCATCCCACATCGATCTCCCCTTGTAGAAAACCTGGCTAATATCTAGGAGGGCAGGGAGAAAAAGCTAGAAATTAAGCTTAGGGCCTGGCTTGGTCATTTGATGAAGTGGTGCAGGATATTGTCTCCTCAGACTAACTAAAATAGGTTGAAAAAGGCACAACTGAAGAACACGGCTCCACACACACCTACACGCACCCCCCTCCACACACACAAATCCCCTGGAGATGATCCAGAAGAGCCATGGTGTGGATCGGCAGCACTCAGGGGAATGTGGGTCACACCTGAACTGCTCTGGACCACAGACTATCAATCTTCAAGAGAAAACAGACACAACCTAAACCACATACGTCACCCAAGGAACGTGCACTGCGTGGCAGACCGTGCTCTGAACCTAAAGGAGAAACTGCGTAAGCTTATGGGCTAGGCGGGAGGCTGGCACGGACATCTGGGGTGTAACACACAGGAGATCTGAGACACCTCCACCTTGACCAACTCACCACCCACGCTGCACGGTGTATGAACCCATGCTCCCATTCTCCGCAAAGGTATGGGAGCCCTAAGCATCCTCTCCCATGCTAGACGATAAGGCCATGGATAAAACCCAAGCTCCCTCTTGGAAACAGGGAGGCATTTGTCCTTGATGCCATGCTCCTGACTGTGGGAACAAAGACAACAATACAACAGACCAGCGCAGAACTGGGATCTGGGTCACAAAATGAGTGAGAGGCCACAAATCCTCGCTACACAGCACCTATCTAAAGAGGCTGGTGACATCCTAAGACAGATCCCTACTGAGAAATGCCAGTCTATAGGGAACTGGTGGGAATGTTGACAGGAGAAATCCCAGACAGGTACAGGGAGGGATGGGAAACAGTTCTGCAAAGGGTCGGAGCTTGTCCCTCACACAGGCTCATATCAGGTTGACCCAGCTGTACCTGCCACCCAGCACACTTGGGGCTGGTTCACAGCAGCACCAGGGCAGGCAGAATCGGACCTGGGGAAGGGTCCCGGTTGGAGGCAGCGGGGGCGGGAAGCAGGGGAGGAGGGCTGCAAAGTGTTGGGAAACAGCCTGTTGTTAGATTTCGGCCCTGAAGTGTTTGCGAAATCTCCCAGACAAGCCTAACTGGAAATATGAGGGCCCTGCTGCAGACGGAGCCTCTGCGGGCGAATGCGGCGTGCCGAGATAAGTGTGGCAGGCCGTGCTGAGTGTCGCAGCCCCACGCCTCCCGAGACCCTCGCAGCTCAAACGCCGGGGAGTATTTTGTTCCCTGACAAGGCCCTTGTGGGACAAAAATGCATCTTGTAAGAGTCTTCTCAGTGGTTTTTGGCATTTAGGTCAGCAGGGCTGCTTTGAGATAACGGAACAAGAGCGAGCCCCCTTTTGACTCTGGGGGCTGGTATGCAGGTCACACCTAGGGCACCGCTCCAGAGGGCCTGGGAAAGGCAAAGATGAAGCTCGTAGCTCATCTGTGTAGCACGTACAGTTTTAAAAGTTTGAATTTGTGTGAACTGCTCCACCATAAATTGGGCTTTCCCCCATCGAAGCCAGCAAGCCTGGCATAACACGACCTAGCTCAACTAAACCCAACAGATGCTCCTCTCCCTCTGTTGGGTATAAATCGGGAGCAGCCTCACCAGAACTGGTCGAAGCAGGATGGCCCAAAGCCAGCAGGGATCCCCGGGAAAGCCCTGCCCGCACAGATCCCCGCATCCCCGCCTGCCTGCTGAGCGAAGCGAGGGAGCCCCTTTGCCAAACCACATGGAGCTCAGTTACTCAGAAATCAGCTGCGCTTCCTACCCTCGTGCTACTGATTGTGCAAACACGAATGTAATTAGTCTAAATAATCACCAAAGATTTAATAGGAGCCAGACCACCCAGAGGCCAAATAGCTGGCGGTGGAGCAGGAAAGGTTTGTTCGCTAGTTTTTGTAACACTTGCTAATGAAGTGAGGTCGGATAGCAAAGCAAACACCCTCTGCTAGCACGTCCCCTGGGAATGCTGTATGTTGTGGGAAGCCCCATGTCCCTTCAAGCCAAGAACGTTCTCTCAGGATAGGCAACATGTGCTACTACCATCACTGCTTTTAATTTATCGCCGCCTGGAAAGCCTCCCTGAACGATTATGAAACCAAGCTCTGAGCCCCAAAATAAGCTCCCATCCCAACCAACCATGACCGACAACGCTCCTCACATGGCAAGCAGCTAGCCGCTGAGGCTGCGACCGGCCCCTCCTGGGTGAGGGAGTTCACCCGCAGGCCTGGGTGAACCAGCGGGCTTGGAGCACGCAGCAGCACTCGGCCGCTTCCCGAGGCATGAAGCAACGCTCCGCATTGTGTCCTTCCTTCCTCTGTGCTCACCCACCATTCATTGTATCTCACCGGCTAATTATAGAGCTGACAAACACACCCAGCTGGGGACATTCAAGTTGTTGGGAGCAGCATCGTGGCAGGAACATCAATTCTTCTGGATAAGCAGAATTTCCTCAGCCGGGGCGGTCATTTAGGCTGCTAATTGCATGAGCTGCCTCAAAGCCATGTTCTGCCAATGGAGCAAGACCTGAGATTCCCCATGACAGGTCTGTGTTGCAGTTAAGAGTGCTGGGAGAAGGCGCTTATTTCTCCAAAATACCAAGAAGTGATTAATTCTCTTTTCTTAGGGGTAGGAGGGCAGCAGACCGCCCTTCCAGGGAGGCAGGGACAATCTTTGGAAATCCCTGCTGGAGCCAGCAGCAGCCCCTCAGTTCAAAGCTCCTTTCTTTAGGCCTTGAATTCTCGGCCATAAAGTCTCTGAAGAGGTTTTGATAACTTGCCTATCTTTTAGATAAGCAAAGCTTTGGATGAATCCCACACGGTCCTCTATCTACCGCAAGTCCTCATTTGTTTTCCGCCGAGGCACTTGCTGGTTTTCCTCTCCAAGGTGTTGGACAGAAATGTCAAGAGGCTGAAGGGGCAGTATTTGAGATGGGAATTTTTGCCAGGATGATTTTTCTTTTTCTTTCCTAAGTGCTACGGGGCAAAGCCGTTGAGGAAAAACCCGAGTGATAACTGAACGAGACAGGTTTTTCTCATGGGAGCAGTAGGTTTACTCCTCATGTGATGAAAAGGGAAGGCAGAGAGGGAAGATGGATTAAAAGTTGTCCTTTCAAATGGTTTAAGTTGGGGGAATTTTAAAATGGCAAATTTGATTTAAATTTGCAGGGACCAGGCTGCAGGATCTTCAACTAAGCAAATCCGCGACCTAAGTCTGGAACAAAGTATGTAAGCAGAGCCTGAAGAGAGACAGTTCTAATTTCTGCAAGGCCTTTCTAGACAGCCTTGTCCAGTGGAAACTTGTAAAAGGGAAGTGGAAGAGAAAAGAAATTAAGGAGAACAGCGACTGGAGAGAAGATTTCCCGAAATGAATCAGAAAGAAATAGCTATAACCTCTCTCCCTGCAACATGCCCCAGGAGTTCCTCGCAGGCAGCCACCAGCCCACAGACAGCCAGTTATGCCCAGGTTATTTATTTTTCTCACTTTAGCAGTGTCACGTATTTAATGTTTTAACAAATAGTATCTTCTTTTATCTGCGGCAGGATACAAAGCAAGAAGCAGCTTCCTAGAGCAGCCAGGCAGAAAGGAGCTGGCAACCTGTGCTGGGTCAGGAGGGTAGGAAGATTAAAAGGAGATGGGATTTTGCTTTGTCCTTCACGGAAGACTTTATCCCCTCCAGATACACAACAGAAGCTTTCTCTCCCTTGGAGGTTGGCTGGCAATGGCCTTCCTGTCTCTCAAAGCTGCTCCTGGGTCATGCACAGGGCAGGCTGCGAGCAGCGCAGCCCCATCCCCTGCCCCGACTGCAAACCCTGCCGCCGGCCCCCGGCTCCCCACCTGCCTGGGGCTGCACCCTCAGGCGCCGCAGGGCGCGCGTCCCTGCCTCCTTGGGTGGCACTCGTCCCTGCACCAGCCCTGGCTTCTTGCCCGCTGCAGGGGTATGCTGATCAATTAGCGCACCACAAATAATTAAGCTGACGAATGCCTCTTTTTCCCCACTTGCTGACTGCAGTTGCCTCGCATTTATGCCCAGAATATGACTGAATTTATTCGTTGCTGTTTGTAGCATTCAGAAGAGCTCTTTAATGATTTCTTTTAAGCTCTCTAGCCTGATTGTGAATAGTGCAGGGTAAACACTCATTATTTCCTATCTAAGCAGCAGCACTGATTAGTCGGCGGTTGGTCAGATAAGTCACACCGCTCCGTTCCCCTCTCGCTGCAAAATGCACAAGGTCATTTGCTGCTAATACACAAATGCAAAAGGGAAAACGTGGCCAAAGCAAATGCTGCATGGAAGCCTCTTGTGCATTTTCAGGGGAACAAAACAGGAGCGTGCAAAATCTCACGTTAAGTAAGAGGGCTCAGCATTAAAGTGAATATGGGTTGAATAATTTTGCTTTCACGCAGCCTGGTTCACAGCACCGTGTGCAGCTGACAGTGCTTTTGGGAGGGTAGTGGGATTGCAGTGAAACTTAAGTCTTGACAGTTTGCGGACATTAAAGATCTGAAGCCAGCTCTTACTTGACTGTTAACTCCTGAATCTTCACATGATGCAATGTTAATCTTCAGCCTTTTCCTAAAATAATGTGCGGAGTTGCTATGTTCTGTTAAATGTGAACCATGTGTCACCTCAGCAATGGCTGCAATGGTGAAAAGATGATAAATCTAAAGCTTGTAAAATGTCCTGTGACATTCTGGGAGAAAAACAGGTGTTGCATAAATGTTAGACATTTATGGGTAAACTTGCAGGGGCTTTAAAAGACTGACACATCTGCCACATAGTATGTAACCCTGAAAGAAAAGGAGCAAAGCAGTCTCTTTCATGTGTCTCACTCTTTCTATGACCGTATGAAAATACATCCTCATCTGGTATCGGAATTAACGGAGCTGGACTCGCCCCTCCCTATGTCTCCTCCAGGTTTTTGGCTTTTACACCCAATGTGTATTTTAAAACTGTGCCTTTTTAAGTAGGTGGCAAACTGTGCTGGAAGGATTTGGTATGCGGAGTATTTTTATTCAGCTCCCTTTTCTCTCACCTTTCATTGTTTTTCCCTTTGGAATATCTCCTGTAATGCTCCACTCATAAACCTCTTCAAAGAGAGGGCTGTATTTGAACAGCCTTGCCTGAAATCTGGTCCCAGTCAAAGGCCTCAGACGGGAAAATAACTCGCAGAGCCGAGACCCGCGGCCCCACGGCTGCTGCCGCAGGTGTCGGTGGCCGCTGTGCAGGCAGAGAGGTGCTGCCGGCCGCCTCCTCGGCTTTGACGCCGCGGCCCCGCCGGCTGGGTTATTATTCCCTCCTTTACCCTATAAATGTAATAAACTAGGACTTAGGATCTTGCTTTTGGCATGGAAGGTCCAAGGAGAAGGTGGTTTTCTCACTCCTCCCAAGTGCCTTGTTCAGCTCCTGGGATGCTATTGGTGTTTTGGGAGAGAGATTTTGGAAGATGAATGCGTGCCGAGGAAGTGATGGGCTCTGTGGTTCAGCCCTCAAACTGTGTGATCCCTAGGATGGGTGTTTCTAAACTACAAACTAGGGCACATCCAACTCCCTCAGTCATAAGGCTACAGCTCCCAGTGAAGTCAGTGGAGGCAGACTTCTCTCCGAAAAGCTACAAAACCTCCCTCTCCGTGGGGAAAATGCATCAGATGTGTGACCAGCTGCCTGTCTCTGAACCACTTGCCCTTTGCATTGGGCAGTTTTAGCACAGAAATCAGTAACTGACTGGGCTACAAAGTGCTTTCCCCCTCTTGGGTGGTCTCTTCGTTTCTGGGTGGCAGCAAAGCAGCAGATATTTTGCGTGTGACTCGCCTGGCTGGTAAGTGCTCACGACTCTGTGCAGATCCCACTCTGTCTCAACTCCCTGCCCAGCAATAAATTCTGCTCCCAAGCCTTAATCCTGACTCCTTCTCCCCCTCAATTTGGCACTCACATCCCTTGTGTTTTGGTCCCTTCTTCACCCCAGCAGTAAGTTGTGCCCTTAGCTCCTGTCCTGATAGGGCTGGTTTGGGTCGGTCCCCTCCTGGCCACCTCACTTCCATTCCTCTGGCACCTCTTGGGATTTTTCATCCCCTGCTCTCAAGCCTGGAGGCAGCAAGATAAAGTTTCCCAGGCAGGCTGTTGTAGGAGGAGACCACCTATGCCATGCTGAGCTACCGGCCACTTCCAGCTCTGCCCTCCCAGCAGAGCAGAGGCCAAGCAGCAAGCTGTGCCTGCCCTCGGGCTGCTCCTCCCAAGGAGCTGGAAAATCAGCCAGAGATAGGAATCTCTTCTTGGAGACACTGAAGATGAGCTGCTGCCTGTCACCCCACTTGTCTCTGCAGTGGTCATTCCAGCAGGGAGCCACATACGGACTCTCCATGCCCTACTCCACCCTTGGGGAACAGAGCAGCTCACCCGCCTCTGCTTCCCTTTGCAGGGACACTTGCAAAAGACACACAGCAATACAGGGGAAAAAGTGTCCAAACCAGCACATTTAGAAAAACTACCTCTTCCCCCACCTCTTCCCCAGTGGAGAAGTGAACGCCTTCCACTTGCCAAGACACATCCACTTCCCTTCCCCAGCGTTCCCAGGTAGGCCAGAGACAGCCCACAGTGCTCTGCTGGTACGAGATCTTTGGCTGAACCAAGGAAAAGAAACCTCCAGCAAAAGCTGGCTTAGAAAGGACTCTTCCCTGCAGAGAGGTCTTCAGTCCCTCAACTGTGGTAGAGAGGACCTTCTTCCTCTGATGGGTGAAATGGAAGATGCCATATGCCATGCCCAAGCTCCCTCTGTTCTCAAGGTTTTTAATTCATTAATACATATCTGACACTTAACATAGCTGGATTTTCTTCATTCTGATCTACACTCAAATCTTGAACACAAGGTAAAAATCACACATGGCAGAGGCTAAAATTTTCTTTCCTTTCTTTGGGAAACAAGTTCAAAACCTATCCTGGTTAGAAACACATGAAATGTTGTACTGCTTCAAACCACAAACTCTGTTGCTCATCTCCTGTCTCTAACAGTGGCCAGAAATGGGTGTTGGAAGCAGCATAAAAAAAGGGGGATGTGTGGAGGGATCCTTCCCCGGGGCTCAAGCAGTCAGATGGTTTAGATATTCGCGAGCCAGAAACTGCATCCAGATCACAGTGTCTAATAGCCACGGATGGAGCTAACGTCTACAAATGGGCTTATTCTCTTTTTAACTTCAAATACATTTTTGTTCTTAATAATACTCTGGGGCAGTGCATCCTATCATTTAAATACACATGCGAATAAGCACTTTCTTTCGCTTGTTTGGACCCTGCTCCCAGGTTACCATTTCGCCCCCTTATTGCTGTGTGATTAGAAACAGTGGATGTTCTTTTCCTCCACATCCTCCTTGCGTTGAATAACATTTTTGCAAATCTCTGCCACTAACCATGCCCCCTGTCTCTTTTGCAAGATTTGCAGGTCCTGGTCTATGTGGTCTCTGTTTGTGCAGGAGATGTTTCACATCTCTGCTCAGCCCCGCTGCCCTGCTCCACACCCCTCTCGGCTCCGTGTGTACCATATGAACGTGGTACGCATGGATCCAAGTACAGACCTACAATGATGCTTTTGTTTTGGTCTCTGTTCTTTTCCTAATGACTCCTAAACTTCAGTTTTCCATCGGGTGGATATTGGGATGGGCAAATACACCCTTCTCAGTGTTCCTGTGTGAAGGTCTCCTGAGCAGCAGATGCAGCTTTTCTGATTAACATCCCCCAGGGTTTTGGAGCGAGCCAGCCTTTGCCTACAGAGAAGCTAGGGTTTATTTTCAATAAGAATGAATGAATGCCTCTGACTACTTTATTTAAGAAGCTGTCTTGCACGAGTATAAGGCAGGCTACGATGGGGAATGCACATGCGTATCAAGAGAACTTCAAAATGAACCAACAAGAACTCAGTGCCTCTGGTGAGCTGATGCCTGGACTGAAGGTTCTTCTGAGACCTTGGACCACACCTATTCTAGCAAAACCAAAATTTTCCCAGGTGCAAAGCAGCACTCACCAAGGAATTCCCAGGGAAAAGACAAGGGGCATCCCTACCTTTTTGGTCTTGACTGTTGAGGCACAGCAGTCCCCACCATCATAGTTGCAGAAGGCTCGGTTGTTGATGGAGTCACAGTAGTTGTCCCCCATGAAAGGCTGAAAAAGGAAAAAGCAGAAGAAAGACTGAGAACACGGACGTGGATAAAACCTGTAACAATGTGTCAGAAGGAAAACATGAAGACTTGAAGGAGCCAAATAGTTTGTAACATTACCAACTGCCCTGAAAAGCAAGAGATAATTATTCCCCTCTCCCTTCAAAGCAAACAGGAAAAAAAAGGACACTAAATGAAAGGGAAATGAGCCCTTGTTGGCTTTTCACATCCCACATAGGATGATGCTTCAGGAATATTAATTTGACTAGGCCCAGAGACAGCATCAAGGCATCCGAAATTGTGGCACCTTTTGATAATTTTAAGCTAACCTTCCAAAAGTATGTGGGATAAGAAGGTGGTTATGTATAGCAGCAAAACTGGCTTGCTTTTAATAGCTGTACTTTCCACCACAGTTCTTCTAACTATGCAACAAGTGTCAGCATTGAGGGCATAAAACACATCACAATGAGAAAATGAAGTGGTCTGAGCTCAGCACGGGGACTGCGTGCGCTCGTTCTCTGACCAGCAGTGACTGCGTGTGACCTTGGCCATGACACGTAATCTCCCTCCGCTCCACAGCTCAGAGCTGGGATAATGGCAATTATTCAGAGGGACATTGTGGAGAGCTATTAAGTAAAATTAATAAATCACCTTGAAAAAGAAAATGTGGTCACTAGTCTGTGCAATGTGATCACTAGTCTATGGGATGCACAGGACCTGAATAATAATCACGATTCTGAAGAAAAGGCTTGAAGCCTGGTTTTCCATTACATGCTGGAGCCCTCTTGGTCAGTAAGTACAAAAGTCTTTCTTGGAAGTGAAAACTGTGCCTGATGCTAAAAAAGACCCGTGTCAGGTATGAGAACCCCAGGCAGAAAGGTCAGGAATATGGATGCTCAGCAGAGAGCACAGTCATATCTCTGTAACACTCCTTACACGCACAGGCTCATGGGGCCATTCCCATTTTATCTGCTCTTTGGAAAATTCATTTATTCTGCACCAAGAAAAACATACCAGGGACTTTCCTACAAGAAGGCATCATTGCAGAGCGGGTGGGGAGGCTTGTGGAGGTTTCCTGGGAGGATTTTGCAGCAATTGCAGTACCAGAGTCTCCATGATGAACCAGTAAGGAGAGCTCGCCATGCTCTCCCCAGGCAGACCCAGGGCCATGCTCATCAGTATCGAAATGGATACTGTGGAGTGGTGCAGACGCAGGCTTTTACTGCTGATGTTTTGCAAATTTAAGTATTTCTATCAGGGTATAGGAAATCCGGGCAATGATGGCAATATCGGACCAGAGCAGGGCTGGGTAACCATCTCATTGCGTGTCACTTGTTTAGCTGCGAGCAAATACTACAAATGCTGACAAGGAAATCAGGGTTACGGGGCGAGGCTCCGATCCCTGTAAACTGGCTTAGCTCCATTGACTTCCACAGAGATTGATTGACTTATACAGGCAAAGACTTTGACTTGCAAACGCCCTTCCAATTTAATTAATATGCTAAGAGTTAAAAGGGAATGATTTATAAGTAGATGGAGAGATATTTTTATGCCAACCTGGTCATATTCGAAAACGTGAACTTTGCCCAACCTCTCAAGACATTTTGTAGGCTTCTCCATGTTTCCCTTGCATTGCCCGGCTGTGCCTGCCTGTCAAGGAAGGCTTGCCTTTAATTTTCCATGCCTATGCCTGTACCCTACACCTATGAACACTGGAAAATCAATAAAAGAAACTCATGGAAGAATTTGCCTTTGATTTGCGCTGGCACAGAGTAAGCAAGTCAGTCTTTTGGAGGAGAAGAATGGCACAAATAGCATCTATTCTAATTTGGTAGCAAAATCCTCATCTGGGAGACCTTGGAGACCTGGCTGTGGAGGGTGAGGTCTCTAGAGGTCTTCACAGATATCTTAGTGCTCCTGTATTTTTAGAGGACTATACAGATAGTCCAGGGGGACCAGTTTTCTACGGAAACACCTACGTTAGCTACCAAGAAGTACGGGGCTGACTCATAAACCTCTATTCCTGCCACTAGGGAGCGACAAAAAATCACATTGCAGCAGCAGTCTGGGTTACCACTGTGATTGCCAAGAGTAAAATAATGCCCCGCTTACAGCTTTCTATTCAGAGAACCCTCCCTAATGCTATGGATATTAATACATTAGGGATTGTATCAGCTTAATGGCCCAGTATTATTGACCTACTGGCTTATTAGTCCCTGTTTCCATAGCCGTCAAAAAAAGGCTTGGTGAAGATGGCATTTCTTCTGAAATCTTAAATGCCAGAGAACGAGCACTGGCCCATTCGTGGATCCTGGAAGCATCACGCTCTAAAATGCTGCTAGAGGCCATTATCAATTGTCTGGGAAAAGCCTTCCGAGATGATAGATTGCAATGCAGTGACACTGCTGAATGAATGATGAAAAGAAGAAAGTTCCTATTGATGCAGAGGGGTCTGGCAATTAACAATGATGGAAGGGAAGAAAATGCTTAGAAAAAGCATGTCAGTAATAATGGCTTCTGGTAAATTATTACATCATTGCAAAGTTTGCCTCAGTAACAACTATCCTTAAACAGCAGGAGAATGGATACCCAATGGTGCATCAGCACCTGAATGGCATTTCTTAATGGTCGCTGGATGTTATTTTAGCTCTCTTTGGAGAATAGGGGTGCCTAGCCAGCCTGCATGAATGTAATGCGTGAGATGGCTCATGACATTCAAAGGACTGACAGCAGAATGCTTTTCATTTAGGGAACAACTAGACAGAAACTATTACATTGTTGGAGAGTTATTACCCTCTTGGGCCCAACATTTGTATGCAAAGGAAACCTGTCTTTCACTTCAAGACAGATCACGTCGCACAGCAATGTGGTCTAGAGTTTCATGTCAGATTTAGGAGTTCTGTGCCATGTTCTGCCACGCCGGGCAAATAACTTCAATGCGCTTGTAAAATTGGGTTACTGGGTGCTGAGAGCGCAGTCAGTGCTGCAGAAGGTCAGGAGATGTGGGGTCAAGACACAGCTCTGCCACTGCCCGTCCATGTAACCAAAGCAGTCATCTACCCCTCTGCCTTGCTAAAATGGGCGAGAAGCTTCCAGCCTTACAGAGGTACCACAAAGATTGACTTCTTGACATGGGTGAGATACTCAAGGACTGGCATGATGGTGATGGAAACTGCATAGCATCATGACCCCGAGAGAAGTGTTCCATCCCTGTTTAACAACTGGAAGCATCTTAAGACTTCTCAGACTTTTCAAAGGCTGTTGCCAGCAGAAAAAAACATCCTTCAAAATAATTGCTTTTTTCAACTAACACACAAGACTGTAAAAATGTATCACAGCTGAAGTGTAACTGCTTTTTTCTCATTTGTTTTTCTGGTTCAGACGGAGGTGCGCAGTGGAGGGATGGGTGATTTGCTCACTGTCCAGCTGTACTGTCCACCCAGTGGTATAATTTCTGCCTCTGACTTTCCTAAAGTTTATCTGCACACACCAATGCTCAAAGCCTAGCTGGCCTTGGAGAGAATTGGCCCTCTAATAAGATGTCAAACTCAAGGAAAAGCAACTGAAGGTTTTTGCAACTTCCCAGAAATTCCCAGATCCTGGGAAATGCTGATGGTCTACCAATGTTGTTGAGCCACTTGACCGTTTAACTCCCATGAGAGTCACCCAACCCTTGGCTCCAGAAAAACCACCAATTGTGTCAGAACTGATGCAGAAGACCACAGTCTGTTTGATGGGACAGTCAGGGCAGAAGCCTGTTCGCCCCACTTGAAAATCAGCGTTTACAACCCAGGTGACTGCAGTGGCTGTTGCCTAACTCTTAGGAGAGCAAGCAGGGACCACCCGAGCTAACGCGAAAGCTCACCTCGCAGCCTTTGACACAATGAATCAGGGAGGGGTGAGGGTACCACTTGAGTCCCGCCGTGCAGACAACGCTCTGGAGGGGAGGAGAAGAAAAAAAAAACAAAACAAGTTAAGACAAAGAAATCAGTGTACAGAAAGTCAGCGTGCTGGCTCCTATGGCTCTCCTGTACTTAACCAATGAAGTTGAGTTCCTAACACCTCTTGTGTTCTCAGGACCTGGCTGTCCTCCAGGTATTTACAAGAAGTGTTGGACTTGACACTTGCAATAACAGAACATTTGAGATTAAAATAATATTTAAGGTTCTCCTAAAATGTCATGTCCAATATTTCACTCATGGTGGGAGAACGTGGCAGGGAAAGGCAAAGGCACTGGTCCACTGTCTTGCTCTTGGGTGGGTGGGGGACATTTTAGGAATTAATTGAGGGATTTCTTTGGTGCTGCAAAACATTGTTCTCTTTCACTACCCTTTGTACCCGTGCTTCTCAAAGATGCTAAAGGTAGACTTTCAGATACATTTTCACACCATCCTTTAGATTTTGAATAGAAGCACCTCCCACTACGTGCCTTCAGAATAACCCCCAGAAAGGACAGCATCATCTGCTGCATCATATGAGCTTTATAATAATTTCTGTATTTATAATAAATTCTGGAGTGCCTAGTTTTGGGCAAAAATGACGACCAGCCTACTCAATGATGACACACCCAGGGCAGCCATTGTTTGCCTGTAGACCTGGAAAGTTAGATTTTAAGAGTGGATTAAAAGTTTGGCCAGTCAGTGGAGACAGTGGTTCAATACCATGGAGGTCTACGAGATAGAACTCCCATCCATTCACCAGGACATCAGGCACAACGGTCATTCTGGGTTATCATCCACGGATTAAACAATACAATGTCCAGTTGGGCAAGATGAACATGTAGGCACTTGTCCAAGACCAGGGGTTGGGGTTGGATGGAGGCCTGGGGAAGGAAGGGATTAACATTTGGGAAGACCTGACGCACGCGCCATCCTTACCCCTGTTTATCTGAGGGCTAATTTAATCCATCTGCAGGGGAACCTCAGCATGTTTTTACAGTTTCTGTCATTTGAGGCTTACCTGGCGTGCGCTAGAAAAAGGACTTTTATACTATCTGACTTGGGCTGTTTATCTTTCCGATGCTCTCGGATTTTCCACTATTAGTCAAGCCCGGCTTGCCCCACCTGCCTCGCAACAGGGCCCGTCTGTGTGAGCGGAGAAGCGGCCGGGTGAGGGGGGAGGACGTTGTTTATCCCCCGGGAGGGAGGCTGCAAGGTGCGGGGGCCCTGCGGTGTCAGACATTCCCCCAGCGCACTCTTGACAGACAGCTGGAGATTTCCAGGCTGTTGCTTGCCACAAACGGTGAGATTTTTCAATTATTTTTTTTTCCCCTTTTCTGTTTATTGCACTTCAGAGGGGAAAGAAAGGAAACTTCTCTAGGTTTCAAAATAAACAAGGCCAGTCAACAGATGAGGAGGGGGGAGAGTAAAGGAAGCAGTTCAAGAGCATTTGAACCCAAGAATTAAACCAAAGAATCAGGCATTTGCCTCCCATATCCAAGGCCAGCCAGACAATAAGTAGCGCACTTCCAAAGAGCATCTCACATCCCCTGGTAAGAAGCATCAATATTTACAAAACCTCTCGATACGTGTGAATGTGTGTGAGTGTGTGGAGCTAACAAAAGGAGCCGAATAGCCCTGAAACAGGCTCTTAAGGAAAGGAGGTTTCCGAGTGAGAGCAATCCCTTGCAGAAGATGCACTGACTACTTTCCTGTCTCTCCCAGTATTAAAACCCCAGCACCCTCCCTTAGATGAACGGATGGAAGGTGAAGTCTCTGCTAGGATGGTGCTCTCCTTGGTGCTCTCACTCACGGCCATCTCAATCCCAAGGGCTCCAGAGCCTCCAGGGAAAGGGAGTGCAGCTCCAGGCCGCTCTCCATAGCACAGGAAAGCCAGTTGACCTCGTGCTAGATTAATCACTGGGTCAGTGGGACATCCACATTGCTCTTGAGTGGTACCTGTCAATGGCTTAGTCCCAGTAACTTCGCCCTCTCCTCAGATGATACTTTGTTAGGCTAGCCAAGACCATTAGAGCTACTCCAGCTGAATACAATCCTTCTAATATTCACAGAGCTGGAAGCAGAGTATGCTCAGGGAAGGACCCTCGGCCATGACCATAACTCCTCTTGCTGGTCTTCCAAACCCTGAATTCCCATCACCCAGCCTGTTTGTACCCTCAAGCTGCTGCTGTGGTGTGTGTGTGCAATGGGACGGGAGAGAGGGTGTTCATAGATGGAGAGCCTGGGTTGGAAAATTAAGAAACTGGGGATGATTCAGGTTGCTGGGCATCGTCCCTGCCTCTTGTGGTGCTACCAGGCTCAAAGGTGCCATAGGGTGTGCTGCATAGGGCAACTGAGATAAACAAACGTATAAAAAGCAAGCAAGGAAGCATATAGGCAGCAGTACTGCGGGACATGACCAGGATCTGATGGCATTAGTGTGTGCAGAAAGGCGGACTTACAAGACCAAGAGAGGACGCAGTAAGAGGTGGACGGAAGGACCACATCTGACACATGCCAGGCGGTGCATGGGGGATAAAGCCCATCTGGCCGCTGCCTCTGCAAAGCCCCATCCCTTCCCCGTGCTGCCACGTGCTCCAGGCTGCTGCAGTGACATATGCGGCCCTCATGGCCCCAGCTCCCCTTGTGCATCGGCTTCTGCAGCACAGCTGCCCTCCCGCGCGGGCCCTGCTGCACAGCCGGGTGTATTGAGTTTGGTCCTGTCCCCATCCCAGAAACGCCATCCAGCTCCATATGCGGTTTGGTGGCTGTGACTCCATCTGCTGCGAAGGGAGAGGAAGCCGGGATGCACTCCCACAGTAGGTAACAAAGAGCCAAGAAAGCAAATCAAGCTGTCATTTTCTCCTTGTGAGGGAAGACCTAGCGCCTCCGGTCATGGCGCTTCCCTCCCATGGTGGGACTAACACAATGATGTCAACCATTTGTGGGCTGCAGAGGGGATTAGGTTTCCCCAAGAGGGGTTGGTGGAGAGCTCTCCTCCACCTTAGATGGGTCAAGTGTCCCCCAGGGCTAAAGCCCGGGGACCGGCATCTACCAGTCTCAGCTAACTCTCTCCTCAGGCACTAAACGAACATGACAATTAACCATGGGCTTAACGTCGCAGTGGTGAGGGGATCAGCTGCTGCTGCCCACGGAAGGGAGACACGGCGCTTTGTGGCTGTTTCCTCCTGTAACTACAGATGGGGTGGGATGTTCTGCCTTCCCAGGCACCGAGCTGCTGCACTGCAGTAAGTCATTTCACCGCTCTGTGACTCAGTTTCCCTGCCCGCAAAATGAGCCCAAGACTCACAGAAAAAGGAGAGGGGAAAGAAGGAGAAAAACATAAAAGCTTAAATGAATGGGGGGGTATTTAAGGAAAATTCCCCTTAATGACTTCTGGACATCCAAAATCCCAGGGCTTGCAGTGCATATGGGAAAACCCATCGCCAGCAGTAGGGCAGCATGCCAGGCGTGCGGAGGGGCCATGGCCACACTCAGCCCCGCTGGTAGGCAGAGTTGGGGCATGCCATCCCTTCCAAGGCTACCCCGTACACGCACGTGCTTGCACAGTATTTGGCCTGTTCCTGCTCAGCACCAAGGCAAGGACCCAAATTCAGACAACCTAAGAAATTAGGTGTCTGCCCTGTTTCTCTGCAGTCACTGGGAAAGAGCTGTCAAGCTGTCTTTCTGAGACATTTCACTTTTTTCTCTCCACTGCCTGCATAGTCAGCCTTGGCAGCTCTATCTAGAGATGTCTTCAACAGCTCACTGCCCCTTGCATGTGCACAGTGAAGGGGAAATCATGGGAACAGCACTGGTTGCTCTGAACACGGCCTGCTGCAGCACAACGGGCACACAGATGATGTCAGGTGAATTTTTTTCCCGCTGAAAGTATTGATTTGGAAGACACTACCACCTTGCGCTGATTCAGACCCAACAAAGCAATTCAGCCCAAACCAATTCTGAGAAACACAGCAATATTTAGACATTTTTCAAAATGAAATATCTGTTGTTGTTGTTCCTTTGAGAAGACATTTCATTTCTAAGTTGTTTTTTTTTTCATTTTCACTAAACAAAAAGTAAGAAAATCCTTGGAAATGAAATGCTGTTATGTTCAAACCAGCATGGTTTTGTCTCTGATTTTTTGGTTCACCAAAAATCACAGCAACAAAAAAAGTCACTTTGATTAGGAGAAAACATTATTTATTTTTTTTTTAATTTGACAGAACTTCTAGCAAACCAAAAAATGAAGTGATTTGCACAGCTAAACAACCCCCAGAGGAAGGATGGTTCCCTCTTCCCACTTTGCTTCCATAACAGCTGTTGCTTGAGCAGCTACACACAAATTTCTTTTTCTTGCCAGCTCGCCCCATGTTTTATCCGTGCCTGCCCTCTCAAAGGTAAGCTCCAGAGGTCGGGCCTGCCTTTATCTGCGCCTCATACTGCACTGATTTGTACACTACTTGTGCCTGAAATTAAGTAAAAGTGTTTCCTTTGCGTCATTCAAGTACTCTGAGATCCACAAAGCCTCGCCGTGTAAATACAACCAGCTGCTCGCTGTGCTCGCATGGCACAACAGCAAGCTGTCACTGACCGTACATGGAGACACATATTATTAATGACATACAGCACATTGCCATGGGGACTTTCCCCTAAGGCATCCCAGTCCTGTCTCTCCAGGGTCTCCCCAGTCACACCAGCAGCACTTTCCCCAGTGGCACCCTGCAAGGCACCACTCCCTGTGGGTGACATCCCCTTATCTGGAGAGTTCAGTAAGATGGATGTTTTACAGCTACCAAAACCCCCCTCCAGCGTGTCCTAGCATCATCCCGCTCGCCTCCTAAAGGCTCCCCTCCATCTCCGACCGCAAGTTTTCAAGCCCAAATCTCACCCTCTAGTTACAAAGTGTTTGTGGGGTTGAACTTATATCTGTTCACAGCCTAAAGCTCTTGCAGGACCCTCACCATCAGGGCAAAAAAGGTCTTATTTACCACTGTACTCTTGGAAACCATTTCTCCTCCATCCCTCACTCCCGTCATCTCCCCCTTTAATACTATATGTTTTCCCTGCTGCCTAATGAGCCCTCCAGAGACCTGCAGGTATAAAACTCGTTACAGCTCCCTCTGCGCACCCGCATCAATAAACGAAGGAGCACAGCAGAGAACGGGAGGGAAGCTGTCACTTTATTTCACCATGAATTACAAAACCACTTTAAAGTCTAGCACTCAGGAAAGAGCCAGTGAGAAATTGCCCCTAATACAGAGATAGGGGTTTTCTTTATGTTTCATGCCAGAAACTTGGCAAAGCCTAGGCTTAGGCAGTAATATAATCTTGGTGTCTGGAGTGAATGGGAAGCTGGGAAGGACACGGCGAGCTTGTCATATTCTCTGGGCTTAGGTTCCCCATCCCTCTCCAGGATTTATTCTATTGCTCCGTGTGAAATAGGGAAGTATAAAGTGGCGGAGATTGTTGGAGCGCTCGCTATCCACAGCCAAGGCCAGATTGCAAAAATCCCGAACCCTGGGTACGTATTTAGGGAATGAGAGAAGCAAACAGACCGTCCAAGCTGCTCAGGACATGCTGGGGCTGTGTTGGCTGCTTGTTCTCCTCCTAAATGGACTTCAAGTGTATAAAACGGACTCCTGCAAAGCCAGGGCCAAGTATGTAAAAGCCAACGGTGTTTGCTCAAGCACCACCAGCAACCTCCACCCTGCGACACGTGATGTGCCAGCGCCTTCCGACACGCACCTGAGCATGTCCAGATAAACGCCTACACCTGCAGAAACGCTGCGTAGGCACAAGCGCCCGGTTACACGTGTTTCTAGGCAGGAGGGCACATTTGCGTAGATGGCATGAGGGTTTTCAGAAAGAGGTGGTAGATGAGTGTGGCTCCCACTGGTATCCAAGTGTAGGCATGAAACCAAGCAGCGATTTGCTGCAAGTGGCACGTGTGCGCAGGGGTGAGCGTGTGCTGAAGGCGCTGTACATGGGCTGCATGTCCCCATCAGGGCAGACTGATGCCGGCGTGCGCTGGAGGACGCGCAGGACGGAGTGTCGTGAGCGGTTAATGCTGCCTGTGCGTTTGCAGCAGGCAGGAGGAAGAAGTGGTGACCTCTGGAAGGGGCTGTGCTGAGCAGGCATCTCTTGCATGCGGGCGAAGGGGCGGGGGGAGGACTCAGCCAGCTCTGCTGGTTCGGGAAACGAAATACCCTCTGTATCAGCTTCTTTTGTCATCCAAAAGCAGTGCAGAAAAATACAGCTCTGCCAGCCAAAGAATGCAAAATACTGAACAGGAGGAAGAAAATAAAAGCTGGCCAGTGCCCTTTCTCTCACTGTCCATCACATCTTCCTGTGTAATGAATCGTGTTTCCAGATCAGACCCCCTGTAGGTGCTGGGTGGATCTGAGCACTTTACCTTGAACTGACTTTCACTGGGAAATGATAGAGAGAAAGCAACTTGGAGAGGAAGCCACCACGTTACCAGAACAACATGCAAAGACATGACAAAAATGAGTATTCCTTTCCTAAAGGGCAGAATTCTCCATGTATTCCCCCCACTGAATGAGCTGCAGGTAACGCTGATCACTCGCAGAAGATAAACAGGCGACAAGGGATACAGTCAGTGTAAACTGTCAGGTACTGACCTTCACTCTTTGAGGGTTCATCCAGTGCTGGATGTCTTGCACCGTCTCATTCACGCGCAGGAGGATGGGCTCGTGACTGTGATCCAGACATGAGGTGGTACACTCCGCGCCTGCACGGAACACAGAGAGGATAAAGCTAAAGGATAAAGCAAGCAGCTTCTGACCCTTTCAGCATCCTTCCAGCTGAAGGACAGGATTAGGGCTCGTTTTTCCTCAATTGCAATTAGCAGTCAACCATAACTATCACATATCTTCTAGCCACACATGAAATGCTGAGTAGAACCCTGCATCTCAGCAGGAGACCGTGGGGGTGGCAGATATTCCAGGGCCTTTTTGTATGAGCTGCGTATCTAGGTATTTCTCTGGCTGTTAACTCCATGAAGGGGGTCAGGTTCTGTGCTTTCAGATCATGAAGAAAATGTGAAGGTTTTTCCATTTCAACTACTCTTTCAAGCAATGGGACTGATTAAGCAGGGGCTGTTGAACTCATCGCACCTATGACATGACAAAAACCTACCGTTTGATCTGTCAAATTTACAGACCTTCAATAATAATCTTTCGGAGGGTGACCAAGCCTAATGATATTGCAGACGAGCTATCACCTAAGTCCCACAGCCGATAAAAAGTACGCAGGGAGGTAATGATGGCTTTGTTCACACATAAACCTGCTTTTTCTCTGATTAACTGTCATGCCCAGTGGGAATCCTGTCCTTTCTTTATTAAAACATGCTGCGATACTCTGCAGCAATATCCCAGAGCCCTGTGGTGACACAACCGTAAGCCCCAGTGTGTTGGACTATTACCATTTCCCCCCTGGAAAATCACTCTTGAATGGCACAGCTGCTGCAAACATGTCATTAGGATTTCTGCACTCCAATCAGCGCTGGGGGAGGAATTAATCTCCGCACTGGTTTGGAGAGCTGAACCTTTGGCTCAACACACACCTCAGCCTGGAAGGGCAGATTAGGTGTCTGAGGAATTACCGAAGGTGTGTGGGATTCATAGTGACCATGACTGGATGCTATTATTTTCCCCACCTGCCTCTGCCTTCTCACGTACTCCCACACAGAGGAGTCAGCGGGAGCAGAGCAGACACGGGCTGTTGAGCCAGAAGGACGGGGAATGCTTGGGGCTTCTTTTGCTTTCCCCACGCACACGGTAGGGGCTCCACAGACCCGCTGGATGAGGCCCATTGACACCATCCCCATCGCGAGTGAGCAGCAGGAGGGCACCTTCTCGGAAGGACATCGATCAGGCTTCCAAAAATACAAAGAAGAGAAGAAAACCCCAACAACCTGATCCCGAAAGGTGGTGCTGGGCGAGCCTAACAAAGCGTGTGGTATGTCTCCATCTGCTGAGGATAAGAGCCAATGGCCACTGTGCCCTCGCCGAGCTCTTCCTCCCTCTCCAACGAGAGCCACGCTCTCGTGGAGGATCTGGCCCATGAGTCCCTCATCTCCATGACAACTGCATGGTCCCATCCCAGGATTGGGCCCACCAGACCTTGCATCTGGGATCGGTACCTGCTGGCAGCTGCCCTGGCAGGGCTGGGAGAGGACCAAGGGCTGGCAGGTGCCCGCTGGGTGGGCAGCTGCAGACCCTCCTCCTTCCAGCACTGAGATGCTCCCCTCCAAACCAGGATTTGCTATTTCTCTCCTTGCAAAAACCTGGCCGGCCCCAGGAGGTAACCTCGTCTCAAGGGTAAACCGCCTCGCCACATTAAGAGTCACCACAGCCTGCTCACCACTCACTCTCCCGCGCTCCACCACGCTATTTATGCTTACGGAAAGGAGCGGGTCAGAATTGTTTTGATATATGATCTGTAATTGGCATCATTACAGAGCAGTGATCTCATCCAGGTCGTGTTCTCCTCCCCAGGGAGGGAACACAAGGAGGCTCGTGGTCCCTCACATGGCTGCGATATAATGAGGGAGCCGCGCAACAAGGAAATTTCTCCAAGTTCAAAGGGACAGGCAGAGGGAGGAGGGGGCTGGCAGGGGCTGGGAGTGGGGCTACAGGAAGGGGCCTCGCGGGTCTGTGCGGGCTGCAGCCAGTGCAGCTCCTGTTGCAGCCCTTACAGCAGGGAGACCTCAAAAAGAGGGGCTGAAAATCTAATATAGTGTGTACAATTCAGCATGTAGTCTATCCCTCCCTCTGCCCGGGTGACCCAAAGCAAAGCTGAGCGCAGGAAGTCATCACCCCTTGTAGAGTGACGAGGCACCCCAGAAGGATGGGGGAAAATATACTCTTACAACAGCTCACAAACGACTGCCACACCAAAGGGGATGCTCAGCTGGTCGCATATTCTTTCTGGAGAGACCTGAATTATCCTGGCGCTGCGCTTCCCTGCCTGCTTCCTGCCTTTCAGCCTCTGGGGTGTGCATGTGAGCGTGTTGGTGAAGGAGGGGGACATTACAAAAATGTAAGAGCAAATGCAGGTACAATCTCTCTCTATATTTTGAGGACTGGATGTGTGTCTGGCGTAGTCTGGCATGCTGGCTGCCCATTAAAAACAGCTGGCCAAGAAGGGACACGATGAAACTGGAAATGCTGCAAGGAGCAGGCAATCAGAGCATGTTACATTATGCCTGGCCTCTCAAAGCTTCACGTTCCTAAAAGCAGTTCCGTGAGAAACCTCCTGTAGCAGCCTCTCACTCAGGCAAACAGGTCCACAGGAGAAAGTGACTTCAAGGACTGCAGGCTCCTTCCTTCCTCCCTCTTGTTCCCATCCTCTTCCTCATCTCCCGTCCCACTGCTCCCCGCTCCTGTCCGAGCTGCATCCCCCCGTGGCAGATGCCCGGGGCTGATGCTCACAAACCTATGCCGTAGCCGCTGGCGCACTGCAGCTTCAGGTGGCTGTTGAGCTGCGTGGGCAGCGCGCACTGGCCCTGCATTTCCCTGCAGAGATGAAAGGAGCCGCTCCAGGTGCCATCCTTCCGGCAGTGAATCACATTGCTTCCCCGGCCCTGGGAATGAGAGGAGATAACATGGGTGGTCACACAAACAACACCAAGGACAGGCTGAGAAGTGAGAAGCGGGCAGAGCTGAGCTGGGAACAAAGTTCTGCTGGAGCTGGAAGAGCCCCCGGTTGGGACTGCCAGCCCTGCAGGGCAAGGAGGAGTTTTCTTCCAAAGAATAAAAAAAAGGAAGCCCACATTGCATACAAACACGCACACAGGTCTCTTCTGTGCAATGCAATGTCTTTGCGAGGCCCTTGCAAGGTCTCTACCTTAAACCAGACCCACTCCAGTTGCGATAAAGGCACATTCAACACATTTGCCTTCTTTCTTGTTGTTGAGAGGTTTGTGTTGAATGCAGACAACCTCTTCCCTCTTCCCATTTTCTAACTGGTTGCATCACCTTTGTCTCAAAAAAGAAAGAATCCCCAATGGCCATCTGAAGGAGGAAGGAAAGCGGGCCATGAGCAGGGATGCTTAGCAGGGCAGAACGTGCTCTTTAGAGCTTGGCTGCCTTGAGTGACAGCAAACGAAGAGGCTGAGACAGACAGGCACAGAGGCAGGTGGAAAGGAGGAAAAAAATCCTCTGGTGTGGGAATGGGCAAGGAACAGAATATGACATTTCTCTTATAGAAAAGATTCTCTGTATGATACTGAAGAATGAATACCAAAATCCGAGGGGAAATACCATGCCCTTTACAAACAACAAAGGAGTGTGCAGGCAATCTTTTGTCAGACCTATCCCCCTGGCACTGGGGATTTCTGCCCAAGCTGTTCTGCAGGATCTGCGAGCCCAACTGCCATGGGGTAATGTGGGACATTCAACAGGAGGACGTCTGGCGTGGCTGGGCTCCAAACCTCCCGCGGGGGCCTTGCTGGGTGGGAGAATCATGCAGGATCTCTGCTTCTACTCGCCTGTTTTACATGCCAGGCATGTTGCCTGTCATCTACTCACCCTGCTCCTGGAAATTGTGCTGGATATCTTTGGGGATCCTGTAGTGCGCTGGCTACACTAGGATCCCAGGAGGGCTGCTGAACTTTTCTTAGGAGCTCTTCCCCGCGACCCACACCCGCTGTTGCACAGGGATCTGCACAAGCCCCGGTACTGGCACGGAACATTGCGCAGCCTTCGCTGTTAGTCTTGTCCTTAATATCCTCATGCTTTCTTTTGCTCAGCTTTGTTGATGAACACAATGTTTAGTGAGATACAAAGTGGTCTTATCGGCAGATTACTGCGTGGGACCTGCTTGCCCTTCTCTAGACATCTGGCCATGGCCAGAAGTAATAAGAAAATCATATGAAAGGATAATGGGCCAGATGGACTCAGGGTGTGAACCAGCTTGGTGACTCTCACCTAAGGGCCAGTTTGGCAGAGACTGATTCATTTAGACCTGACTGTTCATCTGATTTGTGCACAATATTCAGAAATGGAAGACCCTTGCTTTGGGTGCCAGGGGAGGTACCTGCTTAAATGACCGTTACGTTCCTGGTGATTAAGAGATGCCATATGTACAGCTGAGTAATGATCTTTCAGCGTGGTGACAAATTCAGGAAGAGATTGCTAAGGGATAATTGAGCACAATTTGCTGTTTTAGCAAGTGTGGTGCACTTCCATTGCAATTTGCATGCCAGGGTTCAAGCATGATTTTTAAAGGTGAGCCATGAAACCTGATTTATGTTGCTGGAGCTGGCTGTGCTTGAGGGTACTATCCTATCGTTTCTGCAATGTACTCAAAGATCCCAGGATATCCATTGCTATAGTAACATACTGTCCATCATTCCCTGACCTGCAAAATCTCTTGTGAAAATCCCTGCTGGTTTTCTTGCTTGGATGCAACGTGCATTATCACCTTATATAGCTGAGAGAGACTTAGTGGGGTTTAATCCTTAAATAATTAACACCTCTCAAGTGGTTCTGGCTTGTGCCAGGAGTCCTCCCTCTTTTTCTGTAGTCTATTTTCTGGGATATCTGGAAATACTTTTCTCTGAAAATCTCTTTCTCAAGATGTTATCTGCTCCTTTGCTCAAGGTGCTTTCGCAGCTGAACAGTCACTGCACTCTTCCTTACAGTGAATAGAGACATAGCTGTATCTCTCGCTTCCCACAGCTCACTTCATTACTGCTGTAATCCCAGCTCCACTTCTTGCTCCTCTTCACGTTCAGCTCATTTAAAAGCAAACACAAACCCCAAAGATGTCATTACCCTGGTGGCCCCAGTTTCCCTGCATGGCGGTGATGGTACATGTCTTCAGCCACGCCAACCCGTCTGAACAAGTGGTAAATGCACAAAGCCACAGACGCCGCATCCCAGAGCTCGCACCCGAACTGCACCCAGGCATGCAACTTCTCATTTAACAAGGCTCGTAACCTATCATCAGTCTTCCACTAGGAAACGTTTTCCAGGTGCCCCGATGCAAAACCCCAGGGCTCTGCCTGTTGTCCCCGCGAAGAGGACCGGCCAACCTGGCAGGGGATGGAGGCAGCAATTGGCTTTTAACATTTGGAGCAGGTATCAGAGGTGTCTTTCAGATCACTGGTCCTAGGTGAGATTTGGTGCCTTTTAATATGTCCTTAGAATCTGGAAGGATATTAAAAGGCCTTTGACAGAGCAATCCCTGCTCCCTGCAGTCCAGGTAGTAGCAGCAGCTTCTACATCCCCATTTTCTCTTCCCAAGTGTATTAAGCAGCAACAGCACTTCTGGGAGAAGTTATTTATCTCACAAACTATAATTACCTCTGGTGAGGAAAACAAAGCATTTCAAACAAGATACTAAAGGCCAGACCTTTATCAGTTAACACAGCTCCTAGGAAGTCAGAGGAAACATGCTGATTTGTGCCAGATGAGGATCTGACCCCTGATGCCAAATGACACCTTCACAGCCAGAAAAACATGAAAGTTTAGAGGCAGTTCACCTGAATAGTTGTAACCCCTATGAAATTAAATTCTCATATGGCACGTATACATATAATGGTAATGAGAAAAAAAATTGGGAGAGAAAAGCAAGGTAAACCAGAATGAACAAACAGGATGAGTGCCGGTAACTTGTATCCTACTTACTTTCATTCATTACTTCTTATTTTCAAGCTAGATCATAGAGACATGGAGGCAGATTTTTCAGCCACTTACTGTCTGGAAACAGTAAGTCACTTACTGCTAGTCCTCTACGGATAATAGTTAATACCATTACTACTATCATAAAAATAATATTTCTAGGCTCTTTGCAGTAGCTCTTTCCCTCTACTTTAATTATGTATTTCCCTTCTCCATATCTCTGTCTCTGCTCTCAGAAGAGCTCAATGGCGCTCAGCCCCACCAAGATCAGGGTCCTTAGGGAACATATGATAAAACCCCGCTTGTATGGGCTGAGATAATTTGGATAAGAGAGACTTACCGACTGATTGTCATCATCTTCGCACTTGATCCAGCACTCGCTGTTGAACTGGAAGCCGTTGGAGCACTGGTAGAGCCCGTGAAACTTGGAAGGTGGAGGGTCGCAGGTAACTGGCACGCAAGCGCCCGGCAGCCACGTGCCGTCTTGCGTGCACTGGATCTTAAAGGCTCGCCTGTTTGTGCAGAAAAAAACCAAGACCATTTAGTGAGTGGCTGAGTCAGCTAAGAGCCTCTAAAGCCTCTGAGTTCTGCTAGCAGGTTGCAGGGGATGGGTGTGCTTGAGCTTTTAACACTTGGGGAACAAGTCGTGAATCTGCGTCATGAGGTCTCTGAGCAAAAATAACAATTATTTGCAAAGCCAACATTGAGCTGCCCAGCCTAAACTCCTCTTTTGGCCTTGTAAACATCTCCCAAAAACTCTGCTTCCCAGGGTTGTGGGCTGTGGTTGGTTTGAAGTGGGTTTGCGCAGAGTCAGAAGTATACGAAAGCACTAACCCTTTCCTGCAGAGTTTCAAAGGGGACTCCCCAGGCTGCATATCAAAGGGGTATTTCTAAGGCAAGGTCTGTTTTTTGAGCGCTGGTTAGGATTTTCAAAGAAGCCTAAGTGAGCTAGGTGCCTAAATCCCCTTGAAACTGCACAAGTATCTGCATGAAGGAATTGCTCAGCGATGTAGTCTGTTATAAACAGCCCAGCCCTTTCCCCAAATCATTTTCACTCATGGCTTTCTGAATCATGCTGACTGGACGGCATTGCTCTGTCACGTACTTTCTTGCTTTTCTGGAGGATCCAGGGACATGGTAACCTGGTTTGCATTTGTACTTGCAAAACGAGCCCACTTTGTGCTTATCTTCTCGGCAACGAGTAGTCTGGAGATCTGCATTAGGGACGATGGAGGGTGCTCGACACATCAGCTCACACAGGGCCTCCGGAAAGGACCACAGCCCATCCTCCATGCAGGTCAAGTTGCTGTTGTTTCCTAAGAACAGTGAGCAAAGTTAACCATGTTCAGCAGGACTACTTTTCTTGAAATGTCGTTACGCCCATAATATATCAAAAGCCCCCTCAGTTGGTTTGACAAACTCAACTGTGTATGTCCTATGCATTTTCTCTTTCTAGATGATGGCATCAAATCATTAAGGACTCTGTTTGCAGATGACAGGCAGACAGTGCTTATTTCAGGAAATGCTACAGCATAGGGGAAACCACACTGGCTTTGTAATCTTTTGTATTTCTCTTCCTTATTTTGTTCTGCTCTGAAAGGAAGCTTGCTTCATACATCAACCCCCTCCTCTCCAAAGCCATGGCATTAACAGAGGGTTTGGTGCCATTACATTCTCCGTTCTGCTTCTGTGTTACGTCTCTTCCCTGAATCTGTCCTTTTTATTTCAATTTTGAGCCTTTTGGAGCAGCATCTGTTAGTATTAGAGTCACTACTCCAACACAATGAGGAGCCATTCTCAGCTGGGGACCCTCAGTCCTTGGGGACTACTGTGATAAATATGATTCATAATACTCATTAGAGACTCGTTTTCCTTAGGAAGCTTTCTTGGCCAGCACCTCAAATGTAAAAGGTACAATAGATCTATTTGCCTCTGCTATGACCTACTTGACTTCAGAAGGTTAAGCTAAAAGTAGCCTAGTCGCAGTGTATTTTACATTCTTTGTTATTTTATACTGTATGTTGAAAAAGAATAAGCTTTTCCTAAGAAACAAAGCACAGCTATGAGCCACTAACCCTTCAAAAATCCCTGATACTGTATTGAAATCCCCGAGCATTGCTGCAGGAACTCTTCTCAACCCACAAGGCATATTTTCAACAGTAAGCCAACTTCGGAGTTATCCAAAATAACACTGACAAACTGCTAACCCCAGAGCAATGCCATCTCTCCGAGAGGGAAGGGAGAGAGCTGGGGCATGAGGCTGGAATTCAAAGAAGAAGAAAACAAAAGGCTCTGGAGGGCTCAGGAAGGTATGTGGAGGAGCCCTCCTGCTCTACCCACAAAGATAAGAGAAGCCGTGTTAAATCAGCCCTGGCTTTCTCTCTCCCCTCCCCAACTGCAGATGATTGCAGAGGTATTTTGTGCAGAAGGGAGCTCTTTTCTAGAGCACCAGCATGCTCCTCTGCTCTGACTCATGCAGACCAGCCGTGGTGATATCATACTTGCCACTGCAAAGTGATAAGCTGTGACATTACCAACAGGCTGTCATGACGTCAGTGATTGAATTAGGCATGAGTCATTCGAACGCCATTCTCCAGAAGCTTAGTGGCAACATCTATTAGTCATCACCGATGGCTGTACACTAAACCGTGCCTTTACCTCACAGCTCACAGAGTTTCTGGACAAAAGTGAAGTGATGCCACACACCACAGCTACACCCCCTGACCTGGGGGTTGGTTATCAGCCCTCCAGCTACCCCCGCCGGAGTCATCACCTGAACCTCCTGTTGGTCACGATGAATATCATCATTTTCACTGCCCCCTCAAAAAAAATCCGAGCATTTTCAATGAAAAAACACCTCTTGTTGAAGATGACCCTCTGAGCGTATGAACAGACAAAGGGAATTATTTGATAAAAATCTCCTCTCTGAGTAGTCTTAACTTTCACTGTGTGTTGGCTGCTTGTGGTTACCCTCCTAAGTCGGAGTTAAAAGGATTAAGCAATTTGATTAGATATGAAGAAATCAACATATCCTCTCACTGAAGAGTACTTCCCATGCCTCCCCTGGGGTATGCAATGAATCCTAGCAGAAAAGGTGATACCACATCTACAAAAAAGCTTATACAGCATTTGTACCTGACTTGACAACAGCAGTTAAGATTACTCCACTGCAAGATGACAAGTTAATTTGGCTCTAATGTTCCTTCAAATTAAAAATGATATCTTTTCTTGTATCCTGAGGACAAGACCAAAAAGGGTAATGTGCCAGTGAGCAGAAGAGTTGATGGTGCTGAGAAGACGATGGGGATGCTAGCAGAAAAGCAGCAGGGAAGAAGATGGGGAGAAAAGGAAAGAAGGCAGCAGTGTGTGTTATTTTTAAGAAAAAAAAACAACTGTAGAGAGTCCCAAAGAAGAGAAAGGTCAGAGGTAGAGCAAGATGAGTGTGGAAAAGGAGAGAGGTGATGGGTGGATTAGGAAAAACAGTGATGGGGGACTGTGCCACTGGGACATGGGACTTTTCAGTCTTCTGCCTTTCCAAATACATGGAGGATGCATAGAAAGGAGACAGACACAGAAAACAGAAGGCATGGGAAGGAAGATTAGAGAGTTCAACTTGATTTATCCCCATGACTTTTCCATGTTTTGGTTGTATGGAAGCAATATTCACCGTCATTACTGCCTGGCCAGCCGTGATCAAGGAAAGGTCAAAGGAAGGTAATAGAGAGATGCAAAGGAACTTAACTTCTAATATAAATAAACCTTCCCATAGAGTCTCATAATTCTTCATACTTAAAATATCATGAATAATTCTAAAACAATAGCAACAGTAACATATATTACTAGGAACAGGCTGTGTTAGCTGTGCAGCTGTCCCCAGGTCACTGCACAGACACCCCCCCGTACCTTTCAGAAGAGCAGGAGGGCGGCAAGTGAAGGAGCATTTCTTGCCAAAAGTGGTCCCCTCGCTGCAGTTGAAGGTGGCTGGGTAGACGTGGTACTGGTCTGGGACACCACAGTCCACGGGCTCGCAGGTCACCTGCTTGTTCCACTTCCCATCCGTGCAAGTCATCGTGATGCTGGACTCCATCTGGAAAAAGATACATGCCTACAGCCACCACAGCCAGCAAGGGAGAGGGCAATGCCTACAGCCACCACAGCCAGCAAGGGAGAGGGCAAAACCATTTCAAGCCTAATAACAGACATTATTTTGGCTCACAAGTTAAGCAAAACTGGGCCTGACAGCAAAACTGGACAGCAGCTACTAAAAACACCAAGTCCCACAAGAAACAGTGTCAGAGAACCAGGACATATTTCTGTCGCCTCTGGGGTGAGACACCGAAGTGCTTCAATATAAAGAGCGGGGCACTACAAATAATCTGAACTCTGGTCTGCATCGCCTCCTGAGATGAGCCAGGGAGCCTGCTGCTCTGCCCCATGATCAGAGAGGAGCGTGCAAGCCTGAGCTGTTCGGAGCCGACAGCGATCCCCGATCCCTGTCACCTTTGCAGTGACACAGCCACTCCAACGGATCCCCACGTACTCCTGAGTAGTCGAACTCACTCCCGGGTTTGAAGTAAAAGCCAACTGACATGAGCCCATTTGAGACTCCCATCCAAGGGTCTCCCAAGAGGTGCCAGGCACCCTCGGACTGAGGTACCAAGAGAAGTGGTCTGAGCCACGTCAACATTATGTTTAGATACCAACAGCTTCTACCACCAGAGTGTCCCAAGGCTCCAGATGAAACCAGGGCCCTGCTGCCCTGGCACCGGGGGCACGCCCGCCCCAGAGACAGACTTTTTCATGGAGGAGTTCGCAATGGACAGACCCAAGAGCATCCTGCCTATACGTTCACCTGGCATTTGAGAGGTCAAATATAGAGTCAGCTCTGAATTCCCTAATGTCACTTTTCTGTCATAGCTATGCAGAAGCTACACTTCTATGGATTTGAGGAATAATCCATGCTAGGCAGTGGATTGAAATCCTGAACTGCTATGGAGAGAAAAAAAAAGGGGGGGAGGCAAAGGAGCCACCTGTCCAAAGCTAAAATGAAGATTTTAATGGGTGACCGAAGGACAAAAGATGTTGGCGAGGAGAAAGAATAAAAAAAACAGAAGTGAAGAATCTGAAAGGCCCCGGGACAGGAGAAAAAG
This sequence comes from Gorsachius magnificus, assembly GCA_034008185.1. Classification (NCBI taxonomy): domain Eukaryota; kingdom Metazoa; phylum Chordata; class Aves; order Pelecaniformes; family Ardeidae; genus Gorsachius; species Gorsachius magnificus. The sequence continues at coordinate 9,239,686 of CM067094.1, forward strand.
AAATGTGAGAAACCCAAACATAAGAGGGGGAAGATACCGGCAAGGAATCTGACCAAGCCGTACGGCAGCACTCCTCTACCTCCAGGGAATATTTTATTCAGGGCTGGGACGCTCACGGGAGATTTGCACCGCCGACCATTGATCTGGGTTTATAAAAGGAAGGGGAATTTTTCTAGCACACATCAAAGGGACCTGGATTCCCTTTTTGCAAAAACACCCTAATGGTTTCAACAGAAGTTCAGACCTGTCTCCCTTTGATATATGGTTGCATTCAGAATGGAAAAAGCAGTCCCAGAGCTGAGAAACTGGACACTTCCCAAGTGGGCACAAAACCCCTTTTCTAGACCATGGAGTTTATTTAAACAGGGAGCACTGCTGATGGAAAAAAATGTCTTTTCTACCAATTTAGAGTAGCACATTCTGGGATCCTCAGAGTGCTCAGGTGAAGTGACACTCGGTGTTCTCATTCCCAATCATTTTGCTCCCCAGTGGTTATTAATTCTGCTTGTCAGATTATCTGCACCATTAAAAAGTACAAATATTCTGTAGACAGTTGATGGCTTGAAGATGCCAGTGCTTCCCGGAAGTTGCGGTGTGACGGCCACAGGAGAAGGGATGATACAACCGTGTTCCCACGTCTTCATAAAGCATACACACAGCAGCATCACCACCACATTTGCACTCCAGGCTGGGCTGCTCCAGCCTTCAGCAAAGCCTCCATTTCCCTTAACAGATGCTATCATCAAATAACACTCCCAGCACTGTGGCTGCTGGGCACCTCCACAGCAGGAGGTTAAAACACAAAACCAAGCTATTGATGTCAGGGGCTATCTAAACGTTATAGAAAAGACACGGGTCTTGCACTGTATCTTGCTGGATCCACGCGGAGCACAGGGAAGCTCTATCAGTGACAGGAGGTGCAGCTCTGAGAATTCAGTTATCAGTATTGGTGTAATCTAGTTTAGGAATAAATGATTGTTCCTACCAGCTGGTCCTGGCTGCTGAGGCACAGTATGGTGCACAAGGGAGTTTCTCTAACGACAGGGTTGCACATCGGATGTACCTCTACACAACACCAAATAAACAGCGCAAATTTGGAATCCAGAAAATAACACAAAAATTGAAACAGAAGCTGTAACTGGGCATGACAGTCACACCTTATGCAAAATGGGCGAGAATGGTTGGCCCAAGCTGACGCCTTGCGAGAGTTTTTCAGCTGCAGTCACGGTCTTTGTTAGCAGAAAGCTGCAGGACACGACAACCTGCTGGAAATGCAATGTGCCTGGGGTCACCCTCCTTGGAAGGGATCCCTCGTTACAGCTGTACCCCCACTGCACTTTATTTCTGCCCCTCTTCTAGACCTTGATGTGAAACAAAAACCAAACCAAACCAAACCAAAAACTAGCCTCTCCACGTTTTCATCTCTGGGTTTTTCCCTGTGGTACTTTCCCAACAAAAACACTAACCAAATCTGGAAGAGTCACTTTCTTCCAGACCCATATGGCTTCTCCTCTTCCTGGCACACTGGCAAGGCCATTCCCACACAAAGAAGCTATGCCCATGTGGGTAAGACCCTGGCTTCTCAGCTTTTTCCAGTAATTTGTTCCACACTTTGTATGATGGAAGCTGAGGTTTTCAAAGTCAGACATAATAATGGCACATTTTAGAGCATGTCTATCATGTCACCACTTCAAGCAATAGGAGCACATGCGTTTCTGCAGCAGAACATAACAGAGAACATTCCCTGCAATGGAGACAAAGACCAGTGGCTTTGACAGAAAGCACAGAGGACAACCCTAACATGGAAATTACTGCAGATGGCACCCACCAGCTTTCAGCTGCTCCCTCTTGCAACGTCCCACCCAAAGGTGGGACCATTGCAGGGCAGGACCCCGGGCTGCTGAGCAGTAGCCTGGCTCTCCCCACCACCACGCTCTGCCTCGGGGGTATTTCCAGTTGACAGCCTGAGCAGCGCTGCCTTTGGATCCGGCACTGGGTCTTTGTGGCAGCATCTGCATCTCCCACCCGAAGCCTGGGCAGGCACGTGCCTGTTTCGCCTGTCTGAGCTGACAAGGTCACCCAGCTCACAGCAGTCCATACGAAGCACTTGGCTTTCTCATCTGGTTTATTAGCTGTCACTTTGGGCACTCTGTGCCGCTTTGACTGGCATCGCAGCAACCGCTTCCCTTCATGTCCTGCCTTCCAAAAGAGGCTTACGCAAGGAGGGAGGGCGGGCAGGGAGGAGAAAAGAGGGGGAAAAAAAAAAAGGGCCTCCAAAGATACAGTGTGCAGTACAGTGAAGAGGATGCGAACTTAAACAAATCTGGTGCCAGAAAGATTTGTTTCTTGGGACTTTTAACAGCCTGGGAGAATTCACGTCTCCTTCCCACTGCCCAGGATCCCAGCCGGCTCCTTCTTCAAGCGATGCTTCACGTGTGAAGTTTCCTCTCCTTAAAAATGAACAGCTGTGCCCTCCCCTCTAAGTATTCTTCCACTTCTGCCCACTACTGTGCCTCTAATTGAACCCACATGAGCCGCGCTTTCTTTTCCTGGCATGATTGATGATGCCTTTGCACAACATTAGGGAGCTGCTGGGTTTTAAATAACACCTCTTGACCAGAGCAGCAGTGGTGGTAGCTTCAAGGAGAGATGACAACAAGAACTGAATGAGCGGGGCTTTCAGCGAAGGACAAGGGGGTGGGGGGAAAGCAGTGAAAGACAAAGGGGGAAAAGGGGGAGAAGAGAAGAAAGAGCGATGGAATTGTCAGGGGGGTGGGAAGAAATTGGGGGAAATGAAAACATCCCGAGATCTTCTTTGTGAGAAAGATACATGAAGGATTTTGCTCCATCACTATGCAACCCCTTTTTTTTTGTTGTTATAGAAGTCCCTAAATGAGGGTGAGAGTGAGCCCAAGAGTGTAAACAGCTCAGCTTTGCTTTATTTTCAAACAGCAAACAGTTTCTACTGCGCACAGTGCTGACGGGTTTTAGGGTTTGGTGATTTTATGGAGTTTTAACAGAATTTGGGACTGGGAGCTTCTAAGAGAGCAGAGATCAATGAATTTTTTTGCCCTAAGACTGATTAAAATGGTGGCTTCAGAAGACATAGAGGCCAGAAAGCGCAGAAACTGTTAAGAAGATTTTCAAAGACCCCTTAGACGTAAAAGATTGATTTGAAATGTGACTTGTGCCCCTACATCTCTGAGGTGCTTTTGAAAATCTTGCTTTTAATTCTCTGTTCAGCCTTTTTTGCTGCCTTTCAGTGAAATATGGAAGACAAATGTGGTTCAGATGCTAAACCAGCGTGTTTTCACTAGTCTGTCAATCATCTTCATCAGCATGCAGCGGTCATGGGCCACTGATGTTCAGTCTGCTCTCTGAGACGCTGCACCTCACCTCAGCCTCCTTCCTACCCAAGAATGTGAAACATCGGCGTGTGCAAAGCAACTTTCTTTCCTCCTCTTCCTCGTGCAGCCCCCCCCACCGTCAGTTAAATGACAAAAAAATAGCTCTAGACCCTCAAATCAGTCAAAGCAGCAAAATATCCAACTAAATGACAACAGTGAAACAACCAACAGCTTTGTGGAAGGTTCTGCAACCATGGCAGAAAGTCCCCCTGACCACAGATAACAGCCCACATGCCCTAGCTCATCTCCAAATGTTTGCGATCAGAAGAGGAGCTGAAGCTGGGAAGCAATTGTGGAAGGAGCACAATGCAATTCAACACAACACAATACGAGGAATCCAAACCATGGATTCCGGACTCTCTCAGCTAATTCATTTCTTGCCTACACGTTCCACAAGTTCTGGCTTGAAGCACCTGACACAAGAAATAAAGCAAGACGATAGCAAAAGAAACTATCCGTTCCTTTTCAACAGAGCTCTGAAGCACAGGAATAAACTTCTGAAGCACGTGTTTAATGTGCTTAGCTGAACACGGATAGCTTTAAGATGCTCCACTCCTTCCCCGATTTGAACACTGGATGCACAGCACTGAGCAAAACAAAGCCATTGGCCTCAGGGGTTTTATCGGTGGAAAAAAGACGATGAAGTGCAATAGTAGACTGGGGTGAGAGGAAGCATGTTGTAATAGGCAGTGAATCACGTTAGCTAGGGGTGCTAAAATCCTCCACTCCTGTCATATGAGTCTGATCAAGGCTCTGAAACCAAACTTCTCAGAATAAACCCAGAGACAGTTGGCTGAGCCTCCCCAAAAGGTACTTCGTGCATTTAAATAACACAGCACTGGTGAAACATGTTTAGGCTGTTTTATTTGGTTTGGGATTCCTGTGTGCTCAATGTACAGATCCCTTCCAACTATTTCCTGGTTCAGCCATTCAGGCTCGTTTGAGAACTTGTTTTCTGTTCTGTAAAAATGCTCAGCTGGAGCTGGGGTTCTGGTGCTGATGCCAATTAGGATGGAAGAGGCCCAGCTCGTGGGGTCCTGTATTTGTTTTGTAATTGAGTTGAAAGGGCTGACTCATTCCCCTCCACTCCGTCTCCCCGCTCCGCGAGCTGGTGAAGAACACAGTATTTCACAAATACAGACAGGCTGCTGAGCGCGGCTGCCTGCCCCCAGCCCTCCCCAGCCCCAGATCCACATGCTGCCCCACAACATGCGAGAAGGTGCCGATGGGGGAAACCACCCCCACGTCGCGCTCATGGGATCCAGTAGCATCGGAGATGAGAGCACAAACTGGGGTGCCTGCCCTGCACCCACATATCCCACACACCCTGCTCCCAGTGGCACGCTGAGGCCAGGCCATGCTGCACATTCACCTCATCCACCTCCCCCAGCACAGAGGACCTACATTTTTTTTGATGTTTAAAGAAATTGATAGTTTTCCTCCATACAGCACTCACTGCTTCAAGACATGTGGCTTTTGTAGGACTGGATTATTTATGCATGGCTTAGAGAAGATAGGGAGCACTCCCTGGCCCACTGGGTAGGTTCTCGGTGCTTTGTTTGGAAGCAAAAAGTTTGGGTGCTTTTTCCATCCCCTTGGTACCATGCATTTCTGCAGTGTCAGGGGGTGGTTGGGAGCAGATGGGCTGAAACACTGCAAAGGAGTTAAGACATTGTCAGCCTCAACCCGAGGAATAAAAATGAGATATTTTGCCCAGAAACTGGTTGTGCAAAAACCCAAATGCCCCACACCCAAAAAACCAACCCAAAGAATACTGTTTGGCTGAGTAGAGCCAGTGAAATCAGAGAAGGCTTGAATATATATTTAAAACTTTTGGGGTAAAAATTTCTAAATTCGGGGAATATCTGTGTTTTGCTCACTGTCAGTACCTCTTCCTACAGAGTCAGATGGCTCTTACTCTAATGAGAAGTATTTGAATAAGGCCTTGTCCCAAGGCTGAGCTGAGATTTTGGGGTTTAGGCTGGGCTATTTCTCAATTTCTCCACATCTGTTTGCTCATCCCTGTCTTGTGGGTCATACAAAACCAGCGGAACAAACCTGGCTCTTGCTGAGATCATCGTCTCGCTGGACTTGCAAAATGTAGCCTGTCTTGCAGCTCACGTTGCACTGGGCACCGTTGTACCACCCACCACCGGTGCAGTTCAGCAGCGCGTTCTCGATCTCCAGCTTTTGGCAGTCGGTGGCTTCACAGGAATAGTGGACACAGCTAAGTGGGAGACAAGAAGCGATATTTTTATTCAATTCATTTAATTAATTCCACAAGAGCAAGTGTAACAGCGGTAACGGTGATGACAGTGAAAGAAAATTACAGGTCTCATGGCAAAAGGGAAGAGCCTCCCAATTCTGCAGAATTACCTTCTGTTCTGCAATATTCAGTGGTACTGTGGCCTTCCTACTCCTGTACCAACACGCACCCATCCATCCCATGAGAGCACTCTCCCTCCAAGAGCGGTCCTTATGCCCCATCAAATTTTATATCTCTGCTGAATTCAGGAGTGCCTGATGTTGCTTGTGATAAGTGTGCGTGGGGGGTGTGTGAGGAGGGGTTTCTGTGATAGACACTCTTATCTTTGAGAAACTCGATTGAAATCAGCACATTCATTTTATTCCACTTCATGAGGAACACCAAACATCAGCTGTGTAGCTGCGTTGATAAGCTCTTATCAAGCTCAGCAGCATACTGTCATTTCAGATCTCTCCGGTTGCTGTCCTGCCATCCATAAAATGTTTCCCTGGATGGAAACTGTCTCCTCTCCCTCAGTAAATTATTGTAACATTTAGAACAACTTGTAAAAAGAGGTTTTTGTTTTATTTTTGTATACACAGAGATGTCTGGTTGACACAAAATCTTTCACCATCTCTGATGACATTCTATGATTCTATGACCTGAGTCAAACATTATAGCACATGTTCAAACGTGAGCATGGGGCAGTCCCTCAGCTAAAGGGCAATGAAAGTGTGCACAGTCTTAAAGCATAAGGGTAGATTCAGACTGGATATAAGAAAGAAATTTTTTACAATGGGGGTGGTGAAACCCTGGCAGGGGTTGCCCAGAGTGGTGCTGGAGGCCCCATCCCTGGAAACATTCAAGGCCAGGTTGGACGAGGCTGTGAGCAACCTGATCTGGGTAAAGGTGTCCCTGCTCACTGCAGGGGTTGGACTGGGTGACCTCTAAAGGGCCCTTCCAACCCATACTATTCTATGATTCTATGTGCAAAGACATTTTGCTGGATTAGAGACAAAATTTCTGGGGTTAAGGATTCCTACAAGGTGATATGCCTCTGCTAAAAATTAAAATGAATTTCAATTAAATACAGTTGAATTCATTCTGAGGAGGGAAAAACCTTGACTTATTTCACCATCTGTGTGGGTAGGGAAGAACCTGAAACACAGAAAGTTATAGAAAGAAGGGAAAGCAATGCATCAATACACATGTTTTGAAATGGATTACAAGCAAGCTATTCCTGTCTCCTAGAAGAAGGGTTAACAGCCACCAAAACCCCATCTACCTTAGTAAGCACAGGATTTAGCATGTACATTGTGTTTTGCTGTGTTCAAAGCATTGTGCAGACATTATCTAATTAATTTTCATGACACCCCTGTGAGACACCTGGGCTGGTATTGTTATCCCCATGTTACTGATAGAGGAGCACATCTGCACATGTCTCTACTGAGCTCTAGATCAGATTAAACGACACGATTATGTACCTCCACAACTCATTTCTCTGTCCCAGACTAGTGCTATATGGGAAGTGCCCGCCGCTCGTGATTTAAGGTTGCTTGTTCAGTGGCAGCCCTTCCCTGGAGGGCGATGGGCCATAAACAATTTCTACATTCAGAAAGACCTTATTTCCTCATTGTGCACAAAGTTTTGCCGCTGACAGGACTGAGGAAGGAGAATTCCATCTCTGTGTTGGCCAACTTGATACCACTGTATGCAACAAGCAGCGCCCTGTCTGTCAGCACTACGACTGTGATGCTCATTACTTCTGCAGAATGGATGATCCTCTGCCTGAGCTGACCCACACAGAGTGATCCTCCCTTCAGCAGGATCCCCCTGCCCATACCAAAGGTTTCATGCCTGTTTTCCAGCCACTGCAACTCACAGCCTGACATGCAAATTTAAACTGCCATTGATTTCACTACGTACCAATTAATAAGACTGTGGATGAGACAGTGGAAGAACAAGTGGACAGGATATCCTAGTGCCCAGGTGGTCTTCTCTTGCAGAGAAATGGGGAGAACAACCACGTGCAATTGTCTTGTAAATGCCCAACGTGAATCACCCAAGAGTGTGAGCCACAGACCTGACCCTGTTTCGGCAGCAGTCCCAGGGGAAGCCTCACGCTGTGGCTCCCCGAGTGGAGCAGTACCTTACTCTTGACCTCATGGTACTGCTAGTTGAGTAAGTCACCCACTAACATTGGCAAGAGTATCTGAACACGGTGTTGAGTGAGAACGCAAATGATGAACGACGCCTCGCCGAATCCTCCCTACGCATCCCCTCCCCAGGAACGCTGACCGTCACTTTGCTCCCCTGCGTTTTTCAGGCGGTGAGGCTGCACTATGAGTTCCTCCCGTGCCAGGGCTCCAGTGACGAGGGAGTTGACTCATTGAGGAAAAAAGCGAGCACCATTGCCAAGCCATTCTCAGAAGTACATATTGTGAACCTTGACTGCCCATTGCAAAACTCATGCAAAATCTGAAAACCTTTTTGCACTAACACTGGAAAAATAAAATAATAGCAGACCTATTTCATTTAATATCTACGTGAATAAATGTGCTACACATTAATGCAGCACTGAACTCGGCCTTGAACGGCTTCAGAGGAAAGGATGAGCCTAAGAAAACCTTTGCAATTTGCACAAAGGGAAATCTGGAGGAACGTCACCACAGTAAGTGGCATCGCTTTTCATTTCCATCAATGTAAAGGAGCAAAAGAATCTGGTTTCTTGAGTTCATATCAGGACACCAGATGAGCAAGCCTGGGCTTACAAGTCCTGCAGAACTGAAACACCACAGACAAAGGCATTAAGAAACACTTATTGTGATGTTCTTCTTTCTGTTTACAAGTCCCCTTGTGGTCTTCTTAAATGGCCAGGGAACATTTTTAGCCACCCCCTCCAGGCTCCAGATTATGCCTCGGTTAGCAGATCATCTGGGCAGCTCTCTCTGTCTGTAACTCTATATGAATGACTTCAGTGACAAACAATACAACCATTCACTTTTTGTAAGAAAACAACCACTGCCACCAAATGTTTCTAATTTAAATATTTCTGGTTCTCTAGCTACTGGTTCCAATTTGGTATCAGCTACTGTCAGCCATAAATCCCAATGAATTTTGAAGTCACAATCCTGAACCGAGTTCTGCAAATGCAGAATTAAGAAGGATAAATTAATATCTCCGAGTAGGAAGTTTAGACAAAGAACCCATCATATCCATATTACAGAATTGTGGGTTACAGAAGCTCTTGCCTGGGTACTGCCATTTCACAGTGGTTAATCATCACGTGCTCCAGAAACTATGCATTCCTTGGGAAGGAAACAATATAGAGTATCTGAGAATGAAATCCTGGCACGGGACAGCTTCTCCCATTTTCTTGCAATCAAAATTGGGTGACTCCACCAAAACTGCCTATTTCAAATCATCCCTGGTCTATCCTAACTCCCCAAATGCACCTGGGAATCGCTTGCCAGCATATGAGCTGGTCTCGACAAAAGCTGTGCAAGGGACACAAGGACCACTGTAGTGATTTACTGACACATACGTAACGAACAAGTGTTGGTGCCTGGGATATTCCCTGACACTGTTTATTTTGCTAGGCTCACCTCAGGATTCACCCAGTCCTGTTCTTGCCCTCGCGGTGTATGATTTCCTAAAGCAACATTTTCACACCAAGCTGAGTGCAAGGGGCAGTGGTTTGCTTGCACACCTTCCGCTGTCTGTGTTCTAATCTGTGTTAAAAATACAGATGAAGGCAGACCGCTTCCATGATGCAGAAAGCCCTGAACTGAGTTAGCTTCACACGTAGGCTGAAGTTCTGAGCCAGTTCTTACTTTATTCAAATCCGTTCTGTCCATCCCTAATCTAAATGAGCTCAGTCATTACCCTCTAAATCTTTATTTCTCTGTGCCAATATTGGCCCCAATTCAGCCAGGCACTTAAATATGTGCTTAACTTCAAAAGCACGGTTAAGTCCCACTGATAGATTTGACTACAGGGGGATGTAAGCAAATAGCTAAGGGCTTTGCTAAATTAGGGTCTTAGTGACACAATCCTAGAAACATTTGTATTTTAACATGTTTATAGAGAATTATAACAATTAAGTGGAACTCTTCCTTCCTCACATAAAACCAACCCAGGACTTCCTCTTTCGAAAAGCCTACAGCAGCCAAACTTTCTCTTGCTAACCCTGGGGTCAAGCACTTTTCCAAGAACTCATCTGAACGTAGTGCCCTAATTATTTGTGTCCTTCGTGATAGCTCTGACACCCATAAATGCATAGGTGAGCCCAACAGCCCATGGTGTACACTTGTTACGGGAAGAACCACGACATTATCTATTGTACATAGGAAAAACTTCCTTTTCCACAGCTCAGGCCAGCCTGGGCTGCAGGTTTGAAGCATACTTTGGGTTTGTTCTACAACTCACAGAGAGGTAACCTTCTGAGGGGGTTTCTAACAGATTTATCCTTACAGTGGGTTCATCTTCTCCTCTGTAGAGATTCCCCTAAAGGCAAAAGCAGGTTCTCCTTCTCTAATCCAAACATATATGCACCACATTGAAAAGCAAAGGCTGCTAGCCACGTTCCTTGTTGTGGAAAACAAAAAGTATAAACTGCAAAGGTGGCAATGAATTTATCTTCTTCAGTCTTCAGCTAAAACAACATCGGTCTCCTTGTACTAACACACAATCTCAAAGAACACCTACTCAAATCCTTGCGGCTTGATGACTGGTGAACCTGTGCTGACTGTGCCACTGGAAGAAGGATTAAGGCCTTTCCTTTTAAGTGATGGCATTCAAATCTGGTCCACGAGAGTGACCAAAAGAGTAGCATCACCCAGGGTGTCTTCATCCATCTGCCAGGCTGATAACAATCACAACAAAACCTTCATTCAGACTGATAAGATCAGGAATGTGGATAAACCCAGAGATTTACAGAAAACACTTGATCCAACCCCAGGTAAGCTGTGGGGGAAGGAGAGGCACGAGCCAGTGCTTCCCCACTGCTGTCCCCACCGCATCCCCACCGCTGTCCCCACCGCTGGCAGGGCAACGTTCTCCCTGGGGACTGGCTCTGCCTTCAGCCTGCCCACACCCCGTTGTGCGAGATATTCCTGCCTGGGGGGGCCCATATTGAACTGATAAATCTCTCAAAGCCCCTCTGCCCTGCCAGCCCGGACGCGGGGCTGTGTGCCTGGGCGTTAGCAGCCCCCCGGGTCTCCCTGCCAGAGTCTGTCCAGGCAAACAAAGAAAACGCATCGCCTTCCACTTTAATAAAAGCCAAATGATGCCGTTTGCCAATTACCAAAATGGGACGAAGGTTAAAAACCCATTGAATTATAACACATGTCACGGACCAAAGCTTCTATGATTAACAGTTCTGTGAGAAATTCATTAATTTCACCAGAAGCAAGCTGACAGAGATTGCGCTTAATGACAGAATGCAGGGCAGGGGAAAGGCAGCTGAATCGGGAAAGAGAAAGCTGCATTAAATCACACATGCACACAAAAAAAAAGAAACAAGAAGACCCTTTCCCCCCCCTTATAAAAAGGAAAAAAATAACCAGAGTTATAAAGGGTCGTTGCATTTGTTCTGCTGCTGAAGATTTATCTTCATCATTTCTTGTTGGGGAAGCTGACAGCAGGAGAGAACAAGACAAAGAGAAGAGCTGGAGTGGGCTACGTTCCCCTGGGGCTTGTTTGGGGCAGCAAAGGGCAAAAGCTTGGAGGACGGCTCTCCGGGGAAGCCGGGGCAAGGACAGGCGATGCCACGCTGGCCAGGAGCGGGTTTTGGTCTACAGTGCTGGCTGTCAAACGCCCCAATGTGCACACTTATGGAGGAAGGTAACCCCAAAATCTTCCCTGCAGAAACCATTTTGCAGCCATAACAGTGAGTTTGTACCAAGATTTAACAAAATAAAGAAAAGGAAAATCTTTTTGCTACACTAACCAGAAAGCACAACGTGGGGCATGAACGCTGGAGAGCTGTGGGCAGCCAGAGCCCGCTCCAGGGGTTAACACGGGGTTAAAGGAGGATTAGAAAGCTGGAAACTCCCAAAATCCACAATTCTGACAGCTGAACTGGGGTGTCTACCTGGGTTTTCACGCCTCCCGCCTGCAGTTTCCAGGAGAGGAGCAAATGGCACCAGGCGGGATGGAGGAGGGGACAGGTCTTGTGAACGCGGCAGGGAAATGCCACCAGGGAAAAGCAGCTCTTTAGTAGGACTGCCTTGCCAGGGATGGGAGACCCCCAGCTGATGTCTCCTCCACAGTGAAAAGGACAAAAACCTGATCTGAGGAACCGCTGTCAAAGGCAGCCCCGATGCACCAGGCTCCCTTGCTGCTCGAGTGGCTGCGGGGTGGGAAATTACACCTCTGCCTCTGCACCCTCCACTTCACCATCCACTCCGTGAGGCTAAATAGGAAATAATAAAAGTACAATCATTTGAACCATAAAGTGCGAGAGAAGAACTAACTGGGCCATTGTGTCTGGTCTAAGGATGCAATGTGAATGTAACGCGTGTCATTTTTACAGCACATCTCCAGCAGTGAGGTAAACTGCTGAAAACAAAAAAGAGCCTGTGGTCAGCTGCAGCAAAAACACAACAACTGGAAAAATACAACTGGAAAGTACAGAGGGTTGTTTTTTTTTTTTTTAAAACCCTCTATAAATATCTTCAGAAGGATGGAATGGATTTTCAAAAGGACTAACGATGACTGAGGACAACTACCTATAAAGTTCAATGGGACTTTTGCATTTAAGCTCCTTTTTCTCTTCTAAAATATTAACTGTAATACATATTTTAAGAAAGAAGAGTGAGAGCATGTTTTATTCTCAGTTATTAAGTTGTCACTAACCCATGGGAGTGATCCATTCACCCTCAAAATAAAAGCTCTGTTAACTTTTAAGGGCCGATATATTTCTTTTCCCTCACATATTTAAAAACTGCACCCTTGCCTAGAAGTGCCTGTATCTGGCTGTAAATCCTCTCCAACCAAAATAATTCTCCTTGAGGAGAGAGATATAATATCTCTTGTAGAGAGAAGCCAAAAAGCAGGCAAAAATATCCATGTTTACCTAAGGAAAATGAAAGCAGTAAAATTGATGCTTACACATAGGAAGGAAACTTCCTTTAAAAATTAGATAAATATTTAAGAAATCTTATTAGGCAAATGCAACCAGGGGGAAAAGGGGAGACGGGAAGGATGGGCAGTGTGGGACTGGTGCTCAAAGGGGGTCTGATGGGGAGACCATGAGCATGGGGGGCACAAAAAGCGCATCCAGCTTTTGAACTGGTTAAGAATAAATTAGAAAATCCCTCTTTCTGTGTTCTTCCTGGACTGGGTGAAATAATGAAGGAAAAAGATGGCAGGTGACAGCAAAGGCATCACCTATTTCCTGGCTACACAACTTAATGCCCAACTTTCTCCACATCTTGGATACCTGAACTGCTTAGAGTTTCTTGTACAGAAGAGGGAAGCATATATGGTCACCCCAAATGATCCCATCACAAGGCAAATTGGAGATTTTCCACTATAGCACTGTCATAACAGAAAAAAATCCCACTGATTTCAACTGGCTTTGGATCAGGGCTTTATTTCAGAGAGTTTCTAGTTCTTTGACTGGCATGAGAAACTTTATGATCAATCCAGCGTTGTTACATGCAAGACCTAAACCAGCGAACGACCGAGGCTCTGTCAGAAGGTTTGGAGAGCAAGGGGCTGAGATGGTTCAGTTCACCATGAAAACAAAACAATGCAAAAAAAAAAAAAAAAAGAAAAAAGAAAATCAACAAGAAAAGAAGAAGAGGCAAACGGCAGGTGATTCTTCTTCAAGAGATTTCTAAAGGTTAGCTTGCTGGGCTGCAGAGGCTCACTGAAGCTTTGCCTAAGGGGAATGCATTTTTTATTAAGGAAATAACTTTCTAAACACAGAGCACTTCTAATTTCATAAGTGAACAAATGGTTCAATTCCTACTCAAAACTTGAGAGGCAGGAAGGAATGTGGTGCTGCGTCTCAGCCTTCCCGAGCTCCCTGTTGCTCCTCACCATCTCCTTCCAGTGGGTCCTTCTTGCTCTTTTTCTGTCCCACTCCTGCACTGGGATTTGGCCAAACTTCCACAACGAGACTTCTTATCTGAAACTTGATCCTGCTCTCTTTGGGCCTCTGAATTTATACAACCTATTGCACAGAATGATCAGACTCCTTGAATCTAGGTCAGAACACACTGACTGGATTGATTTAGCTATAGATATACTCTTTTTTTTTTTTTTTTTTTTTTACTTTATTTTCCCTTCCCTCTCCCCCTTCTCACTCTCCTGCCTTTCCTGGAATAAAAGCAGGTCCTAAAACCGAGCCAGAACATTATCAAAAAACCTGACAGCTTGCTTAGGGGACTGAGCAGAGGTTTGCTGGGATATGCAACTTGTTTTACCATTGCTGCCACTATGGTATGACGACTGCTCACAACTTTGAATTCACAAAGGAAAAAAAAAAATATTCTTTCAGGGGTTTTGCTAAATTCTCCCCTCTTCTTTTCACTGCCTCACTGAAAGGATCCATGAAGCTGCCGCACCAGAGGCCACAAAAGGTCACAATCTCTGTGGGATGCTGTAAAGCAGAGACTGAGAGGGGTTGGTGGTGATCTATTGATGTGTCTGTAATAACAACAAGAATAAAACGGTAGCCATAAACCTTTCATCCTGGGGGGTCCCACAGAGCTTTTCAAAATGTGGGCCAGATCCGGAGAGGTACTGAGCACCCTTCCCCAGCCATAAAAGCACCACGAATGGTGGTGTCCAAGCACCCACTGCACGGGGCCAAGCACCCTGAAGCATCCGGCCTCGCTGGGGCACAAGCATCACTTTGTCTCCCTGCAACCATTTCCATGGGAGGTCCCTGTAGCACTTTAGCAGCACAAAGCTGTTTAGATCGAGTCTGGTGTGTGAGTGGGGAGAACGATGCCATCCTGGGGAATGTATGGAGAGTTAACTGGCCCCAATTCCAAGCTTGGGATAAAGGAGGGAGGAGAAAGGAAGAGGAAATAATTCACTAACAGTATCCCATGCGGGTTAAATGTCCCATCCATCCTGATCAATGAGAACACTGCCGGTTTTTTACCAGCAACACAAAAGGGTCAGCAGGGTTCAGCTGCTGTGCCCCTCCTGCCTCCTCTTAACCCCCGGCGCAGGCGGGCGGCGCGGGGGGCGGTGGGTGGCGAGGCAGAAGGAAGCAAGCTGACAGGCTCACCTCTGCTCCGCTGGGCTGTAGGTCTGTCCTCGCTGGCAGCTGCTGATGGTGATGGGGTCGAAGTTGTGGAAGGAACGCAGGGCCACCCCGGAGATGGCCACAAACTGGGAGCTGAAGCTAATGAGGACAGCCTGGGTGTGATAAAAAGGGTGACTGAGGTCATGGATGACTGGGATAATCAGGGGATTGTTCCTGCAGCTCAGGACGTGGACACCTGCCAGAGGAGAGACAAGATCAGAGGAAGGGTCAGACTTAACACAATCGCTCCCCGAAGCCGTGGGCACTTCAGAAGCATTTTACCCATAGGAACGGCCCTATAGAGCTGAAAAGTTATGGTAAGCTGCCTGGAGGGGCTTCCCAAATCGCTCCAGAGAGCTTAGCAGAGAAGTATACCCCTCCAGACAGCTGAAGAAAGGCTGCCATTCTCTCCGCGAGAGCGGCAGGCTCTCAGAGCGGTTTCTTTAGACCGCAGCTACGTTTCTATTGTGCTCTGTTAAATCAGGAGCAACCATCACGGAGGAAGCGGAGTCGCACTATTGTAACACTGGTCTGAGAGGACAGTTGGAGCCTTTATACCGCGCATC
The DNA here is from genome assembly GCA_034008185.1 of Gorsachius magnificus. Classification (NCBI taxonomy): domain Eukaryota; kingdom Metazoa; phylum Chordata; class Aves; order Pelecaniformes; family Ardeidae; genus Gorsachius; species Gorsachius magnificus. The sequence continues at coordinate 9,255,172 of CM067094.1, forward strand.
AAATGGTGCCGGCAGGCTGGGTGGCTTTGTGCACCATGGGCAGTGCACCACTGGCTTGTTTGTAGCTGTGCATGTCATTAGCACTCAGTGTAAAACTTTTTTGCATGACCTCTACACTAAATGTGCCCAGTTTTGATTTTTTTTTTTTTTGGATGGTTTTCAGCCTTAGGGTATCTTGCTCTTTGCTAAAAAAGGCAAAGATGGTCCTGGAAAGAGAAAGGAGGGCAATGGATCCAATGAGGATTTTACAGGTGATCTTATCTGAGAAGAAAATAACTGTGTCTCGGGAAAATAAATGTCTCAAGAAGTCGAGGTGCACAGAAGCACCAGAAAGGTGACAAGGAGACTTCTTAATCCCTTTTATTCAGCAGAGAAGGCGCTCAGTGATAGTCGAGAAGAATTGCCCACCTTCAAGTAGAGGAAACCTGAATTCAAATGGGTCAAATCCATCTCAGGGGTAACTCAAAGGACAGACAGATAGTGGCTGGCCTCAAAATTCATTAATTGAGATTCACAGCCTGACGGCTGACTGCAAAGCCCTTCCTCCGCAGCTCTGTGGCATCGCTCCGAGGATCAGCTTGGCTCCAGCTCCATTCGCTTCACTGGAGCTCCCCCAGCAACGGCTTTGGCCCAGGCCCTTTGGCTACCCTGATACACTTACGAATTTGAAAATAAAATAAATTCTATTTGCATGTTTAACTGGCTCAGGGATTTCTATTACTATTATTTTATTTTTTTTCCAGTTCAGGTTTCTTGACTCAAAAGGGAAGGAATAAGAAAGTTTTCATTTTTCTCCTTAGAAAGTGATTTCCTGTGAATTAAGACAGACTTCTGACCACTCTCTTTAAACATCCATCTCCCACCCTCTACTTTAAAAAAAAAAAAAATCTTCCTGCAATAAAAAAAAAAAAAAAAAAGCAAACCTCTTTTTGTTTTGGTCTTTACCTGACCCTGAAATAACCTCCCTGTCTACTTGCCTCCCACAAGTCTTTTGATATCAGCTCCTTGTGGAACGGTGCACGTTTCTCACTTACAAACAGGTGCAGTTAATACTCAAAATCCCAGGTTCCCAAATTCCTTGGAAGTTTCTGCCTTCTCTGATGGAAAGCCAAGAAAGACCTTATGGTATGAGGCTGTTTATTCACTTCAGTTTCATTCCTTGCACTCAGGTGGTGTCCACAACAAAACAGACCCTCAGAGCTGGGCTGCAGTTGCTGGTGCTTTCTGACCCAGACAAGGTAAGCGGGGGCTGACCAGGTCAGGGTTGTTGAACTAACCCACCTTCAATAGCAAAAAGCCACTCAAGATAGTACAGGTGCCCACGGCAGGGGAGTGAGAGCGGTCTCCGTGCTTGCGCCTGTTTCTGTAGCTCTGCATCCACCTATTCAATGCTCAACAGCTCCTGCAAAGCACCCAGCAGCTGAACCCCAGTGTCTGCAATGGCTCTGAACCAACAGCACTGAGGTGTTCGGCATCCCAACCTCTCCATCTCCTACTGAGACTCCAAAGAAGCTTCTCATTATCTTCTGGGAGTCCACATGGTAAAAACTTGCTCTGATCAAGGTAGGGAACTGTACTTCTGGACAGTCTGCATTTTGTGCATGGGAGTGTCTTTAGCATGCTGACGACTGATCAGGCTTTAAATTATTGCTGCTTCCTTTTGGACCTAGTTTTAATTTGCCGCTGACTTCTGCTTGAGGCCGGCTGACTGTCTGCAGTCAATCCTGCACCCCGTGCATGCCAAAGTTTGCATTTCAGCTGCAGCTTCTAGCTTGCCACAGTGATAATTCAAACACATCAAATACAATATCCAGGAAAAGGACTTAGTGCCGCACCCAGAAGATAAAACAGTGACTGGGAGCTCTGCCTGAGTGAGAACTGCTGGGTAGCGCACCTACAACTCTCTTCTGGAATGGTCAGAGGGGCTTTTCCGTGATGAGGGCAGCATTTCGGCTGTGAAGATCTCCAGGCATCAGTCTGAGCCATGCCAAATTCGTGTTGCAACTTCATCGAGGATTTCAAAACCTAACCCTCAGTTTCCTCTTTGCTCCTCTTTCTTGTTCTCTTTCTCTCATAATCTGTCTGTCTCTATAAAATGTCGCATTAAGTATTTGTTGGCATGCTTGTGTCTCCATCATTTATTTCTCAGAGGGAAAGAGCTATGTGCCACTGTTTTGCAAAAGGAGGAGGGCAAGACTAATCCAAGGGCTCTGGCAAACTGGGAGCTATCCTGATTCAACCTGCACAACTTGCTGTGAATTTTGGTTTGCTCTCGGACAACAGACACCACACATACTTTATTTCTTTTCCTCCACACCCCACCAAATTATATATTACCCTGGGTAGCCACCAACTACCTGTCACTTGGGTGTGTCCCTTCTCTTCATCACTAGTAGGAAGTTCATTTGAGTTTCAGCTTGTTCAACTTGCAAAGTTATGGTAAAACAGAAAGCTGGGGGGAGGTGTTTATATTTCCTTAAAAACTGCTCTTGGGAGAACACAGCCAGCTTTCTTCCCAGTGGAAAAAAGGGCAGGGGACAGCTGGAAAGGGATTATGCAAGTCCTACCCCAGCATAGAGTTGGGAGCTAGGGTGAGCTCCTTGGTCCTGGAGCTTAAATGCAGCCAGAATCAATTCGCCTGACACAACTTTCCCAGGTTCAGGGACCTGTGCCCAGGGTAGAGACAAAAATGGTCCACCCTGGCACTTCAGCACAACTAGCAGGTCCACAGCCTCTGTCAGGCGCATCTGCTTGAGGCCATGCAAGCAGCCCACAAGCACCCTGGTGTCAGAACTTCATCAAACCAGAAATACTTTGCATGAAAAATTTTGGCCATTAAATAGCTGTGGAAACCTCCCTGCAAGGAGGACTAGAGATCCACCCAACTACACTTGGCCAAGCAGAAGCATTTTCTGCACCAGGTGGTGCAGCTCCCTCACTCCCTGCTTCCAGCGGTTCACCTGGATCACTGTCAATGTCTCTCCAGGGAGGGGCTGTGCATGAAGCATTGAAATAGTGCCTATCTGAATTACTAAAGGGGAACTAATCACTTCTGAACACATAGCGAACAGGTATGGAGAAACGTCTGTATAAAATGATGCATCATTTTCAACAAACTCCAGTGAAACTCAGGTCTTGGAGTATTAAGCAAGCACTTTGTTTTGTCTGATCCCGGAAAAATTGAGCAAGAGTACTGGTTAGTTTGTGAATGGGGGTACCAACAGATTAAGCAAGCAATAAAGAGGGAGTTTAATAAAATACAGTCTTACCAAGATCATGGCTTTGCTCTTTGGTGTCAAACAGCTGCACGCTGATGGTCTCCTGCTTCTGATCCAGGTAATAGGTCCCATCAGTGACCAAGTGAACTAGGACTGCTGCAGCTACCATAGGCTGGGAAAAATAAGCCTGGAAAACAAAATAAGCCCCACAAAGGCTGAAGTGGAGAACTGTGGTGGGCTTTACAAAACTCCAAGAGTCAGTCCAGGACTTTTAAAATAAGAATTCCCCTCCCAGATTACCCAGAAGTCTTCTCTTACAATCTCTCTTACACAAACTAGATAAATTTGAGTCAAACAGCCCTGAAGCTGGAGGCTGTAACCTCTCAGAAATTCAGTAGCCTTGCCACAGGAGGGGACTTCACCACTGACTCTCTGGACAGTGCTCGGAGGCTTTTTTTTGCTAATTTGCACTAAACATACTTCAAAGAAAGGAGCAGCTTAGCCCAGGGAAGGCTGTCCCATGATACTTTGCCTGTTGGAGAAACTTTGTACAGGCAGGCAAAGAGGAGACTTCTGAATGACATGTGCGTTCCCTACCTTCAGCCAGAAAATGGTCTGTGTCATGTGGGAGTACTGGAAGTTGGCCGTGCAGGGGTACCAGGCATACTGAGAGATGCCATCGTTCAGGTCAATCACCTTAGTTCGACACATCTGCAGGAGAAAAAAGAAACACCAAAAGAGATGTAGATGACAGTAAGGAAGGATTATGGCTTTTTAAAGTGAGGAAAAAAGTCCAGGTGCACTGCTAGAATAAAATAACACGCAGTAATGACGTCCCTAAATACCATGAGATTACTCAAAACTTAAGTTTCCAGGTCTTCCACCTCAATGAGAAAAATTGGAACATGAAAAGGAGCTAAAGCCTCACAGCAGCTGGACGGCAGCCAACAGTTTCCTCTGAATCCGCTACAAAGTCTTTGACAGCGTTCAGAACAACATTGCTCCCACCCAAATGGACCACGACTCTTCCCACTGGAGTCAAAGGGATGATCACTTCTGAAGGTACCAAGGCACAGCACAGGCAGCCTGCAGATGCTCTCCACAGTACTCATGCAATGTCCTATTTAAACCCACATGTTACTGTAACCCCAGGGAAGCCACAGATGGCCATGTAACCTTGGAAGCAAGTCTAGCCAGGAAAGGCCTGTCTCTACAACCCAGTTTAAGCAAACTAGTTTCTTGTTTTGTTAACTAGTTTCTGTATGTCGAATCACCTTCTTCCTACACCTATGGCACTGCCCATGGCAGGCAGCAGCGGGATTATAAGTGAACTGCTCTTTTCAAAAAAGAACACGTAGATGAATACCAAGCGCTGGCATGGATGAAAAGCTCAAAGAAGAAAACACGTGAATTTAAGTACCAGAGAGACTTGCAGTGCTGTCAGTATGTCAGATGTGAAAATGAAGCTCCAAGAAATGGTAGGATTTGCCCTGAAACCACACTGCTCAGTGAAGCTGCTTCAAAAAAAGAAACATGCATGACCATAGCCTTCATTTCCCCAAGAAACACGGGGAAGGAAATGCCCACCATGCAAAAGGCTACAACTGCATTAGAAGGATGCTTCCAGCCGAGGCTCTTGGGACGTCTGAGGGTACCTGTTAAGATTCACAAGACTTTGCTGAACTCAGTGACTGTCCCTACCAGAGTCATAGGGACAGAGGGAATTCCTTGTGGTCTCACAGTAGAGCGGCAGTGGAACTATGAATGTAACCCAGGAGGCCACACCACCTCCAGCAGTTGCGCTAGCCCCAGGAGAGTCCAGGCCTGATCTCGCAGACCACCTGCGCTAGGTGCTAACTGGAGCCACGCACTCTTGGGGACAGTATTGGATTTCTTTCTAAGACCAGAGCCTGAACTGAGCAATCAGGTGGTGATGTGCTGCCAGTAAAGCTGTTTCCACAAGCAATTTCCCTGATTATTAAACCAAAAAGAAAAGACTGAAGTGAAACGAGAATTAACAGAGATGTTTTTAACCATTCAAAATCCTATGCCCACTCAGGAATTCTGCATGGAACTGCCCTCTTGGTCTCAGCAGGCAAAGTCCAGGCGATGCAAAGAGAGCCTGGGTTGCCTGGGAATGAGAAACCAGATTGGCTAGAAGTGAGGTAATCACCGCTATAATCTGAGTCCCTCAAGATCCAGCGCAGAAGAATCTATGGGCAAAACATAAATCAGTTTTAATGGGCTGGAAGAAGATTTTTAGTTTATTTATTTTTTAAAACAACTGGGACCAAGCTTCATTGAGGCTAGCCAGTGGATAGTGTTACATTTTACAGCAGAGCAAGGCTTTACCTAAACTATCTTTGGCATTTGAAATCCAGGCCAGCAATTCGACATGTACCATTTCGCAATTCTCCCTTCTTGCATTTTCAGCAGCCTGTCTCTTGTTGGGAGCATGGTTTTTATTTTAATACCTCTCCAGCTAGGGAATTTATCTTACCCACATCTGCAATTTATATGGTCAGAGAGCTCTTTGACATGAACAAAGGTCTCATTACTTTTATATGATTTTGTTCTTATTCTTATATCTCCTCCTGCTCGATTGGTCCAAAAAGGTGGTTGAAAGAAACAAAAGTACTGGCGTTTGGTGCCTTTTAAGTGCCACTTAATGGATGAGTGAAAACCTGTATTAAGAAATCACCCAGACCTTCACCAAAAGTTTGAATCAAACCCAAAACAAACCCCTGCTGAGGTGGGTTGGAAATCTGTGATAACTTTTAAATGCCTTGTTTGATTTGTGTGCGTGTGTGAACTCTAGCCCTTTCTGCTTCTGCCTGAGAATATTAGCAAAAAACCTTAACATTGCATAAAGAGCCTGTGTTTGAGCCATGTGCAGCTGAGGTGTGCAGGCTCGGGAGGCTGGTCTGGTTTGAAGAGGTTAGATAAGCTTCCTCCTGCTGAGGCTGATCCACTGCTACTCAGACAAGTGTTTCAAAGCAGTACTGGGGCAAAAAGTTCTTTGAGGAGAAAAATATAACAGAGAAGAGTGGGAAAAGTCTAACAGACACGACGTTAGGAATGGCTACAAGAGCCTCTTCTACACTAGCTGCTCCCCAGTAAACTTAGCTAAAGGCAAAGCAGTTCTTTAAGATTTTGTAGTAACAATCTCATTGGATAAACAGTCCCTGTCACCTACAGACTCCACCATCTCAACAGGCTCTAACGCAGTGGTAAACACATCCCCTTTTCAATCCTACCCAGTTACTGGGTGTCACACCACAACTGCAAAGCCTGAGAACCATTTGCTGGAGAGTCTTTCACACCTCTGCTTTTAAGGCATCCCTAGAAGACAGCAGCAGCGTGAAGGCACTTAACTGCAGTACCACCACTTCTAAGCTACAAGTTCCAATGGCCTGGAAGACAGAGCATCATCTCTCCTCACAGCTACAAGTTCATAGGAATTCACACTTATGAGAAATAAATTATTTCCTGACATCCTCCAGTTTGCTACAGCGATGCAAAACAGCAGCTAAAGCACCTGACAGCTGTGGAGGGAAGAAGACATAGCTGTACTTTTCATTTCGGGGTGTTACCAAACACTAAAGTATTTGCTTTGAAGAATGATGGCATCACGCAGGACTCAAAACTTAGCTCACTGAGGCTCATCCAGGTTCTCAGACAGACACAGCACTGGGATCCACAGGAGCTTAGTATCTGCTCCACAGTATTTGGGGACTATTTGTGTCTACTTACTGGAAGCCCATGTCATACCCCTCCCTAGGAAGCTGCTTTCAATTAAAAGAGCTGATGTCTGTTCCTCTCCGAGGTTCTAATCCAGCTCGTCTCCCACCCACACATTTTGTACACAAACATCGAGAGACAGAATGAACAAGGCCAGAGAGCACTGTGGGATCTTCCCACAAGAGGGAATGCCTGGAGGATTCCCTTTGACTGATTTATACAACCTCTTGTCAATCACAGGGACAACATGTTCTTCAAACTGCCTCTCCTGTTTTCCTTCTCTTACTCAAGGGGACCGAGGAATGTGTCAGCAGAAAGGGAAAAGTGATATATCGGGCGCGCTTAGTTCATTGCCACATCTAAAACACATTTACTATTGCAATCAATTCCATCTCCTCATAACGTTTCCCTTCAAAGTAATATAGGAATATTTGCTGAGGAGCACTGATTCTGTGGACTGTGCCCAGTGCACGGCCCCATTACAATCTTCTGGGCAACACTTGGCTTCTGCAAGCCCGAGGCCCCCATCTCTAAGATGAGGATGGTATTTCCCCACATCACACGGGTATCTTGAGGGTAAAAGCCATTAGCTGCAAACAGGTGCTCCGATGTTACAAAGAGAAGGGACAAACAAAGCACATACACCTGTGAAGGATGCACCTCCCCAGAGGAGCGGGTTAAATACAGGTGCCAACCCGCTCTGTCCTTCCCATCGAGCGAGCACAGCCGGACACCACAGGCTTTGCATCCACTGGTGGTTCTCGTCTCTCACATTGTACCATCAAAATAATTGTAAACGAAGACAGGCAGGGCTGCTATTTAAAGTAGGATGCTGCCCTACTCAGCTCTGGCATACGGTGACGCTGCAGTTGGAGCGGCCGTGCCTGTCTGCCTGCCCACAGGCGGCTGTAAACAGAGCAAATCTCCAGTGCGCAGATCTGTCTGCTCCCAAAATCCCGTCTGTCATCCCATGGCGGGGTTTCCTCCAGACCATGTCTTCAAGCGAAGTATGGCCATGACGGGCCATCACAAGCACCCATCCATCAGGCAGTAGGGAGCAACCTCCTTCTGGAGGAGAAGGGTGGAAGTGGTTATCATGCCCCAAACACAAGGCTGCTGCCTCTCCCTCCCTCCTTTTTACTGGGCACGGCGCTGCTGCCACTTCTGCACCGAGACCGCCAACGCTGTGACTTTCTGAGATGACATGGGCTATACCCTGTCCCATTTGCAAAACAGAAACCACAGAACAAGTAGAGACGGGATCTATTGGTAAAACCCCCAGTACCATCTATTTGTGGAGCACACAACATCCTGAGTGAGGTTGTACAAGCGCACAGAAATACTCAGGGACTGATATGAAACCCATGGAGGCACAAACAGGACATGCTCTGTTGTTTGAAAATCCAGCTAAAGAACAGATTTAAACCATAATAAACCTAATTAATCTAAATTTTTTAGCCGACTGCTTTGCAGAATGTTATTTATATTTAACTCAACACATGCCAGAGAAACCCAACCATGACATAAGAAGCATTTTAACACATCCCTTACAGATGAAAACTTTCTCTCCATTGCCAGACATGGGGGCTGGCAGTCACCCAGATCTTTTATTCTTAAATATGTTATTGTTCTTGCAGACCTAAGCTTAATCTTACCCAAGGATGAGAAACCATAGTGTGGTTGCTAAATATCAGAAAGGTTCCTGCTTGTTTATTGCCCAATATTATAAGGCAGCTTGACTGCCACATGGACACCACCCAGTTTGCCAACTGCAGCACAGACCTCCAATCTGTTCTGAAAGCTGTTGCACTTTCTTCTCACTTAGGCTGGGAATTGGGTTGGAGTTACGGAAAAAAATGAAATTGCCCACATTAGTGAGCACTGAACCATTAAAAAGGCCGCCGTTTGGGTTCCAAAAAACACCTCAAAAATCAGCTAATTTCTAGGACCATTTCAAACCTCAGGAGCCAACAGAGCTCAGATGGAAATTGTACACAAACAGGCTTAACTCAAGGGACATCAGAAATTTTGCTCTGGGTTTTCTTCTAGGTTCTGGTCAGAAATACTTCAGGACCAGTCTCTTCACTAGCGTTCTGGATTTGTCCTGTCAGAAGGTTTGAGTCAAAGTTGTCCACACAACTATAAAAGTCAGCATAGGGTCATTTCAGGTTGGCCTCTAAAACGTAAGGAAAGCATTCAAAGTTATTTTTTTCCAAACTATTAAATTTTTCTGTGTGCTAACAATGAGTTTAAAACACCCTGTTGATGTAAAATCAAAACCAAAAACCAAAACCAAACCTGAGATTGAGCAGCATAGGTTATGAGCATAAGACGATGAGAGAAAGCTGTGTCCTCCCTCTTTCAGTAGCATTCTGACCTTCTAGTCACTGCTTCTTCCTCAGCAGTGACCTTCCCTTACCTCTGATGCTCACAAACTGCAGCTTCTACTCCAAACCTCTCCTTGACCCCTGTCTCTGACAGCACAGTTTTATTAAGTTTTGTGCTCTTTCTCTGCTTGTTGCCTGTTTTCTTTGGGGTACCTAAAGGTCTGATGGCAAAAGATGAAAACCGGCAGCATGTCCTGGTCCAGGACAAAGGCATGCAGGCAGGTGATCAACAGAAAAGCTTTATCAACTGGAAGCTGATAAAACTCCTGGGGTAACACGCTGATGCTATATTACTCCCAGATTCCGTTGGCTCAGAAGTAAGAGGAAATCTCATCTGTCAATTTTACCCGTGTAATGAAGAACAGGATTTGGCTGTGGGATTGGGAAGCAGATTACATCTCCTGCAGGATGAAATAAAGCCCCGTTGCCAGTTGCTATGTCCAGTCTCAGCACAGCCACTTCCCCTTTGAATCCAGAGCAGCCGATGGTGCCTGGACCTTGCAGCCTTAGTGTTCAATCAGCACGTTACTACAGCTTGCTTAGCCCACAACCCCAACATTCAGCTTAAGGTTTGGCTGGATTTCGTAGTAATTGGGAAGTGACCTTTATGTGTATGAAAATGCCAGAGCTGATATGACATTGGCATCAATAGTTCGCTTGCAGTGTGACATGACGATCAATTCGTCTACTTTACACTAAAAATGATAGCGTTCGTTTCCAAACGGAAATTTCCTTGGGTAGAGTTTTGGATGTAGCACAGAGCTGTGATTCAGAAATGAGGGGAAGATGCATGGGCTATTTTGTTTAGTCATAGAAGTTGGTTTAGTTTCAGGAAAGCGAATAGGAGCTACAGGGATTTCCATTAGAAGATGGCCCAGATTGCATGTGTATTCAATGTGTGTTATTAACTTTAGCTTTCTCAAAAAATGCAGTTATTTCACTTCCAAAGAGTATGAACAATATATTTCATTTTTTAAATCATGCAGACCTGTATTCTTTGAGCTTTCTTTTGAATTTTTGTTATCTCCAGATTCAAAGCAAACTTCATTTAAAACCCGTGAGTTCAAATCAAAATCACATAAAACCATAAACTTCACATATTATACCTGAAAAAACTGTAAATCAGTTCTGACTGGCCCTATCCCAAACCCACATCGGCTTTGACATCCAGCCAGGTGTAATCAAAATATCTAGGATGCTAGCTGGACCTGTGGAAAAAACAATACGGAGTTTTGATTTTACAACCAAACCCTAACCAGATGATTTTTGCATGGTTCAAAGGATCACCCCAAAGACTTCAGTTGAGCCGGGGCCAGAAACTACAGAAGAAAAGAGAGGGAAAAAGAATATTTGTGCTAATGGGTTTTAATAATCAACTCAACTTCTGCACAAGCCCACAAGTAAACACCAGCATTTGGAGGTCGTGAGTGCGAGAGGAAACAGGTTACCCCCCAGTACACAGCCACGCAGAATGCGGCCTCATGTGAAGCACATGAAAGCGTGCCATGAGCTCCTGCTAATTCACGTCAGAGGTTTGCTATTGCTTCAGCACAGCAGCAGGACATAAAGATGCTGCTCTTCAACAAGAGCATCTTCCACCCCAGCACTGCCAGGATCTCACCTAGAAGGCATAATTCTTAGAATTAGCCCTAAATTGCATTCTGCTATTATGTTCAAATTCACAAATGCATCTACCGGTAGAAATTGTAGCCAAATGCAACCCGCTAGACAGACAGCATAAGGAAACTGCACCCAAGCAGGACCTTATACCTTCAGTCGTGCAAACATCAGCCTCATTAAAGCTAAAAGACATTTTCAGTCCACGGCAAAAGCTCCTGTCTACAACTTCCACATTGCTGCTCACAAAAGTCTGAAAGCATTATAGACTGATAAGTGCTTTAACAGACTATATATCCATCCACTGGAGAGCAAGGTTAAACAAATACAGTAGCCAGAACATTATTGTTGGCTGCACACTCGGGTTCCCGAACTGCCTGTCTCTAACTTGAACCAGCTAGGTCCACTACAGCAAAGCTTGCATAGAACTGCGGGCCAAGGCTGGCCGTGGGGGTGCTGCGGCAAAGGAAAACAATCCCATCCCATAAACTTCTGCCACTGATGAGCAGAGCAAAAGCTTTATTTTTTTTCCTTTTTTTTTTTTTTTCCCCTTTGACTGGAGCATTTCATTTGGGAGCAGCTGGCATCAGAAAATCAAACTGTCAAAGGCAGAATGTGCACCACACTTTAGGAGGATCTTAAATATATTTTTATTATTATATTAGTGGAGCCACCTCACTGGATTCATTGTAGTTTTACTGGTTTGGCACTCCTGCAAGGCAAAGCAGGATTGGGCTTGGTAACATCCCCTCCTTCCTTCCCAAAGCTGGTCCTATAAATTTGCTTGGACAAAGAAAGCACACAGCCAGTTAGAGAAAGCCCAAAAGCAACAACAAATCCCTAAAGAACTTCAGCTCAGTGAGGAGTTCTCCATTAGAACAACACGCTGGCTGAGGTGGGCAGCGATGCTTAGAAGCAATTGGGCAACACTTCTGATAGGAAGAGAGACAAATAGGAAAAAAATTAAGCCAGAGCTTTTTCAACTAGCAAGGAGGAAACAAAAATCACAGCGCTTTTGTTTCCAGCACGGTAGGAGTAGACCCTAAATATCCCCGTACCTAACCCCACCTCCCTGCACCGCCCCAAGCGCACACGGGGCACAGGAGCAGCTTCCAAGAGGTGTCAGACCAGGCAGGTGCTGCCACCAGCCCCGGAGATCGCGTGCTAAGCTGCGCCGGTGGCTGAGGCAAACAGCCGTGCAGTGGTTAATGTCAGCTCTGGCCACATGATCACATTCAGGAAAGGTCAAAAGAGTGATTTTTAATTTAAAAACATCTGTGTGTTTAAAGAACAAAACTTTCTCATGTGCAGAAAACCAGGGGTTTCCAGCGCTTTTATTTCCAGAGTTAAAGTCATGCTTTTCAGCTTTGTTTAGGGTTATGGACCATGTAAACATGCTCTGTAAGCCACACGCAACCCTCATCACACAGCATTTCCACATGCAAGGGTAACTGGGGGTGCAAATCTCTCCCTCCCTGGCTCCTTTTCCCTCTCCAAGCTGCTCAGCTTCCCGCACCGCACGCCCGGCAGGCCAGCCAGACACCCAGTTGCTGTCCTACCCTATATGAAGACATACACATGCCTCTAATCCTAAGGGTCTAAGTCTGGTCTGGGCTGTCAACAGGCCTTAATTGGATACATTTAGGGAGATGATACATTGGGAAGAGGCCCTGAATTTAACAGCAAGAGGGAAGGCTGCGGTGGGGCTGCCAGGGAGCGCAGCCCGGGGGGCACGGAGCAGAGCTACCACGTGGGTCCCGGGGAGCTGACTGGGTTGCACCTCAGCAGTCAAGCCCTTCTGGCTTCCCATCCAACGACTCAGCCCGATGTCAGTGTGCATTAATTAAGATTAAACCATGTGGCTTGTTTTTCTTAATACCTGAAGGCATGGCTTGTGGTATCCAAATCAGAAGGTTCCCCCTTGCTTCACTGGGCTTTTCCCACTGAAACTCCAGAGAAACGAAACTGCCACCACGCGAACAAACTCCTCTGAATGAGTCGGATCATCCAGGGAGAGTCCGTAGAGCAGCAGCCCAGCTGTGTCCCCCAGCCCCAGCTCATCTGCACCCAAGCAAAGGTTTGGTTGCGGGTGCCTGGGGAAGCCCGTTGCTTCTCTCCAACCTCACAACAGCCCTGGCTGATCTGATAAACCCCAAACTCCAACAAATTAAACCAAAAGACCACTCAGAACGTCTCATCTTGATGTCCCAGGCTAATAGGGGAGTCCACAGAAACTTCCAGCTGTTCCCCAAAGAAGTTACTGTGGGGACTGAATTACGAGCATGGGAAGAAGCTGCCGGTTCCTTCAGCCTCCCAGGAGTAGGCTCTGGGAGGCCAGACTGGGAGCACAGGGGATGGAGGAAGTCACGGCTGCTCGGTCTCGGCCTTTCCCACCAGAAACAATCACTGGGACACAGTTAAATTTCCATACAGCAAGGTTTTCCTTTTCCAGCAGGTAAGGGTCACAGTGCAAACACAGTGCAGTGCACCAGGAACAGATCTGCTCTGCCAGAAGGGCAGATTCTTCAAAGATATTTGGTTGGAGAAAGGTAGAAAGAAGGTCATCTCTACTCTGTGCTTCAGCTTCCCCTCTCTGAAAAGACTTGTCTTCTCTCAGGGTGATGATGCAAGGGTTAATTACCAAAAAAATAGGAAAATAAGATCTACCACCCAAAGCGCTAAGCATAAGGATTCTGGCTGAATGACCAAAATGGCTAAGCAGAACTTGATGTTCTCCCAAAATGAGGGCTTCTCCCAGTGAGTAGGGGCATGCACAGATAACAGCACTGATTGTGAAAATAACCATTTCCTGGCACCCATTAAAGTTTGCAGGACCCTGAGGCTACGGTGGAAGCCTGGGCCCAGGGATGGCTCCTGCTGATAGCAGGGGGAGCCAGGCCCAGTTACCAGGCTGGTGAATCATGGCTTCTCATCAGATTCACCTCTGAAATGATCTCAGAAGAAAGGGTGATCCTCCAGCTTTACAGGCCGTATTTCAAAAAATGAGTGCAGATTTGGGGTTCTTTAACAGTTACGGCTCCAGCTAAGGCAGCACCATTCAGGAGAGATTCAGAGCAGCTCAAGAGTTTATCCAAATGTTGTCCAGTTTGGTTTGTTTTTTTTTTTTTTTCCTTTTTAAAGCAGATATTTATTTGCAGGTGGGGACTGAGGGACTGACTCAAGAGACCTTCAGGACAGTGCCGGGTAAGCACCACCCTCCAAAAAACATGCCTTTTAGAGACATCTCAAGATGAACACCCTAAAATTCATTGGCATTCAAAATATGAGGTCTCTTATGACAATGTGGGCTAAAATGCCTACAGTTCTCCGAACAAGTAGTGCAGACAATCCTTTATTTAAAAGAAAAAATAAATTCTCTGCTCCTGGCATGAGAAAGTTTACTTTCAGGCTTAAAGAAATGATCGTGTGGTTTTGGGGATGGCATTCCGTTCTGCTGAAGAATAGCACCCTGCCTGCCTGTATATCTGTGGCTTTGTAGCTACATTACAATCCTGGAGAGCTCTGTTTACATATTTTACATGTTTTCTTGTGCAGAACATGAAACCAAATTACATAGTAAAGGCCATTACGGCTTCGCTTTTGCACCCTTTTCCATCCTCTCCTTCCAATCATTTGTTTTAATTCTATACAAAATAATCGCCTGGGTATTTTTAACTGCGCTTGATTGACTGGCAATGCTTCAGGAAGGTTTATTCACTGTTGCGCAGGGCAATCACGCAAAAGCTGGTGAAGCTACATGCCAGGGGGGTAGGGAGAAGACGGCCGGGGCGGGGGTGGGATGAGAAATGCCGAGGACCCTTCATGCATGAACAAAGCAGACGTGTCGATGCATTTATGCAAAATCATTCTGCTCTGAATGGAGAGGGACCCAAGACAAACAACCCGGATGGGATGCAGGAGAGCTATCCCACGCTTACGGCTGGACATGCTCTGCATCTAAAGGCTCGTGAGCAGCAACAGCAGACAGAGGGACTGGCAGGTTGAGGGGCAAGGGCCGAGGAGGGGGGGTCTCCTTTCAGAACAGTGCATGCTAACAAGCACCGCCGCTGTCATGGGGTCCGGCCTTCCAGCTCGCTGATGCTGGGGGGGGGGGTGTCCAAGCTGTTTTCTGTTATCACGTGTAATCTGGGTAGGTGGCTGGGTGTATAGCAGATATGATCATAACATGGTAAGTTACTTTCTAAAGCAGCACATAATCCGTATTATTATCCAAGACAATATTCCTTTCTTGCCTTTCCTCTTGACTCTAGCAACAACAAATGGCATGGAATTCTGCTCTTGTTTCGTTAGTGGTAAATGTCTCCTGGTCCCAGGAAGATGGGACCAATTTCTGGCACCTGAGGATTTTTTTGGTTTGACCTTCATCTCTGAAAAGGTCAGACTGAACCTCTCTGAGAGTACTGATGGCTGCTTTGCTCTCTACATCATCCTTTGTTTCTTTTATCTATTTTCTGTACAGTACACAAAGGGAACACAGTGTACCAGCCCCTGGTACTCACTGTTCTGTTTCCCTTAGATGACTTGCATATGTGCTCTTGAAAAATTATTCTAAAAACTAAGGGGGGAGGGGAGTGGAAAGAAAAAATATCCCTTGAGTGTTTGGCAAAATTGCTTGGAATCTCCTCTGACATCTTATTGTGTTCTCTCTGTCCTCCCCTTACACAAATCAGCCAGAGGCTACGACATCAGCCATGGGGTCTGCTGGTTTACTACTGCCAGGAGCAGAGGAGCACTGGAAGATGTGGGGATGGAGGGGTAAGAGGGAGGGAATCACTGTCTGTCCTAGCAGGGAGCAGGCAGCCAGGTGATGGGCAGCATCCCCTTTTCTCCAGCCAGCTCTGGATCAGCTTTAAGGGTAACGCTCTTTCTCAGCCATCTCTCTGCAACTGAGTCTTTTTCAAGCCAGCCTACCTAGAAATCCCATTTCTCATTTTATTTTGCTTCAGAGACCTCCTCAGAACACTGAGATCATTCCTGAGCAGGAGCCATGGCAATGATGTTAGCACTCATCTTTGTAGCATCCCTCACCTTGATGTGGACCCTTCGCATGGACCATCTTCTCCAACAAGGCACAGCAGCAATGCAAACATGTGAATAAGGACCAGTGGAGTTCTTCTGGCAGAAAGGATGCAAACCCCAGCTTTCCCGGCAATACAGGTGGGAAACAAGGTTTCTAGCCACTAAAGCAGGGAGTTGGTGGGACCGTTTACCAGTCCTTTTGTACTGGGAATGAACAGCCAAACTATGCTAGGGTAAAGACTGATTAATTCACAAACAGGATGATGTGAGGCAGCTGACAGAGCTAAAATGCAGATTTAATGACCCCAAGCCCCTTCCAGGTCTCTGCTCCCAGACAGCGATTCTCAGCAGGCCCTGAACCGTTTTCTTTTTATCCAAGATACGAACATTTCCCTTTCAAGACGTCCTGAACTTCCCAGTCCTGGGGAGGTCTAGGCTCAATAATGCCCAGTGCCTGCAACTCTGAAGGATATTGAGGTTTAATCCTCAAACAGTAGCTTTACCTTTCTGTGCTCCGGTTTCCACCTCTATTAAACAGAACAGAAACCAAGCAGTGTGGCTGTGATAAGGCTTAATTAATCCCTGTACCCTGAAAATATATGAAAAATATCATCACTTAAGCCAAGGAAGTAGCATTCCAGCCTGAATTTGCCTGATGGTCAGGGCCAGGCTCGTGATGCAACTCTCCAGCCTTCAGGCAAAAGACCAAATCGGCTGGTCTGTAGTATCCAGGGGAAGGCTGAAATAAAGACAAAGTTTTGGACCCCCTTGAACTAACTTTAGACTTGGAGACTCTGTAACCTAAGCTGAAGCGTTTTGGTGGATCAGCCAGTACTGGAAATGAGCTCAGATGCGTACAACAAACATACATTCCTCTTGCAAGAGCCTGTGCAGAGTGTCCAGTTCATCTTTTTCCAGAACTGGTCTCTGATCACTCATGGTTCCTCCACTAATGGTTTTTCTTAGTGGGATTCTGCCCTCATCCTCCAGAGATTAGTGGTTCAAAGCCTGGCTCGGCTATAAATAACAAAGACATTTGCAGAGCAAATAATCTTATTAAAAATGGGGATTTTTTTTATCCCTCCAACCACAACAAAACTCTTACCGTTGAAGAGCAACAAGACTTGGCTGTGAACTGGGAAGTTCAAAAAGGGCCACTTGCAGAGCCGACAGACATACACCCTCCCTCTTCTCAGCAAGATCACCCCAAAGGAAAGGAATGGCTTCTCCATTAAAAGTTGCAGGTTTCCTCTCTTCCCACTCCTGTTCAGGATTGCTCTATTTGTTGGCTTTGCTGGATCTTTAGGGAATCATCTTCAGCATTATATTTATTAGACAGAATAAAACTGCATGGCAGAGAACTTCATCATCTTTCTCTTCAATTTTGTTACGGTATTTTCTTACCACTCTTGGAGCCCTTGCTCTACCATGTTATTTCTTCCAGTATTCAGAATATTTTTGTGCTCCTGTCTTCTCCTTTTGTGGGCAATTTCAGACATACTGCAATTCTAGCCATCTTTCTGCTGCTGGTGGAAGAATAGGTTTGTTGCAGTGAGTTTGGATGAGTGCAACTGTGGGAACTGTAACAGGGGCAGGAGGGGGACTCTGTTTGAGGGAAAGATGTAGTAAGAATCCTCTTCCACAACTTCTTACTCCACAGCAGCCCCTGTGGGGTACCCAGAGGAGAACAGGGTGTGTTCATCAGTCTGGGAACGAAAACGAATCCCAGGATCTGTCTGTGCCCAGCAGCCTTGGGAAAGAGTCCCCTTTCGGTTAACTGTGCCTGAACTGTGTGGCTTTTTCCGTACAGTGGAAAACCAGGCTTGGACAATGTCATAGGGAGAAAAAACAAAATGAAATATATATATATGGTTACTTGGCCTAAACAACTTCTGCACAACTGAGAGAAAATGCAATGAGAGACGTAGCTACTGGGGGACTGGCCCTCTAAAGTGCCAATGCACACACCAACTTCCAAGTCCTGAGCACACATTGCCATGACAGGAGTAACAAGGTTGACAATAAGCAACCTAATGATCCATTAGTCCCTCCTTATAATTCTCTATTATAAAGGCCCAAATGGAAACTGCAGACGACTCAGTTCTCCAAAAGCAGGAGTGCCACCACAAGAGGACAGGAGAAATGGCATCTCCAGCCTCCCGGGGTTGGTCTGCGCCCATTTGCCTCTGCTCCTCTCGCCCAAGCCATGGAGCAACCCTCTTGAAACAGGCCTGTCAGAGGCTTCCTCCAAGGGCACATCTGTCTAGAAAAGACACTTTGGCAATATATCCAAATCTGTCATGCTCAGTACAACCTATTCTAGAAAGAGAGACTAACATATAAACTAATGCACTCAACCCAGTGAAAACTGTGGCAAAACATAATTGGTGTGCAATGAGGGCACGGAGATTGAGTCAACTAAGGTCAGTGCAAGACCCTGATTTCTTAGAATCACAGAATCGTTTAGGTTGGAAAAGCCCTTTAAGGTCATCAAGCCCAACCGTTCCCCTAACCCTGCCATCCCACCACTAAACCATGTCCCTAAGCACCTTGTCTGCCCGGCTTTTAAATACCTGGAGGTACCTCCTTCTTGAACCCTACAGGACAGCCAACCTTTTACCATCCACACTGCATGTGCCTACTTAACACTCCACGCCGATGCAGCTTCACCAGTCATCATAAAACAGGGATTGTCCGGGTAGGCCACGACTTGGCTTTTTAAACTCAAGTGTTGTCAAGCCCAGGTGTGTTTGACTTGGTGTCAGGAGGCCACGTCCTACCCCCTCCTGCTGGTAACAGGGAGGTTGACCCTAGCTAGGTACAAACTGGTCAGGGAAATAAGTCCCTGGGGACTTCTGATACAAAAAAAAAATTGCAGCTATTCACAAAACAGATCAGCCAAAGCACCATTTGTCTGTCTGTTTATGCCACTGGATCTGTCCTTCAGCGAGTATAAATCTGCCCAGCGCTACTGCCTTTTTGTAGTCTTTGCCAGCACACACCAGCTGATGACTTGATGCTCGCATCAATAATTGTTAGCACGAGAAAGGCCCCGCAAAATAAACAGTGCTGTAGAAAACCCCACACAACCAGTACATCAACACTGATAATATTTCACACACAGTGGATGGCAAGGAGAGGCTGTTTACAAACTCACAGCAAGAGCGGTGGGGAAAAGAGCAGCCAAACAGGCTGCAAAGCCCTTATTGCTGAATTCCTCCTGCAGTCAGCAACAGGTACTGAGCAGCGCCTGCTTCGAGAGCTGCAGAGGACGCCAGATTAGAAATCAAATTGTAAAAATACCCTGCATCGGTGCTCACATTTCTGTGCTGGTGCAATGTTGCTGACTGGTTCTCTTTGGCTCTAAATATGATGCTGTCAGTACTGAGAAAGTTTCTTAATCAGCACTGAAGAGTGGCTGCCAGGACAGTAGAAGTGGCTGTCTATCAGTCCTGCTTCTGCAGAAAGAGAGACTGTTTAATGTGGGGGGCTGTTTGACCTTTCCATTTTTCAAATGTGTATCTTTTCGCCCAAACTGTGTCATTCTTTGTAAGCATTTTGTTGTTCAAAACAAACCTTATACTGTGAACTTTTTTTTTTTTCTTTGCTTAGCGTGTTGCCATTCAGCAGCCTCATATTAACAAGTCAGGAGCCAGCATGTAAGATCCATTTCAAAATAATATGCAAGTGCGGGCACCTGACTTCTAAGGAACAACCAGCTCTGCAGAAACGGGCAATATCTTAGACGAATCGAGCAAAGAGGTGTGGGGTGCTCCGCCCGCAGAAGCAACCCTACAATAACAAGCAAGTGTGCTCCGGCTTACGCATGTAAATAATCCTCCGGCAGTAAACAAGTGCACGCAGGCAGGTAGTGCTGAGAAATACCACCACACCAAACCAACCGGCGATGCCTACTCCTCAGTAACAGACCAGGCAAAACTATGACAGTCATGCAGAGAAACGGGTGTTGAGATATCCAAGGATGAGAAACTTTTTAAATCATGACAGACATGCTTAAAATGCCTTAAAGCACCCTGAGAGCGCTGGGGCAATTGTGAGAAACGGGGACGGCTAACAAACAGGCAGCTTATGTATTCTGTATGTTGCTGTGCTCTGCACTCAAACGTATCTTTCATGGCATTCCTGATGAGAAGCCAACACAAATGCCACGCTGATTAATCAGGAAACTACCCAGCAACAACACGAAAAGTTTGCACAACGCCAGCAAGCACACAACCTACTCTGAAAGGTATCTGGGTGAGGAAAGGTGCTCCTTTCATCAGTATAGAAAAACCCCTAAGGCTCAACGCTTGTGCAGATAATGAAGCCAAACTTGTTTACACACCAGTGATCATTACATGCAGTGATTAGAGGAGATCTCAGGTTAATTTTCATCTCCGCTAGCTAACAGACTGATGACCTGCTGCCCCACCTAACCTCTCCAGAGTGACAAGTCAGGTGCTTTCACAAGCCGCCGAGGCTGTCTTGTTCCCGGGGAAAACAAAGACTTTCTCAACATATATGATTAAAAAGGTCAATGAACGCCATGCACACAAACTGGTGTAATAGGACCAGCTGAGCTAAAGCAAAAATTCCTTTTGCTGGAAGTAAATAGCACACTGTTATCTCCCCAGGGGCCAGGCAATAACAGGAGGCATGTTCCCATTCACTCTGCCAGGCTGTGATATGCTAGTGCTCTGCCTATAAATACAACAGCTTTTTGGGGCCTTTTAAATTTTTTTTTTTAACAAGGCTGTGACAACTTCATCTCATCTGGGTACAACAAACATGCCTGAGTTGTGGCTACACAGCAGGGCTTTCTGTTGTGTGTGTGCGTGGTGGTGTTTTTCCCAGCACAGGACCATATGTTACCTACTGCATGGCGCGGCTGCGTTTCTATGAGGGCGTTAGGAGAAAATCAGGGCAGCTCCGTGTATCTGCTGCACAGGGACAGAGAGCTTGGGGACGTGCACATCCAGCAGCACCTGACCTGGAGACAGTGGGCTTTGGACTGTGCTACAGCACAGGGAGCTCCAATGAGAAAGAAGTTACGAAGGCACTGGTAGGGGTCCAGAGGAAAGTTCCTTTTACAGTGTGAAATAATAAATGAGACCACGACAAAAAGGCAACACTGGGCTCGGGATTCTGTCTTGGTACTATGCCAGCTAACCATGCTTTGTGCATTTAAAACTGACCTGATCATTAATTTGTTACAGACTTGTGCAATGTGAACAAGGCCAAGTATCTTGGATAAAGATGTTTTCTCTTGCAAGCCAACTGGAAATGCTTAGCGTTTACTATTCACGGAGAAATCTGCTGGTCATATCTGTGACACGGCATTCCTCGCTGCACGGCCCACTCATGACACCTCCCAGATAATTAGACTGTAAGAACAACTTTGCTGCATCAAACCAAAGGTCTGCCTCATCCACTGTGCTCTATCTCTAGCAAGGGACAACGGTAGATGCTGAAGGAGGAATATACGAAGCAGCTCTTATATTTGATGATCCTTTCCCTGCTGTATCCCCTAAAAAACCAACACCAAGCAATGTGGGCTTTCCTCAGTCAGGTTGCATCTGGACTGTTGCATCTGCATTGTGTACAGCTCTGTTTTCCAGGCATTTATCTAATGTTTTTTTGAACTCATTTGGATCTAATTCTCTCAGGGAGACAAAAGGTAAAGTTATGGTAACTGGAGCTATTTATGTTACAAAGGAGACATGTAAGAAGGGGGTTAAAGCTAATGAATGGCTTTGGGAATGGACGGGACCTTTCTCAGAATAGAACAATAGAGTGCTTTTATGAAACTGGGAGACAGAAAACACAAAACTATTAAAAAAGAAAGAAGGCTCTTTTGTATTATTTGGCATTAGCCTTCAGAACTCATCGCCACAAGATAGTACCCTGTGCTGGCTGCAGAGAGCCTCTCTAGTCTTTTAGGTGATAGCTACTTGAGGTGACTCCTACACAGCTTATTGAATCAAGCAGGCCACAACTTCAGCCAGTTTTTAGTTTGATGATTGAAATTGCATTTCAACTCATTGCTACTAATCAGGCTCAGAAAGAGGGAAACTGCTGGCAGGGGCCTCCCTTGGTGAAGTTAACAGGCAGGGGTGACATCACACGTGAACGCTGACCATCTAGCTACGCTCATGAACGTTGCTCCTTGCTGGACTTCACTTTCCAGGACAGAAAAGGGAGTAATGTATCCCTTACCTGGGTTGCTGCTGGCTGACCGATGACCACCCATCCTGGACACTGCTGGTCACTGTGATGTGAGACGGAGACGTTGGAAGCCCACTGATCGAGGAAGCCTTTGGGAGTGTAAACGCCACAGTCTTTGATGCTGGTCATTTGCTCAAATTCCTCACATACTCCATCACCATCGTGGAAATAGCACCTGCTGGGTTCATCTGCCAGGAGAAAGCCAAGAAGAGAAATCACAAAGGCCTAGCTAAGCATGGCTGCAATCTAGTTGCTAGGACCTGGTAACATCAGCGGTTGTGTATCTGCTGGACCAGGTCACTGGGAAGTGAAAGCGTTGGTCACTTCTAGGCAATAGCAAGGTGATTTTAAAAAGGCCAAGCAACAATAGTCAATTTGTGCATTGGGCAATCCCCCCAAGATATTTCCTCATTTAAGGGTTTTTTCTGCTTATTTTCATCTATCTCCATTTAAAAAGATGGAGACAGAGAAAACAGAGATAGAGCACACACAGGGAGACAATGTGGGTGTTGGCATAAACACCAACTTGGATGGAAAACCGTTAACAGAGGGTCTGGTCTAAAATGTTTCCCTTTTTGTTTTTAAAGAGATATCTGCAAAACAACAACAGCAGCAGCAACTGGGAGTTTAGGGATGGCGAAAACTGCGAAGTTCACAGCTGTAGTGACCAAAGGGCCAAAGAGACCTGTTTATCCGAAGAGTGGATACAGTATACGGAGTGTGAGGCTACGCTCGCCACATACACACACGGCTTCAACCAACATGACTCAGATTTGACCTGAAAGGATCAAAAGCAGCAGGAGACTTTATTATCCTTGTCCATTTATTCTGTGGCTTCTCTAATGAGACTGCCAACAAAGATGCCAAATTTTTGAGGTTGTTTCTGTAACACTGGCCCATTAAAAACGGAACTGAGATCCATCTACTCTTTTCAAACAGACTGCATAGCAATAATGACTTTCAGTCATTAGAGTACTCTGTGAAATGGAAACCTTTGACCTGTTGGTATCCTATTTTGTATTGTATTATCATTGCCAGTCCCCAGAGGTATCCAGTTCTGACAGCCTGTTGTATTTTTGTCTGGCAAATAAGCCTGCTGAAAAAGCGGTAGGAAATTAGCCAGAGCTGCTAGCTGGACTGATGGAAATGATCCCTAAGGAGAGTCCTGTCGGTAGCATTGGACTATCTTGAGCTAGGTGTCAGAAAATCCAACGGCTGCTCAATTTTGAGCTACTTCCAAACTACTAAATCCCCTGTTTATTTTTCCTCCTAGTTTACACAGTGAAATACCATCATGAGCCAGAAAAAAAAAATCAGTTTATTGCAATTCAATTATTTAATGACTTTCACTCCTTTTCCCCTCCCTTCCTCCCAATCCCCCGTGAAAAATTCCAGGTCCTTAAGAGAGTGTGAGTTTGAAAGCATGGAGAAGTCTATCACGGAAGAATGTCATTATGGTTTCATTTCATCATGACCTCTGCAGCCAACTTGTGTACGTGGATAAGTGTGGGGAACTGTGTATTTGCTGGGCCAGTACTCCGAGCTGGCGAAAAGGACCCAGCACGGATCTGGAAGCCGTTCAGCTGTATGAGTGCAGCCCTGCGTCTGAGTGAATATTCCCAGGGTGGCCAAACTTCTTGACCCTACATGTCACATCTTAAAATCTTCATATGGCTGGAAGCCACCAAACATATACCACACACCTTGAAGAGCTGGGAGGAGGAGCGCGGAGCACTGCACAGACAAAAGATGACAATGGCTCCCCGGGGCGTCCCATTACTGCACGGTGGGAGGGGGCTAGGGTGGATGTGCAGATGGGCCCTAAGGCAACCAGCAGTGCTGGTCCCAGTGGCCCAGCTGCCTTACCTCCTCCCAGGGCCGGATTGCCCAACAGCCCTGATGCCAGCCTCATCTGATATCGACCCAGCTGGCAACATGTGCTTGAACTGAACCACATGTGCCCCAAGAGCCCCTGTTTGGACATCCCTGTAACATACCTTGTTTCTCTGCAGGGCTTATTAATGCTGGCACAGTGCTACAGCAGTGTGGCTCAGGCATCCCCCGGCACGCTCGGTGTCCGGCCAGCTCAAGGAAGGGGCAGAACGAGCATGTAACTGTGACAGCCATGGAGACAAACTCTTGGTTCCCCCACCTTATCCTTCTGCATCCCTTGCTCTGCTCCTCTCTCTGCAGAGATGCATCAAAGCGTATGCCAGGTCTCTGCCAGTAGGATGAAGCTTAGTGGCTCACCCGCCTCGGAGCACTATGCCCCAGTTTGAGTGAGAGTCTCAGCAGAAATCTCTGAGAAATATTCAGCTCTGGAAAGACTGTGGTCAGCAATCAAAAATCCTCAAAACCAAATCCCAAACACATGAAAAAAATGTATTTTTTGGAAAAAGAGTTTCTTTGTCATTTTATTAAAAGGGGTTTATGTCTGTGAAAAGGAAAAACAAAAGAAAGGAAAATACCTACCATAATGAAAAGATCCAACCTTCAGCCTATAAACATATGCTGTCAGATAGACACTTACAGTGAAACACCGGCGCCCAAGTGCATCCTGCTGCACACCCACACTGACAGAAACACTGACACCCAAACACACGGACGCTCTCTTTACACATCCCCGGTGCAGCCACCCCTCTGATGCAAACACAAACTCAGAAACTCACAGCCTAATTTTAGACGTTTGCCTTCAGACAGTGTTTCCCTGGCCTTCCTGAAGCACTGACTTATTTTCACGGCAGGCACTGAAGTAAGCACAACATTTATATGGCAACATACTCCTGCACTGGCTCCGAATGTTCCCTCCTAATGCGATGATAAACGTAATGGGCTTCTGATAAGATCATGTGTTTGGGATAAATGAATACTCAAGACCTACGCCAATCCAATGACTTAATTCATACTCACATGGATGGGAAGGCAGCCTTTGAATAGCTGTGATCCAGGCCAGTGTGTGATCCTAACAGAGGCTAATTTGTTCCTGATTATGCTTAAGACCCCAATAAATCTGTCTGCTCGGAGTCTGCAAAACCCGAGGGAGGAACCGAATGGAGAGACTGAGATGTCTGAATTAAATGGAGACTGCCTAAGCGATTAACAAAGTCTTACTGAACTGCACTGTCATGAGCCCTTCCACCGTGCCAGTCCTGGAGAAGTCGCGGCACCCTGCCCTCCATCGCAGCGCGGGTTCGCTGCCTGGATGACACCTCGCACAAAGGCTGAGGGATTAGGCACCCGCTTGCTTTTGTGTGCTTTGAAAAATGATGGGGGAAAGTGGCTTTACAACCCTAGTTTTCTTTTAAGGGAGATCTGTAAGTCCTGCTACTGACAGGCCATCCCGAAGCGTGCAATGCCATGCTTTGAGGGGAGCGTTGGTGAGAAGAGAGGAAGACCCTTCCTGCCCATCAGCTTCCTACTTCTGAGTGATGGCAAAATCTTTAAATCCTTCCCAGACACTGGCGAGGGGACCGACGAGGGCATCAACCTATGACATCTAAGCGCTGTATGTCACTGGGTGGGCTGCCAAAAAGAAGCAGAGGCTCCTCCTTTGAGCACCAGCTCTGCCTCCTGATTCTTACTGTGGTCTTGGATGCTTGGTAGATTACACTTTGGGCTTTACATTTTCATGAGCAAAGTGAAGAACGACCAGATTGTTTCTTCCTACGATTGTCCTCACAAAATAAAAACTAACAGGCTTCTTCCCTTTCCACAATGGTGTGAAGACAGCTCAGTTAAATCCGTAGAGTCCTACAGGCTCAAAGCTGGGGAGGACAGTGTCAGGAGCGGTGGATTCCTAGGAAGTAGTAGCTAACATCTTTATTTCCATAAAGGTGCAAAATGCCTTTTCCATTCACTTCTCCACTATTGTGACATGAAATGCATCCAGGGCCTCGGTAATATGAGCTAATTTCTGTCTCCACAGAGGTCTATAGGCTCCCCAGACCTGGTGAAGGTCACAGTGATGTATTGGTCACATATGGCCTGCATCATGGACTACGTTCATCAACACTGTAGACTTCTCACGTCAAAGTTGAATCTGATTTGAAGGAGTTATGGCGGAAGGGAACATGAAGGAAATCTGATTTGTCCTCAAGGAAAAAGGACTTAAAAAAATTAAAAAGCAGTTGTCTGGAAATCCAGCTTAAATCTCTAAGAGTAAAATGTCTGCAGGCATAGCACCTGGCAGCAGGAGACAGTGTCTCTGGGGGATCGACAACAGATGCTGGAGGATCCTGAGCTGAACTCATGAACATTTATTCATTCAGGCAGCCCAAGCTCCTTTTCTGTGACAAATTTCTTACTGAAGGCACAAAAATGTTGGGGACAAACCAAAATCCCTCTCTTGCCCTTGCTTTGGGAAAAGGCAGTCTCCAGTTCAGCAAAGATTTCCGTGGCATCTGGGAATCCCTGAGCACTCTGTGGCAGCCGTTAACCCGGAGGAGGGGAATTTGTTGGGGAAACAGACTGGCATGACCTGGCCTGCTTACTGTCGCAGTTAGGCTTCAAGATCCAGAACGATCTTGGTGCTCTTTTGTGTTGCACCAGATAATGATGCAAACTCCATTTATCCCTTGCTTCTTAAGCTGTCCAAGCACAGTTGCAAAAGGCAGCCTCTCGCATTGAAATACAACTCCCTCCTCTGAGGTTCGGAAATGAAAGGATGCACAAGGTAAGGCTAAGGATCTCAAGAGCACCTGGGAAGCCCGTCGGGCCAGGTAACTCCCCATCGCAGTCACCTGTGCAAAGCGAGGCTAGAAAATCCCCAGAAAAATGAATGAAGTCTGGTAGAGATCAGGAAGCAGACATGCAGGATATACACTTATCTATGATAGGCAGCCTTCCATCTCACTAAAAAAAAAATTAAAAAATAATAAAAAAAAAAAGATCCGATTCACAGCACAGGGCACTCCTCCAAGGAGGCTTTTAATGTCCGAGCGGCACGGTCAAAGTGCTGGGGACAGACACTCAGGGCAGCTTCCTGTTTTCAGCTAGAACTCAGTGATTGGCATCAGCATAGTCTTCTTTTGTGCAATAACTAGTAGGTTTTTTTAAAAGGCCAGACAAAAAAAAAAGGAGTATTTTTAAGCTCAGCTGTTTACTTAGGGATGTTTCCAACTATAACAAGCCTCATGCCGCATAACTGTTTGTCCGAGAAAAAAAATAAAAGAAAAAAAGGGGGGACAAAAATGCAGAAGCATTGTCTCAGAGTAACAAATTCTTGGAACAGAGCGAGCTTTGCGTGTTAACCCCTGAAAGGTCTGTCCAGAGGCGCGCAGGCCTTTTTGGACACAGTGAGGGCCAAATCACAGGCTCACCTAAGTCAGCAACTTCTGCAGAAGCCTGATTTTACCACCGCATCACTTAATAGGCATCTCCAGCACTGGTGTTTATGTTCACAGATGAGAAGAAACATATCCAGAGGTTTCTATCACAAAAGGAGAAATAATTCCACGGCAGATCACGTGAACCCGGCGGCTGAGCAATTGCAGAACCTGCTCCATTTATTTCTATGGGAGTTTCACCTTTGGCTTCAGTGGGAAGAGAGTGAATAACATGGCCTGCTTCCAGGGTATCTGCTAATCTCTTCTTTAATATTGAAGAAGCCAGAGACAGAGACAGAGATATTTCCTGCTACAGTAAAATACTCGAGAGTTATTTTCCTTCCTGGATATTCTGATTTGAAAAGAGGAAAACCATTACACAGAGCTTGGGCAGACCTTCCCGAATAAAGTTGCATATCAATAAATGGTGACGTTTTCCTTCAATGAAATAAAACAGACACCTTGGAACTGAAGGCAGCACAGGTGTTGCAATCTACTGTGGAACATCCAGGGGCCTCGCAGGAGGCTTTTTTCCGTACAAGATGACAATCGTGTCTGAGCATCTCCTGAACCAAGCAGGCGGGCATAATGCATTTGCGGAGCGCAGCTCCCCGGTAATTCAGCCACTTCATGGAAATGCATTCCTGGGGTTGTTCTTTGTCTGGCGTGACTCGGCTCATCGGTATGATATAGCGGTTGGAGCACAATAATTATGCAATTGATCTGCGTGCTGCAGACAGATACAATTACAACTCCCTCGCAGAGCCCGGCATTGAAATTTGATATTTCACCTCCAAGAACACAAGCCTTTGTCACTTAAGCAAAAAGATATTTTCCATCGCTGGCAGTGGTAGTAACACCTTATCTGCTCTGCGGCTAGGCAACAGGAGCCAACGTGGCCTTCCCCCAACCCCGGGCAACCAGGCATGTTATAAAAGCACTACACCGTGCGTCCTCTTCCCACCTAATTTTGTTTCCTTCCCTGGGTGGTTGGATAAATCAGAAAAGCGGTGCTGAGAATATTTCATTATTTCCTCAGACTTGCACAGATTTATCAGCTAAACTTGGAGACTGTTCGACTGAAAGTCCTGAGGCTTCTGTCACACAACGCAGCAACCACTACAACCATGAGAAGGTTGGCCAGCGTGGCTCTTCTCGACACCAGGCCCGTGGGCTTGGCAGGCTGGGAAGGAGCCCAAGAGAAAAAACCCAGTGGTGCCATTCACCATGGAAAACGAACTGCTTGTTTGTGCGTGTGGTTGGATGTGATTGCAAAGGAAGGTCTTGGGCTCGGCATCATCCTCTAGGTACAGCGAGTTGCTGTTGAGTCATGGAGGATGCTTGAAGGAGGGAAGCACGACCAGCCATGGAAGCCTCTCTGATCCACGGAGAGCAACGTGCAAGGGATGCAACAAGCAAAGGAGTAGTCCTTCTGTTGGGCTCTCATTGTAATTGCGTCCTGAAAACCAAGGCTGGATTGAGCTGGGCTGGAGTCCCTGGTCTAGAGAAATATGCAGGCAAATACCATGCCAGCCCACATTCTCCCCCACAAAAAAGCATCCGTCCTTTGTATTTTGCTGCCTGAGATGCCTGCTCTCTGCTCTGTGGCTCAGCTGGCCCTGCTAAGATTGCACTATTAATGATGACAGTCCGAAAATCACTTTAAGAGACTTCATGACGATACTGTGATTACTAACTTGCCAAATGAGTGCTTAGACATTTTAGAACATGTAGCCACACTCCCATGAGCTGCAGGAAACAGTCAGCTTCAAAGTATTTGCCTTAAGCTGAAGGATTCACACAAATATCATCCAAATAGCCCCAGTCAGTAAATTCATTGCCATTTGCTATGGAGTTCTGCTATAGAACCTCAGCTTCTTTACTGACAGCAATACTCTTTCCCAAGCTCCTTGGTCAATGCTTTAGTCTTATTGATGCCCTGTGAGATGCAGAGTTTCTCTTGCAAGGTGGCTCGGTTTCTCCCATGCTGTTGTTCTACTGAAAGCCCTCGGCAGGGTCAGCCAAGGCCTATTTAGCGTTCGTGAAAGAATGCAAAATCACCATTAGCTGCTGTGTGGGGCCGTGGTTTCGGCAGCCAAAGCTGTGTTCCTGTGCAGGGGTATGAGGAAGGGAGGGGGAGCGGATGGGAGTGAGGCTCCCTCTCAAAGCATGCCCACAATGAATATGGATGGTCATCCATCAATTTATTTTAAGCACATTACTCCTCTGTCAGAAAGGGAAAAAAAGGAAAAGGGAAGAAAGGAAAGAAAAGACATATAAAATTAGGTTTGTGTCATTCATTTAACACTGCAATTTCCCTAGAGGATTATGCACCAAACAGAGATAGCAAGCTCATGAATATTAATCATTTCCCTGAATGCAATGCAGCCCGCCAAACAATAAGATTAGGGGAAAGTGCTATGCTTAATTTATGGATAATGGGAGAGGTAAAAGGATAGAGCTCCCACAAAGGTAAGGCTCACAGCTGGAGGGAGAGGCCTCTGAGGAGGAGAAGGACAGATCCAGATTTGTAAGGTAGCAAAAAAACATTTGAGGCCAAGCAGGAGCAAAAGAAAAGGTGTTTAAGGATCATTGTCAAATTAAAATCATACTTCTCCCTGAACAACCACTGGTGACTAATGCTTCAAGCATGCCAGAAACTGGTGGTAAATTCAAGAGCTAGATGTATTTATTTTCTCTTTTCCTTTACTCTGTGCCTTTTTTTTCTTTTTCACACCCCTGAGGCCCCGATCCAGCAAACCACGGAGACATGTGTCTAACCTAAACATTTACCTTCTTCAGTGGGACCACTCGCATGTGGAAATTAGGGGAAGCGCTGCCCTGTTTTGCTGGAAAAAGGCTTTAGTGAAGAGTCCCTTATAGGCAAAGGAAATAAAGTGTAGCAATACCAACACCAATAAGATGCAACTGAAACCCCCATAAATTACCAGGCAAACTTAAGGGTAGATAGAAGTTCTGGAGCTACTTCCCAGCTGTGTTTCAATGTGTCTATCAGTCTTTACTCATCTCTTTTCATATTACTTTCTCTCCCCCTCCCTTCTTTTTTATTGATCTCTGCATCTTTTTTATTATATCCTTCTCTTTCTTCAGCACTGGCGAGCTAAATCAATGCATAATGCACAGCACACTCAACAAAAGGAATGCAAATGAAAGCGGCGCTCTTTTTCAACCTCCGCACATATATCTAGATGCATGTGTACAATGTTGGTGTGTGGGAGAGTGCATACCAAGGACAAGGTGCTCAGCTGCTTGTTAGACACCCATTTCTCAATGGGCCAGTGGGAATGGATCAAGTGCTAAAAAGCTCTGGGTTCCCACAACTGCAAATCATAACTCTTATGACTGGGGCCTGTTTCACACAGGACACGTCGGCCTGAACTTGGCTGAGATCCGCAGTAATCGCAAAAATCAGTTATCCCGGGAGTAATCACAAGCAAGGTGAAAGAAAAGCAGCCAAGAGGTAGGAGAGGGGCGCATCAGTCACAGCGGACATGACTTTGATTCGCTTGTCTCCTACAAGTGAAACTTTCCCCGTGGGACCAGATTCTGTGCAGAGGAGATAAAATATGCAAAATTCACTACGCAAAGGGGAAAAAAAGTAGAGATGATAAATTTCAGGATGGGGAAGGGTGAGCGTACCGCAGAACTTAAAAAAGAAGCACTGCCAGATGCTTAATTAATTAATTAATTAATCTCACTGTCGCTCTTCAGCATGTTGCAGGAAGAAAACACTATTAATCTTATCTGCTTTCTGTTGCTCGGCTTTGTGTTCAGGGAAGGCCAGGACAGCCTGACAGTAAGACCACACAGTTTTCTTCCCTGCCTCCCTCCTTCCTTCCCCCGCGCCCCTCCTCCCATGGCAGAGCACATTGATCCACAGTTATCTGATTAGAGAGGAAAGGAGGAGGGAAAACAAAACCGAGGAGAAAAAAAAAAAAAAAAAAAGTCTAATTTCATTACAGGCAGTAGCGCAAAGTGTCTTGAGAGCCTTGTGTCGTTTCTTGAAAGGGAAGTTGGACCAATTAAAAAAAACCCATAAACCTCATGATCCTAAAAGGCAAAGGGAGCAGGAGAGGCAGAGGGACACCTGCATGGAGATATCCAGAATGCAGGTGGACATGACCCTGAGCAACATGCTCCAACTTTGAAGCTGGATCTAACTTTGAAGTTGGACCTTCCTGGACCAGAGACATTCAGAGGCTGCTCTGAACTTAAATTACTCTGTGATTCATGGCTCTAAATCTAAAACTTGATATTTTTTCTGGGCTCTTGTGTTTCTCTTCTACCAAGTGAGGTGACTTGTGGTGGCCTCTCTTTGGAAGGAAGAAGCCCACTTGGGCTTTGCTATCAAACCTCCTGCTCTGGACCCCCCTGCCCCGATGACGCCCCTTCAGCCCTGCCTTTGCTAACACAATGTTTAATGATTATTTTCAGCCATGTGGGACCCAATCCTGCAGACAATTTGTGACAAGCATTGCATTCACTGTTGTGGTTAGATTTGCTGAAGTCTAAAGAATGCCTTGTGGTAGTTCAGAAACATGCCTGGAAGGAAGCATTTGCAAGATCAAACCCCGAGGCCCCCAATTCAGCAAAGCATCTGAACATGTGTTTGAGGCTCGCTGAATTCTTTGGTGAAGGGGAGTGATTCCCGGGGCTCTATAGAGCTACATAATACAACAAGAACATCACTGCAAAAATAACACTGTCTGAAATAATTACTTGTTGTCCTACAGGATTATAACATGTGTTAGCCTTGTAAACGTGGAAATAAATTACACTTACTTTTCTGGGCTCCTCAAACAGGGACCCAAGCATTCTGTATTTTCCAAAAATTTTGTATAAATGTGTTTCCCTGCCAGCCTCAAAGACGACTTTTGCTTGGCTAAAGTCAGAGCATCCAGTCTGATATTGTTATTCAGAATGCTGAATTTCTGCTCTTTTTAATTGTTATTTATTATGTAATACGCACAGCCACTCATTTCCCCAACATCCTTATGTTTTCAGGTGAGATTTTAATGCTTATTATGTTAAAACAGAATACAAATCAGCACTGCTCGCTTGTCTGAACGATCAGCAGCCGTTTCTCTCTAGCTCTTGATGGCCTAATTCAGGTGGCCCAGCATCCATGAAAGCCGACAGGACCTGTTGCACAGGTATTGCCTTCTCTGAACATTTCCTAGGGACTTGATGATGACTGTTTGCCCCAAAACAGGAGCTGGTCTAACCTTGCAGACCCTGCACGCACACTGAGGCCAGCACCACCGCAGTTGTCCAGTCATGCAGCAAAACGTTTTTAAAGTCTGGGTCCCTGAACCAGTTGATTTGATTCACCTGAGTGGCTCCCCATTTTCAGTATTTCACAAACAATTTGATTTCATTTGCTTTTGTAATCCAGGACCCGTGCAAAACCACCACCTTCCAAAGCCCATTGAAAACAAACAACTTTTTACTTCTGGAATTCCCCTTTCTTTTTCAACACAAGCAAATCTGAAAAATCACTTCCTCTGTCATGGTGTAGAAAAATCCATGTGTATGTTTTAGTTGCACCATTTTCTAATCATATTGCTGCCTGACAGATTTTTTCCATGCTCTTAACCAGCCCTGTTGCTGGTCCTGGAGATGTACACAGGCATAAAGCAGGCTCCTGCACCCACCTGGCAGAACATCGCCATGTGGCCCAAGGCTTGGGACACCCCACTCTCACTCCTGGCCGGGGATTTACTTAGAGCATGATGCAGCTCCTGCCCAGCCCACACAACCCAGTTTCCTTGAGAACCAGCGTAGACAGGGGAGGACCTGGGTCACGTCCTAACGTAACGCTGGGACATGGTCAAAGTACAGACCTGGCCCAAGGAGCTCAGACACAGGGGATATAGAGGCAACCATACAGCTCCAACCTGAAGCCTTGCTGGAACCAGCCTCACACTGTGCCTGACTTTTGGAGAACCCAAAATGTTTGCATCAGTGTTTATCTCACTTTCAAAATATTATGACTAATATATTTGGGTGCTTGAGGCTCTAATGCAGCAAGTTACTTAGAACACTTTCAAGACCACCAATAGTCACAATTAGCCTCGACCATAAATACTCTCAGATTTCAAAGGAACAATTTACATATGTAAATATGTAAATAAGCACATCACCAAATCAGGCCTCAAGTCCCACAGCGTGGGATGCTGAAGTAAAAACGTAGCCATTATGATGAGAGAAGCAGTCCCCTGCTCACCACCCAAGGGAAACATGGGGCCTGTGAGGTCCTCTCTATCTTGCGCCAGGCACAAGAGAGAATCATCCGTTTCCCAAAAAGAGCAAATTTCAGTCTTGGCAACATTACATTATCTGCTTAGGACTGATGCCCTGAGCTGAAGGCATGGGATCGCTAGATGGGACAGAGTATTTGCTTAGTCAGTCCAGATAAGGAATCTCATAAAATCTCTTGAGAAAAAGCTGACCCTTTATAAAAATTAACTTTGGTTTCAGAAGCTGTGCATCTTCCCCATCCTTCGAAGCCCAGACCTCACTGAGCCCTGTTTGGGAAATGCAATCCCACAGCGCAGGGCTGCCCCACAGAAGGCGCAGCGTATAAATTGGTCTCCATTTCCCTTCTCTGCCCCCAGCATTCCTAGAGAGTTTAATATGTAAAGCTCACAACCGCAGCCCTGCTATCCCCGATAGCTCGAGCATCTTCTGGCCATTGTGCTTACAGGTTTTGCTAATCAGAGCAAACCAGGCTTGCAAATGAAATCTGATTAAGTAGTTTTCACCTCTGAAAAAGGGGATTAGCTAGACCTTTGATCCTCAGATATTGATTTGCAACTCAAAGGAGGTGTGACCTCAGCTGGACTTGCTTCTGGTCTCAGCCCCTTCCCCTTTCACTCCTTATCCTGTTTACCAGAAAAAAATCAGTTCATGTCTTCTCACGTAGCCAGCTCTAAAGCCTATTGAAGCCAGTGGAAAACCACCCACTGACTTCAATGGGCTTTGGATCAGTCCCACAATGGCTGACTTAGCCTTAAGTCCTAGCCTGTTTCAAAGCCAGCAGAACCAATTTCCCATCAAAATGACCAGAAGCTGGGAAGATATGTTCGCCTTTCAAACCTACAAATTCCACCTTTTTTTCTCCCTTCCATGACAACTCTTCAGCTGGAAATGCTGAAAATACTGTTGATTTTTTTCCTTGCACTCTGCGTAGAGTTGTTGCCCACCATGAGTGGAAGGGCTTGGAGCCAGACTTACCGATGCAATTAAAGGATAACTCCTGCAGGCAGAATAGGGAGCAGCCATCACCGTTGATCTTATTCATATCATCGCACTCTTCCCCCAGGTCTCTGTAGGCAGGGCACACACATGCAAAAAGGAGTCAGATGGCAAATGGCATCATCCCAACGATTGCTGCAACCCCTCTGCAGAACCCCAAAGCCTTGAAATCCAGTGCAAGCGGCTTTATGTGCCGACACTTAAAATACCTCTCCCTTTCTTCTCCAGCCCTGACTTTCATCATTCCTGGTTCACAAGTTTGCCTGGCCACTTCTCTCCTGCAC
The DNA here is from genome assembly GCA_034008185.1 of Gorsachius magnificus. Classification (NCBI taxonomy): domain Eukaryota; kingdom Metazoa; phylum Chordata; class Aves; order Pelecaniformes; family Ardeidae; genus Gorsachius; species Gorsachius magnificus. Next base: position 9,290,286 of record CM067094.1, read on the forward strand.
ATGTGGATACCACTTGCTGTTCTCTGATGAGGATATGAGCAACTTCCTTCAGAGATGGTGTGGCTGCAACTCAGCAGGTGGCGAAAAAGAGAACAGCAATCTCTGAAAGTCTTTGTATTAAATCTGGAAGGGCCAGACTGTGACCCCAGCATGGGAATAACAAGGCAGAAAGCCTGATTCTGGGCTATTCCAGGTGACAGCACTCGAAGGAGAGCAGTCGACGGGGAGCAGGTGGTGTTGGGGATGGGGTCCTGCCTTGTGCCAGCCCGCACGGTTGCAGCAGCGTGCGGGGAGAAGAGTGCGAACCAGATGAGAAAGGGGCTGCCACAGCTGCAAATGGAGCCACAACCAACCAAGCTGTGACAGAGTCTGGTTCCTGCTCACTGCTGAGGCAGCTCAGCTATTGTTCGACGCTTGCTGCAAAGCCACAAGTGATGTTTGAGGAATGTGCAAACATAACAGTAGGAGAAAAGTTATGGAAAGCAAAATTAATCTGTCTTTCTTCACCTCTCTCTCCAAGACTGCCCTGGATTCATATGTCGTTGGATTGTTCTCTTTGATTTCCCTGCCTGTTGGGCCTCATCCTGCAAATACTTACTGCCAGGTACATCATCCGACAGAGTTGTACTATGTGATTGCTGATCAGCGTTATTTCAAGCAAATAATACTGGCTGGATTAAGCACTTGCTTGCTGTTACTTCCATAGTTTAAATAATTAAATTACCTAATGCCGGGAAGCTTTGAAGCAGGTGGCCTTAAGGGCCAACATAGTAAAAGAATAAACCCTAACATAGTTGTGAATGATTGTTTTACATTTTCAGTGGTCTGGGGATTGGCAGCCGGTGAGAGGGAGGAGCTGATTGAGAACATGCAGTTCCCAGCACTCTCCCGCAGAGGCCAAATCTATCACCTCCAAACGTATCTCGGCTCCGGTGGTCGGTCAAACAAGAGGTTGCACCAGGAACCTGGCCCAATACGTGGCAGGGGTTTTACCCTGTCCACCAGCTGCCAAACACATGGGACTTCACGTGTAAGGACAGCATCAAAGGCTGCGTGAATTTTTCCAGCACTTACTTCAGCTCCATATAGGAAATGTCATATACACGTATAAAGATACGGATACATGAACAAACAGCATAAACAGCATATAATGTACTTTCATATCGATCTTGCTGTCTGGACTCCATTATCTGTATCTCTGTCTGTATCTACTGGTGCCAGGATAGCCGGGCCTAAGTTCCAATTAAATGTCATCATCCTGGTAATCATCAAGCACATGAGTCATTATCTACAGATGAGAGCCAGCCTAAACTAAGGAGACATCAGAGGTCATCAATTCCTTTCTAGTCTCAGATTCTGGCTGAGTAGATGCACCCAGCTTTATCTGTTTGCTCTCTCCAGACTTACATTTGGATAATCCCGTCTCCACAGTATCCACTTCCAGAGATATACACAAGCGCAGGGGAAGGCTCGCTCTCCTCCGTCCCGGAAACAATGACGACCTGGTATGTGTATGTGGTCCTATCGCCCAGTTCCCTGCAAAACAAAAGGAAGTATTAAGTGATCAGTACAACAAAGTCAGTAGCAAAGGGCAGAGAAGGAGGTATGGAAATGAGGGTTGGCTGCCAAAAAAAGCAAGTTTTAGTTCAATCAGGTCCTCAGAATATTCCTGCCCTGGTTTACTGGGATTAATTTTTGGTTGGGCGTCTTTTTCTTGTGAGCACCACCAACACTACCTACGTCCAGGCTTGATTTATGCATGGGTCTGAAATAGGCTCAACTCTTGACTATTTGACAGCTAAACTATTTGCTGATGAAAATCACGCAGTGCGGTGTGTTGCTGCTTGCACCTCTACCCACCGTAGAGATGGCATTGCACTGACACCGTGGCAGCAGATCAGTCCTCACCACGTGCAGTGGGAGATGATACCAGCATCACCAATAGTCGATAGCACTGCAGCGTTTGAGAACCCAGCCCTGTGCTTCATTCTGTTCAGCCTCGGACACTTTTTGCTCCCGTCTCTCCGCGTCAGGGACACCATTACCTGCAAGTTTGTGGCACAGTTCATTTAAGGAACTTAAAATACCCCATAAACACTGATTCCTTCCTGAACAGCCCTGAGCTCAATCCAGCTGCAGCTGGAACCAGAGGGAATTTGCCTATTGATTGAAGACAGAATTGGACTGGGGATGTTTCAGTGACAGATAAAGAAGTTTGCACTTTAATACCCACTTTGCATAGGGGTATTAAAACAGCAGAATGAAGAAGAAGGTTTCTTCCTCTCCAGAAGAGCGCAAAAAATAGGATCCACGCCACAGCACTGGATCACAGTATTAGCATCAAAATATTCACAGGTACAATTAGCATACTGTTGCATATTTATGCAAAGCCATAATTACCTAAATCCTGTGCATCTGTAAATGAGGAATAATTTTTTTATATGCAGTACGGAAATAATATAAGCCTAATATAAATGTTTAGCTCCTTTACAATGTCTTTTACATTATCAGAACTCCAAACGTTCCACAAAGAAACTCATTACCATTATCCTCATTGTGCCGATTTGTAAAGCAAAATGATTTGCTCAAAGTCATCAGCCAGGCTAATTGCAGAGCCCATAAGGCAACCCAGCCCCTTCTGAACCCATGTCTGTCCTCTACTTACTACGCTCCTATTGCCCCTGTGGCTGACAGTAAGGTACATGCCTTTTTGTCACAGGAACTTGGTCAAAAAGCACTTATTAATGAGCTGTGTCCTACAAAGAGCTCTATCTACTACCTAGAGCACCAAAGCATTCGAAGTAGATATCAATGGACTGTAGTTACTGGAATCTTTGTGAAATAAGTATCTCCTTACAACATTCATTGAATTAACAAGCATGACTTAAACTCCAATATCACACATTATATTGTACAACAAAGCTGATTCTCATGGATACTGTGCCTGCAAAATAACTGTCACTGAAAGAATGACTCCGTGGCACGAAAACACAACACAACTGGCTTTCTCATCGCTTCTTCACATACCAGTGCCTAAGGGGTGGCTACAAGGAAGATGGAGATCTCTTTTTACAAGAAGTCCCATGGAGAGGAGAGGGGGGAATGGACACAAGTTGCTCTTGGGGATGTTCCAATTGGACATGAGTGGGAAATTTTTCCCCATGAGAACAGTCACCCATCAGAATAATCTCCCCAGGGGAGGGGCTGACTCCACCACATTGGACATTTTCAAGATGCAGCTGGACAGGGTGCTGGGCCGCCTTGATAGGCTGTGCTCTTACCTAGAAAGGTTGGACCAGATGATCCTTGAGGTCCCTTCCAGCCTAGGATTCTAGAATTCTATGATTCACCTGATTCCTGTTGGGAATAGTCTGTAGCTCTTATTAGTTAAATTTGAGGATTCGGGTAGCACAAACACTATCTTAATTCACCTACAGATTGGGGGGAATCTACCCAGATATTGGTATGAGTGTTTATTCAATCAATGTGAAAAATTCCAAACTTCACCCTTGGGACCTGTTTAAAACAAAAACCAAACAAACAAACCAACCAAAAAAAGGAAATAACTTAAATGGCCAAACACACACTGATCTATAATACTGAGAGTTTCCTCTAGATTTTACTCCCAGATAAATCCACGTAATAAGATGGGAAGTTTCTGATATATACTGATGAAATCAAAGCAGAGGCAAGCTTTGATTATTAAAGAGCAGCTATTTCTCAAGACCTTTCTTCAAGACCATTTGTTAAATATTTAAGATTAAAAAGTATACTCGCAGAAATGTAGATTTTGCCACTGGGATCTGCTAACCACAAAAAATGTTCAATTCTTAGAAAAGACCGTTAACAACTGAGCAGTTCAGGCAGCTATAACAGCTACAAAATAAATAAAGCCGTGCTGCTTTCTGATGCACTGAGATCACACGCGCAAGTGCAAAATAGTAGTTTTTAGGTTCTGATTTTTTCTGTGATTTCCACCAATCCCCATAGGTGATGGGCAGGCATGTGGCTAGCAGCAGAAAGTGTGCCTCTGCGAGCGTGTTTTCCTATGTGGGAGTGTTTGTGTATGCTTGTGTGTACATGTAAGCAAACGGAAAACAGGAAAGGTTCACATTTGTTTATGTACAGGGTGGGAATTTGGCAGAACATAATGGAAGAAGACATAGTACGAAATTAAGCACGGGAGAGAATATGGTGTTTATGAATTATTAGGTGATTGGAAATGAATGTCTATGTGGGTGAATAAGACAGAAAACTGGAAATGAAAGTTATTAGGTGGGAAGAACTCTGGCATATTTAACTGTACGGACTGTGAATGCAGAACTGCGTACGGGGAGGGGACCCTGTGGACATCAGAGAAGAGTGGCTGCTGGCTTTGTGGCAGTGGCTTTGCTCTGATCCTGTCACCTGCTACACGCCGGCCAGAGGCGATCTCCAACTGCAGCCTGCTGCTCAGAAATGGAACGCTCTTGGAGAAGTGGTATGTCCCGACAGGCAAATGATCCTTATAGTTTAGTGATAGGAAAAAAAAAAAAAAGGCCATTTCTTCTCCAAAAAAGGAGATGAGCAAAATACCTGACTCCTTACACATACATTTAGGTATTTGTATAGCCTGGCTTTCCTTACTTCTACACAGCTTGGGTACAAAATAGCCACTAACTGATTTATGCTCACAATACCCCATGAGCTATGAACATAATATCCTTGTCTCAGGTTAAAATACAGAGAGAAAGAAGACAAATGCCTAGAGATATATGGGCACTGTAAAGAAACATCAGGGCTGGGAGCCAGCTCTCCAATCCCACACTGCAGCCATGGGGCCAGTCCTCCCCATCCTCATCCCAGCTCCCTTTCAGACCGCCCAGTCGAGACCAGCCGAGAGCCTCACAACCTTTCCCATGCTGGGGACAGCAGAGAAGCCCAGGCTGTCACACCCAGGAGTGGCACCACCACACCAGCCATGCCCAGAGGAGATCAGAAATGGGAGCCCGCGTGCTCCAGGGGTGCCCTGCAGCATCACGCAGCCGGAGCTGGAGATGTGCCTGGACAGAGCACCAGAAAGCCACCTTAGAAACTCAAACACAAGCCATTGCGCTTTCAGTTCACCCTGGCCTGACGCAATCAGTGGCAAAAACCTGATTGAGCTGGACGTGGCATTTCATGTCTCAACAACTGGAACTTGAGATACTTATATCCTCCTGAACTGTTAAATATATCATATCGGCAGCAACTGAGAGGTTTAGCATTCTTTCACAGTACCCATATTTCGGAAAAATATAGCTGCTAAAGGGATGATATGTGCAATACTTCAGGCAGTAATCCAGTACCATAGAGAGGGCGGGAGGAAGGAATGCAGGAAGAAAGGGCGGGGGGGGGGGGGAACCCAAAAAAGAATTTATTCTCTCCTATATAGTTATGGGGCACCAAGGTCGATATTACAGACTGTATCTGGTGATGTCAGCAAAACAAGCTCTGCTCCAAGTGGTGAAAAAAGTGTGATTTTTGACCATTTATTTTCTCTCCCGCCCTCCCTCGGAGCGGATGGCACACCAGCAGTGATACTGCGCTCTTTCCACTCTGCTGTCAGGCAGGTCCAACGCACGCCGGCTTTGTACAGTGCTACTTAAGGAAGTGAGACAGAAGAACATCTTTAACATTAAGGATGTGAACAAACACTCTCTTAAATTTATATCTATGGTCTTTTAATGACCTTTTCGAGAACTGAGTAAGCCGCATTGATCGCTGCAGCTTCCGCCCGTAGGGAGGCAGTCTTATTAAAAAGCAATGACTCAAGCCCTCTGCTTAGAGGGGGAATTAGGACGTGCCATGTGAAATACCATGAGGGCAACTTTCCTGTCTGCTGTGGCAAGTGACAGATCCGGGGTCAGAAATATAAAACCCTCTAATTCTTTTCCTGTTTTTACTGGGGGGGCTGGGCAGTCGAGTTAATCTTGCTGTGTCCCCCAGGCAAGGGACCTCTGCTTTCAGTTTGGGTGTTCCTGTAAAACTTACGGGAAAAACTATACCTCTGGGAAGTAGTTTTCTACTCAGATGAAGGTGGGTTTGAAGGATCATTGAATTTATGGCAGCAACATGCATGCCTTTGAGTGCCAGCAGTCCTGCAAGGGCTGCCACTGTCCCAACTGCATCTGCTCTGTGCCCACTGTAGGGCTTCAGCACCTGGGGACACAGCACACACTCGAAGCACCAGAACATCCCACGCTTCTCTACCTACTACCATGGCACTACATTTTTTCTACTACAAATAACAGCAGGGAGGGTTTTTACACAGCAAAAGACTTGTTTCCAACAAAATTGAAAATGTCCTGAAGGCTGATCCTAGCTTCTGCCCTATGAAAACATAAATGGCCAGAAAGCAATGAAAGCAGACACTGTTCCTGTGATTTAAGGACAAAGCAACAAGGTCTTAGGCATCCACAATTAAATTATGGCTGTCAGAGGCAGCGCCATGTGAAACAGGCAAATTTTGCACCTCAAGGGTCCTCATGAAGGACCCATCCTTCTTTGTCCTTAAACAGCCACCAAACTCATGAGCCAAAAGACATTTCCTGGACAGCTCTCCACAGCCCAGAATGAGCCCCGGTCTGCCAGCAACGTCCCTGTTTCCCTCTAACACCATCGCCTTTGCTCTTCTTCCCTATCAAGGAAGCCTTGCTGAGCAAAACAGGAAATCTGCTGGCAGCAAATAGCAGCGACTGCACATCTTCACCTGTTACAATCCTGTGGATCAGCTGCTCAATGACCAAATACAAACACACATGGAAAAGCTCAAAGGTCTATGCCATCTCCAGTCCCATCCTCCACAGCCTGGAGTGTCCTGTTGGTACCCCACACGCTGCTCACAGCCACTGAAAATCCCAACATCATTTACAGAGGTCCTGAACTACCCCAAATATCCACTAACTCAGTGAAGAAGCACTGCAGTGCTCAGACATACTTAGGGCTTCCCAGTCCTGGGACTGAACCAGGGCTCGGTGTTTATAGATCGGAGGAGCTAACGCTGCTCTCTTCATTGCTGCTTAGAGAGCAGGTCATTAAACTGTGCTGGGTTTTACCTCTCGGCAATGCCACCAGGGTGTTTGCAGGCTCCCCCATCCTCAGGTGCTCCAAAAGCAATTGATAAAGAGTAACCCAGGGGATGAGGTTGCTTTGGGACAAACCAAATAGATTTGTTCCCCAACTCCCGTCCTTTTTCCTGCATTGGCATTGATTGTGGTTTGTTTTTTTTTTTTCTTCTTTTATCTCCTCTCTTGCACACACTCCCCCTCACCTTGCCTTTCCTTCTTTTAATAAAAATGGCATGAGAAGCATGGCAGAAGATAATGAAGAGAATTCCTGCCTGGCTCTGCAGTCAGGAGAGATGAGGGGCGGGATGCTGTAAACAAAAGAAGGACGTCAAAAATCCCGAGCTCTTGCGACGGGCTGTTTTTTCAGCTGCGGTCCAATCTCTTGCTGTTTGGATAAGACCAGCGACATGGCAGGTGCAAAGGCCTCAAAACAAGTCTCCTGCCTCTCTTCCAGACACCGAGCTGACTCAGAAGACATAAATGCCAAGGAAGCAGCCTCCCAGAGGCTCTTCTCTCTAACCGTGATGAGATAGGTCCCAACAGGGATGGTGGGTTTGCTTGGTGCCCTCCAGCTTTTTACGATTTGTTTGTTTACAGCAAATCAAAACGGGGTACTTGAAATATTAAATGAATGCTCATAGGCTGGATGGGAGAGTGGGGACGGGACAGTGGATTTCTGCTCCAAACCCAGCTTAAACTTGATTTGGGTATTTCTGAGGAAGAATGACAGAGCAGCCAATGACCCGAAGGGATAATCTCAGCGGAACACTTGGTGGGGTACGTTTTGTACCATCAGGTGTCTCTGCTCTCCAAAGCCCAGAGTCTCACCATTCAAAGCAGTGGCATCAAGACAATGCCCAAACTCAGCGTTTGCTCCTGACCGTATGAGAAGGGTATCTCCAGTAACACCTAAAAACCCACCTTACCCACTTACGTAATACCATGAGACCCCACGTATTTGAGACTGAAGTCAAAGGTTGAGGAATCCAATCTATTAGGAAAAGGAAAAACACCCTTTGCTCCGTGAAATACCTCTATGAACCAAAGTCACCACCACCTCTCATAATGACTGCGAAATCAAACCAGGCAATTAGCGTGCAACTCTGCTCTCGCTTACGCTGGTGTACATCTCAAGTAATACTAGAGACCTCAGCAAAATACTCCAGGTTTAAACCACTGCAACTCAGCTGCTCGTCTGTTCCTCTAAGTTGCAAATGTGGGCATTTGTGGCTCAGACCAGCTCCCTGCCTGCACAGGGTGCCCTGGCACAGAGCTACATGCCCGGCTGTAGCGCCTCTGCTCCGAAAGCCAGGTCCTGTTTAGGACCTTAAACACATTTGGTTTTACACAGACCGCTCTCTTCTGTCCTTCATGCAAGAACCATAAGTTTTTTTAAGTAGCAAACATATAGATATATATGCAACTGATTAACTCCAGAAGACTTTGATATAATCATCCAAGTATTTGCCTTGGTACAAATTTAAAACACAGTAGCACATCTAATAAAAAACAAAGTTTGCAGCCAAGGCCTTAAAGACATTTCTTGTTTTTTTCTTAAAAGAAAACAAAAATGTCAACAGATAATTTTCTACTTTCATGTTTAAACAACAACAACAATTAAGAATTTTTAAAGTGGATGATATAAAGGGAGGATCTAAATGAGATTGGGTTACAAATCCTGGGATAAAGTAAATCCTAGAGGCTCAGGGCCTCACATGGGTGTTTGCACTAGACAGGCAATTTCACGGCAGCACACAGGTTAAGTGTTGGAGCACCTGGTTGCTATTAGAAGCAGGGAAGGAGGGGGAAAATCTGTTGTGTTTGCTCCTTCACTGCTGCGATCAGCCCCTAAGCTGAGACGGGAGTGCTGCTCGACGCAAAGCTCAGAGGCGGCTGCCGCAGGAGGGAGGGATGTTATGTTTTGACTGAGGAAGGAAAGATCTAGGACATGACATGCAGAAAGCCCTATTTCCAACCGGTGGAAGCCCGCACTTCTCTATTGATTTCAAGGGAATGGTGCCAGTATCCACCACCTGAGGACAGTGCTCTGGTGTACCGGCATGGCAGGGAGAAAACAGTAACATGACCGGCAGGCAGGTTAGGACAGGTTAATTGCTTTAAAGGCCATCATCGTCACTGGCGAACCCTTGCCTGTTGCATTGCGCCTCTCGACGAGCACTGCCTGATTACTCACACGGTTAACGACATCCCGGTTGTGCCATGGCTTCTCTGTGCAGGACTGCCAGCGGCAGAACCCACGCGGGCTCCAGCGCTGGTTCAGACCACACTGCAGGAGAAGTGCCTGATGCACACCCTGCACAGCATTCGGGACCCTAATAACCACCCCTCAACTTTTGGATGTTGATTGTTTATTGCCGGAGCTGTGAGCACTTTGGCTGCCACCCTCAGCCGCGTGCCAGTTCGTCAGGTTCGGCCCTTCCCAGTTTAGGGTCATCAACTTGGCAGAATAATGTTCTTGAGCTTCCCTGAATCCAGAGCTGACCTCTAGGATTTCCTTTCAACAGGCCTGAGCCAAGACCTGATTTTCAGAACTTAATACCCTCCTGTTTCCGTGTAATCCCACCAAAATGGTAAACAGAGCCATAGGAGCAGACGCTCGCATCGCCTGATCCAAAGGCTGCTGAAGCCAGTGGAAGTTATTATGTGCATTTTCAGCAGAGCTTAGACTGGGCCCCAAGCGAACACAGATGTTTGCAGTTTTCTCTGGTTTCACCTCTACCATCTCTCCTCGCCGAAACTCTGCTTTGGAGGGTACGGGCACAGGGGCTGTGGTGCTCCCGAGGCGCTGCTCCTGGGGAGGTGGGAGGGAGCTTATACGTACATGCGTACACGCATGAGAGACGCGTGTGCTGTCACACACGCCGCACAGCAGAGCACGCAGAGACGGGCGAGGAGATGAGGTGACTATTCCAAAGGAACATTTTGTCATTTCCCTCCTTAGGGGCTCTGTGTTTTGCCTTAAGCCACTTCAGATTATGAGAAATCCTACTAGCTGGTCTCCAGTGGGATCTTTAATGGTTTAATAACTGAACATTACTGAACATATTTCCACTAGCCTCTTTCTAAAATCCCATCATGAGCTAATTTCCTCTATTGTCATTACATCTGCAACTGGTCTTACATTTCAGAAAAATCTGTACCACTGCGAATAAAAGATCTCGTTTACTGCACTGAGCTCTCAGGGCCAGTATTTTCAGGTGTGGCTGATAATTTGGGGTGCCCAATTCCAGGCACCCTCACTGGGATACCGTTTGCAGAAAAGAATGAGCTTTATTTCCACCTTGCCCCTCCTATCACAAAAAGCTCCAGGAAAATGCTGGAATTGGGGCATCAGCACGGAGATGCCCAATGTCGCTATACATTCAAGAAGATCCTGGCCAGAAGGATCAAGCTCAAGTTTGGGTGAAGCAATCGGACGATGGGTGCCTTGGGCCCGCAGTGTGCTCAGCACATTGCGTGCCAAGCAACGATACGCCTAAAAGGCTTCTGTCTTGTCTGCCGCTGCATCCAACGAGGTATTAAGGACAGCACAGGTATTTTAGTCTTACTGCAGCGTTCTTTTCAAATCCTTGCCTGTCTGAGGGTAGCTCCAAATTTAACAGAGACTTTGAATTTATTTCCTAGGAAAATATATTCAAATAAAATGCCCAGGAAATGATCAGGCCAATAGTTCAGTCGAAGTAGCTGAAAAAAGCTGTACTGGCTGACACCACTGATAAAAAGGTAGGTAACACATTTCTGCTGCTTCTGCGGTATTTGAGGCTCACTCCAAGTTTTACAAGAGAGTTATTTTTAAATTGTTGCATAACACATGTCTGTCCAATATTTCTTTCCTCAATCAAGCAAAGAAAATGCATTTGTTATTCCTGGGAGATTTCTGGTGCTTCTTATCTTATTTAGAGCCCAAAATAAAGATGCACACAAGAAGGCAAACATCAGAGAGAAATTATTATCCATGAGATAATGCACAGCCTAATTTACCACATATCTGAGGCTGTTTCACCTGCAATAAATTATTTTGCCCAGCAGGAAAAGTCCTGTTTGACCTTCAATTTTTCTTTTCCCCTGCAGCTGAAAACTCTGCTACTACTTCTAGGTCGCGAGTTCAAATTCCACCCTGGCTGGGAGTGATTAAATACATCAATTTCTAATCGTATCTATTTAGTTAATAATAGGACAGCCGTTACTGTTCACTTTTTCGGGGACACTTGCCTATGGCTAAGTTGTATTCTACAGGTCTGATCTCTCTACAGCCTCTGTGCCTCACCCAAGGGGCACCTCGGAGACATGACTCCAATGTCCCTTGGGGAGTCCCTGTCTGGAGCCGAGCTGACCCCAAAGCAAGGCAACGTTCCCCAAATGGGGCAGTCCCTCCATCCTGGCTCTTCCCATGCTCTCGAGTCATTTCTTTGAGAGAGGCAGCTGGGGCCCATTCAGAGCAAGCCCACCCTTTGAAGACAAACCCAGACTGAAAAATTCCTCTGGGCTGCCCTGTCTCAGGATCAGAAGCCCACAGAGATACAAACCCACCCTTACTACCTTGCTCTTGCATCATGGGCGGCCGAGCCAGAACAGGAGCTATGGATTTTGCCAAGCGCCAGCTATAGTTACAGCGTTACATAAGAAACCGCAACAGCGAAGAATCACAAATCTATCACTACAGCTGGCACCAAATGGCATCTTTGCACAGGCTTAGCAGAAAAGCTGCCAACTGAATGGGCACAGACCGTCAAATTGTTCCTTCTCTTCTCCAGGGCAGGGTTAAGGCAATTTGGCAGAGGGTGGTAAGGGAAAAAATTGCTCTATCTGTTCTGTGTGTGGGGTCAGGAAGCAGGTTTTATTCTTTCGCAAAGATAACCTGACACCTTTAATGAAGAAAGCAAGAAAGAAGGAAAGCCATCAGAATGTGGCTTCCAGCTGTCAAGTCACATCAGCCAAGTGGAGATGTATAATCCCTGAGAGCAGGCACTGCTAGCCTCTAACATTTAATTGTGAGCTCTTTGAAAGAAGGCACCTGGCATATTTCTTCTGTAAAACGCCCGGAACGCTACTGGCAGCTATAAATAATAACAACCACTACCTTGGTATTTTGCAGCACAACATATGTGAAGGAAGAGTAGATGGAAAAGAAGCACTCTTCCCCTTCCTGGCCTACTGAGCCCCTGGTGTAGAGCAGAGGAACACGCTCCGATCTGGCACAGGGAGCAGAACCAGTCATCCCTGCTGCCTCCCTGCCCAGTCCCAGCACCCCGCTGCCATCCAAGCCAGAGGTGAGGCCGCGCGGTTTGGGAAAGGAAAGAATTTCCCCAGGGGGACGTTGGTGGTGAAGATGCTGCTGGGTGGAGAACTCTCCTTCCTACCACCTCTGTTACGGTGAGATGAGCCTACTACCAGTTTCCCATTCTTGGAAGGGAAGGTGTGGGACAGGCAATCATGCCATATATTTCTGGTTTTTCATCATGGGAAATTTCCAGGTTCATTGAGCAGAAACAGGGCAATCAATACCGGCTGCATGAGGAAGGAGCCGACAATGCAGCCAAGGCTAGAGAGGGCCTCAGAGATGTGTGAGGATGGACGATGCTTGCTAGTGGATTGCCAGCACCTCCGCTGAGCTCTGGGACTGCTACGCTGTCCTACACCAGCTGAATAATAGAATCACAACTTTTCCAAAACTGACCACAGGCAGCTCCGATACACTCAAAACTCTTCACTGACATGTGGAGGCTTTTGGATGGTGACAGCACGGCCTGGGAAAGCAGGGTCAGAGAGGAACACCTGAAACATTTACACCTTAATGCAAAGACTCTGGATGAAGAATGAGGCAAGAACTAGCAGGGCTAGTACTGTATCTGAAACTGGAAATTATAGGGTTAAGAGAAACCTGGTGGGACAGAAGGGTGTTTGCTTCTTGGGAAAGCTCAAAATAGCTTTGTCCATGCAGCACTGGAAACTAATGATAGGGAAGCTCTTAGAAATGAGCAAGAAAGTGTGAATAAGAGGAAAACTGTTCCTGTTGAAGCTTGGAACAAGTGTTTTTACTGGAGATGACCTGTAAACTTTCATATGGATGCAGATAGGGATCTCTAGTATATTACCAGAGAGAAAAAATACGGAGAATTGTGTAATTATGGGGAAGAAACCTCCTAGATGCAGACGAGAGAACAAATGCTTTTAATAACACCAAGTCTCTGGTACTGCTAGGCATGACAGCAGGCATCAAGTACTCGGGGACTCAACAAGAGATGACGCTATTTTGCACTTAGTTCTTGCAGCTGTGAAAGGTTGGATCAAAAGAGAAATTCGAATGAAAATGGAAATTTGTCTTTCAGTTATCACTTTGAGGTTAACTAGTAAACATTTCCTGTAAATACAGACCTGAACCCCAGAAGTTCAAGTATCCACAGACAACACAGAATTGGTAAATAGGCTCAATCAATGCAGAGAAGGATGGAGTTATAATGTAGAAATGACTGTTTACAGGACTAGATGTCTCAAAATGGTGCATATATTGGTATAAGACAATATTATGCATGTAGGATCAAGAAATTCAGAATAAGCCAGGACCTCTTCATTGCAAGTGAGAGGGGAAGAAGCAGTTGGTTGTATTTATTCAATTGCAAGACAACTATGAACCATCAGTAGGATGTATCCACAAAAAAAATTGCATATGAGGTCTTTGCACGCATCAAGGCAAGGCATTTCCGGGGTAGCTGGGTAAGTATTCGTGCACAGGGACATCTGGAATACCATATACAGTTCTAAAGCCTGTTGAGAATCCAGATGTGTAGCATGCCGATATCACAAGGACAACCTAGCGGCTCTTGCAGATAAATCTCGGCATGTGAAGTGCTTTCTTAACATTTCAGTCCTATCTTAGATACTCCCCAGTATTTCCTGGCATATCAAGAGAGGTTTGGCATGGTAACTGTGGAGGAGGGGTGAGCAGAAGTTGGTGATAATATGGGCTTCAGCTTTTGGTGTCAGGGGAACATCCACCCAGCGATCTGTATCTTGTTTGGGTGGAAATATGGTGTTAATTATCTTCATGACAGATGGATCTGGCAATTCATTTCAGCTGCTTTAGATCATACATTCCTCTGGCTGGTAAACCTTCAGAAAATAGAGAAATAGATCTTCAAGATGAAGGAAGGAATGCCATAATAAGGACAGATGTTGCCATGAAATTTTAGTGTTGCATTCAGCAGGGACTTAGGTTTACATATCATCACTGTGATATTCATATTTTTCCAGTCCTCTGTTCAGCTGGGCCTGTGTTGTGTAAATACAGTCTTCCTCTTGAGTTCAGAGGCTAAAAGGTACACCAATAATTGGCTGTAATGAATTATTATTGCTCATTATGAATGGCCACTGCTGATTCTCCAGCCCCTCTGCTTGTTCATATTTGTAGGAACCTTGAGACCAAGAACTGTTTTCCCATCCCCTTCAACTACTCATCATCTGAGGGTTCTGATAAGTCACTTATCCTATGCCCTTCTAATTGGATACCAGTAACAAATGACAAATGCATCAATAATACAAATTTTGAAACAAACAATTGCTTTGGATAAAGTACGATGCTAAAGTACATGAAGTGCTAAGGACCCATGAACGATGCTGTGACAGCCCTCCAACCACCTGCAACTTCCATGGTGATAATTTCGGAGTCATTCTGCAACCGCTCCAAGAAGCCTGAGTGAGAGCTGCACTCCACCCTCTCAGATGTGGAGTTAAAACACGGTAAATGACATGGAGCTTACAAGCTTAGCACTGAATGGATCTCCTAATTCTAACAAAATATTTTTAAACATTGTACTTACTTAAACAACAACTGTACACAGATGATGGCCAGGCCCCTCCAAGTATTGTCAAGCAGCAGAAAAGTTTTAGCCATAGAATGTAGGTGTAAAATAGCCAAAACTGAGAAGAAAAACACATTCCCTATATGAGAAAATGCAAGTTTCTCTCTCAGTCTCTCTTTTTTCTTTCTTTTTCAAGTATGAGTGCAGTATCTCTAGGTGTCACTTAGGTACTAAAGCTCCCATCCATGCAGGAATGGCTTAGATGAATATATCACGGGACAGCATACTTGCTTCTCAGCAATGCTCAACTCTGCAAAAACCAAAACTCACACCAGGGCTTTGTGCTGGGGTTCTTTCTAAGGTTATTTCAGTCAATGCCGCTGTCTTGAAAAAAGCCTACAGGTTAATACCACAAAGATGACCCAATCCCTTGCCGTCCACCACATTTTGAGGTTTCCTACAAAGTCTGTGGCAGAAAAGTTGGGAAAATTTCCAATTCTTAGAAACTTTTCCAGTTATTCTGACAACTTTCCAAAACTAACCTCGGTGTCTCTCAGCTTGGCCTGCCAGCGGGGAGACCGTAGATCTTGCCAGCACAGCCAGCTGCTCACCACTTGCAAGTTTGGCTACTCAGAGTGAAATGGGGAACTTGGGTGGCTCGGCCCAGACGGTCCTGGTGGGACTGACACCTAGCTGTACCTGTGACATCCTCAGGAGAGCATCTTATTATCAATCGAAATCACGGGCACTCACTTCGTAGTGAGCTCTTAAAAAATCAGTGGTTGCTACAAATGGATGCAAGAGCAACGATTGCTTTCCAACTGCAATGATGTGAGCGTAAAAGCGCTACAGTAAGGGCAGAATGAGGGCAAAGCAATTACCACATTCGCTGTTGTGACCACCTTGCACGTTATTTCTAGAGAACAGCCGGTGAAACCCTCTACGTATGAACACAACCCAAATTTTGGATTAAATTGTGAGCTGAGACTTGGAGACTTGCAGATGAGGCTCCTTCCTTATCACTTGCTGCGGCGTGAAGACTCAGCAATTCCGTGCTGCACCTGGCCTGACCTCCTTTTTTTCCCCACTGATTTATTTAGCTTCCTGCTCTCTTCCTAGGCTTTAACTCTCATTTTGTATCACAGATACCAGCAATTCGGGCTGATCATACTCAGTGGAATTGAGTGTATCTTGCCTGGTTTCTGTAAAATCCAAGGATAAGGTCCTGTCCCTTAGAAATGACTGTTAGCCTCAGCTTGAGCCAAGAGCCGAGATTAAAATTCAGCTTGAGAACAGAAGGTCTGGCATTATTTTGCATTTCTTAATAAAAGGTTTTTTTATTTACTCTCCTCTGTGGAGCACCCAGTGCTGACTAGGCAAGGGCTATCCATTAAAGGCTGTCTCTCCTCTCAGCTTAAAGAGAAGTTCCCTCTCTTTGACGGGAAGAAGGCAGGAGAAATTAATTTTTCTTCCAGCATTGCTACACCTGGGGAAAGGATCTTGCTCACAGATAATAGTGCAAGCAAATATTTTCTTTGGGAGAAAAAGAGAAAGTGAAGATCAAGGTCAGAGGAGGCAAGAGTAAAGATATGTGACTGCCTTCAAAATAACCTTCCATAGAACATATGGGGGTGTCGTTTTATTTAATATGGAAAACATGGAAAAGCATAAAGGAGGGGTAACTGGCTTAGGGCTTACAGAGATAAAGGGGCTGCAAAGTCTGGTTGCACCGATATGCTGAACTCCAGCTGTACAGAATGAGACAAGCAGGCAGATGCAAAGAGAGATTCCATTTACCTCTACATTTTTATACACACACAGACACGTAGGAGAATAGCCCAGCACCTCTGTCCCTGACTTCCCTGATGCACCTTCCCTCCTTCCTGCTTACAGACCATAAGGACCGTGGCTACTCTTTGCCCAAGGTGCTAATGGAAAATTCATCTTGCCTTTGCCTCCACCACATAACCACAACCCCATGCAGAGTTTCAGTGAGGTTGCTGTGTCTCAGGGTATGGCCCAGCAGCAGCCTGTACACAGCACCAGGCTACAAAGCTGCATGACACCCCCCTTCCCAACCAGAGGATACGGACCAGTGCTGTGCACTTAGGCACATCACAATAAAAAAATCTCCCACTTTTCAAGATTTCAAACCCATGCAGAAGTCTTGAATCAAAACCAGCTACAAGGGCTTAAGAATCTGCATCTTTGATTCCTCACCCAGCGACTAAAAACTTCATTTTAGTTTTCCAAGCATCTCATTGAAGCTCACCAGCAGGGTTTTCCCTCTGCTCCCTGGAAAGACACAGACAAGCCGAGGCCAGGCTAGACTACAGGGTTCAGTTAGGGCTGTGCCAGCCTCCAGGAGCACCCATTTCTCTCTGCAACCACAGGTAGGGTCCAGAAAGACTAACGTAAATTTTATGTCTGATTTTTAGCTGGCGAGGTAACTAGGTGAGACACACAGACAGGTACAGTAACGTTACCCCATGTGATTTATTCAATGACGCACAGGAAAATTGTCATTAATCCCTGGCTACTGATTTAATTATTAGAGCACCCTTTCACTACAGCTGGCTGTAAGCTAGAAGTCACCCACAAAGTCATAATAACAGACAAGGGAATAGAGCTCAGAATATAAGTTATGTTTTGTTTTTTTGTTTTTTTTTTTCACATTTTGTTATGAACTCAAAACTGGACTTGTTTCTGTGGGAACTTGTGCTAAGGTATGCAAATATTTCAAACCAAACCAGTCCCATTTTCCAATGAGAGTGGGCCAGGTTTCAGGCAAAGATGCTTTCACAGCAAAACCATGGGAAAATTCACCATTTTCCACGTTTCCAATATGCCAATATTCATCTCACGTTAAGTGCCAGCAATTGTTGGAACAAGGCTACAACCCAAGAAAGCACTTAAGCACATGCTTAACTTTCAGCACATGAGTAACCCCAGTGATGTCCTGGGTCTTGTTTTTATATTCGCTATTGTTAGTTAGTTACCTTGAATTTTTAAATCTGTAGGGACAGTTTGCATCTTCTGAGCTGTATAATTGGGCCATGAAAGGGATGGTAGCTCATGATTACTGAAATGTTAATTAATCATTTTTATTATATTTAAATATGCTTTAGAATATGCTTCCTTGATATTAGCTGTACTAATTAGATCATCTTTTCTAAATTAGAGTGCAGTTTTCTTAGCAGGTTTCCTTTTATCTGGTGTTCATTTTTCAAAAGAGCTTCATGTTGTTCCCACAGATGAGTGAATCATTTCCAGGGAATCATGTTATGCAAACGATGTTTTTCTTGCTGCTGTAGAATGCCTATGGGTAGATCATGGATCTCCTTGATATCGTGACATATTTTGAAGTTGGGCTTTCCTCAACAATCATATGTTCCTTGACTAGATGAGCATAATTGCATCTGGGATGAAACTCAGTCCCTACAACAAACTAGTGCATTACTATGTTGGAACAATCCCCCTTCCACACAATTTTAGTGACACATGAAAGCAGAAAATGAAAGTGGCTGAAATACATTTATATACTTCAACATGCAAGGGTATTTTTTGCATTCTTTCTTTAGCAGTTAATTGGTGTTCCAGCACTGAAAGCCATTCTGTCTCTTCCATCAAAATATCTCTACGGAAATTATGACCATGTTACTCCAGAGGTCCTCATTTAGGTTATCTTAAGCATTTAACTCGGGTAGTTTGCAATATCTTTTCTGGTTAAGCAAAGCCTGAATTTCACATCTATGCACAACTAGCCCAGAAATGTCTCAAAAGCTATGCGTGAAATCTCAGGCTATTTTGTCTGAGTGTGATGCTCCTGGTTCTAGAGAGAAACTATGAGAATATCCTCCCTTGGTGACACTCGGTATGTCTATCTAGTTCCAAATCCTAACAATCAAATTGTGATGCTGGACGTTAATAGTATGGGAAGAACAGGTTATTGGTTTTCTCTGAACAAGTCCGTTCAGCTCTCTGGAAAGCAGTACTTACGTGTCGACAAATCTCCTGCTGAGGTTTGAGATGACAACTGGAGATCCAGACTGGAAAGGAGGGTCCCGAACCACTTTGTACTGGATGGGTTTGCAGTCCGCGCACAGCGTGCTGTGGGGGACAGAGCTCAACATGGCAGCATCAATTTCCAGGTGCTCATCCAGAGTGTAGATCTGGATCCCGTACACCTCCTCGCCCACTTGTCCTGCATCCAGCTTTATGGTCAAGGGGATGTCACAGAAGACATTCTGCGGCCCAAGAGAAATGTTCTTCCCACTGACGGTGAGCAACTTGACGTCATTCACTGCTCCGCTAGAGTCCCAGTCCGGGGAGACAAACGTCACCCAGACTGTGAGGGACTCTGGAGTCAGGGGATAACGGAACTCCAGCTGCAGGTAGCAGCCCTGAGGCTCGGGACAGGCTGGGGGCACTGTGTGTTGGTTGACCGCCGAGTTGGGACTCCATGTTCTGACACTGGATTTACAAGGCTGCTCAACATCAGGGTGCCCTGGAAAGAAAGAAGGAAGCAAAGATGGCACAAAAGAAGTTAGAGAACATGGACTATCACTGGCATCAGTCTTGAAAAACAAACTGGTGGCAGGAGAGCATAACTGCCCAGGAAACAAATTATTTACTTGAACAGAACAGGCATGGCCAGCTCAGAGAGGAGGAATATAAAGCCAACATGTCCTGGCCAGGTGAGAGATGCAAATCCAGTTTAAGTGCCCAGCTGGACTGGACACCACACAACACACACTGTGCCAGTGCATCTGGTCCTGTTTTTCCTATTTCTAGCGCCTTCCCCTGTGCCAAACAATGACATTTTCTACCCCTTCTGCTTGGTACTTTACCTGATTAAACAGAGTCACTCTGCCTTCAGTTCACCTCCGTGCTCCTACTTATTCCCTTGCCTCTCACTCTAAACCACAACCTTTTTAACAAAGACAAGAAAAGATCTTTTGTTGATTCCAAGAAGCTGTTGCACTGTGCTGTCGAGGGGTAACTCCTATGCCATTTACAGGCTAATCTAGCACGTTGTGTAAGACCCCTTTTTTTGGAGGTACATGGAGCACAGGTCTGAGCTGTCTCTTTGCTCTCGTTGTGATGAAACAACAGGCACTTGTACTTTTACATTTCTCACCGTTGGCTATGTTCGACTACATGGGAGGTATTACTAAAAACTAATGAAAGCCACAATGCTTGCTGGGTTCCCAAATACTATGGTAACATTACAATTTGGCACAGAGTCATGGACTGCAAGATCCAGAGAGGTCAGATGGGTGGAACAGTTGGTAACAGAATCCAGTGAGAGCTATAAATTCCCTCTTCTTTCCCAAATAATCACACGAAAAGGGAGCAAGCAGGACAGGGAGAAGGCAAAGTACAGAAAAGAAGAAAGGGAAAAGTAAAGATAAAGAAAGGTAACGAAAAGAGAGAAATGGAGAAGGCAGATTAAAAAAAGAGCACAGCTGTTTGCAACTGAGGAAGAAAGCAAGATAAAGCACTGGGCAAACATGAACAAACAGGACATCACTACTAATTTAAAGAGAAAAGGGCAATGTGTGAAGGTTATTCTTATTGTCTGTGATCCAATGAAGCGTTAGAAATGTGCCTGTTCGTACCGAATGAACCCAGATGCAGAATAGATTTCCTGCTATCTCAGGCAGTCCTCCTCGCAATCCAATGCAACCATCCTGCCGACGCACAAATTTTAACGCTCCTCCCTCGCCTGCACATACCCTGTAGCCCTCCTCTCCTCCTCGCATGCCACAGAGTAGTGGGACTGCCACTAACCTCAGCATCTGGAGAGACCACAGCAGCGATATATTTTGAAGAAATCCAGAGTTCCATTTAACACGCTCAAGTTTTTTCCCCCTGGCAAGCTTGCAAGCACTGTGTATGATCACGCTGAGCAGCGAATACCCCATTCGACTCACGTTATCTCAGAACATT
Organism: Gorsachius magnificus; assembly: GCA_034008185.1. Lineage (NCBI taxonomy): Eukaryota > Metazoa > Chordata > Aves > Pelecaniformes > Ardeidae > Gorsachius > Gorsachius magnificus. Next base: position 9,311,146 of record CM067094.1, read on the forward strand.
CGCTGCCGTCCGCATGTGCTTGGCTGGGCTCTCCGATGACTTTCTCGCAGACTCACAGCAAGCTCCTGACTCAAGAAGGTGTTTTTTAACCCTAGTATCTCAGAGGGCTTTGGAAAGATCTGTGCATCTTATCGCTGCCATCTCGCACATAGGAAAATGGAGTGGATTAAGGGTTCATTTTCAAAAGTGGTCTCCACTTGGGTTCCTGCAAATTCACCTCTGCCAGTTCAAGGCCTCTGTAAGACTTAAATAGCAAATAGACCCACATCTTTTGGTAGACCAGGGTGTGATCCCCAGAGTTATGCAAATTGGACTCCACCTCCAGGGAGTTTAATGCAGATCATTACCCTAAAATGGGAACTGGACTGTAGTCATCTATAGACTAAAAACCTCAATGGAGTTGAGAGAGACTGAGCCTTTCTTAAACATCAAATGCTTAGACCTGTGTAAGAAACCTTCATTTTATCAGGAAGAGGATGGAAACCTTATTCAATGTAACTCTAAATTTCTAGAGAAGGGTAAATGCTATGAAAGTTACAAATGTTTGTATATGAAAAGAAATGGTGTAGTAGTTATTCTGCCCCTGTGCACTCAGGTTCTGAAAATCCTTTGGCTTATGAGATCGTCAGCAAGATCAGTCATAGATCAGCACCTCATACAATGTCATGCCTTGCCTAACACAAACAAAATGCAAATGTGATGTTTGTGAGGAGAAGGCAAATCCATCTCCTGGTTAGAGAGAAGGATGATAGGCTGGGAGGGAAGCTTTCCCCCAAAACGTCCACCACAGCCACAGCCTGGTGTGTCATGGTTAAGTGAAGTGGATGGGATGAATGTCCCTCCGTTGGCCCGGCACATGGATGGAAACTAGACGCACTTGTATGTGGAGGCCAGCTGGGATCAGCAGCCTCTTGGGATGCAGCTGCTGTCACAACTACAACCCACCTGGAACATTCCTTATGTGGTCAAGAGAAAGGGACCATCCAGTGGGACTCTAACTTCCAGCTGAGACAATTCCACTTGCAAATACAGAACAAATAGCTCTTGAGTGAAATATTGGCCACTGGGAAAGGCAGGGCACTAGAGCAGCCTAGGGCAAAAAGATTTTTTATGATATTCTCCCACTTCTTTTAGTGAATGGTGAGCCAGGCAGTAGGAATTGGCTGATATATACATATATTGCACAGTAAGCAAAGGTACTTACTTGGGTTTGAACCAAAATCACCCTTCATATATAAAAAAACCCTTTGACCGAGTTGTGGAGGTGCTGTAAGGTTTGTTTATCTAGCTGGTGTTGCTGGTGAGAATCCAGGTAGGTTAAAGCTTTCTTGCTCTATGGTGAAGGTAAAGAGTAAATCAGAACTGCCTCATCTCCAGTGCCTTCCCACAACTGCTGCTGAGGAGCAAAGAGTCATTCATGCAAGGGGCACAACTGGCTGAGAAAGAATCACAAAATATCTGAGCCGTGAGATATCCAGTGGTTGGACCCCACGACGCTCGGGCACAAGCAGGGCACTAGGAAGGACACAGGCCCCATGGCAGAGTTTTGCAATGGGCACAGCTCATGTTGTCCGGACCGCAGCTGTTGTCAGCCACCTGGGGTAACTGTGCAGGGTGACAACGCTGTGAGACCTCAGTAAAATGAACTCACACCAACCAGGTTCAGAGCTGCTTCAGAGACATGTGAAAAATGTGTTTTTCTGGTAAGAAGCTGGATGAGTACTACAAAACATTTTCCATGAGCGTCGTCTCAAATTTTAAAATGAGTTCATTTTGGCCATGCTTATGCCTCTTTTGCATTCACTTTCCATGAACATTCAAGCAGTGGAGATTTACACACATGAACGCTTGCAGAAAGTGAATTTAAAGCTTGCATGCTTGAGTACTCACAGATAGACAATTAAAGAAGCCAGACAATGATCTAACTGTGCTATTTGTAACTCAGACCAAGTGCAAATAGGCAGAGATCCTGAATGTCAGGGAGTGGGGTAGTGATGACAGAAAATTACGGAGCAACAAATGCCATACGCTTGGTATAGTTTCTACCCTAAAGAGAACTTATTAATGTAGCAAGAGGATAGGATTCCCAAATTTTCCTTCCAGAGCAATGGCACAACAGCAACTGAATGAGACAGATAAGGATCAGACTGCACCCTTCATAGTTAAGAACATGAAGGCACACACCGTAAGAAGAGGAAATTAAATGCAAAATACAGCTGAGTAATAAATCTTAGAGTAGCTTAGTTTCTCTAGGAATGATGCCGCTGGCAAGACGTGTGAGATCTAGAAGTTTTCAAATCAGAGCTCGTTGGAGAAATTTTGACAGAACTGCGTATCTCAATGGAATACGCAGTTCTTTCAAAATCAAAACACTTTGCAAAATTGGGGTTATTTAGCCAAAATTTTATTCTGGAAGAGAAAATGGGAAGAAGGTTCTAACAATATTGGAACATTGTGTTTTGACATTTTCGGAAGAAATCATTTCACTTTTGCACTTTGAAACACTTTTTCATTTTGATATTAAAAGTAGCTTTTGCCCTAGATTATATACTGAAACGGGATCTTTTCAAAGGTCATAATTTAACTGGAGTTCATGAAAGAGGAATTATATGAGCTAAACAAAACATTTTGGCCAGCCTCAAACACTTTTTGTTTTTAATTTTCCTTCATGGAGAATTTAAAAAGTTTCAGGTTTTGTTCCAAATGAAACCAGGTTTCAAAGTCTTGTAATCCTTGGCTAAGTGGAAATTTCACCTTCCACCCTGCACTACTACTGCAAGCGATCCAGACTTCGCTAATCCTGTTTACTTGATAATCCAGTCACACTCATAGCTGGAGCGCTGCTTCCCCGGTCGAAGCTCTTGAACAACATACACCCAAGGGGCAGGCGTGCTCTGCGCTGTGCCTGGCAGCCTTGGCCCTTGGATGTCCCAGCTGGGGGGCTGAGTTGGAGTGAATTGCAACTTCTGTTGGGCTCCCACCCTGGGAGACAGATGTGCAGGGCAGGGGACACTTGCCCACAGATCTTGTCCCCATCATGCAGCAGGGACGCAGCTTGGTGCATACGCTGACTTTAGGACTAGGGAGGGCTCCTGGGTGCCGGCACTGCATGTAGCACCGTATTAGCTTACAAATAATCCTCCTTGTGGAATAACTCCCACGTACTCTAGCTGCAGGACAGAGAAGCCCTTAATGTAAGGAGGTATTTGTATAATGAGTTTGCAAAATCCAGGGATTGGCCTTTGAGTTCAGTGAGCCCACCTGTGTGTTTACACTTAAGACTGGACCCAGAGTGTGCTGCTCCTGAAGAAATAGCTCGTGATGGTCAGGCTGAAATAACATCCTGCTCTTTCCAAACTGTAATTTGTGATTGCTGACCACTGCCTGGAATAACCTTAAATATGCTCTGCCACATCCACCTACTTACGTAACGGAAGGTACATATGGAGGAGAGTTAATGATGGAGATCTAATGGCATTGTACGAGCAGCTCTGCAGACCATTCTCCCTCCAACGTGCTCTAAGAGAAGCAGTAAGAATGACTTGCAAAACACCCTGTACTAGACTGGGCTTGACGTAGTCACCTGCGTTCATGCCGCAGAGTACTTGCCCAAAGGCCAATCCTTTCAGTGTGTCTGCTGGTGCAGACCGCTACTACTCAATGCAAGGGCAGCAGAAATCAGGCCCAAATACGTAACATGCAATTCTTCACTTTTGGAGTTGGAGTAGAAGGAGTAAACAGCTCCCCTGAGGAATTCGTCTGGCAGATGTGAATGGTCAGCATTTCTTGGCACGCCACTACTTTCTGAAATTCAGGTTCAGCTCCCGGCATTCATTTAATTCATGGGCAGGATCAGGACACGGCAGCCAAAACACAGGTATTTCAGCCAGTGGCGTTACTTCAGGGCGCAGGGTATTCATTTGTCCTCTAGTTTTGTTCATGCTACATACTGGTATAATCAGTCACTCTCCCCCAGATTTTCCTATTGTCTTTCTGGCTCTCCTTTTGCTCTGGCCTATCTTCTCCCCCGCCACGTCTTTGTCCCAGCCCTGTGACTCACCTTCCGCTTCCCGTGGGCTCCAGTGCCCCGAGGGATCGCAGGGCATCGGGGAAGAGGCGCTGAAGGCGTACTGCACCAGGACTCTTCCTTCCGCACACAGGTCACATGCTGATCCCACTTCTCTAGGAGGCCAGGAAAACAGGAAAACACACCAACTTAGTAACAGCTGAACGAGCTGCTTATTCAACTATATTAAAAGCAATAAGACTGAGAACTTGGTTCCACTTAACCCTCTTCTCACAGCACCGAGCAGTATTTTCTGACACTGACTTTCTGTAAGTATGGGCTAACAGCCTTCATAGATGGTGTCTGTGAGTCCTCCATCCAACACAAAATGACAGCAACCTGTGAAATCATGCCCAGCTATAGCTTTTTTTTTTTCCCCTGCACTACAACTGGATCAAACCCTGACAAAAGAAAATACGTGTTACTTAGTGGTTAGAGAAGAGAAACCAGCCTCAGGAGATTCTATGATTCTGCGATTTCAGATCTATTTCTGCTCTCACCATGGATTTATTGCTTGAACTTGTAGTATCTTCAGGATTGTGAAGGCCTTGGTCTTAGCGGTGATTAGAGGAGAGGACAAAGTCCCAGGCTCTGAGAACCCCAAACAGAGCTGCTCTGCAAAGCACGGCTTTGCTAAGTGTGCAAGGACCTGCTGTTGGAGGTGCAGTACAGCCCAGATCATTAGAAGCCTGGAGAAGGGGTTGGTTATGAACATACAGAAAAGAACATGCCCTTAATCCTTTTCGCAGGGGAAACTGGATTTGATACCTGGCAGCTCTGGCACCAGCGGATGGATCTTTCTGAACTGGAACATCTTATGGCTCCACGTCATCAGATGGCATGACATGGCATTAAGAAGGCACTTCACTGCCCAGCGCCAACATTACTTCACCCATGCAATACACCTAATACCAGCTACTGTCAATAAATCAGCAGAAGTGGTTGAAGAGGAAAACGTAGTTAAACACTGATTCACAAATATTTTTGCCAATACATTCACAAGATCAGGGTTTAAGCTGATGTGGATTGGAGTAACCCTAATATCTTCCATAAAGCTCAGCTGATTTATATCAGCTGAGGATGCAACTCACATGGTTCAGCCCTACATTCCTTGGGGTCACAAAATTTGGAACTGGGTATGACCCAGAACATGCAGTTATTCATCCCAGTAAGTTGCCTATTATTCAGAAGTCAATGTTCTGCTGTAAGGAATTCTGCTCACTCCAAATGAAAGCAAAAAAATGATTTACCTTAATGATTAAATGCACCTAGGAAAGGACAGAAGTTTTAGGCAAACAATTTGTGCATAACACACAGCGTACTCTGTAAGGAACCCAAGTAAGGATGGATGGAATCATCAATTATTATAATCACCTATGCAAATTTTAACCATCTCCCATTGCGCAATTTATTTCAGCACAGCTCTGCAAAGGGCACTCTGATCCTCAGGCAGAAGTTATTTTGGATCCTCAGCGAGGACACCCAGACTGTAAATTTACTCTCCTGGCCCTCCCAGACTGGACGATCTTGTTTCCCTTCGGTGTTAGGGACGACACACGCTCAGCTGCTCCACAGCTTAGCATCTCCTATTTGTTGACAGGGATCTATTTGAAAGTCAACTTTCTGTTGGCTTAATTGGGCAGAAGCAGGGATTGTCAACAGGGGGGACTTTGACTGAAATCAGTGGTAAAACTCGTATCCATTTCAACATGGCCCACAGCCACCCCTCCACAAAGAGACGGTGAATGATTGAACTCGCAGACAGTGCAGAAAGGGATGCACCTGCTGAAAACATCTGAAGAATAAAATGTGGTGATGGGGTAGAATAGAGAAGGGGAGGCAGAGGTGCCCTCCTCTTCCTCGCGTGATCTGTAACTCTGGTAATGAACAAATTTGCACACATTGTGAGTAACTTCTTTGTCTCGTTTCACCCACCTGCACTACTGGTATGACACTGCCTCCCTGTTTCATTTCTCAGCTGTCTCTTTAGCACTGGTTTAAGTGTCTAACTAGGCTCGCCTAAATAATATATGCAAAAAAATTCAAGAATCCAGAATAAAAGGTACTGAGAAATCAGAATGTAGAATTATTACTGTGCAGTTGTTTTTCAGACACATGCATCAACAGTCAGGATAGATTGTCCCTGCAATAATAATCTTTCAGTTTCTCTACAAAGAGACTCCTGCATTAGCACTTGGTCCTGGATGAGGACAGGGCTTTGAAAGCCAAGTTTCCACAATTAGGACTGCTTCTTACTCAAATTAGCAGCTATACAATTTCATCACAGGCTGCCATGGTGGAAAAAACTGTAGGCTTATGGACAAACATTTCCTTTTACCAGCAAGGACTTGGAGGTAAGAGAAATCACAAGGAGGGGAAATATGAGCAAACTTTCTCTTTTTACTTTTCCAATTTGGGAGCCAAACTCAACCCTGATGTAACTCCACTGGCTGAAAGGAGTTACACAGGGGATGACTCCTGGGTTAAAGTTTTTGGTCTGCAGACGCTTGCATACAAATCCTACAAACAGCCGTGAATGTCAAAACTAATTATGGAATTGCATTTACAGGCTTATGAAAATCTAAGCCAGAACCTTACACCTTATGCAGCCCCTGACATCAAGACAAAATGAGCATAAATTGGTTCAAAACACTATTAATTAGGAACGATAGCATATCTGACACCTTATACACCGGTGCACATGACTCCCCAAAGTGCAGGGTAATGGAAAATCTAGACTTAGCTCTGTTTTCTAATAAGCCAAGTACTGGGGAAATTCCAGCTTATGAAGTTCAGAGAGCGGGAGAAATTCATTCCTACAGCATGATATTTCACTGAAGTGGATTCAAAATCTAAAGATTAGTAGTGAAAAACAGACAATTCTCTTCAGAGCCAACACCAGTTCAGTGGGCAACTCAAAACCAGTAAAAAGCTGTCATTCCTTCCAGTATGGAGAGCCTGTTTTCAGACTAAATTGTATCTGCTTACTTGAAATTCAGAATTGGTGTTCTCCTCTCTAAGGCACTGAAAGTTTCCAGCAAGGCTTAAGCACGCGATTATCAAGCCCAGCCATCTAGATCTGGGACACCATACTGACCAAAATATTTGCTTGCTAAGAATGAGATAGCATCAGATTCATGGAAATTAATGCAGTCACCTCAATGAAAACTTGGAAGAGCAGATGCGTTCAAAGTTTTCTGTCCAAGCAGAATTTGCTGCAGAGCCCTATTACAATAACTGTTTACATCCTGCCTACGCATATCAAACAGGAGGCGCATGAATGGATGCTTAGCGACGGCAGATGAACGCATCTAATAGCTGCAGTCAGGAAATGAATAGAGTTTTCTTTTTCTCACTTGTTTTCACTTGTTTTGTTGGTTCTATTATTATTTTATTATTACATATTATTATATGCGCATGTGACATTTTTCATGTGTTTTTTTTTTTTTAATGGGAGGGTGGAGAATGGTAAGTATTCCAGTCCCGTGTGTAGTAGCTACAAGAAGAAATGCTGGTTCTTGATATATTTGATTATTAGAGATGTTTAGAAGCTCAACCAGCTGCTGGAGTTTAGGGTCAAACACATGTTGGCAAATTGATGTGCAGGTAAACGACTCTCTAGAGTAATACACCAGACATCAATTGAACACTAAACAGGTAAAGAGAGTCTCTCAGGAAGAAGATTTTACTTCTGCACACAGCTCATGTAGCTACTCTTGCCGAGGTGTGAGGACTCAGGACAGCCAGCCCCAAATTTACAAGAACTATATGTAAGCATTGCTCTCTGTCCCCACATCCACAAAATTAATCACGTAACTCTTAGAATTGAGGCCCTAAGAGAGAAACACCTAATACTGTGGCACCTCTGAGAAAGTTGCATCTAAGCATGGAAAAGGCACATGGTCTTTACTTCCAGGCTTCATCTCCCTTTGACCCGTCAGGACCTCATCCACAGATACAGCCAGCCCAGCATTACATTTTTAAACACAAGGCTAAATTTTCCCTTCCTGACTTTCATAAGCAGAAGTCACTGCCTATGCACAGCTCTAGAGAATAAAAGGGACATAAAAGGAACTTGAGTTACACTGAGTGTGCCTACAGTAGCAGCATAATTTGGACCAGGAGCGAGCTTTTGAAGTGAAACTCTTCATCTTCCCCACTTATAGCACTCGGCAGTCCTGGAGCATGGAAGCTGGACCCTGCAATTTTGCCCAAAACCAGACTGGAGATGTGCTCCAGGACCACCCCTGACGTGCTCCAACTGCTGATGCCATGGGGCCAGGCTAGACCAAGGCTGAAACGACCCCCTCAAACCCCTACAGTGTTGACCTCTGGTCTTCATGACAACTGTTTTGCGCTAGAGATATACTTATATTGGGCCACAATACTTGCTAATGTAGCCAGAGCCATTCATCCTTTTAAGGCCTTTTTACACTGTCAAAACAGCATGGAAGGGGCCTCTGTGCATTAGAAACCAGGCCCAAGGCGCTCAGCAGTTGAGTATCAGTCTTCTGTTTTTTACATGAATAGTCCCATTGAAGTGAATGAGTTTATTCATTCAAGTGAGGCAAGTAAAATTTGGGCCATGGTGTGCACTTTGTGTAAAAATATCTGCAAAGATTTACAGTATTCCCACACACAGATAAGATTATACTTGGCCAATTTTACCTCCTACTTGTCTTGCACAGTGACCCAATTTTACAAATTGATAACAGGCATGTATCTCTAACCGAGCAGCACTGGACACATCGGTACTGGAAGTTCAGCACATGAGCTCTTCCAGGATTAGTCGCTGTAATACTACTATCATCCTTGTTTTGATTAATATATCAGAAATTTGGGCATGTTTTTGACAGGCTCATTTATATATTTCAGTGACATTTTTAAATGTTCACAGAAACATTTCTGTATCTTAGCGTTGGGAATCTCATTTTAACAAGGAGTTGGACTCAAAGTATTTGAGGCTGTCGCTTTAAATCTTTTCAGTAATACTGAGCACACAGATTTGAAAACCCAAAGGATTTTTTTTTCTAGAAAATCACTATTTATTTAACATATGATAACTCTGTTATGAAATTTTAGATTTAGCAGGCTATCCACTGTATGTTACTTAAGAACCATCTAACTAGGGGTTATTAAGAACATATTGATTGAGTTATAAGAAATATGTAATAAAGACATCTTTGGTTACATAACAATTAACTCTGCATCAATGTGTTCTAAGAGGCAGATGGTATTTATTTAACACACAATAAGTATCTTCTGAAATCTAAATTAAATCTGAGAAACTTAATTTACCTAAAAACGATTACGGGCTAAAAAATTCTGAATTAATTTTCAGAACTTCACATAAGTCCTTTTCACACGTAGGGAATAAAAGGGTCCAGCTGCATACTGCAATTAAAACAAATACAGTTTAGAGCACAAGATCTCTCTTTATCAACTCCTAATATGATTTGATTGCCCTCATATTAACCTGCAATAAAGGTCGAAAATCTCATCTGAGCAGAAAATAACAGCTATCTGCCTGCTCAGATAAAGTGCAAACTGGCCACCGAAATGGCCACGGTGTCCTAGCAGTGCTGGAAGGAGTTTCATCCCTGATGGAGGCAGTGGCTTTCAAGGTGCTCTCACTGAACAAAGCAGCAGTGCTGAGGCAGCTCTTTGGGCGCTAATACACTTGTAAATTCGGCCTCCTGTGATACGTACTGCTATGGTCCTGAAGGACACACCGAGTTTGTTCTCTATAAAATAACAAAGCAAAAAGCAGTGAAGAAATGCAAACAGGGAAGGTGAATTAACAGTAATGAGAGAAGGTCAATCATTTGGGAAGTTCTCTGCTAGGACTCACATAGCTCCTGCAGCCCATCCAAGCCCTGCATAAGAGTATTTAGGTGAACTACCCAGTTGCTCGGGTCATCCTGGGCTAGAGCTGCTCCAGCTATGAACTGCAATGTGGTGCAACTCTTGTCCAGAGCCCTGCATTCATTTCATTTTTATTGGTACCACATAGCTGCATGCCTATCAGACACAAACACACACACATACATGGGCTCTACTTGGGGTGCAGCGAGATGACACTTGCCTGATACTCAGGGGTCTTTGCCTCACTCAGCTCCCATGTCAGACCTGCAGCCCAGGGAAGGAAGCAGCATTTGTTCCTCTCCTCAGCCCTGCCACCTCCTTGCCCTGTGAGACTCTATTCCCAGGAGCTCGGTGTTGTCACAGGAGTAGAAACAAGATTCACCTTGTCCTTGCAAAAGAAACGTGCAAGAGGAGGAGGGGGAACATCCAGGCAGAGGTGAAGCCCAGAGCTATTTGTGAGGAGCAATAACAGCAGGGATCACAGAGCCAGAATCGTTGATTGAAAATTCCTGCCATAACATATGGAAAAAGATTTGCCCTTTACATGGCAAATCAATGGCCCTCAACAGAGAGCTACAGGCTGAGAAAGGAAGAGCAGAAAACAGATCAATAACCTCCTCAGTATGAACCAATTTAGGAAAGAGCCTTAACTCAGACTGAGCGTAGCACATATTAAAGCTGAGCTCCTGGTGTGAGGCCCCAGGTCGTTCCCTTATTTCTCCCCTTTCCATTCAATTCAGCGCAAGAGTACAGAGCAGCGCCTGATCACCTTTCAAAGAAGTGGCCATCAATGGGCGGAAACCACTCCAGGGTGACAGAGGTGGAGGTCCGAGCCACGATCTGGGGGGCAATTGCAATAGGAGCCGGTTTCTTCGTGGGCTGCCAGCTCTGATAGACGAGGTCCAAGTAGCAGTGCATCCTGGCCACTTGGTTGGGCGTGAAGGAGTCCGTGCAGTCATCGTCTGAAAGTAAAACAGAAGCCACATCAACCATGTGGGAGATAAGGTGGGAGCAAGAGGGAGAATTACAAACCAGCAGCTTCGTGCAAGGGCCGGGATGGGTTCTTGCAGCACTCAAAAGTTAATGGCCTGTGAACAAATTAGTTCAGTCATCACCTGTGGAGGTAGGTGAAAGGAAACAAAAGCTAAAAAGGAAAAAATAAATCAATAAACGTTCTCTCCCTCTGGTGTGGGATACATATGAATCACCTAGAGATCATCCCAAGATGAGACAGAAACACGTGGAGGTGAAGAAACAGAAAGCCTCGGTGTAGCACCTTCTGGTCAGAATTGGGGCTACCAGTGGACCTCTGGGCTTAAAAGACTTTCATGTCTAAAAGAATATCTCTGAGAGGACAAAATGGCAAAGGATGGCTAGTGTTAGGATAAAGCACTGACTGGGATTCATGCAAACCATGTGCAATAGACTTTGACAGATTTCTTAGCTCGAAAGAACACAATTTTAAAAAACATTTTTTTTTAAAGTTCTTAAATTTTCTAATGAACAAATAAAAAATGTTCTGCAAGATCAATTAAAAAAAATCGTTACAAACACTGATTAAAAATGTAAATTTTTGGTGCAGCAAAATAACTGTACTTCTAATAAAATCTTCCCCATTACCATTATCATTCTAACCCCTTTCTGAACTTCTCATAAACATTTCTGATATTTCAAATTTCTTTTTCATTCAAAATGGAGAAATCATTTTGCTGGATAACTTCCCATAAATATCCATTTCTCATTTCATCTGCTTTTCCCAAACATGATTTGGCAACAAGAATACATCTTGTGCCCTCTGAACGCCATACAACTTCACAACTACAATGCCCCGGAGAAGTAGAAAATTACTATTTCTCTATTGTGCAGATCACAGAAGGCATAAATATGTTGAGCAAAGTCACCCAGAAAATCTGTGCTGAAGAACTCATTGCTAGCACTTTAACCATTTTTCTGGTACTCTTCCCATCAGATGAAAAGCTCTTGTTTCTTCACATGTGCCTGCAGAGTTCCCAGCCCAGTAAAGCTCGGTCCCAGATGGGACCTCTGCATGCTGCCGCGATACAAACAACAATGCCAGTTTTGCACAGGTCAAGTAATACGCTTTTCTGGGAAGATGCAGGTCACCAAAGGCTGTTCAGAGAGTTGCTTGCGTGCGTGTAAGTTGGCAGTTCAATATTGTAATAGCGTTACAGGATGCTCTGATGTCTGCAAGTCCATGCCCTGTGGAACTCAAGAGGAACAAAAAAAGTATGAATTTCTTCTAAAGAGAAGTGTGAATTTGCTGGCTAATTTAAAACCTTACCACATCTTTCCTGAGACGCAAGCAAAAGGAGATGGCTTTGGTTGGGATCCTGATCAAATTCCAGCCCCAAATGCAGTCCTACCCCAGTAAGGACAGTTCACAAGTTCTCCTCCTCTCCTAAGGCCCCTGAGCAGTGAGCCTCCCCTCACCAAACATGCACAGCAGGGAGACAGGCACCACCAGCTTGAAAATAGCTACAAATCCCTCTGCATATGCAAAAAGCTGCTTTAATATGACATCTCTGGATTTCCTCAATAATTATTGATGGTCTATCCCTGAGCATGTTGTAAAAGCCATAAATATTCTTCACGGAAGCCCAGAAGGAGACAAAGGCTCTTAATAGCCATCATAAAGGAACAATAAAATACATATAGGACAAAGCAGTGAGACAACGGCACAGGAGAAGGATGACCTGCATTCTCAATCTGCTTAAACATCAGCACAGGCTGTGTCCTGGGGGAGGGGAAGGGCCAAGAGGCGAGGGAGGAAGATGTTTCACTCGATCACTCATTTCCAGCAAGGTTCACGATCCTCCGATGAAGTAGTAATTAGAGAAATCCGAGAGGCTTTACTGGGATGATTATTCCAAGAGAATTCAAAGGCAGAATTCCTGTTGATTTCATGGAGAGTGCTCTAAAAGACCAACTTACCTTTTCACTCAAGAAAACCACGGCTGTTTGGACTTGTGAAAATAATTTACAAGTGCAATTTCTCACACTTCTCAATCTTCTGGACATCGTAACTTGTTTCAGGGAAAAAAAGTTACCCTTTAAGTCAGTGCTTTGCTACAGACTTGGGGGTAACCAGACAGATGGATGTTGGACAGATGGATGTTAGACAGAGAGACAAACACAGTATGATCAAGCTGTATACAAGCAGCAAAACAGAAAAGAAAGGCAGGCAATGTTTATTGCTGCATGACCTCAACCTAGAGGTTTCAAAGGTATTTCTACGGCAATTTGATATCCTGATATTTTTTTATTCCACTGGGAGTAACAGAAAAGCAAACAGATTCATGCATGAGCTCTAGAGATGCCTATCATGTCGCTTCGCTTAATTTTTCAAGAAGAAGAAGAAAAAAAAAAAAGGTTTCTGCTCAGAACACCAGCACATATGTAGGTCCCAAGAGCAGACAGGTATCTCTGGGGTCTGCCTCTGTCTCAGCTCTCAAGAGAATTGCCAAGGGAAGTTCTCTTTGGAAGAGAGCTCAGTGTTTTGACACACGCACGCTCCACTCCCTGTCACATACACACAAGCAGGTTTGGTAGAGGGATTTTGGTATCTGAAGTGGCACTGCCCTACTCGGGTGATGTTACCAGGGGACCGTATCAGGCAGGAAGCCTCTCTGCCCTCCCGCACACGCACAAAAGTGCACAACACGCTGAGGCGCTGACTCAGTGTGTGTATGCTTGTCCCTGAAAACATCCTCTAAACAAATAGAAAAATAAAGAGAGAACTAAGCATCACTTTTAGCTAGTGCCCTGAAGGGCATAAAAGCATTTCTGTTATAAATCATTTCAATCTGTGCCCCAGATGACATTAAACACTTTGCTTCTCTACAGTTTTATTACAGAATAAGCACTCCAATGACCTTTTGAGTGGGCAATCTGTGTTTTCGCCTGGAGTATAAAGGTGCCCTTCAGGGGCCATAAGTATATTGGTCACCTTTAAAATGTTGTTGACACTGTCAACCCAATGTCACAGACCTTCATCAGGGCTAGACCCTGTGACCCAAAATAAGGGGAAATAAGAGCCAAGGCATCTCCTGTTCTTTCTGGGAAGTAGCAGAGGATCCTTCAACTCCCCCTGAACTTCCAGGGGTGCAGCAAGGACCCCACCCCACCCTTGTCCAATGGGCAAGGCTCACAGGAGCTCATGCCCTCGTTGTATTATGTTCTGTTGGTAGGATTGCCATGAACCGGCACCCCTGAGCAACACAGCTGTGCCTATAGAAGCCTGCACAGTTGTAACTACAAAATCAGGCTTTTGCTTAAGCCGCTTATTCCTCTTGGAGGGGTGGTTTTACCACACTGGTATGGAGCCTTTGTAGTTGCAATCCCAGCCCAAACCAGCACAGCACGCTGCTAGTCCTTGACCAGAAGAGCAATCCTGATCCAGGTACTACCCCAGTATTCACATTCTGACGATGGAACTCAGATGTGAGTGATTGTAGCTGAATGGGTGATTCCAAATCAAACACCAAGCATGGTATTTGAACAGACGCATGGAGGCATGAGCAGTGTTTCATTAGATGTCTACCTATTGCGGGTTCATTACACAGCCTTGGTGGTATCAATATTCATCTGACATTCAATATGTCCTATGGGGAGGGTAAACAATCTCTGAATCTGGGTTTTTCGAAGAAGACCTCATAGATAAGGCATCCAGATCCCAGGGAAATAGGGTGTCAAATTTGCTGTAGAGCCTTTAGAAGCTGTTTTCTTAATGCTTATCTCATTTCTTCCCTCTCCCAGACCTTCTGCCTGGTCATCACATGGAACTACGTAAAGTTGGGCAAAACTGGGAAAAAAGAGCAGGAGAACTGGAAAGGATTCCTGAGGCCATGAAGTTCAGTCTCTCATCAAGTCTGGTCGCATGTCAGCAAAAAGCCCTACATGAAATGGACTGTAGAAATCAGAGCTAATACTGCTATTCTTTGTTCCCAACCAACCACAGACACCAACAGAAAACCAAGGAAACCCAAGTACCTGCATAGCTCATGAAGTTACTGAACGGCGTGTTTAGGAAACTGTGAAAACCGCATGTGTCATTGCCAGGTCCAGGATCTCCACACAGCTTGTGCTTAGGAGCAGGGTTGGTGTCACTGCAGAGGTCCCCGGTCTCGAAGGAGGGCTCAGTTTCCATGCATGGATCGCTGCAGGAGAGGATCTCTGAGATTCCCCGGAAGACGTGATAGAGCCCCAGGCTATGCCCAATTTCATGGATCATCGTGTGCGTGTGGCCAGGGATGCCGTAGAAGGAAGGATTCAGCACAATGCCACCTGCAAGGGGAAAAGAGAGGAGTTTTGTTTGCCTTGTCTTCCTCAGAACAGCAAGACAAAGGGAAAGGAAGACAATCCTAAGGGCAGATCCACTGGCAGTTCATCGGATCCTCTGTAGCACAGACCAGGTTTTGCACCATCAGGCACATTGCCTGCTCAGAGAAACTGCACAGCAAGGTTTAATCTCACCCTTAATCTGGGGCTCTAAGGATGAGGAATCACAGGACAAAGTCCAACGTCCTAAACCAAAACCACAGTGACAATCGGTCTTTCCACTGAGTATGGTCCGTTCAGTTGGTTTGTTAACTCAAAGAAAAAATCCTGCATGCAATTACCTCATACTATTCAATTTCAAATAATTTAATGTGCTAAAATAGAGTAATTCTGCCCAGATAAGTGTAAGCAATGCATTTGATGCCAGGAGTCAAACAAAACATACCTGGAAGCACTCTCTGTACACTATTTCACAGAGTAAAGATTTAATAGAAGCCCATTAACTTCTGAAACACCCTAAAAATTGCAGTAGGTTGCACCAATGTTTCCAAACTAAGAGCTGAACAAAGAAATCAGAATAGCCCCAAGGCTGGAACAGATTTTGTGGGGTGAGCTCTCATCATTAGACAGCTCTGAAGTAACTGTCTGAAACACACTGTGTTCAGGCACTCAGACAAGCCTAGTTTGATCAGAACTCCACAGTCCACTAATGAATAGGCATCAGTCTATTGTGTCAAAAAAATATGAAATTCTGGAATGTGATAATTCTAAAAGAACTGCATGATTGTTAAATGTACACAAAGAAAAAATAGTGGTGGTTTTTTTGTTGTGTACATTATGGGATGCGTAGATAAACAAATAGTAAGTTAGTGAGGCTTTACAGTATATTGAACTAATCATAAGAATTACACATTTAGCTCAGCCAGATGTACCTTTGGATTTACGATATGCTTCGTATTTTCTTTATTTAGCATGTTGACTTCCAAGCCTTTTATTTAAAACTATGTGCATATTACCTACCACGAGAACGGGAGACTGCTTTGTAAAAGTTATAGCAGGAAAATAAATCTTGGATATGGTACGCTAATAATTTAGTGACAAAGGAGAGAAAAGGGTTTGGCAGGAGGAACTTTAACAGCAACTGTAGCATAGGGAAGATGAGATCACCAGATTCTGACACACCATAGACTCTTCCTTCTCATCTGCCTGGAGACTTGGTTCCAACAACCATGGAATTACAGGAAAATAAGATCAAAAAGATCTTAAGAAGTCATCTAATTCCACTATCAAAAACCACAGGACCAATTAGGTCTATACCACCCCTCACACATATTGGCCTAACATCTCTTTACAGCCCCTGATGACACAACTACCCCAGCAATCCATTTCAGCACTCAGTATCCTTACGGCTGCAAGGATTTAACTCACATCTAATCTGAATTGATTTTTTGGCAATTTAAGTTCATGACTTCAAGTCCTGCCTCACACGGATACGAAGAACAGAAGATTCTCCTCCCCTTTCATCAGCTTTTATGAGATTGTCATCAGCCCCACTTCAGGCTCTTTTCCTTCAGCCTGAATAAACGCAACCCATTCAACCTTTCCCTGTAGCTCAATCCTTTTTCTAGACCTCCCTGACTGTTGTTCGCCTTTGGTTTTCCCAGTTGTCTCACGTTTTCCTTCAAGTACAGTGTCCACACACGATACAGTGTCCCAGCTGAAATTTTATCAATGCTGAAGAGAGAGGAAGGACCACTTCAGATGCCTTGCAAGGACACATGCAAATTTAAATACAGACACAAAAGGGAGAAGAAAATCAATCACACTGCGACATCGTGCCTATTATGCCGCACGCAGCATCTGCACATCCTTTTCAAAGCACTGAACTGGTCCTTACGCTAGCTCTCCGCTGGCCCAATTAATTGTCTACAGACCTACCAGTACACAGCCACTGCAATCCCCATGTTCCTTGCATCACTCTCTCCCCCTTTATACAATACACGCCCCAAGTCCTCTGGCACTTGGGGTCTACCCACGTGGAGCCATTCACACCCAGAGAGTACCCTGGTATATTGTTTTGTGGGGTCTCTTTCCCAAAGATACTTCCAGGGTTTGTTTTCCAATGGCAGAGGTATTGGTGAAATTCCTCAGTGGGATGTGCCTTCAAAATAAAGGCTGGGTAAATGGTTCTGGCATTGGACAGCCCTGAGGCAGCTGGAGAGGGAGATTTTATTTTTGCCTTTGTTGAAAATTTATATTTTTCACAGCTGTCAACAATCTAAATCAATTGCAGTTTTGCAGAAAAGATAAACTCCCTCACCCAGACAATCTCTATCCCAGCCTTTAGATCTGCACCACAGGACATATTTCATATTTTTTATTAAGTACATATTGGATTTATAGAAGAGAGTAAAAAAGATTAAAGATGAATTCTTACAGACCAAGCACAGGTCTGGGAGGGCTATTATGACAGGAAATTATGACCATTATTTATTTATTTTTACTTTTTTCCACTGCAAGTCAACTTTAAACTGTTGGCTAATGTCTTTTTTTCTTGGGAGATCTTTTTTTTTTTTTGGTCAATGAATTCTGTCAATACACTGTAGGAGCTGAATTTAAATTGTTTTGCTCAGGCATGATGTTGACAATTAGCTTAACGAAGTGACAGAAGAACTCATCAGGGCTTTGGGCAAGCCCCAGCCCTCTTGCAGAAGGTTCTTCTTGGCACGCTGGAGCTCTCCCCTTGTTCTCTGCTCCCTCCCATGGCAACACCGAGGGAAGCTGTGAAACAACTCATTTAAGGAAGGATCAGCTATATTGCAGCCTTACTTCACTCCAGCAGTGGCATTAGGGCTAACATTTCCCACCGGCAACCCATACTGTTGCACAATCAGAAGGAAACAGAGTTACTGTGGGGCTAGCGCGGGAGTAGGGGATTGTGGTATTACCAAGGGACAGAAATCCCAGCAGCATGGGTGCTGGTCAAGGCTGGGGTTAATCTCTCTCTCTATTTTTGCCAGAAGATGTTGCCATGGGGAATGTTCACTGGCAGGCATTTACAGTGTCTTCTGTTTTGGGTGCTCCCAGTAGGAGCCCATGGAGATGGGGCTGGAGGCAAGTCAGAGTGGAAGTGGTTTCACTTCCAGCCTAGCTCAGCAGGAGACTGGATGAGTGTCAGTGCTGGTCCTTGGGAAGGGAAGTTTGCTCACACTTCTTCCAGAGCAGCTGCAGAGCTGAATGTCGTAATAAAACACTTACTAAGTGAAGTAGGGCAGCCAGCTCCAACTGCTTGGTCTGACCATGGAGCCTCTCTCAGCTACGGAGACAATAGAGATGTTAACATCTAGGTCTTGGGGTAATGTATTTTTGAACATGGAAAAACCTCCCTGACTGATGGCTCGAGTTGTAGTTCAGCTCTCGTAGGATGCTTTAGAGTAATAAACACCGTATTTTGCTCTCCTCGTCTAGGTTTACATTTGCCACATCTTTTTTGGTTTGCTCAATGTGGGGTTGGGTAATTCAAAAACAGGCTGAAACAGCCTTTCACAAAGACTGAACTTGGCTGAAACTAGGCTTCACTTCCAGCCTAGGAAGGCCTGGACAGGCTGGAGAAATATCTAGAAAACTTGTGAGAATCCCTGCTCTTATAAGATGACCAGGTCAGGTTTGCAGCCCCAGGGGGGTTTGTGCAGTTAAGAGAAGTACATACAGACTCAGCTGGTGCCTTCTGAACCTTTTGAGGTTCATCTGATATTTTGCAAGGAACACAGGTCCAGTGGCACTGCAGGTGTCAGGGCAATGAGTCATTTGGGAGGTTGCACAGCTTTGTCTGGATCCCTGGGTTCCAGCAGCCATAATCAGCAACCTGGTTATGAAACACGCAGGGCAATCTGCAGGGTAGTGAACTCTTTCCAGTTCCACTCAAATTAACATTAGAAATACAATCTCTCAGCAGTTTGCTCTTTTGCACACTGGTAGAGAAAAATAGCAACAAATTTTAACCATAGTCTGTGAGGAAAATTAATCGAACACTTACTAAGTAATGAACTAAGGATCAGAATGTAACAGGCTAAGGTTAAAAATTCACTTCTGTCTAGCATGCCCCCACCTATCCCCCCAATCTTCTTTGCAAAGTGCTCCCATGGAATGAATGCCCTGTAAAGTAGCTTCACTTAAAAGGTGAAATACTTTCAGCTTGACATCATCTACAAATACCATAATATGCTTTGGGTTTATAACCTAATATTTTCCTGGTTGTGAGCCAGTATCTGGGAATCGTGAAATACTTTTTTTCCCCTGACTATATATTAGGGGAATGATAAGAAATCAGAACAGAGCTTAACGCATATTTGTCTTTCCTTCTTAGCGCCTCAAAAGAATGCTTCACAAAGAAGAAACATCTTTATCACTCACCTAGATGCATCAAGGCTTCCTTGTCCCAGGGCCAAGTTGCCACTCCAGCCAGTTCTTCCTCGGAGGAATTGGCAAAGAAGATGTTGAGGTGTGTGGACCCATCCAGTTTGAGTATGTTCTTTAGTTCATTGACATCTAAGTATGCTCTGTAGAAAAAGAAAAGCATTTATTTTTTCTAAAGGTGACACAAAAAGCAACAAAGTATTGAAGAAGTGCTGCAATCCAGCCAAAGATCTTATAATATCCTGCATATCAGTCACCTGAAATATTTTAATAACCCACTCCCAAACTTCAATTACTTTGCATTCATATAGTGAATCTCATCTAAGGACTTCAGGCCATTGATTAACTAAGGCCACAAAATACAAGGTAAATACATAAAGCTGTCCACGTTCCTAAGATAAGTATAGGAATCTATTTATTATGAATGTAATTAACTGTGTATTAGGGTCAGTAAATCTTTTTATATCAGCAGTTACCTTGCACATTTCCTCTAAGTTGTTTACTATTGTTACCTCTAATTTTCCTTCACAAGAACAAGTTTCACATCTTCAGGCTTGGTGCAACAACTAACACCAGCTCGGATGTTTCTCCTTTAGCACCAGCGGCCATCACTTGTGCCAAGATGCACAGGGTCTAACCCTGACGTAGGATGGTTTGTTGTGCATTGCTATTTCCAGCAAGCAAAGTCGTGCCAAGAGATCTCCTTGTAAGAGATCTCCGCAGGAGTGGTACCATACCGTGACATAAATTCCTTAGGTCCCCGCGCTCAGGGGAACAGCACCTCTTCTTAGCTGTTGGGATCTCTGGAGGTTACAGAACAATCTGCTTGCAGGAAAGCAAAGCCAGTGCCTTAACCTTGATGGCCGTTAGAAGTACTTTTTGCACTCCTCCAAAGGAGCAGACTTTCTCAGAACTGGAATAGCGGAGCTACTTGCCAAAGAGCGTACCATGGTGCCACACTGCTTTCAGCGGCACTGTAATGCTCTAACTCAGAATAAAGCTGGAGAAAGTGAAGCATAAGAGCAAACCCATTGGTTCTCTTTCTAGCTCACATTGTCTTCTGATATGAAGTGTTGTGCTAACACAAGATCTAAAACACGGATGAGTCGTACTATCTTCACTTGACAGGTGGAAACAACAGAGAGAGAGATCACACAGAGTCAAGCATGGCTGAGTAGCTTGTAAGGGAAGGACACCATGATGGTGTCAAGCAGGTTGATTCCCGCTTCCTGAAGTCCCCCTTTGCACATGTGTATGGGTGTGTATAGGGCTCACGTAGCTCTCTCAAACCAAATGCGCTCACATTCAGTAAGTAGGGTTCCTTGCATACTTTGCAAGGCTTTCGTTCCCAGAAGGGTGAAGAAAAAATAGGGGAGTTGGCTCAGCACCAAGATCTTTCTGTCCTTCCCTGGAGGACTCCCCAATGGAAAACACATTCATATTTCCACAATAGCTTCCCCTGCCACTTGCTGAAGTCATTGCCTCCAAAATAGTTCATGTCTGGGTGTCCCCAGGCCCTCGCTGACTCATGGAGGAAGATGTGCTCTTTGGGGACACCAGTGGAAGTGTATGTTTCCATTCCATACAGTGTTTATCTTCCAATCAAATGTGGATGACATCCTGAAGGACAGGTCAGCGCTGTGACCCTTTACACATTTCTCATCTCTCCACTGTTCCCAACGCATCTATGGAAAATCCACAGATCTTCCCCTTAGCTCCTCGAGCTTGTTCTGTGTGTGCCTTTGAAAACATCTTTTCCAAACATGGGCTCATACTTACACATGTACACCAGCAATAGTTTGAAATGACATATGAGAGCTAACGTGCATTTTCAGATTAGAGCATAAGCGCATGAGGGGAATAGGTGATGGAGGATGTGCACACGTGAAGGGTATATATAAAAGATATGTATGTCTGCACGTATAGCAGCATCAGTAAAAGACAGTGAGCAAAAGTGTAAGAGAACGTGGGAGTGATGCGATACTTTGTGCAAGAGAGAAAAGGACAGAAACAGAAGCATCGCGTACCTCTGAGTAGAAAAACGTTTGTGTGTTTTGTATCACAGTGGGAAGGAAAGGCCACTGTCTGTATTGAGACTGCAGTTGTTGACTCTGGATGCAGACGCTTTATGGCCTATGCAAATCCCTGTAGGAGTAACTATAATCAAACTCCTTTCCCAAGATTACCGTTTTTATCCTCACTCTTATGGTTTCAAATAATCTAAACTAATATTTCTTTATTCTCAGCTGTCTCTTTGCTTACTGTTTACACAATCCAATTCCCATTTCTATCCTCAGTGCATGACCACAATCGTGCTCTCACTTGCATACAGGCTGCGTGCTTCAACATCTAGGGCTGTTCTGCACATGGCTTATTACTGCAGACAACATCCAGAGCAGACAGCATTTAACTAATTGGCCAGTGATGTCAGTGCATCGCCGAGACTGAACTCGTGCCTTACGTAAATCCACCGTACTAAGTCAATTGGACTTGGGTTTATATTATTTCTCTGACCGCTACTTCTCTGCTAGCCAAAGGAAGTCTGCAAAAGAGCAGAATATATTCAGACAGTGTGAGAACAGAATGCTAAGAGGATTTTTAGCAACGGGTCTGCACAGGAGTAGGTGTAAAGGGATCATACTTGGGAGGAAGTAAATGCAAACCCCTTTGCAAAAGCAGACAGCAACCCCCAACACATAAACACGCTCAAGCATTTAGCTCAGGCAAATCCTTGTACACGTGCGAACACGTGCGTGCATGTGCGTGCATGAACAGCGGTGTGAGTGTGTTAGCGAGGGTTTGGATTGTGCATACATGCAAGACAGCTAAGAGTACGTATGCAAAGGAACCAGCATGTGTGTGTATGTAAGAGATAAAAACACAAGCTGGAATTCCACCCTCTCCTTACTCCCCATGTTTCTAATAACCTCCCATCCCTATCCATCATCACCACATTCCTACACTCAAGGAGGCATAAATTAACTGCTTTTGCAGTTCATGTCCAACTACGTAGCCGCAGGCAGCAGACCCAACAGTTACCAGGTCAAAATAGTTTTCAGTTATTGCGTTGGACTAGGCTGCCTCCCCCCTGCTGCTGCGGCTGCTTTGTTATCAGCCCAGACTATCTGACCCAACGCAATCTGTGAGCATTGCTTACACTTCTCAAGGTTATGTGGGTCCTCTGATAGAGGACATAATGTCTGTCACATGGGCTTGTGCCAAAGAGAGCCAAAGAGCCCAGCCTTTCCAGCACTGCCAAACTCGCATTTCAAAGACATGAGTGCAGTCTTGGAAAAGGATCAAAGCCTTTCCAACTGTCATTAGAATATTTCCTTTATGCATCTCTCCACGAATGCCAGCAACATATTTCATAAAATTCATTGGCTCGAGATGGTACCTCCAATATAAACCTGAATGGGGGAACTGTCAGGGCAAGCCTATGTGGAAAACAAAACAAAACGCAAAGCACAACAAAACATGTGTAATTCCTGTAATGGAAAAAAACATACGATGCGGTGAGTGTGCCTTGCTCAAGAAAGCCTAATGAGCCTATTAGTGCATCATAAAAGGTCTCCTTTGCTGGAATCCGTTTTAGACATCGCAATTCTATGGGCTGTTTAAGGCCATTTGGGACACCAAATCATATCAGGCAAAGTGCACATTCCCACCTAGATCCCTTCATCAACTTATTTGTCCAATGCACAGCTTTGGTTTGCTTTTTATCTCCACTGCAGTGTAAATAACCCCCTGAAACTGTAGCGTACAGCAGCTCACCCTCATCCAGTAAGCCCCAGATGTCAAACAGTAATACGTATCCCGTACGGTGCTCCACTTTCAGACTAATGGAGCCTTTAGTTCATCCAACAGTGTCTCGCAACTGCCCTACCCACCTGCCCGCAGGGGCCACTGCGAGGAGCTCCCTTCTGCCGGCCCCCAGCTCCAAAGCCAAGTCCAACCGCAAATCTCTGCTGCTTAACTACAAACACATTTGACAATGGCTTTTAAACTTGGTTGGTATTGGGGTCTAATCGTATTAAATCTGGCCTTGGTGACTAGAGTCAAGCAGTTTTGTAACTGGGTTGGAAACTCTTCCTCCCCCATTTTCTTCCAGGTCAGAGAGTGGCTTTCCCGTGTTTCCCTAATGTGGCTGGAGCACAGCCTCTTGCACTCGTGGTTGTTTTTGCAAAGAACACACGGAGTCTTCCAGCCCTCATTGTTAGGAAATGTTTTCTACTGCTTGCTCTGAGTTATCCTCTACTTGACTTCATTTTGTTTTTTTCCTTCAAAGACAAGTGTCGCTTTACAGCAAGAAAACAAACAGGGTACTTAAGGGATTATTTGCAAGACCCCACCCAAACACAGAGTAGGAACTTTGCTATCTGCTCAGTATGGAGTATGATCTCCAACTGCCTGATGAATTTCTTAGGAATAAAAGGCACTGCATTTCATCATTAAAAAAAACCAACCAAAAAAAAACCCAAAACACCAGCATCTTCTGAATTGGGAAGTCAGCCTCAAAAATTCTCCATTTTATCTCTTGATGTACAATGTCCTATCCTTTACCTGGCAGGTTCAGCATATGGCAGGACAGAGTAAATCTGCTGGAATCACAGGGACCCAGGACATCACTCTCCTTCCCAAGACTCCTTGTTTCTGCTTTCATTGGCACTCTCAAAAGAGCTGTCAGCCCAGCTTAAACCATGGTACACAGTTTAACAAAGAGAAAGCTTTTCTGGACAACCCTGGCAACACTCGCTGGCAGCCCGGGACAGATCCAGATGTGGTTCCCAACGTCAGGTGGCTGATGTGTCTCATGGTGGTGTTCCTGTGGTCCCTCCAGCTCTGATCTTGGCCCCAGGATTGACACTAACTCATCAGAGAAGCAAAGACCACAAACAACAGTCAGTATGCGGCCAGGCGCTCACCGACTGTCCTGTTTGTTCAAGCAACATGGGGGGCCCAAGGTTTTAGGGTGCAGTGTCCACCTAGAGAATTTCAATATCTGCAGTGGACAGCAAGGATGGTTTTGAGATAAATGATATTCTTCCTGAAGATAATGGCAAGAGCCGTGACTTCAACAGCACTGAAAGCTGACCTTGAAATGGGGCCATTTGGCAGACACGCTCAATTGTAATTTAGCTTTTCCCCCTGTGATTTCTCAGTCTTGGGTGGTTAGACATGGAACTCTCCTTCTGGAGATGCAGAGTTGATGCCAGTGTATGAGCTGCCTTTTGCCTTCTGTCACGGAGTCACAGAAAAATAAGTCTGAAAAGGATGTCTAGAGACCATCATGGGTAGCCCTCCACCCCAAAGCAGGGACATCTTTATATGCTGCACCAAGCAAATTTTTATCTAGCTCAAACTTAAGACCACAGATGACGAGGCTTCTGCCACTGCCTCAGCAACCTGCAGCCCATGTTTCAATACCTTTATGGTCAGGAATTTTTCTGAAGGTCTACCTGAATATTTTTTGCTGCAACAAATGTGCATGACTATTTGTGCCATGCCCCACAGACAGGGAGATTAGATGATTCCCTTCTGCTTTACCACACCTTTTACTTATTTGAAAGCTTATTATATCTCCTGTAAACCATCTAATTTTTAGGCTAACACCACCTTATTTCTTCAGCCGCTCCCCCCTGGTTATATTGTTTAAGATCTCTGGTCATTTCTGATGTTCTTATCTGCACCCTCCATGTCTTTCTCAAAGGCAGGTCATCAAAAGGGGACGCAGTCCTCAAGCTGAGAGCTTATCAGTGCCACATAGCTGCTACATTCGTCCTGGCTATCACCTCCAACCTGACATAAAGTACACAGTAGAGATTTCAGACCTACAAACATTTACAATATTTTTAGTTCTTCTTTGCCTGAAGTGCTACAGGTCTATGAAAAATCTGAACAAAAAGAGACAACCTACTAACCCTCTTTAGCAGTGGACTTGCAATAAAATTTTTGTCTGACCTGATGTTAAAGATCAGGCAAATTTAATTTTGCTCCTCATTTCAGACAGATTGTCATAAATCATGTGAAGCAGGAAGCGTGCCTCATCTACATTTAGTTTAGTGTTAATTTAAGACACTGGTGTAAGTGTAGTAAAAGTCACGATAATTTATTGATAAAGGTATAAATCTTTCAGTGATTGGGACAGAGCCTGAATTAGAGCAGAGCCTGAATTAGAGCGGAGCCAGAATATTACAAAGTGAAAGGCTTCAGGTCCCAGTTTAGATCCAGATCACTGCCTGTGTTCACACTGAAATCAAAATGTGTAACTGTAATTCCGACCGCATCCAAACCAGGCAGTCACTAGGTCATGTCCACAAGCATAAATTGCAAGCACTGTCAGCACATGTAGGCTTGGCAGCTTTTAAAGAATTTTGGTTTATCCGTTGCAGCAAAATGTCCTCTACAGCCCCCGAATCCGATCTCTCGTTACAAGAAAGGAGGAATGTTTTGGCAAAAAAAAAATTATAATCATGAGGATCCAAGAAAAGACACTTAGGGATAATTGTTCAAATATAAACCCAGCTTCTTGGGTAGGTTTGGTAGCCTGTGCTGAACTCTGTATCACTCGCTGTGACACTGCTAATGCATTCAGGTTAGCTGGTTAAAGCTGGACGGGGTTTTTTACATCAGCGGCAGGTCCTACAGTTAAGACCGACCCTAAGCAACACATATCATAAAATAAAAGCCCACACAGCTACAAAAGGCTGGGTGTTCGTTGATCCTAGGGTGCCCTCTTTCCCAAACTGAATTAATTCTACCTTTATTACCATTATGCTAGTGACTCAGGCTTTATTCATCATATGAAAAAAAAATATTTAAAACAAATATATAGAAAGAAGAGTTTTACTGTGCAACATATAGGACTTATTTGGGTCTGGGTTTTCTTTATCCTGCAACAGAGACTGAGAGCAGCTCCTTGCTCTAACGTAGGGAATTTTTTCAATTCTCAAGTCCTCTGTTTCATTCCATTTGCTCTGAAATGCTGACTTTCCAGCAGGACAGTCCTAGAAATAAGCACATCTCTTCTGTAACATTTTTCACTATAAATCTACAGGACTGCAAGAAAAAAAAAAAAACAACCCATACATAAAGGAAACTATTTGCTACTAAATTCTAAAAATCAGTATTATCATCGATAGAACCCAACGGTGCACCCCTGCTGAGCCCTATCTGATTTTGTCATGGAAGACCTCAAATAAATGGTACAGCTTTATTCCATGCAATTGCTTATAGATAACTCCTGGATGTTGTAAATGCAGTATCTACTTAATGGGGCTGAACAACAGCAACAGTTTGGAATAAACCTGAGGGTTGTTCTACTAACCTAGCTCTGGGTCCTCTCTTGGTTGGGTTCATGTGAGCTTGCACTTTGAGCCAACTTCTGTTCTCACTGGGCTGCACCCAAGTACCAGCCCTGACTGTGATGTATTCGCTCCAGTGTAAATCTAGTTAGTCAGAGCAAAATTTGATTCTCATAGTGCAGCTTCAGGTTCAAATCCAAAATCTCAAAGGAAACATCAGTTGAAACGACCAATTTTGCCCAATTTCTGGCCAACGCAACTTGCTTTTTTAAGGAGGGAGGAGGGTTTCCTCAGATCTCCACACGGATTCTCTCAAAGGTTTGTAAATCCTTGCCAAATCCTTCACAAACCTGGGCTGAGATTCAGAAATACAGTGAAAACAGATATCTTTTTTTTTTTTTTTTTCCCCAGCACTTTTGCTGCTGGTTCTGGCCAGGATACGAAAGAGTAGAGGCTCAGGGAAAAAGAATGGGGAAAAAGATGATGCAAAAATTTTCAAATGTCAAACATGTTCTGTCTGAACTCTGGGCAAAAATTTAGGGTGGCTGTTAATGTACACAAAATCATTTCTTCCCTCTCTCCCTTTATCCTCCCAGGCTTTACTGCCCACTTCTTCTACCAGAGACCCCACCTTTTCATAACCTTTATGTAGGTTTATAAAGAGTTGCAGTGCTACAGACCATAAATATGTGATCACTGAGCCTTCTCCCTTTGCAAGGTCTACATCCAAAAGTGAAGCAACCTTTGAGTTCACTCGTGCAGCAGGAACTGAAAACCCCCGTTTCCTTGCACGACCATAAAAAATAATTAAGCTAACCAAGTACACAGAACTAGAAAAGATATGCCGGCTGGCCAGCTTGCAGGAGGAAAAAAAGAAAACAAAGAGAAAGCCTTGGCAAAGGGAATTGTGATCTTACTGTACAATTAACTTCTGAGACAGTGAGTAGGATTAAAGCATGGAACATTTCAAGACACATCTCTTTAAAACAGCAAAGCATTATGAAGCATATATGCACGTTTCACAGGCCTTTGAAATTAGCAATACTGGCAGGTTTATTTGTTTTGATTGTCTCTTTTTTCTTTCTTTTACTACTTTGGGATTTTTTTTTCCTCTCTCCTTTTCAAGACTAGAGCCAAATGACCCATGAGAAATGTACTGTAATTTGTCTCTTATCCATCCTTCATCTCCATCTGATATTCCCTCTGCCCTGGTTACCCTGATGTTTTTCCAGGCCCTACAGGCTGAACCATTGTAACAAGGAGAAAAGTCAAACGATAAAGAAAGAAGTGGCGTAAGGATATTTTCAGGAACCCATTCTGTTAAAACAGATTTCCTTTGCCACTTTATGAAAACCTCTTTTGGCTGCAGCAAACCTCATTCACGTATACTTGAGAATTTAAATCAGTGTAGGAAGGTATATATATTTTAGGCTTTTTTAACCATCAGTTATACTGCTTGGCACTTCCACAGTGCTTCCCCTCTGGGCCTCAGAATGCTTCCTAAACATGAAGAGAGAAATTCCACTCTGGTCAAAGCCCTGACACAAGCCCTCTTCACCGCTCCAAACCCCGTCCAAGGGCTTAAGTGATACTAAATGGGACAAGAACCCTTGCGCTGGGCCTCCTCTTAAGAAATTTTACCATGACAGAAGAAGCAATGAAATAGGCAAATGGAATAATTTTCCTTGTCTTCCGAATGGGAAAACTGAGGTAGACAAATGCAGTAATCTGTTCAAAGTAACAAAATTATTCAGGGTGGCAGCCAGGATTAGAAACTCGATCTCTTGAGCCTATGTTCTGTGATAATACGGATCATCTTTCTTTTAAATACCCAGTGGCTTGTGTTTCTGATCCTTTAAGTTTTCTGCTGGTGGCCACTAATCATATTTTACAAGCCTTCATTCTTCCTTTACAATCTTTTGCTCGTATTTTACAATCTCCAAAAAAGTCCTAAAGGTCCAGTGCTCAGCAGATGGGAAGTCAGATCTCCCTACAATAAGCTGGTCCTTCCTAAATCCCTCGGCTTTGCAGTTTCTGAAGACAACGTAGCACATTTACTTCATAAACAGATTTTCTCGTTGAACCAGGGCTCTGCTTCCAATGAGCGAGCAGCCACCATTCTAATAATATTTGGCATTTACATACCACCTCTCGTCCCAAAGCTTCCAAGAACAACCAACAGATACGTGCATAGCACACTGCACAACAGTTCAAGGAAAGGACATTTTGGTTTCAGTCACCAGAACAAACCTGATATTTTTTTATGCCAAGCACCAGAGACCAGGAATGCAGCCTGTCATCACTCCCTTGAACCAGGTCAAGAGTAGGTAGAGCCTCTTTTAATCAGATTGGAAATTAGAAATCAGGAGGAAACTCAAGGCTTTGAGACAGAATTTTCTTTAATTACAGCAGTAGCTCATAGCAACTCTCTATATTAAAGATGTCTAGCAATTTCCACTACTAATGTTCAACTCCAGCCTTGTCTTTCCCATCTCCATCCCAGTGGCTGTGGGGTCAGGCTCAAGGTCACATTCGCAGCCTGCCCAAATGAGTGCCCGGCTGGCATCACCCTTGGGAGCCATGGCTGGAGTGACTCAGGCTTTGGAACTTCTAGAGCACTTCTGGGAAATGCTTTGTGTCCCCTCTTTAGAGTCCATGGAAAGCATGGGGTTACCTACTGCATGGATACTGCTCTGTGGGCTCCATCGACCTGTGCCACCTGCCCTTGAGTAGGCACCGAAGGCAGTCAGGATGGGTCTGGACCCTGCCTGGGTGGGCCCCAGTGGGTCACCTACCGGGGAAGTATTTGGGATTCTTAAGAAGCCGAACACAGGTCAGGGTAGGGAGCCCAGTGGCCTTGGGGTGCTCGCAGTTAGATTGCAATTGTCCTGCAGAAAGGTGACAACGTGGCACCGTCCTGCCGGTGTGTGCAGCTGGGACTTTAAGGGGCTGGTCCTTCAGCATCTTCACTAATCAACAGGCAGTAAAAAATGCAGGGTGAAAAAAGAACAAGATCAAATTCTTTGCTCCTTTCATCTCACTTTTTGACACTAATCCTCCCTGCACATAAACCCCATGCCACAGAGTGAGATATACATTGCTATTGGAATGAAAAGTGACTTGGAATCAGGCCGACAGCAGCAAAAAAATGAAATAAAATCATATATAACCACAAAGGACCTAGCATGTTTATTACAGATAGTTCTGGAGTTGATGGGCCAAAATAACCAGTCCAAATATGCCTCTTGCAAAACATCACTTTTGCTTTGGAGATGCTGCTTCTTTTCTGTTTTTGTTTTTACAACTCATGGACTTCCAAATCTCATTTCTTAACCTCCTGGCAGGGTTGTGCATAAAGTTGGTCCTGCTGCAGTGGGCAGATCATCAATGGCTTATGGTTAGGATAATCCCAATCTTCCTCTTTTCTGAGAAAGAAACGAAAACCTGATTCAAATGAGACTGGTTGAAATTTCCTCTTATTTTATCTTCTGCAGAAAAGGGTAGGAGACAGCAAAGTGGGAGCACAAGGAACATAGTCCGGTGATGGAGACTTCAATTCAGGGAAACTAAGGAAAACTTGTGCCTAAAAGCCTCATGTTTTCAAAGTTCATGAGATTTTTTTTCTCCCTGTTACAACAAAGGACTAATACTTAGCTCTCTTTGTTTTCTGGGTTTTTAAGTGGTATTGATGGATCCTACCAGTAAGTCTTTATCTTGAACAGTGAAGTCTTGAACACAATTTTTAAGGAAAAAAACCCCAAAACTGAATAGTCAGATTCAAAGAACCACTAAATATTATGAGATCTGTGAAAGCTGGTTACTCTTGTTTTCTCCCAGCAGTGAAGATATTACAAGGAAACAGAAAATGTCAGTTGCTGAAACAGAAATTTCACGTATGAACGTTTAGCTTTGAAGTTCCCAGAATCCACACTAAATTGCCAGGTGATCTGGCAGGAACACCAACACACCTGCAATGCAAATAGTTCAGAGTTGCAGAAAGAAACAATTGTGGACAGTGTATTTTCTAAATCCAAATTGTTTTGCTTGTTTTTTTTTTTTCTTTTTAATTTCTATTCCTGTTCACTAGGAAGACAGAAAGAAAGGAAAAGAAAGAGCAGGAGAAAGGACTTAGTAGATCACGACTTTGTCAAGCAACTACTGTTGGGAGACGAAACGCAGCAGCCGTGGCTGTAACAGACACTGCTAACACAATTAACATCCCGACATCAAAATCCCGCCCCTCGTTTCTCTCTGTTGAGCCAGAGGCAAGCAGCAGGAGGAAGGATGTAAAAGTAAAAGTGCCTTTTCCAAAGACTCAAGAACATTCAGACTTTCTGGTTTTTAAGCCTAGGCAGGACCTGCAACTTCTGCATAGATACAAGGTAAAGCAAATACCATTGTACTTGTGTGCTCCTGAGAGCGGACATTTCCTGGACTGAAGGATATATCAAGCAGAAAAGGTCCTCTGCCCCTTAAGTAAACAGTGGGCCGCAGACACATCTAATGCCCAAGTTATTCGTCAGATGGAAGGACATTAGGGTTGCCTCACATATGGATCTGCTAACACATGTACCAGAAACCAGGCACTATCAGTCCAAAACATAAGGCTGATTGTAAGCATTCCCTGGAGGACACATTTCCCAAGACCCTACAAAATTGGACTGGCAGCTTATGAAACGTACAATACTGATCCAGTATGTAACAGTAAACTATAGGAAATCATACCCATACATTTGGCCTTCAGACATTAGCGCAGAAATTGCCTGTTTTGGCACCACAAGCCTGTGGATCCACTTGAATCAAACACAGACCTCTTGCCAAAGGGCTACGAGAATACAAAGATCTGTTCTCCATTGTCAAATGTTAACACAAAAGGGGGAAAACTAATTTTCCTTTATGGTAAATTGCTTGACCATCTTTTGCCATGAGCACGACCGCTATAGACAGGCCATGCAGTTTAATTTCCCCATAACATTTGCACCCTCTGTCACTCTACTGGCATATCTCAACCACGCATCAACTTTTGCTCTGGTTTGCTGCAGTAATTTGTTGGTAACATGTCACTGACAACTACTACAGGACTTAAGATCTTGATGACTACAAAACTAGCTTTGCAAAGGATCCAGCAAAAATTGCAGGTTGTCATTTTTGCCCACTGTTTCCCACACATAGACCCTGAATTATACAAACCCGCATCTATAAAACGTAAGTTAGCATGAAATGTCTTGCAGCTCCCTGTCAAAGACGGGGGGGGCTGTTATGAATTCCCTCACTTCCACAACTCCTCTGCTGCCAGCTCAAACACATCTCAAAAACTTTGCAAAACCTGACATCCTGCCTTATTCAGCTGCGGGGGAAGAGAAGGCGTCCTGGTACCACCTTTTGGACTATCTCCTCCTGATGGCTTTCTAGATCAAAAACTGGAAATGCTTCAGGTATTGTTCCTAGATGGATGAAAAAATAAAAAACTTTGTGTCTGATCAAGATGAGGATAGCTAAAGGTTTGAGCCTGCATTTTTAAGACAAAATGAGACATTTTGAAGAAAAAAGGGACATGGTTTAGTGGTGGGATGGCAGGGTTAGGGTAACGGTTGGACTTGATGATCTTAAAGGTCTTTTCCAACCTAAACAATTCTGTGATTCTAAGAAAAACACATGAATAAATCTATCCCCATTAGTAAAACTATTAGAGCAATTCTGAGTGTATAAGGAGAAAGCCAGGAGCTCCTAGCCCTTTCTGAATCCAATGGGGTGCAGGGGGGGAATCAAACGGCACAGATTTCTTCAGGCAAACTGGGAGAAACACTCTGAGGTGTCTGACAGAAGCATTTTGCTCTGTGTTTGGAAGTTTATCATGACCGATCAATTCTGGAAGAATGAGTGAGTGAGTTCTGGTTTTTGGCACTGACATAGTCATGGTAAAAAGGCTGGAGGCAAAAGGGAAGTAATTTTCATAATGCTGTGAACTGTTGCCATCAATCCTTACCCAAAACATTTCTTCTACTTACTCTGGTGCAGTGCTGTTCTGCAGGAGCTTTCCTCTTAGCTTGCCCTTCATCACAGGAAGGCTCTCGACCTCACTCGTGCTCTGGATGTAGAGATCCAAGCCAAAGACCAAAGTCTTTGGGCGTTCAATCTTTCTCTGGACTTCAAAGAGCTTGGGATATGTAACTTAGTCCAGACAGAAAGCATAACATACGTTTGGAACAAAATTATATACGTAAAAATAGAAAAGATTGAATGACTGTTAAGGAATGCGGTGCAATGGGGAAGCCTGATGTAAACTGTGCATGGCATTTACATAGCTATTTTCAGCCTCTAACCTAGGTGCTCTGAATCCTAGTGGAAGAACCTACCTTTTCTCCAGCAATTATAAAGACTTTAAGATTTAATTCTCAAAATCATGCCTATGCTGTGTGTCTATACCTGCTGCGAGCAGATGGCACGATTGCTCCCCTAAGGAACAAACTGAGCAGCAAATACAAATAGCCGATGCTTCTCCTCAGCACGTAGCGCAGCAACATCGAGACTACACATTTTGGGAGGAATCAGCAACTCGCAGAATTAGTCCTTAACAGAAAGGAAGCCAAACACGAAGGCAAAATAAAAAACCTTAACCAGAAATGCCAAGCCCAAACATTTTCAGGTATTTTGAATAATATAAGTTTATGCAATTCTTAATATTTCTCAGGCATGCCTGCGTTTGTACTTGCTGGGATTGAAGACGGGAATAGAGAGAGCATCATCAAGCTTGTGGAAATCAGGAGATCACAGAAAAATGCTGTTTTGTAATTGTTCTCAACCAGTTCTGCCAACCTAAGCAGTTCAGACAGTTTGGAAACATTTCCATGCTCTCTGATGCTCACATGAAGCAAACTGAGTTCTGGCCTTTTTGAAATCTACCCATATTATCTAAATGAGTGTATCATATTTCTTTATTTACCTAGAATTTTTCACCAGTTAATCTCTCCCTGTCTCATTTTTAATGACACAAAACAAATAAATGAGTCATGGAAACACAAAACAACTTAAGGCAAAGCTTCTTTTCCAAGTGTAAAGGATATTTGGATACCCACATGCTACCGATAGTCAGTGGGTCTTGTCTTGGGAATATAATTCCCTTTTGTGCCTCTGGAAGGTGCACAAAAAGTGTGTAGATGATTACAGTGATGGCTCTATTAATTGATATCATCTTGATTTTATGTTATTTAATCAATGTCTGAGCTCTGACTGCAAAAGAAGCTTAAATTGACACCTTTCCTCCTTTCTGCTCAATGCTCCCTAACCTGTCATCTTTGATACACAAATATAATTTGCGAGACTGACAAGGGCACAAGTCTCATTACATCGTACCACGGAAATTAGAAATGAATCAATAAACAAAGAGGGAAACTCCTGATCAGCTCGTTCCTACCCCACAATGTGGAATTCTTCAAATTTTACCCCTAATCCCACATCTGATCAAACCGAAATGTTTTCAGGGTCAGGAATGCCTCCGCTTCCTTTTGGTATTTCTTTCACAGTCTAATCACATCTCAAAAAAGCCAGCATTTTGTGTCTATGTATCTTATCTTTATCCTTTGTACAATTTGTGCTGTTTAATGCTGAAGAAATAATTCAGCAATATACTTCATGCAATGGCACAGATCCTTAATGGAGGAGAAATGCTGGCATGGCCCGAGTAACAGATTAAATCCCCTTCTTGGCATATTCATTTTTTACTGTGTCTTTCAGTATAATTTCAACATGGAATTTTCCTGGCATAAATCACACAGGTTTCCCTCTTCCCCTCTACACCACGCTGCGTAGCTCTGTGTTTTGGTAAATCTCATCTATTAATAGTTGCCCTCTGTGGCTATAAAAAAATACCTCAGTAGTCAAAAGCCAACTCTTGCTAGGGAACAGCTGTGGATGCCTGAGTGCACGCAGGACCCGGCATCACACAGCAAAGCCCTTTCTTGGCTCCGTGTCAGAGCAAACCGATTAAATAAGGCCATAGTCAAGCTAACGGAAAAGGAGCCCCTTCCCTGCAACAGAGGGAGAGAGAGGCCGACTCCAGCACTAGGCTGGAGAAACATCAGGGTATTTCCATTTTCTCACTGACATTTTCCTTTTTTAACTCAGCAACCCCCCCTCCTGTGTCTTCCTCGCTCCACCCTTCTGCCAAGTCCCAACAAACTCTTGCACTTAAAGAAATAGAACAAAGACGTCATCGCAGCGAGTGTCAAAGGTCGCGGGGTAAATTTTAAGGTCTAGTCTACTTTTTTTTGCCTGATTGATTTAACTGATTAAAGCATTTCTGCTCTTCCTGTGCTTTCAGCAGCATCCTGGGTAACTCTGGGGAAATTCAAACCAACCAGCTGTGATCCGTATTACAAAGTCAAGGCTGGAAATACAACATAAGGATGTTGACGGGGCCATACTGGAAAGGCTGAAGGGAGAGGAATATTGTCTCCCGGTAAAGCGACAAAGTGCTTTTACGTGTCAGAATGAGAAATATTCAGCTTAGCAGGAGATACGGGGAGTTCACCACCCTCCCAGCACTGAAGGGTACCAGGCCCATCACAGAGGGGCCGGTCGGTGACAAAGTACCTGGCTGCAGGCAGCAGGAATTCTCCCCAGACTTCACTTCCAATTTTCATTTGCATGAACTAAAGCTCTTGAAATTCTGAAGAATTGCTGAGTTTCAGGGACTTCCATGCAAAGTCCGTACAATGCCACAGCCATCGCGAGGGTCAGTCGGGAAATGGTACGGGTGCCTCAAGTCCTCTGGAAACCAGGCTCAGGCTCTCCGTGCTTAAGCACACCTGGTCTGAGGCTGCAGGCACTTACAGAGCTGATGCCACATAACTTCAGCACTTTTCAAATTTCCCTAGGGACACTAGGGAGATCAATTCTCCTTGCAAAACTGGTGGGAATGATTTGAAAAACCAACAGTCTTGTGCTGGGGTAACTAACTACTACAGCTTCTCACTGAAGTCCTCAATTTATTGACACGACAAGCTTATAGCATGAGAAGCAAATTTATTCCATGTTATCTACTGGCAATAGAGCTCAAAAGATGCACTTTGAGGCAGCAGAATTTTATTCTCCAAAGCCTTGTAATTCAACCCTGCTGAAGCTGCCCTCGCACAAATCAGTGATGACACATCTTTTCAACCTCTAGGGCCAAAATTATTTTTAAAAGTACTGCAGGTAATTGCCACTGCTGCCATTCCAAACCACTGCTGTTTCCACTATTTTACCATCACTGCTGTAACCCAACAAGCATCAACAGCAAACACGGGCTGCTTCTGCAATTACTGAATTAACAGAAATAATACATCTCACGACAAACAGCTCACACATATCAATGGCCATGAACAGATGTTTAACTAGAATTTACATGAAAGATTCTATGTTTCCAAGTTTGTTATACACTACTCAAGCATCTGGGTACCTTCTAAAATAATTGGTCTGCAGGGTGCAGATTTTATCGATCTTTTTTACGGGGGTGGATTGGCCACAAGATTCTTTAAAACAACGGTAGAAAAAACTTGCTGAACCTAGTTCTCCTGAAGAATTTCAGAAAGACCAAATTAGGCCAAACCCTCTAATCTTGGTTTTCAGTGGGATCCCTTTTTAGCAGGGGTCCCTCTAGTACGGTCCATCCTTTAAAAGAAAAAGGAAATTAAAAATGAAAACCAGCACCGGGTAAAAGTTAAGCATGTACTTCAGACTCACACATGCCAGGAAATTTAGAGCTAAAGGTGAAACTCCACCCTAAAGAGCTCCATACTGGAGATATTTCAGCGAACAAACATTAACATGTTCTGAAATACAAAGACCCAGTAGGGTGCACTAGGTATGGAGTTTCAGCCTTCACTCCAAATTTCCTGGCTTTTTTGAGGTTTATTAGAGTTTCATACCCAAACATTTAAGTCCTCCAAGAAGTTTCCTTAGTGCAGCTCATCCTGATCCTTTTGGAAGCTGAGAACAAGCACTCTGATGGTGTAGCCACCCATCCATTATTAATGAACCTGAAAACACTTTCTTGCAAATTTATGTTAATTTGGAGTGCTGAAATTATGTACAATCTAGGTAGTTTCAGTTCAGTTGTGCTGAGAAAACTCCAAAATTGCAAATCTACTCAGAACAAAATTGAAGGACAGGGTTTCATTGACCCCAGCAGAGCAAGTGCTCCTAATCTTCCTCCACTGTATGAGGGTACTGTAACTCCGCTCCACCAGGGTTGCAATCAAGCAAACACAAAATTGGTTTTGACAGTAATGGTTTGTATTCCTGGTCTAAACACTCTACCAGGTTGTGGGGTGGGGATATATCTGTTGTACTTCTCAATGAATCTGGCCCTAATGGATGAAAAATTACTACGGCTATCAGCATCATGCTTTTTTACAACACAGCTTTTATGAACACGTGTTACAAACATTGAAGTGGTTCCAGAGTATCTCAGTAATCCTAAAAGATCTGTTGTGAGGCTTTGCATCATTACATTTCCTGATAGCTCGAAGGAAATTATTACCAGCAGCTCTCTGTAGGTCCTCTGACCACCCACACTCTTCATCCTTCTCAAATATGCACACAGAGGAAGTTTTAGGACTCTTTATGACAATTTCAATGGATGTCTTGACACATAGCTAATGGAGAAGACATCACATGAATTAACTCTGCACAAGTATCTCTTAGTGGTGGACAGAAGCAAAAGTGATGGGACAGCTCCAAAAGTGATAGGACAGCTAACCGCTGTCCTGATCCAGGGGTGTTTGAGGCATAATTAGTTCTTCTCACTGCAGTTAAGAGAAGATAACTGAGACATCCACTTCTTGAGTTTCCTCTAGACCCAAACTGGGCAGAGGAGAGAGCCTATACCAAAGGGATGACCTGCCCTGGGGAAAAAAGGAAGACAGAATAGGGAGGAGGCAGACAGGGACTTAAAATATCAGGAACTGGTGCCAAAGAAGTTCAGATGACGGCCAATAGACCCAGACGGTGCTTCATGCTGTTGCCTGCAGATCTGCCTCTGCATCCTTTCTCCTTCAATCTTTTCCAAGACCTTCCTCTTTTCCATCACCTTTCCATTTAGTTAATCTCCTCACTCTGTTCCAGCTATCAAATTTAAACATACATACATACCCAAATCCCCTGACATACACTCCATCTCATACTGATGAAATCCCCCAACAGGCCAAACTAAACCAAAACAGACTACAAAAAAATCACAAGCAATGATTTCTTGGGAGATTTTTTTTTTTTTTTAACCAGATCAACTGATTAATTTGGGGAAAAAAAGGACATGTTTTCAAGCTCATAAGCCCTTCTTTGGTATTACTATCTTTTTTCCCCCTAACACTATTAATTGGCTTAAGACATCCCCCCTGCTGCTGAAACTTGCCTTTACCTGTAAACTTCAGCTCTCCCTGCTATATCAAGAGCATCATTGCTCTGAAAATCATAGCACTGGCCCAGTATTATCTGTTTCTTCTGCTCAGAACATGCATGCCTTTTTCCAAACACGTCTACTGAGGCTGCAGGCAAGTCCTCTGTGGCAGAAAGGTATTTTTCTAAGCAAAAATATAGACTACTTGTAGAAACTGCTATTTTCTGAGTAATCACGCTTTTGGGTTGGTTTTCTCCCCCTGCATTAAGTTCACAGATACCAGGCAAAGGCAGAGCTCCTAGGCCAGTATTCACGCCTCTGCTCACATCGACATTTTCAGCTGAGACTATATAAAGAAAATTCACCTTATCCTTCTCACCCCTTCTCCTGAACCCTGCAAACCCACTATGTGAAGGCACCAGAAATGCCAATGGCTTGAAGTGTGGTGGCACCAAGCAAACTCCCTCAGGACATAGCACAAGTCAGCATCATCACTTCTGAAAGACTTGTGTACATTTCCACTGGCAGCAATAGTGAAAGGATCATTCGGAGAAAAAAAAAAAACCCACAAACAACCCAACTGAAATACTGTTTGCCCAACTCCAGCATCCACGTGAGAGGCATCGTCAAATGCATCGTACTCGTGGATGTTGTAAATGGAGCACGGTGGAAGCGGCTGCTCTGTATTTTCCCACGGGGCAGCTATTGCTTGCAAGAATTGGACTAAATTCCTATCAGAAAAGAAGTCTGAAAGATAGGATGGGAATTGCAAACACAAGTATTGCACCTGGTTAAGCTTGCCACAGAAATAGCCCGTGCTTTGCATCTTTCTCTGTGTGAAAGGTGCAACCTCCTGAATTTACAGAAGGTTTCAGCTGCTGCTAATTAAGAACACAGAGGGCACCTCACACCCACTGCTGAAGAGAGGCTGCACACAAATGGATATGGGAGAAAACCAGGGCAATTAATGCAAAGCCCCATAGCACTTTAAAGAGGCACGTTGCACGTGATCAAACTGTGGGTCTGCGTGTAAGACAGTGCAATTTGAATTGATCAGCAAAGAGAATAAAACAGCTTATATCCACTGCTACTTCTCAGAATATGGGAGGGGATGAGCTCCACCTCCTTTGCTTAAACAAAGGCTGGTAAGGGGTTGCTGGAAAGGCTCCGTGCCCACAGGGCAGCCGGGCCTGGAAGGATGCAGTGCTGCAGAGCGAGGGGCAAACTTGGTCCTTGCCAAATCTGCAGACTGCGCTTGCGAACTTTCCATGTGGGGTGCCAGAGCCAAATGGATCTGCATTAGCACTGGAGAGTATAATAATACTTTAATCTATTGTCTCCCACAAGGATTCTTAATGATCTCTGATAGTTTACTCCATAGATTTTATAGGTTGTCTTCATTCCAAGCATCCTGCAGTTTGACCAGACAGTGATCTTTTTACATAATGGATAACGTCCATGAAAGAAACCATGAGTCCTATGAGTCTTGGGGAAAAAATGCTTCTTGAAAAAAGAACTGTTGGAAAAGATGACTGTGGGTCAAGCTAAATCGAGCAAACTCCTACTGTTTCTGGGGTGTGCAGTCATATATGTAGAAATAGTTTCTTTAGTACTGAAGTCCTGCCTATATCAGAATTCAATACCAGACTTATAAATGTCAGTTGCTAGCATGGGAACAGATGCAACTCCTCCCAGCTGATTAACATCCCTGACATCTGGAAGAGAGGACAGAATAAACAGAGAGAACAGAGGATTTCCTGTTGGGACTCGGCTTTTAGGTGACAACTACCAAGATACAGCAATTCTGTCCTTGAGAGTGTTACCTCTCCACCTTCTGAACAGCCCTGGGGCTGGTAATTAAAGAACTGGACATTTCACGCCGAATCCCTAGACAAAACCTCAGGTATTTGCTATATGTCTGTCTGATACCTGTGAGAATGCAGGAATCCTTGATGTCAAGAGCTGCACAATGGTCTCTTCCAGGCAGGGGATTAAGTTCTCAAGCTTCCCCAATTGAACAGCTTTCATGAATTTCTTCTGTTCTTTTTAGTGTTGAGGATTAGGTGGAAATTAATCCTTTATTGGGAATCAAGGAGTATTTCTTGCAACTCCTCTAGCTCCTAGAAAAGGGCATTAAGTATGCCTCCCTCCGCCACAGTAAGTTGACCATATTTTGCAAAAAAGTCTCCTGAAAAGATTTCTAGTGGAAGAGAAGGAAAATGAGTTAAGAAGCTGATCTGATCAGAAGCTCCATGGAGGAGCCCTGAAGTGCAGCCACAGCTCAATTATCTGTCCGAGGTTGACCTAGGCTGTGGATTAGCCAGCTACCTCCTGCTTTTAGTGCTACTGCTGCTATCCACGTGGCATAGCACGGTGTGCTCTTCATTCAAGGCTCTGCCATTCCCGTTGCTGTTCAAAACCACTGTGGAAACTTCTACAAATTGTTCAAATGTGTATTCCGAGTCTAAATTTACGTATGACTGGAATGTGCCAATGCCTTTAATCTTGAGCGAGCTGATGTGACTCAACACTTCAGCTTTGCTGAACTGCACAATATGAGTGTCGGAAAAGGCCACAGAAAAGGGTGGGAGCAGCAGGGCCCTGGACTCCAGCTCTTTGGTTTGGTGTCACCCTGAGTCTGCAGGCAGGTACTGCAAATAGACTCTGGAGGGTGTACAGCTCATCCAAACCCCCCCCCGTTTAGGCACAGCGGAAGGGTTGCAGGAGCCTTCAGGGTACACATGTGGATGTTGAGAAAGCCTGTCCCCGGGGTCAGTTATTCTGAGGGGATTTCCAGCAAGTATTCAGTAGATTGTATGAATCGAGGGAGTTTGAAGACACTGCAGTAGCTTCTACTGTTTCAGGAATTTCATCAGCATTTTCCCAAGAAGGCATCAAGGAATGCTTTCTTATCTGTCCATGCGATCCTGTGGTGAAGCCTGATGTGCAAGCCCAATATTACATAAAAGGAATGGCTCAGTTAACCATAGTATGGTGCAAGAATTTGCCACATCAAATGGCACTTACAGAGTATGATTTCCTATGATCCCTTGCTGTTTGTTTCAAGTTTTCTGAAAAGGAGCCATGGTAGGTGTCATGAGCTCAAAGTCTTCCCTATTTTGTAACCAGCAATATTGCAAACAACACAAGGATTATGTCTTCCTGGAAGTGTGTTTATCCTTGCTCCTTCCTTTTGTATTGGGTCAGGCTATGATCTTAGCATGTTCTAATTTCCCAGAACTGCAGAAATAAAGAAAAGCTGAACAATATTTGCAAATCTTGTGCTGGGACTAAATACATTTTTTCCCACTCTCATGAAATTAATAAAAAGAAGTGAGGCAGATATTTTTGGATAAAGCGACTGTGTGGCTAATGATAACCAGTCTTTTGGTTTTTCCCCATAGGCTACTAAAAAAGAGGAGAGATGATCTAGTTGGTACCACAGTGTTTACAGCTTTCTGCTGAGCAGCTCTGAGAGCAGAGTCCCCATCCATCAATGATGGCAAACTTCTTTACATATATGTCACTGTTCTTAAATGTCTGTGCACCAACATCCTTGCTACCTGACTATGGCATGGAATACCAGCTCTTTGGAGAGATGCCAGAAAGAGAGGTTAGAGAGAAAAAAGCCATCTCTGCTGCTGGGATCAGCTCTAAGGTCATCACAACAGTGACTTAAGGACACCGTCAAAGTACCTGAGCACTTTGTTCAAGGTGCTGAAGGGATCACAAGAAACTTATA
This sequence comes from Gorsachius magnificus, assembly GCA_034008185.1. Taxonomy (NCBI): domain Eukaryota; kingdom Metazoa; phylum Chordata; class Aves; order Pelecaniformes; family Ardeidae; genus Gorsachius; species Gorsachius magnificus. The sequence continues at coordinate 9,353,214 of CM067094.1, forward strand.
ATGCCTATCAGGTGTCTTGAAATTGCTCCAGTGATACCACATCCATGGTTGTGTTTAGCCAAGAAGCATCCATAGAGTTTTTTGTAACTAGACTTATAGCAACTTTGTCCCAGGATGGAGGCTTCATGGGCTGCAACTGAGACAGTCAGGAGGAGGAAAGTGACTGGAAAGGGATACGTCTTCTTTTGGGGATGAAGAGGCACTGAAGAGGGTTCCTGTTTATAACAGCATTAACCAAGCATTAGCACTTTTTGTTGGTTCCAAAGAACAAAAGTATTTCAGGAATAAACTCTGCATGGTGAACAGCTGGCTACAGCTGCTGACACAAAGGGTGTAGAAGAAACAAAACCCAGTAGCATCTGAGGGCCCCCCTCAGTGCCAAGGAAGGCTGTGAAGAGCCTTTACAGCACAAAGCTCAGGAAACATTTTACTGGTACCATTTCTTTTTTTTTTCCCCCCTTTTTTTTTGATGCCTCACCAGACTGAGGCTCTTTTCCCTTTCTTCTGCTTTTGTTAAACTGAACTTTGGCAGAGGAAATACCTGGAATTAGATGTGATCTCTCAGTGGCTGTAGAGATGTCTTCACTGATGTGGTGCAAGGCCTGCACTAGAGGGGACCGAGGACTCTTTGCCAATGAAAGTGGTGACAAGAGGGGCTGCTGATGCAAAACAGGCCCACATGGTGCCAACTGAGTCATAGATTTTGACTGAGTCACTAATTGGCATGGAAATCTGTCAGGTGATGATGCCGAGGGCAATACCAAAGCCAAACATAGGGTTTGAATCTTCACCCTTTTAGTCAATGAAGGCTTTGCTGCCAAAGGCAATGCCCACTGCCCTAAACCTGTACTTGTTAGCCTAAATACTCAAAGCAGCATTCAGCCTTACAAACCTCATTGATCAAGTCCACAAGCCTAACAGCTGTATTTTGCCATACTGAGCCCAAACACCCGTCATAGTGGTGGGTATGAGCTCAGCCCAAGCACATCAGCCACCAAATAAAGACTACAGAGATGGAATATCTTCTACTGCCCTTCTTGGTTTCATTGGCAATGATCAATGCTGCATTACAATGTCTGTGCAATGACAAATAAATGTAATCTAAATGTTGTAAAGAAAATGTTTGGAGGATCTATGAATTTTCTCAGGCTCTACACTATGGAAGAGGACCTTCAGGCCTCCCTCACCAACTTAAGTGTGTCAGTCAAGAGGAGGTGCTTCTCAAGCCAAAATGAATACGTAAAAGATCTGTGAGCTCAATGCCATGAAATGCAAATCTTCCAGACAAGTTCAGCAAGGTGGTTGTCTCCAAAAGGAAGAAAAAGTATGCATATGAAAGGCAACTATGCCGTGTTAAAGTAACTTCAGCTTTTGGAACAAAATTCCTTGCTTGGGCTTGTACAAGTACAATCTGTGCAGCAAAAAGACTTCATTTGAAATAGAAACATCTCTGTATGTCAGAATAACATTAAGGCACAGTCTTAAATCTGTCAACTTAAATTTAAAAGGCTTTTCTTGTTTCATTTTGTATGGGTATTATGCTGGTCACAGAACAAGTGATAAAAGGGTACTATCAGCTTAAAAATAATGTATTTTTCTAAAAATTGTCATAGCTGTTATAACTAACACCTCGAGTTCTCAGAACCACGGTGTTAAAACAATCCAATTTGCATTATGCCTTTGATGATATTTGCTTAGTTGTGTTCCTCTCCAGCTGAACAGTATTAAAAGACTGGTATTTTTTCTTTCGATATTATCAATCATTAGTATTTAAAATATTTCCTCATTTGAGCTTTGTTCACTGGTAACTGACTGAAGTCAAGCTGAGCTATAAGGATTTTTTTAAAAACCAACCTCACTGGAGTTTAAAAAAAAAAAAAAAAAAACAAACAAAAAAAACCAACTGGAAAGGAAGCATTTCTTTGCAGCTTAATTATGTATATTTAAAGCTCCAGTAGAGCTGATAACACTGTTTAAAAACTTCTCTCCACTAAGGAAGTTACAAATATAGCTTGAATTGCTATAATAGAAGGGACTCCAGAACAGCTCATATTTTCCTTCTTAACCTGAACTTTAATGTTGACAACACAGGGTGTTCTGACCATCTAGTGGTTTTCCCCCCATGACTCCGTGAATTGCCCTAAAAAAACCTGTAACGTGGGATACAGACAACAGAACTTCAGCTTTAACCTTCATCTTCTGTGGGTTTATATTTCTAACTCATTCACAGGCAACACGTTTTTACTTAAACATACTCACTCTTATCTGAAGATGATCAAAAGCAAGTTGGAGTAATTGTAGATACGTGGTACTCAACTGATGCAAGTTATTCAGGGCTGTCCCTCTTCACGCTACAACAAAGGCACTCAGGATTTTATCAGCTCACATCCACCCACAGAAAGCTGTCCTGCCATTTACAATGAAGTGGCTTTGCCCCCATTTTCATATGTATAAAAAAGGGAGCAGAAGAGTTCAATTACCCACCCAACGTGTGCAACAGCACTGCCAGGAATCTGGTACCCACCTCCCTCCTCGTGACCCACAGACTCCGTGGGGTCTGTCTACAGCACTGCTTACAGAAAGCTGTACTCATAGTGTTAAGAGTATAGAATAACTTACCTACTTTCAAAGAAGTTCTAGAGAATTAAAGTCTACCTAAGAGCATTCATGTTCTGTTCCATGCCTGAGGGGCTCTTCCCTCTCCAAATACATATGAGCTTTCTATGATATACAATCCCCACTCCTAAGAGTCTGTGGTTAAAATAAACTGTGCAATGCTATAATACACGGCTCATAACCAACAACTAATGCATCTTCCAAAGTTGGCTGCTTCGGTCTTTAGCACGAACTTTCTTTTGCTTAGATGGGGAATACCAAGTCAATGTTAAGACACTGCTGTGAGCGTTAGTGAGACTGCATTTGGATAACTGTAATGTGAGCTAAATACTAAGAAAAAAATAAATTAATTAAAAACTCCAAAGCCAATAATGCCAATAACACAAGGGTTCAACAGCCAGCATGCTGATCAATACCTAGACAAATATTAATTCATATGATCATAAAAAGCTTGTTTGTTTAAGAAATTGCCTACCTGTAAGGAGAATATGGGTCAAAGCATGTCTTGGTGACTTCTGTTATCTCTGGGTTACAGCATTCTCCACCATCGAAGTTGTATCTCTCATAGTTACAATCCATGTCACACACACCATTCTGCTTCTTCTTGTTGAAAAGCGTATGGCGTACGTGTCGGCAGTCTCCGCCATCGTACCCGGTCAAGGTGTGGTTGCACTCAGGATCACAGTTCTCATCCCCGATCTTGCTGATATCACAGTTGGCCAGGATGAGTCGGTGGCGAAGGGAAGAGTTTTTTACCTCCAGCACCTCCAGCTCCCAGGTGATGTTGTAGCGGCTGAAAGCTTCATTTAAATGCTGATGCTGGAACTCAATCTGCTGCTGGCTGACAGTGGGGTTCTGGTGCTTGTCATCATAGAGATTTACCACACGGTAGCGAACGATTTTGTTGTGACGGAAGCTAGGGAGCTTGTTGTAGCTGGCGATTACATCTGTGTTGTCACAGACTGTCTGTCCGCAGAGAGGAGGATCAGGCTTATACAAAACCTAGTAGGAAATTCAGTAAACTGTCTTGAAGAACTAGCTGAGGTAGAGGCGTGTCTTGTCTGTGAATTGCCTGGCCCATGTCCAACAAGATCTCCTTCTGAGACCGGGCTGTCCTCCAGAGGCTGAAGTGCTCTACGTAACCCCGATAGTTCTGGTTCAGCGCATTTCCTCCAACCATGAGCACCTTGCACTTCAAGGTCAGAAGACTGAAGATGCTGCCTACTTGCTCTCCACTTGTGGCCACCTGGGCACCATTCACATAGAGTTTCATCAGGTGCCCATCGTATGTGGCAGCCAGATGCACCCACTGGTTGGGGAGGTAGCTGCGATGTGCTGCAATGGTGGTTACTTTGCGAGCACGATCCGTCTTCAGAGAGAAGAAATAGCGGGGGTCTCTATTCCCCTGGTCACTGACGGTGTTAATCCCCAGGACCCATCCTCGGTCACGGGAGGTGTAAGAACATTTGTCATATAGTCCTATGTGCCCCCAAAAAAGAAATATGAATAAATAAGGATGACAGAATAAAGAATTTAGTCTTTCAATTGTATAAATATCTCTCTATATGTATATACACACACTCACCTACATATGTTAGAAAGTTAGTGTATAAGAAAGACATTAAATCATCCAGCATGTGATTGTGGGAGGTCATGTTAAAACTTGCTATTAAAGGTCATGTTTTGCCAGTGGTGTGTACGAATGGGATTCCCCTTTCCTGATCAAAAACCAGAACCCTTTTTCAAATTTCTATCAGCAAAATGTTGTACTGTGCATTTGGTTCTGACCATCACTCAACCCATACATCACTGGTTGAAAATAACAGTCTTGAGAAGCAATCCTTGTTGATCTCACTCATATCTCATACCCCTGAACCCTATATCTAATAAGGTTCAGAGGAGAAGTAAGTATAAAATCAAAGCACTGCACAGTTTGAGAAACACTGAGCAGCTGCAACAATCTCAGTAGGATTGAGCACCCAATAGTGAATGGGATGTGTTCAGACTACCTTCAAATTTATACCCAATAAAAATCAGCAAGCAGGAGGCATACATTGGCATGCTGGATGTGCTGAACAAGGTACATACCACACCAGGAAAGGGCAAGAAACATGCAGGGACAGACACATACAATCAGAAAGATTCCTGCCCCCTCACACACTTTGGTGACAATTTTGTGACAATTTGGTGCACCGCAGGGAATGTACAGTAATGATTTCTCTCATAGACAACATGTGGATCCACACCTAAAGCTCTCTCAACCGGTATTCACACAGCTCCAGGCAGTGGGAAAAGCCCACAGCTTCTCAATTTGGGACAGTAGCCTTAGCAAGTTAAAGGCATGTATTTCCATCTTTCAGTTCTCAAAGGCCAAGGGCTGTGGGGACACCCCCAATTGAAAAAAAATAATCATTAGAGCCTTCAGCACCAAACAGCCTTTCTACTATCAGCGCACAGAAAACAATCCTTCTCCCAAGGCTTCACTTCCAAAAAGCCTAAACGAAAATCATAAATCTCTGACAGTTCAGACCTCATGAAAAGACTAAATATCCCCTTACCTCACCCCTGCACCCTAACCCTCCCAGCACTACAACCAAATAACATCTTCTGCTTCTGACCAAGTTGCTCAACAGCCATCTGTTAACAATCACTCATTAACAGTACAGTCTTGTCTAGTATCAACAGAGCAAAGGTTACAGGAGCATTCACTGTATTTTTCCTCCCCTCTCCCAGCACCCACCTCCCCCCCTCTCCTTCACACCCTTCCCCTCTCCTCCTCCTCCCCCAGTAAAAAAAGTCTTCTGATGGGAAAGTTAAAAAAATTTGAACAGGCCTTTTTTCTGCACACTGGTATTTTGCTAGGGACTCTGAGCTCCCCCTTTTCCTGTTTCCTTTGGAAGAGAGATCCCAGGGTTCGGAAGGTAATGTGTTTATTCATCTGTAGGGCGCACTCAGTTCAAAACCTTTTTGAGACCAGCTTCTAGTTTATACTGCTACTTCTGATCACGAGAAAGCAGAGGAGGAGAAGCAGGGAAGGAAAAAACAAATATGCTAAAAAAAAAATTATATTTGCTAGGATGGATATTTACCTGACAAATTAGTGATATGAAAGCCAAAGCTACCAATGACCTTCTGGAATCTGTTTTTTTAAGTGGTTTTTAATTTTTCTTTATGGAATAAATACTTCTAGAAAGCATTCATTTTCAGAGGTATGAGAGCCCATAAACGTCTGCATATTTATGAATCTCAAATGAAGGTATTGGCCAACAATGGTGGGTGGATAATACTGCAATGAATGAGGAGGCAGCTGGCAAGACAAGTCCCCCTCCAAAATAAAAAATAAGTTCTAAAAATCTCAACTTACTGTAATAAGATGATTAGAGCTGGTCAGACATTTTGTAAGAGAGTTTTGCCTGCCAAGAAATGCCAACATGGTGAGAGCAGAAAAAGCGATGCAGAAGTGGGCTAGTCCCAACAAATCACTCTGAGAAGGTGCAGGTCTTCAAGATGGCCAGGGGAACCCCAGGGACTCCCTCAGCTCTTTGGACTGCAAGTGTAGAAGGTCAACCCATCCCAGCCGTGCTCCTGGTCATCTCCTGCCATCTCTGCCACCCAGCGACCGAATTCTCCAGGCCTGTGGACCAGAGGGCAGCTGCACACCATAGCTGCTCCACCTGTTTCTTAAGGCATCCAAGATCCCTCCTGTTGGACGGATGGCTGGCAGTCCTGGAAGAGGCTTCTGGGGTCTCTAGCTCTAGGGAAGCCCACCATGCAGCCTTTAAGGGTCAAGTTTTTTGGTGTTTTGTACTGACTACGGCTGGAAACGTTTCCCCAAAGAACTAATAAATTATTGTGGAAATTCAGTTTCCTAGCCAGCATTAAAGAACATCTTCCTCTCTCTCTGAAGTGCTGCATGATGCTAGTGATTGACCTCAGCTGAACAGATGGAACTGCTGGAGGAATACTACAGAATAGTAGCAATCCTCCCTTGCCTTTGAGCATTTAAACCCTGATGTGATGCAACGTGTCTTGAGTTTGGCTCAAACAGCTGCCATCAATTCAAGATTTACAGGGAGCCAAAGGAGGGCAGAAAAAGAAGAAAAACAGTGACAATAGGGACACCACTGAACATGCCAGTATGAAAGCTGCTGAACTAAAACAGTCTACTATTCCAGTTCCTTACATTTTCTAGTTTAGGGCAAAGGTCGTTACTGAATCCATACACCACGTACAGTATTCTTTTCTCAAACTTTTACTATTACAGATATCCAACTCTTGATGAAAAGATGGATTGAACACAATCCCTTCAGCAGCAAGGCTTGTTTTATTCTTAAGAGAAAGGAAAAAGAGTAAGAAAAGCGATAAGAAACCCACACTCCCTATAACTTGCAAGTCGTACCAGTTCTTTATGACCTTCTTTTGCTTGTATGCTGTACCTACTTTCTCAATCCTTCACTTCTGGCTAAGAATCCTCCGGCTAAGGGAGTGTCACTTTTCCGTTTTGTCCCCAGCACAATGAAACTAATTTCAGCTGGGACTTTGGATGTCATAATAAAAGAATTTATTACTTCTTCTATGACAACTAATAAGGGCAAAGCCATTGGAAGAGGGACATGTGAAATAATTGCCAGAACTTCTGAAAACTGAATAATTTGATGTTTTCACAATTTATTTCAATTTAGTAAAAGGTTCCATAGCCACGAGTTATTTCTCAGACATAATTAAGAACATTTTAAACAAGAGGCCTCTTTTACCCTAAACAAGGCTGGTTTTGAGCAAAATGACCCCGCACAATGGTTGACACTCCGAATTTCAAAATTCAGCTGTGACCACAACCAACATTTACATGAAAAACATACAGAGTTTAGATCCTCATTTACAGTGAGAATTCTTTACAATAATGTGGCAAAGGACATTTTTAGCTACTTAATATCCCTTTACAAACCAAAAGTGGTGTAAAGAGGCCTCATGGTAAATGAGACTCAAGCCAATGACTGCAAAACCACAATTTGGCGAATATGCCTCAAGTTTCTGAGCCAAGAAATGGTGCGAAATAAAACTGATGTTTGTTTTCCCCACAGCAATTAGATTAAAAAAATATGTACAAGTTTCATACAGCAGCAAACAGTTTTCCTCACTTCTGCTTGCCCTGAGTTGCTAGAAAGGGATGGAGCTACAGCTGAGAAGAATACTGACAGCCCTCCTAACTCCTTAGTATGAATGTTTTTTTCCCTGTAAAGCTCCTGTTCCTGAAACCCAAGGGATTAAAATGGATTTTTATCTTTTATTAAAAAAAAAGAAGAGGCGTTAGTTCAGCTTTCCAGTAAGAGTCATTGGTAACCTTCCTTCCCCACAAAGAAGTGAGTCACTTTTCAGACAGCTCCAGAGAAGTGCATGAACAGAGTAGGATGCCACGTTCCTGTATGCTTGGCCAAAGACAGACTTTGATGGCCCATGAGGCTCCTTGCAGTCCCATGATGTTTGTCCCTTATAGGAAAAGTAAATTCCTAGGCATCAAAAGAGAGGGGAAAGCTGGAAAATTAAGCTCCAAAGCCCCAATGCCAAAAGCCAAACATGGAAAACCAGAAATACAGTCTCTCCCTTTTTTTACAAGTGAGGTCTCAGTGCTCTTGCTACTGACCCACAATTGCTCCAGTATACAACTGTCCATCTGACCTCTTCCAGAAGGCCCTAACCAAGGCCAGTGCATGATTCACAGCCCAGTTTGTTGTCAGCACTTCGCTGGGGACTTAAGTAGAGCCACATACTTGCATGGGCCCTGTGCACTGGACAGGATTTGGCAGCACGAGCACAGCACATAGCATCAGCACCAGCATCAACTTCTGGAGAAAAGTCCTGGGTGAGGACACGAGGCATCGCTGTAACCGAGCTCCTGATGCTGAGCTTGGAGCAGATGTTTATCAGCAGCAGCCACAGAGGAACGGGAACTCACAGCTAGAGGCTGTAGCTGCTGGAGTCCTAAGTAGCTCTCTGTGGGCAGAGTTTGAAAGAAGAGAGGTCGAAGTAGCCCATGCAAGCCGCTGTAATTCACTTTAATATTATCACTAACAGACTCCAGGCCTCCCTCCCTCACTTCAGTGCAGCTTCTTGTGTCTTGCTAAGAGCAATCTTCCTGGTAATCAGCCCAGCTATAGAATTATCTAAGAATTTAATTCTTTATGCAGGAAAAGTTTCCCCACTTTGCTGAGCAACTGAAAGAAAAAAAAAAGAAAAAAAAAAAAGGGCTTGTTATGCTTTTCTTTCCAGAAGCCAAGAGGCTGGGGGAAGGGGAAGAAGGAGGTCAGTTTGACTTTGAACACATCAGGTGTGCTGCAGAGCCCGTCACAGCCGTGCAAGGCAGAATGGAAAACAGTGCCCCGCACTTCTGAAAGTTGGCTGTGCCTGTTTTGCTGGGGGACTACAACCAGAGGTGACAGGACTCAGTTATGAAAGGGGAATTTAGGTCAACAATCAAAGCTGCAGTCAGGGGGCCCAAGAACAGGGAGCTAAAGGTTGGGGCTGTTTTTTTCTTTAGCATGCTTTAATCGTTTAGTATCAAAGCACAGAAGAACGCTTGAAAGAGCAAATATTCTACAGGAACCTATAGAAAGCTTTTATCTGTCCAGAGGAAAATAATTAAATCCGACAGATTTGGGTTAAGTATCCCCATGTTCCATGCAATTGGATAAGTCAGCGAAGATCCACTGGAGCAGTTCTTGAGTTCTGCACTGGATGTTTCATGGTATGACGTTGAACCCAATATAGTTTTACAAAGGGGAGAAATAATCTCTCCTTTCCTTTGCCACACTTACCCCAGCCCCCACTTCCTTCCACAATAGTTAAATAATTCAAAGTCCAGAGTACTTAAGGCAACATCTCTGTCTATACGATTTCCGACACAGTGAAGAGGCCTCCTGAGGTCGCCCCCTGAGATGAGGAGTGGCTCAAGCAAACCACCTGAGACTTGCTCAGGTGGCAACCTACTACTTAAGTGAGAAAAAAGGGGATGTTTGTCACTGCTATCAATCTAGCTGAATTCTCACCAGATATTATCATTTACAAGCTATGCAATAGGATTCAGATCTGAGACAGAAGGACAGAGTTCTTTTTGTTTTGACATGAAAGACAAGATCTTCATCATGTAGAAATACAGAGTTTAATACAGCTATGCCTATTTAACGTTGAGAATTTGGCCCAAGGCTCTTTGCAATATCAAAATCTTCGTATCATTGCCACTTAGCATTAAATTAAGCATATGTTCAGGACTGTTTCTCAAATTCTCAGTTACTCATGTGCTCAATGAGATACCTTGAAGCCTGAAAACAGGGAGGTGAGAACGGCTAAAACAGCAAAACATGAATTTGTAGTGGCTGGTTAGTTTTGAACATTACATAAACCCTTCCCCTCTGATAAGAAAATCCTGTAGGCTGCAACAGAGCAGCCACTGGCATGGACAATCATATTAGCGACACTTCACTGAGCCTATTGTGAGAATACACCCGCGAACAGTATATAAGGACTTAGTGCAAATAGATCTGGTAGGTTGGGGTTAGCGAGAAATTATTAGATTGGGAGGATTTTGAGGTGTAAGTGAACACACAACACTGCATAACCAGATGGCACAGAGAAGCGAGCTTCAGTCCTTGCAGTATTATAACAGGGTGATCCTTGGACTGGGTATTGCTTTTGCAAGGGCTCCTTTGTATACAGTACCAGCGTAAACAAGTATTAGTGGGAAGGTTGGCTTCTTATCTAGATCTCTCTAAGCATTTCACAATAAAGCTGCAGAACCAGTGGAGGCTGGTACTTGGTTAACAAACTGTGGCTGTTTATGATCTATCTGTTATGACCTAACCAGGTTTAGGCGGGATTTTAGATGGATAGCAAAAAGCCCATCCTTCACAAGGGTCGAATTTCAGTCCTCTCTATAAAGTTTGGGACCAAAGGAACATTCCAGAGAACAAGGGCAAGGATTTTCTAATATCTACAGAACAATTTATTTCTCTGCCTTGTTCCCAGAAACAACTGAATATTTTTGGTTGAAGCTTGGAAAACCGCTTTGTGTTCATGTTGTGAGAGATGATCCTAACACATGCAAACATAGGGACTGTATTAAGACAGTACTGGCAGGCTTCATTCTGATGCTACTTAACTTTAAGTCATAAACTCTGCAGCCACCAGCGTGTTCCTTCATAGAATCACTGGTGTACGTCACAAATATGGGAGGCTTTGCATCAGGCTTGATTCAGACAAAATTTCAGGCTGGTGCGTGCCGGACACTCTAGTGTGGCCCACTGATAATAAGGCAGAGTTTAGTGTTTATGGAAACCTGGGTATCCTTCAAATATAGGGAATGGAAAACCCTCAATAAGTTTATTGGTTTGGCTCAAAGACACTTGATCACACCTCAGCTTCCAAGCTTATCTATGCTTGCTGACAGAACCAGGTTACGAATTAACCATCCTATTGTAGCTAAGGCACTTTAAAAGCAGATCTTGCAAAACACACAGATACATATTGAGGCATGCATGAAAATCATCCATCTTTCACAGACCCATGCACAAGTAACACACACAAAGCTAGAAGCACACACAAACCTGCAAAAAAGGCCATACCAGCAGAAGGGTGGCTCTAGTACAGATGAATGTACCCAGCAGTGTGCTTGGTGGAGCATACGTTACGTCTGCTTCCACGTTTCCTCCTCCTCCCTGCACTATTAGCCAAATATGATTAGCTATCAAAGCTCCACAGAGAAATTTACTCTTGTGCATGCTAACACAGAGTGGCTTTCCTCCCTTTTGTAAGAGTTAATGCTTGAGAGCAAACACAGAAAGTATCGTCTACAGAAAGAACAGACACGTAAGCACCGTAACTTCCAGGCAATCAAAATGATGGAGTGATATTTCTGGGCTCATTTTAGAAAACAGCAGAGAGAATTGATCATAAACTGGGTCAAGATAGGTCAGCATACCTCAGAGCAGATCAGATGGCCAGAGCATCCCAGGAGGAAATGTTCTCCTGGAAGGATTATTAGGGGCACATCTGTGCCATCAGATGACCGTGCACAATACCCATCAGCTCACTGGGAGTTCAATATGGCATTTCCTTTCAAAATGTGCTTTGTGCCTGATGAGCACTGCAAGTCAATCAGCTGCAGCAGTGGCCAAGCCCATAGTTGTGCTGGAAAAATGCCTGACATGCTGCCCTACAGAACCCCCTCGATGGCCAGAAACAGCGGAGCAGGGAGAAGTGGAGGTCTATGCATGAGATGGCTTGTGGTGCTGATCAAAACACACAGCAAGGATTGAAGGGGGGACAACAACACAGCTTGTTTTGCTTTTTAGAATTCCCTTGTCTCTGACCTTTACAGCAGCTTTAGGGCAGTACTGGAACCAGCTGAGCAGTTACTACTCCCAGCTGCAGAGAGGAGAGTTTTTACACCATTGCACAATGCATGTGTGGTTGGGGGGGGAGGTTGGGGCTAGAGAACAAAGAAGGAAATCTAGTGGCACCTAAATCAAACATTACGATCAATGAGGGAGTGGGAAGAGGACCTGGGGAGCGAGGAGAACCTTACAACCTTTCCAGGATCAGACAGATGGCCAACATCCACATTATTACAAAAACAAAACAATAACAAAAAATTCCATGAATGCAAACTAGAGCACCCTGCAAGGAGACTGTAAAAATCACATCATGATAGCTTAGACTTGTCTTTGTAATTGAGGGGCATTTCCACATGAAACAGTTCTAGTTACTTAATTGGATTTTGAGAACATTCTTGGGCAGATACTTCGTGAGTGCAAAACTGAGTAGTTCCAGTGCATTTATACCGATTTATACCATGCAAGGTCTTTGCCTCTGTGAGAATTAAATACCTTATTGTAAAAATATCTTAGATCTTATCCAGACTCAAATATCTTATTGCATCTGGCTTTCCCATATGACTGCATCTTTCCTGTACTAATAGAAACAACCGAGGAATTCACTGACCTCAAAAGAAGTGTCTCCAACGCAATACGCAGAACAGCACGTGATACCAGCAGGCAGAACGGGGCTGATTGCGCCTGTTTTCTGCTGTCGCTTTTGAAAGGGATCCGGGCCTTCTCTAATCATGACTATTTCATGCCTCAAATTCCCCATTCCATACTTGCACACAAGTTCCAAACCCATACACAAACCACAGAGATATTTCTGCTTTCTAGGAAACATCCTGCTGAAAAAACCTGCCTCTCTAACATGATATAACTATTATAGTATGCATTCCAGATAGGCTGTAGTCCCCACATACTAACCTAAGTATATAATTTTAGAGCTCTATTTTTCTGCTCAGTTTGAATCCAATTTCATTTGTTTTTGTATTATTTTCCTCCTGGAAATACCTGAGCCTGTCTTTCTGCTCTACAAATATCAGTGATCGCTTGATCTGTGAGCACAAATAAATAGACATCTAAAAGAAAATTCTTACACACATACTCACGATGTCTTAGAAGTGTACAGAAACAAATTCACACCTATTAAACTGAAGGCTGTAGCTGAAAAATCAGCCTTTAGTTCTTCAAGGACAAGATGGGACAGCGATGGGCAAACCTCCAAAAGGTCATAATTCTACTTTGCTTTCCATAAGCATTGCCAAAGTCAAATGCTTCTCAAAAGTAATTGACCTTCTCAAGTCTGCAGAACTGGGAGAAAAATGTAAAAGAAACAAGCTACCTTGGAAGATTTTTGGCAATTCTTGTGTTTAGCTGAGCAGCAGGAAATATCGTATGTCCAACCTTTCTTATGTTATTTCAGCCCTTCCACTTCTGGTTAAATTTGGAACCAAAGAAACAAAGACTAATAAAATAGCATGTACATGTACTACTTTCTCTGTGCATAGGCCTATATATACACGTTCACGTGGGTTTGAGGGAGCAGACTGAGGCATTTTGAGCACTTGGCTTACATTTGAATTTTGAGGAACAGTCTTCAGCTGGGGATGGCTCAAACGAAACAAAATCCTGTCTCGGAACACTAATTACCTTCACTAGGTCTTTGGTCTATATTTGCTGCTTGCATCTCAGCCAAAGTCACAAGAATAAGTCATTTCAGCATACAGCCTACATACCCTTCTGGGCTGCTGTTCTGCCCTGAGACTGTGAGACAGACCACCCAGCAAGGAAATGACAAGCAGAAGTTCCCCCAAGCTTATTTTCTGCTTTCTCATTCACTTCTTTGTTTTTTAATGGATGTCTGCTGTGTGAGCTTCACAGTCCTGACCCTGTCAATGCTCCAGTTTCCAGACGGAAACCTTGGGTTTGCTCCCCAAAGTTTGTATTCTGGAGGTAAATTCTTGGCTTCATTGAAGTCAACAGTAAAACTCTTACTACCTTTGAGGAGAAAAGATTTCAGTCTTGGTTTTCAGCTTGTCTTCAGATTAGCACACTGGACTGTTTTGAAGGGGAAAACTCAAGTCATTGCTCAGCACACCATTCTGCTTGAAGGTGACAAAATCTAAACAAGGTTAACAACATATGGACCTGAGCCTGACAACTCAACTATAGAGATGCCCAGGAGACCCTACAAAGAGCTGGAAATATTATGGAGATTAGAAATATCCTACCAGTGTCAAGGAGAATACATAGAAATACTGGAAAATTAAAGGATTTGAAACTAGCATCCTAGTGCTACCTGTGCTTTACTGATGGCTTCAGTTATTTTTGCAGTAATAGCTGAAAACCCCAGAATAATCTGACATTAGAAGCACTTAAACAAAATAGAGCTGAGGACTGAATTAACTCCTCTTTAAAGAACTTGTAGTTTGGAAAAAAACTGAATTTTGATTTGAAAGTTATGGTGACAGTCCACAATTCTACTCAGAAAGCTTTTCAATGATTGACTACTCTCAGAGCTAAAATACTGTATTTTCTCTCTGGTCTGAAGTTGCTTAGTCTCCATGTGCATCCATTAGATTTACTCGTATCATCTATTAGTAGATTTCCAACCTCAAATTATCAGATTAATATTCCTCAAACATATACTTAAAGATCACAATGATAAGTCACCTCTTCATCTTCTTGAATCAAATACTTTAAGACTTGTTACAAATCATATAATTACTGTCATTGTTATTTTTTTTTTTTTTTCTCTAAATCCTCTTTTGTACAACAGCCACCTTAAACCATGGACACCAGAACTGGACAAAGTACTTCAGCAGCAGCTACTCCTGTGTCAATACAAGGATAACACAACTTCCCCAATCCTGTTCAATGCTTCCTTGTTTACATAGCCAACGATGACTCTAAACCTTTGGCCACAGCATCACATTGGCAGCTCACGTTTGCATGCTCTATCTATTCCAACAGGCAGTTACTCCCTCACATTTAGCTTCCAGGTGAAAGACCCTTTCCCCACCATCCATCCTTTATGTATGACCTGCTGCCCATCTTTCTATATGTATGACTTCACATTTGGCTTTAGTCTAATGCATACTGTTTGCATGTTCTCAATTTTTGAAAACACCCAAATGAGAGTCCTGTTTTGGTCATTGTTTACCACTCCCTGAACTCTGCAACATCTGCAAATTTTATCAGCACTGATTTTATGTTTTCTTGCAGGTTGTTGACAGAAAATATTAACTAGTAAAGAGCCAAGATTGCATTGTGCTGAATAGGAGGGAATGTGGCCAGAGTCACACTGTTCAGACAACAGCTCTGTTTTTCAGTAGGGGAAAATAAATACCTGTGATGCTCATGAATACGAGCTTACACAAGTCAAGGGAAAAAAAGATGGGACAAATAGATAAGTAGGAGATTGGCAAGATATGCCTCTGTCTTTTTGTCTCTTTGGCATTCCACAACCTCAGCCTTCTCTTTAGAGCAGCACAGCACTGCAGGGACCTAGCATCACCCTGGCCAATGGGACTTTTTGGCTGAGCATTTCTTCTTTTTGGTACAATGGAGCAGCATTTGCCTTTTACAGCATCATACGTGATCAAAGCGCTGTACTGATGATATTACCTCATCCTGACAAACAGCATCTCTCTGAGGGCTGCCGAGAACCCTTATCCCACCTTCACAGATGGAAAGGACAGAGCTGAAGGCATCTCAGAGAAACTGCGAAGTAGCAGCTAAAGCCCCAGAGCAACCTGTCCACCTCCAACCACTATGCCACAAAATAAGCAGCTTGAATTAGCAGAAGAGGGAGCCTGCTTCTCCCTCACACAGCAGTTTCATCACTGCTGAAACAAACACCCTTTTTTTCTCCTGAAGCATCTAATTTATCGTTGAAGGAAATCTCTGTTCTCTTCCCGAAACCACCAGCCAAAAAGAAACCTCTAGCCTTTGCAACTGCCTCTGTTTTCTTCTCTGCCAACTAGTCTCTGTCTCTCCTCTCCTTACAGAACATCTCGTTGCAATGCCCTTCTATAATAATTTTCACATAAAAATGTGTGCCTCATCAAGCTTGCCCTGTAACCAGTGTTTGACAAGTGTGAGAGAAACCCCATAAAAGCCAGGCTGTGAGTTCGTCAGTGCAAAGGACACCATGTGTTGAACACATTGACAGTTCTCAATAAATAACATCTCTGCTGAACAGCTGGTGGGATTGCTTGGGTTAGGAAGAATGTTGGCCACGTTGCCTACTTACGTGGATCCTCCTCAATGATGCACAGAAGATTCTGTGCATGGGGAGCGGAAATACATCACTTCCAGAAGACACCAAAATATTGTTTAAAAAAAAATGTATCTGAACACAAGTTTAGATCCTGACTCAAGGTTCATGGCCAATTTCAGACATACAGATGTGCAATGAAGAGTTGGTTTCTTGATAAAGGTGGAAGAGACGTTCACCCGAGGGAGGGGAGGTGAGAGATCGGCAATGGCTGGAAGAGCTATCCTAATCTCCTTTCCTTCTTCCCTCTCTCTCATGAAATACAAAGCTCCCATTTCATTTAGTGCCTTCTTAGATATCGGAGCACAGAAACTGCTCACTAAAACAGCTTGGCCTTCACAGAGTGAGACAAAAACCACATGGTTGGGGCAGAAAGGCCCTTGCTTCTCTGCCATCAGTGCTTGAGGCAGAGCGAAGAGTTTAGTCCAGTGCTCAGCCTCCTACCGCTGCAAGGTGTCTTCCTCCATGAGTGCAGGTGCTCCCAGCCCACCTTTGCTGCCAAATCCCAACCCTACAGACACCTTTGGAGAAGAAACGCAGACCCCTCGCAGTATCATTTTGCTTCTGTGAGATGGAGCTGCTGTTGCTTCCCTCTCTGGCCTGTTCCATGGAGCCTGCAGGTGTTTGGATACAGCTATTTCCCAGTAAAACTGGTGGTATGCTGATGTTTAAAATAAAATAAAATAAACCCCTAGTATTACAGAATATAGCCGAAGACCACCCCTGTTTGAGCCCTTTGGTGAGACGCAGAATGTAAACAGTCTGTTTGATTAAACCATCTCTAGCAAGAGGACTTTGGGGAATTCCAGTCTTTCCCAGCGCAAAGAGCAGAAGATACTCCGCTCTTCATTAATTCAGAGCTCTTCAAAGGGCAAGAAGGGATCACTAGGAGAAACTGTTGATAGTTATCCTGGAATTCTTAGGGGAAGCTCACCAGTATAAATCAGGTTAATTTCCACCATCCCTTTACCCCCCCCCCCCCCCGCCCCCTTCTTTATTTAATCTGTTCACAGGCAAAGGGATTGTGCAGCAACTGATAAACTTTGTCCATGCTGCAATACAAAATGCTCATTTCTGATTGTCTTCCCCCGCCATTGGGGTGTGAGGTGCAGAGACCACACTAGAACAGTCCTACAGGTAAGGCTATTAATTTACATGCCAGAAAATATTTGTACAAGAAGAGAAACTGCTCTTTCAACAAAACCCAACAGATAAGACTTTTAAACCATCACATTTTAAGGTATGGAGATTCTGCCAGCAGTGGAGACCTTTTGTAACACATCTAAAACTTGAAGGCTCTTAGAACTAAAAGTGGGACCACAACTTTCACATCAATTATATCTGTAAAAAGTCTGTTATTCAGAATTTCCAATTCTTTATCTGATGATTTCCCCATACATTCTGAGTAGCCAGAAAGGCTTTTTAGAGGACCCCAGTGTCTCCTGGAAGGAAACAAACACGTAAATCCCACACCTCCTACCTGAGAACACCAAGGTCCAGCACTAAAGGCACAACCCAGGAGCAGTCACAAGAAAATGGACTTTTTGGGGGGGTTCTCCCTGAGCTGTAGGGGGTTTGGGGGACGCTCTGAAGCAAGTTAAAACATTTTGTGTTTTCCAGCTGACAACACCATCACCATGCCTATCTGTCCCTTGCTCCAGAGCTCATGGTGACTACAGAGTCCCGTGTTATCTACCTCCTTGGGTCCTGCTCATGCCTACCTCCTTAAGCTGGGGGTTCCGTGAGAGGGATGTGCAACACCAGATATATCAGCCTTGTGCTCAGACTATAGTAGGACAATTATCCTTTGGGCTATTTTAGTCCTTTTACAGCCTTTGCACAACTCAAGAGCAATAGTTTTGCCAGGAGCCAGAATCTAGATCTCAGTGTTTAAAAAAAAAAAAAAAAAAAAAAAAAAAAAAAGACTAAATCAGTGGATTTATCAAGAAGAAATTCTACAAGTTCATTGAAACTAGCCTCCCTGCTTGGGGTTCCCGAATACCATCCACGGTGATTATAAAGCGCATGGAGACTATAATTTTACTCCTCCTTTTTTCATATTTTCCGTGACGAAGGGAAAAGAAGAGAAAGACGCATAGTTAGACAGACAGGCAAACATCTCATCAAAGAAACTCCTAGAAGCAGATGCAGAGTAGGAAACATCCAGCAACCCTGCTGGCTGCAACCCACAGCCTGGACCTGAGTGCATGGTTGATTTTCATTAACTAACTTTTCTTCCTGTGAACTTCCTCTGAGGGTGTTTGTTTATAAACAGAGGAGGGGATATTATTACTGGAGACGGGACAGTATGGGAGGGGGTGAAGGAGTTTAGGGCCACAAGACTGGAGAGCAGAATTCAGAAGTGTTTGTTGCCGGAAACACAAAGGGCTCACTGTAAAAATGGTATATGGCCTAATTTCACACTCGAGAGGGATTACGATAGGTATATGTGGAAAATGCTCCAAAAAGTAAAAACAACTCCACATTGTACAAATGTTTCCCACTGCATCACCATAACCATTACACACCCAAATTAAACCATTGACAGCGGTGACGGTGGTTGTTCTCCATGACATCCACTTCTCAGCTTGTTCATTTTCCCCATTGCATGCACTCTGTCTCTGCCTCAAATTCTACATGTTCATCAGTCTGGAGCAGCCCCCCGATTTCCTCTCCAAAGGAGTTACTCTCGATTTACATTGGTGTGTTCAACAGCAGAATCTGGCTTGTACTGCTCACCCTTCCCTCTGCCAAGTACATGTTTCAAAATCGTGTGCGTAATGCATTTAGTTAACATTTGTTTTTTCTCCCAGTACTCCTTTTCTCCCTGAACATCTCCATTCATGAGCTACAGCACAGGAGCCTTCCAATTCTTCTCTAGTTTACGCTGAAAATAATACCCATTAAATTATCACTGGTGAAAGGTGCCGTTTTGACCTCAGAGAGGCTGCTCTGTTTATCCACAAGACAGATGCAATGTAAGACAGTAGTAATGCAAGCTCCAGATTTCAGCCTTAGCACCTCAGTCTGTACAAGCACAGATGCTGCTGAATTCCGAACAAAATTGCGTGGATTGTATGATGTACAGCCTCCCTGTTGACGCTCCCGACAGAAACGCCATTTGTTTAGCCATGAGAGTGCGCACCAGGTGATGACCGCCCCAAAAACCAGTGTGGGGCACTAACATGGCACATGTAAAGCCCCTTCTGCAACCACTCACCCGGTCCGTATATAACTATGGGGTAAATGAGTTATTTTTGCCCTTAATTAATAACCTGAGATATCCAGAGACAGATTTTCATCATTTCCTAGGAACACGCCTAGCAGTTACGACTTACACATTTTACAAGCTGTTTCAGCAAGTCAACGTATTAATCAATGTGAAGATGTATCAAAAATATCAAAGTATTCCAATTTAAATAAGAGTGCTCTGAACTAAGGGGCTGTGGTGATATTTGCTTTTCTCTCCCATTATGGGCTGCATACGCTGTTCCATTTGAGAAATACAATAATTCATGCTGATTCAAACATCACCAGCATGTCTAGGTCAGAGATATTAATTCCAGACCATCTGATTTTCTGCCATCTCTAAAGAGCTCATGTCACAAATGCCAGCTGCCCTCTTCACCCGTCCCCCATGGTGCCAGTGCTTTCAACAGCGTGCCACCAGGTGAAAGACTTCATAACCACCGTCAGCTCAGCACAACAATCACCCAGCAAAGAACCAGCAGCAGCTACAAGGAAACAGGAATTTGGATGTGTTGACTTCAGATGGAGAACAACCCAGACTGAGGAATAACTATCATCACCTCTAAAAAAACCAAAACCAAAACAACCCCTCCAAAAAAAAAAAAAAAAAAAGTTTAACAAAAGGCCCAGCCTACTGGGATCTGCTCCTAGCTCTGTCACCAACATGCTGCCAAATCACGGACGAATCAGAGCATCCCTTCATTCCTCAGTTTCCCTGATTTTAAGGGCAATGTTCTCTCACGCCTGAAAAACTTATCACCACCATCCAGGATGTTTTGAGGCAGTTATCAGGACTACAAAACCACAACCTTACTGCAATGATAAAGGAAAATAACCATACTAGGACACATTAGAACAGGAGAAAAAAACCCCTACATTCAAAACTAAGTAACGCTGGTAACAATGAAGGCCTTTCCTTTCCATTTCTTTCCCTGTCTTAAATAAAACAAACAAAATAACAGTGATAAGATCTCTTTCCTCAATCCAATGGATGATCTTGTGAATATGCTTCCAACACTAACAACAGAGAATAGGCAAGGAAGAAAATGAAGGAGGAAAGGAGCCTGCAGCTGATGCTCGGTGTCAGGAACAGGGCTGCTCTTCTCCCAGTTCCATGACGACAGACGACTCCTGGGAATCAGATGAGGGAGGGGAAGATGGGTCAGAGGAGAGAAATCCATATGGGAAAGTGATTTAAAGCAAATAAAGAGA
The DNA here is from genome assembly GCA_034008185.1 of Gorsachius magnificus. Lineage (NCBI taxonomy): Eukaryota > Metazoa > Chordata > Aves > Pelecaniformes > Ardeidae > Gorsachius > Gorsachius magnificus. The sequence goes on from CM067094.1 coordinate 9,373,941, forward strand.
CAATAAATTAGATAAGGCCAAGGAGGAAAAACACAGCAGAGGGGAGGAAGAAGAGATAAGAGAGCCCTAAGGATCACTCAAAAGGAAGACTCAAGGAAAGCCTACCAGACCCCAGGAGTTAATCAGCAAAGAACAGAGTGGTTTTCTTCTCTAACACAGCAATTCTTTTGCTTTCCTGAGCTGGTATCATATCTCTTGGATGCTGCTTCGCCAGGCCAATTCCAGATGCTTCTCAGTTTCACTTCACCCTCACTCCCTCTTTGTGAGAACAACGGCTCACTCCTTGTTTGTGCACCAGTAGAATGGATATTAAATAGAACAGTATCAATAATTCCCAGAAAATATGCATGAGCATATGCCTGACTAAGCACACAAACACAGCCTGCTTACCCGCTGTTCCCACAGTGCTTCCAACATGAGTTGGCTGAAGCCACCAACCTGGTGGCCACCCTCGGTCCGCACGGAGGGGACACAGCATCCTGCGGTAAAAGAAGATGAGAATGACGGGGAGTGCAGGGTTACCCACGTATGCGCTTGCTAGGGAGGAGGAAACCAGCAACTGTGTGGAGCAGGAAGAAGGGAAAGACGGGGGAATCAAGGACACCAGATAATAGAGAAAGAACTGAGACTATGACGGCGATAAGAGAGGGTGGAGAGATGGGATGCAAAAGTTACACACTTACATCACCCAGCAAAACAGAAAACTGGACAGCGTGTTTTGAATAAGTGCTCTTTTTAACAGTGAAAAAACCCAAACCAAAACAAAAAAAAAAGAGAGAGAGAAAGGTTGAAAGAGAGAGAGGCCAAAGTAGGATTTGGAGTATAGCAAAAACATCTAAAATAAACATGTCCCCTTCCCCTGGCCAACTTATCTGACGTTAGGGCTTCACAATTTTTCTTCCCTTGTATCCAAAGCAAGAAAGGACAGCAAAATAAAGGCTGTTAAAGCAAGGACCATGGAAGGGTCCAGGCTGTAGAGGAGGGATGCAGAAGACTGTCTGAAATCAGGGCCTAAGCCAGAGTCGGCCAAGGTCAATAGTATTTTTTTATGATCATGAACAGTTTTAGGATGAAATCCATGCTGCCTGCATAAATCTAACATCATGAATCCAGCCCCATTCTCACCAAGAACTGACTCGCCAATCTGACTTGTATTTATATTTGTTCACAGTTTTAATTATGATATGCACTGCACCCTCGCTTCATGCTGGCAACCTGGTGGATGTTGAACAGTCCTCAACTAAGCAAATTGTCCTGATCACTATGAACAAGGACAGCAGAAAGCAAAAGTCTGGTATAAGATATTCACTCTTATTCTCTTTTTAACTCGCCTTTTTGAGTTCTGCTCTGCTCATGTTCAGAGTAAGAGTTCTCTAACTTCATGGATGGCTTTAAGGAGAGTAAACTTTATAATAGGCACTAACATAAATCAAAGCAGTTTACAAGATCTGCCACCTGTGTCAGAATATGTGGGGAAATAAACAAGCTGCTCTTCCTTGATCATTGCAGTTTAAATGCTCTATTGATCTGGGAAAAAAATCAAAGGTGCTTTGGAAATTGTGTGTGTATGTGCATGCATGCTCACAGCAGAGAAAAAGAAGAGAAACGTAGGGACAAGTAGAAATTAGCAGAACAATCAAGCATTACTTCTCCACAGACAGCTGAAATAAAACTAAGAATCACATCCAGATGTCAGGTACCCCAAGGTAGGGGAATGCCCACAGAGCAACGTAAGTATAAGGTCAGAAGAAAGGTACACCTTCCTTTTAAGAAGTCTTGTTTGGGGGAAAATAAACAAACAAAAGGGACAGCACAGCCAATTGCTCTGTGCCCCGAACAATGCGTGAAGCAAATGCCCAGAACCTGGGAAACAGAAAAGTCCAAAATATTTTGCATATTTTAAATAGAAAGAGTAACATATACTGACCATGTAAAGCCAGTATTAGATGAAAAATTTGGTTAAATGAAGAAAAAGATTATACCGGACTAGCTGATATGTTGAGAGAAAAATGTAGAGGGTTTCGGTCACCCAAGACCTTTCTGACGTATTTTCAGAATAATCTGGAATACAAGATTTGAAGAAGTGAAAATGTAATAAAGTGAACGTGTTCATTCTTCTTATGACGGGATGTAGGAACTGCCCCACAGACTAAGAGCAGAGAAGGGTGGGAATTGTTTGATAAAATATTTTTCTCAGGAAAAAGGGAAATTAATCAAAACAGACCATCTGTGGGAAAAGATCAGTTTTGGCAAATATTCTAACTTAAAATTTCAATAGAAGTTTCATAACTGTCAAAACACCTGATTCTTTTTTAACTTTCTGAAAATAAGAAAGCTGATATCTTTCACCAGCAAATGTTTTTCTTTCTCATACTTCACACTTTTCAAAACCAACGCTTTGGATTTTAGGTACTTAAGATGTTGTCAATCTGTCCTTCTCTTTTCCTGTCTTACATTGTAGTGGTGACTCTTGGTCTTAGCTAAAGATCTTTGGTTTATAGTAGAGCACTGGGAAATTTTCTGTGGCCTGTGCTATATCAGAACCTACAAAGTGGATATTCTGTGAATGTTTGGACTAATTATCTCCTGTTATATCCCTGACACTGCAGGGGACTGAATTTGGCAACCCAGGTGGTCCCTTCTCTGCTTCTGCTCCTATAATTTCTATCAGAGAAAAGAAAAGAGGACCTGAAAAAACAACAGCTAAAATTGGAAGCAAAACTATTATACGGGAACATTTCAGCTGACCCCAGTCATGGAAGGGTTTGTTTTTGTTTTTTCAATATGTCTTTTTGAAAAAAGCCACTATATTTTGGCTCTTTTTTCTGGCTCAGGCCAGCATGAGCAATGAAAACCCAAGGTGAAAGCATGCAGTTAATCCCGTAGTCTTGAGAGCACTGAAAACCCATTGGTCCTGCAGTATTTTTGTGTTAAAGCTGCTCAGGCAGGTGTCACGGCTGCACCTCTCTTGCAACAGACCTGAGGAGCTTGGCACCTATATCCTGATGAGCCAGAATTGGGTTCCAAAGACGGCACTTGTCCACCAAAAATCCCTGCTCCACCCAGTTGGCGTGCACTGGCTGGGGTCGGGCCCCAGCGACCAGGGAGGTGCCCACCGATGGTTCGGCTCTTTGCTGTTCGATGCAGCCAGCCAAGGCTCTCTCCCGCCCTTGGGAAAGACTAATGAACACACAAAGCTTGTGGAGCAGCCGGAACAAACTCCTGGGCCTGCTTGGAAAGAGGAGACCTGTCCCGTTCTTCATGAAAAGGTAAGTGGCACCTACGTGCATGGGAGGGGCTGAGGTAGGGTCCCCAGGGTGCCACATTGCTCCTCCCAGCCATTGCAGTGCTCAGTGAGACCTCTGGGATTTGGGATTTCAGTGCATCCCTCGCTATGCCACGTGTGGCTGGGGCTGATGGTGGGCACTGCCACTCGGCACGGCCATGCCTCAAGATCCCCTCGGCCATCTGCAACGCTCCCCTGGAGCCACGTCGGGAGGTGACACGGGGATCTGGAGAGCAGCTTCAACCTGATACGATAACTTTCAGGCATTTGAATCACCGACCAGGTCTGTCTTTCCACAATGGCTTAGCATGCAAAAGCTCCCCAAGGGCTTCTTCTTGCCCTCACCACCAAAGCCTGCCTGCCCACCGCAGGCCTGCTCTGCGCTTCTCCAGATGTCTCCATGCATCTCTGAGGAGAGCCCGGCTCCTGCTCCTGCTCCCAACACCATCCCCTCAGCTTGCCTTCTGCCTCATGCAGGTTCTTCTAACTGAAACAGGCTGGCTTGAAATAACTCAGGCCAAAATGATGCTTGGAGAGGCAAGCTCAGCCTGGGACACATCTCCATGCCTACAGGAGACAGCCATACATCATTTAGGAATCTAAATTTACCATCCTTCATACACACAGAGTCAAATTTCCCTCTTACTTTCCTTGCCATTTTATTAATTAGAGCAGCCTACGTGTAAGTGCTTTAAGAAAAACAAACAAAGAAACAACTTTGTTCCAACTGTGCTGTTCTGACTCTGGTGTGTAGCTGGTCAAAAGAACGAGACCAGTTAAAATAGGAAATCTTATGGAAAGAAAAATTATTTTTCTTTTCCAGCTTCTGACTCTTGTCCTGGCTTTACTTGGAGGGTGACCAAGCCCTGGCACAGGCTGCCCAGGGGATCTGTGGAGTCTCCTTCTCTGGAGATATTCAAACCCCACCTGGGCAATGTCCTGTGCCCCCTGCTCTGGGTGAGCCTGCTTGAGCAGGGGGGTGGGACTGGGTGATCTCCGGAGGGCCCTTCCAACCCTTGCCAGTCTGTGATTCTGCATGCTGAAGGAAATGCGCTGTTCAAATGCAAATGTTTACTAAATGACAAGTTATGCTGTATTTTTTCAGTGGCCTATTAGTTAAGCCATATCCAGATCCATAGTCACAAAGTGGATAAAATCATTTTAATCCATCTACAGGGAAGCCAAACCCACACAGCTACCTGCAGCTCTCAGCAATGGTGTCTTGGAGGCTCAGCACTCTGGAGGAGCATCTGGGCTGGTGGTCAAGCTCCTGTCCCTTTGGTCCAGCCATTACTCCATTCTGTCCATCGTGCCCATCACCCTGGAACTTGGCACATGCGAGCGCTAATTAAACGACAGAACTACAGGCTTTACGTTTGACTTATTCTATAGTTCTTAATTCTAGTACTTCATTACGGATCAAAACAAGAAAATTTGTGCAATTAAAAGACAAGAGGCTGTTGAAGATGAGAAAATGCTGCATTATCTATCTACCTGTTATTTTAAGGCCAATTAAACTTAGAGTAAACTCTTCGTTGGAAACATCCTCAAGCTCCCAACACACTCGCTACAAGGATCAGCTCTGGGGACAAGAATCCAGCTCACCGATTCTACCTGAAGTGTATTAAATCAACATCAGACTCCAAACCTTCAGAATGGAACCAAATTAACCCCCCAAAGTAAACATATATTCTTAAACCCTGTGGAGGGAACAGACCTACGCAGTGTCAATTACATATCTTTATAATTGCCCAATTATTGGACCCCGACACAGATGTTTCTCAGTCTCTCACATGCAAGAGCTGTGGCTTTAAGTGAGCTCCACTGTGCTGATTTTGGCATTTCTTTCCCTTTGGATTTTGCTGCAGTTTTATGTTCATCAAGGACTGAAGTTGGGAAAACATAGGCACTCCCTTACATATGAAGCTTTATTAAGTTGGGATCATGCTCTCTGTTGGCAGGCAGAGGAACAGAGAGACAGAGGAGAATGAAACTGGGAAAGGAAAAAACCCAAACCAAAACACAAATAACTTTCACTCTTCGGAGCAGGCACGCCTTCTTACTCCAGCTCCCGCTGCCGATCATTCATCCTGCTCCCCTCAGCTCCCAGCCAGTAAAGAGTCAACATCTCATTCCTGTGAAAACATGAGCTACCCTGTTCCAGAGCCATATACCAGAAAACACACTGACAGGGACTCAAGAGGATCCTGTTTCTTAGGATGGAGTTGTATTTCCACAGCAAATCTGAAATATCTTTGATTACAACAGAAGCAAGGTCAACGGGTGCTTTGAAGCGTCTTATTTTGCATGGCCTGTGTATTACCTAACTTGACTACAGTCTGGACCTTAACTCCTTCCTTCACAACTAGAGATGCATTCAAAGACTCTACAGGGAAAAGTGCACAAACTCACATGATTAATACCATGTGCACATGTGTGTGTTTGTAAGAGGGATGTACTGTGCTGTGTGGTAGGTACGCACATCCAAGGAGTGTTTGTCCAAGAACTGTGTGGCCCGGGGAGGGAGGCAAGAACCCCCGAGCCGGGAGCTGCCTCCACCGGAGAGCCGCACCGTGGGACCGCACAAATGAAGCCCAGCCCAGCTCCGAAAACGCCTCTGAGCTTTTGCATAATGCAGATCAATGGGTCAGACTTCTAGTTTCCCAACAGCTTTCCCTGACAAATGCCAGAACAGATATCAGTGAAGTCAAACAGGGCAGCAATAACATCACTGCCAACCAGCGTGAAAATTGGCAGAGCCTGGCACCAAGGACTGCCTATCATCAGAGACAGGGCATGGCCCAGCACAATGACGAACCCACTTAACAGTGCTGTAAAATTAGCCATTTATGAAAACAAATTGAATACTGCAGCAGAGGGTGACGTAAGGAGAGTTGGCTCCAGACACAAACAGAAACTCCTGTAGCCTGGATTAGCAGAAGAGCTCCATTATATCAGGGCTCAGGCATAGAAGCTGATAGCAACTCCAGTCCTACACAAGATTTTTAACAGGCACAACGGGCTTCCCCTATAGGCACACATGTGGCTCCTATACGACTTGCAGTGACTACTTATATATATTCCAGCAAGGACAGATGGAAGGGGAGCAGTCAGCAGAGGGTGGGGGACAGAAAGTAGATGAAGATACAAGGAGGACTCTGAAAAAGAGGTGTCTTCCAGTCAGTCCTGCCCTCTCCCTCAGATCTGTACAATCACACAGTTTCTACTTTGCAACTGGGTTGGAAGTTGGGGAGAAACTCACTTCTGGCACTGTCAGCAAATTCAACCCAGTCCCTGGCCTCCCCGTGAACACTCAGAAGGGCTCTTGATTTCAGTGGGGTCCTACAGATGCAACTTCAATGGCAGAACAGGGCTCCTGAGTCTGTCACATCCCAAAACAGTGAAAATGAGAAAGCCAAGAGTTTTGGCAGCCAGAACCCTTGATTTCCTCATTGAGGGAAGCGTAATCTCTCCCTAAGCTTGCTGCAGGTCTGGGAGGCTGTGGTGTGCTGAGGGTACTCCGAGTGAGTTCCTCTTGGACCTCCTCCAGGTGTTTATACACAGAGCCAAACCTGGCTCCTCTTCAAGAGTGCGTGCAAGGGGGGGGAGGGGGAGCTTAAAAATAAAATAAAAATCACAAAGTCCTCCAGAGCTGAGCTGCAAGCTCTACAGTGCTAAACTGGGGCATTTCTTTTCATTTTTCACAGTGGAATGTTATTTCCATGCATAAAATGGGTCAAGTGTTTTATACAGGCAATAACCCAACCTCCCCCGTCCAATTAAAGTATTTTACTACAAATGATCTTTGTGTGTGTTTGTCTAGGTTGCCTATTGTATGAGTTAGAGATACTTGCACCAAAGACAGACATGGGGTCTGAGGTGTTGGATTAAACATATTAAAAAACACACTGACCGTGTTTTGCCGCTGCTGAGATCCGTGTAAACCCAAATTCTGCCTTTCCTAACTTGAAAGAGAGAAGCACTTTGAGCCCTGGGGTTTAAGTTAAGATTGGGAACCAGAAGTGCAGAGTATGAGAAAACAAGGAGAAATAAAGTGAGTGATAATGCATTTCACCTATGAAATTACTCATCTGCCTGTCCTACGAAAAGCAAAAGGGACCAGCCCATGCCCAGCACCTCCTGCCCACCCCGGCAGCCACACGCACCCCGTGTCCCCCTCCTCACCAGTGAGCAGAGCAGCTGGGATTGGGGAAAGTTAAGGAAACACATTGCTGAGTGCATCTTAAGTTTTCGTTTTCCTTAGGACAAAGCAACTTTCTTGCGAGAGGACAGTCACGCAGGTCGGGGACAGGGCAGCGGAGATGGCGAAAGTGGCAGAAGGGAGGGTGGCAGGGGCAGGCGAGCTGGGCTGGCGGGAGCGGGCGCCCTACCACCGGCACAGGCATCGCTGCCTTCTGGTAGGAAGTGACTCTAGTTAAAGGGAAAGGGGAAATCCTCCCTGTCTCTTTAAGGCATCCTAGGACATGGAAACTTTGTACTTTCAGGGAATCTCCTTGCCAAAAGAACTGTAAAACATGTCTTCCTCCCACCCCACCCCCCACCAACCCGTTTCTCTTTCTGACTTGTTTTCTTTTTTTTAAGGGTATTTCCATTTTCTATGACTTCCTTCAGAGCGAAGATGGATGTGGCAACATTTATAAGGGTTTGTAACCCTCCGAAAAGTATCCGATTTCACGACAACTTTGCTGCACTTTATCACTAAAGCGGGGAGAGGGCGGGAGGTGGCAGGAGGGAGGGGGAGAGGGAGCGAACGCAGGGGGGAAAGGACCCAAATTCATGATGGGCTCATAAAATTTAAATAAGCAAAGTGTGATATTCCTCATTATTGTTCAGGTCAGACAGCTTAGACTGGCAGCTGCTTTGAGTACTAAATGATTTTATAGGGCTATTTGACCTTACAATCACTTGTGTTACACTTGCCATTTCTAAGGGGAGACAGAAATACCCAACGCATCCTCTCGCTGCAGGGCTCGTCCCAGCCCTCGCCGAGTGTCGAGGGGTTGGGAACTTTATAAACTCATTTGATTCATTTGAGGTTTCACAATAGCCAAAAGTTCCTTTATAGCTTTTTGGAAACCACAAGCTAACACTGCATCTAAAAAGGTAACAGTGAAGTACACTAAAGACCTAATAAAACTAAGGAAATCGTACAGGGACCTTAGACACGCATTTCTTTGCAGCCACACACTAGTCACATACATTTCTTTTCATACATACATACAAGCTACTTTCAAATGCTCTATTTACAGTTTTCCAACCTGAAAATGAGGTAAAAACCCACCGTGAGAGCGCTCTCTCCTATCTGCATCTTAATCCGTACACGCAGAAATAAAGAAACTGCCCAGGGTCCTGCCATTTCCCTATGCAAAAGTTTACATAACTTTTTCTGTGAGCATATACTTTCAGACAGTTTGCCGAGCTCCGGAATTTCACCAAATATATATATATAATAAATGCAGCCGGGCGTGTTTACACATGCACTCACATGCATATGCATGTTGCAAGGCAGACACGCACATTTCGATGTACACACACATATACTATACACACGCACGCCTACAGCTGGCTGCTCTGCCGGCTCCCGAAACGTAAAAGGGATGCTGCAGCCACAGGCACGATGAACTACCTACCTGCAATGACAGCCGGCGATCTCTGTCCTCCTTCAGCTTTCAGCCACACTTGCAAAGTGAAGGCATCTCGGGGCAGCTCAATATCTGCCTTCAGCCGCAGCCCTTCCAAATAGAGCGCCCTGCTCGGGGTAAGGGACTCCTCTTCGTCCTTTACCTCCCGCTGTTGCCTCCTGCGGGGGACATGCCCAGGCTCCAGCCCAGCAGTGGAGCGCCTTCCTCGGGCTAACCTGGTGGCACAGGTGCCCGGGGCAGTGTAGAGGAGCTGGCGGCTCTGCCTGGTGTCCCTTCTTGCCCTGCGGGAGCGCTCGTCCATCCCACATTCGGGTCCACTGGCTAGGGCTGTACAGAGAAGCGCAAGAGGCAGCAGCAAACTCCAGAGCTGCATTTCCAATCTTCCCCCCCCTTCTCCCCTGCAAATCCTCCCGATCTGCCAGCTTTGGGCTCCTCCTTGCCTTGACTTTCTTCTCTTGTTCACCCTTCTTGGTATTTGCTCTTTTTATAACCCTTCTCAGTTGCTTTTTCTTTTCTTTTTTTCTTTTTATTTCTTTCTTTTTCCTGCTTATAGATTTTTTTTTCCCTTAAAACAAATAAAAATAAAAGAAATCAAAACTCCTTCTTGGTTGAAATGTATTTCTCTGTTCTTCCTCCTCTATCTGTCTTCTTCTCCTCTATTCCTCCACAGCTGGAATTCCTCTCTCTCTTCTTTTCTCTGCTGGATTTTCTTCCCTTTATTTTTTTCTTCTTAAAAAAACCACACACACACTCTCTCACACACACACAAAACAAAACAAAAAACCAAAACAACCCCCCCAGCTTTCTCCAGGACTCAGACCCACTGATTTCCCTCCCCCCCAAAAGATGCTCTAATCTATTTATTTTTTTGGCCTCCTTTATAACATAAGCCACAACCCCCTCCTTCCCCCCAACCTCCCCCCCTCCCTTCTTCTCCACAAAATGAAAGAAAAGAGAAAAAGCCCCTCAGAAGATGAGTAAACAAGAATATGCTAATCTACTCTAGGGTGCTCCACCTTCCCAATTGAATGATTCCCATTAAAACTGCAGGGATCATGACTAATCAATCAGCTTGAAGGAGCAGATAGCTCCAGAGGTTCAAACACTTTTGCTGTTTTCTTTTTCCCCCCCTTCTTTTCCTCTCTTCCTCTTTCCCCCTATCACTTTCCCCCCTCTTATTTATTTTTTAAAGAAGACAATCAAGATGAATGGATCAATGTGACAAAAATCCTGCACCCCCCTTTTTGCAATCTCCCCAGCTTTCTTTCTCAGCCCAGTCCAAAACACACATTCCTATTTTTTTTTCTTGGCAAAAGAGAAAGCTATTTCTCCTCTCAGGCTCCCCGTTGCACTTTGCTGGTAAACCTTACGCTCCTCTGCAGCACATAAAGAGTCTTGAAACTTGAGTCTCAGATATTTTTTAATTGCTTTCTTTCTTTCCCTCTTTTTCACTCTCTCTTTTTCTAATTCTTTCTTTTCCTCTTATTATTTTCTTAAAGTTATGCAATCAGCCAGGCTCCCCCTTTTGTGGTCCCCCTCAGTGCAGTTGTGTGCAGCTAATCCAAATGTTGCATCAAAGGTCCCCATCGAATCATCAGGAGCTAAAAGGAGAGAAGCTTTTTGAAGAGCATTTGCCTTCCAGAAGCTGTAGCAACAGAGCAGGATTTGGCTTTTGAATGCTCCAAAGACTCCGGGGTTTTTTTGAAATAATAATTAAAAAATTATTAATTTTATTGGTGGGTTGAGTCAAAAAATCCTCTCTCAATATTGCTAATTTTTCAGTCTAAGGAATTCAGCTCCCCTGGTTTCCTTGGCTTAGTTGTAGCCACAGGTAAGATTCTGGCTGCTTGCTGGTTTGTAGATCTCTGTTTCTGAGCTGGGACGTTTCTTTTTTTTCTCCTTTCTTTTTTTTTTTTAGTATTTTTTTTTTCACTCTTGAAAGATCTCAAAAGCTACCCCAGATGGCAACAAAAAGGATTTTTCCAAGTACTTAATAAGTGGAAATGACTTAGCAGTAGCACACTCTGAATCTACGGGCCACTATTCCACTCGGAAGAAATCCAGTAGAACCAAGTCAAATCGCACCAAATTCACTCACAAACCCAGTAACCCTCATCGTCCTCCTCTTCCATCTCAAAATTAATGATCATCACACCTTAACTTTCCTATAAACTTATCACAGCAATCATGCAAGAGAGTTTTCCTGGGACTGTAATCTGTCTGCTTTTGCAGATTACCCTATTAGTAGGAGTTTGTTATGACTCCTAACACTTAAAATATACACGATAAAATTAATGAAAGTAAATCTTTCAATGAGAAAGGGTTGTTGCATGCTTGCAAGGCTTCTGAGAGATGTTGTTTTCAGGTTTTTTTTACTAATTTGCAAACAGCGAACAACGTACAATTGGCATTTTCAGAGACCTTGGATATATCACAAAGTCCCACCAGCAATCAAGGAGAACTAGAGCTGACCAGCCCCTCTCTAACCGCACAGACCTCACCTCCACAACAGCTCTCCTTACAAGACAGACTGGCAACATCTACAAAGTTTTTAATAAAAGACCTCAAAGCAATTAAGCCTCTCAACAACCAAGAGGAAATTGTTAGCTAGGAAGCAAACTATACCACAGTATAAGCTGCCATAAATGTCCCGAAGAACTGAGAGGGATGCAAAAAAGACACTTAGACGTACGTGCCTGCTCAGCAGAAACAATTTAAGATCAGAGCTTAAGTACTGCACTTTACTATTCTAATTTAACACACAGAGGACAGGGCAAATCAAATGAAAATTCAAAAATTTAAAGTGAACCTGTTCCACTTCAAATAAGAGCTAAAGCAGGAAGAAGCTCGCTGCCGGGGACACTGCTTTCTCCACTTGACAACTCCCCCAAAGTCCTCAGGAACTTCGCCCACGTCGAGTCTGGAAGAGCAGGCTCTTTAACTTAATAAGGGTTCCAGTTTTTCCAGTGGAAAAAGCTAATTCTGTGAAATCACAATGTTTCTTAGGGACATTATGATTTGGCTGAAATTGTCAAAGAAAATTATTGAGACATTTCAATTTGATGGCACTGCACCATTTAGTTTTGAACATATTTGACCTTCTATCTCTTACAATATTCCTGGCAAAAGAAAGGGCTTCACTGTGACCAAAACGCAACACACTGATGCATCAGTCTGCAATTCCGGTAACAAATTCTGGGGTGTTCTTGCAGCAAAGGAAAAATCCAAAGCTCAGCTTTCTGTACTCATGGAAGACAGAAGAAAGTATGAAAAGATGGAATTTGCCTCTAGAGCACGAATTTCATTTTTAATCAGTTTTATTTCTAAGACATAGCAAAAGCATAAAGAAAATGCGATACATGAACTCTTGAGTCCTGAGTGATAAAGAACAGAGAGTGGAAGAGATGTGATTTTAGGAATAGTGAGTAAATCTGGGATTCCTTAAGTCTGTGGGTCAGATCTAACTTCCCTGACAACAGATGAAATTCTACCCTGCACAGATGGACATTTATTCTCTGCTTAAGCCAGTACTTAAGTGATGCATGGGCCTTCTGGCAGGGGGGGTTCTACCCAAGGAGAATAATCCTCCTGTTGAACTCGAGTGGAGTATTCTCCTAAGTAAAGGGAGCAAGATATTGTCCTGCATCTCGAGGTATTTTCACAAGAAAATGGAAAAAAGCACCAAACCCTAGATACACATATAGAGACAAGAATTAAAATAGATATTTATGATATTATGCCAAAAAAATTGCATTGAGCTACATGCTGTATGCAGTCATTATAAGTAGAAATACTCAGCAGGAATCTTAGCTGAAGCTGCCAATAACTCCCAGGTTCAAGACTAGAGCTGAGTGAATAAATCATAACAAATGATGGTTTTGTCAAATTTTGACTTTTTTTTTTCCTCCTATTTGCAAGCAGACTGCAAAACCTCTCAAATACGTTTGAAATTATATGCCTGTTTCTTCCTCATATTTAGTATTTCTCTAAGGCCAATTAGCACACAATTTACTGTAATGTACAAATTTTCACATTTGTTCTGTGTTAATTAGGCAAGGAAGTCACACAGCATTATTTTTGGCTCCCTGGGGGTCAGGTTTAATCACTTGTGATATAGTAGAATTACTAATTTTACATACGATGGGAGATTCCATTATTTGAAACTCTCGTAAAAAGCAGCGTTGGCTCTTCAAATTACTCACAAGAAGGTCAATTATAAACAATGTTTCTTGAAAGTCGAGCTGAAAAGTCTGCCAGTTACAGCTGAATTGAGGCCCTACTATTTTGGGCAAGTATTTGTACATATTTGTCTTCACTGCGCACAACTCCATCAATCACAGGAGAGGTCTGCATGGTTTTTACCCCTCACCGATATCCCAATCAAGTCTCTGCAAACTTGGCTTGGGTTGAGGATCGCTGAAATGCAATCCAACAGCTACTCTGTTCAGAATCAGACAAGGTCCAGACACCAGATTTTAATGCAACTTGTTGGATTCAGGGAATATTTTATGCAATCAACAATGGTATGATAGGAATCACACTGCCTCCACAGAATAGCGAGGAATGAAATCCAAAGAGCTGAGAATAGCTCAAAGAAAAAGGGATTTGGGCATTCTGGGTTGCGAATCCCATGAAGTCCAGCACCTCTTTGGAGCTAGAGTGAGCCACTCGCTTGGTGTCAAGACGGTGAGACAGTGTTGCGTTAGGTGGAAGGGGCTACAGCTCCTCGTGAGCCCAAGAAAACGCAGAAATGCTAATAACTGAAAAAACAACAATAAAAAAATGTCAAACATGTTCAGCCCTGGAAAAGATTTAACAGAAGGCCTAATTTGGACTCAGTGTAAGTTCACCAGTTTTCTAAGTGTTTTCTCTATCTGTCTTCCTCCTCCTATTTTAAATGAATGATTAAAAGCCTGGGTGCTGCCTTTACTGTCACACTCCATACTAATAACAGTCCTGATTTTAAGAGTCCTTCGTAACCATTGCCTGCATACTCATAATTCCATACAACTACACTAACTTGAGCAGAAATCAGAACATCAGCCCTACGTTGCCTTTACTAGTGGATAAGAGACGCTTCTACCGCTGTTCCCCCAGTTGTCCCATATGTAAAATACATGCTGTGCTAATTTACATCAATAAAACAGCTTCATGTCAATTTGAAATATACCATTTAATCCAGGGAAGTTTACTCAACAATTAAGGAGTGCAGTAAATGACAATCAAGACTAAACATATAATTGATGACTTTATGAAGGTATCAGTAATTTTATAAGGTAATTTGCAGTCAGTGGCTATAAATTCCTATTTAAACCTGGCACACCACTCTTTTTTGCCCTGCAGAGAGCTGTATTTCCTAACAATACTGATGCCTGTTCGCCTGGAATTCGGTTACTTTATCCTTCAAATTTCCCTCACGAAATATCGTATTTCCAGAAAAGTTACATATTCTTTGTATTTTTTTCACCACATTCTTGAAATACATTCTTGGGGGTGGGGCAATAATTTCTATTCTACAACACTGTAGTGGGAGCAAAGAGACACTGTTGATGATGTAAGCAATGGGGCACATCTTCCTCTTCAATTAAACCATGTCAATGCTGATTAATTCAGTGGGTTCATTTTATTCTGGACTGTATACTGGAATTCTGGGTGTTCAGGATGGGCTGCCCAGCTGAAATCCTTGCTCAGGTGTGAAGAGGAGAAAACCCACCAGACCTCACCTACGTGGTGCCCAGTCGCCACTCCAAGGCCACATCCCTGTGACCCAAGACGCACACGTGAGGATGCACAAGGCTTATGTGAGCAGCTCCAGTGGGTCCCGTGGGGCAACTTTGGGGCCAGGCCCTTTACCTCTCACTTCTGCAGGGCCACATCCCAATACGGGAGAGCACCACACAGGCAAAGGAGGCAGGTTCCTAAACCAGCAGACTGATGGGGGCAGCAAAATCACAGCCTAAAGCAAAAGATACTGAGAGGAGGAAGGCCCTCCTGGGTCTCAGCAAGTGCCCATAGCACCATGCCCAGCTGGCCCCACACCACCGGGGCAGCCGAGGGGTTCCCCTGTGTGTCCTTGGCAGGAGTGAGCTCCCAGCACCCTCCCCAG
Organism: Gorsachius magnificus; assembly: GCA_034008185.1. NCBI lineage: Eukaryota > Metazoa > Chordata > Aves > Pelecaniformes > Ardeidae > Gorsachius > Gorsachius magnificus. The sequence goes on from CM067094.1 coordinate 9,388,996, forward strand.
GCCCTTCTGGCATTGCCCCTGTGGCAGAAGTCCTGCTTGGAGCCCTCCACCCCTCTTGCACAGGTTTAAAACCCCAACAAGAACACAAAACCTCTTTGCCTCGCTTTCCCCTCTTATTTAAGCAGACTAAAATGATGCCTATTTTAAAAGTCTGTTTGCCCAAAGATTTAGGATCCTCAGATGAAACCAGAAGGCTGAAACCCAGAACTGTGGAACACTGGTTTTATTGCTTCTGCGCTGTTTGCCCAATGCGGAATTTCTGAGGGGCCGCGAGGAGGGGACACCAAATATTGCTCTTGAGAAAACAGGTAAAACCCAGGAGAGTGCCTGAGGAGATCCCCCAATTTTCCAGAATGCGAGGTGTGTTATGTGATTCCCAAACCATCTCCCCCAAAAGGTGATATGCCCTCCAGTATTTCTGGGGTTGGGTCAAATGCTGGGGGAAGAGAATTGGACCTAGCTGGGAATAAAAGGGCAACATGACAAGCAGTCAGCTAACCGGGAAGGGAAAAACTCCTTGTGATTTGTGTCTCCTGGTGATTTGCAAATACTGGCAGTTGGTTTATGGCCTGCAGGAGGACGCCTGCACAGGGCCATTGCTTTATTCATCCCTGAGCATTTTCAGTTTGTTTGGGCTGCCTCGCTGCAGACTGTAACTGGAGAGGGCTGTACCCATGACAGGACCCACAAGCCCATCCTGAGATCCGCTGGGCCACCTCAAATCCATCTCCAGGATGCACAGGAGTACTCAGGCTCCCAAAACAGCCAAGACCAAATTGGGAAGGTGGCAGGGGAAGAAGAAAATACTATTTCACTGAACCAAAGACTTACTGGACAATACCAGGCAGTCAAACAACTCTAAGACAGAAAAGACGGGGGCTTGCTTATTACACAGGGGTCCCCGTCTTTGTAAACATATGGTACATTAGCAGATATGTTCCACCCAAAGCAGCGTGTATCCACAACACAAAACACACCACTGCATTGCTGTTAATTAGTCACCGCCCCATTGCAAATCTCAGCTAAGAGGTCATGGACTGGGTGAGCTCTGGAGCCTAAACTATCCTTAGACTTACTAATGTTTTCCCCACAAGATAAATAGCATACATGGGTGCAGAGAGGGGAGGGAGGCTGCCTTGGAAAGGCATACGGGGCCTCTGCTAGTTGGGTACCTGTTCAGAAGATACATGGGAGGTCATCAGTCTTCCAGGGCTCTGCTCTGACATTTTCCTCTAACCATACATCACTTTTAAAACATTAAAGAAAGAAAGGTCATTATCAACTGTCCTGGAGGAGGAACACAGCAGAAGCGGTGGGGGGGGTTCCCCAGCCCCATGTGCCAGGGTGGGCTCCCTCGAACAGGGTGGCATCAGCCGCTGGAGGAGAGGTGGGTCACGGAGGTGGGGATGGAGAAGAGGGCTCCGCTTGATGTACTGTCAGCTCCCCCAAAGCATAGTCAGCACATTGTGGTACTGTATCAGAAGAGCCATACAAGCTGCTCTGAAAGCCAGAAGGAAAGTCTGGTGCTGGCACAAAAGTATGCATGGGGAGAGACAAGGGGCAGGACTCAGACAGACAGATGGAAATACATGGCTCAGGAATAATCTAGAAAATTCAAACATATCGGGCCACATTTTGGTATTCACAGGCATCATCTACGAGAAAGTTTAACATACCCAAATGCTTTTCCTAAACTAAATTTCTGCTCCAGTGCCAGTACTAGCAGGATTAACAAGAGAAACCTGCCGTGTCTTGCTATTGAAGAAGATAATCACGCAAATGATAAACAAACTGATCAAGAGAAAGACACTGTGTGTCATTCTGCAGCAAGAAAGCCAAAAGACAGAATTCAGAGGAAAAGCTGCTCTCTGCATTTGAGAGCTATTCCCAGCGAAATGGGATTTCCCCTTTCTGCTTTCATTTGAATGGCATTTGAAAAACACAGCTGCAGAGTCCCATGCACATAAGGTATGGAGCCAAGTGGGGAACCCTCCCAGCCAGGCCGTCACAGCCTTCAGCAGCAGATCCGAATTTAGCAGCTTGTCCTGTCTTCGCAGCACACAGGGCCCAAGTCAAAGTCCTTGACTCAAATGCTCCCAAGCCTCAACAGGCATCTGACCCTCATCCAGATTTGGATCCTTGAGATCACCCATAAATCAGGAGTTAAAGGGTAACTTCTGCCTGGGGCTGACACAGGAGGCGAGGTCAGTCCAAACGCAATGCAGCCGGCACCTGAACCAATCTCTGCCAAACTGCCAATTATACCTTAAACCTGCAGCTCAGAGCAAGGCATCACAGAGCAAGGTGATCACCTGCCTGCCTGGAAGATACATCTAGTCTTTTCAGTCACGTGTTTAGCTTCAGAATTTGAAAAATCTCATAACTTTATCTGTCATCCCCTTGCACCTGAAGCAACTCCAGAGCCCTCCCTTCCTGATCCCCGCCGCGCTGTCAAACTTCACCATCCTCATACCAGCCTTGCACCCCGGCTGCTTCATCTTCCTGTGCCCCCAACACTCTGCCACCAGAATCCACAGTTATTAATTGATTTGTCAAAAGAAAGTTCAGGCAAGGATGTATTAAATCAAAACATTCCACTCATACCTCCCAGGCTTCTCAGTGCAACTGAGATTCCTCAAATACGGTTAAAAAAAAAAAAACAAGACAAAACAAAACAGAGAAAGAAAGAGTGGAAATAGAAACCAGACAGATGAAAAGCAGAAGAAAAAAGAAAAACAATAATAAAACACAAATAAATTGGACAAGAGCCCTCACTAAAAGCTGCAGGTTGGGGTTTTTTTTGTTAAGAATTTGGCATCGGTGGCTTTCTGTGATATGTCACTGCATGAAATAAATACAATATAGCAAGCATTACAGGAAACAATTGCCATATGTGAGGGTGGTGGCAGCCTGTGCTTTCCCCGCCACCCCCTATTGCTTTCGTCTGCACTAAAGCTGCGTTTAAACTAGTGAAATCCATCTCTATCTGTCTTAATGGATAAATACATTTTCAGCCAAGACCCACCACTGGCTACAGTTGTATGGCAACTCTCAATCGAAATGTCTAAGCAGGGTTTTGACTTCATCCCCAGCCCATTGTTAATGCATTTAGCAGGATTTTTAAAAATTCCTGTTGCTATTTGAGGTGATACCCATTTCTCCAGTGATACGTAGCAGATCGCTCTGATGCAGCACAGCTCGCTATTGAGTGTCAAACCCTGTTTGCCCACTAGCATAGAAAAACAGAAAACATCATATGGACAGCTATAAAAGCTGCAGAGAACTGGATCTGAGAAAACTATAACCTTGTTTGTATTGGATGATATTTCATGTATCCTAGTTTTAAAACTGCTTGTTATTGCAGGAGTACATGTGTGCCCAGAATTAGACAAACAAAATGGACTGGACTGTTGAAACGGCAGCTCAGATGCACTGCTAAGGCAGGTAATTAAACCGGCGAGTATGTGTATGACCTGGTTAAGAATCTCAAGAAAATAGAAAATTCCTCAGGAGGCAAAAACTGGAATTGAAATATCAAAATTTATCCTGTAGCAAAAAATAGCCTCCTTTCATTCCTTTGCCACCAATGCTTTAAAAAAGGACGAGGAAAAAGAGAAGTGCATCAAATGAAAACCCAAATAATACATGAAAACATTCTCCAAAACTAAGTAGGCCTAGAAGCACAAAGCCCTGTATATATCCAATGCTATTTTTAGAAAACATTTAAACCTACAGACTTCAAAATTAATTCTCTAAAGTACGTTTCTATAGCGCAACACAAATCTCATTAAATTTCATCGTTCACAATATTTATACAAAAAGGTACCCTTTGCTATTAAATGCTATAGGACCTGCCCAGAAAGGTTAGCAACTCTTTCCAGGATACCAAAATCTTTTCAGTTCAGTTCATCGCTAAAAAAAGGTTGGACTGATTTTAATTTGATCAGACTTGAGTTGTTGTCAGAACAGTTTACTGAACGGTTACTATGAAAAATAGGGAGGCTTTTTGTTCACAAATGAAATCAACTTTGTTAGTATTCACAATATTTCAGCCCTTAAAATGTCATGTGCTTCAAAACAGTGCATGCTTTGTGGCAAGTAATGTATTGCCAACTTTTCATAGCAATAGCTGTACGTGGAGTTTACAGCAATTACTTTGTGGGGAATGCGGGCAGCGTTCTCGCTAAAGGTGAGTGGGGTGATGAGTTCCATTGTATAGGTTGGGGCAAACCAGCCAAAATCAAGAGCTACATAGGTATGTCGGTGCCTACCTTTCCAATTATGTCAGTGGAAGTGAAGAATTTAAATAGGAGTTGATCTTTACATATTCAACTGTTAAGTTTCTAACCAGGCTGTAATGATAGCTGTTCTTTTTCCAACCTTGTCGAGTATGGTCAAGGTTATCAAGTTGATCTGATCCTTTTTGATTGCCCTCTGTGATGTGATTTGTTGGAGGACATCATGAGCCTTCACTCCTCAAAACCTCACATAGAATCCACCTGAAGGTACCAGGAGGCAGTAGAGGGACCAGGGCAGAGCTGCAGCAGACAAAAACATGTGCTAACATTTATTATACACGTTCAAGCCTCCAACCTTCTATGTCTAGCATCTTCTGCCAACACTAAATTCACTAAGACTGCCATCAGAAAAATGCAGTTGAAAATGAGAAAGATTATCAGGCTCAAGAACCAGTACTTGAAACCGCATCCTATATTGGGCTTTTGTTTCCTTGTTCTACTAACTTACTTTTAATAAGGCTGACTGTAACAATTGCATGAAATTAAGGGGGGAGGGAGAAAAACACTCTCTCTTTGTTTTGATTGGGTCACATTATGAATTTAGGTTTCATTTTTCTCTTAATTTTATGCAAAGATTGGCCTTAAGAAGAAACACATTTCTGGAATTGGGAACCTACAGCATGGTACAGCTTTCAAGACACCATGCCAAAGTGTCTCTTTAATTATTTTTTAGATGAATTTTTCTTGTTCCGAGCTAATGGGTAACAGACCATGTCACAAAAATATTCCACATCCCCATTTATTCAGCAGAGAAGAGCTTTTCCTAAGAGTTTTCAAGGGGTTTAAAAACCATAGGCAGAGAGTCCTCAGAACTGATGCCTACAAGGCTGTAGGCATCTAGTTCAGGTTCACTGGAGCCACATTCAGCCAAGGAGTTCCAGTTTCAGCTGCAATTAAGTTTAAACTCAGGACTCTCATGAGGAACAGACCTGTTTGCTTTCCTATGTTCCCTCACTGCCCTCACACCCCAGAGTAAAACCCTAAGAGAGCTCCCAGAATCTACAGGTACACCTTCAACAACCCTATAAAATGTACAAAATAAACCTGCTTGAGTGATTAAGATGTTTTTGATGTTTAAGATTACGGAACGTATGAAAATTAACAGATACACCTAGTAATCTTCAGCCAGAAAAGCCATAAGAAACCCTGGAGCAAGCCATTTTTGACTATAAAAGGCACTGAGTTCCATAGCAGGAGTCATTGTGGCACGCTGGCTGAGAAGCGTGGCTCCAGAGAAGCTCTAAGCCCCTCTAGGCTCAGCCTTGCTCTTCAGGAGCCACTGCCTTAGCGATGTGTTGGCTTGGGGCACATCAGGCAAGAGGGATGGCCGAAATCGGTGTAGGATGCTGATGCTGGGGAGAGGGTGGCTACCCAGTGCCCCAGCTGGCCTGGCTCTGGGGAACTGGGTGGGATCCTCTTTCTGGAGAAAATCACACTTTTCTCTAACATAAGTCCTTCCCAAAAGGGCTGCTGAAGCCAGCCTGCTTTTTGTTCTCAGTAATCACTACCAATATTTCAAAGACATTATGTAACTGAAACAGTGTAAAGTTATTGCTACCGACATTGTCAAGAAATCATTAACATTTCTTAACAGGAACAGCACAACTGTTCATGTCATGGCTGTCTCATTCACTTTCAAATCAAAGCTTTCAAATTAAATATTCATTTAATATTAAAATATTAATGTAGTCCCACTGTTTCTGTAACAAATATTAATTTCTTATGGCATTTCCAGGCAAATTCATATATTATAAACTTCATCTCCCACCGGAGGTCCCTCAGCCTTCCTTTCCCTCTTTCAGCATTATCCTGATACCAGGCCAGAAAGGGACTTTGAGAGAAGAAGGAGGGGCTGCCTGATGAAGGGGAAGCAAGGTGGATAATTTAGCTTAAAGTGTACCCCATTCCTCCCCTCCCACACAACCTCCCCACCCTTAGATCAGGATATCGAAGGCTGCCATTATATCTCCCGCCTACAGAATGAGTCATTCATACATTCAGCAATTCCTGTTGGAAAAACAGTGAATGCCTCTGTCACCAGAGCCCATTACAGAAATTAAACTTTGCAAATCATCCGGGAGGGGCAAGATTTAAAGTCTTTCAAGGCGCACGCCTGGTCTCTCCAATCTCAGTAAGAGCGGAATTGATTTGACAATAAGCTTTTACAGCCTTAATGTCTACAGTAGGCAGCACGCACATACCCGGGTAGGAAGCAGGTCAGAGGCACAGAGTACTTCTCTCTTGGACATATTTTTTTTTTTTCCAGTGGTTCATCTCAGGCAGAAAGACTCTGAATGGAAATCCACAGTGGCATTTCCATTGCTGTACCACAGCTCGACATCTAAGACTTGCAGGAAGAGCACCCCTTGTCCATCCGCCTCTGGCTCCTGACGGGTGTCCCTGTGTGGGGCTCCCCGGAGGCAGTGAGCTGGGGGGGCACCAAGCATGGAGACAACCTGCAGCACCCTAAGGAAAGCTCTGGGCTGTCACGGGTTTCACTCTGTAGGAAACTCTGATTGGGAGAAAGCAGAGGAAAAGCTAAGATTAAGTACTGACAAATGGTCAAGACATAACCCCATTCAGAAAGGCTAATTTTCTGCACGGTTTACTATAATTACTTCTGTTGCTTGTAGCTTCCTTATCCCTCCTCCTGAGACCATTAAATCTATGCTACTCTTCTTCTGAGTGAGGAATAAAAGCTCTTTAGCCTTCAGGCTCTTTGGTATTTTCTCTCACTATTTCCTTCTCCAGTCATGAAACATCCTGGGGTTTTTAGGGCATTTGTTTGTTTGGGGTTTTTTTGTGTGGTTGGTTTTTTTTGAAGGTGTTTTGGTTTTGGTTTTGTTTTTTTTAACCAAGTACTTCATCTGCATAAAATTCATTCACTTGCATTGTTCAGGGGAAGGCAAATTATTTCTTGTTTCAATTTGTCCATAGCTCCAGACCTCCCTATCTATATATCTCTCAAAGGCCTGTGAGCTCTTTGAGATGGGGACAGCATTACCATGGCTTAACAACGAGCTCCTAGCAGGAGTGGACACAGGTTGCAACTGAAATACTCTGGTACTGGATTCAGACTGGTTGTTGGATGCTGACTTTAAAATTACGTTTGGAGATACCTTCCTCAATAGGCAGAGCAGGAGGTGCCACCCCGGAGGTACCTTCGTGCCCTTCTAATCCTGCTACATGCCAAGCCTTTGTGTCCAGGTATACATGCACTGAGCACTCAATAGGATTACGAGAGCTACTTTCTCAGTTTATTTTGAAGACAAGAAGTCAGGAGAGCTTAGGTGAAAATCTTTTAGCTCAAATGGGTTCTCACCTTTCTTTGAGGTTTGCCATCACAGGGCATGTTGCAAAGCCATATAATCATTAGGATTAAAACCACAAAGGACTATCTTTGACAGTGCTAACTTCAGGTACACATCACTGAGAGAGGAGTTTGGATGCTCGGTCTACCTGAGGGTGTTTCTGCTTACCAACCTTTCTTTCTACGCAAATCCCATACAGAGACCATCTTTGGAAAGAGTGCTCCTGCACAGAAACTAGTGGCATGACTGCTAAACCTAATATTGGAATCATGTTTCCTTAAATTCCCAGAAATCACATGCCAGGGTACAACCATCACCTCCAGAAACAGCATGGAAACCCACTGATTCAGTTGGGCAAACATCTTGCCCAGCCATCATCCCTCCTCTCACAGCCCTTGCCCCTCTACACAGCCACCTCCCACTAAACCCATTGCTTTCCCCTCCTGTCAAAACTTGTTCCTCTGCATCTAGCCCCGAATGTAACATCCCCCCCCTCTTCTTTCCCTTCCTATAATTGCATCCTTCCCCTCGCGTGCTGTCCAACTCCTCCATGTTCATTTTCTTTCTCCCATTATTCTCACTTTCCATTTTCTCCCCTCATCCTTCCCACTTGTAAATGGTACCTGTCCTTCTTTATAAACCACTTCACCCTTTCTCCCTCCAGAGCAGCACCCAGCTCCTGGAAGCATTCACTGTCTATTTTACCTCCTCCCTGTAAAATACTTCCTGACTTTTTTTTTGTACTTTTTTTTTTTAAAGGATGCTACATAAAAATAAACTGTATTCTTTTTTGAAAGTCCCTGTGACCATTAAACCACCACACTCAGCTGTGAGTCTTTACAGCTTATCATAAACCTCCTGCGGTCCCATTATAGTTGACTAAGGGAATAAAACATGGTTCAAAAATAATCCCAGCAGTCTACCATTACCAATTTCCTCCTGTGCTTCTTAACCAATTAAAAAAAAATCAACATATTACAAGCACTCTGTCCCCAGGTTTTCAGAGCAGCGCCCAAAGGAGGGAAGGGAAGGGAGAGTGTGCAGGGCAGCTCCTGCTGAGCCCACCACAGCCGTTACCAGACCTTGTGCAAAATGGAGAGTGGCTGCAACGTTCCCAACCGCTCGCCTTGTCCCACAGTGAAGAGGCATCCATTTGGATGTCCAGATTAGGACACTTCTGAGTAGCATTAGTCTAGTTTTTTGACCAGACATTACAGAAGGTATATTGAGGCCTCCAAGAAGAGATGTAAGAAACCAAAAAGGAAATGGTGGAGGAGCAGCCTCAGAAGCAGATGGCATCATTGGAATGGGCCCCAGGCCTGGCTGCAGCACCAAGTGGATGAAGGCATGGGGGGGCCCTGCTCCATGGCCATGTTTTGGGCTGGGAAGCAGTGCAAACATGAGTCAGAGCCACACCTCGCAAGTGGCTGTCACCAACGTCTGTTATTGTTATGCAAGAGACTCTGGCATTAGTGGGAAGGCTTTCTGGGTTGTGGCCAATGAAGCGATTGCTCTGAAGGATATTAGGTGTAACAGGATGTTTTTCTAGCAAGGGCTAAAGGCAGAAGCTATGTCATTGCTTTGGCTTCCCTTCTTCCACACCTCCACTCAGGATGAAAATGGATCCCAAGGTGGGGGAAAAACTTTGAACATGCAGTCAGCAACTCAGGCTCCCTCTTTTTGGACAAGTTATTCAGAAGCAGTAATAATTGCATTAGGGATGAGCACATTTTCCGGCTATCCAGCTCACTCTCCCTCCCTAATGCTGACATTTCAGACAGACTGTTACAGAGTTATACCATTGCTAGATTAAAACGATGTCGCAGGCAGCCTCAATTATAAATTCAAGTGATTGTATTAAGCAAAAAAAACCTCCTGAAAATAATAATGTCAGTTTTATAACATTATTCTCTGGGGTTGTAGCATGCTCTACGAGCAGTAGAGAGAATTAGAAAAGCTCTACCCCCTGTATCAGAAGGTGGGTAACATTGGCCCAAAGTTTCTCTTACCTCTACGTGATGATTCTCAAAAACCTTTATTCAAGCCAAACACAAGGTGACGAGCAAAATCTATAGTAGCAAAGACTTGCAACTTTTTTCAGCTGATATTTGGCTTCTGTTCCTTGAAAAAAAAAAACCAGTCAAAAAATCTGCCACTAAACCACCAAATCCCCAAATAACTACAGCAATATAAAGAGTCCAAAGCATCGCACTACAACATCATAGCACATAGTGAAACAGGGCAGGTGTGTGGGTATCTAGATCTCCAAAATTCTTCGAAATTCGAAGAAGAGTGGGAAACCTTTCCTAGGATTTACATCGTGCATCTGGTTGAACTATGATGCCACCAAAACAGACCCTGACACGACATTTTGACATACCTAGTGCTGTGAAGCCAGAAATCGCAGAAGTCTATAGAAACTGAAGCTTTCTGAAACGGTAACTTGAATCTCCTCTAAAACACTGGGCTCACAATGTAGAATCATAGAATCATTTAGGTTGGAAAAGCTCTTAAAGCTCATCAAGCCCAACCGTTCCCCTAACCCTGCCATCCCACCACTAAACCCTGGCCCTAAGCACCTCGTCTGCCTGGCTTTTAAATCCCTCCAAGGATGGGGACTCGATCCCTTCCCTAGGCAGCCCCTTCCAGTGTTTGACAACCACTTCAGGGAAGAAATTTTCCCTAATGTCCAAAATAAACCTGCCCTGGCACAACTTGAGGCTGTTTCCCCTCATCCTATCACCCGTTACCTGGGAGCAGAGATCAACCCCCACCTCACCACAGCCTCCTCTCAGGCAGTTGTAGAGGGCGATCAGGTCTCCCCTCAGCCTCCTCTTCTCCAGACTAAACAACCCCAGTTCCTCCAGCCGCTCCTCATAAGACTTGTGCTCCAGACCCCTCATCAGCTTTGTTGCTCTCCTCTGGACATGTTCCAGCAATGCAACTTCTTTCCTGTAGAGAAGGGCCCAACCCTGAACCCAGCATTCAAGGGGTGGCATCACCAGTGCCCAGGACAGGGGCACAATCACTGCCCTGCTCCTGCTGGCCACACCATTCCTGATACAAGCCAGGATGCTGCTGGCCCTCTTGGCCACCTGGGCACACTGTGAAGCCAAAGATTTGGAGACAAAGGTACATTTCTTTTCTCCAAACTTGTATCACCGCTCCTTAGCTTGCAGCCTGCAAGACAGACAGGATTAGACCTCCCTGTCGCGTGTGCTTGGTCTCAGCTAAGGCAGGCCAAGGATGATGACGCACCCACATGAAGCTGTCATGGCAGAGCTGTAAGAGTTATTACAGTGACAAGTGGCTACTACCCAGCCACTACCCAGAAGAAAGCAGTGTATTGTGAGCTATCAAAAAATATATGCAGGGAATTTTATACCATTGATTTGGAAAACTGCATTTTATAGCCAGGTAATGCCAGATGTATATTTATATCAGAACCTGACACTTCACACAGTGTATAATGTCATAGACCCCAAAACTCTCGATTTTTTACTATTTTGGTTTTTTGCCATATCATGGTTTAAAAAACAAACCAAAACCAAAACTCAGCCATCTGTTGCAATTATAGCAATGAATTACACCACCACAGATGGAAGAAAATTCATAAGGTTGCAGAGTCAAGATTTCAGCGATTAGGAAACCCCTGAATTACGCTTGACTGTGCAATCAAAATTTATTCCCCATGTGCACACACACTACAACAATATCCCCAACACTTCGATCACATGCTCTGTCATCACATGCTACTTAGGGCTGCCTCACTCGGCACACAGATCCTTGCTCCAGGAACGAACTGGGGTGGAGGGCAAATTAAGCTCCATTTTTGGCACGTGAGCACGGACAGCAGTCTCTTCCTCTTTCATGCACTGATAGTTCAGGAGCAGGGGCTCCAAAACCATTCAAAAGGCACATTGGAGACAGAATCAGCTGCAAATTTAGGACCAGAAAAATGCTCATCAGCAGATTGAGGCCCCTACATCCTATTAACAGACGTCAAGTCTTTTTGTGTGGACGTTTGAGAGTTTCACATTGAAACAGCTATGAGTTTGTTTGGGTTTTTTAATGGGTAATACAACATAATTTCCTCCCAATTTGTTCCTGGAAAGAGAAGACTACTTTGGCTCAAATGCTTTAAGAGATGAACCAGCAGGAAAAATTTCAGCCTGCATGAGTAACTGAAAAAAAGTCATAGTATTATATTGAAAGCACTAGAAAATCATAACCTGGGCTGTTATCTCTCACGTGGCTTATTCTCAGAAGCAGTTACACCTGAAGGCATCTGTTTTAAGGTAGGTTTGGGGCTTTTTAAGCTGTAAATGAAATTCTGGACCATTCACAATTTCTCTTGAAGCTATATCAAATTAAGCTAATAGTTTTGGCCAAAAGAGGCGAAAAAGAACGAAAATGAAAGCTTTTGAAAGAGTCCAAATGTTCCAGTTCCAACTTTTCAAAATGATGGGATTAAATTTTTCACTCCGTGTGAAGTTTTGAAAACAAGTTTACCTCTATTTAATTTTAAAGCACTGAACGCCTACAGTCAATTCTTTATTTCGAGCTACACAAAAATTGCCATCTAATCTGATGCCCTTCACGTCTTGAGGGGAAGGCACTTCACGAGGTGGTAGTGACAAGAGGCCATGTGATGAATGTCAGCAGCGCTTTTCCGCAGGCTGAAATCTTTTCAATGCAAGATTTGCAGGAGTCTCTTTCCAGGAGTTTTTGGACACACGCTAGGCAGAGGAAAATATTTCCAAGACTCCGGTTATCTGAGGCTCTGCTTTCCCTCTCTGGGTGTGGTTAGGAAGATGTTTTCCAGAGACATCCTCCTCAATCGTGCAGTCACTGTTGACCACATTAACACCTCCATATTTGGCTAAATTGTTGGTTCGAGGTGCCTTCTGGCAGTTAGTTGCCCAATGTTGACCTCCATTTGAAGTGCTCGATTAGTTAGGACAGTTCTCTGCAAGGGCATTTAGGTTCATCTCTGGAAAGCTGGCAGGAGAGAGGGAAAAAGGTGTTCACTGAAAATACTCCAATGTGGTGCTTTGCCTATCCTTGGAGCAGCCCAGGGATCACTTCTTCCGGGGGTAACTTATTATGTTCCACAAGTTATTTCAGAAGATGCATTTCCTCTCTCTGGGAGGGGAGGAATTTCCCAAATTCATTGTGTAGCTCTATCATCCTGATTCTAATTGGGCCTATTTATAAATGAAGGCATCTGTCACCTTGCAGAAGAGAGGTCAGCTCCAGACTTAGGGAGAATGCTCATTCCCTTTGTCATGCAGGAAGCACAAGTCAGATTGTGCTAGGCTATCAATACACTCAGTCTATTTTTCAGGAACAAACTATAAATTTTTCCAGCAAGCGCACTTATTATAATTTTGTTTGCCAAGTGGAGTGGTGTTGCCTCCCTCCTTGATTATAGTTAAGTAAAAGTGGTTTTGTTTAAATAGGAAAACAAATGGAACAGATTCTCTGGCCTTCCAACCCTCACAGGCACCTTCGGTATGAGGTTTATCACTCAGCAAGGGTGAGGGGGAGGAAATAACTTTTTTGGACACCCTTTGTTATGATATGGACAGCTGATCATAATACAAGATAATTCACAATGAATTATCTTTGACAGTGTTTTACAAAACTGTCACAATGGTATGTAAGTCAGAGAAAAAACCTCTAGGCTAAATCCCTAGAAAATATAAATTGATTTATACTGCAGAATATGCCCCTTTGTCTACAGTTTACAGAATTATTCATGCCAAATCACTTCATAGAGGAGTTTGGGCTTTTTTCTTGTTGCTGGACAAGATACTTAGGGATACAGTTTTGTTCGTTCCGGCAGAAGAATAACCTCATGATCAGATCCAGTCTCCATCTAGCTCAGTATCCTGCCTCTGCATTCAGGGCCAAAAGGCAGCGCCTGGACCAGAAGATCCTTTATATGGCAGAACAACAGATGGGACCTGAGGGTAACCCCAACCCCTCCACTGCTTTATGCCAGAGGAAAAAGGAGCCAAGTACCTGCATCGCCATGTGGCTTTCAGTATTGTAGTCCACAGGTAACTAATTTCACAGTTCCCTAAACAACTCTCAATTTGCTAACCATGCATTCATTTCTACTTGCCTGATAGATCAATGCTAAAAGTGTGGGTGCACGTGAAATTCTGAGCTGCGGGCACCCCGCTTCTGGCATTTTAGATGAAACAACGGTTTCACTGGCAGAGTTAAAAGAAGGCATTACCTATTTCTCCCATCTGAGGCTGTAAGAAACGTTCAGAGTGGGATTTCTTATCTACTAAACTTTTTGAGGGCTGGCCTGAAGGACATGGGCTCCATTTCCTTGAAATAGCACACAGCATATTACATCAGGCTCGTGTCTGTCCCAAGCTGAACTACAGAGTAACTGGAGAATGGAAAAAACGCTGCCAGCACCCAAGTTGCCTGTTGCCACCCCCCACTGTAAGGTCCTTATCTGGAAAATGCCTCATGAATCGGATGGCAGGGTTTCAACCAAAGAGCTGCTGCCTCTTCTGGTGCTCTTCCTCCCCGAAGCGGCCCACCACGGCTGCAGAGCTGGTCCTAAGGCAGGACAGCCCTCGCACCACGTTGTGGGAGGAGGGACAGGGTGAGCGGCCAAGTGCACCGAGCAGGATCGTCCTTGCCAGGCTTTCGTAGCATTGCATATAACACAACAGGCTTCTGATAAGGAGGGAGGGGTAACGACTAATTTTCCCATCAGATGGAGTAAAATTAGCTTAGGTGAGTAAGGGTGTCTGGCTGGCAGACAGCCTATTTCAAATACAGCCCAGTGAGCTCAGCTCCATGGCCAAGAAAACAGTGGGATTTGTATTTTAAAGTGTTTCGTTAGATCAAATGCTTATAGCCAAAGCTGAGAGCAAGTCATAGGGGGAGGAATGGGGTGGTGGCAGCTGGGAGTCTGGCAGCTGCGTGATCTCTGGGGGCTACAAATGAACATGTAAATTTCTATATTAAGCAGCAAAAGCATCTATTAGAGTAAAATTGCTCCAGCTTAATTGTTAGATAGGCATGTTTGTTAAAATACAATTTAAGCAAGATCGTATCGTTCTTCCTCACTCAAGAGTGTATGCTCAATAACGTCGTTTGTCAGCAACTGCCTATTATGTTAAATAGCTGAGGAATTGCTGGATATCTTTCCGCTTAGATAATAACATTAAAGTTTCTTGAAGCATTTTAGAAGTCTGACTAATCTCTCTGTCTCTCTATTTTATTTTTCTAAAGTGAATTTAGTGCTGGTGAAAGGTTCCAGATTGACAGCCCTGGAGACAGGAGCTGATTGCTTATCCACATAATAGGTACAGTCCAGACAGCCACAGCGTGCACACTGCTCCCTCCCAGCCACCAGGTCTGGTTCCTGCACCTTGGACTGTCACTGGGAACAGTGATGAGCAGCTGCAAGGCTTTACTGAATGGGTGGTGGTGGTGGGCATTCACAGAGGTGATCCGTGGTTTTGTCAGGTTAACCTTCTTGGGTTCCCTTTACAGCTGGAGAAGTGGCTATATTGAATCACACCCCAGAAAAAGCAGCCGGAGCCTAACTTAGCCTTATCTACCTCCTTTTGACTATTAAGGGAGCCCTGGGACTTCAGGCTTACGAAGGTATGGCTAATAGGGAGTCTATGTGGCTCACTCTGATTTCCTGAGAAGCGATGGCTTTCATGCGGGTGCCTTTCACTACACACAAGCAAACAACCACAGCTTCAAACCAGTCTTGAATCCAGGCCCTGAGAAATGCCTGCAGCTGAGAACTGGCAAAGACACGGAAAATAGTCTTTGGCTGAAACTGCCTAAAAGCACAACAACCGGAGCCAGCCAAACAAGAGAGGATTTGTTTGTTTGCTTCTGACATGTACAGAGCTGAAACCACCTGGATGCCTGGACAATCATCAGCTGGCAACAACCTTCAGACACCAACAACCCAAGATGCATCTGAATGACAACCTAGTTACAGGAAAGTTAATGATACGTGGTACTAAACCTATCCAAGGCCCTGACTCACCACCTCACTCTCCATTCAGCTTTCATTACTGGGCATTCCCACATACTGAAAGATGTATGCATTTGTAGGAAGAATATCATACTGCAGGAGACACGACAACCTGTGGGAAAGGACTCTGTTGAGGATGCAAGGCAGAAAAGGTACCTCCGGAAAACACATTGAGGTAGAGAAATGCTCCTGAGTGCTTCACATACTGCAGTCAGATTTTCTCCTGCTGGCAGCACTTCAAGGTCTGCTTTGGCAAATCCTACTAAATTCATGCAGTGCATGGAGCAAACAGGTAAAAAAAAAGGAGCAAATCTAACCAAAGCGGGTAGATCTGGATGCTATCTCAAATAAATTTGGAGGATATTTCATTTGGCTGTCATTCCTGTTTTCATTTGTAGTAACGTTATTGTCCTTTGGATACCAACATGGCAAGCAAGGAGGTAACAAACTAAACCAGGCCATTACTTCTTCATAGTGGACCAGGCCTTTCCCTTCTCCAGCCAGCTACCTCCAAACATCCACACTTCAAGCTCTGCATCAGCAAGCCTGCTTCGATAATGAATTGGGGCAGTTTCTGGCATCGAATTTTGGTGACAGCCAGAGTGAAAAGCAATCCTAGGGAAAACCATACTAGATAAATGACCTTTACTCAACAATTCTTAGGTTGCTCTTGAGAAACTGTAATTGTTGGAGGAGGGAGGAGGATAAACCACAAGCCTCCACAAGGAGAATAAAGGTTTTACACAATAGTTCCTTGTTTTCCAAGATTTTCCCAAACAAACATCGCAGTGGCAAATTCTATACTTTTACTTCATTCCGGTTTGGCTCTCAGAGGGAGAACATCTACATCCCCAGTCCTGTAAAGACATACGTACGTTATTAATAAATACCTTATGATTGGTGTTCCATGGAGCTACTCCCAGGATGCAAAGTTTTGTTTACATACAAAAGCCTTTAGAGATTTGGGGTTTTGTCCTCTTATATGCTTATTCAAATGCAATCAGACATTATCAATTTAATTTCCTACCACTGGAATATTACAATTGCAAACAATTTCTCTTTTATCCCAAATATTGACTATTCCAGGGCACAGAGTGAAATTGCAAATGTTTTGGTTATAGCCCTAAGCAATACACACATCGTAAGTGCAATGAGCTGAGTTTACTCCAGTCCCAGAATTGATTTGGCTTCCACACCTCTGCAAATTAGGTTACATATTTCCACACTCAAGTGAAAAAACCAACCTGCAACTTTAATGCTTAATATTTAAACAAAGTGCTTCATGTTTACACACCAAGTTCTTTTTCTAAATTTAAGCCTCTGCCTAAGTTAGACAGAAAATAGTAATAGGTGAACCTCAAACCATTGGAAGGTTGGGTCCAGTTCAGAAGCTTATCCAAAGCCCTTTCTGTGTTTAAAAAACATTGGCTTAAGAGACTTGCAAGAACATGAGTCATCTGGATGCCACTCTGACTTATTATAGGCCATCAAACTTTGAGTGATGGTCCCCAAGTTCTCTTTCTGATCACCAATTTGGCTACTGCTTTCAAGTTTAATGATGCTGAGTCACGCTGATGATAAAATCTTTTGGAAAACCAGTTTAATCTGTCGGCAGAGCCACAGCCAAATGTAGCTCTGTCTGAGCCATGCCCCGATTTGCTCCCATCTCAGCCTATTCCGGTCCACCCTGGAACATTCCCCAAGGCTACGGCTGACGCAAAGGTGATACAAAATTAATAGAGCTGCATTTGATTCCCCAGTCCTCCTATTACCAGGGGTACTCCAGAAAGGCCCTAAGATTTCACCTGCAGCACCTCTCTGTCAGTTCAGTTTATGTTAAAAGCCGCAGAAGAACGTCAAATCAACCCCTGCGGCTAATGCAAGATGTACATAGTTGATGCAGTAGAGTTATATAAACTCATGACAACTACATTCACCCAAACTACACCCCAGAGCTGGGCAATGCACCATAGGAAGAACAGTTTTTCTCAAGACTGTATGTCCACTGTAAAGAGAAAGCAGCATGCTCCGTAGCCCTCCTTAGTCACTCATCTCTAGAGACTGCCCAAAGCCTTAAAAGGCGGCCGTGGCCAGGTCTGGGTGAACTCGGGGGCCTTCAGAACATCACATGGAACGTTTGTTCTGTTAAAACTCACCATTAATCCACCAGATTGAGGCATCCCATCTCACTTTATCTAACTGTTTATTGTAGGATGATATGATCCACCACAAAAATCACATCAGCCTTTATACACCAATAAACAATTTAAATAGTCTTAGCTCGATGGCCTAGAAATAATAACCATTCTTATCATTGAGAGATAAAAGGAGACAAGTTAATAAAAAGGGAATAACCAAGCTTTCTGGAGCCTAAGCAAAACCTGATACAGCTCAGAGTTTCAGTTAAGTCATGGTCTTCTTCAGCTTCAGTCTTAGTGGAAATAAACCTACACAGTTAGCTGGTGCCATTGAGTTAATAAAAACCCCTGAACGGGTAGAGTGTGTTTTGCAGACAACAGTGAGCTGGTAAAGCATGAGTCTTAAAAGGAAAAAAAAAACAAAAACCAAACCACCACAACAAAAAAATCATGTTTAAGCTCCTCCAAGGCTGTATTCAAGGCCACAGACATTAACAGAACTCTTCACTGACTTTATCATCTTCTCCATCAAAATTACTCTTCCTTTATGGAATTACCTAACAGACACCTAGGCCAGCCTCACCTCTCTGCTGTTGTTCATTTTAGGGCAGATGACTGTGATCATTCCCATGCTTGCCAAAGCAGAAGATTGCATCCACTGGCAGACCATCAGGTTGCTGTGATGCAATGAACCAGTTGGGGACAAAGTCCACCGTAGCGAGAATTTGCCCTTAGGTACCTATGCTTACAGTTATATCATTCCAAACAGAAACAGAAAAGACCAGGAGAGAGAGACAGAATTTAAGAAAAAATTACTGCCTTTAAGTAACAGTAGTAACTTACACCAAAATTATCCATCATCTGTGACACTTCTCCAGGGAATTCTGGACCCATTCCTGCCACAACTTCAGAGAAGAAACCTGGGCTGTGAAAGGACATAAGTTGTGTCCTCTGATGGCGACATCACAGAGATCAAATTCAGTCAAGGGAACCCAAATAACCTATTTTTATTCCTGCAACTTCTGGTAAATTTTATTTCTGTGACTTGAGGTGATTATTTTTCCCTTTTGATACCATTTTCAGGGCATGCCCTTCATCTCCCCTGTGGAGCCAGCCCAAATGTCACAGAGACTATTAATGGTGTATACTTAACACACATACTTACAGTATGTTCATTCTCAGGGAGACTAAACATTATTGAAAGGTTACAGCATTTATTTTGATGTGTGTCTGTTTAACCAATTCTAGCAAATGTTACACAAACACAAAATGGGCTTTCCTTCCCTGTTCCTCACAAGCCACCCTGAGCCATTGATTTTTAAACAGAAATCCTCCCTCAAATCAATGAGGCATTAAAAAACCTAATGCCACAATATGGCACATGAAGATAGTTTGAACGGAGAGCAAACAGACACATAAAGGAGAAAGAAACACTTCACCCCCCCCTCCCTGTAGCCCTACTAAAGCCAGTTTGCAGCTTCAAGTCCACCAAATTCTATCAACTTCTGGTTGATTCCAGGGACCACCACTCCAGCAGAAATGTGTTTTTAGGAAGAATCAGCAGTCTGATTCCTCACTATTTTGATTCTAATTTAATAGATGACATTTGGATGGATTTATTGTGATTCCTGAGGATTTCCTGTTTTCATTGGGACTGGACGTAACGGTCAATAAATACAGCCCTTCCTGGTGCCAAGTCCCGAGCAAGGAGCACCAACATGGAGAAAATGGCAAACCTGTAGACCACTGGTTAGAATTCAAATTTTCATGTTATCCCAGCTGCTTAGAGAAGATCTAACCATGCACCCACCCCTAACATTCACCACTTATCTGCAAAAGTGGGATTAATAATCCCCACTGAAGCTACTAACAACTCTATTGACTCTTACATGTTATTTCAAGAGAGTCAGACCTTTAGGGAAAAAAACATAAATAAAACCAACCAAGTAGTTTTCCGCTCTTGCCTCAAACTCTGTATAAAATCACAAATATTTAGTGCTAGGAAAACCCCACATCACGCCTCAACTGACTGCAAAGACAGTCAAGGGCATACGAGGCCATAGCAAAGTCAGGCGGTCCTGTTTATCATGTGCTAGTTCCACCTGGTTTGATCATCCCTTCAGAGCTGCTGTTGGGGAATACATCCAATGCCATCAAAGCAGAGCGCTAGCATGAACACCATTCACACGAATCATAAAGCAGTAGCAGCAGCTAATATCCAGAATATTAGGAAAGCTAATTAATAGGTTCTCTCAGTATACATCCCCAGTCCAAAAATACAACCTTCCACTGCCAGTCACCAATTAAATTCAGGGTCTTGTCTTTACGCTGGAAGAAATTAGTCTGGCTGGACTCCTTAACCAAAAGGTCAAATGTGAAAATAAACTAAGAAAAAACCAGGCTGTCCTTTCCTCAAGCATCATGCTGCTCTGGCACCTTGCCCTTGAACTCTAGGCTGCTGTTTGTCTCAGAAGCTCATCTTCAAGCAACCAACATTTCATGCCCTGCTTCTCACCTACCTTCTAGCTGCCGGCCAGCGCAGGCATCTGCCCCGGCACTCCCCAGACCTGGAGAAGCTGGAGCAGCAAGGAGGTTTGCAGCTGCGGGCAACTAGGAAGTGGTGTCAGAGGCCTCATGGCTGGCTTCTTAATTGCTCCCAAAGAGCCTTGTAATCCTACCTGTGCCTTCTCCAAATGGACCAGAGCTGTACCTTCGGTGATACTGTGGGGTAAAGGAGGAGCCTGGAGTAAAAGTAGAATAAAAGAGCAGCCGGTTCTCCACCTCAGCCACTCTTCCTGCTCCCCACGGCGTCCTTGTGTTCACACCTCTCACATCCCAGCCCTTCCAGTCAGTCAGACTGGGAAGCGCTCAGTGCGCTGCTTCCAGCTGAGCAACCTTGAAGGAGAAGAGAAGAGAGACTCTGTCCCTCATCTGAACACAGCAATCCTTGCACAACAGGAGATGCCCTTGAAAGAAATGCCCTTTCTCAGGGCAGACAGCCCAGTGATCCTATGGAAGGAAGCTTAGCGGCTCTTGCACAAATAGCCATCGGCATTTTCCTATTGCCAAGACTGCAGCCTTAAAAATAAGTAAATAAAATAGAATCCTAAGACTGGGCAGTATCTCCATTCCTTTGCCAGTCCTGAGGAGTAACAGGGAAGGCTGGACCTTCTACTACTGTAGAAGAGGGCCACTGGGGCAGTGGTCTCCAAATGTTTTACCCATGGTTTCACTTCTACCTGGAAGCATCATTTCACATGAACTTGTCACAGCCTCATGACCCTCTGTTGTGCCAGAGCCCTGCAGGGAGCCCGGCAGCCTCCCTGGGGGACTGGTGCACAGTGGGTACACAGCGACCCATTCCTGTCATGGCATCCCACGTTGTCCCCGTTCGCTAAGGACATGTAGGGGTGGACTTGTGGGGACATCCCCAACATAAAGAAATACCCTTCTCTCACCTCAAAAGATGAATGAACCAGGAAAATACAAAAGCCTCAACCCAGCTGGAATAAAACAGGAACTATTCCCAAACACGACACCAAAGCTCTTACTGAAAGTTAAAAAGCAAATATTTTCATAATTCATTTTTCAATTTCATGCCACCTCTGCACTAATTATTTGCGGCCAGGATCCTGCCTGCCAAAATGTTACAAAATGCTACCAACCAACGCTACAAGGGAAATCTTTTTGGGGAGAATTCTCACACAACAGTCCCACAGCCACAAGAAACGATGGAGTCAGATCTGCTTGGGAAGAGCCACCCAGAGCACTTCATCGATGCTTCCCTGAAGCAGCCAGCCCCCTAAAGCGCCCTCCCCATGTTTGCAGCAGGACCAGTCCCTGGCAGTGGCTGTGCTATACGGTCTATAGGGCTCTACGGGGTGTCAGGCAGCTGTACGTGTGCAGAGCTGTTTAAGCAGAGGAATCAAACAGCTGCATAGTTTCTGACCATCTCAGCACAACAACCCCACGTCGATATGCGGAGAGGAATGCAGAGACCTCAACGGTGCCTCTCAACACCCATCTGTTTTTTAGAGTCAACTTCCCTGAACTCCTCTGCAAACTATTAGCGCGCTGAATGTCCAGTCGAGGGCTATGTTTTGTGTGTGCACTTTAATTCCAAAGTAAACTCTTTTGCCTCGAGAAACATGCAACACAATAAACTAATTTGAGTTGAGCTTAGTTTAATCTTTCTGGGCTTTTTGTTGTTTTGATCTGATCCCAGAAGTGGAAGTCTGGTTTAGGTATCGTGTTTTTGTTTTGTTTTGGGGTTGAGGGTTTTTTTTTCCCTCTTTCTGGGATTTGCTCTCCACAAGCCAGATTCCTGGATTTGACAAGTTCTGTTTTATGCTACTTACACTGCCACCTGCGCAGCCAGAGAGAGATTTAAAAGGCCGACTTCCCTGTTGGTAACAGCAACAACAAGCAAACAGAGCACGGGGTTCAGGCCAGGCTGAAAGGAAATTTGCTTCCTTTCTTCATGCTAATTTACAGATGTGTCCTTCCCCATTTTTCTATGCCCTATCCTTGTACCTGGCCAATGCTTTTCCTTCTCATAGTGCATTTAAGTAGTTCTCCTGCCACATGAGTTTTGTTTAATAATCCTCTTTTTTACACTTACTAATTTTGCCACTGCCTGAAGACAAGGTGACAGGGAGCCACCCAGGTACAGCGGCTGCCTCGGGGACGCTGCTGGGGCAGTTCCTGCTGAGCAGCGTCACCTCCGTGTCAGCTCACCGAGTCTCTCGCCAGGCCAGGAAGACCCAGAGACCACAGCTGTCCCATCAAGAGCCCAGTGATGTCATTTGCCCAATATCCAGGCGAAACGAGGTCAAACTTTGCTGACTGGTGAAGTGACTCACGTTGTACAGAGAGTCCTGCATGGGGTCGAGAGGAGGTTCAGGAGACCTGATTCAAAATCTCTTGCGTGTCTGAACAGACCACAGCTTGAACAGGAAGGGTGGGGAGCAAAAGCAACGGAGCAGAGAAGAACGAGGTTCACTGCAGCCCAAACCCGGCAGTATCAGCCTGGATATAGGGGATAAGCCTAACGTACACGCTTCTGCTGCAAATTTTAATTTTGGAAAACCAAAGGTCAAGGGATTGGAAGTTTTGCTTGGTTCCTAGTAAGGTCTGCCAAGCACTACTGTAACAACCCACCTTTCTGAGTACATTACAGGCACAGTAACGGAAAAGGAAAAATAATAATAAAAAAGGAACAAGTAATCCCTTTGTATGAAAATAAAAGCAAATAATGCACTGTAAATATAAAAGCTACTTGGAGAGGTGAGATCCGACGTTACAACTCAATAGGACTCTCCAATACGGTGTACAACTCCAGAAGCTGTCTCAGAAAAACCAGCATTTTTCTGGTCTCATTCTTTCACAACTGTATTACCACGTAGAGTAAGTCAATGAAATAAAAACAATAAAAAAAAAGTAAAGGCCAATTGTTTCTAAAGGTAAGTGGGACCCTTCCTGCAATCTGTATGTCCTTCCTATTCCCTCCAGGTTCCCTCCCTCCCTATTCAGATAAATCAAAGTGAATAAGCACGCCAGGATGCAAGAGCAGAACAAAATGACTAAGACCTTGATGTGTAATAATATGTCTGTACTGTAACTAGGCATAAACCTTTTAAAAATTCAAAATAGGTGACTCAAACCTATGGAGACTTTTCCAAACATCAGACAGAACAAAAAAACCCGCATTAGGATATTTTCAGTTAAAGCAATTACATTTAAATAAAGCTGCTTATTATTGTAATTGCAGAAAAGCTCTACAATTCAGTTTGGCTTTGATAATGAGGCATTGACAGAGAAACATCCAGGACACATTCTGCCATGATTTGACATCTGTCTGCCTCCAAGTCACTCATCTTCACCCACTGGAGGTATAAGGACAGACTGTTATTTCAAGCAACTGCAAATTAGATGCTATTTCAAAAGAGCCTCGATTTTGTACATAAATCACAGCTTCTTGTAAACATTATAGTGCTCATCGGTCTGCAGAGGAGGGGAAAGTGCCAACAGGTGGGAGGAGACACGGTGACTCCTGTGCCGCAGATACTGCGTAAACCAGGGATGAAAGGATAAGAAGCTACTCTGAGCTCAGCATAGGACTGAGACCCGTAACTTGTGTGCCAGGCATAAGCAGACTGCTGCACAGCTTACACAGCAACGAATGGCACCCAGTCCTGCCGAGAGGCAGCTTCACAACCCAAATGCTTCTTCAACTACCAACTTCCAGCTAATGAACTTGCAAGAAGACCCACGTCTATGAAATGTGGTGCAGAGAATAACTGCATTCATGATCATATAGGCCCTAAAATACCTTAAAAAAAAAAAAAAAAGTAGTGTAATTGCATATTCAATCTACAGTTGACAAAAGATAACTCCACATCAAGGTACTCCTGGAACGCAAGAATGCAAAATATTCTGCTCCAGGCCTAATCCTGATTAGGTGCCTTGGGCTAAAAGGAAATACTTTTTATTTCTGTTGCAAAACATGAATAAACAGAAGCCTTGGGTAACACGAAGTGAAAAGCAAGTAGGGATTCCAAGATTTACCCCATTAATCATAAATTACTAAGAAAAACAAAGTATAAAATAGCTTGCTTTGTTTTCTTCGGGTTTTGAAAGAAGCAGCAGCCACAAAACCCTAAGTACGGATGATAAAATAGAAATGATTGTGTAGAAATTGTGTCTAGGATGTGCATGGTTAATTGTTCATTAGATGGCTCACTTCCTAATGGAAGGGCCAGGTTGTGCAACAACTTCTTACACAGGGAAGAATTACCGACACAGTGGTCCCACCGGCATCCGCAGAGCTGGGAGACGCCCGTCACGAACGCAAGGGGCTGTGGGTCTGACCCACCCGCTGAAATGATTCAGGCAGCAGGGCTTCAGCTGTCCTCATGGGAAGCTGCGCTCAGATCGCCAGAGCTGGAGGTGGAGAAGTCCAGTTATATCATCCAGCTTGTTTCCCTGCCTGAGCAGGTTTGTCTTCAAAGACGTTTTCTAGGATTTTGGCCAGACTACTTTAAAAAAAGCCCTAAACAATGGGATTCCACCATCATGCTGCAGCGACTCTTTCATAGGCCAGTCCCCTTCGCTTGTAAGCATTTTCTGATAACCACCTTTACTGTGTTTCTTTCCTGTTACTCCATTATTTGTAGCCCCAGACTGCTCCCTCTCTGGCAAGGGGATGGCATAGGATTAAAATTCAACAGGATTCACCTGTTGGGACAGCAGCGGCTTATCCTGGGGTGACAAGTTTCTCTCTTAAGGAAGTAAGTACAGGATTTTGCTCCAGGAAACCTAAGGTCACCTGGATCTTTATGATCTTAGGAGGGCTTGGTCATCAGCTCAGCAGATCTGGAAAGGGTCCCTGCAACTGATGTTTTTTCAGTCCTTCTCTACGTATTGCCCCTTTGATTGAGGAACATTTGGGAGATTCTGCCCTCTCCCTGCTCCCTCTCCTCCTTATTTACAGGCTATATATCCCACAGTCACATTACAACCTCACCGTGTATTTCTTCCTGACTTTGCAAATCTCCTTTCGCCATGTCAATACAGAACTATTCTTCTCTTTTTTGTTTTGTTCTGGACTTAGGGTTTACCCCCCAAAACCCAGTGCATACAGGGCAGCTAACTCAGTCCATTTAGGCTCTTTATCAAGCAGCTCTCGCCACGCTGTATGAATCCTAAAACTCTTACCGATAAATAATGCATTCTAGCAAAATATAAATCCATTTCCTTCTATTAGCTACAATTACAGCCTAAAATAGTAATGGAGGTATTGGGTTACGAAAGCAGCCATGCTTTCATTAAGAACATTCACCATTCAGATCGCACTTGGAGCCCAAATAGGATAAGTTCACATTCACCTTTCTTTTGGTCATCGTCTCCCTCCACTAATTGGCACTGAGAGGTTTACCCGATTTGCTCCTGCACTCCTTCCAGATCCTTGCAGGGGCTAATGACTGAATCAAGCTTTCCTTTGCCTGGGTTATTTAATCCCACCTGGGCATAATAAATGGGAAATCCCCAGCACTCTTTACAATATTTGTAGCACTGGGACACTTTTACAACATTATTACAACTGGAGCATTGTTGTACCTTGAGATTTTGAGAGAGGTCTCACTAGTAGGAATTTTCTCTTGATACTCAGCCTGAGTTTTACTTATTTGCCTTCCACTGCTTACAGGTTTGCCTCTGTTGGCTCAAACTAGACATTTCTGTTTCTCTCTAGTATTTATGTGTTTGAAGATAGTTATCATATACCTACTTAGTCATTTTAAATCAAGCAGCCATATTTAGCTCTTTTTAATCTTCTACTCATAAATCATCCCGTCCTGGTCTCCTTTGCCAGTGTCGGGAATGTTTTCCTATAGCTCCAAAAGTGAAATATGCCTCTGTTACAAAATAGCTTGTATCTGATTGCAGAGAGAAAAAAAAATGGGATTCAGAAATTACAAGAAAAGGAAAGCCGAATATCCTCTGGCAGGTAAAATTCCCGTGAGCCCAGAGCCTCACGCCTTACGTTCCCTGCTTCAGAATCCTTAAAGGACCTCAGAACTAAGCAACGGTGTATCAAAATACCCAATAACGCACCTAATCACTCACATTGCTTCTGACCCTTGCCACTTGGGATCAGGGCATTTCCTTCCTTGCACTTTGTTAAATGTGTTTTTAATCTGCTTAAATTGCATGACAACATGGCAGAATGTAAATGGGCGCATGACCCAAGTGATTTTTAAAAGACCTTATTACAAAGGTGGTTCTTTCCCATTCAGTCAGTGTAAAGGACTGGGCCACATCTTGCCTTGACCTTGTTTAGGCTCTGAGTGAGGGAAGGGAGGAAAGACGAGACTCCCAAAATCCTTTTCCCACGTTGCTGACCATGCGCTCCCGTCCACCTACCTTCAGACATCTGCTGTAGGAGCAACCAGACCGTCTGTCCCACCTTTTGAGTAAGGCCAGTGTTGCCCCAGGTCAGGGCTGCTGTCCCTTCCACGGGTGTACAACACACGTCTCTCTGGGAGGCAGAAATGCTTCTGCCTCGCTCTGCCCAAGCCTGGCCCCGAGGATGCGCACACATCCACACCCCACACTTGCCCAGCTGCTGCTTGGGTCCCCTTCTGACCTTTCATCCTCACTTTTCTAATGAGATGGCAAGTAGGGAGCAGAGTTCCCAGGGTAATTATCCTGTGAAACAAACCACTCTCTATTTCCTCTTTTCCTTTCCTTCCTTTTTTCTTCTTTAGAAGAGTTAATGCACTGGATTTCTGTATGCCATCAGCCAAACATTGCAGTACAACTCTAGAAGACAAAGCAAGGGTTTTTTTCCTAATATGTTTCTCCCACTGTTCACTTGTTTATAGGATTCAGTCATTCTCATCAAGCCAAACCTGGCACGACTAACTCAGATCCCACGTTCAACAAAAATCGCTGCTGTGTTTATATATCCAGGGGGACTTTTCAGAGGGGGAGAAAAGCACCTCCAGTATGTTAATTCCCAAGGACTTGACGATTAATGAACTAATCTTATTACACGTGCTGGGGGCGGAATCCTGGTAGATGAAACCTGAGCTAATAAATTAAAGCCCCAAAACTCCTTTGGCTGCATAAACGTGCTTTTAATTTCAGCTAACCTTTCAATAATAATCCTTCAGGATTTTTTTCCATGATGCTTATACTTTCTGAAGATACGCGACTCCTCTTGGATACAAGTTTATTTCTTGGAAATATTTAGCCATGTCCCAATAACTTTCTTGTTAAAAGTGTATTTGCTTTTCCTGTCCTGAAGGTTGTAGCTGAGTTTTTCTCTTTCTGTGGAAGGCCCTTGGCTTTTTACTGAATTTTTACTGCTGGGAGTAAACAAAGAATAGGAGAAATGTTTGCCATATGTTGATATAATGGTCACATTGTGGGAGGGGAGCAGAGAGGAAGGCTGGCCCCCCTGATATCATGGTAGAAGTGCCCTTTTTTCATAGTTAAAAGTAGGTAAATAAATTATGGTAAATAAAAACCAACTTGAACTTTCTCTAAGGACTTCAAAGGAAACCTAAATCCCATGTGATTACAGAAGTTGAAAAAAGATCAATTAGCATTCCACATGCTTAGGACATTGGTCAGAAAGACACATGAGCAGCTTATGCTCACACAAGCACTCCCCAAAAAAGTCACTTTTTCCTGTGAATACCTTAGATGCCATTTTGGACAGCAGTAGAAGAAACACAGAGGTAGAAATCTTCAAAAACCTTTCAAACCCATTCCTATCTCTTCCCTTTCTGTTCCATTTAGATCCTTAGCAGATCCTTTTATTTATTATTTGTATGTTATCGCGATAATGTACACAATTCTCTCTCAGCACTTCTGTATACATCCAGGATAAATGTTGAATGATCTAAGAACTTATACCAGAGGTATTGGTTGAGTCATTAGCCTGCTGCCATGATCTTTATTTGAAATGGTTTGGAAGTTTATTCTGGGAGCATCAAAAAGGTTTTTGTGTCTTGCTATGCAATACAAGTTGTGAATGAATGGCAAGCAGGAACAATCCTCTACCTCAACTTGATCCATCAAAAGGGCTGCCAAAGGACCAGTAATTTTATCTCACGTGGGTGAAAAAAAAAAAAAACCACCAAAAAAAAAAAAGACCCAAAAAATTCCTTTGTGATTTTACACCAAGACAACTGCTACCATGTGAAACACGAGATGGACAGGAGGGATCATCGCTTTCATGCACCTAGCTGGCTATGAAAAACCTGCTTGGGAACAATCGGCGGAGAGATCTTGCCAAACTCTGGAAAGAAAACTTCCTCGTGCCCTGTGTACACTACAGTTTCACCTTGAGATAGCAACTCAATGCAAAATGTTTCCTTTTTCTTTTTCAAAGACAGTGCAACTTTCCCCACAAATGTACCTCACTTCTGAAACCCACTCTGAGGAGACGGATGCACGCCCACCCATTGACTCCATTCCATTTTTATTTGGTTAATGCCTTTTGATAGCTTACATTTATTTTACACTTCCTGGCCCTGTATCTTTCAGCAATGATTTTCAAACACTTTTTGAGTTCTGCAGCCCCATTTATCAAGACTGGGAGACAGGTAGGCAACTTTTGGTCAGCTGTCAGATCATCAGAACACCAACCATTCAAAACCACAGAAAATTAAGAATTAATTCCTATG
This sequence comes from Gorsachius magnificus, assembly GCA_034008185.1. NCBI lineage: Eukaryota > Metazoa > Chordata > Aves > Pelecaniformes > Ardeidae > Gorsachius > Gorsachius magnificus. The sequence continues at coordinate 9,417,970 of CM067094.1, forward strand.
GCATCAGGAGAGCACCTAACAAAGAGAGGGGAGGGAAGCACCAGGGTAACAGATACACGAGTGATAAATACGCCCATTGAGATCCTGCAGGTGTACCCATACACATACCTTGACTGCTTTGACGTTGTTTAAGGCCCTAAAATATACTCTTTCAAGAGGAAAAACACCGTGCCTTTTGTAAAACAAAGCACTTGTCACTGTGAGAACAGGGCAGAAACAGCCATGATGAAAATGGCCAACAAATAAAATCATCAAGCAGCCTCTGGGCACCGCACTGGTAGCAGAGCAGACCTGGCTTTGCCCCCGAGCTTTGGCATGACCCTCGGCGAGCCACGCCAACCTCCCTGCACGCTGTTTGTCTGTCTTGCCCACGTAGACCTGAATGTCAGTACAGCACTACCTACCCAAGGCCCAGATTTCCACAGGGACTTCCAGATAATACCATAATATGAGCATCCATAGACACCTGCAGGCTTGTCCTTTGAGAATAAGGGGAGAGTTTCCTCATGGCTTCCCTGCCTCTCGCTCCAAAGTAAAAGTCTTCGGCAAAGTGTTAAAAACATGCTAAAAGGAAGCTAAGGGGGAGCAGGAATGGATGTTGTAAGGGATTCCTCTGACATACAGGAAACCAAAATGCTGCTGCCTGTCTCAGATGGGCAGGGGCAGGGGAGGCCCCGCGTCCCGAGGCCAGGCAAACCCCGCCGCAGAGCGGCACAACCACGCCAGACTCAGCAGCTCCAGGAGCACCGAGGAGACCACCTCGCTCATTTGCTACCCTCTCCCCCCACTCATGCTTCTTTTTGCAGGAGTGCCACTAGAAAATATCACTTCTAATGACATGCCTCCGCTGGCGAAGTTTACCAGTAATTCTTTCGGGCAGGACAGCGGGGGCAAGGGCGCCAGCTCTGAGCCCTTCTCGCAGGCACTGCGTGTGGAAATGGTGGTTTTTGTTGGCAGCCCCGAGGCCCGAGCCCCCCGCGCCGGGGAGCTGCGGGAGGAGGATGGCGGGCTAACGTAAAAGCAAGCACAGGCTTTGGCAGGCTCGCCGCAGCCGACCTTCCTCCCGAGACGCGCGCACACACACACGGGTTTATTCCACACGCTGCTGTTGGCGATTTCAGCTATTTTTTCCCCCTAGACTCCCCCTCCATCAGCTCCATAAAATAATACATAAGTATGTGATACCTCAGAAGTTGGACGGGGTGGTTGCAAGCAGAAAAAACGCTATTTTAAATTCTCTGGAAAAATGGGTTATAGATTCTATATTTAAATAAAGGTTAGAACAATAAAGCTGCAGGGTTTTTCCACAGTAACTCTCACCTTCTCAGACAGTAAATGCTGAGTAACCGCTCGGCCCTCCTCGCCCGCTCCCTCCCGCGCCCTGGCCACAGGGCTCCGGCTTCCCTCGTGTTTACTGAACGTCTGCAGCGATGTCGGGGCAAGCCACAAGGCCGCTCTTTTTTGGAGACTGTTCCACTTGTCACCGTGTTAGAAAAAGAAAAAAAAGAAAAAAGAAAAAAAAAAGGGGGAGGGAGGCAGGAGCAGCTGCCCGAGCGAGGGCCGGACCAGGCGGAGGGCTGCGCCAGGCCGGGCTGGCAGCACTGCCGGCCGCCTCGGGCCGGGCCATGGCTGCGCTGACGGCCAGGAGCATGGCAAAGGATCTGCGCGGACGGAGAGGGGCACTGCCTATTTTTAGGCAGCTGGAGTTTCCACGAGGATTCCTAAATCTCTGGTTTCATTACGGCATGTGTGCTTTTTTAAGAACAGGTCATTTAAAATTGTGGTTGCGTTGCTCTACTTCCACAGCGTGAGGCTCGTGATATAAATAACAAACCTATTTAATAAACGGGCCAGCCTACTGTAAGACACAAAAAAGGCCCAGCCAAAAGGCTGGAGCCAGGGTGATGAAGAAGGGCAATGGCGGGGGCCAGTGACCAGTGGCCTGTGCAGTCACTGGCAATGGCTGGTCGGTTCAGAGACGGGCCTCTGCTTCCTCCGGGCTATTTTTCCCAAGCTACAGTCAGATTTACCCACTCGCGGTACAAAGCTGACTGTTTCCCATATTCACGCAATTTCTATACCCTTTGAAATAAACAATATACATTAGAGTCAAGCTCGCACGCCAAGTCCTGCGACGGCATCGCCAGGGTCTTCCAGTTTTAAGCCTCACACGGCACTTACAACTGTCCAGTGATTTGGCTTGTCAGCTCGCTGGCGGAGGCACTCCTGCACATTACCCTCCTAACCCTAAAATGACAATCCAGCCCCCTCCCACCCTTTCTGGTTTTTATTCCCCCCCCCCTCCCTGCCCTGCCTGACAAGGCTAAACTGTCTACTTACTGGTCCCCACACAGCAGCAGCAGCTGGGAACATCTGGCATGGGACATATGGAATTTAATTTGCCGATATTTACATAGATTGAAACAATTCCGACTCCAGACTTCAGAAGGCCTATTGCACCAGACCTCAAGGCAAAAGCTTTCAGTTCATTTCATTTTCCTCCTCCTCTTCTCTTGGCGAATGAGCTGGGAATACCAGTTTAAAGTCTGCATGGGCTTTAGGATGTTGAAAGATACTCAAGTCCTTGATCTGTACGGCTTACAGGGTAAATGCTGCTTTTTTGCTTCTGGGGAATCCAAAAGAACTTTTAAGAGCCCTAGCCACTGTAAAAGTATCTTTTTTTCAATGACCTTGACTAGATTTGAAACAGCCCATTTGAGAGTTTTGCACATGTGGCTACAGATAAAAAGTTTCTTTGTAAAAAAATAAAATAGCTAAAGGGAAATATTCAGGCTTAGAAAGGGGAACGAAAAGGGACATGTCTAGTGCTGACTGCCCGGCCAGCGCCGCTGCTCTGCTGCTGTTGAGCAGAGAGTTAAACCAGGACATGCTCCTGAGCGAGACAGATGCTATATGAAAATGAGAAAGCAAAACGCGGTTGAACCACTTCACTCCTCCAAACCAGTTGGTTGTCTTTACTTTGCTGGTCAGTTACCATCCATGACATTTTCAATAATTGCAGAACCAGAGACTTTTAAGGCGATCGAGTCCATTATCAACAACGAATTGCCAGGGATGGCAACGTACCAGTCCAGCTTTGCAAAATCCCTCTAAAATCCCTCTTGTAACAACACTTGAAGAGAATGGCTTAAAAATCCCACCTTATTTTAAGGAAGTCCCCAACAGATTCATCAATCAGAAAAGCAGATAGGATGGCTTGTCTTCTTTAGGGCTACAAGTGACCAAATTCTTCAAATGGCACTGGTGCAAATGCGAATACCAGCAGAATCAGTCACGGAGCTCCTCCAACATACAGCATCCAAGGACCTCACACATTGACATGCAATTTTGCCAGTAAAATCCCAGTGGCTGAGCTAGAAAGATACTATGGTTTCCTGGGAGAGTTCATCCAACAGAAAATATGCCTGTTGCTTGTTGTATATGCATTTTTTAAGGCAAAGGTAATTTTCTGGACAGTGCATCACATCGAGGCCAAAAAAGGACTCGGATCTTCAGATTTAGATTCTGAATTTAGATTCCTATGCACAAAACTGCAACCTGAAAACTTCCGCCAACCCTAAAGGCACCTCACTTGGTTCTTTGAACTCCCCAAGCTCCTCCGGTTTTGCTTCTTTGCTTGCTCAGCTGTTCCATGAAAAACACTTAACCTTCGAGTTACGGCTAGAACTCAGGTCTCCTACCACTGGCAAAGGCAATTTTTACAAGGCCTCAGATTTTTTTTTTCCCCTCCTCCTTATCCAATGACTCCTGCATTCTTACTAAGAGACCAGTAAAAGTAACTGCAGCACTGGAAAACGCACCCGGTGCAGAGCAACCAGCTCCCTGGGCAGAGATCTTTCTGGAAAGGAGATTTTGGTCTGAATTCTCCCAGGCAGAAGCAAAAACTGAATCTGGGTCTCCAACATCCTGGGTGAGCATTCAGACACAGAGCTGTCATGTAAGAAAGGGTCAGCTTGGGGAATCTGACCCACCGTGAGAAGCAGGTCTTCAATCTTTTTCTAAAAATGCTATTCTCTCTGATAATGCCCCCATTCGGGTACGGCCATCACCAGAGAGGGTTTGCAGTACACAAGGCAGATCTCCACTTGTGCTAAATTACAGCAGTTGAGACTGCAAAGAAGTTTAAAATCCCCACTCCTAATTGCTTATTTAACTCGCTTGTTAAATTTGATTTTATGCTTGTGTGCCAAAGGATCTCCTTGTTATGGACTCTAAAAAAAATCTAATAATATACAGTGTTTTAATATTGAGTTCGTTCAACTTTTGTTACTCTATTTAGAGGACCTTATTATAGTTTTATTGCTATTAAAGAACTGTATTCTCCTTATGATTATTTTACAGGGCTCTAGACAGTTGATCTGGATGCTGTCTTATTAACTGTACCAGGTGGTAGAAATGCCAATTATCCTCTTTAATATCAGTAATTCAGACTACATGGCAAGGCTGACCTCAGCGTCTCTCCTGCCCCAGGAGGAACTACATTATATCACCACATAGGGGTCAGAGATGAGAGAGCTTTTGGCAAGGGACCTTCACTGTGTAGATGAAAGCATCCTGATTAAAAATGATGCTTCCTGCATAACACTGCTGTTCTCACACTTTCCAAACCCACAAGAGGCTGCTTTCTAAAGATGGGTAAAATGATCCCGGTATGGTTTAAGTAATATATTTGCTGTGTAGTTTTAGGGTTTTTCAGGATGAAAGATACTGTAGTACAGTCAGGCTTCAGGACAGGTTGTTTAGCATCCAGAAGTAATTGGTACTGAGAAGGAATAAAAAGATGTCAAGATGCCCCTAGGCTGCTCTAAACTGGGCTTCAGAATCGGTACATGGGATTTACGCTGTCTCTATTAGCTTAGTTCCCAAACACTTTTTATAGTGTTAATGCATTTGTCCTCACAAATCCCAAGGACGCAAGAATTTTAAACAGCAAACAAACAAACCAAGAAGTCGGAGCATATCAATGGAGAATGAAACGCTGAGCGATGACTGAGTGCCACCACTCTCACCACCTGATTTAGCACATCTCAAAGGGCAGAGGTAGGTCTCAAAATCAGGTCCTTTCAAAGTACCTTATTTTTAGGACTCAGAAGCTGAATCGCTTGCTTTTGACCCTCAAACATCCATTAAACAGCCTGAAAATCCCAGCCAAAGACCCCGAAGGCCATCTGCAGTGGAGCAGGGAATGAAATGCCCGTCTGCCGTAATGAAGGCCCCTTACCACTTCCTCCCAGAGCCTCCCGCAGGACGTCATGCCAGCCCAGCCACCGCATGGCGTCACACCGCTGGAAACCCCAGGGCAAGGAAGGCAGAATCAACCCCAAGGTATCCCCAAACATTCGGTTTTTGTCCAAGAACAAGAAATTTGAGGCCAGCTTTCTGAAAGCCTTGAGCCCCAGAGTAGATGTGAAATGTAGACTCTATTTTCACAAGTGTTCAGCACGCAATCTATTGAGCTCTTCTGAAAATCTGGACCTTATTTAGATGAGTAAATGAGAGCCAAGCTCTTTTTTAAAAAGAGGGTTTAATAGAAATGTCTGCCGCCTCCTATTCTTAGGCCCCTAAGTAAGCGGTGCTGGCTGTGGCGGGAGATGCTGGTGCATGGCTGGTGACTGGCTTTGTTATCCCAGGAGATCCTATGGGTTGCTAAAATGTTCATGAAAAGCCAACAGAAAAATGTGCACAAACAGAGCAGACAGGGGGGGAAAAAAAAATCAGCTTCACGCTACAGCAAATGTTCAGAGAATGTTTGCACAGGTCTAGTGTGAACTGGTTAAAAGTCAAATCCGAGTGCTGGTCTCCTGGCAGCTAAACCCCTATTACAAAATCCCATTGCCTTAGTTCACTTCAGAATTGTCTCAGCTACTCATTCCTATATCAGTGGGAAATTTGGAAGTGACTTTGGATTTGCAGTTTCCTTTTGATAAATGTATTAAAAATACCAATATAACAGCTTTTTATATCATAATAAAAATACATGGAGGATTAAATCCTGCCTAACTCTTGCTGACTTGGAAGCAAGTTTGCATGCTTTCCTCACATCCAGATTCGATTACACTAACTCTTAATGTACAGCTTTGCCAGAAATGTTTTTATTAGAAGAAATTGCACTTGGTCCAGAATATGGCAGCAGGAATGATCTCTGGCATGCCTGGTAACAGGCTTTTTTCACCAATCTGAGATCTGTACATGGGTTTCTAATTTCAGCCGGAATTGAGTTGAAAAATTGGCTTTTGGATCAGCAAGAGATTGGACATGATTATAGGTAATGCTGGACTTTGGAAGTTTTGGACACAAACTTTTGGCCAATAGGCGTTTTGCATTATATTCCTCAGCTGGGAAGCTCTCTGCCAGAGTGTACTCACATTCACTCTTGACTTGCCTCCTCTTGTTACTAGTGTGTATTTTCTTCCTTAAAACAACTTTTTTAAACCCTTTCTTTCCCCAAAATAATTTAGCTGCATCTGGAATTGTACTATCCCAAACAGCTTTTAAAAGTACTGATAATTTTGTGAAGGGCATTGAAGTAGCAGCTGTGAAAGGTACCACAGATATGAAAAGAGACAGAATGTTGACAGTCTTGCTTCTTTTCCATGGGCTCACTTGGTAATACCACTTAATTTAGTCAATCAACCAGGTATCTTTCCAAAGTGGCTTTTTGTGCAAGCACCTTTGGCATTATTCACAGCCAACATGAAGTGAACCAGTGATGGTTTTCATGGTTTTGAACAGTGACTGTTGATTATTGCATTCACCTTGCCATCAGATGTATGACTTTAAAAAAAAAAGTACCAGAATCATTCCCATTGCTTTGCTGGAAGTTGACAAAGGCCAAGGGAATATATCTCTATGCATTTGCACAATGATTACCCATGTCTTCCTTGGGGCCTGTGGACAGAAGTCTACTACCACTAAAATGAGATTGTTGCAATGCAAGACTGGAATTAACAGGGTGCAGGATTGAGATCCATCTCAATCTTCCAGCTGACTGAATTCTGCATGGTTGAAGACTCTGAGGAGCACAGGCTGCAAGATCTGTAAGTAACTGCAAGCATCATGTTGGGAGTTAAGATTAAAATGAAGGACAGATTGAGGTTTCTGAAACCAGCTGAGAAAGCCTAGGTCTCAATCTTGCTAGATTCCAGAGGCGGTCAGAAGACACTTTAATTACACGATCAATACAGTTTCAAAGTAAGCACGGAAGCCACAATGACTCTTAAGGGCACAAATATTATTTGAAGGGTAAAGTGAAATCCCGTTGAAGAAAAACGTGAGATCTCTGCTTTACAGAAACCAATCAATGCCTGCTCACTCTCCTAAGTGTTAAGTTTAGAAACATTTGAAGACGGCTGAAATGGAAGTGTAAAGACAATTATGCAAAAACTCAGCAGCTTCCCAGATCCTTGACAAACCGCACAGTGGAACAGACAATCACCAGCAACAAATTCATCCTGCCGAGGCAAAACAGGCGCCTGAAACGTGGCATCGCTTGTTGCAAAATCACAGGACTCCCATCTCACAGAGCAAGGCTTGTAAGTAGCTTGTCCCCTTCTTCACAGGCTGTTGCTTCCTTGGACAAATTTCCTTTTCACTGAGAAAACTCTGGAGCCAATATCCCAAGAGAGACATTAGACTGAGATGCTGCAGCAGTTAAGTACATAACCTATCCTGTCTTTACCAATCAAGGTAATATTCCATAATTACAGCACATACAGCAGAGAAGATAAAGGAACAATAGCAATCGTCCCTACTGATATTTATTTGGTTTTAGAGAAAATGCTGATTTGTTGAACCAAACACTGCAGTGATAAGTTTCAGTTACACGATTGTTTTAAAAGAAGATCAAGACGGGATTCATGAAGCTATTCCAGAATGCCCTCTAACACGATTAAGGTACCCACCTAGATTTGACTCAAGGCCTGAATAAAGAAAAGGACGACTCTGAATTTGAGTCATCTCAATCCAAGCCACCGGACAGTGATGGTTTCAGATGGATGTAATCATATCCTTCCATCTCCCTCATCCTGAAAAATGGTAGAAGTTTTGAATCTGAGAAAAAATTAAAACAAACATTAGAAAGTCAAAAAAATGTTTTCTGTTGAACTGAGTTCTCATTTTTGAGCCAACTGTAACAAAAACATTGTAGAAGTACATGAGCAAAGCCCAGACCTTCCAGGCTGGAACACAGCACTGGTCCATCAAATCAAGGCCACAGCCAGGTTCCTCCTGCCACAGACAACTGCATCATTTAATCACTTGCAGAATCTATCGCTCTCCATCCTAAAACCACTGTGATTTTCAGCAATTAAGTAATGCCATCACAGTATAATGCTGAAGAGTGGTGTCAGGAGGAATGACTTTGCAAAGTAAATACAAGCTTGAGATTGAGAGAAATTTAATTGATAAGGTTAAAGAAAGAAAAGCTGGTAAAGAAGAGCTTTTTCTGATATGCAAACCCCTCTGACCCCTCATACCCTCTTCCAAATCCTTTTTATGTCCTGCCTACTTGAGAAATAAAGTCTTTGTGGCAGGGACAGAATCAGACTATACATCCAGAGCAAACAGCTCCATCCGACATGCCAGCAAGTCAGTCCCACACGCAGAACACCCCAAAAGAATTACGCTCATCCTTGGTCATGCCCCATAGGGTTTTGCTGAGGCTTTGAACAGAGCAAGAGGCAGTGAAACCTCCACTGAAATTCAATAGGATCCAGGTGCCAGCTTTTCTAGGCTCCTCAAAATAGCCCCACTAGTACAAAAATTTCGAAGTACTTCTCCCTTCACAGTTAATTCTCGTGCCCAGAACTAGTCCAGAGTTAAATTTTATGGACTGCAGATTTAAGAGCAGAATGATAAACCATGTCCCTCCCAAGGTGTCCCTAATTCCCTGCGATTACAGAATGAGGACACTGCAGGTTTTTATTGCTGATGAACTCCAAGAGCAAGAAATTTTCTCTGTATTTATTGAGAATGATAAAGATGCAAGAGTGATTATTAATGTGCATCTCATGCATTTGCAATTATGCAAATACACATGCAAATTAAGCACAACCTTTGGGCTCCTGTCACATTGCCAATGCTTCCCTCTGTGGCACAAATTTTGGATACGCTCCTTGCTTTTATATCAGGCCTTACACACAGGGCCCAGATGCTGTAGGATTCTGAGCATCTTCCAGCTAGCCCTTAACGACATGAGGCTCCCTCCAACTTCAACAGATGCTCAAGGTTCTTCACAGCATCCCCAAGTCTCAAAACCTCTCTGGGGCAGGTTAGGAGGACACCGAACTCACCATTCACAAGGGAACCTTCGAGGTGAATCACTAATATGTGAAGAAAGGCAGCGAGCAGTGCCCCAATTTGCTGGGTCTGTAATCATTCAAGAGATTATTTAATGCTGTGGCTCACAGTGAAGCTGAAGCGTATGCCCACCTTTCTGTTTAATTAAAGCACAAAATGTAATTGGTAATTTGTTTGGGGGTTCTCTTGGGATGCTGAAGAGCAGACCTGCTCAGGGAGCCAAGGCGCTGCAGTGTGCGTGCCAAGGTGAAACTCATCTGAATGCACTGCACAGCGTGCTGCCTTGGACGTACAGAAACAGCTTTCCTTCTCCCGCTGCCCACCCCTGCCCAGGAACTGCTGAAACAGGATTAACCCACCTCCTAAAGGAATAAATCTGTTGCTTTCATTCCTCTCCAGCCATGCACACATTGAAAATCTTGATAAAGGAACAGGTTATAAACTTCCTACAAGAATTGCTGACTGTACATCAAAGTTATTGTATTTCCACCGCCCCCACGGTGGGGGGAACTGGGACAGACCGTGATCCTCTGCATCCCAGAGCCAACTGAAAGCACGTCCCAAGCACGTTTCTCAGCCCCTGAAGGTGAGGGGTTGATTAAGTTATGTGGGTTGAGCCTGAAGCTGCACCCTGCCCTCTCTTCCACTCTTCAACCAGCAGCACAGGTAGGCCCAACGCAGGGATCCCATGGCATCGTGCTGCAGATATGATGAACGTGGAAGTCCGTTGTTTCATCCAAAAGTTGTGTAAAGAACAAAAAAACATAAGTGAAAGGCTATCATCTCTTGTTATGCCAAAACAAGAACTCTGACTTTTAGTCACCCCTCTGGTTCTGTGACTTTACTCCTGAACAGGGGCAAACAGAGGTTGGTCCCTCAACTCTAAGACCAAAGTAAAGAATGAGAAGCGAGCAGGCTCATGACATGCTGGATATTTTTCCCTGCAATGCAGTCTATGCCATGCGTTCTCTCTCTTGAAGAGATGTTGAAGTCCAACCCTGATTTGATTCCCATCAAAAAGTGCTAAATAAAACTCCCAGATCACAAATGTGCACAGAGAAAAGCATTGCATTTGAGTACTTGCAAGATGACTACTGCTAAGGCAGCCTCGTATGAGTCTCCTACACATCCAACTCCTAAGGATCATCCCCCAGAAGGGAAATTTCTTTAAGGGCACAAAAAAGAAAATCCAGAATCAAAACAGGGGTTTAAATACAAAAGGGCCTAAAAATTTAACTGAACAAGCATTTGGCAGAATATTTTTATTCTTTCTTTGGTAACTGCAGGTATGGGTGGAGGTGGATTATAAGCCCTGATGAAATCCTTTCCCAGGCAGTTACCTGCAAGGCAATGTCAGCACACAGTCTTCCACTGTGCTCAGGACAGCAAGGGACTTCGAGTCCTAGCCAGGACCAGGAAGGATTGTGCAAGCATCTTCTGGACCGTGCTCTCATTGTCCCCCTCTCATCACAGCAGTGGTGGACCAGTCCCCTAATTCTGTGGGGTCAGAAACATGCTAAAGGTTTCTTATTAAAGGGACCCGAGAAGAGCTCTGCTCTCAAAATAGCCCCCACAATTATGCCTGGTTCCCAAATCTTGCATTTCTGGAAGCCTTGCCTTGCTTCTTTAAAGCCTGTAAAACTATTTCTTTCCTTCATAGTGCTGTGTGTCTAGGAAAAGCCTTCCCTGCCCCGTCCCCCCATCCTCCCCCCCAATCAAGCTCAGGTAAAAACAAACCTACAAAACCAGTGGCAAACTGGATAATAATCCAGATCCTTTTCATAACCTTCCCAATCATTCACCTTCTAATGCAATTAAGAGCTCTGAAATCCCTGATGAACCACAACTCCTTTCTCTTGCCCTCCACTGGGACTGCCCCAGGGCTTATTGCTCCTGCAACGCTGCCCCCACCAGTGACTGCCCCCACCTTTCAACACTGGGCAATTCATAAAGACACGGGGGAAGAAGAAAAAAAAACGGAGAAAAGTAAACCAAGATTAAAGAAGTCCTTCCCACAGTAAAGACCAGACATGCTGCTACAAACTGCACTGACTTAGTCAGGACGGTGTCTTCCTCAGCTATGCAAAACAGCTGAAAGGAGAACACCATGCACCAGTCAAAATTCTTCATGTAGCAGGGTGTCATCACTAAAGCCAGAGATATTAGCAATGTGCCAGATGACACCAGAATTTGAACTCTGAAGCGCTGCCGTGCTGGAACACACCCGTCAAGATAGCCCCTTGGATCAATGTAGACCAGCGTGTGCTAAGAAAGTTGTCATAGGCTGAAATGCAGAAGAAACTGGCTCCGTCTGCTGATACACTTTGTTGAGTCTACGCTTCAACAAAAATGCAGTGGCACCATTCAAAGCATGAACAGCATAATTCATCATCAGCTAGATACCATATATGCTCAAGTAATGGATGCAATTTTGCCCTTGAAACCCCAGGTGCAGCAGTGGTACATGCTTGCTTAAAACTGTCAGAAATCTATTTCTTGCTATAAATCAGGGCTTGAAATTCTATATAGGAAAATATCTTACTCTTACCCTGAGCATCTAAGTACCTGTGTCTATTCAAAGTCCTGTTTTGCCTGTGTCCCTTAAAAACATATCAAAATCAGTAGAGAAAAACAGGTCATAAACCAAGATTTTCAAAGCAACTTAGAGGTCTAAATTCTCAAGCACGTACAACTCATTGTCTGAAAGAGCATTTCAAAACATCTCAGAAACAGAACCAACCAGACATCATTTTTTTGGCCCCATGCAACCAATTCCATTAGTCAACCATTTTTCTTGTCCCAACAAACGGGATAGAGTGCTGAAACAATGAAAATATACAGATGGTTTCAAAACCTGGGATTGGGAAATGCCAAACGTATTTTCATCAAAGCAAAGTTGTACTTTTACAATTTTCCATTAAAAAAACCCAGAACATTTAACTGAGACAGACAATCTTCCTTCCCTTTCAGAGGTGTTCGATTCGGTCCAAAGCCCAACATGTCCTCAGGACACGTGTCGAAAACAGTTCAACCAAAGTCTATTTAAACACCTTGGATGGGGAGCACTCAGCTCCTACCATCTCCTGTTGAGACACGACCTCACCGTTCATAAAGAGCCTCACAACATGCAATACCACACGGACTTCACTGGAAAAAGAGGAAAAAAAACCTCTCCAGGAACCAGAACAATGACAACTTCAGTCTTGCAGCTCTTTCACGTTCACTTTCAAAAAGGAAAAGTAACAAGCCTGGGAGGCTGCATTACCGCAGGCACCGATCCCTCAATATGCACGTGAACTCAAGTAACCTCCTATTCATCCAGGCCCTAAAATAGGAAGGCACAGTTCTGGACAAGCATATTGATCTGGATTCCTGTAACTATCCCTTTGAAACACAAATAAACTATTGTTAAAAAAAACCCCAACAGATCTCAGTGTGTGCTCTGGTTCCTTTGCAATGTGTACTATCTGACTACAATCCATCTTGGCAGTGGAACAGCTACGCAGACGTTCTTCTGAGCCAGCTCTAATGTAAAGGGATGCCAAGTATGTCTTCCCTTTTGTATTTACAGTAATAGTTTCAGCTTTCCCCACCACTGGGAGTGCTGTTGGGGATCAGCTGGCAAAAATATACTTACCCAAAAGGACCACTGTAATTCCACTTGAAGCTGAACTGTTTTGCAGGGGTTGGCGGCAAGGACCTTCTCCCACATTAATCTACAGCAAATAACGTCGCGGTGCTGTCACTGGCATGAAGCTGACAGCAAATCCTGTTTCTGCCTCCTCCCAAGCTGGACCATCTGCTGACAGACCACTGGCCCCAGTTTGGCTCTCTTACACTGGTCTGTGTTTGGAGTGGGGCTCTCTTTGGCGTGTCTGAGCTGTGCTGTCTGCTCTGGAAGTGGAAGAACAAGGGCCATCTACCACAGAAGTGGGTGCTTCAGAGAGACAGGTGTACAAATGTTTGAATCAAATGGTGCTAAAATGCAGCTGGGGTGTTCTGCACTCCCGGAACTGTCAAGGAGTGGACAGGGATATGGGCTGTGCACTGCATCCCTGCACTGAGCAACCTGCAAACCAGGCTGGTTTCTGGTAGTAAAATTTGCCGACTTTAGGGCTGCTTCGCACTGCAAAGCCTAGAACAAGATGCCTCCAGCTGTCCCGACAACACAGCTGGCAGGTCACCTCCAAGTAGCCAGTGCAACACTGGCAGACAGACAGACTGGCCACTAACTTTCATGAGGACTTCCAATATCTGAGCAATAGGAAGTTTTGCTGCTGCTGAACTCAACTACACTAACAACAAGCGACCAGTTTTCCACTAGCTTGAACTATGGATGGACCCACAGGTCTTAGCACTGCCCTAAGCAAAGCACCTAAAATGACGCAGATGACAGGCTGACGGTTTGCAGGCAGGAGAATGAGCTACCAGTGAGCGCTTGGACCCGGCAGATTGCTGAGCGGAATTAAGGTTACCGTTTTTGGCACAACATCTGCTCTGGATTTCAAGGACTCCCACCATTCTACACATCTTTTCTGAGCTCCTACACACGCACAACAAACAACTTGGATCATAAAGTCTTACCACTTATGGCCTTATTTGCACTCATGTGAAGGAAAGGTGCAAATCCTGCACCAGCATGACACCACGTCAGGCTCGCTCTACCACATCAGTGCAGCTCTACTGCACTCTTCCACTGTGTAACATCTGCCCAGCTTAGCATTACGTTCTTTCTTAGCAAAACAAACGGAGAACGCATTGAAGAACCCTCTGTTCAGGAGCTGAAGAGGAGGGAGAAATTACTTTATCTTCCCCGGATATATTCTTGTGTGTCGAAGCTCTGCCCAAGGCACTGTGCAACACAAAGCAATCACTGAAGCCTGTGGAAAGGAACTGCAGGCAATAATTTCCCACTGCTAACAGCAAATTCTGCTTAGAGAAGTTCGGGGTACAGGAAGTCTGAAACCGGTCTGTCCCCTCTCCATTAAAACAGAGCACAATCACCATATGACTGCCCTGTCTTCTCCATATTGTCGATAATGCACAGGTTTTGCCACAAAGCTAAAACTCCCACCAGGATTTCAGAAGGACTTTTTTTGTTGTTTTCTTTTAAGGTGATAATTCATGTAAATAAACTACCCCCATGACCATTTAACATTTAACTTCTTTTACCATTATCCTAATTTATATTTTGTTAAGCCTTAGGGGATTTAGCTGAGAGCACAGATCCATTGCAGCAAGTGCTATGAAGACACAAAGTAGAAAGCAGTCCCTGCTTCAATGAATTTACAGTCTGAATAGACAAAAGGCAGGAGAAAGGCAGAATTATTCTCCAGGCCCCACCAAAACAGCCAATAAACTTACCCCCGCTTCCTGCTGACTTGTGCTCCAGAACGTCAGCTTTCATTAAAAAAAGCAACAACAACAAAAGACATTTCTAGCTCCTGTGGTTGTAAAAAGACTCTTGAAGACACGCTAAATCAATGCAATCGCATTTACCCAGCTATGCAGATGACTTTGGAAAGAGACATAGCCATTCATCTCTGACAGGGCCCAAATAATTACAAATCTCTGCAGCCACAGACTTCTCCATTTCAGTGCAGAGACTTTTAGTCCCTATCTCCCTGTCTTACTTCACCCTACTTGAAGTTGCGACTTATCCTGCAGTTTTCCCACCCCAAATCCATGTTAATACGCATATTTCCATCACTGTTGCAGGCAGGCAGTGACTGAAAGTTTTGGCTGCCAGGGCTGGTGTCCTTACATTCAGCAGTAGAAGCACAGCAAGGTTAAAAGATGGGAGTCTGAAGTGAACTGCACTGGAACCAGGACCAAGAGGAACAGACCAGTGAGAACCAGCAGTGCGGAAAAAAAAAAATCCAACAAAAAAGCCCACCATCCACAGCAATGCCTCCTCTTGCAAGCCTGTGTCCATAAAGCACCCATAGCGTGGGGGACGAAGGGAATTTCATGGAACGGAAACAAAGCAAACTTTACCACATTGTTTAGGTTTGTACCACAAAACCCATGTGAGCATCACCAGTGAGCATCCCCACCGCACAGAGCTCGGGTGACTTCAGAGTCAGCACTTGAGCCCAAACTAGATCTTCCCGAGTGAAATCAGTAGCGTACCCACTACCTTATCCTTCTTTTCCAACAGGACATGTTGCGCATTAGTAAACCTTCCTACCTATATACAATTACATGTGTTGAAAGCACAGTCAGGTCTTCAACAAAAAAAAAAAAGCCCCAGTCCTGTCTTCTCTTCTCATCTGGAAAGGATGCAGGCAATCAAGGCGACGTTGGGACCATTACACGCTTGGGACCATACCGGTGCTTTCACCACCTGCTGGCATGCTTGAGACAGATCTAGCTCTGCAAACTTCACCTCCCCTGCCAGCACGAAATAAATCTTGTGGTTTTAGAGTTGGAGAGTGAATCCATATTCAGTTAGGAATTTATGGTGACTTTATGGATCCCACAAATGCTTCACTACCACCATTTTCTGGAAACTGTACAATTCCTGCAGTTCATTCACTGCGTTCAATTGCCTTTTTTCAGGGAAGCACTTCTAATTGCCTTTTTAGAGATATGGGTTTCTGTAAAAAATAGAACATGGCTCATACCATATAAAATGTTACCATAGCCTTTTCAACTATATATAGCTTTTATAGCTAGTTTTAATTTCCCCAGAGTATTCATCCCAAAGGGTCAAATCTGTCCCTCATGTAACTCCCAGGGATACGCACCAAAGTGTATTTAACGCAATAATCACAGTGCTACAATTCAAGCAGTTTTCTCATACAATTTCTACCATTTCAAAAGGGCCCTTCCCTTTCAGCTACAACAAAACGTATATCAGTAAGCAAATACCTGTGCAGTCTGCACTGATTTACAGATATCCAAACACTGTTACCAGCCCCTGTATCCCCATGGCTGTTTGTTTGTTGTTGGGTATTTTTTGGTTTTAATATCACGTCGGATCGTTCCGCTCTTTCCCTTGGAAACATTTGTACGCATTTCTGCACCACAAACACTGCAAAGCCAGTATCAATTTTCTTCCTTTATATTAGCCCCTCTGGTACCTTTACATTAACCCAGAATGAATCACTGGCCTCCCAGTCATTTCTTGCTACATGCAGTTTTGAGAAATGGTATAACTCACATTTCAGAGAAGGCCTGGTTTCTGCAGACGGGTTCCTCAACTGCCAAATAGCTGGTGTGATGGCTCACGCTTCCTCTGCACACGCATCCCATCCAGACAGCCCCTGGCAACTCCTTCACTTTTTTTCCCCGCTCTGCATCCAGCGCTCTGGCAAAGAAACTCCACTGCAGCCAGTGCAACGCACGCAAGGAACGGAGAAGCAACTCCAGTCCTCCCGCCAGCGTTACTTGCTTCCACCAAAGAGGGTCAGCTTCTACTGTCAGTTTTCACTGCCAACTCTGTGTCCTTTTTCTATCCAAATTGCTCATCATCTTCATTAACTGACTCCGTCACCCTGTACAAAGAGAGACACGTTTACCCTGTTTGCTCCTCACTGATAGAGCACCCAGCGCCCGGCTCTATCAAAACAGATAGAAGACAGACAGAGCACACACAAGCTGAGCCAACGTTCAACAAACTGTCCATCCATGGCAAACTCTGGGCAAGCTAATAATAAAAAAAGGTCCGTACGAGTCTGTATTAGACCACTGAAATGTGAGTTGCGGTTTAGGTTGCAGGAGACTCAGATGGATGAGTGTGTCGTTAGCCCAGCAAAAAGCCCAAAGCTCAATGGATCCTTCACAGCGGTGGAAGAAATACAGGAATGGAAAGGACATATCAGTGACCTGAGGTTTTAAGTCCTGCTTGGTCCCCTCCTGCCTGGCCAACAGAAAAGAAAAACCCAGCTGTGAGTGCACAGGGGACCCAGACCAGACAAAAGTACTTGACAGTCGAGACTGAATCTTTGTCCTCTTCCTCCGCATTTCCACCAGCTAACTGTAGAAAGACCCATGTTGAATTTGCTAACTTCAGCATCTCTGCATGGCTCTGTGAATGTCACCCTCAAATATTTTATTTCACTGTCCTGGTCAGAAGTCCCCTTATTTCATTGGTCTTACTCGCTCCACTTGCAGAAGTGTTGTTATCCGCATTTAACTCATGAGAAACTGGGGCATAATAAAGTTGGTTTTGAAAGGCTATGCAAGGTTTGTATGGCAGAGCAAGAATAAAATATTTACGGCATAAAATACCCAGGCTTTTTTTTTTTTCCTTAAGGCACTGGCGGGCTGAGGTATTGATGTCTACAGCAAGTCTGTCTTGACAACTACAGTAAATCTGTCTCATGACAAGGGTATTAGGATCAGCCCACTACAAAACATGACATAAATCTGTCCCTTATAGTTTGAGAAGGTGTAGTTTTGGGTATAAAAACCATTGAAATCTCCCATTACAAAACCCCAAACCTCATGAAACATGTCTGTTTGTTTCAGGGCCTGACGTTCAGATAGCCAAGGTCCACAAAAATGTTGATTGGGGTTAATACATTTAGTTGGGAAAAATACAAGACAGACTCAAGAAATGCAGTTTTGGTCCATAGCTTTGACATGAATTTTTTGTTGCTTTTGGACAGCCGAGCCCCCTTGCCTGCCAGGTTGGAATAGCTGCCGTCTTGTCTCCTTAGCTTCTAATTTCTTCACAGAGAGGGTCATCTCTACAGGAATACACAGCGCAGTGGAGCTCAAGCCCTGAATAGGATCTGGAAGTCAGATCACTTAAAATACAGCTTAAAATGACATCAGGTACATTCTGATATCCCACACAATTCCAGTATTAGTTAAGGTTTAGTTTGTTGATTGGTTGTTGGGGGTTTTTTTTGTGAAAATTCTGGCCGGAATCCCATGGAAAATGCCCAAAGGCTCCCCACAATGGGGAGTCAGCTTAAAGCGAAAAACCAAAATCATTCAGTCCACGCTGGTCCACAGCCCCCCCAAAGCCTCACCGCTGCTGCCCACCCGGCTCTCCCCTAACCCTCCTCGCCTGCACAACACGCTCACGGCAATGGGCAGCGCATTTCCAGGGGGTTACTACGAAACAAAACTGAGCGCATTTAAAAATGAATGTGTTGCTGGTAATTTAAGCTGCGTTAAAGAGCCAGTGTGAGTACTCCATTGGTAATATACTGCATACATTTGTCAACCAAACACAAACCCGTCTGAATAGATTTCTTGTGGCCTGTTATTTATGAGGGGAAAATATCCCCTAGTCTCTGGGCTGATGAGAGCCCATACTTTCCCTTCTAATCTTAACTGCCTATTATTAGCAACCCCGTTTATAGAACGCCCCTCTGCCTTATATATGCCAAGTACCCCAATTTTCCACTCCACATGGGTATGCGGCAGGGGAAGACACAGAGCAGTCAATTACTGGCATTTCAATGTGCCTTTTGCAGCGCACTCCTACACTTGGGATAATCTAATTACACAGGGCAGAAACCTCACCCAACCGTATATTTTCCTTAGACCCTGTTGCCACCAGCTACTTTTACTCCTCATTGAAACAGAGTCCCCCTCTTTTTTATTTCCTCCTCCTCCTTTTTTTTTTTTCCACATCGTTAAAAATTTATTATTTAGACTGATGATGACATCATCTGGAAAGGGACCCAGGCTGTGGTCATCAGGGCCTTTTTCTGCATTACAGAGAAGCAGTTTCTCCTCTCTCCCTTGCAGATCATTAATTTTTAAAATAGAGCTTTGCTTTAAATACATACAGCTCATTCTGCTTTCAGCTGATGAGTCAGAGGAGCTGTCTTTCAACCAGGTCAGGTGCCCCCCGTGCCATGCTTCCTGCCCAAACCAGCACGCACGCTCCCCTGTAAAGCTCTGGCTTCAGGCCTCTGCAAGAAACAGGAGGGAGTTTCTGTGTGCAAATAAACAAATAATTGCATTTGCAGGCTGACCAGCCTTGCACTGCCATGCATCCCAAAATGGCTTGGAGAGTACAGACCTGGCCCTGCAGGTGCTCCTCAGGGTAGGCTTTGCCTGCAGATATTTTGTTTAAGGGAAGACTCTGTTATATGGCTCTGGACAAGGAACGTGAGCAGGTTTAAGCCTAGGATGGGTTTACTTCACCATACCACGTTGTGTTTTGATGGTGACTACCCCATGATGGTGACTACACTCACACCACCCTCTTGAGAGCTGTGGTTTCCTCTCCCCAGTAGACAGGGTCAGATCTCTGCATTATCTGTAGGATTACACAAGGGATTAACAAAGCAAATGCTAATTGTGGGTATTCCCTGTTTGCATCCTAGACCCGAGGAGCTGGACCACCTCCCTTTCAACCAGGCGGAGCGGGCAGACGTGTGTGTGAGCACCACAGCTCTGCAGGCTGCCGACAGCAGGGCCAGCACCCAAAGCACATGGAGCCCTCTGAGAAACATCAACGCTGCTACCTGTGCCCCACGGCGGGATCTGGGACAGAGCAGATGGAGCCTGGCAATGGAGAAGCTGCGGAGAACTGTGCACATGTAGTGTCCCTGCTTGCAGGGAAACACCTCCACCCCTGCAGGAGCCATCATCCAGATCTCACCTTGCCAGGAGCAGGAGCTCTGGGTAGCACAATTCTGCATTCATCCACTTAAACTCTAATCCAGCCCTAAATCTACAGGTAGTGGTCACTAACTGTATTACCTGGGAGGAACCATGATTTTCTTCAACAGCATGTATTTCTTCATCCTTTAGTACGCACAAATCCTTGCAAGCATTTCTCTTATTTAAGGCAGTATTTTACTGCTTGCAAGTCCCTTCAGATAAAACAGGTTTTATCACCCCCATACACATCTGGGTATTCACAGAAGCACATGGGATCATGATGGATGTGCAGCCACCTTGGAAATGCTTTAACGTGACATAGCAATTTAGGAGGAAGGGACAAGGCATATCTTACCTGAATGAGGATGCAGGGGACACTTAGAGAAGGGGGGTGTAAACACCACTTACTTTTAGATACCTATCTTAGCCTACATTATGAGACTAATCTCTCTAGACTTCTTATATACTTAGTGAGGGGAAAAAAACCCATACTTTCAGAAGAAAAGTACGAGAAGCAACTTAATTTAGATGCACTTTCCCTTCATTGACTCAATGGAGAAAGAGTGATGGAGAGAGCCTCCTAAATAAGGTGTTATAAATAGCTGCAATCAACACGTAGGAGAGATTCACTCGAGTAAGTGTCCGACCAGGGCAAGGTCTTGCTCATCCAGCACAGCGAAAGCTGCCATGGGTTCTTTAATGAGCACAAGTGGCTGCAGCTTTGGCTTTAGGTGTACTCCAAGCACAACATCAGTCCTCAAAATGTGCTGGGGCATGAGTTCAGGACAGGTCCATGAAGAACAGTGCTCCCCATTCAATCGTGTCCAGCTATTACTGTCTTTAATGCCTTGTTTTTCACTGAATTTTCCACATCCTAGAACAGGCCCAACCCTTAGCTTATGAGCACTCAGAAGCTACTGAAACCCTTGCACGGTATACATGGATTCAGGTTTAAGAAAAAGAATTTTTCAGTCCTGTATTATTATTATAATAATACTATTTTCCACAGTGCTCTAGTAGATAAGAGGGGGATGTCAAAGTTCCTACACAGAAAACAGCGTCATACATAGCTTCTGAGAAGAACATGAAGAGGGCCTAAGTATAAACTGGCTCTTACATGGACATGTGCTGTAATATTTTCTTGGATTCAGTGAGCCAGTAACAGAGTTCAGCAAAATCTGTCAGAACAATCCAAAGTGCCTTGCTCACTGTCAAAAATCACTGCTTTCCCCTCCAGCTCCTCAACCTGACTGCTCGCAGGTCCCGAGCTCCCTCCAAGCTGCCAAGGGATGATCTACGGAGCACTCAATAATCCTTCCTTTTTGGCTTAAACAAACAAAACAGATGGGAAATGGAGATGAAACAAAGAACAAAAGCAGACAACACAACTGAATACATTTCACTGCGCTTAAGAGTTATAGCTACAAGAAGTATTCTCCAAACACAATTTCTCCAGGGAATAGACAAGGGCAGGAAAGGGAGGGTGAAATGCTATGTGGTCATAAATGGGAAGGAGCTGCCCATATGACAATATCTGGGTGCAGGTCGGCTCTATACTCGAAGTTTTTGAGGGGGGAAAAAAAAAAAAGTATCTCTATTTCAAATTACAGCACAGAGCCTGCTTCAGAACTCAGTGCTTTATCTACACCTCCTGGCTCTGATTCTCCGATTCACTCCTCAAGCTCTGAATCCCCCTTTCCTAGACCTCCTATTGCCCTCCACCTCTGCCACCAGCTACTCCACCCTTGCCAAGGGCCTCCTGCTCAAAACTGGACTCTCAGCCCCACTGCGCGGGAACCTCCCCATCATCTGCCATGAGCCTGTGAATGGGGCCTTAAGTGCGCTGCTGGAGGAGAGAGGAAGGTTTTATATGTAGCAAAAAAGTTAAAATTAATTAGATTATGGTCGTATTAATTCAGGGCACCCACCCAATCCTTTCATTAGCTTGATTCTCCTGCTACTGTAGCAATCTATAAAAGTTATAAGCTTTAAATGCCCTACGTACTTTAAGGTTTGTAGGAGCCTACTACTATTAACAGTTATACAAGTTGGGAGGAAAGGGGGATGCTATACAGGGTTATATATGAGCCTGTCAAGGCCATGAATGCACAATCTTATGCTAAACATTCCCAGAACTTGGGATGAGACTTCCAGACACTTCATATCAAACAGCTCCCAGGGTGACATCTAAGGCTACATTTCCAAGAGCGCTCATGTCCCACCAGCAGCGCGTGAAGCCTTCCACATTTTTGGCCATTCGTTGCCTCAAAAGACAACGTTACATGACTGTGACCAGGTCCGAAACACAGAGCGATTCAGCCTAACCCTTTACCCTGCAGCCCAGACAACCACAAGCATGTGGTTAGCAAAAGAGTTCCTTGAACTTCTGAACTCTACTTTTTTCTCTTAGGTGGGGAATTAAGTGGACTTAGTCACACAGACCTTCAGTCAGGGGTCTTTGAAGATGAGGAGCTGGCAGTGATAACGCTTTGTGTGTTATGTGTGGAGAGGCATTTTTTCCTCTTAGCCTTGAATACCACGTTCAGCTTCCCAATGAGAAAAAAAAACAGGGATAAGGGCAGAAGTCTTCATATGGCAATGAAATCACTTCTTCCTAATCACCATTGGAGCCTAAGCAGCAGGAGATCATCAGGTCACAACCTAATACCTTTTCCAGTCATAAATTTCTAGATACCTCCGGTAATAGGTCTGATCTGAGTTTACAGGAGCTGGGCTTTTTTTGTTTGTTTTTCTCAGAATAGACTTATGGAAGAACAGCTTCTTTACAGGCAGTACCCTGAATTTATAGAGCTTTATCTGAGCCACTGACTGACCATTAAATTCCATATTTACATCTATAGCTAAATGGGTAAACAAGTAAGTACAGTAATTTTAAAAGTCAAATCTCCATTAACTTTTATGTAACTGAAGATGAGATGGAAGTACATAGGCACCAAGCCTAGC
Source organism: Gorsachius magnificus (assembly GCA_034008185.1). NCBI lineage: Eukaryota > Metazoa > Chordata > Aves > Pelecaniformes > Ardeidae > Gorsachius > Gorsachius magnificus. The sequence goes on from CM067094.1 coordinate 9,440,827, forward strand.
CTCGGCGTGCTTTCCAGGAATAAAACTATGCTGCTTTCTACCTTCCATAAAGGGATCAGGACGAAATATTAGGCAGTAATAATTTCACTCCCTTTTTATAAATGAAAAGTATTTCTCTAAACCTATGTTTTCTCTCTTTACCAACAGCTGCGTTACCAACAGATGCCCATCCTCTGCCTTCCACCTGAACAGCAGAACATCTCAAAAAACCAGGTTCAGAATAGGACGCGTTTTGTAACCAAAACACACAACAGCAATAGGGGAAAAAAACCAGAAGCGCTTGCTCGCAGTAATAGCTATTTTCCTTTCCTCTTAAAGCAACACAATGAAGCAATTATCACACGCTATACTTCCGTGGGCTGTTTCAGCCAAAGCAATTGGTGGACGGCTTGGAGGGGGCTGGAGGTGTGGCACAAGAAAAAGAAACAACTCCTACCAGATATGATTCACTAACAACAAAAACATCCCCATGGTACCTCTTACTTTTCATAGGATGAGGACAGGTTTTCCACCAGCAGGGTTTTCCGATTAGAGGAATTTTTCTGTAATGGGATTGATGACATAGGTGTCAGTATGAAAATGGAAGGACCTCAAAGGTTACAGCTAAGCTGGGAGTCTCCTTGTACCTGAACTGTTGCGTATTCTCAGAAAACTCCTTGTGGTCTCAGGAAAACGTACCGCATGGGAAACCCTTTAATTTACTTGAGAAAGGAGAACACGTCCACGGGTAATTATCTCTCTGGAATTACACTGAATGGAGAATATATGAATAAACATAGAACGGTCCTTGTTAGGTGAGCCATCGTGCCCCACAAACATGCACCATCTATTGCTGAACACATGGAACAGAGAACCAACGGATTAGACTGAGGAACATCATATAAATTAGAAATAGATTAAAGAACATCATGTAAACGTGTTCTGTCTCCAGGCAGCAAATTATGTGAATCATCAGACCCACTTTATACATACATATTCTAAAACATGTCTTCAGTCCTGACGGCCTTTGGCACACGGCTTCGGTGTGAGTGTGCCTGTAAATTTGTATTTGTTTTAAAAGTATTAAAGGCGGAATTGGCAGCAACTTCTACATTTAGTTTGCTTGGCACTTAGTTTTAGAAAAGATTCTTTAAGTCTTTTTTTGGAAACTTAAAAAAATTATGAGACACCCACTATAAAATTAAATTGAAGGACAGGCAGGTGGGAGAGAAATACTATTACCATTTTTCTCCATGTCAGCAGGCACTAATAGTTCAACACTTTGCATTATAACACATGAGCTTTTGTAACTGTCTCACAGAGATGAAAGTTTGATGAGACAGGGCTAAGGTTAGAGGTGTCTGAGATTTCTGCCTGTCATCCTGAGGGAAGTTTTCCTAATATCCAGCTTGTTGTATGTCAGTAGGGAGCCTGATAGTACAACACTGAACGCAGTTAAAGGTTGTGTTGGTCTGGCAAATGATTAAATTACTGTATAATATATTTGAAGCACTATTTCAATATGAGGTTACATGTTTTTGCAACTTTGACTCACGCATGCTACTCATGGCTCCCAGGGAGTTCAACCAGAGATGTGAGTGGTTGGTACTCTTAGAGCCAGACTTTTTTTAACCATCAACCAGGGTAGTAATTCCTGTAAACACTTGAGCAGATGAGTTCTTCTACCCCACGGCTGTGCTACCACAGAAAGTGGAATGATCATTCTACACCCAAAATGTGCTTTGGCTGAATAAACAAAGAGAAGCATGGAACTAAGATACAAAATGTTAATATTGCCTGACTTTTTTTTTTTTTTTAAACAGATAACAGAACAATGTCAAAAAGCATAAACAATAATTTAACTACCCTTTCAAATCTGCCGTAGGATAAAAGTCTATTAATACCAGATTTCTAGTAATGGATAAAACCAGACCTAGATGGAATAATTCATAAGAGAGAAAGAATACCCATGGCATTGGCAGGAATAATATGTGCTATCAAAAAATGGCAGGAAAATCCATAAAACTGCTACAATAAAATAGCTTATAAAGACTTTTATCTTATAAAAATCTAAGGAAATATGCTAACATACAACATTTCAAACTAAAAAATGCCATTGTATGACAACATTTATTTTCTATCCCATCTGAAATTGCCTGCAAACTTTGTATACTGAGGAGCAGGAAAGCAGAAGAAATGGGAAAACATTTTCTTACTTTTTTCCTTTCTCCAGATCTCATAGTTTTCATGGTATTTAGAAGAACGAGAAATTTTTATCACCTCAGTCCATCAATTATAGGTCAGCCAGTGTAGCCTAAACTTGACATTTATCATCTGTGGATATTCCACCCCAAAACAGGCATAGAAGACCTAAAAGGTTCCTGTGCAAATGACTGTGTATGTCTTTTATAAGGCACCATTTGCAATAATAAGTGTAACTGAGCAGTAAGAATCACACCTGCACATCACCTGCCAATGCCATATTGAGACACAGCAATATGCAGAACGGGCTTAAAAGATCTACTGATTCATTGATGTTTGTGCTTTCACTCCAATAGCAAATATCTGGTTTTGTCTCAAATAAACACATGCAAATAAAGCCACTCTTTATGTCAATAAATTATGGTTTGTGACTTCATTTTCATGCCAATGGGAAAGATGATGCAAGAAAAGCAGTCTGAGGATGGTCAAAGAGAATTGCAATTAATCTGCCAGAAAGAGTTATGGTAAATATTATTATTATGATTATTAATGATTTGTAAAGCGCTGTAAATCTCCATGACAGTAATTATGATACTTTGTATATATAAATTTGGCATTCTGCGTATACAAGCACTTGGGCTTGAACTCTTCCAAGATCATTAGGAAATTAGAGGTCATATCGTCGGTCACTTGAAAAGTAATTTCCTGCAGATTTTCAGGCGATTCTCAGATTTATCCTCACTGTAAAAAAGGTAGTAATGATTTCTCCCCAGGCAAACAAGCTTACAGGGAGGCTGTGATCAACACCCTTTTAAGCACAGCAACCCAGAGCTGCAGAAGACACAGCGAGCCTGGAACCCCTTTTGTGTCAGCCAGAAGGAAAACCAGGGCGGGTATGGCCTTCCGGGGACAAGGAGGTGGCAGGCTGAGGGCCCATGTTCTACACATGTTGGTAGAGTTTCCAAAGATGAACTGAATCTGTGGAAAGCATTAATCTTCAGGGGCCTCCTCTAGGCCATGTGTCACTTAATGGATTGAGAAAGGCAGTGGGATTGAAGTGATCTGTCGTTCTCATGCTAAACCTCTGCGTGGAGGAAATTCGCCAAGACAGGGGTCTGCTTCTTCCCAACACCCTTTCTCAAGAGTTAGATCTTTGGGAATCCGTGATTCCAGGTAGGGGATTCCCACAAAGCATTACTTGCTGTTAAAAGAGGAGCGAGGCAGCTTCCTGCCTCCCCTTGCAGGGAATCAATAACCTTGCTGCTGGCAGCGGTTCAGTTGCATTTGGTGCTCTGCCCTCTTTTTTCCGTAGATTCCTCCTCTGGCGATAAGCAAGAAGGACATTACAAGTCAATTCCACTGAAAATGAAACCCAAGTGTCCTCTGCTCAGCTAAATAAGCAGTTTCCGCAGTCTAAGTGCCAGACAGAAAGAATTCACCTATTCCACCTCTCCGACGAAACCTCCCTACCTTTCGTCCCAGCCGAGGGCAGGGTTCCCCCGCAGTTGCGGGAGCACCCATGGGAGCAGCTGGGGTGGTGCTCGGGGGAACACGCGGTTTGCAGCGTACGGCTCCCGTGAAGGACTGACTGTACCCTCACAGGTTCGACTGATGGCGAGCAAAGCAGGAATACCGATGTTGAATCTCACCACTCAATGCTGGCTAAACAGGGAGTGCCCAAGCAAGCGGGGCTCTGACATCACATTATTTCTCTAACAAAAAAATAAAAATTTAAAAAAAAAAAAAAGCCATCAGGAGTACTTTATCAACTCTATTACAACTGAGTTCAATAGCCTTGTGATTCCAAGCTTTGGAGTGATGGCTTTATGAGAACATCAAAAGCAGCCCTCCTGGATACATCCACGCTTCTCCCACAAGGAGCCGCAAGCGGCTGCAGGCAGCGTCCATTGGGAGCTTCCCAAAAGAGAACCCTTCCTGAATTATGAGCGGGCCCACACACGCACACACTCAACTTCACAGTCCATTGCTTTCCCAGGAGCAGAGTCTGTGCTGTCTGCACCAAGGCAATATATCTCTTTATGGCCTGCCAGTGACTTTACAGAGAGATAAACAAAGCTTTTAAATCAAAAGGAGAAGGAGCAGAAGAAAAAGTTTGGCACCCCAGAACACACACTGCTATTTATTTTTTAACCCTTCATGACAAACAGGAAAGCAAGGAGTTTCTTATGCAGGATCTGCCAACCAACGACCAAGGAAGAAACGGGAAACCCAAGGGTGGAAATGTAAAGAATTCTCCTACGTTTGAAAATTTATGGCAAAACCTCTGTTCAGCGAAGAGAGGGCCTGCATTCATTTAAAATAAACCGAGAAACGGATATGGCACTGAATGAAGCTGTGGGATAAGTGGTCTTAGAGTAGAACAGTCTGAATTTGCTGTTAACCAAGGATGTAAGACTCTTTGCCTCACCTATATCGACTGTAAATTTGGGGGGAGGGGGGGCAAGAAGGAACATCTACTTCATGTGCATAGCATTAGGAATGAGATCGTCACCAAGGTTGGTGTCTAAGGAGGTTCTGTGGTGTAAATAACAGCAGCTCAGGACAATATGTGATTATTTGGTATTATTTTGGTACTACAAACCATAACATATTGTCCTGAGCTGCTTTTCAACTGTGGAGCCTTTTGGGACAGGCAATGCAAATAGGACTGTAGCTCCATCAATGACTGGATTGAATCATTTTAGAGTTGAGTGGGAAGTTGAAATTTTCAAAGGAATAAAAATCCAGAGCTTCTACGAGTTGGAAAACATCAGGAGGACCCAAAGCATTCTGGTGACTCATTTCTTTAAAAGTTTCGTCATTTCCCTGCCCCACAACCTGTTTCATGGATCTGTGACATGGTTTGTATATTTGGTGCTGGGAGAATGTCTAAATCCATTAAAGAACACCTCTCCTTCTTTATACAGAGACTCTGAGAATTCCTTTACCTTTTCACTGCAGGTGAATATGGGTGAGGTTTCCTTTTCATTCCCTCTTAGACAACTCCTTCTGTCTGCAAAGACAAAAAACTACACTCGTATCCCAAGAAGAACCAGCCCAAATACTGCTCAGCAGCTACTGCTGTACAAAAGGGAAAAGAAAGCTTATGGGGGGAGATTTCACAGGACCAGGTCATTCAACTTCAAGCTTAGGGGTACCCATTCACTCACATAAGCCAGGATCTGCTTTTTTCATACCCACTAGACCAAGCCAGATGCTTTTAGAAGTGTGCACAAACTGTTTGAGAAGCCACCAATTTGCACATGCAAAAATATTATCTCTGTGAACACATACAGGCCAGTTCTTCATCTTCAGCTCCCTGTTTGCAGCCAAAAAGCCTTCTATTTACAAGAGAGGATATTTTCAAAGAAGGCAGGTGCTTTCTCTAAACTTCCACCCCACACGAACCAATCTTACGTCCACCTTCCCAAGTCCTAGCCTAAGCCATGGTGCTATAATAAAAGGCTTGCTTGAGGTCCGGTTCCTGCGTAAAGTGATTTGCAAAATTCAGACCTAGAATGGTAATGAAGCCGCAAAATCCCTTCCCACCTGCCCGGATGCTCAGAGCTTTCCCTCACTCCAACTGCACAGCAGCTGAACCCCACCAGCTTCAGTAGGACTATTTCTGATTATACCTATGTAAAAGCCAGAGGCCAGAAGCCCAAACTCAGTCCAAAGTTAAACAGATTCTCCCTTCTGGCTGTGACCACAAATCTCACCAGAGCAATCCCAGCACCTCAGCACAAAAAGCTGCTTTTCAGTATTTCTAGCTGCTTTCACAATTCTTTTCACTCAAAACTCAGAATGCATAAAAGCAACTCCATATTCTTCTAATTTTTTTGTATTATTATTATTATTTCTAGCATTTTGGGGTGAGGTTTTTTTTTCTCTGTGATCACAGCTGAACTTCCTACTGGCCCAGAGGGAATAGAGAGCAATAACTTTAAATGGCCTCGTAGACGCAGCCATGGCCTCAAGCCAGCACTAATTTCCAATCTTGTTATGCTGAAGAAAGAGGGTGAAAAAAAAATAAAAGGGAAAAAAAAAAAAAAAAGGAAAAGAGGAAGAATGGAAACCAGAAAACCCAGAAATATCCCTTAATGTTAGTGAGAATTGGAAAGTCCTGGTTTCGGTGAAAGGTTTAAGTTTCTATTAAAAAAAGAAGTAGTATTTGGAATATCTGTTTAAAATGAGAGTGAATATTTTTCCTTCGACACAGAACATCCTTGTGACATTCAGGTCTTTGTGTACTGCAGGCAGGATGGAATTTTACTGACCAAATAAAGCATCATCACTACTTGAGTACAGCAAACATTTGTAAAAACATATTAAACGTGTCATAAATTAACTGAATTTGGGAGCCTGTAAACACTCACTTGAACTTACAGTTCTTTGATTTCACCAGCACATCCAGATATCTGGATACCCAGAGGATCCCAAGTTCATCCCTTAACCTGCAAAAGGATTGGCTTTTTAACTCCTTTTGCATTTTCTAAATTCCTTTGAGCCTATTTAGTCTACTCACCATTTCTTTCCCTGACAGTGGATGAAAATTAAGAGCGCTGGGGAAAAGGTAACATTCTGCAACACCTTCCCAAAAGCTCTCACTTTCCTAGCTCAGGCTTTTACCACTATTGGGGGGGAAAAAAAAAAAAGCATTTACAGCAAGTGCTAGTCAAGACAAAGTAAAACTTTATGCTGCACAAGGAACAGATGCAAATCAAAATAAAACTCCAAAAGGAATTTAGCAAGGAAGTATGGAGTTACCCACATAGTTATTTAGCCAAGAAAATAGAGATACTCTTGTAGACAGTGCTGTAACCACAGCCTCAAAGAGCCGAGGCCCCAGGCCGGCAGCAGCGATGTGCTTGGCTTTAATCCCCGCTGAAGGAGACGCGGGTCTGGAGCAGAAGCTGCGGACTAATGGAGGGGAGAAGCACCCTTTCCTTACAAACCTGTCTCTACTACAGGTAGGTCACACTGAGCTCCTCGGGCAAGGACAGCCACGCCGCACAATAACATCCCGTCGGCATAAGGCAACGGGACTAAAAGATACTGGCAGTCTTCTAATTTGTTTTTTCCCTACTGAGTTGCCTCTTGCAGTGCACGTTCAGCCTTTCCGTCCAGCAGCATCGCCCGGATGGATTCAGCTTGCAGCCATGCTCACCTTATGATCAGGGTTTCTGTGCCTGAGTGGAAGGGCTGAAGGAAAACAAGAGTTAAGAGTTCAGCACGCTACTACAAACACAACACAGAGTTAAATCCAAACGGAGGAGGTCTGGCAGGTAATCCAGATTTGGTCCAAAGGGAGTTACACAAAGAAGCATAATATGCCCAAAGGTGTGAGGAAACGCAGAGTATAAAAATTAACAACTCTATAATATCAAGTTAGGGGCAAGGAAAAGAGATCGTCTGTCCTTGCACTTTGATTTCTTTCTGTCCTGCCTTCAGGCTTTCCAAATTCACTAGAGATACTCTGACAGTAAATGATGTTTTCTTTTGAGGTTGCGTGTCTTCCATCCCCTGGAAAAGGCAGCAAGACACATTGTCTCCTTTTAATCTCAATAATTAGTCTTCAAGGCTGCCAGGCGTTTTATTGCTTTAGGTGATGCAAAGCTGAATCTAGATTCGTAAATCAGGGCCCGTCAGATCCAAAGTTTAACTGTAGATGATACAACCAACGCTAGATTCCCCAAAGGCCCCCAATGAAGCCAAGGAAACTGCTACCGCTGCTTTTAGTGCCAAGTCTTCCTATCTGCCTGGGACAATCCTGGTGAGCAGTGGGTACAGACCTGGAGCAGCAAAGCAGCAAAATACAGTCAGAAATAACCGCAGCAGGAGCTCCTTGGAACAGAGCCGTAGGGACGATGGGACAATTAATGTTGGGTGACAACGTGCTGCTTCATTGTCAAAGACGCACAAGGATTTCTCCACCTGCCACTTCAAGTCCTCACTAGGAGAGCAATTTCCAGGCATCTCCTATTGATTTCCTCTGATTTGAATTGGAATCAGTGCCCGGACAGCAGTCAAAGTATCACTTACACAGTCCTTTAAGCTTTTAAGTGCATAAAGAACATTTAAAAAACAGGGTGACAGAACTATCTCAGGTGCCCAGTTCCCTTCCAGAACTGGCCTTTGTTTGCCTGCTTGCTTGCTTCTTGACTTATTTGACAGACAAAACCACCTAAAAACCTGGGCCAGCATGCCTAACCCCCATCCCGGACACCTGGCCCACCCTGAACCCCTCTGCGCAGAGACCCGATGCCACCCGCAGAACGACAGCGCAGAAGCAGCGTTTCCCTGTTGCGGCAGCAGACTCGAGGCCAGCATTTGAACATGTGGCCTTAGGACCAGATGTTGCCTCCTAACATGCACATGCATCTCTTCCCTCTGAATGCCGATGGCTCCTGTTGATCCGATGCCAAAGATCCCCTCGTGAGACACAAACACACACAAACCCCTCCCCTGTTTTTTCACCTCCCTGCACTGGGGTAAGTTGGGAGTAATTTTTTTTTAACATCATATTTGCCTGGGTACGGTTGTAAGTAAATCCAGCTCAGTATGCCAAAATTAACTGCAGGTTCTTAAAAAAAAAAAAAAAAATCAAGACACCCAAACAACAAAAATAGTCATAATTTCTCAGCGTTTTACATTAGCTGTGGGCCTGTGCAGAAACTGAGGCAATTTGGTCAAAAAACCAGATGTTAACTGAGGAGACGCATCCTGCACTGCAGGTCCTTGGCAGTAATGAACAAGCTGTGCTAAGAGTTGTGTGCATTTAAATGGCCTTTAGAGGAAAACTGTCCCTGAGAACAAAGGCTGGAAGGTATTTGGGGCAGGGACCAACCCAGTTGCTCTTTGTATAGGATGCCAATGCCCAGGCATGTAATTCCTAATTACTAAGAAACAAAAAAAATATTGTTGTCAGGAAAGATCACACTGTAGAGAGATTCCGTGTAGGAGGATTGGGGTTATGGAGGTGCCGTTCCCAGTCCTGCCAGGCACCCTTTAAAAATCACTTGACCACTGTGAGGAGGCCATCTCTGCATCTACGGAGAGGAGTCTCATCAGATGGCCTCACCTCACCAGAAAGCTTGTGAGCATCTTGCTTCAAATGTGCTTTGAGAACCCCACATGAAGGTGGTCAGTAAGAGCAAAGACAAGAAGATAAGCTACTGATCACCCGGCTTTAAGCTTCTGTTTGAACACCACCACCGAGAAACACAGGAGATGCTGCAGTGCAAATAAGAGTGAATGAGCAGAGCCACCTCGCCCAGTTCAACCAGCAGCTCACCTGAGGGCAGCAAGGTTTCTGGGGGAAGACACCTCTCTGTTTTTTTGGGAAAGCGCTTGCACAGGGTCTGTATTTTGCCAGGCTGCTCTGAGGCCAGTGAGGAAAAGGGTAATCGTTTCTTTTATTTTTCATCTCTCCCCTACATCTCCTCCCTAACAACTTTGGCTGCAGCCACATTCTATTTTTTCCCCTTACAATTGTTTCAATAGATTCTTTATGGTTTATGGGTTGGTTTTTGGTGGGTTTTGTTTTTGTTTTTTTTTCCCCTTAAACTGAAGCTTGAAATATGCTGTGAATTAAGAAAAAGCTCCATGTCACTGGGGATTGGACTGCTGCTGAACTGTTCCGTGTGTGCGCGTGTGTGTGTGTGCGCACAACCTCCTGGCCAAAAATGCCTTGGGGGCTCTCCCTAACTGTTGGGGTCCTAAAAAGGGTCCGTTTCTCCTGCTTGGCCACCCTCCGAAAGGGCTGGGGGGGGGGGGGAAGAGCTTTCTCCACCCCCACTAACACCATGCTCCCTCTATAGCACATCTGTCCAAGCTTGCTCACTGCTGGCCTTTTCCTTCCCCATATGCTACAGGCATTTTTGGCCTGACTGAATCCTTAGTGCATTAAGCAGGAGGCCCCTGGTTCAAGAAATCTCCCCCACTTACAATACGCAGTGCAGAAGAAATGGTGTGTACAGCGACGGGGTGAGAAGAAGGGATCAGAAAGGGGGGGTGAAGGTGTGTGTGGGGAGGGGGAACATCTCGCCTGTTCTCTTTATCAGAAAAGTAGTAAGTTCACTGCAGGGAAGTAACACGCAGCTTTGGCTTTTAACCTTTTGTGTTCCCCAGGCAAAGTGTGAAGGTGGGATTTTACAGAGGCTTGCTGCTGGTAAGCACCGATTCTTCAGAGATACAGAGATCTCCTTGGTCCATACAGTCTCTGTCTCCGGTTAGGGTAGTTTATTCTGGGATGATGCAGCTGTGTAGCAAAACAACACACAAGAACACACATAACACACACACACACCCCCCCCAAACAAGAAACTTTCTGGATATCGCTTTGTTTGGTCCCAGGTTTAAAACTGGAATTTGGGAAGCAGTCGGTGCAGCTGGAAATCATCCTGTCTTGGATCGTGCTGGTCCAGCCCTAGCAAGGGTCATGTGCTGGGGCAGCCAGCTACACACTGCAACCTCCCTCAAACCTACCATCAGGCTACCTAATCCTGCATCTCAACTCCCAAGGCATGAAAAACGGCCATCCCAGCGCTAAGCACACACATCAGCCGGGAGGACTCGGCTCTCGTTACTTGGACAATTGCTTCCTGCTGCTCAGACACACAAAGCGATGTCGTGGAAGGGAAGACAGGGTGCTGTGCAGGCAGAAAAGCCGCCAACCTCCGCTGCTGCTCTCCGCTTGTCGTTAGAGTGAGCTCTAAGAAAATCACTTAACTGCTGATGTACAGGTACCCAGCATCCCTCACGCTGCTGTGCCAAAATGACCGCAGGCATTTGGTGGTGGTGGTAGCCTTATTGTAGTCTCAGTTTCCCATAACTGCACAAGCTGGGCTCCACAGAAGCCATGAGATCCCTGGGGAAAGGCAGTTCGGAGCGGGATAACACGGTGCTGGACTGCCAGCCCCTGCTCGGCTGGGCCTCACCTGGCAGAGCCTCCCATGCAGTCAGCGCAGACCAGTCCTGAGGAAACGCTACAAAAGCATTTCAGGTGGAAAGGGCAGAAGTTTTTTGGTTTGTGGAGGGGTTTTTTCCCTAAACAGAGTAATGAAATTTAAAATGCTGCAACGTTTTTAGGTATTTGGCCTTTCCAGAGGCCACTTAATTTACTCAAAACCTGTGTGCAACAACTGTGTGTACACTACTGTTGTGTCCCTTTTACACTTCTAGGTTCATGCATGAAAAACAAACAGCGTACAGTAACGTGTATGTCCTTCTAGTCACAATTCTAGAAAGAAATAGGGAAGGTGGAATTGCATCTTAAATTATCCTTGTTTCAGCAATGAGATGTTCATTGGTCTCTGGAAGCTGCAGGTGTCTGGACCTCTTAAGGCCCTTCAGAAACCCCAGCTTCCCTTGACATTTGTATCAAAAAATTCATCTGTGATTTAAAATGAGAGGACTCCGCTTCCAGGAGGCAGCGATCACCTGTTAGTGGTGAGCATGGAAATGGAAAGTTCTGTACGTACCAGCACTGCTTCCACTCGGTCTCAGTTACCTCACAGTCAACTGTAAATAACAAATTAAGCCATGTAAAAACCTAAGCACATTAATTACTAAGCACAGCACGATGAAGAAGAAAAGTAAACCAAAGTTAGAGAAATGTATGAGAACCACAACATAACCGCCGAGGAAGACTACGACCATACAACAACTATTCCCAGTTCTCTACCGTCGATTTAACTAGATATGAGATGGGGACAATGCTTCTTGCAAAACCTGACAGATATTTCAGTGGAAAGGGCACCTGGCCTGGAGCTTTTAGTTTATATAATATAGAATGGCCTTGATGAAACTACTTAATCTACCTTGTTCCTCACCTGCTGTAAGAAGTGTAATCATCATTTACCTCGCACGAGTGTTGGGTGGATAAAATCTTTCACGATTATAAGAACTTAGATGCTTCTACAGCCTCGTCCCTCTAAAAAACAGAGTAGACAAATGATCAACATTGCATTTACTTGCCAGTTCTCAATATTTTATTCAGTCTAATATTTAAATGCACTTACAATCACAAACCAGGATAAGAGCCACACCTGAAGTCCATCCTGTCTCCCCATACAGAGGCCAATACAAAATACTCCCAGACCACCCCTGACAGATGACTGACTTAGAGACTGCCAAGGAAGCAGATCCCGTAATCTTCTCACACAGCTTGTTTTAGTACTAAGCTATCCTTGATGCTAGAAAGCTCTTTCTAATACCTAAACTAAACCCTTTCTGCTAAAAATTACACCAATTATTTTTCTGCTACTCGTTGCTGTTATGAAGAACAATTCATCACCATTCTCTTTCTAGCAATGTTTTACATATTGGAGGAATGTTATCAGGTCCTGTCAGTCTTCCCTTCTCTAGACTAAACAAATCCAATTCTTTCAATCTTTCCTCATAGGTTGCATTTTCCAAACCTCTTATCATTCCTATGGCTCTCTTTAGTCCTGCTCCAATTTGTCAAGATTTTTCTTGAACTGCACAACTAAAGCAGAATGCAGCCAAGGCTGTACGGAGGTTGCCTGAAAAACAAAATTTACCCCTTGTTTTTTACCTGCAAGTCCTACTAAAACTCTCTGTTGCGTGAGTTGTCTTTCCCAAAGCAGTTTTATAATGTTATATCATAGTCAGTTTATGATTTTCCAGCACTCTGCATCCTTAATTGTCTTAATGTTTAAATACCGCCTCACTTGCTAAGTATTTTCTGGTTTGCATTCTATTCTGTACTCACATTTATTTCATTAAGCATTACGATTTGTTTTTATCACATTTCAAGTTGCTTATTTCATATAACCAGGTATAAAAATCATCCAGAGTTCTGCTGCTCCTTTCCAAAATGCTGCAATCCCACCCAATATGACCTCAGAAGTTTTTATTGCTATGCACTTTGTATCATCGTGCGAGACAGTCACTAAAGTACTGCGTGCTTCCCGACCCAAGGCAGACCCTTGAGGGACCCTCATTCGGCACGCACACACCCCCCGACACAAAACTCTCCGTATCTACTTTTTGAGCCCTCATTTACAACTGGTTGTGCCCCCACAATGCAGCAATTTGAAAGAGAGCGCATTTCTCTACTTTGAGTATGAGGACGCCATGAATGACACATTCAAAACCTTACTAAAAATCAACAAACATCATATCCACTTCTTGGGTTTTATTTACAAGTTCATCCACCCTGCAAAGAAACTGTACGGGTTTGACATGATTTGCTTTTGACAAACCCATATTCGCTGTTTCTTATTAACAACTTATTCTCTGAGTGCTTGTAACAGCTAATTCTAGAAACTTTTGGGGTATTGAAGTTAGTTTTACTGTTCCATAATCCCTCTGGTTCTCATTTTCCCCCTATTTAAAAATAGACCTTATGTTTACCCTTCCCTGGGCCTCTGACTCTACCTTGGTCATCTGTGAACTCTGAAAGATAATCTCTGCTCGCTCTGGGATTGTTTCAGCTAGATCCCAAAGTACTCCAGGGTTGATTTCATCAGGTCCTGCTGAATTGCAGAACATCTAAATTATCTACATTTTAGCCAGCACAGTCTTATGCTATTTTAGATGATCCCCTTGTTAAAACTTACCGCATTAATATACAACCACAATCAACCATTTTTTGGAGAAGCAACCAAAAAAGGCATTGAATACTTCATTCTCTGTATCATTTGTTATTTCCTCTCCTTCCTTTTTAAGTAATGGACTAACTCTCCTAACATTTGTTGGATTTATATTTGCATTTATGTTTTTAAGGGGTTTTGACTCAGGGACTGATTTAGGAGGAGGTAAAGTAACACAAGAGCAGCAACTGTATTATCTAGAAATTCAGATCCCATGAGCAGATGAGCTGATGCATAATTTTTTGCCTCAAAAATAACTCAGGGTCATTAAAAAAAAAAAAAAAAGACAACATTCCCCGGGGAATTAACAAGTCTAAATAATATAAATACATGTGCAAAAGCTTCTACTTTCCTTTAAGAAAGTTTATCACGTAACTGGAATACACAAGACCGTGTACACATGCTCGTGCCTCTGTGTATGAGCTGATGACCAAAACCATTTTGAAAAGCAAATTTAAATGCTAATGTGCTCAATGTATAATTTCACATTTGACCAAATCATTTGCAAATATATTTTGTCCATGGATGTCACAGAAAGAAAAGGAAGATGATGACAAAAGTACACGGTGCACTTTGAAAGCAAAGTAACTCAGGGTTAAATACTTTTTTTTTTTTTTTTTCTCAAGTGTAGCCATTAGCAAGGGATCCTTGCAAACCCTGCGGGTTTTATGAGGTTTGATGAGCTCTTAATTAGAAATGGCTGAAATTTGAACTGAGGACTTCTGAACACTGTGTCTGGATGGAAGCAGGAGGCTTGCTTCTGCCTGATTTCCTACTTAAAATGGGCTTATGCACAAATTCAAATAAACCTGGCTAACAATGATAATGCCAAAGTGGATTGGGTAGCACAGGGCCAAGCGTTTATGATACAGACTGACTAAAAAGAGTTTCTTCCCAAACTCAGACCAAAATATACTTTGCTCAGAGAAATGGGTAATCGGTTCAGAAGCAGGTTAGAGGCGTCAAGAAAAAAAGAAGGATAAGGCTGGGTCAGACAATGCCAGAATAAAAAAAAACAAACCCACATGGAATTTGAGAAATGGAAGGAGTCAGGCAATCACAAAAGCCCTGAAGAGCATCTGGGAAAAAATCCCAGGTTTTCAAAGAAACCTAGGTGCCTAGCTCTCCTGGGATTTTTCAGCCTCAACTCTTAACTAGCGTAAGTGAATGTTGCTGGAGCGAAGGCAAGGGAGACGCTGCCGAATTTGAAGGCAGTATTGCTAATTCCTTCAGACAAGATGCATCCTCTAAGCACAAAAGAAATCTGACTACTGAACTTTGCTTACCCGTAGTGGGATGATGGAACATCTTCTGTCTCCTCGTCGTTAACTCGCAGACCCCAGCTAGAGAAACCAAACTGCAGAGCACATGGAATCGCTGCAATCCTCTGTGCATTTACAGGAGCTACTGAATGTGCTTACAGGAGCACGGAGAAAGTTCCCTTCTAGATCTGCGGCTTTTTATCTATTTCCAAGCCCTACCTGAGAGTAATACATTGATCTCTTGCATATAAATCTTAACTCTTCCCCTTTTCTTTGAATTCCAGGCTGCATTTGATTAACTCTGCAAAATATTTTAGGATGTAGTCTGTCTGGAACAACATACGCAGACTAGATTATGATTATGTAGGGTGAACCAGATCACTGAACGTGAGACAGATTAGCAGCTATACTAGACAGCCAATCTATTCAAGTCTTCTGCATTTCATTGTGATTTAATTAAAACACTGTGGGGGTTTTCCGGTTTATTACTTGAAAATAGGATTTCTTTTTTATCTGGAAGATTAGCATCATTATTTAAGGGTGATCCTGTTCTGGACAAAAGCCCTCAATATTTTTGGTTAAAACTCTACATTTTCAAGAAGTTCCAACTTCTAAAAATTATACCTCTGATGAGGATGATTCTTGTTCTCCATCCCAAGCTGAAATACAAAAAAAACTTAGAAATTCAAGGTTAAATCTCAGGGAAAGTTGGCAAAAGACTGCTTAAAAAAAAATTAAAGGCCTAGAACAGAGTTAGTGTTGTTTCTACTAGATATATTAAAGACAAATAGTTGCTGATTTCACACTGCCCTTCTGTACTAATCACTGAAGAGCTGCAGCTGGGGCTGTTCAGGTCCTTCTGTATCCTGTTCCCGCCAAACATTCAGACATCCGTGCTGACTACAGTATCCTTCTCGGAACAGAAACTGTGATTATAAGGAGAAGAAGTTCTGATCTGTACCCAAACACCTGGACAGCAGCCACACCTTTCCAAACACCTTTGTTCCCCTCTTCAGGACGTTATCCCACGCCAAGCCGCCGGACGCGGTGCTGGGAGACCCCATTTGCCTGCAAACAGGCCAAAGTGGAACAAACCGGGACACACACATGCATGAATCTCATGATAAGCAGAAGCACTCTCCTATAGCTTTTGATTTCGCTGTTTCACTTCAGAAAACTGACCGTGAGTATCAGCAGCTGGACCCTGAGTAAATTGCAGGTGCGGCACCTGGGTAAATACTGTGGATTCAGAAGAATGAACTTATGCCACAACCAGCTTTGTGCCAGCAAGGGGGGCAGGAACGCTGCGCGTTTGCTGGAGAAACTCCCGCCTCTTCAAACACCCATGGACACGTCTGAACAGGCCCAAACTTGCCGAAGGTTAAAGCCAAACAGAAATTTCTGCCATTTTAGCCTGGCCCCTCTGTTTAAATGGGAGCGATGACATCAGAGGAAATGAAGGATCGGGGCAGACAAGGGAGGGAGCCTTCGGAGACTGAGACCCGCTCGCTGCGGAGCGCCGCAGCTCAGCCGGCTTTCACAGATCAAATACCTCGGCTTTGACTTATGCCTAAGCTGGCCCCTTCTCCAAGGGTGAGCAAGAAATCCAGTCCCCGTGTTCAACTCATGGACAGAACAGAAGAGTGATGTGATTAATGCACATAGACATATACATGAGGGGAGGGATAGGAAGAAAGAGATGAGAAAGTGCTCTCTGGAGGCTCTGTATTAATTAAAGACCATTCTCCAATGAAATAACCACCTATGGAACTGTATTCCAATTACAAGGCCTCCCATAACAATTTTAGCATCTCCCACCTACGCTGCTGGAGTTTTCCGCATTAAGCCAGCCAAAGCTCCTTGCTCCCTCCGTCACCGCTGTCCCTGGGCACAGCTCCTCAAAGCCTGCCCCGAGGGTCACGTACCAGGAGGTGAGGACAGCCCACAGGTGAATACAACAGGGCTCATAGGAAAGCAGGGTGGTTCAGTTCGTTAGAAACCAGGGGCAAATAATTAAAGACAAATGGGAGTCGGACTCCCAGTAAAAACCAATGGGAACCGGGGCTGTCCTCCTCAAATGCATCCTCTGCACCACAGGGATTTACCTATGGTAGCCCTGTGCACTACAAGGTAAACCCAGATTATATAAAATATAGGTTTATTAGTTTGCTCTGAAAGACCTTTAAGCCTCCTTGTAACTTTATACGTGTGGGTACAACCCTACACCTGGCTGGAACCCCTCTCTGAAATCCAGAGGCGTCCATATGAGAGCAGGGTCTCCCAAACGGATCCCATTTCAGGTCTTCCCCAGCCTAGCATTAAAAAAAGCTCATTTAATTCTTTCAATTTCATAGAACCTCATTTTACTAGAGTTTCCAACATCCCCTGGGATCATGGTAGAACTAAGCTTTACTTGTCTTGTAACATTTATTCTGGTATCTTGCAACGTGCTGGGTATTACAATGCGAGAGGAACTAAACCAGCTCCTTTCTTTTTTTTCTGATATGAAGACAACAAATGAAAACTGCTTTGGGGGACTGCAAGACATAGCATACCCCTGCATGCAGAACACAGTTCCTGATGATGTTGCTCTGGCCCAAAAGGTTGCTTTTCTTTGCGACGTTATTCTGCTCGAGAGCTTTACGCTGATTGTTCTGATCAGCAATAACATCTTCTGTTTTGCCATTTTATAGACATTATGTAAAGTAAAAGGACAATGAAGTAAAATGGATTTTGTCAAAGCCACCAAACCATTACAAAAGAAGATTCATTGCATAATGGATGCCCTTTTCCCCATAGGGAAAGAAAAATACCCTGGCTTCAGCTTATTTTTTTTGTTTTGTCTGTTTGATATCTGATGCCTACCAGAAGGATTTGTAAAGAAACCTAAGGCATTTAGACTCCAATTTAATGGGATTTAAGCATTTACTTCTGTTGGAAATGTTTGAAAACAATATGCTAAGGACCAGACGAACTACTGAGTTTTAATCACCTCCAAACTTTGATACCTTCAACAATAACACATTGAAAAATAGTAGAAAATTATGGGGCTGGAGGCAGCAGAATGCAAATGAACCCTTCCGTGCCCTGACTTTCCAAAACATTTCAGACTATTAGTTCTCAATAATCTCAACTGAGGCTGCAATTACTGAAGTCTTCTGAAAGTCAGCTGTCAGCTTTTAAAGTGCTGGGTTTTTTCCTATAATAGCAGATGTCTTGGAGATACAGTGGCTCTAAATGCTCACTTGAGGAATCCAAATATTCCAGAAATAGGAGATTGGAAAACTGACAGTCAATTGATAAGTTTTGAGACTATTTTACAAAGCTGAGAAAAGGCAAAAAAGCAAAGATCAGGAGAAGATAGCGAAAGAGAAAATACAAACAGGCTTTCTCAAAATAACCAGAGCTCCGTGGCAGTAAGAGGCAACAACAGAACCTGCTCGGTGCCCGACTCCGCCACTTCTGCCTTGACTCTTGCTGAGCAGCAGCATTAGTTTCACTGAAATCAATCAGCCTGCCTCTGGAGTCAGCTGTTATTTAATTTCACTGAAGGGAAAGGGCAGAATCAAGCCAGTAAATACTATCACGTTTATAGATATGTTTTGTTATGTTACACGAGAAATAGTAGCATGGGACTGCTGGGAGTTTTCAGACTGATAAAGCTGTTACCGTATTTCTATTTTTCACTGGGGAACTGCAGCACTAAGAGATCAAGGTCATGTTTAGCAGAGAGGGCTTAGGGGGTATTTTACATACGAATAACTTTAAGCATATGTTTAAGTGTTTATCTGAACTAGAGTCTTTACAAATGGCCTAAGATAATACAGATCAAGCAAAGTCCACAGCAGTGAGCATCAACGAGCCCCAAGTAGCTGCTCAGGGCTGTAATTGCAAAACCATAAACTCTTTGCAGAGATAGCTCTATTAATGTCATAATTTTCTTGTCCCTAAAGAACGTTTCTGCCCCTTATAGCCCATCTAGCAAAGATGGGAGGAAAAAAAAGATGAGACACGAGCTCCAAGTTCCTCTCCATTGCTTACCTAAATACAGCCTCTTAGTTCATCAAGAGCGTCACACTGTCCTAAGCCTCTCATTTTAACAAGAGATGAGAGTTTTACCTGAAGTGCTTCAGTGACTCACTTAGACAGGTCTGAAGCTCTTGAGACTAGTATTAAATGCACTAGGTGTTCCTTCTGCATTACTCAGATCCTTCAAGAAGTCAGAGGGAGAAATGAATATGTATTCTATATGTCAGCTGGTTATATCAAAGCCTATCTGTGTCTAATTATGGAAAACAATCTGCCTATGTGAAGTTAACGGGGAAAGCTCTAAACAGATGTTGATTAAAGAGTGCCTCTGTAGAGTACTTTTTGAGAGGTCATTTTGCCGAGTTTAGATTGAGATGGATGAAGGTGAGGTATTTGGCAGTGAATTGCGTCTTTGAAGTGAGTGACGAGATCAGGTTTTAGTATGGAAGCACAGAGGTTACGGTGACATTCATCGGCAGGGGAGACAAGTGGAATTATTAAAAGAATGAACAAACTAATTTGCGTGAGCGAGAAACCTTTTGGAAGTGAGCAGTCACCTTTACTTTAAAGGTATGTACAAATGTAAAGGTTAGTCCGAGTCGCGCGCGAGAAAATTAGTGAACTTTTTGCTGGCGAGAATGGCACAGAGAGGCTATTCAATAATTTCCAATTAAATTCTCTTAAACGATGAGCCTTTACTTCAGATGAAATTCTCTCTTACCTTAAAAAACATCAGGGTGAATATGTTCTATTAAAAACTTCTTCTCAGCCTTGAAGGTACCATCAAAGGTCAGCCAGCTTAACCAAGAGGAGGGCTGGTTTTTCAGTTCCCCTAAAACGCTGGTAGTGAAAATAAAGCATGGTATTGCCCTAAACAATTTGTAGAGGATGGGCCCAGCCCTTTGGTGCTGGAAAATTATAGATCTGCTGAGCAGAGAATTTGGCCATGCATGCAAGCCTTCATGGAGATTACGCCTGGGACGGAGCAAAGGAAATGCCACAAGTTCCTCCCTCTCAGATGATGTTGGCACTCCTCGCGACAGTCCCAGCAGATTTATTACCTCTCTGAAAACATCCTACTGTGCTTTATACCTCCTTGTGGAATAGGCACAATTTACTGGTAGCCAGAAGCCATTAGGTGGAGATGGTCCTTTCTCTTCGATTTCAAGAAACAAAAATCCAGTGTACAATGAAGAGCTACAGATAGGAACTCCACTGAATGTCTGACTGTAAATGAAACCCTCGGTAGCTTATTGCTTGGAAGTGAGAGCAGTTAAAAAGTAAATGCACTTTGTCCAGGGCAAAGCATTGCTAAAATAATTTCTGACAGCCTGTGCCAAAGCACTGAAGTAAACTGACTTGGCTAATCCACCCTGATAAATGCAATAGCTACAAAAATAAGTATCTTCAAAAAGCAGCTGGGAGGCGGCCAACAGGAACCATCAGAAGACAGCCACACCTCAACACCCCTAAACACCGAAACAGTCAATAGAAAAAAATTACCTTTCTAGTGGCATTTTATCAGGCACGGACAGTCCCTCCTTGCTACCAGCCATGGACACCTCACTCGTGCCTATCCCATTTTCTGCACCCAAGGACTATTAGTGGGTACCAGCTGTACAGCTGTGGCTTATTTCCACGAGTTTCTTTATCCAAACAAAAGCTCCAAAAACGACACAGTATCCAAACTGCTCTATAGGACCCCCTTCTGTTTTCTTTGCTTGTTGGTTGGCATTGTGGTCACCTTATCACTTAAAGGGAGAGGGGCAGAACAATTTGAAGTGAATTTTGAGCCCACTGCATCAACGCTGGAAGCAACACGACTCTCATATTTACTAGTTTTGCTGTATTATTCCATACAGAACAGAGAATGAAAATATAACTTAACTATTTTTTGGCAGTTAAACTTACTTTTTTTGCAATTTAACTTACTTCAAAGCATATTTCAGTAAGTACAGAGGAAGAGTTGCTGCGGAGAGAAATGTATAAAGGAGAAGAGTGAACTAGATAATATGCTTAAGAACTGTCCTGTCCTTTGGCCTACTTCCCATGGAGTCTTTCCATTTAACTTATGTGGTACTGTGAATCTGAGAGAAGTCAATGGACCTCTTTGCAACTTCCAGAAGAAGCCAGGAAAGAAAGATGCAAGTACTTGTAAGGAAATCCTCGAATTTCCAATAGCTTTTTATGCAGTGGCTTAATGTCTAGACTCTTTCTTGGAATGAAGGCTCTGGATCATTTTCCTTTTTTCCCCCAAGTACTGCCCTGCATGACTGCAAGGCATGAAGAGCCAGCATCTCTCAAACTATATTCCTTGCTTTTGCTAAATTTATACCTTACTTTCAAACTTTAGAAAGCAGGGTTACGTTATAAAAAAAGATATAAATGGAAAGCTAAAAGGATATTTTAATCACCATTGATTTTATAGATTTCTGACTAATTCTGCACTAAGCAAACCTGCAGAATACCGCGGTTCAGCAACTGATTACCATCTCACAACTAGGCCTTCATTTCATAAATAATTTTCTTTTCATACAAGATTCAGCCGTAGCTCTCCATACAGCATTGCTAATCTCAGATTCATTCCGTTTTCACAGTTTGCACACCCTGATTTTGCTCCATTACAACCCCTACAGTTCAGTATATAATGCCCAGTTGACTTCTATATAACACCACATCACTTGCCTCGCTGCATCCTACCAACACAAAGCTTTAGCTCTGCTGCTGAACTGGCTTTGCAGGTCCATCTCGATACCTCACCAAGGATGACAATTTACTACAGTTTTGCTTAGAGACTTTGCTCTTTCCTCAGGTGCTAGCAACTCCCACTTCAATATTACAGAGACAAGAACCCACTCCACTTTAGTCCAGCCCGGGACCAAGCACTGCCTGTTTGCCACCAGCGAAGTTATGTG
Organism: Gorsachius magnificus; assembly: GCA_034008185.1. Lineage (NCBI taxonomy): Eukaryota > Metazoa > Chordata > Aves > Pelecaniformes > Ardeidae > Gorsachius > Gorsachius magnificus. The sequence goes on from CM067094.1 coordinate 9,462,832, forward strand.
GTCAACAGTACGTCCAGTTGCCTTTGTTCCCATCCTGAACTTTAACCGTTACCTCCACATATTAAACCAGAATATACGGGCACGGTGATACTAGGTGGAAACATCATTTGTTAATATGGTCCACTTATAGGAGCCAAAAAAAAATCATATCCCATCACAGATCCAGCGCTACCCCAACCCATCACTTTGCTCACAAAGGTCCCTCATCTTGTCTGCAAAGGAACTGACACAGTGTGGGTCCCACCAGAATAGCTTAGCCCTGTAAAGCAGTTTTATAGACATTTGCACAGTGACACCATGGTTGCTTCCACAATAGAAGCTTGCAGTGATTTAATTACCAAAGGTTCCAAACTATTCTTTATTTTAACCACAGCTTCCAAGTTTAACGTATAGAACAAAGTCATGGTGGCAATGGCAGAACATTGCTTGTCAGGCAGCCCTAAATCTGGGATGCATTAACAGTGGTTGGAGACAGCCTACTTATTAATTCGTACTGTAGGTTCACAGAGTTGTTGTCTACTAATCTATTAATCCAGAGTTGGTGGCCTAAAATTGAAGGAGCAGGGGATCATCTAGAGAGTGACTCCAGTACGTAAGGCGGTGATGAAAATGAGAGGCTCAAATTTAGAGAAAACGTGGGTCAGCTTTGGTGGAGGTCCATGTGCTTTGGCATGGCCGCTTTGCTCTCTCTGGTTTATGTCACCAGCAGCAGCACAAAAATTTTGCAGAGCTTTTTCAGACGTTGTCTCCCTTTAGTCATGGATCCTTATCATGGGTATTAACACTGAAATAGGATAATCAAATTACGAAAGGCCAGCTCAAGTTATCTCCCGCCCATAACGCACTCCATCGGATGAGCCCGAGTGACCTCAGAACGCAGCATGCATTATGGATCGTTTCTTGCATCTCTCAGGCACTGCATTCTTACATCACTGCGTTACAGGAGGCATGAGACAGAACTAATATATGCGTGTCTTAGCACAGCATGTAATGCAGTGAAGTCCTGACCTTGTTCAAAGTTACTAAGTGGTATTAACATATATAATGGAAATAAATATTAGCCCTGCTTTGCAGATCGAGCAACCTGAGACACAAGGCCCCCCGAGCTATTTGTCAGGACCGACAGGGAGCCAGGTATCCTGACAATTCCTTTTACTCTAAGCACCTGACAAAGTTCCTTCCCATCCATCCCAGGGCTCCTGCAGAGGAGGGGAGGGGGAAATTGCCTCTAAAAATGCTCCTGCTTTATCAGCAAAAAGAGGGTGATAACAAGAACAGCTCAGGCCAGACCAAAGCTAATTGAAGTGTATGGGCTTGTGCAGATACTTAGAAGCACTGCCTTAAAATAGCCCAGCAAGACTAAGGGATGAATCTTCCTCGAGAACTGCAATAGTCAGACAAGGACCCGGCAGTAAGGCTTGAAACGAACCACGATAAAGCATTGCCAGGCAGGTCAGGCACCTGCTTCAGCCTTTCTGAAAGGACAATGTGGTCCACTGTGCCGAAAGCAGCGGTGGGGAAGAGAACATATCCCTAAATCACTCTCCTATACGAGATGGCTGCCTAAACTTTCCAGTGGGCTGTCTGCATCCTACCATACCCTTGCCTTAGAGCCAGCCTCAAATATATGTATGAGATCATGGCTACGGAGGTGCTATTGATGCTGCACTGAAGTGACCTTCTCTAGAACCTTGAATATAAATGGAAAACACCATAGGCAACCAGACGAAAATTTGACACATTGCCTGGAGAGAGAACAGACTGTTTCAGTGCTTGAAAGAGGAATGCTGCATGGCAGTAAGTAATAGGTAGCATCCATTAAGCAGGATCTCTTTGGACACAGATCTGGGGGATAAGTTTTCAGTGTGACATTGAATTCTTCAGAGACTGTAGTAGGCTTAGCTTCTTTAAAGGAAATTTGCTCAGAGGAATATAAGCCATTTCCAAGCATGAACAGAGTCCATTAAAGCCCTGACTCAGGCTTTGATTCAGAAAAGCACTTAAGCACCCTTCTTGTAAAGGGATACTTTTTGGCGCTCGGACCTTGGAAGGGAAGGTGTATTGTGGTCTCTTTGGCTCAGTGCCACGTATCGGGGCATAAAATAAACTTCAAAACTAATGCAATTAAGGAAGAATCTTTCACAGTGGACTTACTTATTCCATTACTGCCCACTGCAGCAGTTCTTGCCCCGAGAACTGGTCATTGCCAGGAGCAGCACACCAACCAGACAGAAGAATGACCCATTTGGATAAAAAGCATTGTCTGAAATATTTAAGAAGAAAAACCCTACTGCTTTGAACTGTAAATTTGAAAGTGATGACTTTGGTCTTCAGCTGTGACAGTTTTGCATGGTTTTATAATGTGACGCACAAAAAAGAGGAGGCACAAGGAACACAGCACAAGAAAACAGCTTCTGTGGACAGAGGAGCTTCTTGCCAACAGCATCAACAGGCAACAGAGCCCCAGGGGACTGCGGAATTTTGTGCACGAGAGCAGGGATGTGGGAGGTAGGAGCAGAGGCAGAAAAAGGTTGACTTAAAAAAAAAGTTTGATCTAGAAGAAGAAAAACTAGAAAATGGGGTGGGGAGGGGGGAACAAACAAAACCACTCATATTTCATAGCTGGCTGAACTCTTTGGGGAAAAATACTAGAAAGAACCTCACCAAAATTTACCTTACCAAAATTGTGCGAAAACTTCCAAATTAAAAACAAACAAACAAAACCCCGAAACAAAACAAAAAACCAACCTTGCGACTTCATTCATCTTTACCGTGAAAGCATCAATAATATTGATATCAAAGATTCCAAATCACAGGCTTATTCATCTTACAAGCAAACCCCATTTGTAATTCCACAGCATTTTATTTCATGATGCACTAATAAATGTTCAGTAGTGCATTTTGCAATAATAATAAACTAAAAGCAACATGAGATCTCAGTGCTGGAACTTGGCCGTTAAATCTTTTCTTGAAAGTGCTGTGAGCCTGCCAGAATACTTGGTGAGAGATGTCAGGGTTGCAAATTGACACAAAGAATTAACCAGGTTCTGTTATACACTACAGACTTTTCTTCTAGCTATTTCTGTTATGATTAATCTTCCAAACTCTTTGCAAATGTTTTTATTATAAATATTATTCTTGACATTAATATTCTTATTGTAGGACACCTATAGTTTTAGCTCAAATTCCAGTTTGAATGTATCCTCATCGCTCATGCCGTAGACACAACTTCCTCGTGTCTCTCTCCCGTCAAAATATTATGTAGACATAGCGACATTACACAATGCAAGAAAATAAGATGAATAAGGTAGGAAATTTTTTTCCTTACAGATGAGAAAGCTGATCTTCAGTGTCATAGCCAGGGTTACATGAGGAGTTAACAGCAGAATTAGTTATTCCTGTTCCAGTGCCTTAATGATGCAATCATCCTTCCTTGCCAGTTAGCTCTCCTTATAATTACAGTGTACAATGACGCATGTTTTAAGAGTATAGACAAGCACAAGAGCTAATATCGTGTTAAGTGGTCTGTCAAGTAACTGCATCAGCTTTCTTGAAGTCTGTCCATCTAAGGATGTACTCAGAAGAGTGTAACCAGGGCAGCTGTGGATGAAGAACATCCAGTAAAACTCCTCTAAAATTTATTTGCAGCCTAATTCTTACAGTTTCTTTCCATAGTTCCCAAGGAAGCAGATAAGGTCCTCTTGAAAGTGTGAGAAGGGCAGTGCAGCACTTCCCCTTGGAGCACTGATGCAGAGTCGATGGATGCTTTTCCATGGAAAAGAAGAACTTCAGATTTAACAGTGTCCTGGAAAGCGTACAGGCTGAGCTCGCTCATCTGTCAGCAGCAGCTGATCCCTCTCCAGCTCATTTCACATCTCTGTCTTCAGCCTTGTGTGACCAAAATTACTTTTGGCCCTTGCTGCACGAGAAGGACAGTTTGGCTTTGAGTTCTCGAGACTCCATCCCCTATTCTTAAGTTTACGTGAAAAGAGATAGCAGTGCAGCCAAAGGTGATGTGCTGTTCTACGAACGGGGGGATCCTCTTACGCCAGTGAGAACACTCCTGGGCACAATCTACCTGCTGGTACAAAGTGTCAACAGTTCTTCCAAAGTCATGAAACCAGATAAACTTTCCTGTCTGCGTTGACCTTCAGCTTCCTGAAACACTGTGCAAAAACATTAGCGCTTATCCTTCAGATGTTGTTTAGAGCAAGGGTTAGCTAGGCAGCATCTTGAACTCCCTTCCAGCCCCAGCTTGCCAGGACTACACGCTACAGATAACGGCACAAGCTCTCATCCTCGCTGGCCTTGTTGATACTTTCTTCAGCTTCTGGACACAGACCTCCTTAAAATCTAAACTTACAGCTTTGCATCCTGTTCTTCTTCTCCAAAGATCACACGTTTCATCTTGCATGCGCAAGCCTTTTACGTTTCAAGACTTATCATATCCTCTCTTACTCCTTTCTTCTTAGATAAACCAGTCTACCTATTCGGGATTTCCTCAGAAGTCACATATTCTGTCTGACCACTCTGACTCCTAACCCAGATTAACTGGGGAAATTGGAAAAAAAAAAAACCCCACCTTTTCATAGCATTACCATGTTATTAAGGATTTCTCTTTTAAGGGCAATGAATGTCTTTGCTGCTTCTCAAGCTCTTTCCAAGGGTCTCTGCAGAACTGTTTCCTTCTGACTGAATTTCTAATAAACTCTTCATTTTTCTAACTTGGTCACCTGATCATTAATGGCTATTTGTCTACTTCCATAAACCCACTGAACAAACATTCATTCCCGAGACTACTACTGGAACGATTTGATTTGCACATAACATTATTGCTAGAATATCTGGATACCATAGTAATAGCTGAGCCAAATTATATTAAGTGCTATAGAAATACATGGAAAGGAGAGCTCTTTACTAAAAGATCTAAATTAAGTCAGAAGACACAGCATATGTAAATATCACCATTACTCCCATCTTACAAGTGAAGAATAGAATATGAACATTTAAAAGGCTCCTAAGCAATCAGGGTAACACATAATTTCCTAATTGGATCCTAGCCTCAACAAGTTGCTTCAGGTCTACTCAGTCTCAGATCAACACTTCAGCCACGCTCCTTCCAATCTCTTACAGTTTCAAGGGAAAATGCCTGCTTCATTCTTCACAAAACCAGCTCCATTTTCAAAGCCCGAAGAGGCTATGAAGGCCATAAACTCTATGAAGACTACAACGACAACAGGAATGCTCTATTGAAGCAATGAAAGGTATGAGGATCATCTTGTGAAAGGCCTGAGCTATGATCATGCCCCCAATGTCAAAGAAAACTCTCTCAGTTTATCTACCAATTTTTATATCCCATTTCTTTGGGCTTTCTAAAGCTCCACAAACTAAGTCCAGAGTTTCATTATTTATTTATTTGGGATGCTGTGTGTCACAGTGACACATTGAGAAACTGGCATCTGCAATTTTCACATGTCAGAGTGACTGTAACTTGAACTGACAAAATAAATTGCTGTTCACACACTCCCACTGACTTTGTTATGTCCCTGAAGCCCTAGGCCTATTTTTTCAATTAAGATCCCCCCTTCTTCCATCCCCCCCTCTTCTTACTGCAAAAGCACAATGAACAGCTGGCAGGAGGGAACATGACTTCCACAGCTGGCAGTAGTTGACTGGGAAAGGCAATGGCATTGCTGATACAGAGCAAAATATTCTTCTCGGCTTTTCAGGAAAAGGCACACGTCCTTCCTCCGTCAGCTAATGCTACCAAACCTTTCACAGCTCAGTGTGCAGAAGACAAAAGGGTTGTGTCAGGTTTGCTGGAGCCTTTTGGCTCTCAACTTCACAAAATGTGTTGAGCAGTTCCACTAGGACAGAGCAGTTCTCAATTAAAACCAGTATAAAATTTTCTAATTAGGAGATTAAGTTGATCTCCTGATGACGGGAATGTCAGAGATCTGAGCGAGTTTAGTGAGAAACTACACTCATCTCCCTAGGAACCTCACTGGGAATGGTGGGTAATAAAATCTCACATACGGAGATATCTCATTTGCTGCATGGTCCAGCAAGGGAAAATAAGCTTAAAGACCTGAGAGGCCCCTAAGCTTTGCCTCACTGAAGGCTCAACATGAACAGTTCCTGTCTCTCCTTCGCTTAATTTCCCATCAGTGAGCCTGAGCCATCACCTCCCTTCAGACTCCTACCTTCATTCCTTCTTCTGCTGTCACAGCGGGCACGGAAAACATTCCCTTCTCTGCAGCGGCGCAAGCCAAAGCAAGCAAGCAGCAACTATTTCAAGCACCAGAACCAGTAACGCTCATGAAGCAACGCTGCCCAACTTTTAGTCCTATGACAATTATACCTTGCCTGAGCCCCTGACTTGGATTCCACATCATCATCTTCATTTGGTAAAACGCATCACATACTCCTAGGTGCTAGTGAAAGAAAACATATTTTGTTTAACACTCCAAGTTGATCCAAGTTGTTCCTTCATTTTGCAATCCTTTCAATTTATTTGAGCTGAATTTGGAGCAACAAAACCACATTTGGCTAGCATGACATTTAATTGCAAGTACTTTACACACTTCTAAATTCCTTCCTTTTGTATGCAGCACTGCATATTTAGTCAAGGACATGTTGGGGAAGGTCAGTGGGAGGGGAGAAAGAGAAGAGAAAACCATCTTCTTCTGCATTGGCCATTTCAGAAAGAGTACTGCTCAACCACAACAGCTAGTCATATGTATGAACAATTCTATATTCCTACAGGCAGAGCTGCGAGGGTGAACTCAGTTATCTAACGACAGCCGCTTACCAGGCAGTCATCAACTCAGGGGTGTATCTGGGTGTCTTGTGGCCTAGGAAGTTATGAGAACACAACGTAACTGGATTACAAATATTATTTGGAGGCTTCAAGGTTTGTGGTAGTGACTATCGCACAAAAAATTCTCCTTCTGGGCTATGAGACTACAAAGAAAAGCATGGTTGTGCCTATCCCAGACGAGCCGTGAACAATACAGCAATGAAGAAAGCGAGGGAAGAGGAAGGGAGCCCAAAGTCTCCGCAGAAAGGCACTCTGAAGGAGTGGAGTATAAAATACAAAACAAATTAGTGGTATTAAACTAATGCAATTATTCAATTAAGTACATGAGAACAGTTACTGTGTTTCTTAATTGTAACTCTAAATGATATGGTTAAAACCAAGGTAAAAATCAAAGAACAGATTCATGCTCTTCCACACCTGGGCCCATGCCTTAGCACAGATTTCTGAGCACAGGAGTAATCATTTTCAGTCTTCAGCTCAGTTATCACCCCAAGATTGCTGTGCTGCCAGCTCCTGGATAGCTTTTTAAGGACCAGTCAGGAACCTTCAAACTTGTTTCCATTTCATTCCAACATTTAAATGCATTTGGGGAGGAGGGAGGAGGAAGATTTAAAATCGGAGTAAATCCTTTCCATGGAAAATTTCAAAATTGTACTTTTTTTGTCCAAAATAGATGAAAAAAATGTTCCCTTACGGTTTTCCCATAGAACATAAATATTAACCTCAGACTAACTCTTATCCATACCCCTTAATCTCAGGTTCCTGAAGTGAACCTGCTACTACCCAGAGAGAGCTGCTTACACGTGCTCCTCTCAATCCCATTCCTGGATGTTCTCGCAGCCAGATGTATGCGCACACATATGGATCCACTCTGGTCTGGTTCTGCCCTAATTTCCACAAGAACAAATGGGAATAAAGCCTTTTTAGCCAACTGAATCTTGCACAGAAAGGATGAAAGATGAGTGTTAAGAACAATGTGTTCTGCTCTCTAAAGAGATCGAGCGTGAACTCAGTAACAGCAGCTAAACCAGGTGTCTAACAGGGAGAAGAGAGCACATGAGCAGAGACATCTCCGAAGTGCCAGCAGGAGCTCAGCATCCCTTGGGCACAGACGCCCACATCTCGGTGTCATTTCAAGCCACGGAAATTAAACTTTTTTTCTCAAGTGGACATCAGCAGGGCATTTGAGACTTGACTTCATCCTAAGGAAATCAAGGGCAGTGGTTGCTCTGCCTTTAACCTTGAAGGGAATCAACTGAGAACAGAAATTTCTAACTTGACAGTTCATGAGAATCTATTCCTCTGCATCTACGCAGCAGGTAGAACAAAGATAACAATACTATAAACTTCTTCCCATTGACTCATTGCTCCTCAGCACTCAACTGCAAAATACCTGTGGGCTTTTTGCAAGTAAGGCTTGTCTGTGTTTTAATACCCCCTGGCAGGGATGGTGGATCAGTGGGAGGTGTACGCAGGATAACCAAAGGAACAAGGAAAGACTGGAGCAAGCATATACACACCTCCCTACAAGCAGCCCAAGGATCTAGAAAATTCCCTGAGAGCTTTTGGGGTCAACATGTCGCTGTTGCCTTACTCACCCCTCCCCTGATGCACATGGAAAAAATTGTTCCCATATGAAAGCATGCACTGCAGATGCACAATAGAGAGAAATTGAAACGAATTTCCTCCTCAGAAGGACTGTCCAAGGAAGAATGGTCTGATTCATGCAACTTAACTATGACTAAAGCCACTGCTTGTGCTTTGAAAATGTGCTTAGGTGTTGGCAGCCATCTCAGATCTTTGTAGTGTGTCAGCAGGTTATAGATTTGAAGACTAAATTAAATCTTTCAAACTCAATGCCATTCCAGATGAAGGCCTTAGCATTTGAACTCAGCAACACACACTAGAAATATTTTAAAGAAAACACTGATTTGTCAAAAACAAAGGTATTTTTCAGAGGTACATTTGTTTCAGCAAAAGCAGAGAGATGTTTCTTCCTGACCCCTGATTCAAACTCAGCAGCAGTAGCTGAGTGATTACACTACTCCAATTTGTGCAGGTTGAAGAACTGCCTGCTTTGCAGAAAGCACCTGAATTCAAGTACTCGCCATGCTATGTGAATGACCTGGCAACTACCATCCAGTTTACTGGGCTGGGGAGTGGGGGAAATTGGTAAAGTCCCTTTTTGGGAATAGGAGAAGGAAAGAAAAGAAAAGAAAAAAAGAGAAATCTAGTTTCTGATGTCATTCTGTAACAGCATACGTGTCTGAACCTCTGCGTCACCAAGCCAGACCTCATGTCGTCCAGCAAACCCCTCTAGCAGAAGTACAGCTTTCCCATTAGCAGGGCATTCAAGGAGAATTCAGCAAGGCTGAGACTGCCCCAAGGTGCTTACCGGTCAGCACCAATACACACAAGAGAGATTCCACCTTCACTAGACTATATCCACCAAACGTGTTCACAGTTTTCCAGGACGCAGGAAATTTTGGTTTTCCACCGTGACACACGCTACTTAACAATTACACACAGATGGTAATGTAAGCAGCATTTTGTTCTCCAGAAAACCTTCATACTGTCCCCGATTTTCTTTGAGCACCTTTCGCCTTCACTGTAATAAAGGTCTGTATTCCAGGGGAGCTGGACTTGCATCTGCTTGTCTCCAGAGATCCTGCTAAATCATATTACTCCTTCCCCCGCTCTCCTTCCAGAGCAGAGCTGATTGAAAAGCAAAAGAGAATTTCAAGGTGAATAAAAGCCCTGTGTTAAGCATGAGGTTATACACAGGGGTTGTGGTATCACAGCAGCTTTGGAAATGCCCACAAATCCCCAAAGCTTTGATTTCAGCATTAAGTAATGCTGGCCTGAACATTCATCCGGAAATGTGCACTGCACAGAATTTTTTTTATGTATAACTTTTCTTTTTCAAAAGGTTCACTTCTCCCTTCAGGTCGGGAGACTAAAAAAAAAAAAAAAAAAAAAATGCAAAGAACATCAGATTCACTATTCGGGTCAGTCCACTAATACATCTCTTTCGGCCCCCTGCCTGACAGAGGAGTTGAGCCAGCACCAGCTGCTCCAGTGGTAAAGATGAAACTGTGCAGTAGGCAGCTATGAAATAACCTTGGTAAGAGGAGGTTTCTTGCTAGCCTCATCCTAACCCCTATCATTTAGTAGTTGGCTTACACCCAGAAGCGCATAGCACCTAGAAGGATGCATATACCCCTTTTTAAATTATCCTAACATAATTGGATGTTCTCATTAGCCTTACATATTTCTACCACGGTCAATCATCCCATAAATTGAAATGCCAACTGCTTATTTACATGTTGAGGGCAGAATATGCGCAATATTTAACAAATACTTGATGTTTATATTCCATCAGGCCTCCCGGACCAAGGCTGACCATGCTTTACGCATGGCAAGAGACAGTGTCTGCTCCAGCAGGAATATAAACTGTGCAGTCTGAACTGCTGAGCAGCATTGCCCTGTAGAGAAAGAGAGGCAGATGAATATTTTGGGCAAAATTAGCTGCGAAGTCTAGAACAGAACAAGGAACTGCTGCAAGATCGGCGTTTCCCACACTACCTAGACTGACAACATTTTTGCACGCTTCTGTGGCCGGCTCACCATGGTCTTTTGGACCATGGAAGGAAACCAGTTTCACAGCCTGGGGATAGCTGGTCTGTGCCAGAGCCTCCCCACTCAGCACAGTAACCTCAAAGCAGACACGCAGGAAAAACTAGGATAAATTTATGGACAATTGGCAAAGCAAACATGGCTGAATACACTAGGAATATTTTTCAGAAATGGTTCTGAAAAAAGCTGGTCACAAAAGGAATGAGACACATCCAATGTATCAAGAAACTCCTATGCTTATATGTATGTGCATGTATATAAATATACCTGTGGATCTATAAGCATTTACAAGCCCTGGCTTTCTCAACCAGGTGAAAACTGTCCAAGCAAAATTGCATGATGTTTTTCTCCACTCTCATGTGCATGTTAATGATGATGAAAAATTTTCACTGCTTTCCTCCTTCTCAGAAAAGAGTTAGAACAGGGGTATTTCTCTTGCCTGGTGAAACACAGTGTCAATTCTCTTCCATTTATCTGCAAAACTCGTAACAAACACTTTTAGCGGTCTTTGAACAAAAGCTACCTTTTTTTTTTTTTTTGTTTAATCTGCCTTTCATTTCTTCTCCCAAGCAGAGGTAAAAATAAAACTATTTTCACTTTCTTTCCAAAACAGGTAAGACTTTCCTTTGCTGGCCTGCTGCTCCCCCACTCCATTTAGCATTTGTTTCCACTGCTGGGGAGATCCATCTTTCAGCAGAGCTACTTTTCCTGGTTTATATGGAAAGTATATACAGACAAAGGCAACAAGCACTGATAAGAACAGTTAGGACTAGAAAGGAGCCATCAGCAATACAGCAGTTATATTACAGCAACATAGTGGGGACCGAGCAAAAACCAGGCCCCTTCACTGTACTACAGCTGTACAAGAACGACGCGCTCCCTGGGACAGGGACTCACCATAAAAAAGACAAGGAAATATAATGGCGAAGCACGTTCTGATCTTAAGTGGTCAGTATTTCCAGAGTAAGAAATTTGGTATCATTGTTTTTGATGCAAAATAGGCTTCCAAAGGATTCACTCCTATCTCCTGAATGCCTTATTTGATCCCAACTCAACGGAGAAGCAAACACCTTTGAACATCCCGCTCCACGTCTTCTTACCCTAGACATGAAAGGCTGAGCCCTGGATCCCAGTACAACCTGGAAAATACAGAGAAGGTCCAGCCACAGCTCACTCAATTCACCTTCCTCTTTATAAGCAAACAAACAAGTAGCCCTTAAGACTTTGTTTAGCTTTGAATCTTTGTTTGAGGGTTTAGCTTCACTTGCTACAGCTTGCCATCCTTTTAGCGAACCCAAATTTTAGCCAAAATTGACATTGCACAGAAACCAAGGGAAATGCTACTGGGGGAGCAGAAGTAGGAGGGGGAAGAAAGAAATGAGTTTCTGAACACACAAACTGAAACAAAAGAGCCTGTGAGGTGACACCATCGCCTTTCTCACAGCTCTAAAACTCCATCACATCCCAAAGGCGGGAGGGTGAGCAAAGCAGCAGCTCTGAACTCAAATGTATTTGCAGATGCTGAATCAGTTGAAACTCGTCGTGATCATAATATAGCAAACGTCATGCTCACTTCTATCAAAAAGGGACGCCTGTGAGTTGAAAGGAAGAGTCTTCCTTGTATCTCCAAGGCCTAGAAAGAATTTCAGGGCGGCTATACAATTTTCTTCAAGTCTCTCACCTCCCTCATGTCTCACTGAACAACAAGAGATGTTTTCCCTTTAATCTGCAATGCCACCTTGTGGCTATAAACAATGAGAACATTTAAAAGACATACTTCAACATTTAAAACAAAATTCTAGGTCACTTTGACCAGAGATGGAAGTACCACATCTGCAAGAGAAACACCTGATGCAGAAGGACAAAAGTCATCTGTGGATCCCTGTGTTTTCTTGAAGCTACTGTTTGATCTGTATGGGTTTCAGTGACCCAAATTTACAGCAGCATTTAGACAAGAAGCTTATTATACAGGTCCAGTGATGGCTCATTTCACTGCATCCTCTCCCCACACAATGTCAGGAGAGACAGGTGGATAGACAGTCTCCTTGGGAGAGGGATGCAGATTTTCTTCAGCTCCCTTGTCTCTTGTTTTCTGTAATCCTTCCATACAAGACCCTCAGAGAAGCATCAGCAGCTGAAGCACATAGCCAGGCTGTGCAGCCAAGGCATAAACCATGTTCCCAACCCATCGCACTGACACTTGCTGCAAGCACGCAGCGATCGTCTGAACACCTTGGGCATGTGCAGGGATCACTTCCCAACTTGCCCGTTTGTCACTTCTCGCAATAGCGGGGCTCCTTCCCATCAAGGATTTACAAGCCCTTTCAAGAACAGCAGTCACAATGACTTCCCCAGGCAAAACAAGATTTGTCCCCGGTAGAACCACCTGCCTGACAGAGTGGTGCTGAGAGGGGATATCCCACCTGTGAAAGAAGCAATTACAGCCATAGCCTTTAGCTGCATGGTACAAAAAGCCCCAGCTCCAGCCCTTCTCAGCCTGCCTGGATGTAGGCTGTGCCAACAGCCCAGCTGGACTCTTCCTTCCTCCCTTGTCTCCCAAGACAGGCTCGGTCTTTAGGAACACATGCCTTCTCCAGTAGCTCCTTCAATCTGAGACAGGGTGAAACATCCACAATCTTCACCTTGTGTTGTGCTGGGAGATGCACTGGTCCCTCTGGTCCCCCACGAGGTCCCTCTGGACTGGAGGACCTCACTTAATTCAAGTTGGACACTTAACCTGTCACAGGGTCCAGTACCTAAAAACCTAATACAGCAGTTTTCTCCTGAAGGCCTCAAAGATATATTTTGAAATAATTTAGCATGTCTCAAAGTGGCCTTTTGAGCAGACAAGTATTATTCCCATCTCACAGCTGGCAGGCCAAGGCACACAAATACTAAACCCTTCTGGGTAGGGAGTAGCTGCCCTGCTATGCACAAAAATTATTGTATTTTTAAGCTTTAAAATACGATTCTCTCAGGCAAATTAGGAGCAGCTGTCCCTCTCTGGGACGAGTTGGCTTCTCACAAATATTTGGCATTTATAATACTCTTGTCCTTTGGCCACTGGGCCTGCCTTGCAATTAGGCCTGATTTTAAGAATACCCGAGGCTCTGTGCTGCTGGGGCATGAGAGGTAGCACAAGGCTAAATTCAGCAACAGTGCAAGTCAGGGCATTTGCAGAAGCTAGATGGAGGCGCTCCCACCTCGATGCCACCCCAGATCCCTAATCCAACAGTGCTTTCATTCCCTGCTCCTTGCATCCTGTGGAGCTGCTTGCACCTGGGAAGCAGCTGGTACAGACTACTGATATTAAGACATAAACATCTACCACGGTGCCTTTCTTCATCCACTCTCAGCAAGGCAAACATCAATCACGGAGAGGGGGTTCCGTTTTCCTCGGGGAGCGTTCAGCATGTTACCTATGGGATCGAGCACGAAGAAACCTCCACTCATGGTGCTGCTGGCAACTCCATGGAGCCAACTGACTACTTGTAAGCGACAGCACTGAATATTAGACTAGATTCTAGATTTATCCTATCGCTATTTATTTATTGCTTTATAAACTTACTGAAGCCTTTAAGTAGGAAGTCCAGGGGGTATAGCCTTGGGTAAGCCTTCTAGATCCCCACTCTAATCAATAAAGAAACAACAGCCCTCCTGAAAGTAATTAAGATCTGAGATGGACTAAGACAATGTTTCCATAACTTATGATGTCACCAAGACGCTGCCAAAACCCAAACTGAAACCTGGCTACGTAAAACTGCTGCTGCTTCTCTGTCCACAAGACCTATTGCCACACTGCACAAGGAAGCTAGATGGCTTTGATGACATTTTTGGCATGGTATTCTTATCCTTGTTATCTCGCAGGTGTTTTAAAAAGGTTGTTAGGTTACTTGTTCATGTACTTTTCCAGAAATCAATGTTAAGCTCCCCAACTCCTCCTCCTCCTTTTTTTTTTTTTTTTTTTTTTTTAAAGAATATTTTGTGGTCTTTTCCCAGGCTTCTAATTCTCTCTTTTGCAAGTTAGCCCCACCTGCAGCACTAATTTTTTTTTTAAGTATTCCAAAATTAAATTCGTATTTCCAACCAATTTGAAGACACCTAAATTATCCAGGTTGGCCCTAACCCATTTTCACATGTCTAGGTTGGGACCCTACTGTTTTACAACTAGTCCTAATTACAGAAATCATCTAATTAGTGTTGAACTTCACATGAAGAAAAGACATTAAACAATTATCTTCAGTGCTGATATGTTGATAGCTTTCTTTCCCTATTGTATAGCAGAACAGCCTCTTCTAACAGTGATACAGAACGATACCTAGTTACCGCCAATGGCTCTTAAACGTTATATCTTTATTTAGTTCTTTGGCCTTTCTGATTTTGTCTATGCTCCCGCTACACTTCTGTTCTCATTCTGGGAGCCTGACCTAGTTTCCTCTTATTGCATTTTTCTTTCTTGCGTTTGAGGTCAATGATGAGCTCATGATTAAACCAATTTAGTCCCCTACTATACTTTCTGAATGGGATAGCTTGAACTTGTGGCCTTAAGACTCCCCAAGGATCTGCCAGCTTTCCTTAAGTCACTTTTTCCTTAGCTCATCCTCTCAGGAGATCTTTTCTCCCAATTCTTAAAGCATATTCCAGTTACCTTGCTTTCCTGAAAGCTATTTTTTAAAGTTTTGCTGTGATTTTTCACCATATAAAATATACCCATTTTGCCTTTACAGTCTTTGTAAAACGTACGTAATCAACCTAGCAATAAACATTTAATCGGGAATTTATTTACATATAATACACACTTAATGAAATGCAGCAAGTAAGAGGAGTAGAAAAATAGCGGCAAGCTTCAGTAAGAGCAGAGTCTGTGAAGACTCAAGTACTTTAGTTTACCAATATACCGTACAGAAAAAATACAATATTTGCCAAAGCCATTTGTTAGGCAGTAGGCACTGCACAGATAGCTTCAAATTGACAGCGTGTACTGTTTTGGCCAGAGGAGATACCTAGCCAGAGAAGTAATCATTCACACTTCTAACTCAGGCAGTGCTATTTTGAACACTGGTATTTGAAGCAAACTGTGCAAGCACAGAGGGAGGAAAAAAAAAAAAATCTTAAGTAATTGATCTAATTAATCAATTTACCAATGCTACTCTCGCTGAGCATCTTAATGACTGGAGGTGCACTGAATTTTAACAATGCACGCAGGGCATATATGCTCACCTTCAGGATACAATGAAAACATAGATCCCCCTCAACAGCAATGAAGAAAGCCAAGAGCATGAATAAAATGAATCTGTACGAAATCCTCACACTGAGAATTGAAAATAATGCATGGTCTTTTTCAAACTACTCTGGGTCAATTAAAAACTGAAACATGAGGATCCACACTACTCTTCTAGTTTGAAGGCTTATTACACTTGCCCTACTCTAACGCAAATAATCTCACAAGCTATAATGTAATCAACAACCACACGCATTACCAGGAACCTGCCGTAAGCCTGCCAAGAAAAGAAGAAAAGCTGGGTAAATTCTAGCAAACAAGTTCAAGACTTCTGTGGTCCCAGAGTTGCCCTTCTCTACCCCATCGATTTTCTTTCTCTGCAGCCACCCAGGCATTCGTCCCTTCTGGGGGGATTGCTGAAGCAATCTGCCTCTCCAAGAACGAACACATCATCTCTTTAGGAATTAAAAAGCAGTAAGACACTTAGCTCAGCTCTTTCTCATTTACTGTGATTTTGGGCCCAGGTCCTGAGTTAAGTTCCTGTTTTCTGGAACCCTGAATTAGAAGATGGTAACGATCCTTTCTTCCTCCACCTCCTACTCCTCGCTCCTATCCTTATGACTTTAACAAGTGGGCTGATTGCCATAAAACTCAAACTTCACAAACAGAAAACATCACTTCTGACTGCTAATTTCATTGTTTCCCTGCTTTCCAAAAGAGCACCCTCACACCTTGTTCCCCACCATCTTCACCTCCTGCCACATTCCTGAAGTTCTCTTTTTCCTTAGGGATGGAGTAGCGGTTATCAGCCCTGGCCTGGTGGAGCCCTGAATAGGATCCAGCTTTACAATTCAGGTAGACTGTCACCACCAAACTGGAAGATTTCCAATCTTTCTACAATATACTTGAATGGCTTAATAGTTCAGGGGGAAAATATCACAGAAGCAGTAAGAGCAACTGCTTTTTCTCACTTACTCTGTGATGAAGTGTGGATGCCAAATCCTGGACAAACAAATGAGTTCTTTGTATAAAGAAAAGTGGAGAGCCACTCAAGTTGGCTGAAATACAGATGTTGTCAATAGAGCATCAACAAAGTTCATCTGGGAATATATACAAAAGTCTTTGCACTTTACAGTCACTGAACGTCCTTTAGCCTCCCCAAAGAGGTCAAGATGAGATCGACAAATAAATGCCATTCCAGCAAATGAGTGTATTTATTTTTTTCCAATGTGTTTTTTTAAGTGCTGGATCAAGCTTGTAAACTCTCTCATGCCGAGTACTCTTATTTATGCAAAATTTGATTGGTCTCAGCCTCCCAGAGACACCTGAAGGGGATGCTGAGATAAGACAGCCTTGGCGTCCCCCTGCATCCCTTACATCGAAACAAGGAGCAAAATGAAGCATTAATTTTGAAACCTTCAGGAGAATGAAGCAGAATAGATTTACTTGTCAGTAATGTCCGTACTGATTAATATAAATGCACATAGTAGCCAATATCGGAGCATGCTGTGTGGATTTATTTACATAATTATTTGAGAACTCACCCTCCCCTCCTTGACTTTGATGCTTGGTACATATTTATTTACACAACACTGCACTGCCAAACAAGCCAAATGTTTTCCAGAAAGACATCAGAAGAATTACAATTGTTTGAGCAGTGGTTATTTGAGGATGATAAAAAACAAACTCAACTCAAATCCATTTAGCAACTGAAGCTCTTTCCTCAGATCACAAACAATGCTGCTGCTGTCCTTGCGTGGTCACTGACCTTGGGTGGCTCTGAAGTCACCAATGTAGCTTAGGAAAGAGCTGTCAGAGGTGTAACTCGGGCAGAAGATGACTGCTGCGTTCAGCAATGGGGGAGGAAGTTAGGGACAAAGCCCTAGTACCCACAGGTGCTACAGGTAGGGAAGAAGTTTTGAAAGACGCACTCTATGTTACAGTGAATAAAGAGATGAAAGTCCAGTGGCTTCTATGAACCTGTATCCTTGCCACAGCTCATCTGCAGGTCTTCCGGACCCGGCCAGGTGAACCAAAGCCCAATTTCCAGTGGTACCCAGATAGCTGTGAGGCTCCAGCGGGCTCCATCACACCAACAGACATCACTGCTTATTTTTGGTGCTCAACACTTTAGCCAGTCAGACCACAAGCATCACTTGCTAATAAGGGGACATGCTGCATATCGTCCTTTACACATCCTCTAACACTGCTCCGCCTGACTCACTCGCACACCTTAGCAGCAGGCGCAGCGCACACCCGGGCAGGATGGTAGGAAAACGCTTACTCCCATGGGCTGTGACACCACCTTCACACCACACCGAGCCTGAGCCCATCTTTGCTCAACGTAAATGCCAGCGGCGCAGCTCACGGGGCTGAGCTCTGACCAGCGTGAATGCAACCCTGTCGCATTCCTGTCACGACACAGTGAGAGGTGCAACTAGCCAGCGTTCACTTGGCATTTCATTATTTCTATCACATTTCTCATTAGTTAGCTGAAATAATAACAAAAAATACTCTCACAAATTAAATCAAATATGAGGAAAAAATTCAACTAAACTTTCCAGAACTTCCAAAGGTATCAGTTAGAGTTTTTGGCAGGGGAGGCTCTGGTTTTACATTCATCTGGACACAACATGTTTTTTTTTCCAGATCCTAATTGATCACTAGAGTTACTCAGCACACAGACAATGCCTGTTGTTTTGGAGCAGATTTCTCAACCTATTATGTGTATTCCTGTTTACAAACAGTGGCTGCAGCATGCAGAAAATCTGCAGGGGACTTGACTGCACCCACTTAACTCTTATGCCTGCCTGCATGTAGGCAACCCTGAAGTAACTTTCCACATTCACACCAAGTGTCTGGAGCAGAAGCAGAAACTGAACCCAGAATACCCAAAACTGCTGTTCCCCAAACAGCACTGGATTTGGCGGGGGTGGTAAATGGTGGAAGGAGCTAAGATGAGTAGGGGAGGTAACATTGCAACGCTTTTAATTAATTATAACAATTGTCATAACAACATGAGATGGTGGCACATGCTTTAAACATGTTACTCAGTTTATATTCTGGAGTACATGCGTAACTCCTGATGCACTCCTCCAGGAAAAAGGCAACCAAAGCAGGAGACATCAAGAAATTCAACCTACAGCTGGAGACATCCAGAAGCAGGGAACAGAGGTGTATCTATTTGCACAGCCTTGAAGCTTTGGTTTGCACAGGATCATGGGCCCAGAGTTTTATCTTAAGCTCAAATGTGAACAGAAGTGCTCAAAAGCTGAGTGTGAAAAATCAGCCAAAATCACGAAGCTTTGCCTAGCTCAGGAGAGGGATCGGATTCATGTAAAATTATAGTTCAAGTTGGTTTCCACCCAAGATCAGAAATCCACCTAGGTTTGCCAATAGGATTCTGACTGTCAGCAAATCCCTTCTTTGGAAATGCTGGATAATTTCAAGAGCTTCAGAGTAAAACTCTGAGGGTTTGCCTGAACCATTGGTCTCTGTGGGAAGAGAAGGAGGTGAGGGCCAAGGACACCCCTGAGAACAACGTACACCCCAATAACCTACCCATGCTGGGAGTACCACACAGGGAGAAGGTCTCTGGGGCATTTTTTCCTCCTGATGGGCATAAGCTGTGGAACATGTACTCCTGCAACACAGGACACAGTCTGGGGACCACATAAGCCCTCTGACTTTTATACTGGGGCTTCTCCTATCTCTGCTTACCACTGCATCTCATCTTAGCAAGTTATGCAGGTAAATCAGCACCTGACTCCCAGTGGAATTAGAAAGCCATGTTTTTTAATCTCTCTGAGGTCCTATAAAAACCATCCCCCTAAAGCTCACCTGGTGACTTGCATCCTCAGTTAGAAAAACACATCCTCTACTACCACTCCAGCACAGCCCTGATGCATTTAGCCAGAGACATGAGCCAGTGCCTCAGCAAGGGAAACACAGACTGGGCTAGTGTGGGGAAATGGTGTTTTGAAACAAAGGGATGATTAAACAAAAAAAATCACTTCTCAGAGCTGCAGGAACTTACTATTCTGCCTGCAGCGTATGGTGGCTCAGGGAAGCAGCATTCACAGTAGTATTCTTTCCTGATAAGTGGAAAGGGCCCTCTCATATTTCCACTTCTTTCTGCAGTTTAATACATGGGGGCTGAGGCTGTGACCATGACCTCAGCTGTCTTACAATGCTCCCCCCCGGGGAAGACCCACGCTTATCGTTTAAGCAAGTATTAAGTCTGCACGCAGCTCTGTGCATTGAGAAAAATCCCAGCACACATTTCTCCTCTTCCACCCAATGCAAAACGAGGATTGATTCTGCTCCAAGCAAGGAGGAGCATTTGGAATATAGTGAAGTTGGAAAGGGTGGAGTGGGAGTACAAAGAGATGAGTCCAAGCTCAGCATGACAAATGGTATACAGGACCACTTGGTTTTATTATACACTATCAAATATCTGTAACTTAAACAGCAGAGCTAATAAGCATGCCAATGTATATATTTACATTGCCTGAAATGTGCACAACCCTGTACAAAAATTAGAGTGCAACTGTTATGATCAAGCCATTAGAGAAAACAAAATCAATCCAAAGCACAGACCAGCTTTGCTAACAAGCTCCCTGCTTTGCTGGCTCCCCTTTCCTCAGAAACTCTTCAGCAGAGCGAAGCTTTCCTGACCTCAGAATGAAGGAACAGCCACAGGAAGACTTAAGAACTAATTGCAATGGTACTTCATCTAGCTAAAATGCAAATTAAATTGCAGCCATGAGAAATACAGGCCATGAACCAGCACCAGGAGGAAGAGGGAAGTTAATTCCCTTTGTATGGATATGAAGGTAAACTAGGCTTTCTGGAGTACTTTTGGCCGTAGACACACCATATCCGCCTCCTCTCGGTAACCTGGAGTGATTTCTCTCCTGCTGTTAGCTCTGGGCAGAGAAGATTTTCAGGATTTTGAAGATTCTCCCTCCCCTCCCATCCCCATGCCCAAACCAGACCAAAAAAAAAAGTTGAAATTATAGAAGGCTTGTATGGAACTAATGAGGAAAGGGAGGAAAAAAAAACAGTCTAGGTAAAGTGGAATGGCTATCCTTTTAAACTTTAAAGATATCCTGTTTTGCTTTAGATCGCTTTTACTTGATGTTTCTTTCTCTAAATTTAGCTCTACTTCAGCTATTATGTAATTTTCAATTCTTACTTCTTGGATAAAAGAATTTCTATAAAAAACAGAGCCTTTCTCATGAGAAATTTGGAATAATCCAGATTATTCCTGCCCATGAAGATATTAATATTTTTACTGAAATTTTTCCAAACCAGTTCTGCCTCTTTATGCAGAGGGTGAGCTCTTCATAAGTTTCAGATGCTCAGTTTTGCAGCCTACGTGACCTTTCGTTCCCGCAGATTTTTATTTGCATTAAGTTATTCAAACAGTGTAAACTCATAGCCTGTCAATAAAACACTCTTAAAAGGATTTTAGGGGAGTGCGCATTTTGCAGGCTCACCTGTAGGACTGCAGATCTGCACTAGATGGTCAGGGAAGTTCAAGACAGCCAGCACTCCCCTTGACAATGCTGATTTCTCCTGTTTCTGTGTTGTGAGGATGTCAACCAGCTTTCCTGTAGGACGTTGCCAGGCTGTCTCCTAACGCAAGGATGTCTCGGCCTCCACGCAACAGAACTTGCGCTGTGCTTGACGGAATAGCACGGGGTGGTAGCACAGGGGATAGGAACAACATGCAAGGGCAGACAGGGAAGAAGGAGCAATTTTAAAGGTAACTGCCTCTTAGGACAGCAAAGAAAACTTCTTCTGGACTCAGAAGATGATGTTTTAAATGAAGATGCAAGTGCTTGACAAAGAGACCTTGGAAGACAGAGATATGCCTCTGTCTGATTACAACTTGAACGGCATGATCGAAGACATCCTGGATAGATTCTTGGCAGACAGAAATGGGCATTCGCTAATTTACATCTCCTGAGGATCCACTTCTCCTCCACTATTATGTCAGCTGGTATATAAATAAATCTAACATAAAGAATAAATTTGCATGGCATTTTTATCTGGAAAGACCCCAACAGAACATATTTAGCATTTTGTCTGCCATCAAAATGTAGTTGCCAGAAAGGTCAAGCGCAGCAGCTCCTCAGGTACAGCAAAATAGATCAAGTTTATCATATCC
This sequence comes from Gorsachius magnificus, assembly GCA_034008185.1. Classification (NCBI taxonomy): domain Eukaryota; kingdom Metazoa; phylum Chordata; class Aves; order Pelecaniformes; family Ardeidae; genus Gorsachius; species Gorsachius magnificus. The sequence continues at coordinate 9,484,684 of CM067094.1, forward strand.
ATTGGAAATTGCACAAAGGAAGCATGGTGCAAATAAAATTGATGCCTTCTGGGACTAAGTCTTCAACATTTGCAACCCAGAGATAGAATTTTGATTTTACAGATTTCCAAGGTAACTCCTACCATCAAATCTCTCCTGACCAACAGTAGCATGTGCTCACAGAATCACAGAATGGCAGGGGTTGGAAGGGACCTCGGGAGATCATCCAGTCCAACCCTCTTGCTCAAGCAGGGTCACCTAGAGCATGTCACACAGGACTTCATCCAGGCAGGCTTTGAATATCTCCAGAGAAGGAGACTCCACAACCCCCCTGGGCAGCCTGTTCCAGTGCTCTGTCACCCTCAAAGGAAAGAAGTTTTTCCTTATATTCAACTGAAACCTCTTATGCTTCAGTTTGTGCCCAGATATGTGCTATTGATACAGCATCAAACCACGAAGGAAGACTGCCTTGCTACTCAGTAACTCCTGGTCCCATCATCCAGTCCGTAGTTCATTCTGCAAACATCTCCTATCCAAGTTCTCCACTGCCTGTGGTTCAGGCTGATGTGCAAGCTGGGCAAAACAACACACATTTTCTCCTGGCTATATGTGTTTGCCAGCAGATGTTTGAGCTGAGATTTTCAAGACACGTAAAGTCTTTTGGGTACGTAATCCCTCATGTACAAATCCCTTGCTTCCTAAAGCAAGCCTTTGAGCCCTGGCATCACTTACTGTCCAAAAAGAGGCATCCAGTGCATTTTAAGGACAAGGTGTTTTTATCCGAAACGCTAAATCATCTTTTCACAGCAGTGAATTACTAGAACTGTTATTGAGCAGTTTCTGAAATGAAACAGAGGTCTGACCTCTGCGTCTCCAACGAACGTGAATTCCGGCCAACAAGGTCAACTAAGAATCACTTGCACCCTTTGCATTCTCGCAGCTCATTAGGAAACACTACTGAGAGAACCCTACAATGTGTCAGTGAACGGTACAGGAATTCAGGGGAAAAAAAAGAATATTAGGTAATTTCATCTGACCATTATCCTCGATAAGTGCAATTACTAGAAAAGGGCATTTGCTGCCTGCCTGCTGACATGTGGCATTCCTTCCCACTTAGCATTAATATATCCATTGCTTTTATTAGGCAAATAACCAGAGACTCAATTCAAAATTGGAACCCCATTTTCGTAGGTATTACCAATACAGATATCTGCATGTCTGTAATGGCCTAGCAATTCAGAGATGCATTGAGAAGCGCTGCAGGGCTCCTATAGCAGTATTTTCCACCAGTTACTTAAAACAGTTTTGTTTCCACAGGTTAATTTTCTTTAACTTCGTGGATCGTTTCCATTTATTTCTCAAGTTCATCTAACCAGCTATTGTCCCTCTTTCTGATATATCAACATTAAACCAGAATAACAAGGTTAAGCAAAATTATTTGTAATAACAGTGAAGAGAAGAAGTAGAAAAAAATTATGATCTGTAGAAACACTAATGTGCCAAGTAAAGAAGAGTTTAGGTTTATATTTCTGCAGAGAGAAAAATGTTCAGTGTCTGCAAAACCAGTTAAAATTGTATTTTCAGCAGATTCATAAATGTAAACAACACTTGACATGTTTGACTCATTTTTTGGCATTTCTTTGGGATTTTTCACAGATTTAAAGGCGAGAACCAAATTAGCCACTAAGCCATCCATTCTGAGCAGCTACCATTTATCTCATGCACCAGATCTTGTCCACAAAGAATTTCGTGAGAGCTGGGTTAGGGCAGAAAGAAAATGTCCTGATATAACCTTAGTGCAAAAATCCTTTAGATCACTGTAGCAGTGGTAGTTTAAGAATTGAACCTCCTTACAAATATCTTAAAGTCTGGTATTGCGAGTACCTTACTGCAAGATATATAGCTCTCTGAGATATTGCAAATATGGTTTCCTAAAGTGAGTTTTCACACCAATCTGAGTCCTACTGGTGATACACGTAACTCAAAAGAGCAGGTACTAATAGCCCACACTTTCATCCAGCTTAGCCCTTATTACAGCTTTTTAGCTATAAAGTATTTGTAGAGTGAATTTTTAATAAATGTTTAATTAATGCTTAAAATTAGGCTAAACATCTATTCAACAGCTCTCAGCTGCTATTAATATTCATACCAGAGCTCCATGATTAATGCATACAGGGTTTTTACGACCTTTAATTCAAATTCTGAATCACTGTTTAATTTGGCCATCGTTAGCATACTTTTTTGTTGGCTACTCACAGATTGTTTTACGGTTTTGAAAGCATTTGAGAAACACTGGTTCTCTGTGCAGAACAACTTACTTAATTAGCTCTCTTTTAAGACTGTAGTCTGCTTAAATTTTGAAGTGTCTGAAAGGCAACAAGGGACAATGATCGTTATTGCATAACGTTTCTTTCGCCCAAGCGCTAGAAATCAATCGGATCAGGATTTTCATGATGCTAAGTGCTGTATAAATACATAATAAATGAAAGTCCACATCGCAAAGAACACATCTTCTGAAAAGAAGACACATACATAAAATCTGCTGAGACAGCTCTGCCTTGGGCTAGTCTTGGCAGAGGGAAAGGCCCAGTAATAGATTTGACTCCATCCAGAAACGGTACACTAGAACACATGCTGGTTTATAAATATGCTAATACCTTAAATTGTATTGCTATCATACAAGCAACCAGACGGTTTATGGAGAGTAAATGAAACAAACTGCCTTTCTTCAAGAAAGAAGAATAACCTAGCAATCACACTCCATACTCTTATTACATTACTTACGATCGAAAAACATCAGCAAGGAACACATCAGGCTAGCCAGCACAACATTTGCATAATCAATATATTGAGTGCTATGTATTTAGTATACAATGTATATATAAGTATATAATTGTGCATAAATAGTGGTTCCTTATAGATGCATAATTCTCTTTGGCCTCAAGTGCTGCATGGCCCCTCTTCAAAGATCCCCTGGAGAACGACCAAACGCTGTACCATGTCTCACTAAGCATAGCGCAGTCACATGCCACCACCCACAAACTCTGGGTTTTTCCTGGCCGGCACCCATCTGAGCTGACTTCCAAGAACTTCTGGCCCCCCAGGACAGTCACACAGCTGAGCACCATCCCCCAAGGAGCCAGGTGAACCACGGAGGAGCATCGCGCTATCAGCACAGCGGGGATGCTGCTAACAGTCCTTCCCTCCAGCTATCGCATGCACATGCTGCAGGGTGAGGTCAAGAAAAGAGAAACTTGTAGTGACCCCACGGGAGGCAGAAGTTAACAGCCACGACGTGGAGCCTAAGGACGCACAGCCTAGATTGCTCCTCACCAGCGTCCTCCCTGTTCAACCCTTACACAAGGGCACAAAGCATTTGCCACTCTTGGGGACCATGCACCAGATCTGCCAACACCCAGAAGCACACACTGAACACATCTCAGTGGAGAAAGGAGGGTTGGTTTTGATGTTATGGACACTTAACCATGAGGATAACTGAGCAAAGGCTGTGCTGGATTCTCCACTCCTACCAATTTGTAAGTCAAAACAGGACTCCTCATAGCCCAAGATTTGTTCCTCAGCAGAAATTATTCCATTTGTGGAGCCACTACAGCCCATGCTACAGAAGACCTGTGGAACTGCCTTCACAATGATCACTTTTGGTTTTTTGATCCTTGCTTCTTTATACCGCATCACAACCTGCTAATTATCTAAGGAAATAAGTAAGTAATCCTTTCCAAATAGCATTTCTTTGCAAGAGAGAATGCAGATGTCAATATCTATATGAAAAATAAGTTTCTGAAACACAAAGCAGTGCACTTGCAGGAACAGCGTAGGAGGAACTGTGAGAAACTATGTCACCACATTGCTGTCTGGTTTTGGGCAGATCCAAGTTCCCCTCCCAATTTTTATTTCAATTCTAAGCATTTTAAGACTCTCACATTAGATGGAAACAATACTCAGTGTACTGAAGTCCAGATTCCCATCTGGGACTTAATGATATTGCAATAATCATCTTAATACTAAGCGATGTTATACCACAGAAATTCAGCACTATGGATCTTTCCCCATCCCTTGAGGTACCCCGGCTTACAGATAAGAGGTACGGGGGAATTCAACTCTTCAAATTTCATGTGTCTCATTAAAGTAGTAATTTATAGTCTCTTGTTAAAGAAAGTGATTTTGTTTTAAATTGTTGTGCATGAGAAAAAGCCAACTATAAGCAAGGGAATTATTGAAGGCTATGCTTGCTCCTTTATCCACCAACTCCAAGCGGGATTAAGTTGCCTTGATACAGATTCAAATTTAATTTCAGAACAATGCATCATATTTCTCTGTGCAATATCAATCTGAAGAAAATAAATTATAATAAGCAAAAAGGATATAAAAATATGATATCAGATATGACTTGTCTCCACTTCAGCTGAATGACTTTATTGTTAGTCAAAAAAAGAAGTGAGTCATTTCTCTATCCACTGAACTTCTGACTCTGATACATTTCAGTCGCTGATGTAAATGGATGGAGCTCTGGGTAAGTCCATCAGCCTCCCCTCCTTGGAAAATTTTGAGGTTTTGATCAGGACTACAGTGACAGCAAATTTGCTGGGGTTATTTACTCAATCATCAAGCCAAACGTTCCCTCCATAGCTGTAAATCTGACCGGATTTCATTCTGTGAAACAGTTGACTTGACTAATTTAGCATATGATTGGAACTTCCCACCGTTACAAAAAATAATTTTTTAAAAAAATGTATTGCCATAGTAAGTATACTATCTGTTTACCACCACTGAAAAGAATAATATTACTCCTTCACATTTAGAAATATTCATACTATTCTTTCCCAGCATTTGTTCAGGCTTGGACTTAATTAATGATACAGTTCAGCAGCCTCTAAGAACTGCAACTAAAACAATTTACATTTGAAATTACCCTGTTTGAAGTATCTGCAGTGTGACCCTGGTCCTGCTTCCTCAAGTTAAAAAATGACACCGGAGATTGATTTTGGATGGTACTTTTTAGTTCACTTGAGGACAGGATTTATTCCTGCGCAGCCATCGACCACAAACACCTTTGCTCCGTAAGTTACCTGAGTGAAACTTGTCCATCCCAAAGAAAATGCAACTCCATTACTGTTCTCTGCCAAAGGGTATTAGTTTAAGCCAAGTAATCCATGCTTTTAGTTTTCCTTTCACGGTTACACCTTCAGGCTTTTGGACAGAGTTTCAATTTCTACTAACAGCTAAAATTGTGTCCATCGCAAGTGTGGCTGTTTCAGAAAGAGAATTGCTGTCGGATTCAGTAAATTAGGATGAATTTCTTCTGCCCAAGAGAAGCAACAATTTCACCAGCCAGTGTCTGTAACATGCTCTTTTCCACCCCCACAAACCACGTGCCATGGAAAAAGCCAGTCAGTTGTAACAGCCGAAGTCACCTCCTAAATTAGGATGCAATCACACAAATATTGGTGCTGGATCCCACTATTCAAAAGCAGCATTCTCACATCACCAATGGCTTTTTAATTCAGATGCTCACATCACCGATGGCTTTTTTTATTCAGGATAAAGAGCAAGGCTCTAAAAAAGATAAAAACTAACAATTTGCACCCTGTGGAAACACCCCTGCTGCAGGGTTGCACAAAGATACTGTCCTTGCTACCTGCACCTGTATAACAGATTTCTGTTTATTTTTCAACAAACATACAGTGTTCTCAGAGAAGAATAATCATTTTTAGTTCCCAGTATACTGAGGTTACTGTGGGTTATTGCAGAGTGAAGCTGGTATCATACCAGAGATGGCTGAAATTATTTTTCGGATTAAACAGTTTTCTTACGGGGAAAATGCTTTTCCAAACACAGCTTTTTTATTGTGTGGAAAATTGTTGACGCTGTTGAATGCTTCCATGGGGAAGAAAAATTGCAGCTTCAACTCCTTGAAATGAAAGTGCTAAACTTTGTAAAGGTTCCATGATGCTAATTTTGGATTGTTTTGCTTTTACCTGCTCTGACTCCTCCTCACTTTTTGTTGCAAGTGCGCCCTGCAGATCCACACACAACCAGTACTCACTGCTGAAAGATACTGAAGCATCTGCAGAAATGGCTGCGCTGAAAGATAAGAATTAACCTGCGAGGACAGGCATGAATGTGTAGAAATGGCAAGAATCCACGCCCAGCGCTCACACCCCTCTGAAGCAGCCTGGCGGGTCAGGACAGTGAAAGCTGTGGCTGCTACACAAGACAGAAATTACTGGGCAGCAAGTAGGAGCAGCATACATGACAAATGCATATATTAAAAAGCAATCGCGTTTCAGTCCACAATCATAAGCCTCAGTTTAGGATCCCCCAGACTAAAGAGTTTCACGTCGCAGGCGAAATCTGTGCAGCTCTCAGCACACAGTTCAGCACTCCAAAGGGTTTGTAAGCTTGGGTGCGTTTTACTAAAGCACATGAATGAGAAGCTGCTGTCCTAGCTGCTGGTGGGCTCGCAACCCGGGAACGCTGGAGGAACAAGGCGGCAGGAGTCCACTGCTCTTGCACACCAGTGGGTAACCAGCACACCCACCCTGCCGGCTCCTCGCCCTTCCCCAGGGCAATTGCTTGTCAAAACGGGGCACAGCTCGCAAGGGGAACGCAAAACCAAAATGGGCTTAACCGGACCAGGCGAGGCTGACTTCAGGCGTCTGCCCTCCGGCCCCACCGCGCCGGCCTGCGCTTGGGGAGGCTTCGGCCCCTGGTTGTTGATGTTTGATCAAGATGCAGCAGTACAGACAATGCGGGGGGAAGGGAGAAACAGAGAAAAAGCATACAGCATGACAGGATACAAAATGTCTTTCCGCATCTTTCCAGCAAAGCAGGAAACTGCCCCTTGAAGCTTCACCTCATATACCCCTCTACTCCGAAAAATACGAGTTTTGGCATGAACAGTCGCACATAACATGGATAGGAGCAGCCGGCAGGACCGCACGCTTCCCTCAGCTCTGCGCTCTTGGCTCAGGGGGAATTCATTGTGAACAAAACATCCAAAAGGAATAAACCCTCCCAATGCTCAGAATAGGGCTTTTCTCCCTCTTGCTGCTTTATGCTCTCTTCCTCCCTTTCCTGCTTTCAGAAATACAGAATATGTATTTTTAATAAGAATACAGATACAGATTTCTAAAGAACTGGGTATGCAACACTTTTCCCCCTAGGAATGCAACGACTGCTGTACTAGCAGCGACACAAAGGAGAACACCCTTGAAATCCATCTGCCGGGAGACTCAAACCAGCATTACATTGACCATAAATGCCGCAATTATGTCTTTGGGTTGAGCATTAGTGCTCACCTGAAAAGTCTGTGCATGGCAGGGACAGAGTGACTGCATTAGAAAAATCCACGCCTGCAGCTCGCTGCACGCGGGGGCCAAAGAGCTGTGAATGTTTCATCTCCCTCCGGCCCCGGAGGACGGGAAGCACACGCAGGAGCTCCGGGGTGGAACTTGCGCTGTGCATCTGTAAATGAACATCGCGTTCAAACCTTCCGCTGCTCCAGAGGGATCCGCAGAAAACCAGAGCGAGTCGCCATACAAGGGGGGGAAATGTGCTGTTGCTGAGCTTCTAAGCTTATGAGATGGCTTCACAGCTTATAGAGGGATGCCAAAGAAATAAATTCCATCTTGCAAGTCTAAGGCTTGACCCGAAGCTTATTAAGGTCAGTGGGAAACCTTGCGCTGATCTCTCTGAATGTTGATCTAGGTACATGATGCGGTAGTCTCAACCAGCATCACAATCATTTATTTTTGCCATTGCAACCTCATGTATATAATTACAGTTGTAGTTGTTGGGTCCCTGTGACCTTCCTCCACTAAAATCCCAGGTTGTTTTGGCAGAAAAAATGGCTTCCAGATTTTCAAAGACTTTCTGATTGTAAGGAAAGCAAAGAGTTGAAACTTTTACCCAGGGTAAAAACAAGAAAACTGAGAGGAAAAAAAATAGACATTAATCCTAAAAATCTCCATTCTGTTACAAAGAAAACAACAAAAAAAATCCCAAAGAAAACGAAACAATACTTTTCTCTGCTATTTGGCTAAGAAATTTGTTTGAAAGTTTCTCCTGAAGCATTTTTGTACTTCGATACTTCATACTATAGATATTGGCTCAATGCTTCGATACCAGAAAAACAGACTAAAACACCTTTTAGCACATCATTAATCCTGATCAGAAAAGGAAGAATTAGTCAAGTTGCTGGGGAAGACTCCAGTAAACAAATTGAGAAACTTCACTCAGCCGAGATTTCAACCAAGCCACTTGGGTACCAACGCAAAACATGCAGCACTTGTGTGGCTTAAAAATAAATAAGTATTTTTCTTTAGAAAAAAAAATCAGATCAATAGATTCAGTCTGTGCAAAAGTAAACCCTAAATCTGGAAAGACAGGAAGTAGGAAATGAGTGGGAAGAGATAGATAATTCTATACAAACAAATATATGTGTCGAGTAGCCAGAAAAAAGTTCTGCGCTTAGAGAGGAACAGAGGGCCAGATCCTTGGCAGAGATAAATCAGCCCAATTCCATCAAAATCAAGACAGACACAGCTCTTTGCACCAGCTGCCAATCTTATCCACCAACCAAACTCTCAACCAACTTGTATTTTGGGTCCTACAAAAAATTTCTTCTTGGAGCATAAAGCCTGTATTTATCCATTGGCCTTAGAAAGTATGCACAGCTGTGACATAAGTAACCCCTGCTCTGTTTTTAAATGTATGCAAACATAAAACAAAGAAGAAAAATGACATTAAAATAATGTTAAGGATTTGGCTTGAGGCCATCAAAGCTAGGACATTCCAAGTTAAAGCTGAAACGACATCCTTAACCTTAACTCACCCCATTGTGCCTGGGTATTGCAGCTGCTGAAAGGGGAAAATCAGAGCGGTTACGGTCTGGCGTGTGAATGAGTGCTGAGGGACTCTTAAATCCATGATTATTTGGCTGCCGCACACCACGCACTGGATCCACGTGCTAGCAATCCTTATGCAATCTTTGCTGGGAGAGGAAAAGAAATATCCCTCAGGCTGCACTTGCACAGTGACGGGACTTCTGGAGAAAGTAAAAAGGTCACTTTTTTAAGTAATGAAAGACCTATAACGTGTTTGCAGAGGGCATGAGGAGCAGCAATGATCTGAATTGCTAACCCAGAGTACTCATAACCAGTGCATGGGCTGGGGAACCTTCATGCAGCAAGTGATCCTGGGAAGCAGCAGGTGAATCCTTCACCATTCAATTATTTTTCATTAGAGAACTTCTAGCTAAAGGGTCTTTCTGACAAAGAGGTACTTTTAACATAACTTTTTTCATTCAAAGATTCAATACACCAACCACAGATGTCCTGAAAGTCTAAATTGCCTTTTGTTTCCAACTAGGAAGTTGAGGCATTGGTCAAACTGAGGATTCAGTTGAACTGGATTTTTCTTTTTTTATGCAATTACTAGGTTGGGCATAGGTTCCTTCTCCCTCTTTTTCACCCAGTCCATCTCTCCCTTCTTTCTCTACTCCTAAAATAGTAGAAATAGATAGAGAACAACAGAAAAGAGAAAGAAATAATGTAAGGAAAAAAAAATACTATCAACACAGAAATCCTTCAAGTCCAAACTTAGTCAATGCCTCAGAAGTGCTGGAAGCTGTAGGTAAAAACAATTGTAAAAACCTCTTATACATGCACATCTGGATGATGTCCTGTGCAACCTGCTCTAGGTGAATCTGCTTTAGCAGGAGGGTTGGACTGGATGATCTCCCGAGGTTCCCTTCCAACCCTTGCCATTCTAGGATTCTGTGATCTGTATGCAAACAAATAGCAATACATAAGTATTTGTAGTTTAGCCTAATATTTGCTTGATTTAATATACAACTGTGTCAAAGCTGGCCAAGATAGTCTTCATACTTTTTTAATGAAGTCCAGATAGTCCTTGAATTAAAATAGCTGGTGAATTGTCAGGCATAAAGGGGACCAAGGCATTCTCTAGCCCTGATTTCCTGCACTTCTCTGACTGGCCACACATACACACACCCCTATGGATTTAGCACATCCAAAGAGCACTAATGTTATTTGGGACAGTCATTGGGAGTTGTAGCTGAAGTGCAAACTGCTACTATGATAATCACCAGGAACCTGTTTCTATATTCAGCTTTGCCATTGTTTCAAGCAACCGACAGCATCCACCACCGAGGTAGGACCCTTGGCCCCGTTCTCTCTTTGCCTTGAGAAGCAAGAGAAAATACTTCACAAAGACTGTATTTTCTAACTTAGGGTTTTATCTTGCAGGAGAATGCAAAATAAAAGGTGTAAGCATTGTTTTTATAGAACATATTACTATGTCTGAGCCTCCCTGCTCCACCAGGAATAGGAAAATAACTGACTTGGTGCAATAAACTCTTTGTATTTCTCTGCTTGCACAGCAGTAGTAGATTTATGCCTGTGTAAATTCAGCCCTGATCTCAGGGGTGAGAAGAGACGAGGAGGAATGGAAAGACCTGAGGGCTTAGATGTTTTGCTTTGCCACAGCCTCCATCTGGATCGTGCCCCTTCAAATGCTGTGGCAAGCTGGATAAATTAGAGTAACCTACAGAATGGGGAGGGCCCAGGTGCCTCCATCAGTCCTGCAAGGAGCAAACTACGTGTAAGACAGCTTCAAAGTGACCCCAGGACATAGCTCTAGCCATCTTCAGTCACATGGAACTGCTCACGGACAGGTTCAGGGTCATCTGCTGGGCTCCGCGTCTTACCAAGGACTAGTTTGTTCACTGAAAAGACTTGGAGTCTCCACCTTCTCCCCACTATCCTCACTTCCCAGTCTTTCTCCACTGCTGCTGAGAACACTTCATTTCAATATGAAGGTAGTAGAATGGCACAAGGGTAGACTGCAATAATAATTTAATCACAAAAAATAAGCTCCATTGGAAAATACTGATGAGTGGTCATTTAACAGCCTGGCTATTATGTTTGATTAAAGTACAGTGCAAAAATATTAATTAATTGGGCTAGTTACATAGACAGCTTTATGTCCTGCAGCAATTCATGTAATAACAAATTGATTTTTAGCTAAGCGAGACACTGCAAGCTGAAGAAAAGGAGAAACTGGAAATAGTGCCTGAATGCATTATGTACCCTTAGTCTGAAGTTATAATGTATGTGCGGCACAAAATGCTGGGGAGAAACACAGAGAACAGTTCCTTCAGTGGCAGAATGAAACCTAATTCATTTAGTGCCCTTTGAATATTTAAACTCCTCCATTTCACATTCATGTAATTTCACTCTCGCTAATACTACATGCTGGGCAGGCTTCAATATTAAAACCCCCAAAAATAAATTTACAGTACAGCGACAAGTTAAAGAAGCTTTTATACGGAAATGCCTCCAGCTGAAATAAGGGACAGTGGTATTTCAGCTCCTAACAGACAACTCTGCACAACCAAAGTCACTTCCAAAAATAACAACACCTTCTACCATTCTTTACAATCAAGGCAAGAAAAAAAAAAGGTTTATAGAGATAGAAATTTGATTCAGGTCCCTAAATCAAGTCTCATGGCTTTGTACCATTGATTTCAGTGGGATCTTGATGGTTGTGTCTTATGGTGGGACTGCTGTGCAAAAATCCCACAGATCGCTGATGGAGAGCCTGCACACAGCTCTCCCATGCCACAGGGACTTGTCGGTAGGTATATAGGCAGTAGGTTGGTAGGTATATACGCATGCCATAGGTATATGTAGATATACAGGCAGTCACCTGCGCCATGAGGCTGGCCTGGCTGTGCCCAAAGCCACGCACACCAGGCTGTGCAGCAGGGACCAAGCTGGTGAGCTGAGCCGCCCAAGTAAGCAGTGCACACTCGCAAATCAGGATGTTGCCACATTTATGCCCCAACACAAGTCCTTGATCTGCTGTTGAACTCGATGCATGTCCTTGATCTGCTGTTGAACGTGGCATCAGCAAGACTGCTCCGGACTCTAACCCTTGATAGCAGCTTAGAGAAAAAAACCAACATATCCAAAGGGTGCGAGGTGGATGAGGAACAATGAAAAAAGCCTCAGGATTCTGCAGCACTGATATTACAGCAAGAAAGAATATGAAAGAACAGATATGCATGTTCAGTGCAGAAGGTAGCTGCCTTCCTGCCTCGCTGATAGTCATGCCCCAAAATTGCCTGTGGTTCCTACAAGGGAGAAGCTTTTTTGGAGGAGGAAACAATGAACACTGAGTGGACAAAGAGAAGAGTGGGGACTTCCAGAAGAAAGCAAGTACTCATGTGAAAACTGTCACAGCTACTTAGGAAACTGAAAATATTTTCCATCCTTGTCTGAAAGATGACTTCCAGATTTTAATTATTTCCCAATTGTCTCCAAGAAGGATACATGGCTACCAACCTCATTTGGGCCTGAGGAAATAAGACTGTCAACCGTACAGAAGACATCTGATCAGATTGAGAGATATTTGGGATATTAAGCATAAGAATTTAACAAGGAAGATGGAACAGTGTATACGTTTGGATACGTGCAAAACCCCAGAGTATTTCTGCAAGCTCATGCCTACTTCACTGTGATGCCTGCACGGAGATATAAGAACCAACAGTTAGTTTGAGAAGATTTACCTCTATACTCAACTCTCTTCACTATTTACGGTTCCAGCATTTGCGTAAAGCAACAGATGGTTTCAAATAATCTGAGTAGAGCTGAAATCCATTTTAGCAAAAATAAAAGAACAGAAGAGAGGCTTAAGTTAATTACATTAACCTAGAAATGGTTCTGAGGCATAACCATAAAGGGAAAACCAAGATCAGTAAAATAAGGGTCTTAACAAGCTGGACCGAGCCCAGACGTGGACAACTATGACAGTAACAGACTGTATTTCAGAGCACATAGAATCACTTTGGTTGGAAAAGACCTTTAAGATCATCGAGTCTAACCTTTAACCTAACCCTGCCATCCCACCACTAAACCCTATCCCTAAGCACCTCATCTGTCCTTCTTTTAAATACCTCCAGGGATGAGGACTCCACCACCTCCCTGGACAGCCCATTCCAGAGCCTGACAACCCTTTCGGTGAAGAAGTTTTTCCTAATGTCTAGCCTAAACCTGCCCTGGCCAACTTCAAACCATACCCCCTCGTCCTATCCTCTGTTCCCTGGTAGCAGAGCCCAACCCCCCCCAGTTCCCCCCTCCTGTTAGGCAGTTGTAGAGGGCGATCAGGTCTCCCCTCAGCCTCCTCTTCTCCAGACTAAACACCCCCAGTTCCCTCAGCCTCTCCTCATAAGACTTGTGCTCCAGACCCCTCACCAGCTTTGTTGCTCTCCTCTGGACATTCCAGCAATGCAACATCTTTCTGGTAGTGAGGGGCCCAAAACTGAACACAGTATTCAAGGTGCGGCCTCACCAGCACCGAGTACAGGGGCACGATCACTTCCCTACATGGAAGTATGAGGAGCAGTGGGGAAATCTGCATTTGCTCTAGGCCAAAGGGACATCTCATCAGTCTTCAGGCATCTAATGAGGGTAATGAGAAGATTGTGTCAGGCTCTTCTTAGGGGTGCATAGACAAAAAGCAAGAGGAAACACAGGCTGCAGTATGAGAAATTCCAGCTAGAAAAGGGGGGGAAATAATGATGAGAACAAGTACTGGAATGTATTGCCTACAGAGACCGCAGTCTCCATCTTTAAGACACCCACACCCCAACCATACAAAGGCCTAAGCAACCCCATCCAACTTCAAGCTTAGCCTTGCTGGGAGGAGGAGGGTTGGACGAGAAACACCCAGATGTTCCCCCTCACACACAACCTAGTTATTCTATGATATATTTGATCTTCTATTGAGACAGTATTTTTCCTAAGGGAAGAGGGAGCCGGGCCTTTTAGCAATAGAAATGAATTTTAAAAAATGCTCTTGACTTGAATGTGAACACAATTCAATATAAAAAACAAACCTCTTTTTATGTCACTTAGTGGACAGCAATGCCTCTGATGGTGAGTACACTTAGCAGAACCCCCTGTGAAATAAGAATGCTCTTTATAAGTGGAATTTGATGCCTTTGGTTTGGTGATATAGACAGAACAAAAAAAAGCAATTGAGAAGAGATTAGCAGAGAAACAACTCTAACACGTTCATCACAAAGGCACAGTGGTTCGTTCAGATCCTCTCTGGAGGGCGATAGCACAAAGTCCAAAACTGCATGGGCAGTCACCGGTATAACTTCAACAACAATCAGACACAAAGGGAGAAAGTTTGTTGAATGAATGTTTCTGGCGGCTCAGCATTTAATGAGTTTGATCAGAAAGCAAACAGTAAAGCTTCTCTCCTTAGCACTGTCCTGCAGTAAGCTTTTGCACAGAGCTAGATATCGACAGACTGTGCAGAAAAGGAATGGGGTGTTCTGTGCGCATTGCACAACCTCTGTTTCTTACACCCTCCTCCTCAAGCAATGCATTCATTCCCCAGAGGAATTTTCCAGTCTGAGGAGCAAAACAAGCCAAGAATGTGTTAAAACAGGTGTTTCAATCAGCTCTGGGTACAATCTTAGTACAATTGAGGTTAAAAATATTTGGGAGTGATGTAATAAAAAGATAGTAAGTTCTTGCTGCATGCTCCCCTCCACCCACACAGTAAGACGGTCTATGTGGAGGCTGTCAGTTGTTCTCTCTTCTCATAAAGCACGTGCTCAGGTTCAAGGGTCAGAGTCAGCTCTGATTTTTGCCAAGTTAGGCTAGAACAGCCCAGGATGATGAGGAATCAGCAATGGCAAGTCCAGACTCTGAAGAAAGAAGGATTTTTGCGATAATACAGCACTGTTTGTGTCCACTCCTGCAGTGAGTGTTAACACCAAAAGAAGTAAGCAGTAACCAAAATAGCATTTGCAGTCAGAAAGCTGCTTTGTTGGCAGAGAATAAGGAGGTAACCAGCCAAACATACCACACCATTCACTGCCAGCCCCTGCACCCTTTAGTCTCACCAGCGATACAGGTCCCTTAAATGAAAACTGATCCTCTTTCTCCAATCCCGGTTGTTATGCTACAGAAGAGGTGCTGCTAACTTCCCTGGTTAACACACGAGTGTGCTGCAACACACACCGCTGCAGCGCTACGAAAACCCTACTAGCGCCTGACTGATGATCTCTCTAGATGTAATGTAGGAAGAATAAGAGCTCTTCATATTCCCTCCACCTATCACTGGAGAAGAAATCCTTGTGGGCTTGCAGACAATTTTCCTGGGCTGTGAAGTCTGCTAGCAAGTCAAAGCGTACCCCTAAATCAGTTCTGAGGTATTACATGCATTATTACTGCTTTATTTGTTGCCTCCATAAACTAAACTATTACATGGCTTGTCATGGCAAGGTGCTTAGGGAGACTCCTCAGCCCAAAAAGCACAACAGAAAAGCCTGTTCCAGCTGTTAATAGACAGCTCAGATGATTCCCATCCTGTATCCTGATCTTAAGAAAGACCAGACTGCTTCACTTGGAAAATACCACATCACTTTACATTCCTCTCCCCCCAGCTATAAATCACTGCTTAAGACCTACCCAATTTAAATTTGGAGATCATCCATCTGTCAAGCTCCACGTCTCCAGCCCTTTTGGTTAAACACATTAACAGCTCAATTAATTATGAGTTAGCCAGATCAAACAGGCCAGTCTCTAGCCTGACAGGCACCTGATGTTCAGATATCCTACCTATGCAAACTTTACAAAGTCAAGCAAATTCAAATTCCAGAGGGCTCAGATCAATACCGCATTAACATGCTGAGCTTATCTCTTCACTTGAAAAACTCATGAGAGCGCGCATGTAGAATCTGCTGTTTGTCAATTCATCTATGGAATTAAAATAGAATAACAATCCACTAGATCTTAACTGTTTGATACGGTAGTAAAGGACACAAACCGGGAAGCAAAGAAGTGCAAATCTCCCTGAAGCCAACAGAAAACATAAGCGGTACCCGCTAGACGCATGGCTTAGAACGACCGCAGGGATGCAAGCCCTTCCCAGCTGCTCAGTATCTCAGAGGACAAAACATTTCCTAGCAGGCACAGGATCTGCAAAGAAGCTTGGCCACCCAGCTCTATTACTGGCTTTGCAAATCTCAGCCTAGCTAGAGAGAGAAGTTCCATGAGGAGGTTTTGGGTACAGCACCTTCATCAGCCTTCCCCACCTAAGAAACACTCCTGGGGGCATTTCTCTCAGTGTTCACTAAAGCTTCACAAACCAAATAAAATCATCTACCTTCAGAGCCCACCCCATTCACTCTCAAGGCCAACGAAGTGGGAAAGGCCACAGTGCAATGTTGCTTCAAATTTAAGCTCTGTACTTGAGATGATATACAAGCTTCTGCAAATATCTACTGCTTATTGCTTTCGGATCCCTATAAACCCTTAATGTTCACATAGTTTGAGCTATCCCTGTGTTCAAGAAGAGGCCAGATAAAAGCCAAGGCATTAATCCTGGCTGCAAAGACATGGGAGGAAAAACATACATTGGGATACAAAGCTGAAAGTCCTCAGCATTGCAGAGTTCCAGGTCTCAGACTTACTCTGAAGTCTGAGGATCTTTTCCTGCTCATGCTTTTAATTACTTGAGCTTTGTCAATTCAAATTTGTCAGCTATAAATATGTAGTTCAGTAAGCCATTGTGCATTTATTTTGTTATTGTTAATGACACTGGCTTTTATTTATTTAAAACTAAAGAACTGAGTCACAGATGCCTCAGTAAGAGTAATGCCTAGCATTTATGGCAAATAACGCTTCCCAACATATTACAGGCAAAGACTAATCAATCTTCCCAGCATATGCATGAGATAAGAAAGTATTATCTTAGTAATGTATTATCGGTCAGATCTCACATGCCTGAGAGTACTGAGCAGTATTCCTTCCTTCTCATCACTCCACTGAATTGCACTGAGGAAGTCTCAGGGGAAATCACAACTGTTTACACATTTGCATAATATGTTACTTTATTTGTATTGTACCTCTCAGTTTGCACAAACTAAAGGTAGGATTTTTGCAGGAGCTTAAGGAGGGAGGAAGACCCCAGCTATGACTGCGGATGGAGGGCAGACACAGCGGCAGCTGGCCTGTACCCTGAGGGGGCTTTGAATCCCTCATGGGCAGCCTACAGATGGCTTATCCAAGAACCACACTTCACATCTGGCAGAGCCCTAAGCAGCTGGGCACGTTCAAGCAAACATGATCCCCTGTTTTCCAAAGAGCACGCCTGGCTTGACCTCAGTTGAGCTCGCTGGTCTCTGTGCAGACCACAAGTCCAGTCCTCAACGTGGCCATCAGGCAGGTCTCCAGATGCGGTTCAACATGCTACACTTCCACCTCTCTCCATCAGCAGTGCCAGCTGTAGAAACGCTCCAGCTTCCAAACGTCTCTATTTTAATATAGAGACCAACTTCCATACATGGCTAATCTGTTCAGAAAACTGAAGGGGTTGAGGAAGCCTGCAGACACTTTCAAACAACTGTGTGCTTTATTGCAGTTAGAAATGTCTAATTTGATAAAGCTCACGGGGCCCTACATATTTGAATTCCCCAGAAAGAAAGATATAAAGAAAATACAGCGATTAACAGGTATGCACAGCATGGTTAGGTGTCCTCCAAGGCCATACATGGATTCTGGGGCAGATCCACCATCTGAATCCAAGGCACTGTGGTTCACTGCTTTGACCAACATCATCATCCTTCTTCCTAATCCATAAAATTTGATGCCACTACTATTTACTGTTTGAATGCAATCATATGCCAGAGTGCTTTGTTGGATCTGGGCCTTCTGGCTGACCCTTGCCATTGCCAGCTGCATGCTGAGATAACAGAGAATGAAACCCATAAAGGCTGGAAATATCAAATGGGTCTATGGTGGTTTTATGGCCAATTCTTGCCAAAAAAGTGGAATCCCAACTGGGTCTCTTGAAAATTTCAGCTCAAAGATTGCACAGCAGGGTACAACAGAGGCATCAAACCAGCCTGGACTACAGAGTTTCTCTAGAGTCAATAGGGAAAGATAGAAGATCCTCCACAGGGCAATTCAGAGCTCCGTCGGGTCTTTAAATCTCTTTGTAAAAGTACATTTACAATGGCAAAAGACAGAGTGTCACAAACACGCTAATTCCACCAGAAGCAACAATTTTGACTGCCACAGAAAAATAAATCAAGGAAATGAAAATAAAAGGAAATAATTTTTGTGAAGTTTAGCTTTTCCTCATTCTTGGTTAGTTGTTATATGATGCAGTCTGTTATGATCTTCCATGAAGAACCTCTACTTCATCCGCAAAGCCTTTCCTCCTGGCTGAAAGTCCTATGGTAATTGTTTGCCTCTTTATCATTTATCGTTTACAAAGAGGTGTTAACTATGACACTTGGGTTTGAAAGGCAGTTTTTCTTATTGAAAGCTTAGCTTCAGAATAATGGTAAAGATTAGCATACCTTTAAATTGTCTCATGTCTTTGCAAAAACATGACAGATAAAAGATATTTCACACAGCTCATTCTAAGTACGGCATTTAATTAACTCAAGTAAGAGCACCTGTATTTTTTAAAGGATGTTTTTGAGTTTCCTAACTATAGGTTACTCTCAAGAGTCTCAATCTTCAGTTTTCTGGTCTCTAACACATAGCTCTGGAAGACATTCAGCGTTTTTTATAAAACTCTGGAGTAAGAAAAAAAAATTATCTACGCATCTGTGAAAAGAAAGGCCAAAAACCTTTTTGAAATGAAACAAATAGGCTCTATCTTTTTCCTCACTACAAAAGATTGTAATGACCACAAGTGAGTCTTTCCACACACACTTCTTTTTTGAGTCTGTCTTTTAATCAAAAAAATCTGAGAAGAAATCTTTCTAAAATTACCTTTTTCTTTTCTATTTGGGGTTGTTTGCTTCTGTCTAAGGGAGGGGAAAATTGAGGTTGTACCACTTGAGCAGCAGCTTAGTGCAAACTGTAACTAGATCTATCGGACTTGTAAGGAAAGAGATAGATGGGAATGTGATTCATCCACGTAGCTTCTCCAAGGCAACTAAGCAGCGTATTTCCTTTGACAAATTTGAAATCCCCATGCCTATTCAACACAAAAAACAGTGCAAAACTATCTGTCACAATGACTCCTAAACATAAAGAAAACAAAGTGAATGATAACCAGGAAAATAAAATGCAATAAATTGGAAGTTGTAAATTGCATACTCTTATGCAAACACAAAGACAATCAAATTTTACGTGCTTACAGACACAGTACACGCAAGGAAGAATCAGTTTATATAACATCAGGCTTTTAAAGATGCTTCATGCATCAAAGTTCACTGCTAATAATTTTCTTCAATGAACATCACAAGGGTGAGAAGAGAAGAGCTCAGATGCAAAACTAACTGCATGCAAAGTGATTTCAGGTACGGAACACGAGCAGACTGAAAAGGCAATCTTTTTTCCCTACCCCTTCAAAAATCTATATCCATGACGGCACCTTCAAAGGTCATTTGTACAAAGTAGGTCAAGTGTTTCCGACAGATGTATGATTTTCAAGTGGGCACTGTGTGTCTCAGTGCATCTTTGTTTCTGCTTCATGAACATTGTGTTATACAGTTGTAAGGCAGGACACATTGTAATTTTTAACAATAGGATTAAAAATTAGTTGGATTGTAGATGCTTTGGAGCAGGGGATGTCTCTTTGGCATTGGTACGGTGCCAAGTACAATGGAGGTCTTGTCCATGGCAGAAGGCCCTCAGAGCTACAACATTAATAAATTTTTAATATCCTATAGAAGTCTGGGTTTCAGCAATGTCAAACACCTGCAGCTGCTATTAGCATAACGGGGCAGTATGTTATTAATTATTCTCATGCTTAAAATGCTTCAGTTGCCCAATGAGGGAGCAGAAACAACCCCACGTCACTTGGGCGACCAACCACACTACGGGCAGTGGGAATAGAAAACAGATTCGGGCCTGAAGCCTGAACACAACCCCTCCGAGCTGCCTCTCCGTAATTGCAAACCAATAAATGCTCTGAAGTCAAAGCAGGGTTGATTTGTGACTACTTAACAACTATAGAGGCATTAAGTTGTTAATACTGTTAGTAATGAGCATTTTGGCCAATTCTAGTCTCGAGCATTCAGGACTCTAGAAAAACAGCACAGTGATTTCTGCCAAGCTGCAGCTTGGCTAATTTCTTCCTTACATCCCCTACCTCAATTTCATTATTTGTAGTAAGTCAAATGCTGGGCTGGAATAAGTCAGAGCAGATTCATTCATCTATAGAAATACACTAATTTTTACCAGCTGGAGATTAGCACCAGAGGTCTTTGCTTTCTGTGATAAACGTTAACTACATGAAAAATGACTTAGTTTAACAGAACCAATGGTGGCTTTTTTAAAATGTAAAATATTTATCACTTCTACTCTGCATTTCCAGAAAACTTAAAGTGCTTTCACTGAGCTAAAGCTCATGCCCCACTTTTTTCCCCTGGATATCCTTATTCACAGCCCAGCAGAGCTGGCATGGGTGCTGTGCTCACCCTGCAGAAGTGACTTGGAACTACCCTGAAGGAAACTTGCTCTGCAATGGTGCTCTCTTCTACAAGGAGCATCAGCTTTCATTCTGCTTCAGCTAAAGCCTGGAAAATAGCAGACCCAACAGTTTCTGTGGCTCTCAGTTGTTAATCAAACCACAGTTCCAGGTAAATAATGTCATTAAAAGAAATTAGAAAGAGCACACGAGAATCAAGTTAATAGGAAGAAAGGCCTGCATGGGCAGTAAGGGGAGGAGGAATCATATATTTCACTCCAGAGATCTCATGGTAATTTCTCATTGAAGTTTCTTCCTTTCTTAAGCACTAACAATTATTATCTCTTAAAGTATGGGGGTTCTTTTGGTGACTTTCTCTGTTCTATATGTTTCTTGAAATTTCCTCACAATTTCTGTAGAACGTACAGTTAGTGAAAAAATATTCCTTGCACAGTGCCAAGATACTACTGATAGAGAACTGTGCACCATAACAGAAGCCACCCGTTCTGGCTTTCAGCTTCATATTGCTCTGGTGCCCTACATGCTTATCTTTCAGTATAGAGAAGGACTTGAAATTCACCCTATAATTGTAACACCACACATTTAAAGCAGGTAAAGGGAAAGAGGAAAAACACTCCAGACCTCCAAATGTGCAACTTAGTACAACAGAATCAGAAACCTGCTGGAAGTGCTGAGGTTGAGGGACAGAGCGATTCACCCCCTCCAGCCAGCAACCCAGCGGCACGGGTCAGGCTGCTCTGCACAGGGGTGTCCTGGACACCGCCTGGAGCTGGAGCTACTTCAAGGCCTGTCCTAACACGCAAACAACTGGAACGTCTGTTCTCCATCACCCAGTGGTGTCAGTCAAGCATCTTTGCCTATTAGTCTCCAATAAACTTTGATGGTGTCAAGAAACAAAAAAATGAGTCCCAGAATTCCACCAAGCTATGAGCAATATGACTTGTCTGAAGGCCTCCTGGCACATTCTGGACAAAAAAAGTTCAAGCAGCAATAAATAAGCAAGAAAAATACACCCAGAGCTCTAAGGTATAGATAGTAACAGCAAGAACAAACACTAATACCAAGGCACCACTTAGCAACAGCGTTCGCTCTATCACAGCCAGTGTATTCTCTACTTTAAGGAGACCATCTCCATAACTTAATATGCCTTTTTATTATTATTATTATTAATGCCATTATTGCTTTAGAACATACTAAGCATTTCAGGGAACACAAAGTCTTTGCTCAGATGGATGTTCCATACAGTTTATGAGTCAATGACACAGTACCGATCATTAGGCTCATAGAAGTAAAGCACTTGAATATTCATCCGACCCTTATGCCATTTTTGTCTGCCAGCTTGGACGGCGAGACTTTCACAAACAGCCTTTAAGCTGCCTTTTAGTGCCTGCCCTTCCTCTCGTGCCAGGAATGCCACAAGAACGAAGGCAGCTGGCAAAACTGAAAAGCAACGGAGAAAAGGAAAACAAAGAAATAACAAACCACAGTTTTGTGAACCTCAAACAATCAGAACAGAAAACAAAAGAGGAAACGATACACGTTTTGGATTAGCCTTACTCTGTGTTTGTTATATCCATGCTGATTCTTTTACTCCATGTGGCAAACCTAACGCTACCCCTAGCGTCAAGCCGTTCCGTATTGCAGTCCAGCGGCTGAGCAAAGCCCATCAGATTCTGGGAGCCTCAGACGCAGCAAAGTTGAGGAAGCTGCCTAGCCTGGTTTAAACTCTGGATGAGGGAACAGGATTATTCCCCAGCCCCAGAAGAAAAACGTGAACCTTTGCCCATGAAAAGGAATTCCCCTTAATGCACAGTCTGTAGGGAGAGATGTCCACCCTGATTCCTGGATACTGGCAAGAGGCTGAAGGCCAGCATCAAGCCTTGCCATGGCCTTTATATGGTCAACATGGGAAATGACTAATGGAAACCACCATTCTTGGCTTCTCTCAAAAGCAGCTAAAAATAAAAAACAGCTATGTCAATCCCCAATTCTGACTAGAGTAAGAACACCCCCCCCAGAGGATAAGAAAACACTAAAACTGTGGGGACAGATCAAGTGGATTCCCCTAACGACATCCCCACTCTTCCTTGGAAATTCTTCCTTTTTCAGAAACAAGAGTCACAGAGTAAACATGACACTTGTTACAATGGTGCCTCTCCCCATTTAAAATAGACACATTCCTGGAGTCCCTAAAGGATATGGAGAACAAAAAAAATAAACACACACGAGACATCAGCACTCAGGGGCAAAGGGAATATAACAAGAATGGAATATTTGTAAAGAAAAATATATAGGGAAAAGGACTTTGCCTCTGACCTACAGCATCCTGTTGCGAAAAATGGCTGCTAGATAAGTCCCATAGTCTTCCTAGAAAGGAATTAAAACTAGAAAATACAGATAAAGAGAATAAAAGCTATTGGGAAAAAATCTTCCAGAAGAGATACCAAAGAAACCCCCAGGTACCAGGACAGAGCTACAGGCTGTGGCCAGTTCGCTGCAGAGGCAGGACCAGGCAGGTACGGAGGATTCGTTTTCCCCTTACGCCCAGGTGCCGTCCTGGTGCTGCCGACACACAGGGCCCGCAGGCTCGGCTGAGCGGCTACGAGCCAGAGCCACACCAGCAGGCAAGGAGGAGGCAAAGCAATGCCTCAGCCCTCCCAAAGCCCAGGGAGAACGCCTGGCACCACGCAGCTTTGAGTCAAAACGATTTCCTTCTCTGAGCAGTAACTTCTCAACCCAGCCATATTTATTCTATGAGGATATTCCTTACTTCGGTTTGCTCACAGACAGAAATTACTGCTCAGCACCAGTATGAGGCCATATTAAAGATCTAAAGCAACAGGCTGCCAGTGCTCAGCCTGCACCATCACACCGCATGGTGCAGGTGGTGGTTACTTATGCACTTTCGCACAAGGGCACAGATTTCACCAATGCTTGGCACATGACAGTAGTGGTATAACTCCTCTGTAGCCTAAAAAAAAAACCAAAACTCATTTTTGCCACAACAGGTGACATGGGCACGTCATGCAGTGGGACATGCTCCCGGCATCCAGCTCCACGCTACAGCACATTCCTCTGCCCCGCCACACAAGTAGCTCTGTGTATATCACCAAAAGCATGTTTGTCACAGGGCCGGAAAGTGAGTGCCTGTTACATGAAGATAAGTGTTTTAGAAAAGTAAATAAGAGCAGTGTGTACGAAAGAAGATGCGAGATCATCCCCTACAGCACCTTCCGCTATAGGACATTAAAGAGCTGAAGTGGGAGCTATTACCAAGCCAACAACAGTGCACACAGAGCAGCACAAGCTCTGCGCCAAGGCTGGTGCGGCAGGGACTGCAACGCAGGCAGCACGGATCAGCTTCCACTTCTTGTTTTGTAGGTTATTTTACCCTGTGAATATTGCCATTTTATTTTAGCTTGGTCAAAGCTGTTATAATAGCGATTGCAAATACATGCATCTTTTCTAACGATATTTTTCCCACCCTTCAGTGGGGGGAGTGGATGGGCATTTTTATAAGCATTGCTTAAATACAGACCTTTTTCATGATGGAAACCATTGTTTTTTTCCATTTCCTACTATGCACACCGCCAAGCTTATCTGCTTTGCAAAGACAAATAGCTGAGTCAACTCTGCTGGGATTCAACCCTCTAGGCTTAAACATTGTGAGTGCTTCTGTCTCCCTCATTATCTAAAACAATTAGTAGGGGGAAGAGAAGGCTGCATTAGAGCTGCCAGGTTCCTATTCTCAGCCCTTAGTACGACATCTCTCAGAAACGCCTGTATTTCCATGAGCTGATCTTAAGCCACAGATATTGGATCCAGACACCGATGCGTATTGCTATCAATTTCCCTAGCTTGAAGCTCATCAGTAAGTGATGCCGTTCCGACACATCAATAAAGGAGCCCTGACATGCAGTGCTCCGTCTCAAATCTGTCTGGCAAGGCCCCAAAGCTTGGGAGAAGGAAACTGTCATCTACTCCAGTTGGGTTCATCTTTAATGTACTTGCATCGACACACATTGTTAGACCAAGACAATTAAAAATTCAGTAATTTCAAACCCAAAAAGCACTGAGATTCCAGGGAGAAAAGGTCCAGCTCCAATTCAAAAGCAGCTCAGGGCACAGGACAAGAAGCCCAACAGCTAATATGCTTGAGGCATTTGCCCTCTTCTGTTCAGCACACACCAGCTCTGAACTGAAGTTAGGAATAGAACAAACTTAGGCTACAGTCTAATATTCTTGATTAAAGTATATGTTTAGGGATCTTGATGGTTTGATAAAAAGTGAATTTTAATCCCATTTAGAAACAATAAAACCACTTAAATAGTATCTTTCTTGGAAGCCTGAAGCATTGCTCAAGCTAAATCTGAGAAGTGCATCGCTTGGAATTGCCTCTTTCTGCATTTAGAGTTGGGAAGAGTAAAATAGTGCCTCCATTTCTCAGTGAAGGCTTTATGTCCAGTTATAATTTACTACCTTGGAAACTATGTCAGGAGAGCATCAAAAGGAATGCTATGAAGGCTGTCAAGAAAGACTGTCAATCTTGAGACCGTATCTCATTAACCTCCCCGCTAGGGCTGGAACAACATGGTTCCTTTATAATTTATTCTGAGGCTTCAGGGAAGAGAATCTCAAGACAGATCTTTAGCTGAAAGGTAGCAGGCTTTAAGGTCTCTCTGCTGGACTTGGGAAGGCTGGACAGCAAGTTACCTTTTCTTCAGAAAAGGGCTGATGAGGCAGTGAGCAGGATATGGAGTTGGCCTGTGGTTTGCTAATTCTCTGCAGATTCCCCAATCTCTTTTATTACCAGGACTTAAAGCTGCACTACACAGAGCCAAGGGGGATTTGAACTTCACTCAGCAAACCAGCTGACTTTGATGGGAATTACTCAAAGTTCACATAAGGGCTGGAGGACTGGACAGAAAGAGGGGAAAGAGTGGAGGAGGATATTACATTTTTGGATGCAAGTTGTTGGCTAAAGAACATACGAGATGTGAATAGCCACTCAAGAGCATATTCAGGCTGCCTAGATTTCTCCCGAGTCCCTTTGCCTCTTGGCTGGCTTCAGATTCAGGTCTTCAGATCTTCATTTGGATCTCCAGAGGATTTCAGTAGTGCCTGGATTTTGATATAGCCTAGGCAGAGAGATGTAGGTGAAATTTAAACTGAATAAAAACCTAAATGGATCATTATTCCAAGCTCCCCAGGAAGGGCTGTTTACTCTCAAGGGAATGCTTAAGAGTAGAGCCTTTACACATTTAGCAGTTTCATCTGCTTAGCAATAAGGTAAACTTATTACTAGTCTGTGCAGACTCTACTGTTTTGGGACAAACTTCATTACAGCCATCCTTACAATATTTTTCACACCTCTCTGCTTCATATTACTATATTTTCTAAATAAATAGTAAAATAGCCTTGATATTACCCATTATCACATCAGAAGAAAAGGGCGCAGATCTTGTACTTGTGCTGTTAAGCTTCCATGTGAGCTTTGTAAGTTAGGTCTAACCAGACAGGAGATCTGGCAACCTTTACTCATGTTGAGCCATAGAAGGAGACTAGTTCAGGGTGTTTGTCTTTTAAATCTCAGGTAGGAAGCAGAATACAGTCAGATTATGAACAAAGTACAGGAAAATATACCAACCAGAATAGTTTATTCATAACATTGCTACAAGCCTTCACCCAAATGCAGACTCAGACTTCACATAAATGCACATGCATTGACCCTTAACCTATGGGGGCTGTGAGCAGCAGCACTGAAGCACGAGACACGATGCAAGGAAGATGCAACTCGGCATTCCTGCTCAGCCTCAGTTCTTGCAGGGCTTTACAGATAACAGGAGGTTCAAGAGCCATGAGTTCAGGGCCACTGTACTGGAGCTTGGAAATAATAT
Source organism: Gorsachius magnificus (assembly GCA_034008185.1). NCBI lineage: Eukaryota > Metazoa > Chordata > Aves > Pelecaniformes > Ardeidae > Gorsachius > Gorsachius magnificus. The sequence continues at coordinate 9,511,077 of CM067094.1, forward strand.
ATGCTTTAGGAAGCTTTATGTTATCTGGTTTTGATTCCCATCCTGAATAGAAAACACCAGAAGAAAAGCAGTCTAAACCAGGTGGAGCTTGTCACTGTTTGTATACACTTGCATCCATTATTTGCCAGATGCTTTCCAGTAATTTAAGGAGATAAAACCCTGCTCTAAGAAACTCACAGTTAAACAACAGATATGTCAGAAGATGAAAAAATGGTGATTGTGTTTGCTTTGCAGTAATGGCCATTGTGAGTGTGGGTCTTTACAGAAATATATGTTATAATGACAGGGGGAGGTGTTACCAGCAAAGATACACAAGGTATCTTTAATCTAGTTTGCCTGAGTACTGGAAGCAGTGAAGCAGGAGCTGCAAGGATTAATCCTGCACGTGTACAAAGACTCAGATTCGTTTGTGCACCTTGCACTGAAGCCTGGACTACTAAGGTACAGATCTGTCAGCCCTTCAGCTACCCGAACTAAAGTTACGCTGTATGCGTGTTAGCTTCCAGGGTAGAGTCCCTTTCAATAGATAGAAGAAACAACTGAGCCTATTTTGCAAGCTCAGTTTAGCTTACCTTCAATTAACTTATTTTTGTGTCCATACTTCTCTATCCCAGACTACCAGCCAGAAGGTCTAGCTCAAAAAAAAGTCCCAAACTCAAAATGCTTTTAGTAACCATTCTGGCACACAGGAAGCCTCCAACACCATCGAAAGCCTGCCCAGCAGGTGGGTTGGATGCTTCACAACAGAAAGACTTTTGCCTCTGGTGCTTGATGTGTTTGAGGCCTCTGCCAAATAGCAGGCGCAGAAGCATCTCTCTTCCCTGGACCCGGGAATTATCCTCCTCACCAAGAGAAAAAGGCTGCTGAGAAGAGCTGTGCTGGCCCATTTCAATAATTGATGCTACAATAAAAGTTTTGGCCTGGTTCCTGGGGAAGACACTGCATTGCACCTAGGTACCAGGGGCTTCTTTAAGTGTTCGTGCTCATCAGGATCCTTCTTGGAATCTTTTATGAGAACTGTACAGACAGGCATGCGTTTCCCCCCCGACATTTAAGAAAGTGCCATTATTAGAATTATTTCTTCTTCAACCCTCTAACATAACACACAGGGCTTTAAAGTAGCCATGTGTGATGGAAGTTACCCTCTGTAGACAACCTCTCCCACACTGCTGGACCTTCTCAAATAAAACCAACTTTATCAGACCTCCAGCACGGAGTTTATCAGCATTCCCAGTGTGAGAGGATATGCTGACCTGCCACTGCTCTTTCTCTATTCAAGCAAATCAGGAATATCAGTACTGAGATCATGTTATAGAGCGATATATGCTGCTTATGTTTGGTTTACTGCAGAGATCAGTTTCCTGGTTACCCTTTTGTCTGACAAAGCGTTTTCCTGTGGGCTGGGGCTAGCTCAGAAAAGCTCTCTGTTTTGCAATATAAATATATTGCACGTATGTAGAACGTATATGCAATGGAATACACATATATTGCACATACAAGGGAAGACTTCCACACAAGGGTCATTCCATATATATGGAGAGGCTAAATACATCCTCCTTAAATCACTGTTACACGCCCCATCCCCACACAACTTCCTCAAGCACTTGAACAAGCAGTTGAACAGACAGAAAATTAGCATTTTCCTCACTGCAGTACTGAGCAAGAAGGTGGCACAATCAATCCTGCGTAAGGCAAATTAATACACGCCACAGGAAAAGGGAACATGCAACATGGTTTGAGCTGATCATTTTATGACTATGAAGAGAGGGGAAGCATCCACGCAGATTTACATTAAGAACAGGCTGGTTTGATCTTCTCATGCAAAAGCACATTAAGTTACAAAGAAGAGTAATGCCATCCAACACCTGCAGATTTTTTATGTGCAGGCTTTCTTATGAGCAAGCAATGTGAAAACACACTTGTTTCACTTCATTAGTGGTACTCCTCTGCCCTTTGCCCAGGGATGAGGATCATTATTGATAAAAAAATATATTTTTCCTGATCAATAGAAGAAATGTTTCACTTAACCAAGTTTCCTGGAAGGTGTAGGAGTTTTATACTCCCATTTATTGTGGTGTGCAGCACAGCAGCGATGGGAAGGAAGAGATCAACTGGTAAGGACAGGACTCCGGGCACAACTTTCCCTAAACATCCTTTTTCTCCAAACATCCATATTATAAGCGGGGTCTCTGGAAAACAGGATGTTTCTCAAATCCTGACTAAAGCTAACAAATTAATTTTAAAGTCTGCAAGAACGCCTGACAAATCTACAACCCAGACAGCCCAGCAGCGTGATAGCCCTGCAGATACCATCTAAGCTACCTTCAGTACAGGAGGTGACGACCCTTCTGCATAGGAACAGCAAAATGATGGAACAGGTCACTGTCAGATGTCTCCAAGAATCCATTTCATGTCATAGCTTGGTAGAGGCCAGATCTGAAAGATTTTACAACCTGCTACAAATTCATGGAAGATGCGTCCAAGGAGAGGACTGACTGAACGGGTCCAAGCAGCTTTTGATGTCTGAGGTTTGGAGGACATTAGAAGAGATCTTTGTAGTCTGCTTATGGATGTTATGAGCCAAGCTGGAACATAAATGGTTCAACTGTGTTTTGTAATGTAGTAATACTAAGAGCCAAAAGAAAGGGTCTGCATTTCTAATACTAGACTTCCAATGAAAAACACGTATTTTCTCTTTTAAATTTTCTTTCTCTCCATTTTTAAAATCCAATAAACGAGTATACACTAAGTGGCGCTGATAGTGGGGAGCTATTGATTCTAAACAAGACTTGCCTGCAAAAAAAGAGTGCTAAATGGGTTAGAAAATAAGAGAAAATTGATGTCTGAGGCCTCAAAAAGGCACATTTCCACAGAAACGTAGCTCAGGCAGGTAATGCTAGTACAGGGAGAGAAGAACGTGTATATTTGTGTCTTACCTGACTTGCCTTTAATGCAAGGTGAACAAAATTTAGCACCGCCTTGCACTTCAGCTGCAGTGTCAGCTTTTTCAGACTAGCCTTGTTCACATCAATTACAGCACCGTTCACACGTGCACAGGAACCAGCGTGATGAAGCCCTAGGATATTCACAGTCAAACTGCTTATTATGCCTAGCTTTACTTGGAGCCAGCTTGTCAGTCGGTGTAAATCAGCACAGCTTCTCCAAAAGCACAAGCAGCACAAGAAGGACATGGAACTGTTGGAGTGGGGCCAGAGGAGGGCTATAAAAATGATCCGAGGGCTGGAGCACCTCTCCTATGAGCACAGGCTGAGAGAGTTGGGCTTGTTCAGCCTGGAGAAGAGGAGGCTGAGGGGAGACCTGACTGCGGCCTTTCAGTGCTTAAAGGGAGCCTATAGGAAAGGTGGGGACAATCTTTTTAGTAGGCACAGCTGTGACAGGACAAGGGGTGATGGTTTTAAACTAAACCAGGGTAGGTTTAGACTGGATATAAGGAAGAAATTCTTTACAATGAGGGTGGTGAAACACTGGAAGAGGTTGCCCAGAGAGGTAGTGGAAGCCCCATCCCTGGAAACATTCAAGGACAGGTTGGACGGGGCTCTGAGCAACCTGATCTGGTTAGAGGTGTCCCTGCTCACTGCAGGGGGGTTGGGCTGGGTGACCTCTAGGGGTCCCTTCCGACCCAAAACATTCTGTGATTCTATGAAAATCAGTGCTGGAATTTTACCCCGGCAGCAATTTTAAGCCATTGGTCCCACATGGGTAACAGAGCTCTTCGTAGCCACAGGCCATTTCATGCATAGGTATTTTTAGAGGGCCCAGTTTAGATCTCGCTGGCATCATGGTAAGACAGAAGCATCCCCATTAAAGCTGATGACAAATTCTCAGCTCATATTAAAAAGTCACCTCCTTTGAATTACATGAGCTGTGTCTGTAGAGCAGCAGAAGCACGCCTGGACAAGGGGCGAAGCAGAGTTATAGCATTTTAGTTCCTTCCTCAAAACAAAAAAGCCAGGTGTATGCCTTTGTCATGCTGTGTTTGCAAGGTAGAAAGCTGGGGAATGATACCTGCATCGCCAAAACATCCACTCTTCAAAAACCTCTCCTAGGAAACTATCAGGTAGCTAAGAAAAATTTGAAGCTACCTAAATTACTTTCAGACCCGGTTTTGATATTTGTTATGGAGGTCTCAATGCAGAGAGCTGTTCCACTTTGTTTCTCAGTGTGGAGAGTTGTTCCAGTTGTTTTTAATCAAACTCCTTAATTACAAAATGCTGGGGGACTTACTGCTTGCTTTTCAAGTTTGTTCGTTAATCTGTGTTAGATTCTGCTCAAATGAATTATGGCACCAAGCCAGTTTACTTCACAAAAACTAACATTTAAAGAAGTAAATAACTGAAAATGGTTAAAAGGCATAATTATTTTTGTAATGCAACATCTAATTAATCCGTGAAGCTCACTGAAACAAGTGCTAATTGAAAAGAATACCTTAACAAGATTTTCAAAAGGAATGATTAGACATGGTTAGGAATAGGAATTCCGCCCTGCCAGTAACTGAAATCAAGCTGCAAAGTCACTTTCACATTTCTCTATAGAAGCTGACCGCAGGCAGGGGCTGAGAAAAGCTTCTGGCTCCCTTGCATGAGCAGCCCGATGCGACGTGTTGGTTGTTTGCGTCTGTCTGAGGCATGACACGTTAGCCATTATCAGAGATAAGGTCCATCTAATCTTGTATCATTCATCCATTTTCTTGTGGCAGTTCCAATATTGCTGTGTAACGTCAGAGGAATGTGATAATGAATAACTGACTCATGATGAAGCCATCATCTCAAAAGCCTTCTATGCAACTAAATGAATTAGTGCTTGGTATGAGCAATATCTTGATGTGACTAAGCTCCCAAGATAACTCAACCGTTTACCCATTAGCGAAGCAAACTGGAACCAGCCCAGAATTAGGCTTCTGGCAGAACACCTTCAAGGTAATTTCCCCACAGCAAGCGTGACAAGCATGCCCTCAAAAGATGTGATCCCTTATAACAAAAAGTGGAGAAAAGACAGTAGTTATTGAAAATATGACTGAAATTCTGGCTGCACTGAAGCCCTGGGAATTCTGCCACTTCACATGGATCTTTAAATCCTATTCTCTATTCTGCAACTTGGGAAACAATACAGGAGTTTAGGAAGCCTATGTACAGAAAAATATCACCTCTTTCCTTCACAACATCAGCATCAAGCTTGGATAGAACTTATTTTTCTTGCCCAAGAGATCAACTTGTTCAAGATGCACATAGCACTAAGTACTACCACTGCATAGAAATGATCGCGATCAATCCTTCAGCACCTATTTCTCCCATGACTCTGCAGACTCAGTGCCAGCTCACACGCTTCAGGGAGAAGAGGGAACCTTCAAGAAATCCTGATCATATGAATGCTGAATAACTATTACTGGCTTCAAGTATTTCCCCCCCCCCCCCCCGAAGATTTTCCTCCATCTTCAAATTCAACCAATTAGTCAAATTTTCATAATAACCATAACTGACAGAAAAGATCAAACCAGCTTCTGGTATATGGTTCTGATTTCAGCCACAATCAGCTGATTACTACACTTTGCTAGTACAAGCCAACTATTATGACACAGGAAAAAATATTGAAGTGAGTTCAAAAAAATCCTAGAATACGCACCCAAAGTATTAGCTGTTTTTCAAATGAGTAAACATAATAAAACAAATTTTGTTTATACAGTAAGTGTGCTAGAAATAAGACACCCACAGAATCTATGCTTAATTGTCTCAAAGCAAAGGAAAGCTATGACAGATCTGCTGGTGTATGACCTTACGCGTATGTAAATGGATAACTATAATGTTGAGATGCTGCAGAACATTTTTTCAAGAAGCCTGAAGTAAAATACAGTATCTGGACTTCTTATTCTTTCATTACATTTTTAAGTTGTTCTTTTTTCCCCACATATTTAAGAAATGCTTTCCTCATGATTTCTGTCCCTCAACTAATTTTGTCCAACATCAAGTATTAAAATAAGTGGTTTTGCAGATACAGCTTTTCCCTTCCAATATCTCTTATCACAGAAATATTGGCTGGGAAGGACCTCTCAGCCTCCCGCTCAACACGGGACCATCGCCAACGCTGGCTCAGGTCAGCCACAGCTTTGTCTGGCCAAGACTCGACAACCTCCAAGGATGGTGCTTCCACAGCCTGTCTAGACAACCCGTCCCAGGCCTGCACTTCCTTTCTAGTGAAAACTATTCTCCTAATATCCAGCTTACAGCTTCCAAATGGCTATTTTACAGCCACTGCCCCCTTGTTTTATTATCTGGCACTAACACCTCCCTTGTCTCGGTAACTACCCTCCAAGTGGTTGTAGATTGCTAGCAGGGAGCTGCTTCATCCCCTCTTTGCCCAACTAAACAAGCCCAGCTCTGAAAGCCCCCGCTTGGTCACGTATTGTTGGCTCCCAGCCACCTCCGATAGCTTCATGCTCAATCTTCTCCCTTACGCTTGGGGAACTGAAGCTCTTCGTTTTCAGTGCCCAAGTCCTGTAGGAGAATAGGGCAAACTTGGAAAGGAAGGAAACAACAACATTTTTTTGCACTTCAACAGGCGCCCACGTCCTGAAACTATGGCTTACTAAGAAATTTCCCACTTCGTATTTGGACAAATGTAGGATCCCAGCAGCCAGTCCTCCAGCTGGCAGTACCTGACAGCTTTGGCAATTGTGCATTATCCCTTTACAATTGGAAATGATGTTGCCGTTGGATCACCAAGTACCCAATTCATTCAGAAAAAACAATGCAATACCACTGAAGAAGGATAAATTAGCCTTTATCCCAGTTTTCTCATATGGGCCTTTTACAGCTGTTACATTAACATCCATCTGTCTATCGTATTTCTGATGCCATTCACTGCTGTCATTTTAACAGCTCCAGTCTCCTTTCATCCAAATGAAGGATTTGTGTGGGAACAGCTGGACCGCTATGCACAGCTCCCAGCCTATCGCTCCCTTATTACTGTGAAACATGTAGAGAGGCACATAACTTCATGTGCCGCTTCGCGAGATTGTAAAGAGAAATGTGGCCTCTGTCCAAAAAGCGTTTATCATGGTTTTGCCAAACCAAAACACTCAAAAATCACAAATAAAGCCAGCCCAAAACCATGAGATTGATTTATTTAGATGCTTCATTCAGCAACTCTTAAATAGGAAAAAGATGCTGAAATACTTCAAGGATCTGGGCTTTAATACCTGGCAAATGATACTGAAATCACCCTCCGAGCTTCTCAGCATTTAGGGAGGTTTTTCATGTCTCACTTTCTGGATGAAGGACTGAGTGAGAAATGTTCACAACGTCTGACAACACTGGTGAAGCCAAACATTTACTCCTTAATCTATGCCTCAACTCGGAGCCACATTTGCTGTATAACCCTTCCTCCTCACCGCTTCTTCGGCCAGAGATCTGTGGCAGGAGACACCACAGGAGCACAGAACAGCAGGAGAAATGCCCAAGCGAGATGACAGCTTCATGTATTCAGAGACAAAAATGGAGGAGACGATGCAATTTATGGAGGATGCTGTGCATTACACAGAAAAGTCCGAAGGGGCAGCTGCACAAAAGCCTGTTTCATGAGAGGGCATTCACCTTGACCTACCTACAACGAACAACACAGAGCTCTACTAGTTTTGTCGCAGCAAAGCTTCTCACATGGTCCGAAACGGTCCCTGGCAACTTTACACGATGACAAAAGCCCATGGAACTTGAGTGCCCCATCGCCTGATTCAGTGTGGTGACCCCCGGAACACCTCCTCTTTGGATTGCCTGCCAACCTCCTCACCCAAGCATAAAACAAAAACCTACCACAGGAATTATTCTTTAGCTGACCTTAAAGAAGCTAAAGCAGAACAAGTACAGCTCAGCTTCATGTTTACAGGAGAGCCACTTCCATTAAAGACCAGATCACTACTGGTTTCTGAGAGGTCTCGCACACAGCATTTAATGCTGCTTTCATCGGACCATACGCAGGACCTTTTCACGTAAAGTTTTCAGCGCTTCAAAATTGGTTTGGAGTTATCTGCTCAATCTTGTGGCCTGAGAAAGGCAGAAAGAAAGAAAGCCTTTTTTTATTATTATCATCTTAAAAGGAATCCTCAGTTTTGGGGCTGTCTCCAACGCTTTCTTTGCACTCCTTACTTTCAGTTGAGTGGAGCTAAATTATGTACTGCTTTTGACCAAGAATTACTGAGTTCTTAGGGAAACAAATCACTGCACAAAGCCAAAACAAAGGTCTGATAGGGGTTCCTGAAAAACTGAGGCAAGTCAACTCCACAGCCCTTCCAAAAAAAAAATTCCCAAGGATTCCCCCACAAAGCACACAAGAAGTGCAGGCAGATAGGGAAATAAGCATCCCTTCACCTTCACCCTGTCCACCTACTATTTATAACCTATTCCGAGGATCCACACTTTTGCCCATTCCAGCCCCAGCAGTCGAGGCAGATCCCACATCAGCAGGAGCAATGCTCATACCCAGCACACAGCTTTTCCAAGCGTACTGTATGCTGCCAATGCCGCATTAATTACTGTGCGAGAGCCCCCATTCAAATCAATAAAGATTAAAACACAAGTCTGAAAACTGCAGTAACCCAAAGCCTGTTCAGCGTGCACGGAGCGATGCATTTACCCTGCACGGTTCTGTCTCTCTCACCCTCTTCTGACCTCTCACACTCACTCCATACATATCGTTTTGTTACTGACAAATTAAAATTCAGTTAACATTCCTGGAGACTTCAATCACAGTGCTCAAAAACCCTGCGTATCTCGGCAAATGCACTCATCTTCCAGTTCTGAGATGATCACAGTTTTTATTTTTATTATTTTAAAAGTTCTTGCCAGTTTCCATTGCAAATCATGCAATGTCTGGTAAGCAAATGAAAGGGTAGAATGTTCTCATGCTTGGGAAAGACATTCAGTGTGGGAGAAAGTTTCTTAGAAGTAGCTGCACTCTTTTTTTAAAAAGAAAAATAGAGTACATACTTGGAATAGAATGAATAGAACAGAAGAGATGACATTAAGACAGGGATGTAGGGAGTATTTTGATGGTGCCCTTAAGAGCTGAAGATGTTACTCTGCCACACTGGTAACAGAGAAATATCCAGATGGAGAAGGAGTCAGAGAAAGGAGCCTTTATTACAAGCCCTGGTGTAAAAAGAGAGCGTTTACTCGCTAAAGAGAATACAGCGAGTTTTTATGCCCGTTTCATACAGAAAGTCATTATTAACATCGTTATGTTATGGCTGCCACAGGCAGATACATTCAAGCTCCAAACTAAACTGAGCTGATAGAAATAAACTTCACCTTTCATGTGTGGTTTGTACAACACTTCATCTGTTGCCTCGGCACACTACTTGTGTTCAGGGATCCTGCTACATCTTACAAGAGCAGGAACTTTAGGAACCATCACTCGTCAGCAGAATGAACGTTGGAGGCTACAGGCTAAAAAGCCTTCCCTTTTGACTACTTAGCATGCATAGCCCTAAACAGTCACCCTCCCTGGATTCTGATAACTAGCAGTTGCACTTCTACTCAGTAATCCATAACTGCACTGAGCCTAGGACTGTAACGGTCTGTATCAGTACCTGCTGCATGGAGCCAATTCTCCCTTACGCTTACAGGAAACATAAGTTCTAAGTCTTCACACAGCACGCTGCAAAGCAGGACTAGAATCTGCATCATAATCATTTACATTAAAGTGAGCATAATCATCCACAGTCCAATTTAGCAACACTTGACTTCTGCTTTGATGGATGTGACTACGATACACAGGGCAGAGGAGAATCATGTCTTCGTGTGTTTAGACATCCAGAGAACAGAACAGCATGGTACAGGTTTAACGATAATTGTATAGTGATCTGTACTACATTCTTTTCAGCTTCTCTCTAATTATAACCACCATATGTAACCTATAGCATGAACGATAGCCTGACAAAGAAAAATAGAAGATTTGGGTTCTGTAGAAGTTTCAGTTTGGCATCTCCCAGCAGCATGAAATTGGATGACGCAAATCATATTTTAGACCATAAGCAGGGGGTGGGGATGTGTTTTTTTTCCTATTCAAAGAACTTCTGAATAGGATCAGCTTTGGGAGCCAAGCACAGGCTAAGAGCAATTTCACATAAATACAGGAAGAACCGATGACAACACTTGGGAATAATCACAATGAGTCAAAGCTGCAGAAGTCTTCCCAATGCTGCAGGATCACTTGGAAAAACAATCTCTCATTTTCCAAAGACAGTAAGTGATGATAAATGAGGACACATTTATTTAGAGGGAACTTTGCATCCAGTTTTCTTCTCTCAAATCACAGCAGAGGATGGGGTCTCTGTATGCTGAGCACTTTTCTAATGCAATAATCCCAACTTCTTCAGGAGACCAAGATGTGACTAATAACCTCGTTGACAGAATTGTTTAACACCTTGAAAGACTTTGTAGCTCCAGAAAAGAGAGGAAGCAGAAGGATGCTTATTTTAAAGAAAACTCATCTTCACATTTAACCTCAGTTTCCAGAGGTTCAAACAGAAGAATATGCACATCAAGGGAAACTCTTAAACTCAAAAAATGTGTAATTAAAACTGGAATATATGTGAGTGCTGAAGGCTGCCCATTGCCTCTGCCAGGACAGGCACAAGCTTTAGGGAATCAAGAGATTTTTCTCCCTGTAGCCCAGTTAATGACACATGGGCCAAACCAAAAATCCAGTAGCACAAATGAACGAGGCAGCTGGCAGCTCTGCAGCTTTTCCTCCTGCCATGATTGCCGCTGTCTTCCTGCACAGCATTCATCTCTCCTCACCTTGTTTTTCCTTGCTTAAAGGACATCATCAGATCACTTGGTTTCCATACAGGATTACTGTGAATTGAAATTCATTCAGACTGGTTGAGAGATGATATGGAAATGTAAAGCATCGGCCCCACCAGAGGAGCCTGCAGGCGAGCTCCAGCAGACAGCCCATGCGCTAAGCCGGAGCAGAGCATGCACAGGAGAAGAATTACATTCGGGTGGTGGCACAGGGGAAATTATGAAAGCAATTCAGAAGCATTGTAATAAAGTACAATGCACTGTAGCTCTGCTCAAATTCAAAACAGGAATAAATTCTTTCATATGTTAAGCGCTCCCTGACGTCCAGGGCTGCAGCGAAGCGCGAGGCCCTGCATGGGGGCACAGTGGTACATGCTTAAAGCTGGTTTGGGTGCATGACACAGAACTGCAGCTGAAATTCTAACTGACATGCCCACGGCTCCTCAGCTGTCTGAACCACAAAAGCCAAATTAAACATTGCTTCAGCTGGAACTTACCCTTTGTACCTTTAAAACCGTTATATTAAAGAGCAATGTCATTTATGAGCTGGCCACGGGGAAGGGCAAGTGTCTAACGCTGAGAAATCATTTCAGCTATGGGTGATAAATCCAGTCTATAAACTGAGAGCGTCCGAAATGAGCCCCACATTCAGTCCCACCCCTTTTCTTTCTTTTCCAGTTGCCTTCGCTGGGAGAGAGCTGAGCTCCAGACCTGAACAACCTCCTTTAGTGGCAGTGGCACAGCTGTAACCTGAGGTCACATCAGCATGTTGCTAGCAGCATGAGCCAATACCTGCTGAATTCAATGGAAACCTTTCAATGGGCTTCAGCAAGCTTTGGTTTACTCCCTAGGTGACACTGCACGTCTTCTTTTTCTTCTTTTAAGCTTCACAGTGTCAGGCAGTTAAAAGTGTTATTTAATCTCCAGCCAGCTTGAGTTGACTTCTCAGCAGGAAGCTCCATCTCACCAACAGAGCTCGGAGCCTTCCACTGCGAAGCAGCAGAGAGGAACACATGTCACTTGGGGGCTGTTCTAATCATCATTTCCTTGGGGATGGTTAAAGTAGATTCTGACATCTAAACAACACAAGTTCACCAGGGCAGAGAAGGTACCTCCTTGCCTCCTAACTCACCCACTGGGAAAACAGTCCCAGAGACTAGGTTGAGCATTAAAACATGCCTGGCTCTTACCTGAGTGTACAGGAGCTGGCCCATTGCTCCTTGCTGGGTATTTAGGGGGTGGGAAGGCACATAGCCACTGAGTACTGTATCTTCAGAAGATATGTTTAGCAATAATAACAACAACAACAACAGGTCCCTGACTCCCCCAAGAAGCTCAGCTTGTCAAAATGTTCACATTCAGTACATCCTCATGTATTTCATTAAGTTTTCGTTGCAAAGGCCTGACAACCATGTATGGCACTGCCTGTTACTCATGAATATACAAGTGCAAGGAGATTACTGTACAGACAGAGCTTGCAGAAATGGAATATATTTTTTTTTCCCTTTCATAATAGCCTAAACTGATGATGACATGAAAACTAGGATGCAGGAGAAAACCAAACCAATGTTTTTCTGTCTAGAAATCTAGAGGAGCATTTGCTTCTAGAACTCGTAGCGGGTCAGCAGCAATACCAGCAATGCTTCAGACAAATTATTTTCAGCCAGTTTCCTAAGAGGACATGTCCCCAGCAGCTTCAAGTTCCTCTTTCCATGGTGCTAAATGAAGGAAGACAAACGCAGCTGCCTGGCACATGCTGACTGCCCTCTCTCTCGCCACCTGCACAAGGGGCATCTGCAAAACTACAGAGCTTGCTCCGTTCCTGAAACAAGCCCATCAGTGCTTCCTTGAACATAGGTCAGGACTCAGTTACCTACAAGCTGTTAGGAACTTCTTTCCTAGGGCAGCAGCTCTCCCCTAAAGTGATCACTAATGGGAAAAGAAGACTCATATGTTACCTCACAGGTCAGTCACAGGAAACAATATTTGCATCCTTGCAACCAGAAATAGATGAAAATTTGCTTGTTGTACAAAGGATGTTCAGATTTGTGTTTGTTATTTAGCTCTTCCCAGAATCATCACAATGACAGAACCACAAAACTGGGAGTACTTCAGCTTCAGCACCTTGCAGCTTGCAGTCACCTGGAGAGCCACTGCTCAGGCCACGATGAACCGAATGCAGAATCCTCTTCCACCAAGAGATACTTGCATGGCAGTTCTTCAGAAAGATATTTGGGCTTAGTTTAAAATATACATATGCTTTGCTGTTAAATAGCTTTTCTGCAGCAATGTTTGCAAAATACAGTCACAGTGACTGAACATACTTACTAAAATACAACATACTAAAATCTAAACTGTGTGTCAAACTACAATGTTGAAGGGAACTGCTGCCCACTTCTTTTGAGTCTCAAGGCCTGTAATTATTGAGTGGCATTTTTAGGTATCACTCTAGGTATACATTATGCCCATCTGCATGAGTGGTCTCATTTCCTTACATTTAAAACCTGCAAAAACCATGAATAAACTTTATGATTTTTTTTATCTTTCCAGTAAACTTCAGATTTGTAACTTGGCAGAGGGAGCCATTGTATTTAGCCATCTGTGCAGACATTTAACTAAACACCTGAGCTTTAAAACCAAGAAAACACAAAGCGTTAACACTGCTTACATGGATGCTTGGGTACTTTCCAACTTCTCTTAGCAAGATGAGGTTGTGAATGCGCAGCACCTTCATACGGTCTCTGCTCTCCCTTACTGTACAAGGACGTGGGAGTGCTGCCTCGTGCAGGAGGATTTACGGTGTTAGAGCTGTTCCCAGGCAAGAGTCATTGCAAGGAAAGGTGCACACAGGGCTTTGGGGAGGTCACAGCCTCTCCCTGTGCTGTGCTTACTCAACAAAGGTTGCTCACAGGCTGGAAGCCACAGAGATTTCGCAGCTAACCCCAGCAAGGGTTTCCACTTGTGATATTCCTTGATATTTCATCAAAACCCACCACCAGGTCTGAACAAAGCAACAGTATTGTTCTGCAAGGTACTTCACATGCACTTGGTCACGAGTGGCCCCATCCCAAAGAGTTGTAGGCTGTACTGACAACAGTAGAAAAACTTTGTTAACTACATTTCATAGGTGGAAAATTAAAGCGGGAGGGAGCAAAGTGACTTACTGATGGCCAGACAGGTCACTGGTAGAACCAGGATTTCAACGCTGGTACACTGATCAAAATCAGATCCAAGCCTTAACTCCAACACCATCCTTAGCTACTACTGGAGAAATAAAGACCACAAGAATTGGCTGCAGAAAAACACTCAAATTCTTCCAAGCTAGAGACATAACACAGAGGAAGGTATTATAACTGCAGGAAAGGCAAATCTATACCATACCCTGGCCCTTCCTGGACTCTTTCCAAGTCCTTGGTGTGTAACACTCCAGGGACTTTGATGTCAGCGTTGTCAAGTTTCAGTTAATTATCTGTTTCCTCAGGCTCTGATCTGCCTCATTTCTTCCATATAAGCCACAGCAGTGGATGTTGTGCCCACCTATGGACTGGATATACACAGCATTACCTTTAAGCCTGAGTCAATTATGATAGGGACAGAACTAAGGGACTGAAGCCAGCATCCTTTACATCGATGGCACTGGGCTCTGGCTGGACGTCCCCAAACCTAATCCCTGGTGACTGTCCACTGTACATAAAACCCATGCCAGTCCAAGGCTCTTCCCTTGTAAGCCAGAGCCGAGAAGCCCGTCGGGCCTCAGAGCGAGAAGCCACTGCTAAATGGTCAGTTCAGAGTCAGTACAAATAAACTGACATTGCTCGAAAGTGAGATCATTGGCAATTTATTCCTGCCCAAGCCCTACCAGAAAGAAAACAGTGTTTCATGTTGGGGCTTTTTTCCCTCCTCTCTCCCGCTCTCATTTCTCATCTCTTTGCTATTTCCATGTGCTTCCCACCACACTGTGATTAATCTTTTCTAAGGCCTAAGGGACTGGCGTAAAGAGGTAAGTCAGACTGTATCAAAGACCCTACACAGAGGCGGCCAGGATCTGCCCCAGCCTTTGTGGGGCTGCAGCATTCCAAGAAACATTTTCCATCCTCAGAAGTTATAAAGAGTCACAACTTTTACAGCTCATTAGTAAATCATTAATGAGATATTCCTTTTACCTCTCAACAAGCTCCTTGCTTCCCTCCCCCAAACCAATCCTAAAACCCTCCCATGAAAAAGAGCATTTTGTTTTCAAGGCCCTGTAAACGCCAAACTCCTTTTCTTCCACTCCCCAGCACATTTTCCAAAAGCTAAATTCAAGCCTGCCAAAGCTACTGACAGGGAGGTGCGGAGCTGGAGCCAACCTGCTTGGCATAAGCAAGGGGATTACCACACTATGCCACACATGTACCGTGCCTACGTTCTGGCTTTCCAAAAAAACCCACCAAATTATTAAGAGCTGGAGCCCTGGTGAAAGTCTAGAAGATATTCAACTCCAGCATGGATCCTAAATCTACACAAGAAGCTTGCCAGTCTGGCCATCGATGTCAATTAAAGTGAGGAACAGGGTCAGCTTTTGTAACACGTGCCAGGAAAAGCTTTCCCAATGCAGCTGTATAAAAGCACATTTATCCACACTTTCCACTCACTAAATAGTTATCAACTAATACCAGCAGAAGCAGTTTCTGTCAGTATAAGTTACGCCTATTTGATGAGGACCCTGGAAGCACAGGTGTATTAGAGGAACAGGTGTAAAATAGGCCTCAAGCTCCTGCACTGAGAAATAATGCAGTATTTTCCACAAAACAGTTGCAAAAAGGGTTCTGTACAACACAGATGAGTGCTCCAGCACCTGAACGCTTGCCTGAACTACTTGAAAAGAAATGGGCTCCTGCCAGGTACCCAGCTCCAAGAAAGTCTTCCACAGTACTTGCAAAGATTTGGGTTCGCTATCAGATCCAAGCCTTATGACATTACACTTGGCTTTAAGAAACAAAAGAAAAAGTTTAGAGAAATGCGTTGTTATGTGACTTCTAGTTTACTTTTTAAATAAAAAACCCCTCGCATATGTATCTCATGGCATGTCAGCACTTATCCCTATCCTTGCCACAGACTCAGAGTATCTGCAAACATTTACAGTGTTTTGGTGCGGTCATTCTTGCAAAATTATCAATAATCTAGCACTACTTGACAGTATCCCTGAAGTCGGAGCTGCTGACACCTCCTGATTGAAAACAGAATTCCCCAATGAAGAAAAAAGCCTGTCCTCAGTTTGAGAGAGAAGTCAGAAAGTATAAGGTTGCTGAAAGATTAGAAGTAAAAGCAAAGAACTCCAAATATGTTGTATATTTAAATATCACAGGGAGTATGGTACTTGGCCATAATGTTTTAACATATCACCGATAATAATGGGATACATAAGCCCGAGTCAAAACATATCAATGCCTAGAAGATGCCCAAAAATTCAGAGTTCAATTTAGTTTTGTGTTTTAAATGTAAATCCAAACCCATTATACTCCACATAGATTTGTCTGAAGAATTTTAACAAAAATATTGTCAACTCCAGAATACTTCACTCGGGACATTGCCTCCCATGACATTACCTCTCTCAAACTCTTTCAGAGATTCTCTTGTGCCTGTGAGTTAGGGGGAAACGTGGTTAAACCCTGCCTGGTATGTACAGTTAATTTTTGCACAGGGCAGGGACTGTAGCTTTGGTTATATTCAGAATAGACAGGCCAACATCCTAACAGTAGTTGTCATAAATGGCACATGAACTAGGATGTTTCATTCACAATATCCCTTTCTAAATTTGAGGGAGAAAAAAAAAAAAAGAAATCTGTGTGCAAATGGGCATTGCCATATCATGGCACAGGAAGGAGGGACTGCTGAACATGCAGCTTCTGGTAGAGGACGATGCTGAACTGGGACCACATTTCAGTGACATGACACCACCTTTCTCCAGCTGCCCCCTGCTGCTCTGCTTTTACCCATTCTGCTAGTTTTTCAGTCAAACCTGGGCCTCAGGGCATAGTCTGCCCTTTTGTCATATTGGGTTATCAGTATTTTTACAGGTACAAAGAGCTGGAGTTAAAATCCAGAAAGACAACGTCTCACGCATCCTGGTAAGATGTCCAGCACCCATGCAACAGACTTCTCAAAATTTATTTAATTAAAGGCTGGATCCCATAGACTCCCACCTTAATAAATGAACACAGCAGCTGCAATTCAGCAGAGAAAAAAAATATCTTTGAGATGTTTTACTTTGAGAACATTAAGATGGCAGCTGCCAGCTTTTTTTTTTTTTTTTTTTTTTTAAAAGAGACTACTGAGATGCCCTGGTTATTCAATGGAAAACTACACAGAAAAGCAAAATATTTCTCTACTTGCCAAAGTGCAAAGAGGGAAACCAGACAAGATTCAAATCAGCAATTTTACCCTGACAGTGACATCAGATCTTTCCTAATGGAACCACATGCAACATAAAAGTGATCTATTGCCAGGACGCAAGTGTTCTGGTTGATTTCAAATCAAACTAATTCTAATATCAAAGTACAATTGGTGGAGCCCTTGTTTATGTACGGCAAAAATTAAATCCAGAACAATTGTTTGTTGGAAACTGAGTACTCAGGCTTGCCATCAAAGTTCTCTGGACTTCCCCTGCTTTAATCGTTTTGGTTTTTAATAGAGGCTGGATTCTCTGGACATCACCTGTAAAGGAGGACTTAGTCACTCCTGAACTAGAAGAGTTAACACAAGGACATACTCAACCCCCACAGTGCTGGTGGAGACAAAAGCAAAAGCTTTTTCAGGTAGGATGCAGGGTAGATGAGTAAGGTCCAGGCCCATCGTTCCCGATCACTGTGCCCACCATGTCCACCTCCCTGCCCAAGGCTCTAGCACACAACCCCACTGCCTGTCCTCCTTCCCTGGGCCTCTCGTGCCCCTCCACCACCCCTCTGGGGCACAGAGCAGGCACCTTGCCCGGCGTTCCCCACATCCCTTGTCCTCACAGGGACCTTCACGACAGAGGTGAGGGGGACAGCAGGGAGACAGCGAGGGGGAGATGCTGCAGGGAGAGACGCCAGCGCAGGCACAAACACCACTGCCATTCGCACCGCACGCTGGGTAGCAAGGAGATATGAAGCTAGCAAGGAAATGGGTAAATGCCAAAATATTAGCACAGAAGTGGTAACAAAAGGGTACATTAGGAAAAAATAGTTTTGAATTAGGCTATTAGGTTATGCAAACCAAATGAAGCAAGAACAGCTACAACTAGTTAACAGCCAAGCAAAACCTGCCCATTTAACAGATATTTGCATTTTGCAAGGGCCCAGAGAGACCTATTTTTCTATTTTATTTCTGCAAACATCTTTTCTGAGGGAAAGTGTAATTCAGCTCAAATTTTCCTTAGTTTTTTCTTTAGTGAGCACAGTCTGGGGTTTATTGGGAAAAGAATAATCGTTTCAGGAAAGTTATTAAAAAAAGCAAGCCATGTATGTTCAATTAAAATTTTAAATAAGATATGCATTCATTTGCAAAATGTGAAGTGCTAATAACCTTGGGATATTTTAGGCAGATGCACTTTAAGAACAATTCTTTTCTCCATGAAAAGCATTTTATGTGAACAACTTAAATCATCTCTATTAGCAGTTTTAGAAACAAGGATGTGGTTATGAAGACAATTCCAGCCAGAAAAGGGCAGACATTTGTAGGGGAAATTAAGGGAATGTAAATCATTTTCCAATAAATATTCCATGCAGAATATTTAATTCTGTGATATACAATACCCTCTTTTTCCAGAGATATTGCCTTCCCTCCCTGTGGATGCCGAAAGCGATTGCAGTATTAAGTTTCAATTGATTGTTAACAAAACCCCAAGCCTGTTCCTACTTCTGATTCAATCCACTTAGAATAGCAGGCTGAGCTTTTCTAATCTCATTTTAATTTTCCATGGGGGACTAAGTGTCCAAAATCCTTGCGAGAGGGCTGGAAGTTTCAGCTGTAGGATGCAACAACCTGAATCAAAGTCAACGGAGAAAGACCATCTTTTAGACTGGGTCCCTAATGGCCTCGGTGTGCTCTGGAAAGTGCCCTGAATTACCATCTTTCTCATAAAGCAGAATATCATTCTGCCCATACAGGCCTCCAAATGCAGTTAACACTCAACCTTCGGAAGAAAACGGATCACAAAGAACAGCCTTAAGAGAATAGTCTCACATTCCAGCTGCCTGCTAACGGGCAGCAGGACTGTTTTTCCTCAGTTCACTATTACCAATACTAGTTTGGACTCCCCTCTGCCATGCCACCTTCCCAGGCTTTTATTCTTCCATATCTAATAACTGCGTGAATCCTAACCCGTGCATCCTGTGCATGCAAGGACTGCAGGAAACGTGACAATCGCTCCCCAAACTTTTCTCTTGACCTGCCCTGCTCTACCCGCACCACCTCAAACCTTCTTCGCCTTTGTGTCCCCCTCTGTACCTGGCAGGGCAACAGGGAGTTACCTATCTGGGCAGATTCACTACCCTTTCACTCGCTTCTGCCTTCCAAAAAACAAACCACAAACCCCCCAAAAATAGGCAAAAAAGGCATCCCAAGCACTTTGATTTCTCAAGTCCCATCCACTCAGGCCTGGTTCCTGTAAATCTCATACTGGCTAATTTAACACAAACTCTGCCGCCAGTCCCAGAAGTGCCATGGTGGCGTTCAAAGAGGAATTTCAAACTTGGCAAATGTTTGGGGGACAGCCTCAAAAGACTTGTTCAAATAGCCCACATCCTGCTTTAAAAATCAACCCCTTAACCTGCAATTTCACTCTCCTGCCCTACCTCAACTCCCTTCCTCCCTGCATACCTTTTCTCTGCAACTTCAACGTTTTCAACGTTAGTGGGATAAATACAGGAAATTCCTGCTGCATGTTAAAACGAAGAGGTTTTACAGTAATGTTTCAGACCAGTGTATCAAATTAGGAAGAAACATTCTGTACAGCTCGGTGCTTGACCCTGTATACAATTTTTGGAGTATACGACAGGACACACAGTGACCACAGAAGTCACATTCAACAACTCAAGAAACAATTCCAGTAGACCATTACCCAAACCACCCCGCTAACCAGCTCTATTCAGCACCTCTCCTCCACAGCTTTATTCTTCAGACTTAATGAGACAGATGCAAACAGCAGGTACTTATTCTCTAATTAAGCAATTTGGCTGCCACTTTGTGATCATTAACCCAATGTTGCTGGGTCAAGATTGCACACAAAGTATTCCTTCCTTCCTCACACTCTCTCCCTTTCAATCCTAACATATGCTGGGCTTTGAAATCAGCCGCTTCCCTCCGTTCCCCAACCTCCGCTGCGTACAAGCCATCTTTGCTTACTCACTGCAGCACCTTACAAGACGTATTCCTGAGATCTAAAAATAAGCTTGTTGGATTATTTGACAGTCAAAAATTAAATGAAATTGGAAGTAGCAATTATTTTCTTGATTATTTAATATGGGCCAGACTTTTATCAAAATATTTTGACATGAGAAGATTTGTGAAAATAAATAGGCAATCAGCAAGTCATTGCTAACGGAAAATAATTTTTTTTTTTCAAGGAAACGAGTATATATTACCTGTCACCGCCATGTGAAAGTCTCATGCTTTAGAAGATGATGTGTTAACAGCACTTTATCTAGAAGACAGCATAACAGACAGCTCAACATCATCAAAAGACAGATTCATGCAGTGCTACACTGAACGCAGCAGAGGCAGTGCATTGTACCCAAAGATCCGTGAACTTTTATGTATTTAGGAGTTCCTGGGGGGCAGAGACTGGAGTACAGGTCTCTGCTCAGCTTGATGAAGACCCTAATCACTAGCCTAAAAACACTGAAATGAAAAAATTCATTCATCCATCCTCCTTCTTTCTCATCAGAGAAATTCTGGACAACCTCAAGAGGGGAGCTAGAGGGCACTTGCTTCTCAAAACAGTTACGTCGAACACGAAGAGGGGGCTTGACCGCTTTGTGCCATCTACCTCGTCAGTACTGTAAACCACACGAGCTCAGGCAATCTCACTGCCCTCCTCCTTTTAGATGAGGTATGGGATATCTCCTGCCCAAGCCGGAGCTATCTGTCATAGCTGGTTATGCTCACTTTGACTTGCCATTTGTACTCCAAGTTAGCGAGTGCCAGTGTCAGTGGAGCATTTCTTGTTTCATATCCAGGTAAACTCCGTCTTTCAAGATCTTATTATGAAGTCTTGGGATCTGCAACAGATCAGCTGTTTAGCGTTAGCTATGAATACACAGTGCCAGTTTGTTATAGCACAAACAGCTGCTGTAATTATTCGCTGCTCCTTTCTTAAAAAGAAGAGGAATAACACATGAAATGGATTTTATCTGCTTCAGGGACAGCATTAACATCATTCTCCTATGCTTCCCTCTTTTTTGGAACTGGTTTGCATAACATTTCCTAGAAATATGCTCCATATGTACACCAGCTAGCTACACCAACTACACCAGCAAGACATTTCAACTGGGGGTGATCTGGAGATGGGGGGTTGAGGAGGGACCCATCCGCATACATTTGTTAACACCAACAAATACAAAGATGGGCTGTGGTTGAGCCAGGTGAATTGTTCCAAAACAGCAGGAGAACTCCCATCAGACTCACACAAACTAGGTCTGGAAAGATTACATTCAGCACAGAAAAACACACACCTCAATTTGGAAAGGCCTCATTTAGCATCTGGTGTGGTGTGTCAGATTCCATTTGAGATACTGGGCTCTGGAGACCAGTGGGAGAAAACAACACACTCCAGAGTACATGTGTAACATGAGGAGTTAATCCCACACAGGCATTCATCTTTTCAAAGTATATATTTCTGACAGTTTTGGAAAGCACGCTTACCATTTCCATAATGTTTGAAAACATACAGACACTTTCTCTCAGTGTCACAGCGTCTTGAACTTCTGAGGCCCTTTTCGTGACACCATAAACTTCTCCTTGGAAGCACAGTATGATGTCAGAGGATGTAACAGTACAAGAGGTGAAGAGGAAAGCTGTGGGAGCATTCAAATAACTTTTTCTGGCCTAAAAAAAATAAAATAAAAGCTGGAGTTTGATCCAAGAACATTTTGTTCATTTGCTATACAGGGGTGCCTTTTGTATGAGCACAGACTGTTTTGTGGACTCTGGTCCTCTGTAATCACCATGAAACAGAAAATATACAATGAAGCTAGTGATGTGTTATCATCTAAGATTTCTATGAATGCTATTTCTGTCTTATGTTCACAGTGACTGCTGGTCAAACGTTCATCCACTACAACTTGCTAAAAACAGGAGTTTTAACAAATTAATCACAGATATTTATAGGTTATTTTCTCTTCTCTCTTATCTTGTCTGCACAGTTGGCATGATAATGCTCATTAGCGCTCAGGTTTAAGTGAATCTTCCAAAAATAAATAGCTGTTTTTAAAGCTGCTGCTTTCTCATACATTCATCAGGGTTAAAAATATCCATATTTTTAATACATACATACACTTTGATATCATCCAGGTAAGCCAAACAAGTTTTGTGCAAACATAACTGAACTGCTGTATCTGTCACCTTCAGACTTGACTCATGTCATAGTTCCAACAGAGATTTTATGAACAAGCCAAATTTGATGCAAACTTTCAGAAGTTTCACAGCTCTAATCATCAAAATAAAAGCGCGCTAGATAATTACTGGAGTGTTAAACTGATATTTATCTCTAATCCCCCAGATGAAAGAACTAGATTTCACAAGAATAGACCTTCTATTTAATACGATATGCAAAAAGAGAGACATTATAGCACTGATTGAAGGCAAACATCGAGATGTTAATGAACACCAGACTGCACCTTCAGCCCTGCTTTGCCCCTGTGAAGCGTTTCTCTTGCATGACCACATTGGCTGTCACCAGGATCAGGCTCAGGGCTAGTGATGCTCCTGTATCCCCCTCCCCCTCCATCAGCACTTTGCCTTCCCCCACCATTTGTTTATTCTACACCCTTCAACCTCTGTTATCTCATTTCATCACAGCCTTTTCTGCTGAAAATCATCATTTTAGCAAGCAAGAGCTCACAAATAGCAGCATGTATCTACACTGCTGGAAAAGGCCTACTACCCACTCAGACAGGGCACTGGCACCAAGACAGAAAATCGTGCCCATCAGTTGAAGAAGCCTGCATCGACACCTTTTTATAGGGTTGTTATGGGGTTGTGTTTGGTTTCAGACCTGTGTTGACAGGGCTGAGGCTGCACATGTTCGTGATGGAGCTCATGACCCATCTCATAAAATCATTGAATCGTCCAGGTTGGAAAAGCCCTTCAAGATCACCAAGCCCAACCGTTCCCCTAACCCTGCCATCCCACCACTAAACCCTGGCCCTAAGCACCTCCTCTGCCCAGCTTTTAAACCCCCCAGGGATGGGGATTCGACCCCTGCCCTGGGCAGCCTGCTCCAATGCTTAACAATCTCCAGGACCTTCAACTTATTTCACGTATTCCAAGCCCCTGAAGTTAAAAATATATTTTTAAATATGGGCAAAACATCCCATCTCCATCCATATGTCAAACAGATCAGCTGTCTCAAGATTCCAGAAAAATAGCAGTCTGCAGTTAGCATATAGCTCTTGCCCAAATGCCTACCACTTCAGCAAATGTATTGGCCTCTGAACGCAGGATACCATTACTAACAGTATTGAACAACCTTAAAAGGAATTGATGCTATTATTTTTACTCAGTCTAATCTTGCAGTTTCAAAGCTCACTAAAAACAAAGCCCCAGAGGTGGTGAATACATTTTGGACATTTCAAGCTTTTTTTTTTTGAAAACCCCAAGTAGAGCACAGCTGTTCAGCACATCAGCTTTATCAACCATCTTCCATTGTATCCTTACATTGATATTCACACCTACACAGACATGCAAATACTTGTGATTAAAAAGTGAAATACAAATGAAACAAACTAAACATCTCAGGAAGAATATGTGGACTTCAGCGGTAGAACATGCCTCCATGTGCCAAAGGAGGAAAAGGAGAGAATGGATGGCTTTCTTGCTTTGTCTTCATACTGCTGTCATACTTACACTACTTTATACTTTCGGTTAATATTTTTATCCAAACTCACAGTGATTAACAATAGCGACAGACAGAGGATTGTATTTCACTCTATAATTAGGCAGACACAATGAGGTGAGTTCTCAGCATGGTACAAAGGAAAATAAAGCGCCCGTGGCTCCATTAGCGATACTTCTTATGCACAGGGGAATAACTTTTATTCCAATACATGCAATAGAGATGAGAATTTAAAAAACCCTCAGACCCACAAAACCCAGGGTTTACAGTGTTATTAATGAAACAAAATACCACAAGGCCTTCTTTCAGGACAAGACTTAACTCTTCCCTAAGTTTAAGCACATGCTTATGTGCCTGATCACTTGGAGAATGAGGAAAGGACAACATCCTATTTCGATCCTAGAAATAACAATGGACTTGCTCTTTTTAAACTGGCTGGGTAACAAAGCTGCCATTAACCTCATTTTAATGAGACTTCAACATCCTTCATGAATGTTTTGTACAACTGAAGCATCACTGGATGACTGCTGACTCCATCTACAGCCACAGTGAGCCTGGGCATGTGGAACAGAGGACACCACTGGCCATGAGATCCAGTGACAGGCTCATAGGTAATCACACAGTGAAAACAAAAGGAACACAGCTCTGGGAAAGACACAGAGCTCTGCAAACAGGGCACAATCCAGGGGCCAAGCTGCTGAGATTCCCAGGCCATGCACAGAACAGTCTGCCTACAAACACTGTGAGAACATTTTGCTTCTATGCTTTTTGCTTGTGACTGAGATGCTGTCACATGAACAGGTCAGAAAGGATCGGTTTCTGGCAAGACACTTGAGATTAAATTACACACGCAGCAAAAAAGCCCATTTTCCACAGTAACGAAGATATTTGTAGTTTCAGACCTGAAGAGCACATGCTTGCGTGACCTAGCTCAGGAGACCTGGTACACACAAAGGCTGTACAGAAGTGACCACCCTAGTCACTCGTACTCAGTTTAAAAACTGATGTGGAACTAGGACCAAGAAAAACAACCCGTGAAAGGGTCTACAAGACTCTAGTCACCATCAGTCTCTCCACACTGAGGTTGGGGCAGTGTCTCAGTAAGCTAGGCATGTATCTCACCTGCTTTCCGTGGTGGTTTTGCTCTTAAACAGCTTGTGCTTTACCAAGGACAGCAGAATGATGGCGAACTTATTATTGCCAGTACAAAAAAAATAGAAAGCAGGTGCCAAAAATAACACGAGGTCTGTTGTGCTCAATGCAAGTAGCAGGAGCCCACAGCCAAAGTCTGAACAGCCAACGGTGACAGCCAGCAGCCTGGACAGGGCGCATTCAAGGTGCATAGGACAAGATCTGATGATTCAGCTCTTCTGACAAACTCACCCTGCCCTATTTACAGCAAAGCACAAAGTACAACCACCTCTCATCCCTTTCTCTGCCCTCTTACAGGCATAGGAATTGCCATGGTGACTGACTAGTGGCCCAACAAATTTAATACCCTGCTGTCAACAGTAGCTGGTACTCGGTGCTACAAAGGAAAAATATAACAGCTCTGCAGCAGGCAGTTACAGAACAGCTAGTCAAGAGGGAAAGTTTCCTCCTAATCCCCTTGCCATTTGATATTGGCTTATAGCTTCAGTAGCAGTAGACTCAGCCCCTGCACGAGGAACTATTTGAACACAAACATAGCATTAAACATGGGCTTATAGGCACATGCTCAAATCCAACAGACTTCAATGAACTGTTTCCCCACACAGAGCCACGCTCCTGAACTGCGGCACAGGGGGTTGAGTCACAGGGACTTGTTCTTCTCCTGCAAGAAACACAGCTCTGTTGTGAATAACACTGGTTCCTCGCATCAAAAAGATCTGGCCCATAATGACAACAGAGATTCAAATGCAACTCAGACTGCCTTAGACAGACACACACAAATCACCTCTGAAAGGTCCACAGATTTCCTGGGAGCTGCCCCAGTCTGGATCTTAAATGGATATTCCTGCACATACGCTCCTTGCGGGAGCAAGTAACCCACGTCAAGCAGGTATTTACAACTGGAGTGGCCTGGCAGTAGAATTGATGCCATTATCACTGGCTTTAGCCAGACTTCAAGGGCTCGCTCAGTGCACCCAAATGGGTCAAATTTTCCAAAGGATACAACACCCATTACCACCAGAGCTCTGGTCTCTCTTGGAAACCTGGAATTGCCTCGGTATACTAACACCACAGAGTGACAGATAGCACTGGCCCAAACAGATACAGGAGGTACCCGACAGCCATTTAAAAAACTACTCCAGACCAAGACTTCTTTTCCAGTTGTGATGGAGAGCTCTCTCAGTCAAAGCAGCATATGGAAAACCCCCAGCACTCCATGTTCTCATAATTTTTGGAACACTGTAAATATTTGAGTCAGTAGATCTTAATCCATAAACACAGCTGGACTCAAGAAACAATGATGGTAACTTATTATAATTTAAACAATTGTGTAACAAAACAAACCAATGATAATCACTTTGGTTTTCTAAGGACAATAGGCGCAACCTTTTCACAAAGTTAACATGATGGTACATGTAATTACATAAAAAATAAACTTACATATGCTAAGATAAATTATTCTCAGCTTTTAAAGAGCACTGTAGAGGAATGACAGTGGAGGAGAAGAGCTATATGGTGCAAAGCCAGCATTTCATATAATGTACAGAGCTGGAACGGTAACTGCCAGCCAAAGGACATCCCTTTTCCCTTCTATCCGCTTCCAGAACATATTAGTTTAATTGCTTTATGACCAGGAACATCATTCCCCCAAGTTCACCCTCAGCATAAGCCCTCGTGCACACAGTTTACATACAAAGAACTAGAGGCTGATCTCTGCTGTGATTAAGGAGAGGAGCATTTATCCAAACTGCATAAGAACGGACCTGGGCAGTCAACTCACATAAGTTAAAGGGGCTTTAAGCTCTTTCCTGAAAGTTCACTTAAGTTCACTTCCTTCTTATTTCCATTGCTTCTTTGCATTTTCACAGGTGTTTGCATTCAGCAATATAACCTAGAAACAGAAGTAAACACAGTACGGTTCACATGCACTTCAGAGCTGTCCTAAGCAGGGCTTACCAGACATGTAAAGGGGATTCAACTAACACCAAAACACGTAGCCAAGAAAAAAGTATGCAAAAGCAAAATAGGATTTAAACACACTTTTTTATTTAAGCAAAATCCTGATTATGGCTATTAAACCCTTTATTGCTTTGCTAACACCAACAAAAAAGAACTCCAACTTTCATATTTCACGTCCAATTTTCAAGAGATAAGATTCCTACCCAAATTCTAGAATCCTGAGTTCAAATGAAAACTGCAAATAAGGAAGGCTAAAGCTCTTTAGTCAAGCACTATAAAAGTTTCATGATCCAGAACTGCAATACCCATACTAACAGAATTTGGCCCCCTTGTGTGTACCCCTTAGAAATGACAGTGAATAAGCCTGTAAGCAAGCTACATGTACACTATGAGCCCCAACTTCCAGCTCTTGGTGAAATCACCAGTGCCACATAAAATGAGAAAGCTGACATCTGAACTAATTCCTTTTACCAGGAAAATTCCTAGTTCTAAAATTGCTAGTTCAAAAATGAGCACATGAGCAAAACAGCCTATTTTCCAGCTCCCTCCCTTGCACTGAGACACAAATGAACCATATTAACTGCAACTTGCAAAAAAAGTATCAAATATGGAAAACATCAACCCCGCAGTACAAGTCTGGCAAAGTTATAATCAACTAAGATCAGGATCTTATAATAGGAACTGACAGGGAAATTCTAGCTACTTGTGCTGCTTATAAACGCTAACATTATCTGGCAAAGGGATGAACCCACAAAGCCGAGATCCAGCTCTTGATGAAAACTTCTCCAAGTTTTCAGGAAACTTTGATAAAGGAGTTCAGTTTGTTCCAGGTGGAAGCATACATAAGTCTTTCAGAAATAAATAATTAGAAGGTCTAAGAATGGGTACAGGTTCAAAGGAACTCTTTCCATGCAGATTAAACCTCTTTTTTGAATAAAGAAAACCACAATACAGGATGGTAATTTCAGTACCTGACATGTGACCCTGAAGTCAGCATGCTGCACTTCATGCTAGAAATATTGCCTCTGCTCCATTGGAATATGTAAGAACATTCTTCAAAAAAAGGGAATAATAAATCTAGAACAATGACCACATTAATCCAGACCCTATTTGGCTGGGTCTGCCAAACAACCATTAACAGCCATTTATGCAAGTTCCTAAATGGGAAATCATTCATTGACTTGCAAATGATGTCACTCTCCAAACGATGGAATATTTCTTTCCTTTTGTGGCTTTGCCATCCTATTTCTGCAAGGCTTCCAGGCAGGTAAACAGAATTCCACTTAGGCTGTCTACAGCTTAAAAAAATAATAAAATAAAACAACCTACAGTTTGTCCACCAAGGCCAGCGTCTTCAAAGGCGAGTGCTTAACATTGGCCACCTAAATCCAAATATAGGAACATAAATAAGTACCCTGGGTTTTTAAAGCCTTTAAATAAGATACTTATGTTCTGCAGTGTTTTCCCATTCTATGCTGTTCTTCAGTAAGGACTTCGAGGGGAGGGCAGAGAAGGGGGACATTGTGCTATCTAGATGTATTGTCTCTCAGACTCCAGCCTACTTGCATAGCAGGAGGACTGGCTAGAGAACAATTCTGCTCCACTGAACCCTCCAGCATTTTGAAATTTAGCTTCATTCCACATCATTGGTGCAGTACAAGGAGAACAGTTCTGCAAGAGATTTAGGAGGAGGTGAGAGAGTGACTGACATGGTTGAGAACAAAGACTTCAATCTGCTTTAATCAGAAAAGCAATTGCACCTTATCCATCTTCCCAAGCCAACAACTCTGTCACGGAGCTGCCCTGAACCTGAGGAAACTTCCTGAGGAGTATTTCAAGAAAACTTATTATTCCAACTGGCTAAACGCTTTCCACAAACAGGACACTTCAAACAGTAAACAAACTTTTAATCAAACCATTCTTGGCCATCTCTATTTATAGGATTAAGTAGTTTTCCTAGTAGATAACTTTGCAAATGCAAGCTGGGACCTGACAACATGACAGCACAGCTCCAGCACTACCACCATTAACAAGAAGTCAGAGGCAGGAACATTTTCTCATCATTTTCTTCACAACAGATCCATGGTGAGGGCTCAAGGGAAAAGAAAGGAAGTTGCTTGAACTTTCAGAGTGGGAATGTCAGAAGTACTTGCCCTACTCCCACTGGGGTCAGCAGCAGGAAAGTGGGCCAAAACTTTCAAAAAATTTTTGCCTTATATGTATCAATTTCAGGAGTCAAGAGACTGAGAAGCGATCAAAAGACGTCTCCGCACCAGGCAACACTACCTAGTCCCTGGTAGAAACCCCTTCTCCATTGCCCATCTAGGATGGTGATGAGCTGCAGACTCTTCAGCTTCTGACCACCTTGGCACAGATCTGTGTTCATCTTAGCTAAGGTTCCACATGGAGCCATGTAGCACCTTAGACCCCTTTATTTGCCAGTGGGGGGCAAAACATCTTCCAAAGGGACCTTCCATAGCATTGGGATACATATACCTACCTGTGTGCCACTCGCCTACAGCAGGACACGAAGGCAACTGTCACCCAGAGTCAGTGAGGTAAGTGCTAAAAGTTCAATGGAGGCAATACACATATTGAAGTCTCTTCTCCCTCTACCACACAATAATACGCATTTTTCTGAATCGATACCATCAGCAGGACCTCGCAAGCACTGGCCCAGTTTTACATGGACAGGCATACAGCAATGGGGTGTTGCTACTGTCTTCAGTAGGATCAGATTTAGGCCAAGACTACAATTCAAATAATAATTAATTGGGCTACACTAGGTTCAAAGTTTTGAGCCAAGTTACTCTTAAGCCAGTCTTTCCTCAGTTTGTGGTTTAAATGTTTAAGTTGCCTAAACCCATAGACATTGCAAATTGCAAACAGTTCCAGCTGAACCTAACTTTTGGATTCCTGCTTTTCAATTCGTGTACTTCTCGTCCTTATTTAGTCTTCCCTCACTACTATTTTTGTAAATTACTCACATCAGAAACAGTGAGTCACAAAAAAGTACATTAATAGCTACTTATGTTATAGGACAGAATCCCTCAATATTTTCTATCTGCTAAATGACTGATTGCTGGGTCCCTCCATTTGTTATTGCCAGCATGCACCCACCCAACATCCAAGGCAAAGCAAGTTTTGGGGGTGGGAGGGCGTTGTTTTTTACTGAAAATAATCCAAAGCAAAACTTAGTAAAAAGAAAGATCAAACAACTTGAGATAATGCAACACTACAGATTTTCAAGAAATTCAGATAATAAGATGCCATTAAAGAAATAAAATGAGCACCAAGCAATCCAGGTAAATTTGTAAATCTCAGGCTGGGTCTCTGAAAAGAAGCCAGTTTCAGCTAATTCAGTCCATACTCAGCACATTTGCAGTATTTTTTGTTGTTTTTTTTGTGAAACACATCCACAGCAATCTACATATAACAATTTCTCTGTGTTTCTATGCTTAAATAGGTCACTGAAAGGCAAGGAGCATGGTGGTCCATGCCTTTGCACCCCCCAAATCCTGCTTTGGCATTTCATCTCTGCTTAGCTGAACCTTGATGTTATGCACAGCTTATTTGCAACAAGTCTTAACAAGCCTGAAGCTGACCACACATTTAGGAGTTCATTTGTATTTTACATTCTGAATTCATACAGAGAGCATTTTCACCCCAGCTTCCACAAAAGCAGACACAGGAAAGCTGCCATTCCTAACAGGATGGTTCTATGGGAGGGGTGCACAACTGGGATCTCAAATAGGTGCTACTTCATCTCCTGCTTCTTTGGGGACTGCATTTACTTGACAGAGCAAGGCTGAAGTGGTATTGGCCAGCCAGGCTGTGGGCATCACACCAGCCACACATCCCTTCCCATCTACTCTGAGGATAATTTGTTGGATGCAACTCCTAAGCTAAAATCAGAGAGGTGCCAGGTCCCCTGGAGGCAGGGATGGGATCTCAATGCAGTGGAAGCCTCCAGTACCCAACAGGATTGTGTTCTGACTTTGAAGAGTTCCTTCCCCTTAATGCTTATTCCAAAATGATTTGCAGATTTTTATAGAAGTGCAGTGGAGATGAAAATGAAGCATTACCGAAGAAAAAAAAAGTAGTGAAAAAATACATTTTCAGTTGAATTTTGAAAAGTCAATGAGACAACAAAATATGGAAAAGTTGTTCCAGATGGCAGGAACGTACTTGAGGAATTTCATTTAATCACATTCTTGCAAGATGTTTTGATTCGGATGACATATATCAATTACATACTTAAATTAACAGTCCTTCCTACTGAAGTAAATGTAAAGCTCCCAGGAGCAGGAAAGGGTCTCTGTGCTTTTACTTTAAGTGCAGGTAAAGTACGTATGGCGCTGACAGTCTTTTTGTTATTCTCTTGAGACAAAGCAATGATTTATCAAGACACTCTGCAAGAATGCATCCATTTTGAAAGCAGCCTTAAGGCCATTTGCCCACCTGGGTTTTCAGTTCTCTGCCCCCGAGCTACCCAGACAATTCCCACCTCCCATGCCCTGCCTGATAGGGAGGTTGGCCAGGTCCCAAATGCCTTGAAAATAAGTGTGATGGACCGAGAGAGAGAAGGAACCCTAGAAAAATGTGAGGGTTCCAGCTCTTCTCATCTCATTCCCATTCAGCAAGCTCCCAGTGCTCTTGCCCCAGGGTAATTCACCAAATGGATGCTCCAGAGATGTGTCACTAGGCCAGCCCAAGCCACCCAGCTCTCCTCAAGCAGACAGGCAGGGTGGACAAAAGGGCCCCCAAAACCTCTCAGAAAAGTGAAGCAAAACACTGAAGCTCCAGTTGGAAGGGAAATCTCATGTTCCACCCAGGTTTTCCCTATGCTGCAGTCATTTAACCCACCTTCCAGAAAAAACTAATGGTTCCAAGATGACCATTTCATTATATATAGACATATTTTACATAAGCTGCATCCCCATAATGAGACAGGTGAGACTCCAAAGATCCTACTTGCCTTAATAACTGAATTTATAAAAGCCTAGGAAGGGAACACAGGTAAGAAGATCTAGCACGTGAGCAGGTCGGTATCAGAACTATAGCACGTTTTCTACATTTCAGATAAAATTTTTTATTAAAGTCGATTATGTATTTACAAAGGAGTTTTCATTATGAGCAGAAACTCGGTTTATACCTAATGTGCACATCAAAGTTTTTAAATATGTGGAGGATTTCAGTCCCCTCCAAAAACTGCAAGTGCAAACTATCTTTTTGCACAGCTTCTTCCTGCAGCTGTACTCTGAAGGGAGATATACATACACATACAGGTATGTATATTAGTTATTACTAGAATAACTGTAATAAGGCCTTTTGTTTGGCAACTGTCTTTTTTCTAAGAAGTGAAGCATGATGAGATTTAGCTTGCCAGCTGCACGTTTCACTTTCCCATATCCCCAAACAGAGATTTAAAATAGCCTGTTTATCAGATATGTATCTAACTCGTATTCCACTGTGAGGTCTAAAAAGGAATTTCCATTCTTACATATGTCCCCCTTGTGGGGCATTACCGTCTGTTCCGATCATTGTAAAGGGTCCCTCTTTCCTTCTAGTCCAAAACCCACTGAAGCATTTCTTTAATGACTATAAAACAAAAGGCTAGAGGCTTGCTTGCCTTAGTTTATATACAAATACGTTACCAATTAAAAGGTAACTGTGAAGAATAGAGCTGATAATGGAATGCCTTCTGCAACCTGAACTGTAGCAGTGCTACCATGACATTATTATAATTAGTTAATCTACCCTCTAATTTGTCTCAATTTGCATTGGCAGACTAGAAGCTGCTGTCTACATGATTTCTCATTGAAAACCGTGGTAGGAGAAGGAAAAAAAAAAAGAGGGTTTTTTTTCCCACCACCCACCCATTCTATGCATAATCTTTTTCCCTCATCTCTCCACCACCACTGTAAATCTGGAATACATCTCCATTAAGACAAATGGAGTTACACTCCAGATCCACTATGAAAGTAGAATTCAGCTTAGGGCCACTGAAATACACCAAACTCATGCATTCAGAAATGCCTTATTGCAGCCTCCTGCCTATGCTCTTGTTCCAGTGCCAGGTTTAGCACAGTGAGGTTTGCAGCAGACTTCTCTGTTGAATGGAAGCCTTTCTCTTTCCCTTCTATGCAACACCACCCCTACTTGCAAAGGGTTTATGATAAGTTCATAAATTCCCCAATTATTCCTCTTGCTATTCAAAACAAGGCAGATCCTCCCTTCTCACCTAAACGGCTCGGATGGATGGAACATCTGCGCATCAGAAACATGGGGTAAAGAGGAGTGCAAGGCAACAGTCTGTGCTTCAGCAATGCCCTCACACGACTTGGATGCACATTTCTTTCTAGCAGGAATCGACTATTTTGCTACCACACCTGTGCAGCCAGATGTCATACAACAGTAATTCAAGCCATTAGAAAGACATTTTGGAATCAGTATGCTTAAAAAAGGCAGGGAGACAAAAACTGACAAAGTAAAGATCTTATTTTCCAATTAGTTAAAAACTTTGACAAAATACATCTTGCCTTTTCAGGAGTTACGTTTACCTCTATACACAAGATGTGCGATACCCCTTATTTCTCAAATCAAGCTCCATTTTGATTGCTTCCATAAGATGAAACCCCCCATTATCTAAAAAAAATAAGTACAAAGCATACAAGTCATAGCAAGCATTCACCAAAACGTTAGCCTTCAGCACTTCTTTTTAAACAAACATAAGGGAATGAGATGACCTTTAAATCGTTTCTTGACATGTACTAAATCTACAGAAATTAGGAAGATTCTCTAGAAAGAGCTGTAAAATTTTAGGACTCACGGTATATTTTTAGCATATGCTAAGAATATTTTGTATACTACAAGAATGCTGTATGCAGTAAAACTTCAGGGACTTTGTCAAAGGCTAGGGTTTAGGCTAAGGGTCAGTAGGAGTAGTAGGCGGGTGGTTTGAAGCAAGCGGGAAATAACCACCATAAGCAAATCAAGGCCTGCATCACCTGGGCAACACCCTTTTATTACCCCCATCCTCTTATCCTTTAAAAGCAGAGCTTGGGGATTCATTAGTAAACAAATTCCTTCTCCCACTCATCCCCTTCTGTTCCTAAGACACAGAGAGTAAGGGGCAAGGGACAAGAGCCCAATCTGCAGGCTGCACAGGTAGACTGGAGCAGGCAGCCGAAGCGGAGCCTGAAACCAGGATGAGCTCAGTCACCCAATGTTCCCTTTTCCCAATGAGATGAATTCTGCATCCAAACATAGAGTGGGTGGCAGAAGAGCAAGTGTCACAGGCACTGGTGATGCCGAGAAGAGCATAAGGAAGGAAATCAGGCAATGCAGCTGCTGCCTAGTGAGAACCCCGAGAGACCTTTTGCATGTATGGGGTGCATAAGTTGAAGCATATGCACAGTCATGTGGCAGAGGATTTGCTGAAGACCTCTGCTGAGTGTAAGCAGTTTGCCTCAAAGGGGAGATTTGTTTCATTGGGAGGGAAAGGATTGCAGCTAGCTGTTTCAGTATCACTGATGAAGCGCGATGAGCAGCGAGCTTCACAGGGTAACGCAGCCCAGCCTAGCTCCATACGGTTTCACAGGGCTGTACCCATTTGCGCCATCACTGAATTTGTTCACCGCACCACATAAACTGTTTGTGAGAGGTGTAAAGGGGCATCTTGTAATGCAGTCCGAGATGCAATGGTGTAAAAACACCATGGACTTCCACACACAAGACAGATGGAAAGTGGATCCAGGACATACAGGTGACTGCAAGTATTTGCCCGTCACAAAAGTGCCAGCTCAGACTAAACTAGATAGGCTTAACATCACATCTAAATCAAAAAGACGGAGCAGTACAAGCCTGAAGAAGAGCAGACAAGGACAAAGTAGAACACAAGGAGAATTTGAAAGAGGTTACATTTCCTGGGTGATGACAACGATTCTGGAGAACTAATGAGCACAATTAGCAACTTTGCAGCTAATAAGTATATCACTTAAAAAACCCAGCACTGTGAAGACTCAGTCAGAGTTAGAAGAAGCCTTAGATGCCATCACTGAATATACAATTCTTAATGATAAGCTAAGAACTACCAACACATTTCTCCCTATTTCTCACTCACACGTGAGTGCATTCCCTGCAAAACTCATACAAGTAAAGCTCTCGGAGTTTGGAGAGGCAAGCTGTGCTGTCATTTGTTCTTGACTAAATCAAGGAATTGCTCTGACTCAGTTTTCTAAAAGCAAAAGTGCTGACCAGATACATGTGCATTTAAGTAATACCCAGTTCATAACAGCTCTCATAGCAAGCACCGCCTGTTCAGGAGACACCAGTGATGCACGGAGTCATGGAAGTTAAGGCAGAGAATGTTTTGATTGTTAATTCAAGACACTCTCAGAGCTCCGTGGTGACCCAGCTGGTCACTCCTGCTCTTGTTTGTCTGAGCAGCAGAACAGTCCACAGATCATGGTGGTTATGAGTAAGCAAGCATGTATGCATTTCTGTTGACAGCATCTTCCCAGAAATGATCGCAGAACCCAACTGGTACGCATAAGGTCTTTAGAGTTGTTTTTTTTCAAGTATGTTATACACATATATTTATAAATCTCATTTCAGAAAGCCTGAAATGAGATTTATTTTACTCAGCTTTTGATAACTTCCTGTAGACAAAGATGTACAGAAGTCACTGCTTAGCACAGAGTATGCTTATTGCGCATATTTAAGGATTGCAAGTAAGTGTTCCTTAGCCAAATATTTCCACCCACAGGGTGATGTGTTTACATACCCTGTGGTACATGATCAGCAGTTACTTGGGATATACTGTGCCTCTAATGTTTGAAGCCTACCTTGCCACATGCTGGGAATCAGGTAGCCTCAAACTGTTTGACTTCACTGAGAAACACAGCTCCAGATGTGAAAGAGCATTATCTTCCCTCTTTAGAGATGGCTTCCCCCATGATTCCTTTTTGCCCCTACCTAGAAATCTGAAAACTAAAGTTAGCAGAGGCATAGTCAGGAAATAGAAAAAAATATATAGCTTGCGCAATATGGAATACATTCAAATAAACCAGAAAAAAGCTACCAAAATAACTACAAAATTTGCAGTTCTCTGGAAAGAGAACGGCTTATTTTTCAGAGCATGGGGATGAACCAACATGTTCCTAATACACAGGGATGGCCTGAAGATGGAAGCATGTAAGTTCAGGTTGTTCTTGCCATCTTGCCTGTATTTCTAAGCCTTTGATGAGATGTTTGGCTTGTACATGAGGTCTTACGGGAGACCCAACACACAGGGCAGAAAGCCTTTCAGGAAGAACACTCTTGTGCTGTGAAGTCACTTCCTTCCACAGCAATGTGGTGCTCTTCCTTTCCATCCACAGCACTTAGATGTAGCCCACTGTCATTGCACCCAAAGTATGTCCTCGTGCAAGGGGTGACCGTCTTCGTATGTGGGAAGCTACAAAGAGACTCATCTTGAGTAAAGCACTTCTCCAGAACAGCATTTAACCATGCTTTGGTTCCAAGATAAAACTGACACTGACCTCAAAAGACTTGCCCAACCCTACAGAAGTCCTATCTGTCATTCTTCCCCAACCTCTTTTCCTGCCAAAGCACACTTTTGAGCAGGCCACAGTTTTGCTATGTCAGCCATGCTGGGCTGTGAACATTAGCAGCAAAGGACAGGCTGCGTTCAGAATAAGGCACACTATGGGGACAAAGGTAGTCAGGGTTTACATGGCTTCTTGTCTCCATCACCTCTGCAGCCTTTTACAGTTTGTTCAAAAAGACATCTGCCTCCTTACGAAATCCCAAGGAGTCCAAGTAGCAATGGGTCCTTATCATAGAATCATAGAATGTTTTAGGTTGGAAGGGACCCCTAGAGGTCATCTAGCCCAAACCCCCTGCAGGGAGCAGGGACACCTTGAACCAGATCAGGTTGCTCACAGCCCTGTCCAACCTGGCCTTGAATGTTCCCAGGGATGGGGCCTCCACCACCTCTCTAGGCAACCCCTGCCAGTGTTTCACCACCCTCGTTGTAAAGAATTTCCTCCTTATATCCAGTCTAAACCTACCCTGCTTCAGTTTAAAACCATTACCCCTTGTCCTGTCACAGCTGGCCCTGCTAAAAAGATTTTCCCCATCTTTCCTATGGGTCCCCTTTACATACTGAAAGGCCGCAATCAGGTCTCCCCGCAGCCTTCTCTTCTCCAGGCTGAACAAGCCCAACTCTCTCAGCCTGTCCTCGTAAGAGAGGTGCTCCAGCCCTCGGATCATTTTTGTAGCCCTCCTCTGGACCCACTCCAACAGTTCCATGCCCTTCTTGTGCTAAGGGCTCCAGAGCTGGACGCAGTACTCTAGGTGAGGTCTCACCAGAGCAGAGTAGAGGGGCAGAATCACCTCCCTCGACCTGCTGGCCATGCTTCTCCTGATGCAGCCCACGGTTGGCCTTCTGGGCCGCCAGCGCACATTGCCGGCTCATGTCCAGCTTTTCATCCACCAGCACCCCCAAGTCCCTCTCGGCAGGGCTGCTCTCGATCCTTTCTTCCCCCAGCCTGTATTGATACTGGGGGTTACCCCAACCCAGGTGCATGACCTTGCACTTGGCCTTGTTGAACCTCATGAGGTTCACACAGGCCCACCTCTCCAGCCTGTCCAGGTCTCTCTGGATGACATCCCGTCCTTCTGGTGTGTCAACCGCACCACTCAGTTTGGTGTCGTCCACAAACTTGCTGAGGGTGCATTCGATCTCGCTGTCTAAGTCACTGATGAATATATTAAACAGCACCGGTCCCAGTACAGAACCCTGAGGGACACCACTCGTCACCGGTCTCCATCCGGACATCGAGCCATTGACCACTACCCTCTGGATGCGGCCATCCAGCCAGTTCCTTATCCACCGAACAGTCCACCCGTCAAATCCATAGGTCTCCAATTTAGAGAGAAGGATGTTGTGGGGGACCATGTCAAAGGCTTTGCAGAAGTCCAGATAGATGACATCCATTGGTTTTCCCTTGTCCACTGATGCTGTCACACCATTATTACCTTACTTCCCTGTCTGAGAAGCCAGGATTGTAATTTCTGACTATAGTCTGATACAGATTTCAACACGTAGTATTTCTTAAATAACACCTCATTGGAGACTTGCACATGTATCCTACACTCGAAAAAATTGTTGTTTACCTAAAAACTGGAGTATGATGTCCACCACTCACCTTAATTGCTTAGAAAGGCTGGTGTTACCAGCCAAGAGAACTGGCAATAGGCACAAGAAAGGAATTTGAGAAAAGAACTTGATTCTTCAGGTGAGGCAGGCGCCTGGACCACCCCTTGCAATTGTTGCTAAACATTCAGGGATCCTTAAGAAGGCAGCTCAGTCGTTGCCGCGCTAAGGGAGAGCATAGCTACACACTGGTTAGAGCTAATTAGGCAGAGAAGAGTTACTGCTGTTTCTATACAAGACATGAGTGGAAGCAATAGATCAAACTCAGATCTTGAACTCCTGTAGTAAACACAAAGCATATCAGGAGGAGTTGCTGGCAAGCCCAGCATCTAAGAAACATGGGAACATGCTTGTGACCCCATCTGCAGGCATCCTAACAGCTTCTCTGAAATTTCACAAGCAGGGGGATGTCCTAGATAATGGATGGGAGCCCAGCTGCCCCCAGATGAGGGAGTTTCCTTTGTGCACGAGTCCCTAAGTTATTTCAGCAGCATCTGGCAGTGATGCTCTTGTTAAGGCTGCTATTTATAACGCCTGATTGTTCGTTCAGGGACAGCTCTTGGCATACAAGGCCTCAGGAGAGCTGGAGTGATCTGGTTAACAAAACATCCAGCAAGCTGGGAAATCAAGTTTGCTTTTGATTTATAATGCAGCAAACTAAAATTATGATTTGCCAGGCTCATTTTGGCACACTCATAATTCAACTACAGTTGTGATTATTTAAAAAAAAAAAATTAAAACCCCACCAAGTTTAATTACCATAATTATGGAAATACTCAGAGTGAAAAGGACTTGAAAATAATGAAGCAAACTCACACAGCTTGAATGCCACCAATTAACAGGATGTTAGGTTTGCAAGACAAGTCTCAGCAAAGAAAAACTTCTCCACTGGCACCATTGCAGCAGAAGGGACAAACCCACCTCGTGTCTAGGTTTTATTACAAACCTATTGCACCCTCTTGTGCTGAGGGGTCAGAATTACTTTCGCTTGGCTGGCTTGAAACTAATTGCTCTGCAGCACTTGACCTTCAAATCAGCTCTCCTGCAGCATGCTCTGGCAAAGCACACAGCATCATCACACCAATATGTTGAGGGCTGCCACGTGTGCCCAAGCGAACTAATTTTCATGCAAGGCTGAATGTTACGGACTTCCAGGCTTGCGGTGGATCCCCTGGATCTCTGGTTTGCGTATGTGACAGAAGATTTGTGTTAAAACTCAAACATTATCAGAAACTTTGTAGAGTCGCTTGGTAGATGCAGTATCCCACAAATGTGCCTGGCCAGACAGAGGTGAACTGCACCCTTTTCTGGGTTTCCTACAAGGGTAAAAAGGCTAAACATCTATAAACACAAAAAGGATCCCTGTAAAACATGAATATTTCTTCTCCTGCATTAGTTCAGGCCTCAGCTGAGGGTGCCACATCCAGCGTTTCATGCTGCATTTTAAGCAAAGCACAGAACTGGAGCAAGTTCAGAGGAAGTGAGTAAGAATAAGATATCCAGAAAACACTGAGAGACAAGGCTGAACGATCAGGGAGTGTCCTGCCTAGGAAAGATCAACAAGTTCCCCAATCTTCAACTAGGCAAGAGGGAACAAAAACAATTTTTTCTCTCTGCTCCTGGTTGATAGGACAAGGAATAACAACGCTAATTTGAACCATGGGAGATTAAGGTGAAATATTAGGAAGACAAAAATCTCCTCAATCAGTCTGTTAAAGTACTCCCTCATTGCAAATTAAAAGCAGATCAGGCAGGTATGTCAGGAATAACTTAGGTAGAACAGATCCTGCCTTGAAGCAGCAGGCTGAATTAATTACATGATTTCTCGAGGTCCCTTCCAGGCTTGTTGCTATTGTGTTGAGCTCTGCAATTGTTCCTCTCTGATTAACACCGAGGCTTGTTTTCAGAGTATCACGCACAAGCTTGTACAACAGCTAAATACAAAAGTTCTTCTCTGGCAATCACACACACAATCCCCAGCACTGTCTATCTCCTGCTGGTAACACCAGCAGTAACGCTAATTTGCGGCTCCTGATCACTGTGAAAACAAAACATTTCTAAACATTTCACTGTCTTAACTGCGAATTTTAGTCTGAGTTAAAGCTGGTTCTGCTAAAGCATGAAAAATATTTCAGGTACAGAAAATCCACGAGTGCCTGCCTAAATCAATTGACTAAATAGAGAGCAGGATCCTCAGCTGCTGCTATCAGCATGGTGTTGCAGCTTCCCTTAAGCCAGTTTTGGCCCATTCTTTCCTGAGGATGAAATCTGAAGAAGATACACTAAATAACAAAGCTCAAAAAAAAGGGCGGGGACGGGACACAAGCTCACCATAAATGCCTTGTTTTAACAACGATAGCCTTCCCTACATCTTTTCCTCCTGAAAGCACACTGCTGCAGCAGGAGCGGAGGGATCTGTTCAGATTTGCTGAGTGCTGATGGGGAAGTTTCCAAAGCCTGGCTCAGGGGTGGGTAGAACAGGCCTGCAACAATTGAAACTAAATTGCATTCTAATCCATGAATCAAAGCACTTGCAATTACCATTTCAAGGCAGGTGAAACAATAACAAATAACAAAGAGATGTTTCAAGTCTTTGCTGATGCACTCAGTTGTGCTTACTGCAGAAACTGCTAACTGGACACATTTTTACCCCGAGCCAAGGTGATTGCCTGTGATAGCCCCAGTTAATCAAGTCTGAGAAAAATGAGAGCGTAATCTCTTGTATTGTAAAATAGTATTTCAAACCTCCTCCAGCAGGCACCCGATGTAGCTTTTATAGTCTTTGTTTGGATTTAAAACAGGAGAACAGAAGGCATGTATGACTTGGGCCAAATTGCATGTTGGCTTAGAAACAGTGCATCCTCTTGAACCCTGCAGTACGGGTTAAAAAACCCACATAGGTAAGTAGCAAACCACACACAACCCACTTTATGTGGGTTTACAGTACACAACATGAAGCTCTCTGCATTGAAGACTTGACAGTTTTGACAAGATTTACATAAAAATTGATATTACAGACCCAGATGGTTAAAGTGGTTTTTGTAGTAATATTATTATTATTTAAGTTCCTAAACCACAGGTTTCTCCCCCATAAGGCAGATATCTGCATACTGATGACAGGTTCCTCTAAAAATTTCTTGGCAACTCCTTAGAAGTGGTCACAAACCACAGGCTGAAAACCAGT
This sequence comes from Gorsachius magnificus, assembly GCA_034008185.1. Classification (NCBI taxonomy): domain Eukaryota; kingdom Metazoa; phylum Chordata; class Aves; order Pelecaniformes; family Ardeidae; genus Gorsachius; species Gorsachius magnificus. Next base: position 9,552,488 of record CM067094.1, read on the forward strand.
GGTTTCAGTAATTTCCTGGTATGCTTTTCTTTGTCTCTCAATACATCTAACCCTGGGCCATTACCCATCTCTTGCAAATCAGCCATCTTTAACACTCCAACTTTCTCTTAGCCACTCAAGAGATCCATAGCTCAGAAGGAAGACACATTACCCATAGCCAGCATCACGGCTGTGGGTCAATATTAGAGGCAAAAGCTCAAATTAGGCTCTGAAGTTAACACAAAAGGCAACACAGAGGAGAGGCTGAAGCACCCAGCTCCCTGGCAATAGGTGTTTCTACCCTCAGACTCATAGAAAGGAACTGAGGCCAGAAGGATGGGGGAACGAGTCCAAAACCAAACTGGGATGAAGGGTCCAAGAAGCAAGTGGATCTCTTTGGGGCCTTCAGATGCCAAAATTGGCCCTATTTTTATTTTCAGGTGCATTGCAAAGGCAAAGGTTGCTGCTTGCACCATGGAGCTACTGCTTTTGCCTAACCCCACACAGCAACTCATTTTGAACAGAGCAGCTATGCTGCCAGAATGACAATATGTCCAAACTCTGGTTTTGTCATTGGACTGAACAGAAACAGCCTTCACTAACAGTGGGCTTTTGGCAGGACAGGTACAGAAACCCAGTGAGTGTTGTTCCACCCCTGGTCCTCCCAGCTCAGCCTGCTATTAACACTTACGCTAAATCCCCTATCGACAGTACTGGAAGCCATGCAGGTAAACTGAAAACAAAGCTGGCCCTTTCAGATGAGCTGATGGAATAGGAGTGCTTGCCTGCAGGAGAAGAGAAAGGGGAGGGGAACTAGCTAAGCCTCAGGCTCCAGGGAATCCACGGCTGGATGATTTCTGGGCACCCATCCTGCTCTTTTTCTCCTGGAGTCATAGGGCATTAAGTTCACATCCATGTAGAGCTCACGCTGCTTTGGATCTGGTGGCAGTGACGCCCCATCTAGCAGGGAGAGCAGCTCCTCTGCTGACAAGCAGCTGGGTCAGGACCCGGCGATATCCCTGCTGCAGCCCCCACGCTGGCTGCTTGCCTTGGCCAGCACTGCAGGCAGCAGCTGAGCTCAGCAAGTTGCATTTTGAGCACAGCACCACTGCAGCCGGGGCTCTTTGCTGGCAACGTGACTCATGCTCCAAAGGTCACCTTCTCCTCCATCCCCTGAGCCGGCAGGAGGAAAGAAGGGGAAAAAGGAGGAGCAGAGAGAAAGGGAAGCTGATTCTCACCACAGCTGCAAGCTCCCACTCTAAACTGCTAACCCCTTGGCTCCTTGGAAAGCTGACTCCCAAATCCCTAGGTGTTTCATTATCTCTTCCACTCCCTCCCAGAGTTTCTCTCAGGTAATTGTTCCCACATAGCATCTGCTTCAATTTGAGCCAGCTTCCTCCTCCTTCACTATAAGGTTTTTCAGCATAAGCAAGTTGATGGCTTTGCTTCAGCTCCCTCGTTCCCTGCATAAGCAGCAAAAAGTCTGAGAGGCAAATAAGCAAGTTTGTGCAGGGACAAAACTCATACCCAGTTAGATTAGGAACCACCATCCCTAGGGGAAGCTATGTTGTTTGCAATACCAGGAAACAGAATAAGCAGAGAATCAGAAATAACCTTCTACCAGCCAGATAACGTGACCAGACACAGATGGACTTCCTTTTAGACCCCATCCCGCTCACACACACACTAGTAAGAGATTCCTCCACCTCCAGGAAGAACAAAGGAATTGTCATTCCCACATCGCTGCTGATAAGGCAGTGGTTTGCAGAGAAGTTGCCATTCCTGCTGCAAACAGCAGTCAAAAGGAGCTGCGAGAACTTGCATCTTTGGTCCTGGTTAGGTCATCATAACCCTCGCAAGACAAGCGAGGAATCATGAGCTCATGCCTTGGCAGGAAGGGACTGACTGTAGTTTGCAATATTCATAGTAATTTGTGTAATTTAATGCAGAGGGTGAAGTTCTCAGCCAGGGTACATCAGAGCAATGTCAATTTTGCACTATTGAAGCAGCTGGGTCAGCCTGTTAATAAAGAACTCTTTTTAAAAATTTCTTCTGTTCACCTTGAAGAAGACCCCTTAAACTACATCCTGGTTTTAAGTTGCTGCAACTGTCAGCTAATTGCTACCCAGTCAGTGCTGTAAAAGGCAAAATGTTCTCCATCACAGCTTTGACTGAATCTGGGTAAATGGAAAAAAAAAAAGCAGAGAAAGCATGGTTCAAAGGTATTTTAATCAAGTTGTTAGGATGCACATGGATAATCATGAACCTCAACAGGCAACTATTTATGGAAATAATTCAGTCACTAGCTTTGTAAAGTGTAACAATGTTCAGTGGGCCAAATTCAATACTGCTGTAGATTCCTGGAAGGACCACAGTAGCAGAGGGAAGATCATCTGTTAGACATCTCCAGCTTTTCCCACGAATAGACTTAATAGCAGGCAGGAATACTTTGCATCACTTTCTGTATTCAGCAAGGAGTATTACTAGAGAACAGGGCACTACAGCGGAGCGCTGATAGCAGAACAGGTTATGAACACTGTGTATTCAAAAAGGGCAAAGAGATGAAAGAGCCTGAGCAGTGCAACACATGTGCTGGTCCATGAATAAATCCTCCTGTTCGTCCATTCAGGCAGCATTATTCCCATGAAAAGGCAACAGGCCAATCTGAAAAAAATCAGGCCCTTGTCATGGGCACGTACACACCCATGAAGGCCCCTGCACATCACTGAATTTGGACTTTAGTCCCTATTGTTTTCTTCCCCACCTCCTTGCTCAAACAGGCTGCTATGGAAGCCAGAAGGGTTGCTTCCAGACTTGCAGACCCAAGAAAGCCTGCTGTTCCTTCCTATGCTGGGTTCTGGGAAGACCACGCTCTGGCTAGCTTTCTTGTAGCAGCTTTAGTATCACCTCCCAGTAAAGGCACAGGACATGATTCCTCACCTCCTTGCCACCAGTCCTACACCAGCAGCATTCCAACCGCGACAAAATCACCCCAATTCACACACAAAAGTGTCAGGTCCAAAGGTTTTATACTGAGCCTGAGGCTTACGGCCATGACCTATGGCCACCACTGTGCCTGCGAGTAATTTGCTTTTGTAGAAGCAGGCTTTTGGATCTGCTTTTAAACTGAAGTCCGGCAGCCGAGTAGGTGGCCACTTAATATCTCTGGGTACTTTCAGAGAAGATTAGGTGAAAGTCCAAATCCAGGTTGACATTCCCTCTCTCCGAGAAACAGGCCTGCAATAAATAAGGCTGCGTGCAAGTTGTTGTTCCTGCTATACTGCTCTACTCAGCCACTTACTGCCAATATGTTCCTCATTAGCACTCTGGGAAGCTGTGAGTGCATAAGGCACTCTGTGCAGCCCCATTTTTATTCTATTCTCAAACACATGGAAACACTTTAAAAGTAAGAGCCTTGGGACCTGTGCAAGGGTGACAAGTGACGAGATGAGGAGAGGAGACCAGAGCCAGCCCCTGACAAATTTGAACCATCCAGTCTTTAATCCACAACAACCAAAACAACTGATGCTAAACAAACCTAGCCCTTTTCAGAAAGGAGATTACATGTGTAATGGAAAAATTACAGGTATGGGGAGTCTGGCCTACAAAAATTGGTTAAAGTTAAGAGCCTTCAGTTTGCTTTCCATGATTAATGGAACTTCCCCTACATGCAACTCAGTCAACATTTCCATCCCCCTCGGAGCCCATTGAGAGCCCCCTATTTTTTTAATTTAAGGAAAATGGAATTTTAAGACTTCATAACATTTCCATAACTTACCATGACCAGGTGATTAGCCATTTCCCCCCTTCAAATACCATCTCCTTCATGAGGTAGAGCTGGCAGCAGCCATGGGAGTAGAGGGGTATTGCTTTCATACCTCCTACCTGGGACAGCATTTTCCCCATAGTGACACTGTAGGAAGAGGCAGGAGCAATACCACAACACAAAGCACAGAGCTGACCCGGATCTTAGAGCAGAAGGTGGCATCCCTATCCTGTTGGGCATGATGGATCATGGGAATGCCCAGTCCTCTCCATAAGTGAAAGGAAGTTTGACAGAAGCAAATTCCTAATGAAACAGTTGAGGCCTAGCTCTAGACAAAGCAGAAATAGACCATAAATGCCAACCCCACAGGACTTTAAGAGTTAAAGCTGTTGGAAGAAATATTTGTGCATGTGCTTTCATGCCAGTGGAAACATAAGAAAAAGCCTAAACTCTCTGCACTGGCACAGCAGGTTCAGCTTTGATCTCTCAGGAGGTTCATTTCCTTCATTAGGCTTTTCTTAAAATTCACTTTTATGAACCCTTTTAATTTCCCCCCTGCATTTTCCCCCCCATAAAAGCCTTTTTAGATTCATTCAACAAAGGGGCAGGGTGGGGGAGGAGAATCTCATTTAATTGCCACTAAACATTACCTGAAGCTGCTAGTCATGTAGAGGGATGCTGGAGCTGTTCATTGTGCAAGTCACAGGAACTGAAGGAGGGAAAAACCCACTAAGGCAATAATAAACCATTAAAAGGAACACAGGGAGGAGAGAGAGGAACAGAACCACAAAGCACCAACAAAGGGAAAGGTGAGACAGTACAGGGAACAGCAGGGAGATCTCCAGCAGAACTTGGCTGGTCACTGCTGCAAAACAAGCAGAGTACTTACAACCCACATCACCCACAGTCTCCCCTCCGTTTCATCTCCGCTGGTGCTGGATAGCTGATCAAACCAGAACATTGCCCCATTTCAGGTGTCTGCTCTGTAAATACAGTATGATGACACAACCCCTTCCTCACAGCAGGGCTGCAAGGCTTAAAAGTTGCAGACTAAAGGAGTTTAAAGGGGGTTCAACATCCCACTCTCCAAGCTCCAGCACCAAGCTGATTACAGCATTTGAGCGGGCAATTTATGGCAGCTGTTCCTGTAAGGAGAAGCATGAGGACAGAGGGGCACCCTTTGAAACACCTTCCTCTGCTGACTGCAGTAGGGAGAATTTGAACTCCGTTTCTATTTCTGATGGACTCCTTGAAAAAAAAAAAATTGTGTACACTTCATCTCATCTGCCCCGTATTCAAGCTACGGGTAACAGCGTTGAGTTCACTTCTCCAAACAAAGGTCTGGGACCTTCTCTACAGCATGCCACCTTACACCACAAAGCCTTTTAATAGCAAGGGATGTAAAGGCATTGCCTGGCTTGCTGAATACAGTCCCCCTCTATTGTAGTCTACTGGACTGTATAATTCTATTCAGAAGAAGCAGCTTCATTTTAACAGTAGTTTGTGGCTTTACCCCCACTATTCCTATTAAAAGCTTAACTTCTTATGATTAGCCAGTTACTTGGAGTAATTTAAACAATGAAACAATCATTTGGTGGAAGACTATTCACCATCTCATTGGTGGAGATGAACTTGCTTAAGTCCTTGGAAGCAGATACTGTTCTTAATGAGAAAACTGTGTCCAGATTCCTGCTTGGGCTGTAACGAACCCTCAGGGGCTGTGTCCTCTGACACGAGGTAACAGTCCCCATTTCACTCTCTCAGCCTGCTCCTACTAGAGAAAGAAAGAAGATGCCATTTCTAGACAATTTCCAAGGGACAGATTCCAACCTCCGAGAAAGGAGCATGAAACGTGAATTCACCCAAGGAAGCCTACTCTGTTATTCTAGTTTTGAGCCTGTTGTAGCAGAGATGAGGTTCTGCCCTGCCTTTCCGTTTCTGATGTTCACTTAATTCACTGTAACATGAACACAACTGGATTTAACAGGACTCAACAACTGCAATAGCTCACAGTATTTCTTCAGTCCTGGAAGCACAGGCCTCTGCTTTTCTGCTACATTAACCCCAGGCCTCCCCCCAGCCCAAACTCAATTTCAATTACATTTAACAAAGCTAGGTGGATGGGCAGCACGAAGTCAGATGAAGTTCAGTGCAGACAAATGCAAGGTAATGCACTTAGGAAAGGATAATTTGAACTACACAGAAAAAAAAAAAAGCAGAATGCTTTTGTGAGATAATAATCTGCTGTGCACAGAGAGGTAGGGAACTGCAAAGACTATAATGGAAAGAGATGGCAAGTCCTTCCTTGGGAAGCTGTTCACCCCAGCTCGCAGTAACCAGAGCTCACCCTAACTCTTGCAGCAACGGAAAAGCTCTAAGAGATCACAGGGACTTCCAAGCAAATAAAGCTTGAATGGAGTTTGAGTCTGGTGGAGCACAGGAATGGATGCACGAAAGAGCAGCTCTTTGTGCACCTTTGAGTCAAGAGCAAGCCAGGGGGTTCTGGGTACCCAACTGCAAAACCCAGGGCAGGCAGACTTCTCCACCCCCCAAAAAACGAGTTTTAGTCCAGATCTCCAGGAGCTATGAAGCTCTATACAGACACAATAACCCCTGTTGAAAGGACCCATAACATGGTAACAGTCGTTTTACAGCATAGACGCCTGTGTCGGACAGATTCTACAATGAGACCCTTTGCACCCACACTGCCTTAACACATCAGCTCTCCTCACACAACAGCACAGGTCTGAGACCCCAGCTGGGGAGATAAGGCAGGGTGGACATGGGCACGCAGAACAACTACTCCAGCCTACACTCAGCAAAACAAAAGCTAACCAGACCCTGAAGCTCTCAGTAATGCCATCTAGATTTGCCAGAGAGCAGAAGCGACCACACACACAGCCTCTCCCAGCAAGCGCTCCTGCTCCCCGCTGCCGCCTGCCCGTGTCCACACCCCACACACCCGGGGGAGAAGCAATGTCACTTCGCTCACACCTGCACAGCAGGGTGGAGGAGAGCAAGCCTGGCTCCTCGCTCCCCAGTTAGTGCCTTAAACAGCAACGTCTTCCCTTCCATACACCTTAGGAAGTCAAAGGGAGACAGCACAGAGGTGGGAAATGCAGCAATGCCTGCTCAGGGCTTTGCTAGCCTTCCCTGACTGCTTGCAAGCTATCACCCCACCAGGGAAAGGAGGGATTGCAGACCCCATGGAGCATCTCCCAGGCTGGACCCTGGGCAGGGAGCACATTTGGTGAAGTGTGGGGCCATCTGATGGCAGAAGCAGGCAGCGCAAGTTAAAGCATCCCAAATGCTGCACTGCTTTGCTCCATTCATCTTCAGTAATTGAATGCATGCCCTGGGGGGGTGCACTGCGCAGGGGGCGAGAGGAAGGAGGGGGAACAGTATTTATATTTGTCTTCCCAGATTTAGTTTGTCTTTATCTCTAGCTATTTTGAATGTCATAGGGAGTTAATGAAGACATGTTGTGCATCTGCAATGCATGGAACAACTTCTCTCCTGCCTCAGCATATTAAATTCTTTCTTACTTACACTGGGAGTTACAGGGAAAGAGCAGACACAAACAAAAAGGGAAGAGAGATAAGAGAAAAGCAGAAAAAAGATAAGACAGTAGAAAAAAAAAGAAGGAAGAAACTACCTTTTTTTATTTCAGCTCTCAATTTTGCATCACACAGCATTTTCTAGCCCTTCACCATCTCTCGCAATTGGACATACCAACTCTGGAAGAACTGTCCCGGTCCATTTGACAGGACAAAGGAACAGCCTCTGGAACAACCCATTGAAGATCTCCTTGCTCTACAGTTCACTCCCCACTACAAGCACAAGTCAGGGTGAGGGCACACAGCAGAGATGTACCCAGAGCTGTAGCACCCCCCCCAGTGGCACATGGCACATCCCCAAGCCCTGATGTAACATACCTGCAGCCACCAGGTCGCCCTCCAGAAACTAGGAAGGACGTGCCATAGAGCAAGACCTCAGGGCTCCCACCACGGGCACAGATGCTGCTCTGCAGCTGGATATTTTTAGTTGCTCTTCCCGTCCTACAGACAGGAAACTGAGGCAGACAGCAAACACAGGCTCAGATCTATAAAGGCTTTCTGGCCTCCAACTTCTGTCTTAAGACAATCCCTGGCTTAGATCTTGCCAGTCATTTCCAAGAGAAGAGACAAGGCAGTGGCAGAGAAAAGCCCTTTCCCTAGGATATCCCATCCTCAGCTCTCCTCTCTCCCTTCTGGGAGAGGCAAGAGTACAAACGTTCCTTAATCATGGGGCTGTCTCTTAGAAATTAAGATCTTCCCTTTCCTGGCACTTCCCATCCTCTCTCTTTCCCGGAGGCAAGATCTGGCACACCTTAGACATTCTGGTTTGGCCCAAAGTTTTATTTAGACTGCTCCTTGCTTTGGGGATTCTCTGTTTATATCATTGGAGGGTGTTAATAAGGGCAGAATGGTTTCCAGATCCACACCAGCTGACTGGATTTCCTGAATCCACGCCATCTGTAAAAACAGAAATGTTCCCTTCTCCTTGTACACACAGATAAATGCATTAAGGCTAAGCCTCCTGGGGCAGGAGTACAGGAGAGGTTTGGAATTCTGGCCAAATGAAACCCAGCGAGCTCTGGAACGAGGTACAGAACTACCATTTTTAATATGGAGGCTCAGCTGAAGACATGAAAGATCTCATCACTCTGTGGAACAGACAGAAGAGTTTGACATTTTAAAAGAGCACGCTAAGGAGCTTCTGGCACCTCTCTCAGCTGCATCTGGCACTGGCCACCCTCAGAGACACAGGAATATGCAAACTCAAGCCCTGGCTGGCATTACAGCACTTGCATATCCCCATCATTCAGGTCTTCCATTTCAAGGTAAGCTTCTCTGGAGTCGCTTGCTCACCAGTGGCACACACAGCACTAATCCAGGTGCCTCTCCGTTATGCAAAGAGGCAGCGCAGCAAGAGAGGTGCTTGGGAGATGGGACACTTAGGGTCTAATGCCTGGATGTGCAGTGGGTTTGCTGATAGCCTGGGGTCTGTCAGCAGCAAGGGTTTATTTCTGGTAAGCCTGACACCCGTTTGATAGGAAATTCCCAGTTTGGAGTGAGCTATGCACACCAAACTGGGAACTGAAAATCTGATGTCTCAGCCAAGACCGCTGGCCTCTTTCAGCCCAACGCTCATCAGGTTCACACAAAACCCCTGACATTATCTAGGCACTGGTGTGCGGAGGTAAACACAGGGCTGAATCAGCTTAATGCTTCCACTATTTGTTCTCCCCATCTAACACAGCTAAATGTTGCCCAGACGCTTAGGAAGGAAGTGACAGCTCACAGTACAGCCAAAAAAATTCATTATTCGAATAAACCAGCAGAAAAATCACTCTCAAGTGAAAACAGGCTAAAGCATCAAAGACTTAGTCTGGCTGAAGTAACACCAGCAAGCAGCTTTGAAAGCGCCAAGAAGCAAGCCAAGGGCTGGGGGGAATGTCAAGGAGTTAAGTCCCTTAACCAATGACTTGCACCCAGAACTAGTATGGCTACTGGGTTACCCCATGAGGGACAATTTTGTTAGTTCAGCAAATTGCATCAGCTCAACACATCTGATGAGCTCTGCAAGGAAGAGGAGGGGTAGACTTTACAGCCAGGAGTAAGAGCAAACCTACATGGCCTACCCTCTTCCAGCAGGAATGAATTGTCCCTCAGGTACAGCCGCAGCATGTCCCTTCCTTCACTCCAAGTTTTTCCTTTGATAAAATTAGTCCTGTCTCAATAGGGGATGAAGATGCAGCAGCTAAAATGGAATAGCAGTGAGCAGCCAATCTACAAGACCACAGAGTGCTCCAAATCACAGCGACTCCTAGCCAGAGGCATGTATCCCCCACCCCCCGCACAAGACAAAACCAGGACACTTCCCTTCCCATGCATGACAGCCCTTTTGGGGAAGAAATTTTCCCTAATGTCCAACCTAAACCTCCCCTGGCACAACTTGAGGCCATTTCTCCTCATCCTATTGCCCGTTACCTGGGAGCAGAGATCAACACCCACCTCACCACAACCTCCTTTCAGGTAGCTGTAGAGGGCAATAAGGTCTCCTCTCAGCCTCCTTTTCTCCAGGCTAACCAATATGCATCTCATACAGCTACAATGCTGCAAAACATTAGCACAAAACATTAGCAGTCCAATTCAGCCAAATTTTCCTTGTTACAACATTAAGCTATCCACACCCCAAGCCGGACAGTCTGAGCCCTGACACAGGAGCACCTTGCACGCAGCATTTGCAGCAATCGCCAAACCGACTGCAAAGTCACAGGCGCCGGGCAGCTCCACTGCATGTGGCAGCGGTGCTGCTACCGCCCAGGGAACAACAGGACACGAAGGCTGGCTCTTAGCTTGGCTTCCAAATGAAAAGAGCTCACGTGTGTTTAAAACAAACCCAATCACCAATTTGGCATTTCTGACGAATTTTTCTTTGTGCTAGCATAAATGCTGCGATATCAAGATTGTCAAGTCTTCAATCTTTGATGTGTTCAGAACTGCAACTTGAACTGTAAAATAGAATGATACTGCTCACGTTATGCCAATGCCTTGTTCAGCACATGACGACTATTTACCTCAATTAAAAGAAGCCATTTGCTACACAGTATTCTTAAAGTCACCAAGCTCCAGAAGAGCAGCCCCTTGACCACTGGCCACCATCCAAAAGCACTCTATTATAAACAATCTCACTCTAATACAGAACTATACTAATGCATAAACATGAAATTTCATAACTTAAACCCATATTCTGTAGCTTCCATCCCATGAAATTAGAGTTCACAAATGCAATTATTTCAGATTCCAGTGCAATACATGAACTTCGTTATACCTGTAAATTTTACCTTAACAGAAAATCTGACCATCTACTTTGATTTCAAGAACTCTGAAATTCATGACATACTAAAAGCCACTATTTTTTTTGATAATTCAGCTTAGTTTTCTGCTCTATATTTTGTGTTCATTGTAAAGTAATGAACTACACTCAATAGCAATGGACCATCTAATCCCAAAATCGTCTCTCAAACAATAGCCAAGAACAAGCATTCCCATTTTCAACGTCTTTATACTTTAGCCAGCCTCCCAAAAGTCACTTTATATGGTTTAACAGAGTTTAGAAAGTATTCCCATCTGGGGTTTTTATTTGTTGTTGGGGTTTTAACAAAAAAACGTACCAAATTTATGGCATGTGTCTGAAGCTTCCTTACCCCGTTTTTATGTTATATAAAACGTTTATTAGCTATATCAATACTATGACTTCATCTCTGCCTCAGTTTCCCTAACGCATGGCACTTACTCAGGTGATCACCCAGTAATTGCTGGGATGGCAGAACTAACAATCACTGTTCCAGCTATTCAAGCATTTCATTGTTTCACACCATCGATTTCTCCTGTAAAGTAATTAAGAGCATGAAAGACAGGAATGAGCCTCATTAGCTCCCACAAGTACAGGCATCCTCCAGTTCTTCCACGAACCTTTCCAAGGAGCAACAGCTCTCTGTACACCCAGGCATGTCAGGCAGCAGAGGGTTATTTGCTGCAGATGGATTGCATCCCCTGCGCAGCCTCTCGCATGCTGCGTGGCTCAGCACGCTCCCTGATCTCTCGATGGCTGTCTTATGTGCAGCACCAAGCACAACAGGCATTACTTTTGTATTAAGCTCACCAGAAATAACAAAAATCCTGTGTTTCAGCCCTTACAAATTGGAGAGATTGGGAGGGAAATGCAGTGGAGGGAGCTAGGCAGAGCTATCAGCTCCAGCTTCTCTCCCTTTCCCTTAAAACCCATTGACAGTCTCTCAGAATAAAGTAAGCCATTTGCTGGATCTCCCTTATCTTATTGTACATCAATTTGCTGAAACATTCATGGGATCACTACGCATTTCATTTACCCTTAAGGCCAACCCCTCTGCTTATTAAATTAAGAAGATGAATGAGAGATTCGCTCTCTCGCTAGCAGCCCAGGGGATTCATTAGTCAAGTAAATGATTGCACTTGCCTCAAGTTATGCTACCGCAATGTTTGTAATGTGTCCTCTGATCTCAGCTCCCCATGCACTTTTTGGAAACAAGGTTGGCTTTCAGACAGGTCACATTTAATTCCAGTCATTTGACTTCAGCAAATAGAAATAAAGGCCTCAAATTCACTATCCTATTCCCTTCCTTCGCTCAGCCCGCCAAACGTTTCACAGAACAGACACACAAGGAGAATCAAGAGCTACAGGTGAGCTACCAATATTCATCCCATTGACATCTGTATCAAGCAGAGTTATCATTTCAGCGCTGACATAAAGATCTGGGTACAGTGACACGCTGCAGCAACAGAATTGCACTGGGCAGAAGGGAGCATTCCCACCCCACCAAGTCAGACCATTAAGCCCAGAGGTAACTGTTAACAAGCTCCTTTTTGCCTTCCAGAAAGGAGCTGGCTTTAGGTAACTGCATCCAGAAGACATCAGCATTTCTGTATGCGATATTAGGAAAGCAGGGGAAAATGGCACCTCAGAAAAAGGTTAAAATTCACATCCCATTTAAACTGCACTAAAGTGTAGAGGGGAAGGGGGTTGGACCCCAATGAACTCCAGGGGATAATTGTCCCCGATTTTGCAGGGCTATTCCACAAAAAGTAGAACCTGGATAAAGAAGTCCCACCAGCACGGCTGGGCACTTCAGCAGTGTGATAAGCATCATAGAAAAGAGACGCTCTGAGGAGCCACAAGAAGATAAGCAAGTGGAAGACTGCAGATCTTTAAGTCATTTGCAGGCTGCGCCGTGCGTTTGCAGACTACTGCAAACACAGGCTGCCACCTTTAACACTAGGGAAGTGTAAGAGCAAAAGGCAGTTTCTGGGTAATGGACCTGCAACGAAGACTATTCTATATTTTAGCAATGACAATAGCAAGAACCATGGTGCTTGGCACCCAGTACAACTCCTAGAGACGCCCAGGTGACTTGCACACTGCGCTACAAACCTACACAAGTGAGCCTGAAACACCAGGCACTGGGAAAACTGCCCAGCTTGTGAAAGTTTCCCAGCAAATCTGTAACCAAAGAGAGATTAAAGATACAAGACTTAGGGCTGCTCTTCCCAGCATTGCACCTAAGGAAAGCAGCACAGCAGGCAAATGCTCAGAAATGCTCACTCCCATGAAATGCATCACAGCTGCCGTCAGAAAGGGATGCTCTACACAGCCTGGGGAAGGAGAAGAGCATGTGCACTGCACACCAGAGCTACAGATAAGCATGCAAAAGGGAGGGACTAATCTAATGGCAACAGCAGGTGACAGGGAATTAAGATGCCTGAGCTAACAGAACTGTCCTCCCGCTCCTTGCCCACAATTCAAGTGCTTATTTACTTCACAGCTTTGCCACAACTCTCACCTGACCTTCATCAAGTCATTTATCCCCTGTCTATAAATAGAGTAACACAGCAATTCTGCTGCATCTGCAGGGAGAAAAGGTTTTAGCCAGGACTGATATCACACAGTGAACGTGCCCAGGGCTCACGTAACACAAGGCACATCTTGAGAGTCCATTTGAGAAGCACAGAGCCATAGACAAGGTTTTTTTCTGCTTTGTCACTAATTTCACATGATTTTTTTTTGTGTCAAACCACGGCCAGTCATCAGCTGTGGTGAAACCACATACCACGTCCCTCTTAGGAGTAAAGCTACTTTTGCTCAAAGCAGTAGCAGGACACGAGGTGGCACTCCAGGCAAGTCTGATAAGTTGTGTATGTACAAGTTCTCCCGGTCACCAAGCAGCATAATCAGGACAAAGAATAACCTTGGCATAGCCTGTTACATAGCAGAGAATTTTACAGTGGCCACAGATAGCTGCAAAACTCCCTTTCCCCTTACCACTGCCTGCTTGCTTTAAATGAAGTTGTGAATCCTACACCCCTATTCCTCTTGGTTCCATTAGCTGCTCGGGCAACACCACCCAGAAACAGGCTCCTAGTCCTAAATAGGTGGATGTTCATGGCAGAAGGCAAGAGACAGGAATCACCCACCCTGGGCAGGGTTAGCATGTGATATTCTAATATTCCTTACTCTAAACGGGGAGGAATTAATTACACCGTAACAAGTCATAGAATCATAGAATGTTTTGGGTTGGAAGGGACCCCTAGAGGTCACCCAGCCCAACCCCCCTGCAGGGAGCAGGGACACCTTTAACCAGATCAGGTTGCTCACAGCCCCATCCAACCTGGCCTGGAATGTTCCCAGGGATGGGGCCTCCACCACCTCCCTGGGCAACCTGTTCCAGTGTTTCACCACCCTCATTGTAAAGAATTTCTTCCTTATATCCAGTCTAAGCCTGCCCTGTTTTAGTTTAAAACCATTACCCCTTGTCCTGTCACAGCTGGCCCTACTAAAAAGATTTCCCCCATCTTTCCTATGGGCCCCCTTTAGGTATTGAAAGGCCGCAATCAGCTCTGCCCGCAGCCTTCTCTTCTCCAGGCTGAACAACCCCAACTCCCCCAGCCTGTCCTCCTAGGAGAGGTGCTCCAGCCCTCGGATCATTTTTGTAGCCCTCCTCTGGACCCGCTCCAGCAGTTCCATGTCCTTCTTGTGCTGAGGGCTCCAGAGCCGGGCACAGGGCTCCAGGTGAGGTCTCACCAGAGCAGAGGGGCAGAATCACCTCCCTTGCCCTGCTGGCCACGCTTCTTCCGTGGACAGGAATCTGTCCCCAAATCTGCTCCCCATTCCAGCTTTGGGTATCGCTGATATCCACAAGGTGGATCTTGAACACAGCAGAAGTCTCAGCAAGAGCAGCCGGCGCCACTGAAGCGCGTTGGCACAGGCGAGCCGCAAACCCGGGAAGGCTCCGACTCCTCGCACACACACCCCCCACCCCACCCCACCCCACCCCCGGCCTCTTGGGCAGACGCGGTGGACGGCACCCAGATACCCGGGCTTTCAGCTCTGCTGACCGCACGGCGAGCACCGATCCCCAGCTGCCCCGGCGGGCGTGAACACACCCGGGCTCGGCCGGGGGGGCGCAAGGCGCTGAGCCGCGGGCTAGAGGCGGCCTTGGCAGCGTCACCGGAGCAGTTACGCATGCGAGCTCTCCAGCCTCCCCTGCTCTGAAGGGACAGGCACACACGCACCCCGGGGAAGTGGCTGTAACCGCACCGGCCCCCGGCAGGGGCTGCGGGGCTGCCCGCAGACCACAGCCCGGGGGGGGGGGGGGGTTTCCCCCCAGGCCCGCCCGCCACCCCGCCCGCCACTCGCCCAGCAGCCTGAGGAGCTGCCGCCACCTAGCGGGGAGCGGCACCGCCGGCCCGCGCCCCTCGGCCCGGCAGGCACCGCAGCTCTGCGGCACCCGCGGGGCCCAGGCGGGACCCACAGCCCCGGGAAACCGCACCCCCCCCCCCGCCGGTGCCTTCCCCGGCCGCCGGAGCCCGTCCCGAAGCAGCGGCCCTTCTCCCGCGGGGCGCCCGGGGGGGGGCCAGCCACCCCGGGCCCTTCGCCCCTCGAGCCGCGCGGGTGAAACGGGTGCAGCCTGCCCAGCCCGCCCTTAAATCCTTACCGGAGCCACCTGGGCCGGCCCAGCCTCGCCGGCAGCTGGGGCCGCGCTCCCTGCGGGGTCACATCACGGGGCGAGGGGGCACTCGGGGTGCCCGGCCCGCAGCCCCCACCCCGCGCCAGCGGCCCCGCGGGCTCCCCCCGAGAGCCCGGGTGAGGAGGGGCCGCGCCGGCTGCCCGCACCCCCTGCTCCTTAAAGGAGCAAAACGCGGCGAGGAGGCTGGGGCACGTAGGGTTCGGCGTGGCCAAGGACAGATTTTGATGGTAACAGTAAAAATAGGATGGTGAAATTTTCTGCAGAGGCTAAGGAAGCGTAGGGGTGCCCCTCTTTCCTATTCAGGATTAAGAACTAGATGTGACCCCAGGCTGATGGCTTGAGAGGGTGCAAGAGGAAAAGCCACACCTTAGGAAAAGGCCATGGGAGGCAACTGTGCCGCTCCTAAAGTGTGGGACATCACAGGATCCCCAAGATTATCTTTGCTATCACAAGAGGAACCTAAACTCCAGGGCTGTGTGGGTCACTCCAGCACGTCTGGTTGTCCTGGCTGAAAGGCGAGACAGAAGTAGAAATAAGAGCCAGGTCTGTATGTGGAAACATAAAGGAAAGGCAGGTGCCATGAGAGAAACAGATGTAATTAAAAAGAGACTGCTCTTGGTAGTAGGATTTTGGAGAGCTGCGTGGACACAGACAGTGGAGGGAAAGTCAAAGATAAAAGATAAATGTGGAAGAATTATGACAGCATAAATATGTTACTTCTGCTACAAAAGCACTTACATGTTATTTCAGACAACAGCCTCTGCAGTTCTGTACAGAGTACGTGTGCAGATGCTCTTCTGTGTGCCAATGCCTGGAATCTGCACAGCATGGGCTCATTCAAAAAGCTTTGGAGATTACTTTCTTATCCTCAGAACAAGGAAGGGATTCGTTCCAGGTACAGAGCATTAGCTGCAAGTCACAAAATTCAGTAGCTAATATCACCAGGAATCAAAGTATTTTTAACAGGGTTGATGTTAGTAATTTTAGGGTGTCTTCTGAAGAGAGACATGAAAGGAACTACAAGGATTTAGACTAAAGTCTCCTCTGCAGCTAGTGGAAAATTCCAAGAAATCTTCCATTATGTTGAGTTTAATGTCTGCAATACAAAGCCTTGAACATGCCAGACATCACCTTGCCCAGAGCGCCCAGTCAGGCAATCACATCTTTCACTGGGGCTCAGATGGGGGACATTCAGGGAATTATCTAAGGAGGGAGGTCCTGCAAATTGTGTGGTTGCTCTGCCATGGTCTAATAGTGGTTCGCACGTCTGGGACACTGTTACTGGCTGGCAGCGGTGGTTTTGCTGCAGGCGTCTGTCATATTGCAGGGCAAGGTTGTTCTGTTTGCCTCGGTGTCCTCTCTGTGGTGGAGCTTCAGCAGCAGTGACAGCAGTGCCACCAGGTCTAGCATCGCAAGAGTGGCCCTGATTTTGCTAGGCATGAAGTTAGCTTCAGGTTTGTGTTGTGGTGGTCTGAGAAGACAAAAGGACACCTTGGTGCAAGGCCACTGCAGACAGTGAAATTACAAGACGAAGGGCTGATGTTCATAGAATCTTAGAATCGTTTAGGTTGGAAAAGACCTTTAAGATCATCAAGTCCAACCATAATGTTGTCCCAGGTGGTTACACTGCTGCACTTCCATGCATTGTATCCTGGGACTGAAGCTTGTTTTGTGGGATAAAACCCTAAAGCTGTCAGTCTTTTGCCTAGGGTTGCACCTTGCCTCACGCACCCTGCTAAAAGGTAAGTGATAACAGAAAGTACCCATGCTTTATTAGCTAGTCAGCAGTGATGACAGTCAGAGACTGAGAACAGCACTGGGAGACAGATACACAATTCCTGATAACTTCAAAAAGGAAAAGCAACCTAGACCTGACGTAGCACAGTGTACGGTAACAGCAGTTGCATGCTTCTCCCCAATTCAGGGTGCTGCATGAGCCTCAGACGAGTTGTAACCAGATCCTGCTGGTCTCGGAGCTTTGCAGCATAATGCCTGCTGGTTAATGTGAATGTCAGCAAGGAGGGGGTTGCTCAAATCGCTGTCTTGCTTGGGGGCTCAGTTTTTGGAGGCCAATTTGAAGGCTCACACCTTCCAATTGCCCTTAGAGCTCCCTCTCCTCACAGCTCTCTGAGCTCTGCCCCCTGTGCCCTCAAGCTTTCTGCTGTGTTTTCATAGGCAATTTGTACGGTCAAAAAGGTTGATCACACTGCCGTAATTAGGATCATGCCAATCTAGATTAAATTACTTTACTCATTTGCATGCCTGTTACAATCATCATCTCTGCTATAACAGCATTTGCCTCTGAAGCTGATGGAAAATCTCTGCTGCTGCTGAGCTGTCCTGGAAGGGGTGGGAAATTCTGATCCCGTGAGGAGGCGGTGATGGCAGTTAATGCAATGTACCACCTCGCCAACACCAGCACATCTGCACACAGGCAAAAGCAGGAGGAGAGAATGCACCAAGGTTCAGGCAGCGCTTGAAGGCTGCAGAAAGACACGAGAGATTGAAGCCTTTCTCTGTGTCCCAAAGGTGGTGCAGGGTTGCACGTCCCTGGGGACCCAAAATAGGTCTATTTGTATAAAAGTTGTCTTCCGTTTCTCAAAGACAAATCTGTGGTTGCTGCTTGTTTGCAAACACCAAGATGTGGCTCTTACGTGTGCAAAGTCAAGAGCAAAGCAGCAGCACTGTAGACAGGAAGGGGATGAAACCTTCTTCTGACCTTTTGCTCTTGAGGACAAATGTACCATCCCTGGATCTGAACGCAAATATCTAAAGCAATTTCTGCTACTGCATCAGGCTGGGAGGGCGGCAGAGGGGGAACTGAATTAATTTAAGTTGCCTGAACTGAGTTTCAGGCAGGTCAGGCTTAACAGGGCCAGAATTTGTAATGTTCAGAGGAATGAAATCATAATACATTAGGGATGCTGTTACATCCTGTATGATGCCTTTACCTGCTTTTTAAATGAATGCGTAAGTACCAAGACTTGGGAGAGATGCTGGACACAGCATGTTTGGGGTTTTGCAGTTTCTGGCTCCGACATACTCCAGCAAGAAAGTAAAAGAAATATTTGTTGGCAAAGCCACAGCCACCTTGGTTTGTTGATCATTTGCTGTTGCAGTTCTCTTCAGTAGGAGCTGAAAGCGTTCTGAAGCTTGCAAGAATATGTAACTCTGACCTTATTTTGGAATAATATCCACATTTATAGCTCCTGTCACAGAAAGAATAGTCATGATTTCCTCTCCAGTAAAACACTGATGTTTAAATTGAGCCTTGGTTTTCATGGGGCGTCTCTGAGAGCAGTGACTCTGTGGTAGCTGTGTCACTGCTCCCCAGACCTGTCAACATCCAGTGCACGTACACGGTGTGTCACTGATATCTGATACAGCTACAGAAACAAAATCTGTTTGCCTGCAGGCCTTTTTTTTCTGTGTTGAGAGTTGAGTTACTGGTGAATATTGTGAAATTTCAATGAGAGGGTAGGACTGGGGAGCTGTACTGATCTTGGGGATTTTGAGAGCTCATGTTGTCCAGTCACACCAGTAAAGCTGTACTGAGACTGCACAAATGTCTGTTCAGACTCCCATCACAAATGATGGACTCATCTAAAAACCAGATAAAATAAATAAAGGAAAAATATTTTACTTTGTATTTTGTTTTGCTTTGCTTTCAGGTAAAAAAACTGTCAGGCTCCCATCATCTGAGCAATATTATTTGCTACCAGGAGAAGGATTTATTCATGCCTATGGGCTAGTCCAGAGACAAGAAGCTCTGAGCAGCAGAGACCCTCCTCTAGCTCAAGCACACAGTGCCCATGGCTGAAGTCTGATGTTGAAGCCCATGGTTAGAGTCTATTATTATTACCATGGGATTATGTTTTACTGTACCTATTTATTACAAACTGAGATCACAGCTCTCAGTGTAGGATCCCCGGGCCAGGTGCATTTTTACCCAGCTATGAAATCCATGGCTGAGAATCACGTGGCGTGTGGCTGGCAGATAGATGCAGTGGGTGACTTTTGTGGCCTCCCATTTCCTGAGCCCTGAATTCAAACCCTGTTAGATTATGAATGAAAATTTGTGTCTGTGCGTTGTTTTACAGTACCAGAGGCCTGGGTTTGGTCCCTCACAGGCATTAGCATGGTTTAATGCCCCTGGGCGAAGGACACATGGGAGGGGAGCATGGCACAGAGGGGTACAGGCTGTGCAGCTCGCAGGGGTTTGCAGTGGGAGAGGACAGGGTGCCAGCACATCACCTGCACTGTGCAAATGTGTGGGTGGGACTGGGAAAGGAGAAGATACATGATGGATGGTGGATGGATGGATGGATGGATGGATGCTACTGGCACATACTTGCATGTGCTATACCACCCCTTGTTTTCACAAGCTCAGCAACATATGCACTCCAGCCTCTGTGAGGATGGGTTAAAGCAATGCAACTATGCAACTCACATTCCTTCTCCATCTTCCTTTTTCATCCATAACGTTCATACACGTACACTGGTACTTTCATACTCGCTTCCAGTTGCTGGCTGGAGTTGCCTTTTTGTAGTTACTTTTTCTGTGGAAGACACAGTGCTCTGCTCTGTCCAGAAGGTGGCAAGCTTTCAATTCACATCGCTCTCTGCTTCCACTCGTTTCCCCAAAGCAAAGAATTTGAGGAAAGCTAGGACTATAGAGCCCTGTTTGTTCGTGGGGTGAAAGCCTGTGTCCAAGTATATGTGTGTGAGACAGAGGGAGAATTGCCCGTGACTGATTAGCAGTGTCACTGACAGGGGAAGCAGTGTTCTGCTGGAGACAGTCACAGATAACAGGCCATTCGGTTTGTCCTCCTCCAGGACAAGGAACCGGGAGACAGCAGCCAGGGAGAGACTTAGGCTGCAGCATTTTCCCAAGCTTTCTGAATACACTGATTTTGCCACAGCATTCTGCATTAAAGGGTGGGTCAAATCCATTCCTGTCAAAAGAAAACAAAACCAAGATCGTTTTGAGACAATCATATTCTCCCTCTGCATGTTGGCATACATGCTTTTAACTTCATCCCATCCCGTTTAGTGGAAGCAGTGTTTAGACACACAGACAAGCCCTTGCAGGGTGACAGCAGAAATTACGTGTCTCTGAGTGCATGCAGCACTACAGACAGCAGGTGCCCATCTATTGTGCACATATAGCCGGGTGCTGAACTGAAGCACCCCATTTCTTGTTTTACAGAAGACCTACTCTAGTCACCCTCCAAATGATATATGGGCTATGGCTCTGGCAAGGGAGGCTGCCCAGCCAGCTTTGTGAGCTATGTCCTCCAACGAGGGCAGCTTCCCCTCCTGCTCTTTGCTTATTTAGGCTGTAGCCTCTTCAGTTCAGGCACTGTCCCATATGATGTGCTTGTATGTCACAGAGCCTGTGGCATTCAGGCTCTGTTTCAAGGTTCTGAACATCACTGGCAGGCCAAGGGGGACCCAGGCTGGCAGCAGAGCTTCATGGCAGGTTGGCATCTCCTCAGAGCTGTGCCATCTCATGGGGGAATCCCTCCCCTGCAAGGACAGCACGTGCTGCTCAGAAGGAAACCTTCAGAGTGGTTTCTCAAGCTTTCCTGACACTGCAACACCGAAAGCAAAGGAAATGAAAAAAACTAATTTCTTCCAGACAAATTTAAATTTGGAATACGTAAAGCCAAAAAAAAAAAGTCCAGGCAAGCAAAAAACCCTCAGCTACCCATGTGACAGTAACACAGGGGTGGTAATTACTACCTGGGTCGGGTGTTAACTGTTAATTTAGGATCAGTTTAGGATGAAGCCTTGGCACTTGCTCTGTTGCCCTTTCCTGGTGAAAGCAACTGTCAAGGTAGACAGTTAACAAAAATAAGCATGGCAGCATCCATCCTCTGCTGGCACAGCAGCAGAATGAATTTCCCCTTAGCTCCCAGACTGAGTAGGTGTGGTGGTGTTTCACGGTTTTCATGGATTCAACAATTTTTTAGGCCACTGATAAAAACCACATGGAGCGTAGCTCAGGTTACCTCAATGTCTTCAAGAAAAGCACCATGCCAAGAATTGCTTTTAGACATCCCTGCTTCCTACATCATCCAAAATGAGGAATAAAATTCTATTTCCCTCTTTCTTCTGCCCTGAACCCACTGCAAGCTGCTGGTGACATCACCGAACACCGAAGTGGAGCTGGAGACACTCAAAAATATTATTACAGCCTTTATGTGCACTTGGGGGAACATAATTGCATATAATACATGGTTAGTAAAACCTACAGCCCAGTCTGTTCTTTGCTTTGCAGAGCCCTTCCTGTAGTACAGAATTTATTTTCCTTAGATCTTCATCCTTTCCCCCAAACTCTTCCCCTGACCCTATGAAATCTCTCCCAGTTGGAAAATGTATTTAAAGACATGATTTGAAAAGATAAGCAAGACAGCCCAAAAGAAATAGCTGCTAGCAGACAGGGAATTACCCTTCACGTTGCTGAAAAACAACCCCTTGAAACCAGTGTGGGATGCCTTTGCAGAGCGGGGCAACTTTCACCAGAGCTGCTTCCGAGGATCCCAGCCTAAGAGCACTGTTACTCACAGCAGCATTAATCTGGCTTCTGTTGTGTCCAACCAAGCAGTAACAGACAACAGCTTCTCCTATTCAAGAGCTCTCTGTTGTGGAGAAAGCTCTCCTGCTTTTCAGGGTATATATGAATCACTTGGGAGCAGCCCTGGCAACCCTCCAGCAGCTCACGGATTCCCTCCTGTGCCTGGAGGGCTTTGTATTCCTGTCTCTTACCACTCTACAACAGCGTGAGAGCTGAAGGAAATGGCATCACCAGGGTGGGCTCTCAGTTTACCATGGGTCTTCTTCTGCTGTATGTTACCAGAAGCAGAAGGTGGGAATTAATGTCTCATCTCCCAGGCAGTCCCTCCATTGATAGTCACTGACTTGTTCTCCACTTGCCTATCTAGGTAGCCTATAGAAGGTGGAGTGAGCCCAAACTGGAGAGATTAAGAGAGATGGAGCCTAAATACTGTTTAACCCAATGGGTAGACTTGCGAGAGCTCTAAGATGAGCTCTGCTATGGCAGAAGAGGGACACAAACCCAGGCTTCCCTTGCATTCACATTCACTTGCCACTGAGATACTGGAAAAAAGAAGAGAAAGCACTGTGACTCCAGCCAGGACAGTGCTCCTCCAGCCGGAGCTCATCTGTGAATCCAGCCTGAGTTGACAAGCAGCTTGGGCACCACTGAAACACATTTTTTGGCAAAATCACTATTTGACAATTAGAATACGAAATGATCCATGCAGGTCTGATGTGTAGCTTCAGGTGTTTTGAGAATCATCCTGAGAGCCTAGATAATAAGGTAAAGATGGAAAAAAGACGCAGGCAGCCCTAAATTAAACTAAAGGCTAGACCAGTGTCAGCACTAGAGTATAAGAGGTGTCCCTGCAGGTTACCCCTGTGAATTCACACAGTCCTCAGCTTTGCTCTGCAACACTTCCCTGCAGTTTTGAACCTGGGCCAGACCTTCCACTTTCAACTTCTAAATGTTTGACTTAATACCAACAATATAGGAAGGACCTCAAATGTATAGTTTTGGAGAGACTTTAAAAATAATAGTTTCCTTGAGGCATAAAACCAATTACAGCAGTTATTCCATATTGACTTCTTCCCCTCTTGACAGTGCTTTATGCACTTAGGTCACTCTGAAGGTAAATGTCCTCTGAACTACAGTAAAATGGCAAAATAGTCAATAAAAGGACATGGATTTCAGATCAGCCAAGATGATTTTAGCTATCCACTCTGAAATCTGTTGACAAAAATCTTGGTCTCAGTCTCTCAAGCGATGCAAAGAGGAGCAGCTTCCATCACGCCAGTGGAACAGGCTTGGCTTAGCGGGAGCTTTGAGAGCAAACTGTGTCTCTACAGAAGTACAACATTATTTCAAGCATAGGGCTGCGTTTGAAGAAAGGTAGGGCCAGCTCCCAGTGTGGCTGGGGAAGAGGGATTCTGTCTCTTGCATCGTCCCATGAGAAAGAAGCAAAACGAACAGCAGAAGGTAATGGCCCTTCAAAGCCTCTCCCAAACCCACGGCAAGTCCAACCCCAAATAAAGCCACCGCTTGGAGTTTATCTGAAAGGGCTGGGCTGCAGATTTCAAGTTGTGGATACAAAGGGAGACAAGATTTGCAAAGATCTTATTTGTCATTTTGGCTTGCCAGTAGTTTCAAAGTCAGATTTCAGATTAATTCAGACATTACCCGTGAAATGTTAGAAATGGGAGCTCCTGGGGTCTGACTGCTTGAAGGCCTAGGCTTGAACCTCTGTTGAAAAATCTGCTCTTCCATGTTACTCAGCAGAGAATTAAAGTGCATCATCTGTCCTTTTGCCTCTAGGTTCCTAGGTAAAGCTTGGCAGCAGGGCTGGAGTTCACCTAACAACTGGCACAGAGCACAGGCTGCTGAATGCGCCTTTCCCTGCAAAAAACTGTGAATATAGGATGGATCTGAAGGAGCAGCGCTGGTGGGACTCTGGCCTGGTATCGCTTGAGAGCGTCTGTGCTTCTGTCTGTCATTTGGTCTGGCTCTCTGCCTGGAGGAAATGAACTTGGAGCCTTTTCCTAATAGACAGGCAACCAATCCCAGTACTGGCATCAATTACTGACAGACTCATCAGGGATATCGGCAAATGTGATTGCCCTCAGAATTAATTGCCCCCACTGAGAAAGCAGTCCGGCCAAACTGTCCGAGGGAAGCCAGCACTGCCTATTTACAGAGAATGAAAAATCTGGACAGACCTAGATAGGGAACTTCAAACGTGTGGCTTAAATATAGCAGCTGAAAGGTTACCCTGTGCCTGGGAAAGCCCAGATACATACACTCTCTCTGCCTCGGCATTTGTCCAGGCACAACGGCACTAGCTGACATTCCAGGATTTCTACATAATGGCTCAGACCAGCCCGTGAGCATCTGGAAATATTGGAGAAATGCCCATGGTGCCTATTCAGATCAACCAGGGCATTTGTGCAAGGGGAGATCGCTGCCCTGTGCTCACTGTACTCTCTGGATGTGCTGTTCGGATCAATCTGTCTGGAGATCCCAGTGGGAATTAATTGGTGCCCTCACTGCCTTGTTCCTTTGGTTATGGAGATCCAGGGCGCAGACATCTGGTTACCATCCTTCAGCCAAGTGACAAGTGGGAACTTCCCTGTTCAACGAACAAGAGGATTTAGTTAAAACACTAAGGGCACCTTACCACAAGCAGGGATTACTGTCAACTGCTCTTTACTGCACTGGGCCGAGATCCATAACAACATAGGGACTGAGAAGCCAAATCCTGACAACATCTGTCACTGCTTGGAGTGAAGGAAAGGCCCCGTCTCTCTGGAGTCACGTGAATTTCTGACAGCTGTGACACATACACATGGAGTTCTCCTCAAAACAGCATCGGACCCGCTTCAGCTCATGGACATCTATTTGCAGGTCAGAAAGTTGTATCCAGAAACTGAACTTCTGAAGTGCACTGGATTTTATAGACTAAAACCAATGACTTCATGGTAAAGCGGCATTTGATTCCTGCATGAAATATTACAGGATGCCATTTTTGTAATTTCCTCCTCACTTGATCATGATAACGCAGTCCCCTAGGCACTGGAAAGCCAGAGAGTATGTGCCAAGTGGAGGAGATGGAAATGGGAGAGTCACCAGTAATACAAAACACAGTTAAGGAAACAGCATTTGAGAGCGATTGTTGTGTGATAGGGAATGTTTTGTCTTTTTCATCATCGATCATTTGGAGCGGGAAGAAATGATACTTTTTTAAAAGCTTGGAAGCAATTCTTAGAACTGCTTTGAACCAGCTTCCAAGTGGAGTTTTGCTTGTCCTGTAAATCCCTTCCTCTCTAAAGTTTTAAAAGCAACAGCAACAATAAGATAGAAGTATGTACCTTTACCTACCCTTGACCATTCAAAAACTGGTGAGGACAGAAAGCAGAAAGCACAACAATGTGGTTTATGTTTAGGTTTAAGCCTTTCTCTGCCAACAGTGAAGTGTACCAAGGGATATTGCACTCATTTCTGCTCTGCCCGGCTATAGGACTGATACTGGTGTCAAACTATTCTTTTGCAATAAGGCTACTCATAGTAGGGGAAGAGAGAAGAACTAAGCTAAAAGCCAAGTGATGCAGCAGTGCATATCTTATTTCAACTGCTTATGATGATAACATGCTCAAGGGAATCGCAGGTGGTTAAGAAGATGCAAAGTTCCTGCTTATGAGGAAGTTTAGGCATGGTTCTAACGCCTTTCCCAGAAGAAAAGAGGTGGTCAGTGTGCTTCACATTACAGATTTAATGCACAAGCATTTCTAAGCAACTAATCGGAAACATGTCTGAGGCTGATGCAGTGTTGTTTCTGCGTAATCACTTATACCAACCAGAGCATGAGCTGAAAGAGCAGTTATCTGCTGGCATTTCATGGGGCTGTGAAGATACCTTGGTGAATACAGACTTATCTGCCACGGACCAGTCTTATAACTGGAACAACGCTGTCTTTTATGTAGCTGTATGACTCCATAACATTACATCCCCGATTTTCAAACACATGTTACTCTTGCTAAAAGATGCACCACAGAAAACAAAGCCAGAGTCTGCAATCCTGTGATTTGTACTGTTACAAGAGCACAAAGAATCAGAAGGCAGGTTCTGTCTATATAGCACCACAAAGGGATATCTATCATATAAAGAAGGCCAGGTACCCTTTGAGCTAGTGGCCAAGGTCTCCAAAATCATCTTATAACTCTAAGTGTCCAAGTAAAGGCATTTACATGTCCAGGTATCCCGAGAGATTCACTGGAAAAGGACATGCCCCTAATCCACGCTTTTTTAACATCCTTAATATCGTGTAGACGATCTCTTCTCTGATTAATTTTAGCATTTCAGAACAAAAAGCTTTGAAAATAAACTGAATGTATTGGTAGACTGTTAGAACTAAAGTCAGACACC
This sequence comes from Gorsachius magnificus, assembly GCA_034008185.1. Classification (NCBI taxonomy): domain Eukaryota; kingdom Metazoa; phylum Chordata; class Aves; order Pelecaniformes; family Ardeidae; genus Gorsachius; species Gorsachius magnificus. The sequence continues at coordinate 9,578,822 of CM067094.1, forward strand.
TGTGGATTGCCACCACTAGTAATCACTGGGGAGACGGACTGAGGAGGTAGGATTCTGGGATTTGTGTTAAAAGCCAAGAGATAGGTGTCATGTGAGTCCTTGTCCAAACCTGCAAGCTGGTTCTACCTAGTTCTGTTTAAAGTCTCCAGCTCACATTGTTGTGGTACTTTTATCATATTTATGTACAGTCTCAGAAAATCTCCAGTTGTGTGATTGTGAGATTTTAGATGCATCCAAACTACAATTTAAAAAAAACAAAACACAAACATATCTTTGCAAATGCAACTTAAGGTTAGTCCACAACACTCAGCCCCAGCATATTCCAGTTTCAGAAGATGTCAGTCATCCCATTGAGTGTAGTTTCCCATGTGAAAAGTACAGAGGATGCTCTTCTTCTTTTTGCAGCAGATTCCCACTTCCCAGATGCCCAGTGGCCTGGGTATCTGATGGGGAGAGAGGAATCTAAAAAAAAGAGATGACCATGCTGGGAGATAGCTACTGTAGCTAATGGTAGATTGGAACATAACTTGTTGACTGCACTCCCCCACTTACATGAATAGGTACACGGGATATGATAAAGCATGGAGCGTGCTCAAACTTGATCCTCAAGAAAGCTCCAAGGCTTAGCCAAGGTGCTGGTAAAACAATATGGAGAGAAGGCAAGTGAGGATTTAAAAACAGGCTCAGACTCAGAGCAACAGCGTAAATTTATGCTCTTTGCATTTTCATTCCCTCTGGCTAGTGCATTTTTCTGCATTATTTCCCACTATGTAAGCAAGCAAGTACCTCTGTGTAATGTCACATGTTGGAATTGGCTTGACTGAATCAGTGGTATGAGAAACTTGCCGGGGATGAGCACATAGCCAAGGGTCGGCCTATTCTTAAATTATTAATAAATGCTTTCCAATTAATCTGCCTCTGCACATGCAGCGGTTCAGGCCTGGATGACTCTGGGGAGCTCAGAGGGTGAATCACATGCTTATTCCTTGTTTTCTTTATTGTTTCTCTTTGAATGAGCCCTCCTGAGAAGGTGGCAGCCCTCCTTCACCTCTGGCGAGGCTTGTGCTCCTGTTGATGGCAGAGGAACTTCTGCAACCGACTTTAACAGGGTGGGAAACCTTGCTATATGCATTTTCAAGTATTTCTTCAGCTTTGTGGCGTTATCACCTCTAGTGGGTTCAGAAAGGTTTCTGGGCTTGAGACCAAATCTGTAACAAGTACAGAAAGTAATCATTATCTGAAGTGGGCCTTGGTTCTTCCCCAGCATGTGTCTGCCTTGGTGATAATCCCTGGGAATGCCAACAAATGCTTAGGGTCTCCCAGAACATACAACAGCTGCCCTTAGCAGCTTACAGCCATACACCAGACGTGGCATTAAGACCAGGGAGGGATATTGTATTTTACAGCCAAAGGAAGCTAAGGCTATGCCAGATACACATACATTGCCTCCTGAGTGGAGAAAGCATTAACTTTCAGCCTCTTTAGGAAATACACTGAAGAACAGAGATGCTTTCATGAAGATTGTCTAATGCATTGTCCACAAAATAGATGGGGTAAGATGCTACAGTAATAAGAGAAAATTCTGGAGTGGAAAAGATGGCCAAAGAGCCAAACAATAAGCTAGATACCATGTGAAGTGAGAGATGTCAAAACCAAAACTGAGAGTTCCTGCCTTTCTGAGTGTGAAGGGAATTGAGGATTGGATTTGAATGCCAGGATCTCCTGTACGATTTTGGTTCCTGGCCCCATGAGATGAAATCAGAGTTCTCTGGGATTGCTGGAAGCTATAGGTGCAGTGCTGGTCAGGAGCCTGTCCCCTTCCAACGAGGGAAATGTGCTCACAGGGGATATTAAGTGAGTGCAAAAAATACACAGCCCTGCATTTCTTTCAGCCTTTCTTAGGACTGAAAAAACACAATTTTAATTTGTGAATGTAGACAGTTAATGATCTTTCCTTCCACTCTGCAATGCCTACCATTAGCAATTTAGATCTTTAGAGAATTAAATGAGTTATTGTAATTTCTATTTACACTCATGCTGGCAATCTGTAATCAGGAATTCAATATGGAATTATTGAGAGGGTATTTTTGAACCTCACCTCCTGCCCACTATCTACTTGAATAAGAGCATTAGAGATTTTTTTTAATTAACTGTTAATCCAAATATGCATATTGATAAAATCTTACAAACATCCAGTGTTTGTGTTTGACTTTCCATAAAGTTAACATTGAATAATCAAGCCTTCATCTATACTGTTTTAAGAGCAGGTCTTTAAACTGTGCACATGCCATATCCAAAGGCAACAGTATAGTGCCTACCCTTTACATCGCATTGAAGACAAGAAATCCTAAAGAAACAAAATGCTAAACAATAGCATCTTTTTCCTCTTTGATAAACTCCCTGATCAATGGGGCAAGGACAAGTGGAAGGAACAGCTTCACATCCAACTGCAGCTCAGACAGAGAACTTCAGACTCATTCTTGACTGGATAATCCCCACATCTTGGGGGCTCATTACGCAAAGAGGTATTTGTGTGCGTGCTTTAATGAAGCATGTTAGAAAGTACAACTTTTCCTACTTAGGCCCTGGCTGCACCGTCTTTTCTTCTAATGCAGCAACTTTTAAAGCAAATCAGGAACTAATTTAGCAATGTTAGGTCTGAGTTTTAGAAAGAGAAATGTAGTTGCTGAATTAAATTGCTACTTTACAGGCAAAAGTTACAGGGATCTGGGATACTGGCATTGAGGGACTTGGCTTCAGTCCTTTACCATGAGCGTGGTGATTCATATGGACACCGTGCAAACTTTACAATACAAGTCTGGCTTGGAAGCTGAAATGGAGAAGGACCACTACTAAGTCTACAGCACAGCTTCCCACAGTAACCCGGCCTTTACTTGGAGGTCTTCCATGAGAAACCAAAACGTGGTGAGATCACATCCCAAGCTGAACTGATAGAGAAGAGGGAATCCTTCCACAGCTGGAAGCTGATCTATACATATAAATATGTGAAGTCACAGATTCCATTAAAGTCTATCCATCATAAGTACCTTGGCATGTGATAACTCCTCTCAGTCTGAGTGATTCATAGAAATGACCCTGTTTTCAACAGCAAGGGAGAATTTGCAAGATCTTAGTCTGGCAACTGGCAACACCAAGAGTTTAGCAGAGAGATGGAAATAATGTACCAAGTAGAAAAAAATGTGGAGGAGGTTGTGTGCACAAAACAGCTTGGGAGTTTAGGAAAATATCCAGCCTCCCACTAAGTTGCTGTGGGGTAATTAATGAATTGTCTCATTTTCTCCAACTTTTCTTCCAACCTTTTCCTCCCCAGGGGCATGAGCTATCATCAAAGAATATTTTTATTTGGCTTAGTGGGTTAATAATGATGGATGGTTTAAAAGGAGCAAGTTTGGAACCCATCTCACCCTCCCACTATTGAAAATTAATCAGAGCACCATTGGCCAAAGCATAGGTGGAAAGGAACATAAGACTTCTTTGGTCTGTTGGTGTCAGCTGGCACGCCAGTACACAATACAGCTTAGTAGAAACATTAACAGATAGTAGATGTACTAGGAGCCAATGACATGTAGGCATCATCTTCTATTTTACATCCCTTTATTGTTTTGTGTGAGCTGATAGATCACCTGCCAGTCAGCTCACACCATGAGACTCCAGCTGGCAGACCATTCCATTTGAAGCACCACACATCAAGAAAGACTGGGAGATCAGTTGGAAGAAGTCCAAAAAAAAGCAAGAGAAATGATCAGAGCTCTAGAGAATGTGACCTGTGATGAATATTGAAAAGACTTGGTCTATTTAAACCTGGAGAAGAGAAGGCAAAGAAAAGCCATGATAACAGTGCTTAAATATGTGGAAGGCAATTGCAAAAAGGAAGGGAATAAAACATTTACTGTATCCATTGTGATAAGGACAATAAGGCCGAAGTTTAAAGCGTAGCTGAAGAAGATTGATGAAACAGTAGGGAATGCACAGGAATACTAAATCCCCTGAATAATTTGTGTAAGGCAGCTGTAGACTTGCCAAGGTTACAGATTGCTGAGTGCAGGCAGGTCAGACCACTACCTGTAGACAACAGTTCAGGTGTAGTTGATCCAGCCTTGGGCATAGGGCAAGATAAACTGGAACTGTTGGAGCGGGTCCAGAGGAGGGCTACTAAAATGATCCGAGGGCTGGAGCCCCTCTCCTATGAGGACAGGCTGGGAGAGTTGGGGTTATTCAGCCTGGAGAAGAGGAGGCTGCGGGGAGACCTGATTGTGGCCTTTCAATGCTTAAAGGGGGCCTATAGGAAAGACGGGGACATTCCTTTTAGTAGGGCCAGCTGTGATAGAACAAGGGGTGATGGTTCTAAACTGAAGCAGGGTAGGTTTAGACTGGATGTAAGGAAGAAATTCTTTACGATGAGGGTGGTAAAACACTTGAAAGGGTTGCCCAGAGAGGTGGTGGAGGCCCCATCCCTGGAAACATTCCAGGCCAGGTTGGACGGGGCTGTGAGCAACCTGATCTGGTTCAAGGTGTCCCTGCTCATGCAGGGATCTGCTTAGGCAGGCTAGATGACCTCTAGGGGTCCCTTCCAACCCAAAGCATTCTATGATTCTACGATTCTATGATTCTAAACAATTCCTTAAGGTGCTTTTCAAACTTCTTCTATGGTCTGTGATTCAAAGAAGTTTTTCTAGTAAAGGACACAGAAGAAACATACTTATCAACAAGAGTTAATGTAGACAAAACTAGATACTAAAGTCTGAGGGACAGCAATACCTAGAATATCTTAATAAAATAGTATTTTGTAATGGAGCCTGCAAGTTAACCATCAGATAAGACTTGAAAACATGTAAAGGGCTATTTGTGGGATGACTAGGGACTGGGGCTAAGGGGAAATTAATGTTCCGCTCATTCATTTTGGAAATATTCTCATTAGTAATTGCCCCATTTATAGTTGGAGGAAAACAGAACATTCAAATTCCTGGCAGCAAAACACTTCCCTAGTTGCAGATAAATATTGATATTGGCTTAAAGTCAGTTTACAAAACAAAATGAAAAGAAAACAACAGCTCCAGTGATGCTGGTCAGGCTTTGAAGCATCTTTTGAGAAACTGTTTGGCGAGTGTCACTGTGCAGGACACTAAGTCAAAACTATTCCCTGTTAACAGTCTGGTTAGAGGAGTTTGGGAGAAAGACCCCGTGGAGCCGGGCTGATCCCGCCAGCAGTCCTCAGCCCCTTCCCCATCACAAGCAGCAACAGCATTTGCACAAACTCACAAAAAAGGATGCATTTTCAGGCCAGTTCACCAGGGCTGCACTCCATGAGTGCTTCCACTTTCTGGGATTGAAGCCTGCGCTTTGTTTGGGCATTTGGTGAGGACTGAGGGTGGAACTATGGGGGCAGACCTGGAGGGATGCCTAAGGGGATCAACACCCATATTGTTCCAGATCCAGTCAGGCAACATCTGTGTCCTAATACATCATCTCAGGGAGCTTAATGGTGTGAAATGGTATGGAGAAGCCTGGAAAGAAATACTGAATTACTATAGGTTACACTTCTTAATCTGTGCTTAGACATCGGTGTTTTGGCTTATATGGGTTCAGATTTCAGACTGCCCTTATGCTTGGAGGTCAGAAGGTGGTCTGAGCCTGATTAAGGGGGTTTACATGCGTTCATGATGATTTTTATCTCCTTCCTCACCCATAACCTAGTTAGCAGCTTTTCAAGAGCCACTTTCTTCCTGCAGGCTGTGTAGTGCATAACCCTTCCAGCACATAATGTTCCTTCCTCTCCTTTGAGGAAATAAATAATAATAAATTTTAATAATAGTAATCCTTATGCTCTGTGACTTCACCTCCCAGAGCTGCCTGATTTCTCACTCTTTCCTACTGCTGGGTCTTCATTTCATGCAAGTAGTGTGACTTCTCCCCTGAACTCCAACCTTCATGCAGACAACAGCCTTTTTCCCCGAGAGGAGAAGCCAGGAGATCCTACACACTCTCAAGGGCAAACAAGCCGCAGTTCTCAGCAGGAGGCAACAGGTCTCCTCAACTCAGTAGCCACCAGACTGCAGAGGTGCTGGCTGACCCACACTGCCACCAAGCCTTTCACAGGAGATGGGGTGCACCTTCAAAGACACTGGTCTGCCAGAAAGTTGAAATACACAGAATTTTAAGCATCAATTAGCTTTAAACCAAGAAAAAGGCTATGACAGTGCCTTTCAGCCAAGGGAACAAAGAAGTATTCATCCTGAGGTGGTTATTTACTGCATATTATTTGGCACTGGCACTTCATTTATCTAGCAGGAAAATCTGGCAGCTTTCATTTCTAAGATATGGGAAATAGCTGCAAAGAAAATAGAAATGGCCTGAGTTATTCACAAACTAGATACGAACTAATCCCAAATCCTCAATTAGCGATGTCTCGTAAAATTTTGACTATTCTGTTCTCAGCTTTGTTCCTTTTTTCTGTTGGGGAAGGTCCAGACTTGCTGTCAGGTGTCACAAAATATGACAAGAAGGCCCATTTGCTGTGTACAAAGTTGCTGTATGCAGATCTGCTAGGGTCTTGCTGTAACATCTTGGAAAAGTCAACTGCCACCCCGTGCCTCAGTTTCCCCATTGGCTGTATGGCAGTAAAGTCACCTAACTACCGCTGTAAACCAACACGTACCGGTCTGACACATATTCTTTTAAAACCAGTAGGAGTCCAGACCTCTCAGAGGACCAGTAGGTGCTGTTGGTGGCACACACCTGGCTACCTCTCCTGCAGATATCTTACCTAACCTTCTAGCCATCAATACACAAATGATTTGTCCTGATCTGCTTGAGGACGTTAATACTCACAATTTTCCATTAATTACCATTATAGGGATAGGACGACAGCCCCATTAGCTTGGAAAGTCATTATGTGAACAGGAAACTACCTCAGACCTTCTGGCTAATCTCCTTAACTGGCTTTTTCTTTTTTTAGTGTCCTGACCGGCTGTGTGGGGAAAAGACACAGTTTGGAACGAGAGAGGAGGACAGCACACAGGGGAGAGTAGGGTGGTCAGGAGACAGGGGTTTCGCTTTCCTGCTCCACTGCAAGACCTCAGGCAAGTCACTTAACCTCTGTCTCCACTCCCGCTCTTTGGTTGCATCGCTATCCGACAGCTCTTCATGGGGCGGGCAGCCACAAAGCATACTCGGGGACGTTATGGTCAGGGGGCATTGCTAGATTACCTACTCCAGCATTTTGCGTGGGCCAGGCCATTACATTTCACCTAATTATTCTGAGCCAAATAATTTGTGTTTGTCTAAAATGTCTCTTCCAGAAAGGCTTTGTATGAAAACATCCAGCAACACAGAATTTCTCACACAGATTTGTTCAGCTCCAAATCTATCTGCTGCTTCTTACTTTGCTGGATAACTGAGGAGCTCAGCATGGCCCAGTTTTTTATTTTTTTCCCCAGGAATGTATTTACAAAACGTATTTACTTCACCTCTCAATATTTTCCTTTACCAATCGTATTTAACCAATTTATGCTCCTGTTCTAAAGCATTTTCTCAACCTTCATGTAAATTCTGTACCTTCCTTTACAAGTTTTCACACTCTTTACAGTGCCAGAATTACATGTCATGGCAGAATAGTTTTGCAGGAGATGTGATGGCCCAGGACATCAGTGAGGCAGGCGTTGTGGGGAGAAATCATACAATTTATACTTTATTAGATCAACTGATGGAGTTAGAAGGCAAAGGTTTAATGTACATGCTTTTCTTTGGTTTTCAAGTTCCAGACCGGTGCCATACAGAGGAACTGAGTCACCCTTTTAGTCCTACTGTTGCTCCCCTTGCACAAAACCAACAATATAAAGTCCCTTCATCTTGCTGGGGGAGACACTGACAGATATGCTGGCTGGCTTATCTGCTCTGCCCCCTGCTTTCTGCCAGTCGCTACCGATACAAGGAAAGTCAAGGGCATGGTATCTTGGGTGACATGTAAATCGGTCATGGTAACTAAATGATGGGAGAAAGGCTCTTTGAAAACTCTTTCTGCTTTTCAAAGAGAGAAAGTTTGTCTTGGCAGGAAAGCGAGATTTGTGTGAAAGATTTTGAAATGTGTGCTGAAGATTTCTGACAACTGATTTTTGCCTGAAAGGTTATATGAAATTCTGCTATCCATAGCTGTCACATCATCTGTGTTCATTAAACTCTTCTGGAGCTCCCTGGAACACATTTTAATCTCTGGCATGTCCAATATTCCTTGGTGTTACTCTGTGAACATTACTTTTCTCCTGATTCAGCCCTTGGACTTGTCTTCTAGTTGAGACTAAAAATGGTTGTGCCTTGCATGAGACGAGCTGCTGTGCGATGCGGAGCAAATCCCAAGTGCTGGTTTGAAATGTCCAAACAAGCGATGAAGCCAACAGTGGTGTTGGGAGCACGCATGAAAGGAGAGGGGACATCCATCAGCCCTGGCCAAGCCTGATGTGCTTTTTTCCATGACCTTGTCTTGCAGAATAGGTACTTGTGGGGTATTTGCTTGAGGAGAATTTTCCCCATTTAAGAACCACAGAAAGGAGCTAAGGAGTTTTCCCACTTGATCAACGTTTTGGATCCTATTACTGTTTTTTTAATTCAGCTACTGTCAGGAGGATATGGCTGTTACAATGGTGCCGTTAGGTATGTATGGGCATTGCAGCACCCTGTTCAAGCTAACAAACTGGCCCAAAACTGTGAGCCCTAAGGATTTGGCACAGAGACTCAGAGAACTGGTTGGCAGCTGAAAAACTAAGGAATCTCACAAGAATCATCCCAGAGGCATCCAGCACTTCGGCAAACATCAGATTGTACAGGTTCTGGGGGACATGTTTTTCTTACAGAGAATGTGAAAAGCAACAGAGACAGAAAAAAGGGTGGGTTTGGGCTTTTGTCAGTTTGGGTTTGTTGTATTCTCAATCTAGGGATAAATTTTTGATCTGTCTAAACCAGTAGATTTGTTCATGCTATAAAGATGAACTGAAAGATTTCCTCTTTTTCCTAGGCTACCTTGGTGTGTATCTTCTCTGACACTTGACATGCTGCATGTAATTGCCACATCAATACACATCTGCACATCTGACTGCTCAGAACTTTGTCCCAAGCACTGGAAAACTACTGCAGCCTGAGAAGTATAGCTAATAGGATCCATCTGCTTTGGAGACATTTTTAATTCCTATGATTTACTCATTAATTTTCTCTTCTCTAATTACACACAAACGTCAGCGGGGGGAACTGGAAAAAGAAAACCAAGAAAGGTAAAAAGAGCCAGCTGTCAGCAAACGGCTGCATTTTGTGTTGCAGTCACTAGCCGGCGTGATCCCCACAGTCATTGCAACACATCCTGGTGCCCAGCTCTTTCTCAGAAATAGACTGTGACATGAGGAGGATTTTTCAAGGGTAATAACAAAAGGGAGAATCCTGATGGATGAATGAATTGTTTCTGAAGAGACAATCTAGAGGGGCTATCGATGGGTTAGATGGATTGACTGTTATTGTCGCAAAGAGGCTCTGAATGAAGAGACCAACCATTACCGCTTCAGCCCCAGCCATAAAGCCATGCACAGAGACCTCGACAGGGGAGAGGTTGTTTATGAAAAAAAATAAAATAAAAATCAAAGTAATCCAGCAAAGAGGTGACCCAGAGAGACAGCACAAGCTCCTGTGTTCCCCAGGCCCCTGCAGGAGTGTACACCCTCCTGCTTTCCCCAGTGAGGCCAATAACCTGCAAACATGTGGCCCCGTAGGGGTAGCACAGCACAACTCAATGCCATGGACATCTGTTTAGATCCTCCAAGTGCTGGATACCTTTTTGCTTAGAGAAACACTATATATCCCGTATAAACATAATTTATACTAATAGAGTCCCTTGTGCCTGCATTGGCAGCTCCCTGCCTGGGGTTGCATGCAGAGGGTGGTCAGCAGCTCCTGGCTTAAAATCCCAAGATTTTAAGACAGTTTCTTCAGTGATTCAGCAAACTAGGCCTGTTTCTGACAGGCTTAAGTTCTGCCTGCACTGTAAGAAGGACACAAACTGTCTCTAAACCTGAAAATACCTATTCACCCACCCTGACCCACTGCTGTGTCCTGCAGGATATCACCGTTGCCCGCTACACCTGATGAACCTCTCTGACTTTTTTCCAGTCTGAGCCGCTTTCCCCAGAAATGGCAAGCAAATCTCCCCCATGGCATGTTTTCTCCCGACACTCACTTTCTGCTCTGCCGTTATTTCTTGGTTTTACTTTCCCTGGCTCCACTAGCGAGGAACCTCCTCAGCCCCGCCACAGGCCTGGGGTCACCCACACCTCCTGCCTCCCCAAGGGGTTGTTTGAAACCAGGAATCTGAGAAAAGCTGAACTATCCAAACCTGAGCCTGCTGCTGCCTTTTCTGGTGTTGTGTGTGTTCCTGAGGGCATCGCTCAGTTTCATAAAACCTTTACCAATGCAGCACAGAAAAAGATGTAGAAGGAAAACAGCAAGCAGAAGAAATCACTTGTTTGTTTTCTCATCATATAAGGGAATTATTAATACATTTCCAAAAGATGCTGGGCAGCTCCGATAACCTTTAACAAAATACAAATAATTAAGAAGGAACAATTTTCTCTCCAGGTGAGTATGAGGGCCCAGCTTTTAGGACCCTGTTGCCAGCAACCGATCAACAAGTCACACAAGATACATTCATGCAGATGTCCACTTCAGTATTATATTGATGACACCTTTCATATATTCCAGTATTTGTCTAACATAGGTCAACCTTATAAATGCAAATTTACTCATCTTCGCTCCTTTGAGGAGAAAATACTCAAATCTTCATTTTGCCAATAGGAAACAGAGAAATAACCAACCTAAGGGCCCAAATGCACCAAGAAGTTGTTGTGTTGGCTGATTTGCAGCCCTCAGTGAAAGGTAACCCCCAAAGGTTTCCTCAGATCGCTCTCATGTTACAGCGTGCCGAGGCCAGTCATCACCCTGTCCTGCAACTTGCTCTCTTGCAAGGAATTTAGGCACCTCATTTCCATGGAAATCAATCACAGCTAAGCACTGAAATACCATCAGAGCATTTACTGAGGTCACCTGAGAAGTCTTCCGTTAAACCTAGACTTGAACAGGCAGGCTCTTCCCAAGCACCATGACCAGTGAAATAACTTCCCTTGCTAGCTCTGAAACTTTTACAATAGCATCTAGAAAAGAAAGGCAACAATCTGAGGATGTTTGTGTGATTTTAGGTTACCAATAAAAATATGTGATAAATTAAGTGCAGATTATTAGTCACAGCCTTTATGTGAGACGGCCATTAAAAGAGATTGCTAAGAAGAGGAAAAACAGAATTTTGTGTTTAAAACTTGTTTCTGGCTTTATTTTGTTTACTTTTTAATTGTTAATTTTTATATTTCCAATTTTAAAAATTCCTTCAGCAAGAAAGCCAAGGTGGACCACACAGACTGCGTTTCTGCAAGCTTTGTATAAACTGTTCTGCCTCCAGTTCTGACATCCAAAAGGTTGATGAAGTCCTCTCATTTCTCTACTCTTGATTTTTAATAATCTCACCATGATGCAAGTGTGAACTAAGAAGGTGTTTGATGTAACCAGGTTTATGAGGCCATGATTAATAAGCCAGGCAACACTGTAGGACCCAAGAATGCTTCCTGGCCCTCAGGTCTAGGTGTAAGTACTGGCAAAGCTCCAGCTCTGTGATGGGACCAAGTCTCAACGCTGCTCAGCCCCTCCTGCGCTTCAGTTTCCATGTGAAGAAACCCAAGCCTGTAAGCTAGAAATGCTCTAGACTGTGCCTGAACAGGCCCCCAAGGAGGACAAGGATCGCAGTTTATTGCGAGGTACCGAACAGATGCAGCCGTACAGCGACATAATCAGGGTATGAGTGACATCAACACCGTTTCCTTGGGTCTGTGTTGCAGCACTTCCTCTTCCACCTGGAACAGTGCATTAAAGGCAGTGCATTAGCACCAGGGAGGCCAGGGAGAGGCGAGGGCAGCCTGTCTAGACACAAATTAGCCCATGCTCATGGGTCTACCTCAGCGGCACCGTCTTGTAAGTTCTTTCCTACAGGTTGCAGAAAATACAGGCCAAGGAAGACAGCGCCAGTCAGATGCTGATCTCACTCATGTCATTTCTCACCCCAACGATCAGGGATCCTGGTTTGGTGCACGACAGGAATTTGAGCTCTGGAGTCATGGGTGGCTCTGATGTGTGGCTGAAAACAGATGCCAGCAAGGAGTTCTTGCTTGGTACCCTCTGCCTGCATAATTACCTGATTGCTAGGGTAGAAAACCCAAACCTTTCCCACCTTCTTTTACAGAAATCTCTTGCTCAGGGGTCTCATACATTTTCTGTAATAGGTACTGAAAACATTTTGGCTTTATACGCTTTAGTAGCCAATGTGTTTTCAATCCTGGGTGAGGGGAAGGGACTTATTTTTGACAAGTGTTGTTAATAATGAGTCATTTTCTAGCAGAGGCAGTCCCCTGTGTTTTAACCTATAGGTTTTTTTCCACCCCACTTAGTTCTTCCCATGTGCAAAGCAATTTGGCTGTGCAAAAGACCTGTCATGGTTATTTATGTATTCTGGACCTCTGTTTGTTCCCCATCTCTCTCCCATCGCAGCTTGGTTCTGCATGGGAGTATTTCCAGGCAGAAAACAAAACACTTCAAAGAGAAGACACCATTATCTTCCTCCTCCTGTAGGAGCTCCCTAGGTGGACTTTGTAAAGTCTGCACAGTTCTTGGCAAAGCACCAGATCAGTAGGAATGCAAAAAGCCCCACTGACTTCATATTTACTACATCTTTGTGACATGAAAGCACTTGCTGTTCAGCCTTAGATTTTCTCTTTATATTTTCATTCTCCTGTTTGCGCACAGAGAATTCGAGCTCAGAGGAGGATCTGAAACTTGTGTCATCTATAGCCACTGTAAGAAATACAAGTGCTTTCTGGCAACTGTACACATTCGTACCCTACATCCCCCAGCCAGATATGAACAACCCTCTGCAGAATGTGCAGTCAGTTTGGTGCCCTCACAAGGAGCGTTCCCAGCAGACAGATCCCTGCCCCAATATCTAAGGCAAATGGGTGGTACTCATTCTCCCATTCCAAGCACACCCCAAGTCTCAAGGCTTCCCTATTTAAGGTTGCCTGTGAAGACAAAGGCTGTGTGAGACGCTCTGGGTGGGCACAGTGCCTAAAACAACAGAGCTGCAATTTCTGATGGGATTTAGGTGTAACTGCACTATAAATAATAAATAGCAATTATAACAGATGTTTATAGAAATATATACCCAGATATATATACCTTACTTCCTCTAACATTATTTACTCGCTATGATCAGGCAGTGAACTCAGCAATGAAAAACACAATTAGATACGCCCTGTGTTTTGCCAGGAATATCAAACAGTGTAGTGAGTTTCTCTGTACACATGTGCTATTTCAGTGCTGTTCCTTCCTGATTTAAAGGACTGATATTTTTTCATCAGTTCTTACAGGCAAGGCTAGTGCTTTTGCTCTCTGAGTAACACTTGAATTTTAAGAGTTGGAAGACTCAGATCATGTTTCCGACATTAGGTATTAAATGCCCATCTGTGGTTACGTGCCTGCGGGTTGAAGCAACGTAATTCCTGGTGGTTTTGAATGAAATATCTGTGACTGCCGCAGTCTGCACTGGGATCTCAAACAGTTATATCTCTTAGAGCAGATCCAGAACAGCACCATACCCATACCTGCTACAGACGAGCAGAGCACTAAAGAACAAATACTCACCCAGAGCACATACCATGGCTCCTGCTTTTTTGCATGATGTGACAGAATGAACACTGTCCCCGTGAAGCTGGGAGGACTACGTTGCTCACAGCTCAGGAATGGCTGCAGCTTCGAGCAGGCTCTGCCCTGCTGTCTAGTGTTTGAAGACCCCACTGAAAATGAATGCAGATCAGCGAGTCAGATGCTTGAATTTCTTTGTTTAACCAGTTATGGAGATGCCCATTTGTAGCTGCTTCACCTTTCAGACTTCCCATGTTACAAATGCAGAAGAACTTGCCTTTCACGTTAGTGGTGGTATAGATGCAACTGTGAAGATGATCTATTTCTCCACTTCACAGTGCCCTCCAACAACAGGAGACACCACACAGCGTGGCTACCTCTTATTTGGAACCATGAGACAGGAGGACGTTAGTGTGCTACATTTCCATTTTGGAGATGAGGTTTTCTTTTGAAATTTTGTTATGATCCTCCAGCCTCAGGAAAGGATGCATAGCCTATCCTGTGGATGCCTCAGACTTCTTCTAGGCTGCTTTTCTGATGTCCTTTGTGTAGGGACTGAACTCACTCCTGCATCGTATTGAGTGCCTCCTTGGAGGTGCTGATAGCTCCCTTGTTGTACTGTCTGCAATGGGAGGAAAACAGTGCAGCCGAATGTGTATGGTGCCATAAAAACCAATAGTAATGAGGTGGTGACATGAGCCCAGCAATATCTGCAGAGCTCCCAAGCTGTGCCTCTGTTCAGCTGATCCATCATCGCTGCCTCTCTGACATGGCACTCCCCCAGCTCTCTGGAAGGAAATCCTTGACAATCATTTTATTAATAAGGAAACAAGTACCAGCTTAGAGATGAAGGTGCTAATTGTGGCACATCGGCAGCCAGAAGAAACAATTCCTCTAGGATCACCCACATTAATCTCCCGTGGCTGCTGGTTAGAGTGAGAGGCATTCCCTTAGCTGTGTTGACAGCTGCTAATAAGACAGCAAAACACTCTGCAAGCGTGACCATTAGTGCTGCCAGCCAGGAAGCTGAGGATTCACATCTCTGGCAGATCTCAGTCTCCAACATTTGCTTGTTGGATAAGCACGAGGGGATGTACTCGAGTCCCTTGCAGGCAGGAAAACGCATAAAATGGCTTTCCATGCATGAATTGCTACCCCGGTGAAAGGAAGGCTTGGTGAAGCAGCGCAGCTCTGTATGGGTCATACTTTCCGGCCCAAAGCAACTCTGTGATGCTGTCTTGAGGTCTACTGACACTGCTGCTGAAGATAAAAGGTAAGGAGTAGCCATTGCTATTTTTATGATCAGGTTGCAGGAACAGGGATATGCCTCAGCTGGGTGTCTCAGTAGTGAATATTTTCAGAGAAAGAGCTCTGCCGAACTTGTATTTACACCCTGCCCTTGCCAACTGGCATCTGAATATCACAGAATCACAGAAGTGGTTGTTAGGAAGGATTTCTGCAGTTTTCTAGTCCAATCTCCCATTCGGCTATTGGACTATTGCCAGTACTAGGTCAAGGCAGCCAAGGCTGAGAGCCCCTGGGGATAGCGATGACACAGCCTCTCCAGTAACCTGCTCAGTGCTGCGCTATCTCCCTAGTGAAGGTGTTTCATGTGACACCCAATGTAAATCCTATGCCACAACTTGTGGCTGTAGCACGTTGATGAAGAAGTAACAAAAAAAAGCAGATTTGGTCACCCAGGTGTGCATATGTATTGACTTGAAACTAAGGACCTCAGACCCAGTTCCCAGGTACTCATCCCTACACCCCTTTGCTTCCACACCCACAGCAATCCTTAGAAAGGTAAATGGGAGACTTAACCCTGCATGCTGGCAGAAACTTTTGCCTTGGAAAACAGCAGTTTCCAATTCCATCCAAATGTTATTAACCTTTCTAGGGACAAATACTTCCCCTTCTCCGCATCCCGGGGCCTGCTCTTGTTTCTTAAACTCATGGCAACGTTTGGGACTGTGACGGTGTTTTTCCAAGCTCTACCAGCAAAACAGAAACCGTGCCTAATCTCTTCCTTTGCAAAACTTCCAGTTAGGGCTCTTCTGTCACAAGGAGCCAGTATTAAGCGAGGAAGAAGCCCAGAGTGCTATGCCAGGTGCCGGGGCACATTATAGATGCAATAATAGTTCAACCACAGTGCGCACAAATGCAGCTACACGTCTGGCTGGAATCAAACCGCATTCCTTCCCTAAGCTGGCAGCTTACCTCCGTCTCCTTCTGCAAGACCCTGACTGACCTCAATCCCGAACAAGCCCCCATGCCATCTCTATCTTTGGCTCTATCCATCTCTTATTTTGAGACACAAATAGGCTGTCTTGTGAATTAGAGGCTCCAAAAAGTAGAGAAACTTGCTGTATCAGTCAAATTCCTGCACTTTTTCTAAGTTGTAGCTGGGCAAACATCCATAGAGTCCAGTAGCTAGACAGCAAAAAGAAACAAGGAAGGGAAAAAGGAAAAAAAAAAAAAAGATAGAAAAGTTAGTTATGAACTAAAATTATGCAATGGAGAATAAAGGGTACAGTCTTGGGAAGTGGGAAGGGGAATAGGAATAAAGAAGGAAGATGAGGGGACAAGGAGGAACTTTGAGAAAAGTGGCACATAGTCTCTGCCTGGAGAGTTACCATAGATTTAGACTTCACTATTAAAAACAGGAATCAATGGCTGGCCCCGAGCCTCATGCTGGCAGCCTCTGCTATTCTGATCTCAGGACCAGCATCTGTCAGCAATTTTCAAGAGGAACCATTAGAAATCACAACGTTTAACAGTTTGTCTTGGCCCTCTGGAATTTTACCACCCCCATCAGCTACTGAAAAAAAAAGCAGGGAGTTGGAAGGAGGAGAGGGGAGGAGGGTGGAAGAGAAGAAGGAAGGGAAAACAAAATGGTACTTGTAAGATTTAATGCGTGCCTCCCCCTTTTCCTCTGCTTATATGCCACATCCGCAGAGGTGATATATAGATGGTGGTTTTGGCCTCATTCCTATATGCTCTAACAACACGGATGCTGGTTTAGAGGAGAGCCCCGGGCTGGCTGGAAATTCCCCCCAGCAGGCTCCAGGCGTCTCTGCTGGGGAGCCTTCCCGGAAGCAGAACAGACGCGGAGATTTACAGCGCTTTGCAAAGCAAATTGTTCCTGACACTCCTGACACAAGAGTGACTTCTGGGCATCTCACATATAAATCCAACAGAAAGAGAGATGCAGCATTTCCCAGAAGTGGTTCAGTCACTTGGCTACCACCAGACGATTTATTCCATCTGTTCTTCCACCCAGATCTCTAAATAGCGAACCACAAAAGGCAGCATGGGGAGTGGGGAAAGGGAAGAGCAATTTCTCAGAGGATTTTGGCAAGCCTGGCCATGTGCGGTGCTTGGTGGTCAGCTCTGGAGGGGACACCCGACATTCACAATAAAAAGGTTTTTAAATAAGGTCTTTAAAGGCCTGGTTCTGCTTGGCACCAATAAAACTGGTGAAACAAAACTGAATGAAGAAAAACAAATCATTGCAGTGAGGTCTGAATGCATTTTCTACAGTGTTAGTAGCGTGAATCGAAACCACTGTGCCGAAGGAGAGACTTACGTGGCAGCTGAAGGATGGGCTGTCACGGCGGTAAGGAACGCTGTGCCGAGTGACTTACAAGGACCAGAATCTGGGGGCTGATCTATTATTCTCTAAGTGCTGCCTAAATCCAGCCCCAAAGCGCCGAGTGCGACAGGGATTTACGAGTACACTGAGGACTGAGCGGGATTTCAGGTCCAGATCTGAACTTTGATGCTGCCTCAGCTTCTACATGAGCTCAGTATAAGTTGCAGACTTCCAAGGGGGCGAGCTCCGTTTGCATCCATCAGGTTCATGCAGTATGAACCTCACACTTCAGTTCCTCTGCTGGGTGTATGGTGTAGCGAGGAGGCATTTCCCTTCTGCTTTATACAGAACTCACCCTTTCTCTGCACTGCTGGAGCCAGCAATACCTAGAGACGGGCTGTACAGAGGATACACCAGTAATCCTGGCCTCGTTTACATCCTGAGATGCCCATTTTATCTAGCCTACAACCAGACTTGAAGGCAGGATTAATTTTTTTTTACTCTGAGTCAGATTATTAGGGAGGGAGTACCGGCGGTCTTTTGGTACATGAGACACAGCCAAGCCTTGGGGCGACATAGAGGTTTTATCTGACAAATCCCCCGAGGCATTAGGGCCCTTGTTCTTACTCCCTTGTGCTCTCCTCTGAGTCGTGGTCTGGTTATCACTGTTGGTCCTTAACTATGTGATTTATATTTCGTGATTGTGGGAGATATTTTATGGTTTATACAGATCCGAAGAGCAATTGGTCCTTGCCAGTCCTGTGTCCTGCCAGACTATGGAAAGAGCAGACATGTACGAGTTAAGCTGAGCCTACAACATTAGCTGTGAGCAGTGGAGGAGAATCTGGATTTTGACTTGCCGTCCCCAGAGACCAGGGCACTGTACCTTGAGTTCTGTCCCTCTCTAGCAGTGAAATGCATTTTCTTGCAGACCCACTGTCTTTTCAGTGATATTTTGCTAGAAAATGGCTAGAGTTAAATACACACGTTTGAAAAGTTGCTCCTGGGCAGAAGACAACATTATCAATGTGATCATTTGATTTACTCTTACTGCACAGTGTCCTACTGCAGGTTTCGGACCAACCCCAGGGCCCTGTCTAGCATCTCTCTTGACCTCAGAAGAGGTGAACACCTTTATCAGCTAGATGGGGAGATTGTGCAAGAAGTGAAAGAAAAACTCAGGGGAGAGACATCTCTCAGCCTGTGCTAAGTTTGCAGTGACTTCAAAACCTTCCAAACAGAATTGCCAAATGAGTTTTAAAACCTTCCAAACAGAGAGGAGCTAAATGAGTTTTTCAGATCCCCTGGACGCTTGAGTCATGTGCAAACACAATGTGACTTGCAACAGCTCATAGCCTGAATTCCAGCAACACCATACAATAAAATGCAGTTTATATCATGTTTTTCTCACCAGGGACAGGGTGACAGGCAAGTGACATGGGCAGATAAGTTTAATTAGACAGTTAATTAAGTTAATTAAGCAGTTGGCATGGTCTTGGCTACCAGATCTTGATTTGTCTACGCATGACATTTGGAGTCTAGCCGACTTTCAGAAAAATAGCTATGGCGAGATAAACTAAGCCTGGCTACCTTTAGGCTTGGACAACATTACCACACAGAGAAGTGTGCAAGCTGTAGGCATCAGCCTGTTTTAGATTATGGAATAGATAACCCCCTACTTTATACATTTGATTATATTTGAAAGATTCCACCATGTTTTATTACTTGGTTCTATGTCTATTTTCATAGTCAATTAGCTAAACAAGTGGTCTTTTAATCAATTTTTGCGTTCCTTTTTTTTTTTTACTGAAACAAAAAAATGTTTCCTTGCTAATATGACATGACTAAGGATTTTAGAAAGGAACAGAGAAATCTTAGCATCTGTTTTCACATTGCCTTGACAGGGACAGACCTCAATTAAGGTCTCCTCCTGCATTATATCAAGTCTCGGTGCTTTTGCTGAAAGTTAAAAATGTGCGCACATGCTAACCGCAGACTTGTAGTCCAAAGGTGACAGAGCTGTCAATAAAGTAAGTAGTACATGCTAGATTAGCTGCAAAGGGGATGGATCATGGAAACTAAAAAAGATTGTGGCAGCTTGGCTAGTATCTGGGAACACTTTAGATCCAAGTATCCTTGGACGTTTACTGGGGAAGCTATCTAGTACAATATACTCTGAAAAATCAACGCCAACAACTTTTAAATTCATTTGATGCTTTTTCCGTGTTTAATTTGCCATTAACTGACTCACTTTATTGATGATGCCCTTTTAGTTCTCTTGCAGGTATCTCTGACATCCCGGGTTCTTCCCACTGCTACAGTTAGGATAGTTTAAGTTACCTTTGAGAATAAATCAGCCTATTTTTACACATGGAAAATCCAAGGATTAAAAAAGTAAATAATAATAATAAAAAAAATAGATCTTTTTTCCATTATCATTTTGTTTCCTCAAAAGTGTTTGAAAACATTTGCAAAAGATTTGTATAAACAGGGAGCTTATTTTAATAGACCGAATCCCCGTACCAGCTACAGCCCACTGATTGCTCTTGAACCAGACCCTCAGCCACCATGAACCAACTCGCACTAAGGAAGTCAAATACAGCAACACTGATTTACACCAGGCAACCACTTGGTCCATCACGTCCTTCCTGTACAACTTCTTGTTTGTTCAGACTGTTTATACATCATAAATGCTTGCCCTCTCCGTCAGAAGTATGCAATACCTGAAATGTTTACAGTTTCTTACCATGCATAAACTTCTCTCTCCCTTTGGAATTGTAAATGTTTGATACCTTCCAGCAACTCATCTCTGTAATCAACTCAGAAGAGAACATTTCTGGATAATGCTGTCATATTTCCTCAAGCAAAACAAGTAATTCAGAGCAGCGGATAAATTAATTCACTTTGGAAGTTTAAGTATGTCTTGATTTCAACACAGCAATGCCTACCAGTGTAAACCCAGGGATTAAGTGACTACATCCAGCATTCCTTGCTGGGAATAACCGAGTGACTTCTTTGGGATTTCTTCAGCTTTCCGTCCTCAGAACCGTTTACTGACAGTTTTGGTATGAAGAAGATCTTTTTCCGGTTCTGTGAGTTTGAAAGGGAGACCTTAAAGAACAGAAACAAACTTCAACCAGAAGTCAGCAGATGGAAGATGTATTTTCACATATGCGCCGAGTCACTGGGAGGAGTCCAGGAAAAGCAGGTGTATCTCTTTTCATGAGCATTCAAGCAAGTCATAACCATGCTCTGGAACAAGAAGAGTGCTCCACATGGCTGGAGCTGATGTCTGCTGAGGTTTTAACCACCCTCTATCACTAAGACCAAACATTTATTTGAGTGTACGGAAATTAAGTTCCAGAATATCACCAGAATTCACAGATGTTGTTTAAGTCCAATGTGATATTTCTATCCCATTTAAAAGTCCATGAATTCCTGGCTGTATAACGTAATCTGTTTGATCATTGCTTCTATTTGTGTGTACTGCTAAAGGTTTCAAAGAGTGTATTCCATACTCCACCCCAGAGAGAAATGAATCGCAGTGGGAAGATCCTCTCTTTTCAGAGGTCAGGTAGAGGAGGGTGAAAAGACCAGGGCAGACACTGGCACCACTGGGAGTGCTGGGTAAGGAGGCAGGAGCTTGCTCTTTACCCACAAAATGTGTGTGGCAGTGGCAGTTGTTTGGCAAGTCTCAGTCCCATTTCAACACTGTATTTTAGCCATCTGGGAGAACTAAGGCAAAGGGAGTTCAAGCTGCGAGTGCTCTTTTCTGCAACGCATCTGTTGGTGAATGGTGCCAATACCACCAGTGGGCTTTAGGGAGAGATTTTGGCATACATCCACCAAAAACTAGCTCAGAAAGGATGGCCCCACATTACTGAAAACAGCTGGAATGATAACTGCTATCTGCTCCTCACAGCTGGCTCCAGCAGCTGGTCACCAAACCAGACCCTTCGAATCCTTCTGGATCCACCTCCATGCAGAGCCGGCTGCGAGCAGGGGCTCAAGTGGTCCAAAGCACAGCGGGAGCATCCATGGGCCACTGCAAAACTTCAGCTGTAGGGGCTGCATCCTGTGGATATATCATTAGATGCAAATGAGGAGTGTTAAGAGACTTGCAAAAAAAAACCCAAACCTGTAGCTGTACTGCAGAGACAATGTTCTCAGGCATTTCCAACAGTTTTGCAAGTGGTTTGTAATCACTCTGACAAGAAGTAGGCAGGGTGAGGTATCAAGAATGGTCAATGGCTGAGACTCTCTGCTGAAAGGTGAGGATGCTTGCGTGCTTTCATTTATGATAAAAAAAATGAAAGTCACTGCTGATCAAAATTTCCAGGCAACAAAGTTTGTGAAAGTGGCATAGGACTGCAGTGCAAGGTATATCAAAAGGGATGTTAGCCATATTCAACAGAAATGTTTTGATATGGACACCTCATCCCCAAGGCCAAGCTTGGCACAGTGGAACATCAGTCTGCCAGACAGCGGTGACAGGCAAAGGCTGCAGAGACTGTGAAGAAGCCTCTAAATCACCATGGGACCTTTGAGGATCTTTCAGAAGATTTTTTTGCATCAGTAATACAAAAATATTCTCATCTTTACAGAAATATCTGTACAGACATATTGTCATTGTGTGGTTAACATAGGTGAGCAGCACCAAGGTTAATTAAAATTTGGTAAAAAGTTACCCTGACAAGCAGCTTATCTATTCCCATTCATGTGTTGCTGGGATAACTGGAGGCACTTCCTGGAGATCTCCACCCTGAAGCCAGTTGGTACTCCTGGATTCCTTCCCTACAGGCCTTAATGCTGCTGTGGAGATGCAGCTAAATACCATAGTTAGGCTGAAGCCTGGCTGAACCACAGCCAGTCACAGCATTGCATCAAGTGACATTTGGAAAATACGCCTCTTAGATCACATGGCTTTGCAGTGCCCTACCCTCATTTCTCTCTTATGGATGCAACTGCTTCTGCAAGCGTGTTGAATCACCAAGTGACATCTCTAAAATGATTTTATAATTTGCCTAGAACATTACATAAGAGGAAAGAAAGCGTCAGGGCAGTTTGAACCACAGTTTAAATTATTCCTTCTCCCTGGAAATTATGGGTCAGATTCTGTCTCCCAGACTGGTGTAAAATTATGCATTTCATGGCAGTTACAATCTTGCTCTTCACAAAAACACAATGTGGTCCTCCTTACAGCAGAGACTTCCAATGTGCATGAAAGCACAAGCAGAGCTGGCAAGAGGGCGAGGGCAGTGCGGTAAAGCAGCATCTCGCTCCTCGTGGGACCAGTCCCATGCTCGGTAGCACAGCCCGCACCACACAGTTCTCTTAGTCCTACCCTGCAACGTACAATGGTCTCATTCTGTAGTCTCTCTTCATTAAGCTCTCCTAAATCATACCAGCTGAAAAAGCTATTTTGTACAAAGACCCTTTAAAACTCATCTCCTTTTACCTCCCTCCCTGCAAACCCCATGAAACTGCCTGCCCCCTCATCTCTATGAAAGCAAGCTGCTGCAGAAATAGAAACGCTGCGTAATGAACCCAGCCGATGTCAATTAACACAGACCCACTGACTTTTATGGAGCTGCACTAACTTACAACAGCTGAGGGTGCAGAGCTATTGACATTCAGTAAATTACATCGATTTTTAATAGAGTATCTGGCCTTCAACCTAAGGGTAGTCCAAAGAGATTGCAAAAGCTCTATGTAGAAGACAAGCGTGAGTGATATTATGATGAAATTATTCCCACCGAACAGGGGTCTTCTGCGTGAGGAGCAGGGGCCAAGAGCACCTTGGCTGTGGGAGACTGCATGGAAAATTTTACTTTCCTACTCCATTGTGGGTGGTAGAAGCACACTTGTTAGATCTGAAGTAACCTGAGGTTTGAAAATGCTGAAATTTTCACTTCTATGCACCTACTATCAGATCACCAGAGACTGTTGATTCATAGATAATGAAACTGTCTCGGATCTGCTCCTGTAGGAGAGTGTCCCTGGGAAAATCCAGAAAGGAGAGGGAGAGGTAAAGGCAGCCCTGCAGCCTGCGGTTTGTGAGCTTCCCCGACACAGCAGCAGCAGCAGCATCACCTAATAGTCCATGTGGTTCATGTTACCAGTTTTCACTGCTACACAATAGTGGCATAAAAAGCAGAGAAAGCAAAAAAAAAAAAAAAAAAAAAAAAATCACATCCTGTTTGTATGATACTTGTGCTCCATTTTAACTCGGCATGCAGCTCTTCAGCAGCAGGACACAGGCAGGGTCTCCTGCCCTGTGGCATTTTCCTTTTGTCATGTAAGAAATGAGAAAGAAATTTCCCTGTTCTGGGAAAAGCTAAGGACATCCCCTGGCTTGGGAGACAGCACCCATAAAAAGCATCCATTAGAAATCCTTCAACACTGGGCAGCGTTACTACACATTGCGATCTGCAAGAGGAAAACCTAAGCTAATCACTATACTCTGCTTTCTGAACCAAAACAAAAAACCAAACACGCTCTAGTCGCTTTTAAGATCAGTTTTGAGGGTAAACAGCACTGATTAATGATGAACAAATGGTGAGCAAAAATGAACAAGTCTCTCCTTTTACTGGGAAAATAACCAAAAAGTGGCTGGAGGGGACGTGCTTAAGCTCTTCTGGTATGACTTTTGAGCCCTCCGTTTCTCTGCAGTCACCCCCTGCCCACCATCCATCTAAGCCTTTACTATATTGTGCTGTCTAAAAACATAGACATGAATAGTCAGATCCTTATTATTTAAAAGGAGGTGATGATTTCCCTGTTGTGGTCACGAAGATAAGCATCTCTAAGAAAACATTTACAGCTCTAGCTTCAGACATGGATCTGAATCGAATGAATTGGGAGTGCAGAGAGGTCCTGGCCAAAGTCAACCAAGACAAGAGGGAGGGAAGGAATGTAAGAGAGTCTGGAAAAGTTGAGTTGGATGGAGCTTAGAGTCCAGAGAGTGCTGGGGATGCAAAGACTGGAATCGTTTATACATCAGAGAGGTGACAGTTGAAGATTCAGTTTTACCCTTTAAAGCCTCTTTGCCCATTTTATTAGAAACATTAGCACTAAACAAGTCTAAATGAACCATCTTATTTTGCAGCTGCCCTACGAGCATGTCCCACACCAGTTCCCAGACTTTGAGTTGCTCTGTTTCTGAGAATGGCCCACCGTACTTTGGGCCACAGCAGCACAGAGAAGAGGAGGGACATTGCCTTGTCAGCGTACCCTCACTTCTGAAATGTTGCCAGCACCTACACACAGCATTTCTTGGAACCAGAGAATGCCGCAGCTCAACTGCACATACCCAAGACTGTCATTACAGAAATCCACCAGCACCCTGCTGGCAGCTAAGAACACAAACCAAAATTCACAGGCTTTAATTTGAATCAGAGTGTTTTGATGAAACATGAAAACCGACCAATTTGTGCAGAGGTGGAAGCTAAAGATAGATCTGACCAAACTGACAAAATCAGCAGTGCGCTGGGTTAGACAGCCTGGCGATGTGGAGAAGGGTGTAATGACGGGGAAACCTCCTTCCAAAAAGAGATATCATGGGAAATGGGATGGGAGAATGGTTGTACAGGAGCTCTCAGTCACTTCAGATCTGCCTCTCTCAGAAGTCCCATACGCCATAAGCCCCTAAGAAAAACTTTCTGTAAAATGCTTTGCACTTCGGCACTGAAGGACCTCATAACGCCACCGTTTCCAGACGACTGGCTTCAAAGAGCCACAGTCCTGGTGAAAGGGGGTTTCAGCAGCAACTCCTTCCCAAGGAAGAAGCAAAAGAGGGCAGTGGAAAAAGTTGCCTATCTAAGGACTAAAATAGACTAAAATAGTAACAGTCTTACTGTAAAAGAGAATGGAAAGGAAAATCTGCAAGTCAATGAGAGAATTCACACGTATAAATAGAAAAAGGCAGATGTTAATGAGTCATTGCTCACTCAGAAATAAGCCGTTTGCCTTTTCTTTGAGTCACTGGCACATCCTGCAGCAGCAGCAGCGACCTCTTGACATGAACCATTTTTAACAATTCATTACTCATATCGTGTTCCAGCCATTGAAAAGCTCCGTGAAGGATTGAAAAACATGGCATCATCTCTTGTCCATGCTGGTCCCTACCTGAAGCGCACACTGGCTGCTGGGGGATTAGCCCCACGTTAGCCCGTGTGTATGAGCAGGAAGGAACAGAGCCTGTAAGAGGGCAGGTGCTGGCCTCACAAGCAGACAAGGATTCCCTCGCCTGCAGTCCTTGGTGGGTGCCCTGGGACTGTAGCTCTTTATGCTCAATGCAGATCCTAAAGCATTCATCAATCATTAGCAAAAAAAAATTGCCTGGGCTAGAAAAACCTCAAAAAAAGTGTGAAGTTACTGTCAGCTCCACCATGAAACACCAGCTCCTCACTTTAAGTCTACTGCAATAGCTCTCAACAAAGCTATGAAAAATGTGTTTCTCAGTGGTATGCAAACAGGCATCCAGAGGTGCTCTGGGGTCCAGATGTGAAGCTAAAGGAATGACGTACCAGGGGAGGGGAGAAGCACTAGGAGATGACATGAAACTTCACAAAGTGCTTACCAACTTCCAGGTGGGGTGGTCTGGCATAACAGTTTGGTGCTAAGCCCTTAATCTATAGACTGAAGTTTTGCATCTGTAGAGTCTTTTGGGGCGCTTTTTTTGTTGCAGGACTATTTCAGGCTGCAGGATAAGTTATGTATAGCATGTGCAGCAGAGAACACACTGTATATAGTGCTGAATAAACAGGCATTTAACAAATGCAGCTAGGAGAAGTAACTTATTGAAATCATATGTTATTTTTAGATTGCAGATTTCCAGGCCAGCTTACATCGGCTCTGCTCCCTTATTTTTCAGTCTGGTTATCACAGGCTACCTCAAGGTTCCTCCATCTGCCAGATTTCTGCGTGAGAGTTCCCTCAATGGCTTGCTATAAAGGACAGTCAGTCCTAGGGCATCTTTGGACTACAATGACAGCTTTAACCTCAAACCAGTGTAATTTTTCTTTCAGTGCTTTTTTCCTACCCTGCAATCATGCTTAGCTTCTTTCCCAGGGCCTCGATGCAGTGATATCAGAGAGAGGAACAATTTCTGATTCACAAGGGCAGGCGGCGGCAGTGGTACCTACTGGCTCTCATACTGCCATCATCCCAGACTCTAGGAAAGAGTCAGAACCAGGATCAAATCCTGAATGCAGATCCCCACAGTTTAGGACCATCTCCATCCCAGAAGTTACTCCAATGCCTGTGAGAAATGAGCAGTGGATGTCATAGGGAATTAGAATAGGAGAGAGAATTGTTCAGTTCTTGATTTCACATTGATTTCAAGAATAAATAGCTATGAGAGAGAGAGAATACATGTGTGGTTCCTAGTACACGCGCTGGACATATGCTTTGGAAAGGGGAGGGCTTCAATCTCAAGGCTTGCTGAAATGAGGCATTTCTGGCATGAATTGATCGCTGTTGCTCTGCACAGTGAAGCAGTATGACACCTTTCAATCGTACAGTAGGGTCTCTTATGGAGAAGAAATACTGGGAGAAAGAAAAGGTGACTTTAAAAAGTGAAATGGGAAGGCTAGTAGAATAAAAGTTATGAATTGTTTCTTACACACTTTCAATCTGTCTAGTCATCCAAAACCAGATATGGCTCTCAAGCACGTTACCCAAATGACTCCTAAAATGAAGGAGTGATAATAAAGTATTCTTTTTTTCCACAACCTGAAACCCAGTTATAAATTTAGGAATACTGCTCTCTGCCGAGCGGGGAGGGTGAAGATGGCTTGTGGGGCATCTTGGGCAGAGATGCTGCTTGGACACTTAGCATGGAATGCAATGATTTGATTGCTATTTCAGAAAAGGGTTTATCTAAGGTTAGGTAGAAATTTATGGGGAAGATCTGGGTCCTCCATGAAAGACTCTAGAAGAAGAAAACATGAGACAGAAGTTGGGCAAAATAGGTTCTTTCCATTTCAGAACTGCACCCAAACTAGTTCTGGCACTTACACTATATGAACAATTTAACCCAGAGAAAAGGGTCTTCTCCCAACAGACTTGAGCAGAGAAAGTGAATTGTTTTTGAATGTTAGTACTTAGTTACTCCCTCCTACAAACTGACAAACATCAGCCCAGACTTGTAATTGCTTTCAAACTTTAGCCAGCTGCCATGGGGAAGAAGTTGGAAGACCATAAATATTGGCTGACAAAATAATGGAATGGATTCAAGCTCCTACGCAAAGGAACGTGTTGGGTAATATCTCCTGGTGACTTGGTTCTGAGTAGAAATGAGTTTTATTCTGATTATTCCAGCTATTCACATCCTTGAGTACCAAAGAAAACAGAAGAGATTAGAAATCTTGCAAATAATCAAAAGGCAAACATCTTCCAAGGTCTCCTGCCCGGTCGGCTTGCTCAGAATTTATAGACGCAGCCTTTGTAGACTCTACAACTGACTAAACACAAGCATTCACTGTATTTAGCAGGAGCTAGAAACTCAGGACCAAGCTTCACTGTAGTAGATAGCATATGACAGATGTGACAGTCAACATCTAACATCTAACAATTTAAACCTGAAAAAAAAAAAGAAAAAAGAAGAGACAAAAAAGAACAAGTGGAGGAAGGAATGAAAGACAAATAAAGCCGAGATAGAAAAGATTTCTGCAAAGGTACAAAGGATAGGAGCTTTAGTTAGGTCTTTACCCCATGTCTACCCTACCTCCATTCTCACGAAGTAGAATTTTACATGGCAAGATGGAGATGAAACCATACAACGAAGCCTCGTATAAATGATCAGTGTTATCAGCCTTACTAAGCTGAAACCAGAAAGTATTCTACCAGACCACATCATCTTCTAAACTGAATCAGCATCTAGAAGTTACAGGTTTTGCCACAGGTAAACCGCTTGTGAAGTTGGATATTTTGAACATTGAAATATAAGCGTAGGCAAACTAGAAAGGTTTTGCATGTAAATGTGGCTGAAATACCTGGTTCTAAAAGCAGCTGTGCAAACATCATGACTGGGAGTTGGAAATCGGTATGTGCTTGTTAAACTACTCTCTGGAGATAAACTTCTCCATTAGAGTATTATCTCCAACAAAAACTTATTGTTTGTGGAAGGAATAGATTGCAAGAGGAACAAGTAGTAAGACACAAGTTGCGCTTCTAGGTAACTGCACGAACTGTGTGTTTGAAAACTATATGCTAAACAGGAATAAGACAAAGCTCTACGTTGTGCTGAAACACTTTAGTAACAGTCTCAGAAAAGAGTATTTTTTTTTTATTAATTATTGCAGAAGAGGTTAACTTTAGGCCAGCATGGAACTGAGCCTCCTGGGCTGGTCAATCTTTTATTAACACCGAGTGATCTACCCCTTCTGCAAACAGGCAGAGCTTTGGTCTTCAGGACTGGTCCGGCATCTTTGAGGTTACCCAAGTGCAAAGCCAACAAAATACTTTCCTGGATTTGCCGCTGTCGTGTTGCCTTTGAACAAGGGAGTGTCTGAGGCTACTAAATGGTGAACCACAGATGTGGCTGAAAGCAATGATTGTCATCTCTAGTCTGCCCACAATTTAATTGCTATTTTAGTTAAAGCAGATCTGTAGCAAATGTGAGTTTGATTTAAGGTTATCAGTGAGACAATCAACCATAGTAACTGGTAAGTTATTAAGCAGATTAATTGCTTCAGTGTTAGAACAATGCACAACGTTTTCAGTCTGATCTTGCCTCATTGTGATTTCTATCAACTGGCAGTTGTAAACGCAAGAAGAAAGAGGTCCCGTGAAGAGCTCTTCAGGCTCTGCTCTCCCACCTTTCAAGTGTTTTCCTTTCAATCAGTTTCCATGGTCACCACTATCTCCCAAAATAATTGTGACTGATCATTGCTTTCCACACAGGAGTCAAAACTTCAGGAGAGCCGGACACTAAAGAGGTGGGTTGGTTGTTGGTTTAGAGGCCCAGGAATAAAAAAAAATCCAAAGAACAGACAGCAAAATAACATGAGAAAATTATTGTAGAGGTTAGCAGTGTGGCTGGCATTAGGTATATGGAACCAGATGTTTCAAGACACAAAACCATAGTCAGCATTTTTACCTTTTTGCCTGTTTGTTTTTTCTTTTGTTTTGACATCCAAAGTCTGAAAACTGAACACTGAGATGACTCATAGTCCCCCTTGCTGGTTAAGAATAAGACAGAACACTCAAAGAAGCTTACTCAAATGCCACTTGAAAGTGGACATTTAAATGAGTATTAGTTCAAACTTCTGAGAATATTCTTAAAGTGGACAACAACTCAACCCCTTCAGTACATACAGTCCTTCCTCAGGAAGCATCAGACTTACCTTGTTCTACTGACATCTTTGCAGAAGAAGGAGTATTTGTGATGCATTGGTAATACTTGAGGCAAAAACTGCAGATCTGACTCCTTACAACAGCTGTAACTGAGCACGGTGATTAGGAACAGTCTTTTTAAGCCATCTTAAACAAAAAAAGCCTTCTCGGCTCATCTCTGTATGGTTTCTGTGTGCTACATTTAGCTCAAAAGATTAAACCATGAGAAAATAGACAACATGCTGAGGTGGTTATAAGAAATTTTATAGGGACCTTTCTTATCCATAATTGTTTGCATATAAAGGGAACTGCTTCTCTTTCCTTTACCATCCTCTGGCTGACTGTATCTAGCCATTCTAGAGCAAGATCTTAACATTATTACAGAGGGAATGAGCAAAACCCCTCCTCTAAGAAAAGTTTCTGGACTGCAACAACTGGCTGTCATTGTGAATTTTCTCACTTGAAGGCTTCACTGTCCTCAGGGAAACATTTCCATCTCTCCTTAAGGCATTTGGTGGTAGGAACCAGCTATACACATAGAAAGAAAATAGACAATTGCAAAACCTGGTATACGCTGGCCTTTGCTTTTGTCTCTCTGGGAAGATGATTAAAGGTCTGGGTAAATGTCTCCAGAGCCCTGCATCTCTAAGCATTGATGAACCCTGCCCTCCAAACGGAAGCTTTCTCATTGCCCCTAGAGAGCAATGGGGGCCTCTTGAAGCTTTTTCAAGGAGCATGGAGGAAAAAGCATACAGTCTGCAGAACAGTAGCCACAAGACAAAGATGCCAGGGATGTCTCTGGAGTCCAGGGCAAACATGGAACAGGAGAGCAGGGACCATAACAGGCTTTCTTGTGCATCAGAGGTGACTACTCCATGTCCCATTAGGGTTTCCATCCCTCAGGAAGCAGACAGACTAGGAAGAAGTAATATATTTCTAACAAAGACATACTGGAAGAAAACCAACATTGAGGAAGGCAGATACAATTTTCAGACATCTTTGCTCCCTTCCTCTCAGCAACTCCTACCAAATAAATGCATCTCCCTGACTCCTATGCTTAACCAGGTTACCTCCTTCAAAGGTGCTGACTTTCTTCTAGCTCTGCCATGACCATGCACTATCCCTCCCTACCCCAAGTTACTTCATTTGGGTTAAAAAAAAAACCAGATGTCTTCTTTAAGAAAAAAAATATTCTTCAGGCATTGTGGAAAGAAGAGAAAGATGCCAATCAGGGGAGCAAGGGTAGTTAAGTGGATTTTAAGCGAGGAGTCCAGCAGGTTTGATTCACTGCTCTATCACAGATTTCATGTGTGGCCTTCTGAAAGTCAGAATATCAAATGCACAAGAGAGGTATTCAAATAGCAAAGCTCAAGGTGCACCTGGTCTCTGCAGCAGAGCTCTGTAGCCCCCAGAAGCCCCCTCCTCTCCTTCTCCACAGCTCAGGTCATCAATCAGCAGGATCACGAGACAGTATTCCTCTCCTCGCGTTTCAGAGTGGTAACCAACTTTGGAAAGCCTCTCCAACCAGGACAAGCCAAGGCAAGAACCCTGTCATGGATGTTTCTGAAGCACAGAATATGTGATTGTTTCTAGTCAATGGTCAGAGAGCTCCAAGATGTAAAACAGCTCGGTGCCGTGCCTGGAGAGTGTCAAGCCCGCATTTCCCATCACTCTGCAAGGACTGTAACCTCAGCAGTTAGGACACCTAAGAGCTTTATACACAGTCACACTTGGAAAGGATATTTTTCTCTC
This sequence comes from Gorsachius magnificus, assembly GCA_034008185.1. Taxonomy (NCBI): domain Eukaryota; kingdom Metazoa; phylum Chordata; class Aves; order Pelecaniformes; family Ardeidae; genus Gorsachius; species Gorsachius magnificus. The sequence goes on from CM067094.1 coordinate 9,610,299, forward strand.
CTCCATTTCTGGAGAATCTGGAACCCAGACTGACACCTTGTCACACAGTCTATAAAGAGCTGAATCAAATTTGAGGACCCTTAAGCTTTTCAGCCTCTGAAATATAGATCTGTAGCAAAACTGAGAGCCAATACAATCCACATACCCACACAATGCATGTTCTCCTGGCATGCCTTCATAACACATTTATATACTGCTTTCTGTTAAGTACATTTGTTTGACTAACCACTTGACTTAAATTCTAGCCTTTTGCAGATTCATGCACATAATCTGAAATTACCATCATTAAGAAATAAGGCAATGGCATGATGACAAGCATATTCATTCTAATTATTTCTGATAACACTCTGATTTAAAATAAATCTTAATACTTAGCCACCTCTAGATAGCTTTCCAAAAGCAGAATTCCAAAACACTTCCTTACCAAAATCAGCCCCTTTGACCTCAGATCATTGCATCCCTGGACAACTTCCATGATGCCAGTGCAAGCAAGTCTTCTTAAGTGAACTCCAGAGAACGATTCCTAGATTGGTACTTTCCATTAGAAGTACTCTGTGTTTTCTCTAAAGATCTAGGGAAAACACATCTTGGCTTTCTCACTCAGCATTAAGAAAGCTCATTAAAATATTAAGTGAACCTCAAGAAGTTTGTTGGTCACATTGCTTGCCAATTTTTTTTTAATTTGTTGCTTTGTATGCAAAAATAGAATAAAGTATAAAACCCAAATGCAAACATACTCATTTTCTATGCTGGCAGAGTTATTTTCTCATGCCTGTGACAGCCGAGTGACCTACTTTTATTTGCTTATGTCTCAGTGCCTCTGTGGTAGGAGGGACAACTGGGACGTTAGCACTGTTTGGAGAGGGGTGGTTGTCTGAATGACTAAATTAACCTGGGTTACCTGTGAACAGCTGTCATTCAGAAGCCAACAACTATTTCATTTAAAGGCAACTGATAGATGACAGTGCAAAGCCTTGGTTTAGAAGGTAAGGGAAGTGAAGTGAAGCTGCCACTTTAACCAGGGTCTGCATCATCTTCTTGATTATCTGTTAGTGGGAATTTAAAAAACTGACCTTCAAAAAGAGCTGCAACTTCACTGCATTAGGAATCAGATCTTCACAGTGGTTGCCAATGTGAACTCTTCTACTCTCTGGTTCCAGAAGTACCCATTTTATGTTTGAAAGAGTGAAGAATACAGCATTTCAGACATATTCAATACTGGATTGGAAGTACTTTAAGAAAGGCCAGTCAGCTTAGCTGCTGTATTTCTCTCCTCAGACCTGTTCACAGAATCCCTGCAGGCCTCATGCATGTCTTAAATTACTCCAAATCCTGAACTTTGAATAGAACAATCATACTGATAGCCACCGGTATGAAAACCCCATCTTTCCACCCTCCAAAGAGACATGGCACAAGGTAAACATTAACCAATAAGGAGCAAATGAAGATGCAGAAAGACAACTTGATTAATAATATGGTAGATGGTGCTAACAAAGAAACTTAGGAACTAAAAAAAAGGGGCAAGTCTGTCAAGTGGACTCTATCTTTAGTGGTCACATCCTGATCTTTCTTATACACTCTCCTACTTTTACGCAATTCTCTCTCAGCCTTGTGAAGAACAAAGAGACCATTTTCTTTTTCGGCGACATAATTTCACTGACTTCTGTGGATTTATGCAAGCAGTGAATCTGGATCACTCTGTGGAACACACACTGCTTCCCGAGTAAATATTATAAAAAAAGGTTGGCAGGAAGGAGTCCCCTCTGAAAGGCACTGGAAACATGGTGCATCTTTAAACTTGTCAAAATAACCTACAGTAAATGCTTGGTTGTGCCAGACTTTATGCAATTGATTCAGTAAGACAAACAAAAGTTCCTTGGAATTGTTTTCCTCATGTCTTTGGTTTCATTTCAAGCAGATCAGTATGTCTAACAAGAACATGTTATAAGCCATGTCCCACTCCCCTCGTTTCAGGAAAACTTTCAGGGCTGGTGAAATTCTCACAGGCTGCAGCTGAAGGTTTCTGTAGAAAGCAGACTCTGTCCCTGCTGCAGTGTACAGTTACCATCAATGTCACTGGGAGTGCTACTGCTGACAAAGATGAACATTTGGCTCTTAGTGGTTATCTATCCCTTAGCCTTTTCTGCAGGCTGGGCTATTCATGGTTTATCTAAATTATCCAGACCAGAAAACACCGTCCTTGTGAGAATGGAATCAAGGGGTCTGCTGATCAGGACCCATAATACAGTGGAATATTTCTTAATCCTATTTTAGGTTTTCCTTCAAAGACATCCTTCATATGTCTGTGTGTCCTCAAAATGTATATGAATTTTTAATGAAGCCTTCTTCCATACTGGCCTTGTGAACTGACCTACAGCTCAGCTACAGCTGTGCATTAAGCGATTGGCATCGACTTTGGATAATATCAAAGCCCTTCCTCATAGCAGCCATTTGGTACGTAATCTGTAAAATGCCAGAAGATCAAGGTCCCCTTAGTCCTCTTGAAATGAATAACCAAAGTGTTAGGCTTTGACAGTAGCTCATCAGCGCCTGGTACCAATTAGGCTGCCAAATGAGCAGCTATTCTGTTAGCAACCAGTTTGAGTTTACTGCTTTCTGGCATCACAGCTTTTTCAGGGTTTTAAATATAACAAAGAACCTTAAAGAATGCATGGCACAGCTTGTGCTAGGTGAACCCCCACATAGGTGAACACCAGAAGAATGCAGTACAGCCCAAAGGTAAAATCCTAAAATCCTTTAAGTCTTATTGATTCTGCAAGCCCCCCATGTAATGTTCTGGGAGGGGGAAACAGATACTTGATTTGCTCGGTTACTGCATGCATGCCAAGTCAGTGCTACAAGCACCTAGAAAGTTTGACATGCTTAGATTTCCAGAAGACTGCAAAATTGCAATAGATACCCTTTCAGTGACTTCATAACCACCAAAGCTAGACAGGCAGAACCTTACTGGATAGTTTATTGTATGATAAAAGAAAAAAGAGTAGGTACAGCTCAGATAGGAGTAATGAAGCTTTGAAATCCTTTTACATTTAATTTAGGATAAGAGGTGAAAACTTGAGCCATTCAGGTGAAATATGAATAGGCTACCAAAATTTGTCTACAAACATAATCCATAGCTAAAGAAAGAGGAGATTTTTTTTTTCTACCTATCTGTATTTCCTTTCCCTATTTTTCTTGAGACCAGGGAATCCTGCAGTAGCAAGACTTTAAAGAGAGACTTCCATCTCTCTCAGAAGGTTTCAGCTGCCATTTTTTAATACATGACTGAAAAGACTTTTTATTAAGCTTTTATACCTTGTTTTTATACCTCTGTTTAAGGATTTTTAAGGTGCTTCCCATTGCACCGTCCAAGGAATCTGCATTGCATTAGTGAACTCTTTAGTGAATGAAACGTACATGGACTGGGGAGCCAATAGTTAACTTGGGTATTTCTCTACTTGTGTCGGTCACTTACTAAGTTTTAATAATTGCTTGATGAGTTTCACTTCTTGGTGGAGTGGACAAGTATGAGTGCCGTTTTTGTATGCAGGGTTGCTTACAATTTTTCAGTGGAGAAATAAGATACTTTAAAAAAGAATTTCAGCTGCTTTCATCTTGAAGAGCATGCATTTTAAAATGAAAGATACTAAGAACTTCTGGCTAAATATTTAATGAATATTTTGGCAGGTTACAGATGAAAAAAAACCCATTAGATATTTACATCCCTTGCTAATGAGTCTTCCTCAAAGGAAAACTTTTCCTCTAGAACATTCAGTTTTACATGAAAACATATGCCCTCCTTCCTCCTCACTGATTGGGCCTCATTGCTAATGTCATCTTGCTACAGGGGAAGAGTTTTGTAAAACAATGGTTTTGTCACATTGCTTAAAGACATTGGATTCACGTCATCTCCCATGGAAGTCTGTTTCCCAGCTGGCTCTTGGCAGTCAAGGACATGTTTTCCACAACTGTCACATACATAGTCTTAGACTTCATGATCTTTGAAAATTTTCTTTTTCTAGTCCTCCCACACATATTTCCCTTTTCCCCTTTTTTTTTCCATTTTGTAACCCAACTCTGACAAGGACATACTTGTTTGCAGGAAAACAACTGGCCAGTGAACTGCCTCCCTTCAGGCAAAAAATTCTTTACTCTATACACTTGTTTCCTTGTGCTTTATGAATTTTTCCATATCATGATAATGATCTGCTAACCTGAGTGCAAAAGGGGTCTCTCTTGTGCACAAACACACTCTTGCAGTCTTCTACAACAAAGAGTTACCAGTGGAAGTGCTGTGTTTATATACACAGGCTCAGCTTCCGGAGAAACATGCTGGCTTTATTTCTCTTCTGTCTGGAGTAAAGTGAGGCACGTTCCAGTTGAAGTCAAACAATCCCAGAAAATCCCTGAAACTTTAGACTTTCTGGAAGAGTTTTGGAACATCCCCAAAGGCAAATAGAGGCAGAGCATTCCAATACTCATATGAAAATGATTTTGGGGAAATACACACGATGCAAAACACTCTAGGGATTATGAGGCTTCCAGCAAAGAATTCCTTCAGCTTTGCATTTCTTAGAGAAAAGATTTCAAAAATAGGAAAGCATTATAATCTCATTTTAGGGTTATTTGTTCTGACTGATAGGAGTGTCCATGTACTGACAGGTGACATAAGGGCTATGTGGTCTGTTCACAAGTATATGATACAGTATTGGCTTCCACATTTCTGTAAGTGTACATTCATGCCTCTTTCCTTCTCCCTCCATGTGTCTCTGTTTAGCTAGCTAAATATCAACCATCTTGATCCTCCCCTCAAACACAGCAGCATAGATCAGCAATAATCCTAGCGAAATCACTCGCATAAGCCAGTTTAAGCAGAGAATCAGGCCTCAAAAAGCAGTAGTGAGTTTTGAATTTGCCTTTCCTGACACAAAGCAAATACAAAGGGCACGTGCTATACTGCTGGGTCAGAGGGGTCTGAAAGCCTCTTTTCACTGCAAGTAATTAATATGCAGAAAAATCAGATCCCAACTTTCTCACAAAAAACAGGAATATCTTAATTTGGCCTCAGAAGAATCTTCCTGTCCAACTAGAGAACTCTGTACACACATTAAAACAGAAGTATTAACAAAATGAGGGATGTTTTTAGTGAATTTGTTGCAGGCAAACAACATATGAACATTAAAGTGAGCCAACAATTATTTCGTGGCCTATTTGAAATGACCTGTTTGTCTCGCTCCATTTTCTAAGTAGATACATGTCCACATTAAGTACGTGTAAAATATTCATACAGAAATGGGTGTAGGCTCATAATTCCAGGGTTTTTCTTTTTATTTTTGTTGTGATTTTGAAAACCAGTCCAGTTTGGCAAAACCAATCCATTCTGTATAAAAATCTGTTTAGCAGAAATAGATTTCTTTCACAGCAAATCCTGTGACTTTCACACAGGCCAACTGCGTATCACAGTGACCTTCAACACTGGGCTAACTGGTCTTTATTCCTAATTTACTAGGAGGCTAGAATTTTTAAACAGTACTGGGGAGATAACTGAGGCTAAATAACGACATCCTTCCTAGATCAGACCACACACGGTCTTTCTGCCAAGTGCCTTATCTAAAATAATTATTCTTTTTGGGGGAAAGACAACACGTCATGGTTTTTAGTTCCTAATCTATTGTTTGTGTCACTCCTTCCTGCACAGTAAATAATGAAGTCTTGTTCTATTCTGTACTGAAAGGAGAAAACTTAGTGACTTTAATCTCACTTCTGTTCCCAAATATCATTTTTAGTAGTCTGAACATCAGAGCTCTCACTCCTTAGGGCAGTGCCTGAAACAGGAGGCTGTTCCGCACCGGAGGGGCAAGGAACTTTCACTTTGCTTCTGCTTAAAGCTGTTGCGCTTTGTAGACATTTACAGCTCTTCAATTACACAAATGAGGGGGGTAAAGATGAGCTGTTGCCTTGTGGCTGGAGAAGGGGGCCAGATCTTGATTGCACTGTCTAGTCTGAGGATACTTTAATCTAAGAATAGAACAAGACAAAAAAAAGAGTAACAGCTCACATTCACCGGAAAAGACCCTCTTTCAAGATATTGAAGGGGGTGAGATGTAAACCACAGCCTGTCCCCAGTGTTTTCTGACTTACTGGAGGCAATAGCTCCCTGCTCAGAGCTTTTTTTCCTCTTTTCAACTCTGGAGCATCAAAGTCTTTCCATGCAGCCTATATACAGAATAACATCACTTAATTCTGCATTCCCCAATCCCTTCTGGAACTTGGGTCATGGTACCTACCAACAGAAATTACTTTAGAGGACAGAGCTGACAGAAACAACTAGCGAGAAGCAAAGGTAACTGCCTTTAAAGTGTAACCGGAGTTCTTATGATGTAACTAAAAGTCTGCTCTGGCTCCTGAAACTCATGAAACACTTCATCCTCACGGTGTTGAGACATGACACACATTAGCCAAAGCCTCATTTAATCAGCTTAGGAACCTGAATAAGACTAACAGTAAAAACAGCTCCCGCCAACCTACTCTCCAGAGCTTTAGCTTTCTAAGCAAACCAGAAGAGTTATTCCCAAATACCCCATAATCTCACAAGAAGGATTTCTCAAACACACACTTTTAAATGTGCACTTCTCAGTGGTAAGTGCAATATAGTTCCCTTGTTTCGCTGGGCATTTCTTTAGGATATTCTAGGTCATTCAGAATTTACCTTCAATACACCTGCGTTTTAGCAGCATGCAACTGGGAGGAATCACCTGGGTCTTCAAGACTGGTTCCCTGCTACTGCAAGCAAATGCATAACAGAGACTCTTTCATAAGTTCGGGTGCAACAAGCTCATGGGTGTTCTGGCATAGATATCCAAATGCCTTCATGGTCTCCTCTCTCAGGGCACAGTAGTGTCAGCTGCTTCCAAAGGGATGTGAAGCCAGGGCCAGCAGAAAAGGAGCCTCACCAGCCCCTGAGCAAGGTGAGTAAGACAGGACAGGGGGTGGTGGCCAGGTTCAATCAAGAGTCTCAATCACCAGACAAGTTCCTAGTGATGAATCAGGTTCAAGGCCAAGCCAGGAGCAAGTACAAGTCAGCAATTCAGGATTAGGTTCAGTGATGGTGAAAAGGGTCGGGCAGAGTCCAGCGATGGCAGACAGGTTCATACTGACGACACAGCTTTGCGTCCAAGCCAGAAAGTCAATTCACAGGTTGGGATCTGGATCAGTGAGGTCCATGGCTCAGTGTGGCTGTGGCTGAGCTAGAAACCAGCAACCCTGCAGCGTAACTTGAGCTAGGAGCAACGTCCCAGGATGGAGCTTGAATGATGTCCTGGGCCCATGGGCAGGGTGGTGGCCTCAGGTGAGGCTGGTCAGGGCTGTTAAGGCTATTAGTCCCCTCAGGGTTCTCACACACTCACAATTCACGTGCACATCTCTTCCTCTTTATTTCTCTGCTGTTTTTTTCTTTTTCTTTGCTGTGGTAGTCTGAAGCGCTTGTGGAGGGGATGTTGCTCTGGAGAGACCTTTTCAAACTGGTCGGTGGATCTCACACTGAGAGCTGAAATGGGCTAAAAGTAGATGCTAACTGATCTCCGAAGGGAATAGCCTCAGGGCTGGTGGCCTCCACCAGCAGCTTTGCTCCCTGGGCTCAAGTCAGAACTAGTCAGTGCCTTGGAGGCAACCCAGGCCCAGGCTTTTAGATGTCTTGGGTCAAGAATAGGACAGGTCACAGAGTCTTGAGTACCAGCTGTAGCATTGCTGAGTTACTCTGCTCAGTAAGCAGGTTACAGTCTGCCTCATAAGCCACAGTTTTCCATGGTTGGTGACTGCGAGGTAGCCCGCCTGCATTTGCTACAGCATCACTGTAGTGCAGGGCAGTGGAGGAAAGTGAGGTGCAGTAATTTGAAAGGAGCACCACAGTGTAGCTTGTCTCAGCTTGTGTGAGAATAACTTTTAAATTCTTGTGGGGTTAGTATATTGATAACATGTTACTATGCAATTTATACACTAAGTGCAACACAACAAGCTTTCATGCTATGCCAGAGCAGAAGTCAAGTATCCACATCTGCACAAGATCATGTTTCCTCAGCAGTGACAAGAGAAGGCTGTGCGTATGTGCTGAAAAGCAAAGGTGACTGTAATGGGGTTTGTTTACAAAACAGTCCGTGGAAGTAGCGTAACCAAGTCCCAGTGAATCCTCATGGAATTTAGGGGCCTAAAGCCCGTATGCTTTTCTGAGGACACCAAACATTAATAAATTATGTGAGATGACAGCAGCAGCATTCTTAACCAGTGAGTATTCCCACTACATTTTTCTATTCCCCCAGATAACATTTGTCTAGGATGTTACCCGTGCTGATGAATCCATTCACTGATGGATTTCCCTCTGGAGCAGAATACTTCATTAACATTTTGTATTCTTAAAAACTCCAAAACGAACATTTACATATTTTAAAGCTGATTCCTAATACAAAACAGAAAGACCACAAAGACAGGACATTTGTAACCAGGTCTCACAAAACAGATGATCAGAAGATGCTGGCTCAGACTGTTCCTGTGGTCGTCCACCATCTGGGACAAGCTGATACTTTTCCTTACTTCTGTAGCACTTCATGAATATATTTCATGTTTTCAAGGGATGGTTTAATGGTTTATCAAGTACTACTGAACATATATAAAGAAATCATAAACCCATCCTTAGTTTTTGCACTGGAGATCTAGCTGAACATGGCCCTCCAAACTATGTCACTATTAAAGGTAGAACTTTCTAGGATAAGGAAAATGAAGATGTCACCATTGCCAGCACAAAATGTAGCCCACTGTGTTATGACAAGTTTCTGAGAAATCACTTGTTCAGAGTCACCTAAGAACTCTAGGGTTCCACTGGTGTCTGACAATGAATTTTTTTCTGGACAGTTTAGGAAGGCCTCGTATACACCCAGCCTGCTCACTGCTGCTGCCCCCATCCCATTCCCTCTGTGCCAGTACAACTCCTCCTGAAGCCACACACAGACCGGGCTAAAAAACTCCTTAAACAAAAACAAGTTACTTTTAGGTGAGATCATTTCAGCAATCTTGTTCAGAACCGTGTGTGGACAGTGGCCTCAGTGTTGCTGAAGGCAAGTGAGATGCAGCAGGCAATCTGAAATTTCTTCAATGAGCTTTGCTGCCAGAGAAGATATGTCTGATGATTTCTGGTTTCCAAAAATGAATGGGAAATGGTGTTCTGTCTTTCTGCCCTGCCCTCTCCTCACTGTTTGTTCAAAACATTACATAAATTACACACTCTTCCTATTGAAAATCAGAATGAGAAGTTCAAATGCTAATTAAGCTTTTGAACTTGCAGCCTGCAAAAGCCCCAGCATGTTAGGTCAATCAACTTTTAAAAACGCCAAGTGCTGTTCCAGAGTAATTTAGTATGTTTGGTTTATATTTGAAAGCCTAGAAAAGAGGATTGAAAAAGCACAGTGAAGTGAACTATACTTAAACTTTAAAAATTTGGGGGATGGGGTGGTTTTCTGCTCTTTGAAAGCTGACTTTTGTCCACAAACTCCACAAAAATCTATTCTGCAGTACCTGATAATACATGATGGTTTATAAGCACTTCTACCACAGGCCAGTTCTTTTGTTATGACTTAAGTTGCAGTCAGACTTTTAGGGGTCTTCAAAAGAGCACTTAGTTAACCCAGAGAATTTTTTTTAGGGACACTAAAGCACAGTCAGCACTTCCACAATTTCATTTTGGCTCCACGTTAACCTGACCTTGCACACATAAAGACTCTACATAATCAGATGATGGATGGCCCACAGGCCTTGTCAAACCTTATACATCATTCACAATCCATTATTTCTGAAGTGCTGTTAGCAAGCAAACTCAAACAATCTTTTTCCCAAGCTGCCCTTTCACCCATGGCCTTGGCAAGCTTTAAGTGCAGAGCAACCTGAAAGCCTCTTCAGTTAAAATGACACACTCCAAATGGATATCCAACTGTTTATTTCAGTGCAAAGACTCCCTTTTCCTGGATCTTGTTTTGGATATTTTTCTGATAGAATTTGTGGTGCCCAGATTGTTTCTAAATTGAAACGATTTCCCCCACCTGCTGTGTCTCCCTTTAATTCTCCCCTCCTTTTGAACACAGTGAGAGTCCGTGATAGTTGGAAGCGACAGCCAAGACAAAGAAACAGCAGTCTCGGGGATGGAAATGAGCATGAGCCAAGGCACCCAGTTTACTTCTTCTGGGAGACTGGCCCCTACAGTCAGACACCCAGAGGATGCCAAATAATGAAGTCAGCAGCTGTACAGATGCCTTAGGTTTGGAGCCATGCTCAACATATCAAACCTAAGTAGAAGTTTTTTTGAAGGTTTCTCAAAAGCGGACCAAATGGTGCTTACTGTGCTGTCTACATCTACATGCAATCACTGTTATGTCTTTCTGACCAGACTGGCATACTGCCTGTCACTTAGGAGACTGTTGCTATTGTTACAGCAAAATTTTTCTTTTCCACAATAAACTTCGCTGATTTTTATGGTTATTTGGAATAAAGAATAGTTACTTCACTGCTGGATTCCAGGAGCAAAAGATGGTCCACCTACACCTAAACCACCACATTTCTCTTCCCAAAGCACTTTGGTCAGGAGACAAGTATTCACCTACTTGGTGAATAATCGCAAAGGATACTCCTGTTCTGAAGTTGTTGGCCAGGGTTGCACAAGAAGTCACTGTCTGAACCAGGAATTTAACACTCTGCTCACTCTTGGGTTGCAGTCTAGCATCCATCCACTTCAGCTGTTTTAGTTGTTCTGGTGAAATGGAGTATCTCCTACTCTTTTCTAAGTCCAGTCCTAGGGTTTGAAAAGGTTGGACTTGATGATCTTAAAGGTCTTTTCCAACCTAAATGACTCTATGATTCTATGAAAACAAACATAGTTTGACCTTTTTATTATCCACGTTAAAACATCATTACTAACCACTGGAACTTCTGAAAGCTATGCTGGCAAAGTTGCCTTTTCTAAAGATGTGAAGCAAACTTGTCAGAAGAATGAAGGCAACTTAGCTGCATAAGGTCAAGGGAAATTTTTAAAGGCAGGCAAATTTGCAGTCCCACCCTGAGACTAACAGAGGTAGACACCTAGCAGCTTGGATTTATAGCATCAAGTCCCACGGAAAGAAATCTGCATCCTCCAGCTTTTTTCTGAAGGGTTAAATCTCATGGGGACTGCTCTTTCACAAGATGAATTTTAAAGGAAACTTTGATACTTACAGATCAGAGTTCCAGTTCAGTTCAGTTCCCATTACATCAGTAGTTGTCAACTCCATATTATGACCATGTAAGAAAGACTCTCTCACAAGTACTTCTCTTGCACTTCACTGTAAGGCAGAGGTACTGCCTGTTTACACAGCAGCTACTTTCCCTAATGCTGATACAAGGAAAAACGTGGGGAAGAATTTTGCTAAATGCAGTCCTGATTTGCTTTCACAATTTTGAGTGAATTACGTCTCACACTTTCGGGCTGCTGCTGCTGGCCTCCAGGAGTCTGGGAGGGAGTGTGCCGTCTCTGTGCTCCTGCCATTTAGAGGCTCAGGCACAGTTTTGTTTCCTTCTCTAATCACAGATGCTCTTTTTCTATCTGGTTCCAACCAGTCAGACTAGAACCGTTTTCAAGGCTGGTACTGTGTCTCTAGTATTTGTTTTAACATATCAGCTGTAGCCTTGATTGCACATCCAGGATTATCAGGTTTAGGATGGGAGAAAGATTTTCTATTAAGGTACAAACCTGGCAACATTGCCCTGCCCCGGGAAGTGCAGGCTACCTGTGCTGACCGGGGGTACCACTGGGGGAGCTTTTGGTACTGCTGGTGCCTGCTCCTCTCCAGTTCTGCGACACACAGCAGTTCCTTCTCTGGCTTAAAAGTAGCGCAAGAAGGTGGAGAATCAGGAGCAGTGTGAATTTGTGAACCGGTGGAATGTCCTATTGGAGGATAATAAACCAGAGAGCACATTCTTCCATTTCTCTGGCCAATTTCAATTTGAAACATTAAACATTACTGGCAGACACAAAGAGACAGTCAAGGTAAATAATGTAGTTTATGCTTTGGTTAATTAACTGCCTGAAGTACCACCCATGAAGCAGATAAATCAGACTGTTCTTCTGAGTCCTGAGTGAAACAAAGTTAAAGGAATATTTTTAATGTTACCATAATCTAATATGTGAACAAATGTACAGATACTGCATTCAAGAGAGCTGTAACAAAATAACTGTACTGCTAAGGGGAGATTGACTGGATAAATGCCAACATGTTCACTGCTCTGAAAACAGAAGATTAGAAAATACACAGATCAAGTTAAACTGATGATTTATGTGTCCCAGAGGCAGGTATCAGTAGAAGGAACCCCTAGAAGGCACAAATAATGAATACATTGCTTGTAAGAGAAGTGTTTATTTCTCCTTGTAGTAGGAGGCTATTTCATAACACGGAGCATGAGAATTTGATATTCCTCCCCACATTTTGAGAAGCTTACTGATGCTCCCCAGAGGACTCTGTGTCTGCAAGGAAGCTCCTCAGTGAGGGCGGCAGGTACTCCCAAAGGCAGCTGCATTTGCAAGTGGGTGGGCTGGCTAACAGCAGAGATCAGGGCTGGCAAATTTGAGAAAACGATGACTAGAAGCACGTACTGGAAAGCAGAACAGTTTAGGGAAAAACGTGGCTGAAGAGGGATGGGAATGAGGTGACTTGCTAGAGAAAGGTCACAGCAAAGTACACAAGAGAAGTTTTCAGAAAGTACGGAAGGGAGAAAGAATTTAGCACAGTGCTGACTAACGAGTGGATTTTTCTGTACAATACAATGCATCCTCCCCAGGCAAAACGTGCTGGCTAGCTTAGTACAGCTGTGTCTGACAGCCCTGGTGAAAGAACGTAACACAAGCGGAATGATACACTTAGCTTGGCAACCTCTTACTGAGCTCAGGGCTGGTACCTTTGCATGCCACCGCACTACGCCATTTAGATAGTCAGCATTTGTCTTTAGCTCATAAACCCAAAGTGTATCCCAATGCACAATGTAACTCCAGGCTCAGGAAATTCCCCTGTAGTCTCTCAGATTGTGGATATGCTGCTAAAAATGGAACAGGGTAAATTCAGGGGCTTAAGCACTGGTGGTTACAGTCAATACCATGCAACTGTTAGCTGTCTCCCATGCACAGTTGTGTGCTGTGCTAATTAGCAGACTTCAGGGCAATGCTCACATTCACTTCTGGGAAAAACAAGTTCCAGGGCTTATTAGGTAACATAGGCAAGACTGCACCATGCTGGTTTCCTTGCCTTATGCTGCTCCAGGAGACTTTGCACCCTCAGAAATTCCCAGTATGCATTCACGGCACATCCCAAGGCATGCAGCATCTTTATGTTCATACAGTGAAAACACCATTTTGATGGGCTACACCATAGTTTTCACACTACTTCCAGCATCTTGAACTGAAAAAAACCAAACAAACCCCATGCAAAAAGTAGTAACTATGTGTTAAGAGTCACACGCACACAACAGAAAACCCAGCTGTATTGTGTGAATGTAGCCAGCCTGTGTCCTTTGGCATCTGGACAAGCAAGCTGTCTGCGATTTGTTTAGTGAGGAAGAATAGGCCCAAAATCCAGGAACTTACACTCATACAGGCGGTATCCTGAACCCACAGTCTGGTAGTACAGCAATGTTTTCAGGACCCCAAATCAATAGCCAAGATTCTGTCCGTGTGTCCAGCCTCTCTGTCACAATCCCGTGGCACTTCCTCTAAGGCCCTGTTCACACAGCATCCTAATCATAGAAAAAAATAGACCCTCATCCAATTTTCAGCTGTGATTGTGTGAGTTTAGGGAGAGCATGGTCATGGACTGTTCTCATCCCATTCCTAGTTGATCTTTCTGTTCTTACCCCATCCCTAATTTCTTCCTCCATTTAAACAGCTGCCCAGAAGGAAAGACTCTGCCCACCAGCAAGTTTCTTGCCTGGAGTGCCTAAAAGGAATGGTTTCTGATACCTCTGTTTCATGGCAACTTGGAATCTAACCTTATACTTACATTGGTGGCATGTGTTCATGCCTAAAAATGCACTCAGAATATCCAACAGCCTATAGCTGTCAACAGAGTTCTTAATGTAGACATATGACTAGCACATCCCCAAGTAGACGCATCCCAGACTCACATGATGACCCTGAAATCCCATTAGGAGCAGCTTAACACATTGACAAGAACCACAGGGAGAGCAATGTTCTTTACATATGTAAAATAGATTCTAGAAAACCAGCACATATGTGGGATGAAAAAAGGAGAGGGGAATAAAATGACTCTCTGAATAGATATGAACCCACTAATAACAGTAGTATTAGTTCACAGGAAAGAATACTTATGATATCAGAAACCACCAAGACATCTGTTTATTTTAATATTAAAGAAGATCTTCCCTAAAGGACGTGTGAATGTGCTGCAAGGACTCCCAGGCCAACTTCAGCCTCAGAAAGGCAGGCAGCAGCAAGATACAGTTACTCAACCACAGATTGCCTGCAGACAGTGAATCAGCCTCTGCCGAGTTCCCCACTCAGCAACCCATGGCGCAAGGAGTGTCAGATCCGCTAGCTCCAGTCTAACCATGCATATGGGAAACGTTTGGGATCTCCACAGACCGGGTATGTCTGGGCTCTGACCTAGACAGAGCGTGGAGCCATGCACACTAATTCTGACACCAGAATCTTTGTTGCTCATGCTAAGTGAGGACAAACGGACGATAATTGTAGATTATGCTGCCACAAGCTGCCCTATGGTGATAGTTGTTACTGGTACCCACGCAGATCCATGCTATAGCATAGCCTGAAGCACTGAGATACGTTTAGAGTGATCAGAGGGGATCTGGCAGGGCGTAATGTCACACCCAAACTTATGCTGGATTAACATCCACATTCCTCTGATCTGTTCATTCACCTAGCAAAAGTCAAAACCAAGACAGCTTATTCCTGATATGACTTGAATTCAGTCTGGGTATTCCACAAATGTATTTAGCCCATGACCTACAACAGACACTGGTGCAAACACTTCCTTCAGATACATAGATATACCTCCTGTTAAAGCCCCCAGATTGCAGATATTTTAACAAACAGCCAGTAATGGAGGGATTCAAAATCCTTGTCTTTCAGGCAGAAAGTCAGCCCTTAGATATACATCTGCCTGTGCTGGCAGTGAATAGTTTTCACGGGTATGTGGCCAGCTGAAGTGAAATCTGTGCAGTTCTGAATGTGCAAAAATTGCACAGCACGAGGACAGTGACTTTGTGCTTCAAGCACACACTGATGGCAAGCTGTAGCCAGAAAGCTGTTTCTCTGTATGGAATATTATGAAAACATCTTTCTCATGATCCAAAGAAGAAAATAAGTTAAAGAGAGAGAGAGGCCAGTGGCAATATCAATTATTGTTCCTCCTTCACCCCCCGAACATTTCAGAATAACTGTGGTCATGCTTGTGCTGCGAGGCAGAATGGTTCAACACGATCAGCCCCCTTGCTCTGGTTCCCAGCACAGCTCCATAGGCAGCTGTGGATGGAAAAGGAAGAATGTTTTAAGTAGGTTTTGCTACTCTGTGTGTGAACTGGACTAGGAAGGAAATATTTAACAGGAAAAGACAGAGAAGAGGAGCTGCACTTTGGCCGCTGCTGTTCTGTTTTGCTGTTAGTGTGCTTTCATTTATAAAAAAATTATTTAAAGCAAAATCTGTAGGATTTAAAGCAAAATCTAAAAGGACTATGATTTGGGTTTTGTTCTCTGAAAATTGTGAAAATTGGCTTTGGAAGGAAGAGACAAAAGTATGAGAGAACCCCACACACCAGGTGTTAGTCAAGTTGGTTAATATACTTTGATGCTATGGCTATGAGTATGACACAGGAAAGTCTACAATCTCCAGGCTAAGTTCATTAGCTTTTGAAGTCTCCCAAGGGAAAATGAGCAGAATAAGGCTCACTGTTGATGTAACTTGATTTCAGGTTGTTAATCTTTTGGGCTCTGGAAAGACAGTTATTTTCATATGAGAGAATACACAAACCATATTCAGCTGTGGTTAGATGTGCAAGGTTGAAGTCTCCAAAAAGTTTTAATTAAAAAAATGTTGTCAAGATTCTCAGAATTTCCCAGTAGAGTACACTAAATAGAGTCATAGCTCTCCGGCAAATGCTGGAGAATTTACATATCCCTTTTGAATTAGGCAGCATCCAGGATTTGCATTATTTTACATGCAGGGCTTTTTTTTTGGATATTTCTTATATTTATGGCACTTCAAGACACCCTGTAGTGTGCAGAGAGCAAGTCAGGTCACAGATGGAGCAGGTATTCTCATGGTGCCTTAGCATGCATCTAGTTTTCTCTTGTGCAGAAAGAATCCAGCTGGGTTTATGCTTTCTATAGGCCAAACTTCAAAGTTTTTCCACTTGGTCAGCTTAAATGAGCAGCTGGTTTGTTTTGGTTTCTTGGTATTTTTTTTCTTTTTTCCAGAAGTGTGCAGAACCTGATTTCAAAGGACAGATAGTTTCTTCATGTAGGCTTCTGAATACAAAATTCTTATTAATTTATCCCTGTCAGGTAGCTGTCAACCCCCTACAATCTCTTTTTGTGCTGTGAGAGCTCAATTCTATTCTTTTAGCCTAGGGTTTTAAGTTAACAGATTCAATTTTTCCGTAGCACTGCTTCCCAAGCACACCGTTAAGCCCATTAATGGTGTTAAGGTCATTGAGACTTGTGAAGATGAAGTCACCATTTATGAAATATTATAGTGATTAAGGCAACCAACACAATGAACCATATGTGGCACTGACCCAAGTGGATTGGGTACTGTGAGCTCGGTTGCTCTCTGGGACCGAGGAATACGCTGGGAAGAAAGCCATGGCCAAGGCTGCTGCTGCTGGTTCTAAGCAAGCTTGATCAGACCCAGCCCAATTGCTGGTGCTTTGCACTATGCTGTGCAGCACAGATACGTCTTCGGAGGGTTTCCAGTATGCTGCAGATTGTTTTTACTTTTTATGGTTTGTCTTCTCTAAAGTGGCAACAGTGGGAGAATCTTGAAGGGTTTGACTTCAAAAGTCAAAGTTGTTATCGTTTTTTATGGTGGCTTGTAAGTCAGGATGAGGAAAGAGGACACTTCCATCTAGCCTACAACACTTCTTCCTGAAGAAGACGGGCGCAACCATTTTACATCTGAATGTCTCACTCTGTACATGCAGATTGCAGGTACGACATTCCACAGAGATCTGCCAACGCCAACAGTTTTTGCTTTCAAACATAATATATCATTCCCATTTAGTATTAAATAGACTTTGCTATGTCCATCTGGTCAGTATGGATCATCCTCTTCCGCAAGAGGAATAACAGCTTAGATGCCAGAGGCCTGTTAATGTCTCGTATATTTTGTATCAGCCTTGTTCCCAGGTGATGCTAGTCTCCCTGGTATTCAGAAACACTTCACCAGGAGACAATCGGCGGACTCAGGGAAAACAACTTCTTATTTCCAGGATGGCAGAAACATGTCCCAGGAGTGTAAAAAGAGAAACCCACTCCCTCACCTCCAAAAAACCCCCACGCAGAACATATTTTACTTTAAACTGGAAAACTTAAGGTAGGAGTGAAATGACCATGCACTAGGCTGAGAGTGCTCAGTATGTTTCTGTTTCATGAAAAATGTAGTAACATTTTTGTTTGCTGAAATAAGCTAGAAGATCAAACCCCTCACTGCATTCTCAGATCTATGATAGATGAGCTGCTAGGACAGCACTGAAGCCTCTGATACTGAAAGACTTACAAACAGCACATCATTAAAATTCAAAAGGAAGGCATCGTGGAGTGTATCGGTCATTGCATAACAACATCCTGAGAAAGAGCTATTTGTTATCTTGGAGTCTAGAATCACCTGAAATAAAGTTATAGATGCCAAAAGCATTCAGATATGGAATTATGTCACAGCATTTTTTAAAGCCTCATCAACATGTTGAGCCTATCCTTGTTTTCATTGATAAAAAATGTCAAATGTATTATGAAGGCTAAAAAACCTTGTGTTGCAAGGCCAAAAGTCATGGTAACCGGAATGAAGGCTTGGGAATGAAGGCTGCTTTGAACTTACTGGGAAAAAAGTCAAAAGAGAAAAACTGTCGATAAAAGTGTTGGGTAAGAAACGGCATGAGAAGGAGACAGCCTAGGGGAAAAAAAACCTTGTAAGGCAATATCTCCACATAAACTTTACAGAAGTTTAACTAGCAGAAAATGTGAATTGCTTGCTCTCAAACATAAATAAGCACAGGTCCTCTGACTTCAGGGAGCTTCTGACCTACTACCTCGGTTTAATAAAAGAAAATAAGGTGAAAATACTTGAAATCCTGGCTCCACTCATGTCAACAGAATTTTTTACATTGCCTTTTCCTTTTAGTCAGAATTCCACTTGAAAGTTATATGTATTTGCATCACCAATAGAACAGGAAAACTGTCAGCAGAAGTCATGATCTGCTATGTATCCTATAGCCAGATACAAATCATCCACTTCTTTTAACAACTTTGACAGACAAGCCTATTCCCAGTGTTGGAATACAGCTAATGAGCACAATATTTTAGTCATTGCTCGAGCAGATAACAGATCCTTTGGAATTTGTTGAAGATATTGCCACCTAGAGCACAATAACCATCCTCTTCAGAGGCTGTTCAAGGCACTGCTCTGCAAAGAAGCATCGGCTGTTCTGAGGGCTCTGCCTACCAGCACAGAGATGTGCTGTAAAATAAACTCACAGTGAAATAGATTGCAGTTGTTGAATATAGATATGGAGTATGATGTTATGGCTGTGGCTGTTACAGGTTTTTAGCTTGGCTACCACTGCCTAAGTGGATTACAGCTAGGCTAATTAGATTTGGTTGTTCATGCTGCAGTTGAATCTCCCAGCTGCCGGGTCATACAACCAAAATTACACTGGCTTCAGGACTGCAGGAGTGGAAGAGGCTAATAAAGCTCTGGCCATAAAAACGTCACTTTCCATTGAAAATGAGTTTACTATAACAGGAATTAAAAGAAGGAAAGAAGTGAACAAGAATGTAATAAACAAGCAAGGGCACACAGTGAGTTTATCATCACAATCTGTGGCAACCTGGAGCGAGCACTAAGCAGGGCTTACATACAGAGCTCTGGAACACAAAGCTGCAAGAGCACAAAGCAAAGCAGGGTGATTTTCTAAAGACACATGATGAAACGTTGCCTTTTATTTGGCTGCCAGCTTTACTAACTTCCCAAAGGCACTTCTTTGCTAGCCTGGCTTGATCAAATGTTTCCCAGCATAAAACAGTACCTCTCTGGACAGATGGATCATCCAAGACCTTACGCACAAAATGAGGATAATATCTCCCAGAACTACTGCAAGCCTAAAAATATTAATGAATGTTTATAATACTACACTGAGAGGGAATGCAAAGGAAAAGATCCGCAGGCAACTCTCCCACTTTCCAGTCCTAGTGAATTTTCTCAGACACGCATCCTGCGTCTCATTCACCTCGGAGTGCTTTGCTTTACAGGTTCTCATAAAAAACATCTTCTGCAGAGGCTGTTCAGGATGCTGCTCTAAAAAGCAGAGCAAATGCCCACACTGCTTCTGGATACTTGATACTGCCTAGCACAACAGGGCTGCCATGAGTGACCACTGTATCAGATTTAATTAAAAACTCCAGGCTAGCACACAAAACAACGATGAGGAACGCTCCCAACTGCAGACACCAGGTTTGGCACGTCAAGCTTCATTACCCAATCTTTTCATCTTTCTAGGCTGGTAAATAGCTTCATTTCCAACCTGCACTCAGGAATTACTGCAGAGAATTCAAAGACAAGGAGGGAATGGAGAGATGGGGTAAGAAAAGAGGATGGCAAGTAGTTTTGTGTTAAATAAGAGTGTGTTTTGAATTGATATCTTGAGTACAAAACCAAATGGCCTTCAGATGTGGCTTTACAAATTACAATATCAGCAGAAAAAAGAGCCTTTTAAATGTTAAGTTTTCCCTCAGGATTCAAGTGAGCATTCACTCTGGCTGCTTCACTTCATTCCTTTCCCTAACTTCCAGGCTGAAATGTCAGCTCAAACTCTATTTACAGTCCCTCACTTTAGACTTTTCTATGGCACTGTCAAAGTAACATTTGAATTTCCATTTCATCAACTCAAAGAAAAACAACCCCAAACTTTGGATATATTGGATACAGGGATTAAGACTCTCTACTGCTTACAGGTCTCCTAGTTATTTTGTCTAAAACAAAGGGATTGGTTCCATGCACGATTCCAACGTGTAATGTCTAAGCTATAACAAAACACTAACAGGACTAAAGCATGCTGAGAAAAGTTTATCAAGGGCGTTTTTCTGTAGGATATGGATCTACAATCATAGCACTGCCCTTACACGCTCTACTGCTTTCTGATTATGGTATAAGCCACTTGGTAAGGCTAAAGCAGCAAAAGAAACACAAGAAACATTTTGTAGCTCCTTTACACAAGTGTGCAAGCTGCATACATTTGTCTTCTACAGCATTAACAATGTTTTAAGATGTTATGACCCTCAGAACCCCCCAGCTGTGTACATTCCTCCTCCCAGTTGTTGCACTAACAGCTAGGTTATGGCAGTTATGTGTGTTCTAAAGCAAATAAATTAAATTATCTGAGTTAAGAACATTTTAAATAGCTTTTATTTAAAGTCCTGATCCACTTTAGAGAACTTCTCCCATATCTGAAGCAATGACACATCTGAGAGGTGGCAAACTCTGAACTTCAACCTTGGAGCTGATATACCCCCAGATGTCTGAGGTAGTTATTAAAATAAGCACAAAGGTTCCTGAGTAACTCTAGTTTCTTTGGAGAGCAGATCATTGCTGCCCTTGGGATGCCTCGGTTTAAACACAGAGCAGTCCAACTCTACCTTGAAAACATGTCCACAAGTTTATCAGATGGAGTTATTCTGATGGTCCTAAGATGTCAGATGATGTGAGCAATAAGAACTGCTAGCTTGGGTTAAAAGGGACTCAGTCTTGTCTTGTGCTGCACCTTCCAGTGTATGCATCTAGGAAGCGGGGCTGACATCAAGAACACTGTAAAAACACCTGTGTTAACTGATATGCCAATGGATTTTAAGTTACTCCAGAGACTGTATTTATACTGCTGAATAGGGAGGACCAGGAACCAATACCCAGTCCTAACATCAGATTTTGCTTACTGGCTCATACCCACACTGCCTACAGCCAGTCCTACATAAAGCAGACTTATCTTAGAGCTTGCTGGACTGGTCCAAAACAGAGACCAAAAGAGACTTAACAAAACAGCGTGGACAACAAAGAGCCCTTGCTTGCCCTCCCTCATTTCCTAGACCTCCTTTAGAAGTACAGATGTACCGATAAGGTATTCATGGTACTTCAGCCATTTCAGGTGGGTGTCAGCAGCCAGCTCTTCTTGCAGAACAGCTTCTAGTCACTGCTGGAAGGTTTTATTGGGATCAGTTTGACCAGGATAGTGTAACATCAAATCTCTAGCAGTAACCATCTTAGGCTCAGTCTTGTTACTGCTGAGTCTAAAACATGCTGTCTGCAAGTGAAAGCTCAGGTATTTCTTGCTAGCCCAAGTATTTCAGGACAGGCAACACAGACACAAAGCAAAATCATCTGGATTTAAAGTTTTCTCAAGAGAACAGTGTCCTATTTCTTTTCTTTGCTGAGCTCAGACTCCTTTTGTGACTTTTGGGCTTCCTTCAGGCTGAATGATCAGACATCTTACCTTGATCCATTTATCTGTTCTTTCCTGTATTGCACTGTCATTTTGTATAGAGCGGAGGCAGAGAGAGAGAGGAAAGAACAGAAACTAGACAGGTCACTTCCCTTGCCCCTGTTAGCCCAAGGCTAAATGCTCCCCAGTGAAGTGGTTGGGACCCTCTGAGGATCTGTGAGGAGCTCTGCAGAGCTGGGAGGCAGGTACCATCACAACCAGACTGTGTTACAGAAAGAAAAACATTTAGGAGAGGGAGCTGACTTAACATTGTACCTGGTGGAGTTTCCTCCACTTTGTCAAGATGCAGAACTCCAAAATCTTATGAAAGTCAGCATGTGGTGTTGTGTGGACACAGTGGACAAACCTCTCAATACTATTTCAGATCAGCTCAAACAGCCATCAAAGAGCTGCTTCTCATTGCAGACACACAAGACTGATGCTTGACCATAAATGATGGGTTTTCCACCCCCTGCTGTTTCCCTCCTCTGCCTTCACATCTGTGGTCTTATCTGGAACTGTACACTTGCACCGTGCTGCGATAAAAGGTTCACATAATAAGCAACTGGCAAACCCACATCGTTGGCAACATCTGATGAGTGACTCATTCTTGCTATAGGAGCCATTTCCTTTAAAGTGGAAAGAAAAAGAATATAATACAGAAAAAAGGAACCAGTCACTGAACTTTCCATAATGTTTCCTCCTCATTTTCTTTCACCAATTGACTTGCACTCTTTGCTTTCTCCCTTTGCTGCCTAAGTTCCCAGCTCCTGGTTCTAGTAATTTGTCAATGAACTGCAAAAGGAGCGGCGTGAGTCATACCAAGCCCAGACAAACAGCGGCCTATGGGGAACCTTCTCCCATTCCAGAGGGGAATATTTTATTCCTTGGCTTTAAAAACTCAGTGCAATTAGAAGAGGAAAGGGGAAAAAAGCTGTTCCAAACATGATGTCAGTGTTTCCACTACTTCACAGGGAAACCATGTCCCCCTCTTATTTTAAAGATGACATATTAGTGCTTATTTTCCTGTCAGTCGTGTGTGTGAGCAAAGGGGAGGCAAAAGGGGTAAGGATTTGCTGGCTTCTTTTACCTAACAATGAACATATCAAGAGCCTGCATCAGCTGGGAAGTGGGAAGCAGCTGGAATATATCTGGAGAGAACAGAGCAATCAAGCCAGCTCCATAATGCAAAGCTCCCTGTGGTGAAGAAATCCTGAGGTGGCTCCGCAGTTCTCAGGGAGCCCTTCTAACTTCCTAAAGTGGGATGTGAAATGAGTCTGTATTCAGGTGTCAAGGGTTAAAAAGAAGAAAATCACCTAGCTGCAGAATGACTATCAGTACAGGCTACTCAACATTAAAAATACAGCCATTTTCCACACCCCCAAGCATGGTAAAAATAGCTGTCAAGAGTGTGGTTAAGACATAGGGCACATACGTTCACCGATCAAATACGAACACCTTGTTTCTCAGTCATCAAGCATAAATTAAGGAGCTGGTCCTGTCCTATAAAATAAATAAAAAGAGTTTTCTTACATTTGCTTCCCAGTATCTGTGTGTGATGTCCTGCAATATTTGGCACAGATCTATGCATGAAAACGCTGTCATATAACAACAGTTTGTAGAGCAGGATACTGGTAAATAATATGACCCCATGTGCACCAAAGCACTGCAGCATCTTCAGGCCCCCTGGACTGCTAACACTATGTGGGACCACAAAAGTCAAGGCTGATGGAAAAAGAGGATCCAACAGGTCCACAAACATTCAAACACCAAATTTTGGGTTTCTCTTGAATCTGAGGTTACTGATTATTTGTCCTTTTATTGCCGGGGCCATCATTCTGGTTTTGCCAAGAGCATTTGGTATGCCAAATCTGAAGTCTCTTCTGAATTCCAGATTTGTAAGCATCCAAATGCCACCCCTTGACACCACTGCCTTCACCCACACACTGTTCTCTCCATCGCTTCTCTCACCCCATGCCTCCAGAGCAGCTCCCCATCATGTTCCACTTTTGCATGTGCTACTGCATTCCACAGCATCTGCCTTGTGACTGGCAGTTTGGCTACATCCAAGGGGAAGCTGTTAGATCCATGGATAATCCCCTCTGTGCTGTTTCTGTGTGGTGCGCACATACTACAAGCAATGTGTAACAGTGCAAACAGACATTAGTTACATTAGTGCAAAGGCAGTGCCTGTAGTAGCATCACCTTTGGGAACATTTTCCTTACTTTTTTTGGTAAGGAGAGTGTAATGCTTAAATTCCTGTCCCATCTCTTCTGTCTCATCATACAAAGTTGAGCAAGAAATGTGTTTGTTGATAGAGGTGAGGAATTAAATCCATGTCTCAGCTTGACCCTGTCTGTCCTATTCCATTAAATACCATTCCTTGGGCATCAGAATCAAAGAGAGGGATAAAGTCTCTCTCAAACACACATCCCAAATAGCAATTTGTGTTTAGCATTTCTGCTCTTATAGATTGCTTTTCCTCATTTTGAAAGTGACTTTTCTTCTTTCAATATAAGCAATACTCAGTGATCCTCTCTTCTCAAAATGGCTTCCAAAATCAGAGATGATGCCTTGCCTCCCAGGGCAGCAGTGGTGTTGCCTTGCCCACTCCAGGAACAGTAATTGCAACATATGATTTTCACTTTATTATGCTATAAATTATGAAGTCATGGAAGACTGTCAGAGAATGAGGCACGTGTCCTTGCAATGTAATACTGCCTCCACAGCCATCCCAGTGGACACTATGCTACAGGAAAAGACTTGGGAAGAGGGGAGAGATGCCTTTCCCATCAGCAGCTGGATTCAGACACTACCTGTGGCTCAATCTGCTGGCTGATTCAGCTTTCTCTTGTGGTTATAGTGAAGTAACCCTGGCTAAGATAGGGCACAGGGGACATTAAGCCATTTGCTCAGAAAATTTAATCTGGCGCAATATGATCCATTGTCCTCTGCTTGCTTTATATTAAGGAAAATCAAAACCAGCTTACGTCAGATGTTAAAGAATAGACATCTTGCTCATACATGCAGCTATCATCATCACTCAAAATGTAACAGCCACATGGAGAATGGCAGAGTAACTATGGAAAATATTTGCAGTTCTAGTCCTGTGGCAAAGGGAAGGATCCATCTGTAGGATGCAGTACTTCTACCATGCTGAGATGCCATGCCACTTTGCCTTCACAGGCTAAGCCTGACTCTAGAAAGAGTGCTAAGCTGAGATGTTTCAAACTCTTGATATGGGGAATTGTCTTCCAGGAGACAAAACCTGTATTGGCAGATCACCTCTGCTCTCATTTACTATCACCAAGCATCCCAGTGTGGGGCAAGGGAGATCTTCCAGGCCATGGGGAGTACAGTGGAAGTAGCAAAAAAGAGGATGATGAAGAAACAGGAAAGGAAGAAGAGAATCTTGGATCTATAAGTAAAAAGGAGACACAGGGTAGATAACAGAAATATTAATTAATTGCAAATACCAAAATCTCTCATGCTTTCTGCTTTCTAACAAATGATCCAGAAATCAGGTATTTATTTCCTTTTTTTACTGCAACTATGAACAGTCATCAAGTGGAACACTAGGAAATCTAGTTATTTTATTCCATACCACTTCTTATCCAGGACAAATTAAATGTCTTTTTCCTGTTACTTTATTTCCAGAAGATCTGCAGTTTGAAAGAACAGCTTATAGAACATAGAAACTGGTATGGCACAAAAGATGGGCATTAACATTCTGCAGAGTCTGAATACTCAACCATGCACTCAGCCCGAATCCCCTGATCCTGGTGTGGGAACTATTGTATTCCCAGTTCCTAAGGAACATCATTTAGATTATTTTTTTTTTTCCTCCAGGACATCTATTTTCTTTCAAACACACACAGATGTACATATGTTTGCTTGTGACCGCTGCCTCTGATCCTCCATCCTTCGTCCTCTGTGTTACACCCACCGTGTTCTCGAGAGGACTCTAAGCCTCCATGGCCTGTTAAGTCTGCAAACCGATCTGTGGGAAGCTGTCCATGCATAAGGGCAAACATGCTCACTAGGAAAACTTTTGTTGAACCATTAACACCAGTTCCATGCAGAAGTGTATAATTAGTCTGGATAGCTAATACTGGAAGCTATTTCCCCAGCAGTTTGGAAGGTTTTGAAAGCCATAACAAAGTTATAAAGCATGAAAAGACAAAGATTAAATGCTGTTTCAAATTACCAAATTCAGTCTCCTTGAGGGTGCGTACAAGAGAATGGCAACCCATTAAGAAACAAGAACCAGCTGAATTTAAACAGCACTGCAATCATGTGATTTTTCACTTAACAGTGGTGATTACACAATTGCTGTTCTGTTATACAAGTAGGCGGACTATGTGGCTTGCAAATAACCAAGTTAAAATCTTGAAGGTCCAGAGCTGTAAACATCCTCCCCATTGGGAGTCCAACAATCTTTTTGAAAGAAGCATGGCTCAAGTTATACTAAAAATATCTAAAGCGATTAGATTTTGTTACGGGTAACATCTTTGCCAAATCTCCTTTATAAGCCTTATTTTGTTTTTAATGTTAAACAAAAGCCAAAAATACCAATCTGGTAAACATTATTGCTTTCAGAAAGATGGGCACTATGGTGAAAGCCTTTTTTTCCTGAATTAGGACAGTTTCATTTTTGCAAGGGTGTGCTGGTTTCAAGAGTTAGAGACTTTGAGTTATTTTCTCTTTTTCCCTGCAAAATGAACAAAACATGTACTGCCCAGCTTCATCTGAGTCTGGTAAAGAGCAGCATGAAAGAAAGCAAAGAAAGTTCAGTAGTCATAAGAAAATCTAGTGTTTTCATCTCCTTTGTTGCAGTCGAGAAAGCTGCTCCAAGAAGAAAATGGCTGCTGAACATCACATCCAGGGAGCTCAATGCAGCCTCTGCGGAGCACGACCTCAGTGCATTTACATTCAAATGGATCTGGAGCGAGCTTCGATGGGTAGAAGTGCAATAGACGTTAAAAGTAGTAGTATTTTGATTTCCTAGATAAAACATCATGATTCTGACCCTGCACATCACTGATATTCAAATAAATGAAAAAATCTCTCTGTAACAGCTGGCCTTAATTCAATAGCTTTTTTTCTTGAGAACAATGCAAAAATCCTTAAATAGCCCCACTAATCCTAGAGATAAGGAAGCACTTCTCAATCTTTAACACCATTCTAGTGTACCAAAGCTATATCCCATCCCCACTGCATGCAGGTCTGAAGTAGAGAAGTGATATCTTACTTGGGCTTGAGTGCCCTTAACCTTATTCCTACACACTAGACCACCTCACAACCTTTTTAACCAGCTGGAATCTGCAATAAGCTACCTATGTCTGCACGGAGAAGCAATAATGCAGATGAAGACGCCCTTGTAGGATGGTCCCAGCAGGCTCAGCAGCTACACTCTGCAAAACCAAGCTTCAACTCCAGCATTATCGTCAAATCATTACTGTCTTCAGCTCAGAAAGTAGCGAGATAACCCTCACCAGCTTCTTCTTGCCTCTGATTAAAATCAACAGCAACTGGGTACATAAATAGCTTTTAGAGGTGTCACACATATCCAGCACAAAAGTCAAAGCAGCCTGCAGGACAGCAAGAAGTCATACAGCAGCATTCCCACCCCTCAATATTCTCTCTTCTCTAAACTAAGTCAAAATTAAAATCCAACTTGGACCCCCTTTCCACAGAACTTTGTCCAGAATTTGTTAGGCTCTTACTGATCTGGTCAGTGATCCTCGGTTTGCTGCTGAAAGCAGAATCCAGGCTGAATGATTTATGCACTTTGCCTAAATATACCCGTAAATAGAGCTTTCAGAAATCTGCAATAAGACTCATATAAGCAGTAAAGCCCAGACTGACATAAATCTCAGAAAATGTGTTTGGTTCGGATGAGCCTAAAGAAGCTTGAACATTGAGCCAAATCTGTTTAATCTGGAAATGATGCTGGAAATCTCATAAAGTCAGGCTTTCTTGAAAGATTTGTAGTTTTTCCTTGTTTTCATGTGGTCAGAAATTACTATAAGAAAAATGTCTTTTCATGCTATTTCAGTTTTTCAGCTTCATGTTTGGGCCAAAATCAAAGCTGCTTTAATTTTATTTTCAATAAGCTCTATCCAGCCTGCAAAAAGAAGGCTGCAATTAGATTTAGGTTGATATGTCAAGATTTGTTCCATAATCCTGAATACAATACTCACATAGTTTTTGACCTTTTTTTCTTATTATTCAACCGTATTTCTATTTCACCAGCAAAGTTTTTAACTGGTATGGGCCAAGGTAGCCCCTTCTTGTTGGGAGAACATCCATAAACAAATTGTAGACTCCCAGCTTAGCAGGGGACTCCTGCTTATGTGCTTCCTCCCACAGGTAACCATGTCCTTTAGCCATCCCTGAGGAGCCACCCTGGGCTGCCTGAATCACACAGCTCAAGTGCAGCAGAGCACTCACTCTTCCCACAAAGGGAACCTCTTGTTCAGCAACATGAGTGCCTTGGGACTTTGAAGTTAATACTCTCAAAATGCAATTCTCTGGTGCCCATTGACTTCAGCAGGCCTTTTATCTGTCCCAGATGCCTGCTAATGAAAAGGGGTTGCTGCTGCTTCTTCTGCTAAGGCCAAAAATTGAGTGGCAGCAGCTTCTCTTGCCAATTCCGGATCTAACTCTAGGAAAGTTGCGTTTTCCAACCCACCAAAAGAAATGCTTGTCACATTATTCATACATGTGGTCTCTTACTATATGAGAAGGCAGGCTGAGAAAAGGAAAAGCCAACGTTAATATTTGCACAAACCAACCCAGGCCAGAATCAGAACAAGCAAGACAGTATGTCCTTGAATCTTACAGCAGAGACCAAGCAATGAGAACGCAATGTTTAGCCAGCAGTCAAGGGGCTCCCAAGAATGATTGCTCAAGAGCCTTAATGGATATTCTGTCACCCTGGAATATGGTGCACAGACTATATAGTAACAGTGCTACAAGGATGCCTCAGCAATAGCAGGATTCTGGCTGTATGCCACACCAATTAGGCGCTGGCAACACTACAGCACCATAGATATGTCTGATGTTAGTCTTTTACCACCAGATCCTGCTGCCCTTCTGTGGCCCTCTACCTGTATCTCCTCTATGCCATGGCAGTGGGGTGAAGGAACAGATGGAAGCAGATCCTTCTCCCCAGTTCCTTCCATGAGCATCTCTCCGTCCCTGGAGCAGAGCTTCCGTGCACACAGGCTCACATGGAGGCAACAGATGTGGTGGTATAGAGAGGCTTCTCCTACAATGTGATGCGATGAGATAGAGAACAAGGTCCCCTGCTCTCACGGCCGCTCCATGAGTGTAGATTGCATTCAGATTCTTCCCAATTTCTTTCTCTGAAAATGCAATGTGTAGACAAAACCAAAGGAATCTTCTGCCATATAGAAGTGTTCTGGTGTTTCAAATTTGTCCTTGTTCACAACGTATCTTTGTTAATAAAGGCCCATATCAGAAGCATGTTG
Source organism: Gorsachius magnificus (assembly GCA_034008185.1). Classification (NCBI taxonomy): domain Eukaryota; kingdom Metazoa; phylum Chordata; class Aves; order Pelecaniformes; family Ardeidae; genus Gorsachius; species Gorsachius magnificus. Next base: position 9,639,576 of record CM067094.1, read on the forward strand.
CCCACCTTAGCATGAATAATCAAATATTGGAGGGAATACTTAGGAGAAAAACTTAAAAAGTGATTGTGTTTCAAAAAAAAAAAAAAAAAAAAATCGAAACCCCCCACTTTATCCAGAGAAGCTACAGGATATCTATAGGATATTGAAGATTACAAACAAGATTTGAAACCAGAAGTGATAGAGCAATTATCCCTCAGGTCTAGAGGAAAATAAACTGCTCCAACTTGATTTAACTGAGGGAAAGGGCCTTAGAAGTAAATCCATGGCAGTGAAAATCTAGAATTTCTCAAGAGCTGAGATTCTGGCAGAAAACCTCACAAAATCCTACCTTTGGTGCCAAAGGAATATTCCAGTTAATGAAACAAACAGCCTAGAAAAATCTGCTAGATTTTGTAAAAGATGCCTTGAAAAGTTTGTCCCTTCTAGCAATATTTCCAATCAAAAAAAATCTTTACTGAGCAGGAGACCATTTTACAGTGGAAAGGCATTTACCCATCCCAGAGAACTCCTGGAGACAAATCCAGAAAAGTGTGCAAAGAAGTGACTCAAACAGGAGCAGCATGGTCTGGCAAAGCAAGAGCTAAAAGAATGTGATAGGGATGCTTTATGTTCCAGAAAGGATGGACTGGAACAGACCACAAACAGATGAGGAAAGTAAATGAAGAAACGGAAATTTTAGGAGAAGGTTAAAAAACTGTTTCAGATGACAAGGCAAGGAGAAGGGGCTTGTTTTTGTATTAATCCAATTCTCTAGCATAGCATGTCATTTGGCAATATAACATGGTGGCATAATATTTGGAGTGGCACTCATGAGTATAAATGTTAGGAAGGGAGAGAGTGAGGTAAAAAAAGGCTGCTGGCACGAGAACTTCACCTTAGTGAAATAAGGTTCGTGAGCCTTTCTCAAAGCTCTCATTAATAAAGGGCTGTTAGCTGGGCAGTAATATGCTAAGGTTGGAAATAAGGATTTTAACTGTCATAGATAAAAGTTTGGAAGCAGCCTGCTCACAGGAGTAGTGGGACTCAGTCTTGATTTGAAAATCCATCTTGATGCATTTACAAATGCCATTATGATATGGATGCCAGACAGAGCCAGAGACTGGACGTGACCTTGAAAGACCTTTCCAGCCCTTTTTTCTAGTTCCTCCAACAGCATCTTACCAATCAGCCTATGTCTATGTTCACTTTATCATGGCACTGCATTCTTCCCACGTCCCCAGAGCGAAGCAAATTTCATATTCACCAGCTGAATAAAAAGCAAAATCATTTTTACAGGAAACACACCAGTCCTTCCTTCATGTTTGGACTGCAATATCTAAAAGTCCATCATCCAGCAGCCAGCACGGCTTTGTTTGAAACCTTCAGTAAAACAAGCTCCAGCAACACTTTGGAAAAGTTTCACTAATAAGAAGGGTCAAGTTTCAGATGTAACGCTGCTTCTGCAGCTAGATTCCAATTGCCTCTTTCTGCAAAGGTCAGAAATTATTAGTTTCACCACCTTGCTCCTGCCCATCCCAGAAACTGGGATGATTTGTAAAATTTGGATCCATATACCCCTTTGAGCTCCAGCATTCCCCAGAAGGCCTCTAGTGGAAGCTAAGTGCCTCATCAAGACCATGCATAAACAAACCTTGCTTTTCTAGAGTGTCTTTACCAGGAGCAGGCAGAGAATTTGTTTTCTCTTAGGTGGATAGATTTTAAATGTTTGATCCATTTTTCTCCGCTAGCACTCTGCTCCCACCAAAGAGTTAATGAAGAGCACCAGATTTCAGCTGCTAGCAGGGCCTTGTACTTAATACTTCATGACACAAACACTGGTCAGGCAAATATTTATTTACATTGTGGCTAAGTCAGTAGCTGGACCTTCTACCATGGTGACATGCAACAAATACAGTAAACTGCATCCAGGCTTTCTGAGATACATGGGAGCTGGCAGGAAGCGGAAGTATAACAGCATCCTGCCAGCTGCTCACCAACCTTGGTCTTGATGGGTTGAAATATCTCCTTTGCCAAACTGTTGCCTAGGGCAAGCATAAACACACTCACTTGTCCCAACACAAAAGTAGGGTGTACCCAAAACAGTTTTAGGGATAAGGATTCAGAAACTTATCAGAGTGGACATTAAAGGAAGATGCCTATTTGGGCTCACACTACTATTTTATATTCCCCATGCTGCACAAGTGAGCTTGCTCTCCCAGCCTTGATCATGAAGGATGCTTTACAAAACTCTCTGCTTTAAAGAACTTGCACATGAGAACAACTCAGTAAGTCTCTGATTTTGTGAACATGAACAAACGAGTAACTTCACTACAGCAAGCAGCTCCCATGGCAGAGAGCTGCCAGATGACTGCTTCAAATACATCAGTAAGCCTCAGCTCAGAAGGATTGAAAAGCAAAAGATACGAAACAGTGTTTTGCATAAAATCCATCAACCAGCCACGAGCGTAATCCTTTTTTATGACCCAGAACACTTAACAGCTCTGCCCACACTACACATGCAGTTTGGGCCTGAGCCCATTTTCAGAGCTTGCTTGTCAAAAAGCTCAGTCCTAAAACCCACCAGTCTCAGATTTACAGCCTGAGCACTTCTGCAGCTCAGGGTAGGCCCTTTCCTCTTCCACGCATTTCAGGTGGATCAGCCATAGACAGGGCTGAATCTGCTGTAGCCCAGTCCACAGCACTCCCAAAGTCTGTTCTTCCTAAACTACTGGTGATTTTAGCCAATGCTACTGTCAGGCCAATAGCCAGTTATGCAAGGAAGAAGGAAAAGGAGTTATTTTTCCTTTTTTCTTGATCCTGGAGGTCTTCAGACAATCCCAAGCCAACTGGTATTTTGGTGGAACTTTGGCAGTAACTCATCCTGCAAGATCAAAGCCTCAGCCATTGGAGCTGCTTGTGTAAGGAAAGTCCCCTTAAGGCCTGAGGTTGGATTTGCTGCGTGAAGATGACCAGCATGTAATAAGGTGAAGCTCTAGTTTGTGTCTCGTCAGTAAAACACTGGGTTTTATTCACCAGCATGAAAAAACATCCAGGACTTGTTTATCTAATGCTGTTCTAAGTATGAAGAGAGAAGGAAAGAAAACACATACTTCCCCTTGGGATATAATGCCATCATCTATTTCAGGAAAAAAAGCAATTCAGTTTTCACCAAAAGCTGAAGAAAACATAAAACATTGTCTTTGCAAAAAACGGGATATATGTCAATATTTTAAACGTCTTTTTGCTGTCAAAAATGTTTCTATTATAGTAAATAGAGGGGGATGCTGGAAAAGAAATCCGCATAAGGATGTTCTTCATAATATCCCAGTGATTTGAAAGGATCAGATTTTCTCCCCTACAGATTTGGTACTGGCATTAATTAACCTCATTTCCAAGAAATGTTGGACTCGTCTGTTCTTAGAACTCTCCAATGACAGCAATTCCACGCACCCCTAGGCAATTCAGTGCCTTGGTCTCCTTAGAACATCTTTTATAACATATTCCCTAAAATTTCCTTTCCTGTGATTTCAGTCTTTCACTACTATTCTTATTTATACTGCACATGGAGAACAGTTTAATCTTTTGCAGCTAACTATTATGCATTTAAAGAACATTATGTCTCCCAGTTCTCCTCTCCACATTTAATAAACTGCAGTCTTTCAGTCAAACACCAAAGGTCACGGTTGTTTTTAAACTTTGATCATTCTTGTTCTCCAGGGTTCCTCCAATTGCTCTTCACCTTTCCTCAAGTGCATTGCCATTCGCAAAGTTCTGCCAGCCAGGAAGCAAGCAGCCCGGAATATAGGAGATCTGAAGACAGGGAGCAATGCAACAAATAAAACCTCAGAGCAAAACTATTGTATCAGGAAGATGTTTGCTCACAGTACTTCTTATCCTAGTACGACTTCAAAAACTCAGGATTATGAAGTAAAAGCTCAGGGTGCTTATCTTATCTGAATATGTTTGCACATTTTTAGCACTGAGTCAAAGCTGCTTTAACCACAGTCCAGCTCTGTGAGTTTAAATTCTTTGAAGCCAACAGTAGACGAGGCCTGGCTAATTCAATCTGTTACTTCTGGAAGCAAGTCTGTCCCATTACCACTCTCTCTCCTCTCTGCTTTTGCTGGTTTAACACCACAATTAGTCTTTCCTGACTTATCTTTCCTTAAAAAAGTAGATTATGAAAGGAGGCATCACAGATTTTCTTTGTTTTAATGGAAGGAGGGGAAGCAAGAAGAGATGCACAACATAGCATCAGGATTTGTAAGCAAGTTGGATAAGAGTGAACAACAGAGATGAGACCCAGCTAGGAAGGAACATGGAACAAACATAGGGCAAGGGATGTGATCATATGGTTTTCACTCACTTTTACGAGATTTATGCAACCCAGAAAAGCTACGAGGTCAAAAACCACTATACGTATCTAAAGCCAGTACCACCAGATTTCAGAGAAGAAACAAAATGCTAAGGGACTCCACTTTGACCACAGAATGGGTTTCCTCTCATTACTTCTTATTTGTTCCTCTCCTGAAAAGAAACCTCCTCCAAGGAGGCAGATGAATATTAGGGAATGGAAAATGAAACCTTGTTTAGGGGTGAGGAAATTGTAAGCACCACCTCACAGCAGAGGCTTATCCATTTACATGAGAAAGATTGGTCCACTTGGATGGCATTATCCCATGGCTACCACCCTGCTCCACAGGCATGCTGAAGAGCAAGCCCTGTTACATTTAAGCATCACATCAATTGTACTGAGCTTGCACCACGGAAGAGAAGGAAGAGGGAACAGAAAAACATACTTTTCACATCAAGTTCTGCTTTCCTTCTGCTAAACCCATTCACGGAGGCATCATTCACAAGCTTAGATCTGATTTTGTCTGGTTTTTAAACAGTTTTAACCAACACACTCATTATTTAACATGACCATGACTGTTAAGTGGAACATATATGTGCATACACACTCCTGGAGGAATGTTATTTACAGAGAGGATTAATGTAAACAGTTGTGCAGGCTCCCGTGATCTAGTCATTCCCCTTAACTAACCAAGCAGCCTAAACACATCCACCTCCATCAGCCCGAGCTGTCTGAGCTCCCTGCACACCGCTCCTTATTTCTAAGTTTCCATTCCCTGTTTCCAAAACGTTGATATATTGACTAGAACTGCAAGAACTGTTTTCAGCCCTTTTTCTGAGTGAATCTTGCCTTCAAACTAGCAAGTTGATTCACCTTTTGTTTTTTTCCTTCTCTGTGCCTGCACCCTGACCACAGAAGTCCTTTCCAAGCTTTTCTCCTAAGCATGCCTAATGCCAGTTTTACTGGGCTCCTGTTCATAACTTCAAGCCAAGGGTAGGTCACTCAAAGTGCTCCACTTTTTTCTCCCTGGGCCTCTGTTTGCTTAAGCTGCTGAACAAAAAGGCCAGCCTAGTTTAGCAACAGACTTTTTTTTTTCCCCCCTTCAGCTTCTCAAAGCTACATGCTGCATTTCAACTTTTTCCGAGCTAGCTGAAAGATAGGTCAGGGAAAGAGTCGTGATTTGCTAGCCCTTGTGCCTGAGCTTGGCAGGCAATAGTTTTGTATCACACCTTCCCTAACTTCCCCATATACCAGGGATTTACGTTTTATATTAGAGGCAGTCAACATACAGTTGCGTTGTGCAAGGAAAAATTATATTCTGTGGGTTATCTAATGGATTATCTAATTAGATCTTACAGAGACTTGTACACTGGCATGGTAACATTTCACATCCATTTGCACTTTCTTTTGCATAGGAAAATGAAAATGGGTACCAGGCAGCAGAAAATGAAGCCAATTATGTGTTATTTCTATGCATACTTATAACATACACATTAGGAAAATTTAATTGTCAATAATGAAATGCTGAACAATCACAGTAGTAAAGAGGATTGGCTACTATAGAATATTGGATGGAAATATGAGGTGATTCATCAGTTCCAAATGAGATGCCATTTACATGAAAATGAAAGCAGCTGTAGGTCCTGCTAGAAAGTAACAGCTCTCACCTCCTCCTTTTTTCTGAAGTATCATTAGCATTTATGACTTTTAGCGTGCACCATACATACAGAGGGAGCTCCATTACACTGTGTGTTGTTGAAACTCAGGTGAAGGAAAACCAGGTCTTCACAGAGTGAATCATTCCAAGCACAATCAGACACATACAAAATCTGCCCCTGCACCCCATCCAGGGGAGCCTCCTCCCAGAGGAAACAGCAGTTGAATCCCAAGGAGGCTGATCCGAGAGCAGCCCAGCCCTGAGGCAGCACCCAAGCAAGGCACAGCCTGCACCACAGCAACCCCAGGGGAACCCCTGTGGGATTTCCCCAACCATTCCATGGCACAGCAACAGCAAGGCAAAGCGCCTCTGTACACAGACAAAGCATTGAATAAGAGGCTCCGCAGTGTTCTCCACTGCTAGCTTTGCACAAGGCTGCCCATCATCCTGCCCACCCATCTTCCTGCAGCAGCCCCTATGCAGCCCAATATACGTGGGTCCCCCGCACAGGGAGCCTGCCCACTCCCAGGGGTGCTCATGGCAAGGGGAGCCTGGCCTTTGAATCTGGATCCGATGAGCTGAAGTTATGCTTTTCATGTAGGGATAATAAAGTGCTGTGTACCTGGAAGCAGGAGACATGGGGAAGTCTTAGGGATAAGGATTTACCCAAGTCACCCTCACAGCTTGGAGCAGTTGGGAGAGGGATTTTGGAAGAGGGAGGAGAAAAGGTGCCCTTCAGATGAACATTTGGGGGAAGAAAGAGACACTTGGATTTATCTCTTAAGCTGTTTTAAGTCATGGGGTCTAATGGATCTTATGATGTGAATGCTGAGACAGAAGCTCTAAGGAGACTGGATATGAGACTGGATATAAGACTGGATATAAGGAGGAAATTCTTTACAACGAGGGTGGTGAAACACTGGAACAGGTTTCCCAGAGAGGTGGTGGAGGCCCCATCCCTGGAAACATTCAAGGCCAGGTTGGACGGGGCTCTGAGCAACCTGATCTGGTTAAAGGTGTCCCTGCTCACTGCAGGGGGGTTGGACTAGATGACCTCTAGGGGTCCCTTCCAACCCAAAACATTCTATGATTCTATGAAAGCAAGTCTTGTGAAGGCACCCTGGTGGACTTTCTCCCATACTACTCCTGTATTTTGCCTTTCATCTTCCAAAATACAAGAATTTGAGGATTCTCTTTTTTTCCCTCAGCAGGTTGCTGCATATTAGATCTTTAACACATGCATAGTCATTTGAATATGTCCCTGAAATATAGAATTTATAGCACACATGCAGGCCATCTGTGCATACATGCACATTCCTGACAGAAATCACATGCAGAGATAAGACAGACTTAGGTAGGAGTGTCTGTAGGTCATGCTGGCCCTGAAATCACCTGTGAAAAAGGTGCTAGAGCTCCTAGGACAGCACATCTTTCAGGCAAAAAATGCACCTCCGGAACTTAGACTTAATCAGCATTTACATTTCCTTGGGGAACCCCAAAGTACTAGGTTCTGGGCTTTTTGTGCAGCCAACAGGACTTGGCATGAGTTTTGTCTGCACATAGGTCTAGATTATTGCTCAGGTTTTTGTTTTGCTCAGTCTGCCCTGGCTGTTGATGCTCTTTCTCTACAAGCTGCAGCACCCTTGAAAATGTTCAACATTAGGAGAACTCTCCAGTTTTAAATACAACTTTACTTATGATATATACAGAATGTAATTAAACCAAAACTGGGACCCTTCAGATAAATACAAGCCAACAAACTGTTGCTATAAACACACTGTGGGCTTTCTGCCTGCTAGTCCCTCGAGCCAAGCTGCTTTATTTGCACATTGGGATTCTTAAACTCAGATGTACACTAAAGATGCACATCCAACAGACTTCACAGGCTGAACTGTGGATCCCTGTGGTATCAAACAGTGATTCTCAGAGGCATTTATCTTCATCTGTACATTTGGAAAGGGCAAATGAAACCATTGTGGGTGTTCCGCCACCCCCCGTTATTTCTTAGTGCTGGATAAGCTATGACAGAAATCTACTTTTTGATTCACTCCCTGGTTACCTGAATGCCCTCCCTGCCTACCCAAAGTAGTTGTGTGAGCTCAATATGACAGATCACTCTTTTAAAGTGCTTGTTTATTCACTAACTGTAACACAATCCAGACTTTACACTTAAACTAAAACCCTAACTTTTAGACAAACTGAGGTTAACCCTGTCTTGTGTGCCAAATATCTGCAGTTCAGGGCTTAAACATTTGCAGAGAACCTATTTTGGGCTGAGGAGAAATGCACAGTTTGTGCAAGATTCACAACTGGTATAAACCAAATGAACATGCAAAGGCATGAATGAGCAAACCTAGAACAAATTCCAAAGATATCTCACATTTTGCAAAAATATCCATGAACATATTTTGGGGGATTAAGAAAACTGTCAAGATGCAACATTTTAATGATTACAATGATTGTGCTTATCTTAGTTTCTCTACCTTCCTGTATGCTATATGTCACTTTAAAAGGGGAATGAGCTAAAAACTTATCCTGAGCTGAAAGAGAAGGAAACTAAGACATTTAGACCTCCTGAAATTCAGTGGGACAACCTATTTAACAGCTTCTCTTCCTGCTCTTCCCCAATGAGTACCAACATAACCATGCAGACAGATAGAGGGGTTTAGAAGAACAGGGACAGATCAGGTGGAGTCAGATGAGACAGGGTCTAGGAAGTATTTGTAGGCTTCATCTTTTCAAGTCCAACCACTGATTCAAAAGGGTATTCTGTAGAATCCAATGCCAGAGATGATCTGGGGTCAGTCTTTAAATCACAGGAGTCAGGCAGTTCAGTCTGTGTAAAAGCCTTGCCAAGACCTGGCTGAAAGTGGTAAACAAATGGCATAAAAGTGGGGTACACAAATTTGGAAAGAACAATAAGAATTTTCTTTTCTTAGATGTTTTACCCTTGGTCTTAGCATTCTGAGTAGAGCAGAAATGAAAATTCTGCAAAGTGTTGCTCATCTAAAGTTACAGACCAGGGAATTTCACATATGTCCACAGAGGCAGCTTTGCAGTGAAAACCTAATACTACCCAATTTCCTTAGGCTACCTCTTGAGTACACAGGGAGCTACATCCACAACTGAAGGTGCAGAAACATTATTTTTGTTGTCAATTGGCAGTGTTTAGTTCTTGCCCACGGTTGGTTTTGCTCACTTATTTTGAGGAATTAGTAGGAAAATCCCTTCAACCATTTTTCAGTTAGAAGAAACACAATCATTGCCTCATACTTCCCCCACACAAATACCTCGTAAACAGCTGGAACTTTTAAGCACAGATCTTGGCCAGGCAATAGCCTTGTCAGGGGTGTTTGGAGATATTAGACATGGCTACAATGAGTCAGTGTGGCTTTGCCCAAGCATTAAAAAAAAATTAATCACAAGACTCACTTAAGTCACTAGATTACTTTTTTTTCTTCTGAAATTGCAACATTCACATGTTCAAGATTTTCTCTACAGCTATGATGCCTAAAATCAGGGAGAAAAAAAAAAGATGTGCACATTCAAATACCATACTCCAACAGTTGGGGCTGTAAGGCAAAATTCTATATTCAGTATGTGATAAATCATGAGAGCTAGGAACTTAGATGAAATCAGTTGGTAGAAGAAAAAGCAAGTTAAATGATGAACTTCAGAATGCTGTTCATGCCACATGTCCAGAAGTTTGACTGCTTATTTAGTGGTTTAGTAATAACCCGTCACACCCATTCTGCCACACAGTCCTTACTTAAAACCTATGAAGGACAGAGGGAAGAGTTACAGGAAATCCTTCTGCAAGAAAAACAGTGCAGGGTTTATGTCTGGCTATGACAAGGACACTTGGCAACACCATAAAGGGTCCCTCAACTAGCAAAGGAAAAAAGTGCAGTAATAATTATGTTGACACAGTTGCAGTGTGGAGAGGCTTCCAGTACAAATGACATTTTCATAATCGCTCAGATAAATGCTTTTTCAGATAACACAAAAACTTCTTTCTCGCTATCTTTTGCTAGTCATAAATTCAAGAAGTTTTTTACTGCCCTCCCTTCTAATTAGTGATTTAGGAGTAAAATGCTTTGAGAGGGTTTAAAATTTCCATTTGCAGTGGTTGAGCTAGAATAAGGATTTGCTCTTTGAAGTTGGTGGAATGAGGGGATCCATAGTAAAAAATGAAAAAGGATTTTCAGGGGATGCTGAAGCTCTTTGTCAATTCACCTTGAATTTAACAGGTAGTTTTGGCCAAAGTTGTTAGGGAAAAACCTTTGAAAAGATCAAAATGTTGTCACAGGATGTTTTCACCCTGATTTACTTTGTTTTCTAAATTACTTTTTCTATGTTTTCTGGCTTGAAAATGAATATATATTGACTCCAAAGCAATGCTTTAAGTCTATTCTTTTTACGCATTCAAAAGATTAAATAGCTAAACGGAACAAAAAGTTTCAAGTCTAAGAGAACAGTTATAGACTGATGCAAAGTGAATTTTCTTGAGCTGATGGGACAAAACCACAAAAGATTGTTTATTTTTCTTTCTCTCCCTTCAAGCTTTGTTTGAAAAACAACTTAAGATAACTTTTCTTCTCCTTTCTTCAGTTATGCTATTACCTAGAAAATAATTTCACCCCACCTTTTATACCTCTGCAGATTCCAGCCTGATTTATGTTCTCTTCTGGAAAGCACATGTTTAGAACATAATGATTCAGGACACGGGAGTTTCCACTGAGAAAGCCTTGGTGCTCCCTGCCTGCTCAGAGGCCTCCCTGCTGCCAGCACCGACTTTTAACCCAGAGCTGGCCATAACGAGCAGCTCACAAAATGTCCCTGAGGTGTCAGAAAGGGAGGACAACCTCATGCTTGCATACCACACAGGAGATGCAGCGAGGGAAGAAGATAGAGGCTGCTAAGCCATTTCAGCCCAAGGTGGTAGATCCATGCTTCCACCCTGAAGTTCCCAGCAGCCTGGGGCCAGGCAGGGGTGGGTGCTGGGTGGATGCCAGAGCCCAGGGCCAGGTCAGCCCCTCTGGGGGAGCAGTAGGGCCAAGGCCCCAGTGTGCCCAGCTCAGGGTGGTTTAAGCTTGTTGGACAGGAGCTGAGCAGGACAACAGGGCAGAGGCCTCACCTGGTGGCAGGGCCCATCCCACCATACCTGAGCAAGGCAGCAGGGCCAGCCCAGAGCATCAGGGAAGCTCATGGTGATGAGACAGGTCCAAGGTCCATCCTGGAAAGTCTGCAGGGTAGAACCTTGAGGAACAAAACAGCATAACAACCTAACACAACCCTAACAACACTAGAGACAGCCCCCCCCCCCCAGCGAAAAAAAACCTCGGTACCCCCAGCTGGGCTTAAATACAGCCCTGCCATGGTCAGGTGGGGCCTATCAGGGTCGTTAGGGCTCTCCCAGCGCTGACAGGGTTTTTCTGATGACAGCTGTGATATGAGTGAGAATGCCTCAGGATTTGGAGTTTTTTGTAGTGCCCCAGTTCCCAGACCTGGGAAGTGGCTTGAGAACTTCAGCTGCCGCTACTGCAAAATCTGCGCTTCCCCAACCTGGGTGCCTCTGGATGAAAACTCGTATGTGTTGTCTGAGTGCATCTGAAAGGCAGAGTTATGAAAAGAGAAAGTAAGCAGTCTTTTGTTTTTAAAACAGTCTTATGACATTGTGAAGCTTCAGATTAACAATATTTGCAGTACATTAAACCCATCTGCTTTTTTTTACCCTCTTCTATTTTTCTTTTGCAATATTCCAGTATCTGAAATACAGTGCTCCAGTAGGTGCCAGAGACTGATACTGTTTGGGAATCTGAAAAATAAGTGCATTGAGTTTGCATGTCTGTGATTCCATTTATGTGTAAGTTGTGGGACAGGCAGGTTTTCAGTATACAAAATTATAACAGCCTTCCCCTTTCCCACTTATGTAGGACCTGAGAAATATTGCTTTGATCTTTGATTTTGTTAGTAAGACTGTTGCACAGCATTTATTTGGTAAGTTTTAGTTTGCTTATAGTCCAGTTTGCTGTTGATGTTTTTCTTTAAAACTGTTCGCAATGCACTAAGATCCCTTGTTACGTGTCTGCACAACCCCTAGCTTAAGACTATTTTCCCTGAAAACCCTTGCCATCATCAGACCCATCATTAAATTAATAGAGGATAGGCCAGTTCACAGATGAAGATCTAAAGTCTTGACTGTTTCTTGGTACTCTAGCTGCTTTGCCTCTTCTACTAAACAAACCCTACATAAGTGCGGAAAGGGTTAGCAAGCTCATTACAAGGATAATTGGCCTCAGTCAATGATATCGGGGCAAGTGTTAGGGTTTTCCCCTTTTTGTTTTCCAGCAGAGGACAAGGCTTAGCTTAAAAGGGAGTAGGAGAGCTGCCTGGTGGTTTGTGGTAAGAAGATTTACTGCCTGAGTCCAAGACAAACTCTGTTATGGCATGCTCTCCCTGGAGGCTGGAATGATGATTGTGAATTTGCCTAGCTGCAGTTGACTGTGGTTTGTTTTAGCCTATATTTTGTAGAAGCATGTCCATATGTTTTGTGCTGAGTTTTTAGTAGCCTGGAGGTGTGGAATGGCCTTCAGTCTAGAAAGTACTGCCGTCTGAGAGGACAGGCTGTGAGAAAAGAGGAGGCTTTTCTGCTTCAGTATGGAGTACTGAGACAGGCCTTGGCTGCCTCCTCCTGTAGTGCTGTCATGAAGCTGACTTTTTTTTTTGCTTTTCTAGGAGGAGAAAAAGAATTAAAATGAAGCAGGAGTGGCATGTATCGTGATGATATTAACTCTGGACTGCTGTGATTTGGTGGGGAGGGGGCTAACTATGGACAGTCTCATATGTGAAGGTTAAAGTTCAAAAATAAAGTGAGATTGCAGTCAGAGGTATCTTAAATCACTTTACTTATGTGTATTCAAACCACCTGTGTTCAAGTTAAACCATATTGTCTGTATATGTATTTAGGGTGTGCAGAAACAGAATCTAGAGGAACCAATATAATGGCTGAGCTGTGATGAATGTGTCAGGGTCCTGATTCCACCACTAGGTCTTCATAGCCCTGATCAGCCTCACCTGGGACCCCTACCAACACTCCGCCCAGGGCACAGAAAACCCATTTAAGCTCAGGCCTGGACCTTTGCATTTTTTAGAGCTGTGTTAGAGGTACATACATCTGCAGCTATTCTGTTGACCCTACCTCTTCAATGTTTTGTCAACACACAGAGGTTGGTTGGTCACCTCCTGGCAGGACTCTTTGTATGTGTGTCCATAGATTGTCTTGAGTCCTCTCTTTTGCTCTGTCTCTTGCACCTATGCTGTAGCTGTGTTTCCAGATCAGTCTCTGGCTTCATTTCCTTTTGCTCCTGACTGTGCTCTGGACTGAGTGATCCTTGTGGCTCCCTATGACAAAGTGAAGGAAAAGTGCTTTGTAGATGTATTTAGGGACTTCTTGTCTAAGGTGTTATGTTTAGTCTGTCAGTATTTTGAAGCCATATAAGCTTTACAGCATCCATTATGGTGATGTAATGGTGCATTTATGTGGCTACTGCTCATGCAAAACAACTCTTAAGGCATTTTATTTTTTCTCTCTGGAGACTTGAGGAAGCTGTTTTTATATGCTGCTCTTTTCTGCCTGTATTCTTCTTTTTCATTCCTTCCACATTACGTGAGGTAGTAGGTGGAAATATGCAGCCAGATAATAGTAATTTATTATGGATCTGTCAGAGTTGTTCAAAAGTCTTTCCAGCTAGTATTATAAATTGAGCATTTCTGTCCTTACCTTGTCTTTGGAGGTATGAGAATACTACTGAAGGGAGGCAATGCCATGCCTAAACTTCTTGCAAATGTTTAAGTAGCATATACTGAAAGGCAACATATGGAGAAGCATTTTTCTCTTACCAGTTAAGACGGGATTAATCAGTCATGTCTAGGTGATAAGTATTGATGTAAGTTTTTGCATTCTGTCTTTCCCAAACTGAGTCTCCCCATCTCCTTTGTCTCTGCTCACAATACAGAATTTTGTTTATGTTAGGACTCTGTTTGTCATCTTCTTTCCTCCCTGCTTTGAGAATATGTAGTAGAAATTTTGTTCATCCTTATTTTCGCATTCTGTGCCTGCTACTTCATATGTTTGATTGTCTCAAATAAAATTAGTTGGGAGCATCAATTAGCTGTTAACCTTTCTAGAATTATAATCCTGATAAATTCTCATTCTGGTACTTCTCCAGGTATCTCAGGGTATTGTTTATAACCAAATGGGGGGGAGGAAGAGTTTAAAAGCTACATGTAACATTTGTTTCCAGCTATTCTACACTTGGGGAGGGGGAATCCTGTGCTAACTTTAATTTTTTGGGTCAGACATAACTTAGTAGTGTTATAGGGTAAAGGGAAGTATGCGTGCTGTTCTGTACCGAGGTATAGTAGGAGGAATTAATTTGTCATCCCTCCCTTCAAAAAGAAATCCTCTCCTACAAAGAAAGGAGGCAGCTCCAAATGGCTGCCAGCTTTTGCTAGGAGCAAAACACATATTTCTCATGGTAGAAACTTAGAGCTTTCAGTCCTGCCTGTTTGCCTTTCTTGATCAAAACGATGTGAAGGTGCATCTTGAAGTCAGAGTCTGGTACCAAGTCCATGTGCTGTGCCAGATGCATGAAGGTATTTATGCCTTTCTCACAACCTGTGTAGGTGCAGAGTGTAAATCACCAAGTTCTAGTTATTCTTTATTAGTTGATATTTTTGCTAGAACTGGTTGTGCTGAATTGTATTTCATCAGGTAGGTGGTTCTGCTACTGTTGGTAGGTGTAAAATTAAGTACAATGCATTGTGCATTTGTGCATCTGAATGTGGCTCAGTAGCGAGTATCTTGTCCTCTAAAGCCATAGCACTATTACTAATAAAAAAAAGAAACTACAGTGAGCTACTTCTTTTAAAGAACATCTTTCCACAGCCTGTGTTCCTGTCTTTCTGCTGACCTTAAACGCAAGGTATTAATCCAGCATGTAAAATGACCACTTCCCTTCAGCATGAATTTGCAAATGGTTTCCAAGCAGAACAGTCCATCAGCTTTGAGCTGCACCATTTTTGGGCTATGAACAACTCCCTGCATTTGTGTCAAAACTCTCTTTCTCGCTATTTAATTGCACTTCACCTTTCTGGGAATTCTGAAGAGATAGCAGAAGGCATAGCAGTCTGTCTGCTTTCTTTTGGTAGTCCATCATTAAGTCTGTACTTGTTCTCAGAAACTATCACCTAAGGTCACCTTTTAAATCATGACTTTTCAAGAAAGCATTGTGATGTTGGAGAAGTTCCCAGCTATAGCTGTAGCAGAGGGAATGCTTACAACTTGGGATTCTGTAATTTTACAGTTCCCCATTGGATAAAATTTGTTCTTTATTGGACATCACTTAAAGGTATAGATGCAATAAAATATGATACAGATGGAACCCTAATCAAAGGTTCTTTAATAGCCTTCTGCAAAGTGCTTAATTATTTGTAATGGAGACACATGTAGAGTAATCAGGAAGGAAGAATAGAGCTTTGAGCCTCAGATAGAAGCAGAAGCTCCCATTCTAATTATTCTGCTTCTGTTTGGAATGGAACAGAAACCTAGCATTTATAACCAATCCCATTTTGAATGTGAAAACATGAGACCATGAGCTGTTTGGGGTTTTTTTTGCAAATGTAGTTTTCTTTCATGAGGACTGAACTCTCTGTTAAAGAAAACATAGCCCTGAAGCCCACAAAGACGACGTGCAGAATGTTCCCTCCCCACCCAAAGTTGTTTTGCAATTATTTAACAATTTGGCTTTGCTCATTCTCATGGCGTTTAATTGAACTTGAGGTAACCCAACACCAAATTTGAGCAGTTAACTTTCAGAAGTCACTCCACTGCTCTGAGAACATCAACTTTCACTGGAAGCCAGGATAGGCCCATAAGCGTTGCAGGCAAAACTCTTTCAAGAGCCTGCAGAGCAAGCATCTGTGAGCCATGTATTCCTTTCCATCCCTTCCTAGGTACTATTTTACAAGGCAGCTGAATGTAAAGCAGCTATGGTTTTCGATTTCAAAATCTTGATGTCCTGAGACATGGAGTGAGTGTGTCCTGTGGTGATATACGTATTGCAGTGTGCTATCAACACTGAACTTGGGAGAGGAGAATCAAGTGCTGTGTACTGTCTGCCTGGGCTCATTTTTCTAGAGTCTTTTCATCTGACAGAAGTAGGGGGCTTGTCTGCTTTCCTGTAGTCTCACTGGGGAAACAGCCTGAGGATGTGCTTTCCCCAAAGCATGAATAGCTCCTTTATGATCTTTCTATTAGACCAAACCTTCAGCGCCACAGCAATTGCCAATCAGTCTTTCACATTTGTGTTGTGATGAGTCTTTAGCTCTGAATGATGTTTGTTTTCAGTTCAAAGAGTGATGTTCACTGCTGTGAGGATTACTACTGTGAACGCTAAGCACTGAAAATAGTAATGGAAATATTTCAGGGGAGGGCAGGATCCTCATACAACTTTTACAACTTTTATAACACTATAAAGTGTTCTGCCTGGTAGCATTCTGTGTAAGTGTTAAATGACAGCATGTATGCAAGGTGACAGACTACAGCATCTGTGCTGTGAATGCACTGAAATGAAATGTTCTCTCGCGCTATTACAGTTACTCAGACTGCAAAGAGTAAAATGAATATTCCTGCATGTGTAGTGTTCCGTAAGTGGGCATAACTGAAACACAACTTGTTCTATTACCTTCGGCATTGAATGTTAATAGAGCACAGGTCTATTAACTCTATGCTTTGTCCCAAAAAAGAGAACTGGCTTTGGATACTCCTTTCATAGCCCATGCTGTACCTCGCACCCGAGCAAGACAGCAACTGAAGAATGGGACTGCTTCAAAAAACCCCAAAAAACCACAACAGCAACAAAAGGAAGAAATTGATGTTAGTGATCTGATTTGGTTTGGACAGCATGAATTGGAGACTATTTCTTTGGTAACACACTGGTTGTGGCACTGAGTCCCAGACTCCGTGTGTGCTGACTTGCAGCAGCTGAGAATGCAGCTTCAAACTTGCCCTCTCAGAATTTTTGTTGCACCTAGCCATTACATTTCCGTAGCTACAGTAGCATGTGTTTGTTTCCTCACTGGATCTTTTATACACTAGGGATGAGGTCTGGAGTGAGAGGTCCGCAGGCTGAATGGAGAATAAATGATTCCTGAGTGTTGAGAGCCTGATTTCCCTACAATGCATAGAGTACCTCAGGACAGTATCTGGAACACAAATATTGGGAGGAGGAGTCCTCCATCCTACCTGGCAGAGGATTGTTAATGAAAACAAGATTTCCTTTTTGCTGTCATTTTGGAGGAAGCACTAACTTTGCAAGGAAGGCTCCTCCTCAATTTCTGTTAAGATCTGCAGTCTAGAAGCATGTCCTGGAACAAGCACAGGTGATTACCTCCTTCAGGAAGAAATGGCTCTTCTGTTCTTATAGTTACAGAAGGATATGGCCATGCTTTATATGTGTGGTTAGAGAACTTGCTCATGATGAGGTGAGTTCAAAACTGTGTCTTTCTCTAAGAAGGATGTCCTATCATTTGTTTTTTACTCGAGTGGTGTTTGCCACTACCCTTAGGATAGAATAACTTCAGTTGGAGGGGACCTACAATGATCATCTATCCCAACTGCCTCACCACTTCAGGGCTGACCAAAAGTTAAAGCATGTTGTTAAGGGCATTGACCAAATGGCTGTTAAACACTGACAGGCTTGGAGCATTGACTACCTCTCTAGGAAACTTGTTCCAGGGGTTGACCACCCTCTCGGTAAAGAAATGCTTCCTAATGTCCAGGCTAAAACTCCCCTGATGATAGTTGCTTGTCTGTATTCTTTATATATAAACACGTGCTTAGTATATGAAGTTAGGATATTGCTGTTGTCCTCCCTGGAAAGATGAGGATGATTTAGAATGTCTATTTTTAATAAAACAGAAATAAAGATTATTAAGGGTGCTATTAGAACCAGCTGTATATAAGGAGGCCTAAAGTTTCTTGATCTTTGTTTATATTCCTAGAAATCAGTGTCTTTCACCCAAGATGTCAGGGAATAGCTACCTGCCTAGCTTACTGTCAACAGACTGCTTCACTGGTTTCACAAAATGACATCAGCAGAGGAAAGGGCCTTGTCTCTGTGTTTGGTTGTTTAGGTGTTTTGTTGCTGATTTGGGGGGGGGGGGGTTGGGGGTTTTTTTGAGTTTTTTTTAAACCAGTGCTTGCTGAGCTGTAATTGCCTTGTCAGACTTCTAAGGAGAGAACCCCAATGTTTGTGAAGCTGTTCTCCATTCCCCTGCTCGCAATGCCTGGTTCTTACAAAGCCTGCAAAAACTGTCTTGAATTCTGACACTTCTTAACTCTAGACTTCTTCACTTTGTAGTTGATAGTACTGTGATAGTTTATCCACCTGTGATATTTGTGCAATGCCCAGCATTTACAAGTCAGGATTATTTTTTTACTATAATTGCATTTTGGATTACTTGGTTAAAATTTGAAAATGCAGGCTGGTTTTGTGTCCACTTCTGCTTATTTTAATAGATAGATTTGAACTGTCAGAGCTGTGAAATCTTCAGCATGTTTTAGTTGACTATTTTTGTTGCAATGACTGCATATGTTTTCTTGATTTTGAACATAAACTGTTCTTGTTATCTTGGGGGGTGGTGGCAGTGGCAGGAGCAAAGGTATTTTAACCTGACAGCAGTGGCAGAAGCCACAACTTTCATAGTGCCATTTAAAATGAACTTATTTGCAGAATATGATGTAGAGTAGTGCCACAGATGTGATAAGAAGCCAGACTGGCTACAGGATCTTATATGAAAGGGTGCGCGCAGCTCATTTACATGCCTTGGAAAATCCTGACTTTTATTACAAAGAGGGGTGTGTGTGTGGTGTCTTTATAACCCTTTCCAGGAAGAGCACACCATGTTCTTTTGGGACTTGGGACCTGTACTGCTAATGCAGTGTGTTGGAGGCCTGTTATTTTAAATGATATTTACTTGGTTTCTTTCATTATGTTGGTGGCAATTTTGGCACAACAAAGCTCATAAGCAACTGAAAGTGGTTTTTTTTTTAAATAAACAAACATGAGAAGGTGGAAGCAATTGTTTTGGAGGCTGTGGTTTCTCATTCTCATCCAAGTACAGTGCTTGTCTATGCTGTCCTCGGAGGAATGCTCCAGGACACTCCGTGCTGCTGGCTGGAATGCAGGAGGGTTCCGCCACATAGTGGCTTCCCTGCCTGTGAAAGATGCTGAGGATAGGTTTGCTATCATCTCTCCCTGTTGAGAGGTTCCTGCTGCTACAGAGTTAGGGATATGTGCATGCTGCTAGAATCCTTCCAGGTGAGAGGGTTTGCACATGTGCATGAGGCAAGGAAAAGCCTGAACTGGTCCTCCAACTGAAGATCTCTGTTTGGGACTTACTTATTTAATGGCAGCTCAAAGACTGCTGGCAGCAAATCCACTATAGGCATACCAATAACAAGCTGCTTCCTGCTATAACTAAAAGCCAAACTGCCAGGAGGCAGTAGGGTGATGATCAGTTACTGGACTTACAAGAAGTCTTGCAAATACGCTACTTCATGTGAGGTGAACTTTCATAATTTGCCTGCCCAGAGGAACTGAAAAAACTTCTCAACTTTGAAGTTCAGAGAATCTTTTGGGGTTTACCCAGAAAAAAATCAGTCTAATCACTCTCTGTCCCAGTTTTCTAGCCTGACACCTCTTCTTAATTTTTTTCTTTAATGTCTTTTTATCTTAATTTCTCTGCTTTGTCTCCCTTCCCCATGGCACATCTATATCGTCCCACAACCTTGTGTATGAATGACTGCAGCTGTGAGCTTACCTTCTGCCTGTGATCCCCTGAGCTGCCACACAACTTGCTGAAGGAGAACTATTTAGCTGAGGGAGCATTTGTCAGCATTCATTAGGAATTCACCCACATGTCTCAAAGAACACATCACCTCACCCGAGATGGCCTGGTGGAAATATGAAGGATAAGTGCAGTCACTGAGATAATTATTTGCAGGTTGCTTATGTTTTCCAGATGCGTGATTTGAGGATTTTATGTAATATTGTGCCTTAGCAGAATTAGGGAGGTTTGTTAAACACTAACTGTTGACCCAGAATCAGTACAAGTGCCCCTAACCCCGTTGATTCTGAAACTGTTTTGTAACTAATTGCATTAATCACAGTTAATTTTCAGGTAGCTTAGATCTGCATCTTTCATGTATGTAAATGTGAGTGTGGACTGGAGATGCTTTGATTTCAATGGCTTATCATCTCTAAGTAGAAAGATTATTAATATTTTCATCAGTTTTATCTTCTGGTCTGAATAAATTCTATTTTTCCAGCCAAAAGGCCTGGTGCAACGGAATGGCCATATCTTCCAGTGATCTATACTTGGGATCTTTGCTGTGATGTTCTTTGGGGTTTTTGCCAGTGCAGCAATCCACATGTTCAATGTACTTGCAAGATAACTACTCAAAATGGTTTATTTGCCAATAGGGCACTGGCTATCAAATCTAAATTTAAGTCTGATCATCTTACAGATTTTGGCTGGCTTTGGAATTGGTATAAAGGTATACATGGAAAGTCAGTAACAGCATGGCACAGTACATGGAGTTGACTGCTCTCATTTCACTTAATCCCATTGGGATTTGGTTCTCTGTTTCTTGTCATGGTGCTTTCCTCAAATGAGAGAAAGAGCTATACTTGCAGGTGACCCTGCAAGGATTTCCAAGAACAGATATCTGGCATCGGCTTCAGTGGCTGCAGGAGGTGGTAGCCTCAATATTTTTTTAATTGGTCTTACAAGATACAGTGGAAAATTAGACTGCAGCTTCTGCCTGCTGCCTCTTGCAGCCTTTCCATATTGGAAGCATTTCACAGACTGTATGAGAGAATCCTAATTAGGAGAAAAAGTTTTACTTTATTTCCCAGGCTAATACAAAGAAATGCAACCTATATAAACAAAAATAAAATCAAGACTCCCTTCCCTTTTCTCTAAAGATGTCATCCTGAGAAGCACTGTTGCTGTGTTAGTGTTTCCATACAATACAAATGCTTTGACCCAAGATAAGTCCCTGCCAAGTGTCAATAACTGCAATAATTGCTGCTCTGATAATTCTGTTCATGGTCTGTCTGAGCTCTTGCTGAGAGCTTGGAGCACAGCAAAGCCAGTTAATCCCTCTTCTATGCCATCTGCTTTCTTTTTCATGGCCTTGCCCCCTCAGTTTCTAGTGGACCTTACATTGGCTGCTTCCTGTAGCACTTTCCACCTCTGCAGACTGGGATTGGGTTGATAATGGGTGCAGGGTGCCCCTGGCTGGACGCTTACCATGAATTGGTGCGATAGGTGAACAGGAATCACCTGTGTTATGCTGGAATTTGAGGAACGTCCACAACAAAGGATGTATGTGTGGTGGCCTCCTGACCTCATAACTGAAATAGGTTAAAAGAAGGTAGGAATTGTGAATGTACCAAAGTGCAGGGAGGTTGAGCATCTTATTCTTAGCAACTTTCTGCCTGGCCACTAGAAACTAGCTCACTGTATCACTATATAGTCTCTTCTTTCCTATGTAACAAGTTACAAGCAATAGGACAAGAGGAAATGGCCTCAATTTGCGCCAGGGGAGGTTTAGATTAGATAATAAGAAAAATTGCTTCACTGAAAGAGTTATCAGGCACTGGAAGGGGCTGCCCAGGGAAGTGGTTGAGTCCCCATCCCTGGAGGTATTTAAAAGACGGGTAGATGAGGTGCTTAGGGACAGGGTTTAATAGTGGCCAGGTATGTCTGGATTCGATGATCTTAAAGGTCTTTTCCAACCGTATGATTCTATGCTGTTGTGCATAATTTGAGGGGAAAAAAAATATTACATTAGGGCTTTGGTCAGCTTAATAAAACTGATTTGGCTTTAAAATTTTTTTGTGGGAAAGCAATCATCCTTTATGCAGTCTATGAGGATTTCTATTACTTTGTATCTCTTGAGTAACAGCTGATAGAGATCTTGCTTGTGTAATTCAGCCTGGCCTATAAGGCACTGTTCTAGCTTGCAAATTTTTTTACCTGCTCAACCCTGCCTTAAGATGCTAAATTTGTGTTTGTTTTCAGGCTAGAATCCATTATAGTTCAGAAGCCAATAGCATCTATGTGAATATTTAGAAAACTCAAGTGTTTTGTTGTTGTAAAAGATTAAAACTATGTAAATGACCTTACTGGCCTCATTTTTTTGTTTTTGCTGAAGTGAAGAGTGCATGTTTTGTTTCACGCAGTTACTGTAGAATACCCCACCATAAGTTCAGCTCTTGATAGAGCATTAACCAAGGCCTGTGGGCTTTCCTTCCCTGCTAGGGAAGATTGCCTGGATTTCAGTGAAAGCTGAGGATATCTGATGAGATTGTGTAGTGGGTAAATAGAGCTTTAGAAAAATGAGTATCAGAATGTGCCATCTGGTGAAGGAGAGGGCTGTTCTCCATCCTTGCCTCATGCTCTTGGCAAGCACGAGATCGATGTGAATTCAGATTTCCCTGTGAAAAGGCTGATGCTATTTCTCTTCTATATGCTTGGCTTTTCATGGTAATTTAAGGAGTCGTTTTGGTTTGGTGTTCATATCACCTTATGCTTCACAACTGTGATGCAGTCCTACATACACACAGAATACTTGTGGAATGTCACAGCCATCTGAGCCTCCCCTTGACTTGGTTTTTAAGTCAACAACATTCATGTGTGCTGTCTTTGCTTTTTGGAAAGAAGAATCTAGTGCAGGAATAAAGCACCCTATCACATGCCAAGTCTTCAATTTTTACTGGCATGGATGAGGCAATTTCCATCTGGTATGATGCTTGTACCGATCTGCTAATGTGCTAACAGCTGCTGCTTCTACTGCTCACCTTTCAGACATCGTAGTATTGCAAAGAACAAGGGCATGTGCTGCTCTGCAGGAAGGGCTCACTGGACTCCACCCATGGCAAGTAATCAAAGGTTGGTGGTGGAAAAAAAAAGTTTTGAACTATAAACTCTGGATTAGTGAGTGTTGAAAGACTTGTTTTTTTCCATGTATCTAACCTGGCAGGATTTTCAGATGAACAGTAATCACAAAAGGCATCAGAGTTCCTGGATGTGGAAAGGGTCTCACTTCTGAAAGCTATCTTCCTCTGTGTTTCTCTATTCAGCTGATGCTTTCTTCCCTCCTTGAGATGGAGAAACTGTCCTTCAGGGAAGGTCTTATCCACCCTAGGCTGGCTTATTTTCAGCAGCTGGTAGAGCCCTCAAAGCTTTCCAGACTTCCTAAAGATAAACATTCCCAAGTTTCTATTAGATTCATGCAGTACAAAATTGAGATTTAAACTGAGATTTGGGATTGAATCAGTGGTAGACTTCAAACTTATTGGAATCAATGCTGGGTTGTGGCAGAACTGCGAGTGGCAGTTCTTAATTCAGCTGTAAGGTTTCAGCCAAATGGTAAGCAAAACTGAGGAGGACGGGGAAATCAGAGAAAGGCTGTCCTTTGTGGATCTCAAGTCAAAATATGAAGCAAGAAATTTAAATGAAAGTATGTGACCCTGAACACCAGAGAATCTGGAATCCGGATTGCAAGTTTTCATGACTGACATAGCCATGTTGGGAATTCAGGTTATGCTGGTAGTGCATCTGCTTGAAACTTGAGGTTCTTGAGGTCTCCTTTAATGGAAAATCTTAAATGAGAGAGGGGTACCAATAAGTTCGCTTCTTGGTGTGTGATGGAGACTACAGCTACTGGAGCAAGCCGTGCCAGTATCAGTTTGATGGATTCAGGGCCTTTTTCATTTGTTTTGATTCTTTTGTGCACTTAAATATGAATCTGTAAAACCAGGATTGAAAAACATTTTGGACCAGAGATTTGTTGTGAGGGAAATGGAAGGGCAGCTTTTTTTCCAGCAGCCTGGTTTTCCATTTTGTTGTATCAGCTGTATAACAGTATGGTTCAGGTGAGCACCACAGAAATGGGCTTTTGGTGTTTCAAAGGCTCTAGTCCCAGCCTGGAATGGATGGAGGGAATATGTGTGCACTTCAGTAACAAGAGAACTGCTTGAGTTTTTAGGTGAAAGCGCAAGTCGGGTATCTTCATACAAATTGGTGTAGTTAGTCATAATAACAAGCTTACCCTACAGCTGGTGGAATAATGCCCAAAGAAATGCTTTATATATCTTGTTCCAGACCAAGGGGAGGCATAACTCTGGTTTAGACACCAGGGTCCATATTTTGTTATTGGTTTTTCACGCCTATGTTTCCTTAGGAGGTAATGTAAACATAACTTGATCGATGCCTAATTTACTGCCCTAGAAATAGCACTGGAAATCTGGCACTGAATCAAATGTGAGTGGAGGGATGGTGTTTTTATGCTTAACATGAGTGAAATGATACTTATGTATGAGACAATAGGGAGAGGAGGGCTGCAGTTTCCATTAGCCAACTTGATGATTTTTTTAAGCAGCTGTGTCTGGCAGATCCATTAGCTGCTGTTACAGCTTTCAGGAACTCTTAGTAGGACTGTTAAAACATCCCAGTGCTCTGACCCCAGAGCACACAGCATAAGGAATTGGAGTTCCTTTGCTGTAGCGAATAATTCATCCCCATCATCTTGCTGAGGGGAAAGTGAGAATAGCTGTAACCGCATGAAAGGATGTCTGGAGAGCTGTTTCTCACCCTCCTGAATTTAGTCAAGGATGTTGGTGGCAGTGTGTAAATGAGATTGGCTGAGAACTGGTAACATTCTCAGCATGTGATCCAAGTCTCTCAGTTTCCAAAGAATATGACCACTGACAACCAGGTCAAATGTGAGTAGGACATGTAGAACTATATTATAATTACTTATGAACTGATCAAAGTGTTTCTCTGTGTTTTGAGCTTCTGAAAAATCATCCCTGTATTCTTCACAGCTATTTTTTTTTGAGTGAGACCACCTTTTTTTATAGAAATACTTCAGCAGCAGCATCTGAATCTGAGGACAACTGGCATAATTCAGGTGGTCGTTGCCAGATCTGGGGCAGAAAGTTCGTTTGCACCCCTCTTGTTGCAATGTGGAGCTACTCACTAGGAAGTGAGGCAATGCAAATATCTGATGGGTTAAAGGGAGCCAAACCAGTAAATCAGCTTGGGATCTGGTTCTCAGATACTCCAAGCGACTAGTTGTGTCAAAGGAGTATATTTCCATGAAAGCTGATCTTAGGAAAACTTAAAATGATGCAAACTATTATACTAAAAACAGACATGGGTCCAAAACAAAGCTCTGAATTTGAGTTGTCTGCAGTTCTAAGCATTTAAAAGTCTGATTCTGATGAGGTATATCTGTACAGGCAGCCTCTATCTCCCATCTGGATCAAGACTTACTCATTACTTCATATTTATGAAGTACTTTGTGTGGAAGCCTGGGTATCACCAGTTGTCAGCCAATCATATGAAGAACGAAGAGCTTGGTTTGTAACTCTCAGGTAGGAATCATCTATGCATGGTGTGTACTCAACATGTCCAGCTGTGTTGGGGGAGAACGCCAACCAGGAGGATTAAGGATGCAGTCCAGTACCCAGGTAGCAATCTGTAGCTTGCCTAGTTGGATTAAATTTCTTGCCTGTTTTCCCCAACTATCCAATTGGTAGCTTTCGTGTGTTTGTTGCTTGGTAAAATAACTGTGGAAAAAACTTTCAGATCCCCAAATTCCATCATATTCCTTGATTGTGACCATGGGGAGCCTTGACAAAAGCCACATGTGTTTTGGGGAGATTCATACATGGGTGCTTAAGCTAGGGCGTGGTTGTAATGGCAAGTACTGATACTCCAGGAAATACTTGGCACTATGCTTGAAGTACATATTTGAGCTGAAAACAAGAAAAAAGGAGAGTGAATTGATGCAAGATGAAGCTAAAAAGAGATTTGTTGTTTTTCCTTCTCTGACTTGAAAACTGTATAGTTCTAGAATAATCTGCCTTTGAAGTTTGTGGCAAAAAATAAGCAAAGAGTTTACTGGAAAACTTCAATGCCAAGGAAAACAATGATCAGTTCTCCTGAACTAAGATGAGCAAACTGTCAAGGTTGCTGCAGTACAGTCTGAAGAGGCAGGATTGGCACTACAGAATTAGTTTATTGTTTATTTGCCAGTGTAAGTCACTGCTTGCGTGACCCAAATGCCTCACGCTAGTTCACACTTTCTAGATGCATCCTTAATAAAAATTCAGCATGCATGTGTGTCTTCAAGCAAAATGAACTACACTTGTAAAATGTCTAGTCAAAGCTAGCAGATACAGCTCAAAAGTCTTGGCTATCACATACGTAGACTAAATTGCATGGCTATTATGGGGGGTAGATAGCTGAAGTCCTTTCTGATGGACCGTACTAAAATTTTTCTGGTTTTGAGAAAGGCATATGTGGTTTCTGATCAGCAGAGTGTGATCAGGGAGAAGAGATGCACTAAAATGAATAAGGCTTCTTTTAAGTCTTTAGTGTATTTTCTTGGTGATAAATTAATTTTGAGAAGGGGGGGGAAGAGTATAATTTGTTTATGCTTACGGCATTGGCGCTAGCTATGAGAAGTATGTTAGTTCTTAGAGGAGTTATCCTGCTCTTCCTGGGGCTGTATCACCTTTTTGAAATAGTGGGTGCTGTGCAAAAAATTTCTGTATTATATTCCAGTGTTCCTTTCTGCCCTTAAATCTTGTGCTAGTTGTCAAACTTGCATGTTAATCTTATCTTTAGTTAAATCTGTTTTATTTGGCTTGGGGAAGGGTAATTTATTCCAGTAATGAAGTCATTCAGAAAACTGATCCTTAGGGGTCAAAGAATCTGACATGTCTCACTAGGGGCACACTTAAAAGATGCATTTTCTGTGTCTGCTGATGGATGTGGTTGGTGATGCCTGGGCAGGGAGGCAACAGGGAACTGTCCTCCAAGCAAGCGGTACATCTCTAGGCTATGAAAGGAGCAGCACCAGATCTGAAGAACCACAGCTCTTGTTCCCAGTAAAGGCTGTGGAAGGCAGTCACAGCTGCCTCTTATCTCACTATCAAACATTGTGAAGCACTTGAGGCGAAGTATTTACGCTACTGGACAGTTTGTTTAGTCAATGGACATTTTTTGATTCCTTTTTTTCCAAAAGAACTGAAAACGAGTGACATCTATGTGCCTTAGTATAAATAAGAAACGCATGACTCACGTCAGAATTAGTAATGCTTCATACTGCTCTGAGCGATTTAAGGAAATACTGATGTGTGTGAACCAACAGAAAGTAAACACCAATTAAAGGGAAAACTAAGCTGCTTAACCTTAGTTCAGTTTTAGATAGAAAACCGCAAGAAAAGAAGGTTCTCTTTAAAGTGAGCAACTTTTGGTATTAAGGGCAATAACCTTCTAGGAGGGGTAGACTAGCATGCAAACATTGATCTTCACTGGATTCTGAGAAGCTGCAGGTAATCAAAATGTCTGCAAAGATTATTCCACTTAAAACCAGCCTGTTTCCAGAACAGAATTCACAATGGTCCAGCACCAGTGTGAGACAGGGAGATTCAATAGGCAGGTTAGGTTATGGGGTGGAGAATCCAGGCTGTGCAGCTGACTTACAATAGAACTTGTGCATCAAACATGGGGAGTTCCTGGAGGTGAAACCAGTTTGAATTTGGGAGAGTATTGGGGGGAAATACTATATAGCCTTGCCTTTTTCTTACTTTTCTTAGGTGCTCGTGGCTTCACTTGTGATCATGGTGGAGTTGCCTGGAGGTCTATTTTGTGTGACCCTTCTGCCTCTGCTTCTTCAGCTGACTTGATAATATTTCATCAGCTCCAGCAGTACCTAATCAGCCATCTCTTGCAAGCCACTTGCCTTGGAAAAATGCTTCTCTTCTGAACGCACCCAGGTGCTGAATTCAGGAAGCCCTCACCAAATTCAATCTTTTTGCTGACTTGGTGCTTTCCCCAAAGAAGGTGTCTTCCAGTTACTTTGGCCTGACTGAGGAGCTTTCAAACAGATCAAGTAATTTCTGGAAAACTGTAAGACGTTGTGCCAGGACAGTGAAGAAGTTACACAAAAGGTCAACACCCAGGTTAGCCTGAAAGACTAAACTGACAGAAAAGCCCTAGGGCTTTGCTGTATCTCTTATGTCCATTTATTAAGTGCCTGGGACATTCTGTAATATGCTGCATTGGTTCCAAATAGTTCCTGGGCACGTTTGACTTCTCTGGTTTGCTTGCAGCTAGCTTAGGGTATATAAAAATTCGATAGCAGGCTTTTCTTTCTCCTGCCCAGCCCCTTCAATTCACTTCCTTTTTAAATCCAGAGCCTTCAAATGGCATTACTGGCAAAAAAAAATCCCTTAACACCTTCATAGAATGTTGCATTCTAGTGAACAGCTTACAACTTGGTACAGTTTTCTCTCTAGTCACATGAACCTTTGGTCTGAAGCAGTGTGGCAACGTATGCATTCCTCCTTTGGCAACCTGTCTTAGGGACAGGGTTTAGTGTTGGGATGGCAGGGTTGGGGTAACGGTTGGACTGGATGATCTTGAAGGGCTTTTCCAACCTTCTATCATTCTAAGTTATTTTGACAGAGTAATAAAAGTATTTAAGGCTCCTGTTACTTTGGTAAACTTTGGAGGATTTTTATATCTAATTGCACCTTTGCAGTTTAAGATAATGATCCAGACAATGGGTAACTTTTCTGGAGAAAGCGTTATCTTCCTGCAAGCTGATACAATGATAACCGGATCTTAGGTACTGCTTCCAGTTTCTGTGCTCATTTTTTCCATGGTTTCTATTCAAAACCCTGAAGTTTCGGATGTCATGGAAGATGTCCCTATGTTCTCATTACAGGAATTGTATTTAATTTCTAATAAAATATAATTATTTTGAAGGGGGGTAGACTTTCAGAGAAGAAGGCATAAGGGATAAAACAATTTAAGAAGGGATGGGGAAGAAGTAAAAGCAGGGGTTTTAAAATCAGCTCCAGGATTTTTTTTTTTGCAGGGATTCCAAGAACCAGTATAATTTAGAAAAAGTAATGATTTTTGCTGAAGTTCCTGCAAGTTAGGTCTTGAAAAACTTAATCTAGTTGTATTTCAACTAAAGTTTGGAGGCAAATAGAACTTCTCAGGGTATCAAACTATTAACTTAATCTTTCATAATCCTTAGGAGAGGATATGACAGCTTTTTCTTTGGCATCTTCTAAACGTTTAATTCTTTCAGCTCTGAGATTATTTCTTGTTATAACAATCTTGATGTTTGTTTTTCCTTTTGGAAGCTCCTTCAGAATGTAAATGACGTGCTTAATTTGGGGGTCAAATGTTATTTTGTATTGAAGCAGTTTTGCCAGACCACTTATTACTTGTAGTTCTTTAGAAATTCTAAAATTGTATCCTCAAATATACAAGCTGATTTCAATGTGTAAACTCTGCAGCCAATGCTGCAATTTTTGCTCTGATATTTAATACCAGAGATCTCCTATGCTTTTGTATATATATTTTGTTCTATAGAAATAAGGCTTGGCCAATAGTCTTCCTCCTCCAATGCTGCTAAATGAACAGGCAATATGAAAACTTGCTCCCCAATTTTCTTGCTGGATGTGGTTGTTGTAAGTAGGCTGTTGCTACAGTTTGAAAGCAGGATGGGTAGGAAAGATCTTAGACCTGAAGGATGGTTACAGTCCTGCTCAGATGGTTCATGTATGATTTTGTGTGGGTCTGTATTACTTAATGGTGGCTTCCAATCCTGTTCATTCACTGAAGCAAGCTGTAGCATTGAAATATCTAAAGGAACAAGGAAGAATAGGGAGGATTCTGTTGTGGCAGCAGTCCCCCAGAGCCTGTGGATGTCCTGTTAGTTCCTCGCTATGTTGAAATCGTAGAAGCTCTTTCTCTGGATCCAGTGGGAGTGGAGTATTTTGACTGTTCTGCATGAATTGCAGGGATGGTTTGTGGCAGGTGCTATAGAGATGGTTACTATATCTATATATCTTTAATCAAGTGTTTTGTGGCATTTGAAGACTAAGGAAACTAGGGATAGGAATGAATAGGGTGAAGGTCAGACTTTTACCTTCTGTAGAGTTATCTTAGAGCAAATTATACGCTTGAATACTTTGTTCCCAGTATTTTGGGCTACACTGGCTGGTACGATGTAGGTGTAAGCAACAGCTATCCAACCGAAGCAACAGCCCTAGGAAATTTCTAACTCAGCTGTATGACGGGGTTCATACCTAGGAGTAAGGAAATCTAGATGAAAACAGTGGGGTGCAGCCGGGCTGGTGGCCAGGGGAGCAGGCAAGCGCTTGCGGGGAACCCGGGGTGTTGCAGGGGCAGGTACCTCGGGTGCTGTGTACCTGGGGACAAACAGCTCGGTCAGTAGAGGTCAGTGGGACTAACATGGCTGCAGAGGTATCAAGTCTTTCGCTTTTTACAAACTTAGTTTCATTTGTGCTCTGCCTGTTGAACTGAAACAGAGCCCACTGCTTCAAAGTAATGCTGGGGTGGGGGATATGCAAAGTCAGAGCCTGCCGTAGTTGCAGGGCTGAAATAGTTGCTGGTGTTAGATGTACCATTACTTCATTTCAGCAAATGGCCCAAAACTCTAACAGGGAAGAGAACGTGTCTCATCAGGCACTCTTCCCTTTTGTTTTCAGTGTGCTCTCAAGTGGTTTGTCATTGATCTTTTTTTTTTTTCTTTTTTTTTAAAACCTGGTGTTCACAGAGTGTTTGAGTTGCACAGAGCATTTCCAGACTCCAGCTGCACTGAGTGTTCTCTGAAATCATGTCTCTTGCTCCTTTTCCTACTCCGGTTACTAAAAAGCAATACACATTAAGACCGACTTAAGAAGCTTTTCTTTAAAAAGAAAATCTTCCTTGTGAAAAGCCTTTTTAGAGTGGCTGAAACTCTTCTCCAGGTCCCAAATTTAATTCAGTTGTTGGTGCACTTTAGGTTACTTCTATACTGTAAACTAAAACTGATCACTGAAGAGAAAGCCATGAGATAATATCTAGGGATGTCTGTGTTCCATTACATGGCCAGTCCCTAATGCCTTCAGAGAAACTGGAACAAGTATTTTAATATTTGTCATTTTGTGGTGAGTGTTGGAAACTCCTCTGCAGAGTCTGGGTAGTTAAAGAGGCGTCATTGCTCATCAACTGTGCATCTCTTGCCATTGTAGGGGTGATCTACGCTCATGCTCTTAGGTTTAGGAATTCACAATTTAGTAGCTTGGTCAGGGATGGCTGGCAGTGCTTGGGTGGAAGCAGAGAAAATTATACAACAGTAGAAAAGAGCAGTCAAAATGTTGAAGCCCAGTTCTGTGTAACACCCTGGTCACCTTAGTCCCAGGGCTCTTCTGGGTACAAAAAAGGTCATTTTTCAGTGACTAATGACTGTTGTCTGCCTGTTCATAGTGCATTAAGCAAACTCCATGCAAAGCTCTTGAGTAGTCCAGCTCTGGAGCATGGCTGCTGGAGAGCTGAGCTGCCTCTTGCGTTGGGGTGTAGGCTGAAGTGACTTTTCAGGCCATGGGAGCTGACGTGTGCCATGGAGCTATGGTTCTCACATGCCTTTGAGGTGAACGCTCCTGTGCGATGGTTTTGGTCAGGGCTTTGCTTTGGATTTTGTAATGAGCAGCTGTGAAGTCAAGAAGCCTGTCCAAGTCTGTTGTGATTGTTATTGCACATTAGGGCAGCTTTTTAATCTTTGTTCCTCATGGATACAGTTCTCTGCTTCAGATTTCTAGTTTCTTCTAAAAATTTATTGAGAGCTTTTATTGGTTTTGGAGATTCCATTTGATTGGTCACCTGTGTGAGTGCAAATGCTGTTCCTCCCCTTACACTTTGCAACAGTACCATTCTTTCATAAGCAACACTAATATTAGACCAATAAACTGCATGCAGTATAAGTCTTCCTGCTGTGCTTTATATATACTGGTATAATCTAGAAGTAAAATATGTTCAGAACAAGATTTTCCCGGTTTCTTTTAAAAGCAAAATGTTTGGTTAATCTTTGCTGGTTGTAATGTGAACTTTAAATCTTTTCACAGAAAGTGAGATCTGAGCTTTGGTGAATCAAGTACATCCACATGTAGTGCCAGCCTCCTCTTTCTTCTATTGGTGACTCACTTACCTGTTCAAAATACTTTAGGTTTTCATGCCACCTCTTTTTCCTGTGCTGTTAGGGGCATGTGAACTCCTTGCATGCTCTTGAAGAAATAAGCAAAGTTTTATGAAGAAAAGACAGCATTTGACAATGCTAAAGGAGACAAAGCAAAGAGATGCTACTGATCAAAGAGATCTTGTACAAATACAAAGGCAAATGCAGGTTTTGTTCCAAAATTAAAAAGTCCCCCAGCTCTACAGGAAGAGCTCTGTTCTTTTCCCCACCTTCCCAAGTTGTTTAGGATCTGTGAGTGCTGAGGGCACCAAACACTTTTTCTTTTTCCATAGAGATCCCAGGAGCCTTGCCTGACCACACTGTCCTTGCTTCTGAATGGTTTGTCTTTCTCTCTCTTCACTTTCAGAGCATCTTTAAAACTACTCTGCCTTGTTCAGTATGTTGAAGTTGGCTGTCTAAATTGCAGCTAAATCAAAAACATAGCTGATGATTTGGACAGATACAAGCTGTGTGGGATCCTTGCCAGCATTATATTTGCTTTTGTCTTCATAAAAAGTAGTTGTGGGACATGCAGGCTTGTAACCAGTAAGAGCCTGACAAAGGCATGTGCTTTTATATAGGGTTTTTTTAGAAAACTTATTTTTCTAGTCAGCCAGCTTCATGAGTTATTTCAGGCCATGGCATGTTGCTTGTTGATCAGATGCACAGCATGTTAATGTCTTGAAAGAAAATGGCTTATTTCTGGCCCCTGCCGATTTTTTGTAATTGGATGCAAGGGACTAAAATTGTGCAGTGTTCACCCTGGGCAATCCTTCTCCGTGCCTGTTTTACTGATGTGGTGGATGTGAGTGCCCACGCTGGGAGCAGGCTGTGTTCATTGCTCAGTGTCTTGTTATGGGAAAGGTGAGACTGGGAGTAGGGAAAGTTGCTTTGGTGCCTTATTGACAGTATTTTTTTACATTGTTCAATACTTTAAAAAAATTAAGAGTATGAAATATTTTGGGGGTCTCCTATCAATGACTTCCTTTGAGCATGTGACTAATTTTAGGCACCTGAGCAGTCTTAAAGGATTCAATATGGTAACGTGAACTTGGAGAAAGTGTGACTGTTGCATGGGACTTAAATGACTTGAAGTTGAGCCATGATTTTATGTGTATTTCCATGGGATTGTGGGTATGCAGCTTATTCTCTGCCTCAGTTTTCTGCTGGTGAAACGTGGTAAAATCATTTGTTTGCAACACATTAAATACTGTAATTTGTAAGCCTTATGTTGGTAGGGGCTGTGTTAAAGGATTAACATAAATGGAACTGTGGGTAATCCCTGTGGTGTTGGGTCAAATTTCGTTCAAGTCTAGTAGTAAGGAAGCGAAGCTGATATGTGAGATACAACTTGCTGAGGCAGAGTAATGGACAGGCCAATCAATAGCCTTGGCAGTGAGAACACTGAACATATTATGGACACAACGCTGTGCTTCTCAGGGCTCTCGCATGAAAAGGAAGGCAAGGCAGGCAATCATATACTAGCAATTTAAGGTAGCAAGAAGCTTTTCTTTAAAGCAAGGTAGGATTAAAGTAAGGTGGGAGTAGGAAAGAAAAGGAGGTGTATTTACCAGCAGCTCACATCAGCACTCTCTTGGAGAGGACTAGGTAATGAAGTTCCTTCTATATATGGATAGAATTTGGGGGTTTTTTTCTCCTGTGTGTCAAAGCCCTGTAAAAGCAGCCTCATCACCAGCTCTCTTCTTGGTGACTTGTTACCCATGCCATTCTTGAAGGCTAGAGTTCCCATACAGGCAATTCAAACTTCTGAGTGCAATTAATCTGTTCCATTTAACAACTGTTTTCTTCTTGCCTTTACCTTACAAGGCAAACAGGCCTAAGCAGTATTGGGAAGTCCTCTTTCTATGGACAGATGGGCTCTAAAACTGCCACCTACCTAGGAGACTAAGGATATGCTCAAATATATAAGAAGGCTGATGTTAAAATTACATTTTCAGTAGATCCAGGAGTTATCTGATAATGTCTGCTTTTATGTAGTCCTTCACTTTCCATGCAGTGGTCTTGCTGTTCCCAGGATAACAGATTGTTCTTACTTTTCATCATCTTCATGAAGCATCTTGCCTATTCTGCCTGCCTGGTGTGTTAAGACTCGATGCCTGTGCCTGAGGCAGAGTTTGCTGGTTTGCTGTCTCAGGTTTAGTGCTGCACTGCTGGAGTTGCATGGCCTCGGGATCAGAGCTAGTTTGGCTGGCTTGGAGTGCAAGCACGGCTGGCAGGAAACTGGTTGCTGAGGATGAAGACAGAGCTGTGTTGTTGGCCAACAGCCACCAGGGATATGAGGGATATTATTTAAAATGATGCTGGGAGGTCCCTTCCATTAACTGGATTTAAGTATTTATAGGAGTTAATATACTGAGATAGAACAAGATAAGTATTTGTCTCTGTATCATATATCAGGTCAGTGGTAGAGTAGGGAAGAGAGGAGATCTAGGTTCTCTCCTATGTTTCTCCTCTTCTCCCATCAATGCTAAGCTGTTGTTGACCTGGCTGCCTCCCAGAAAAATGTCTCTGCTCATCTGACCCTTATGGCAAAAAGGGCAAGGAGTTGTAGGATGGAGCCCAAGCTAATAAGCTGGGTAAGGTATGCTGCCTTGGGCTCTTCCTCTCTGAACTTCAGCTGTGAACTTGCTGTGCCTTTCAGTCCAGGAGCTAAAGGCCCACCAAAGGCATTTTCTCAGCTGCATCATTGTCTTAAATGGTTCCAAAGCCTCACTCTTGTTTTTGAAGGCTGCAATCTGCCTGAAGTACTGCAGTGTTACACCTCTTGTCAATCTGCAGCAAGGTTTTAATAGCAGTTCTGCATGACTTCCCCAGTTGCTTCGCTGTCCCAGTCACCAGGCCAGGTAATGCATGTCTGGTGCCAGTGCTCCTGGCTGTAATTTATCCGTACTTCTACCTCCTCCGTTCTTCACTTCCTCCTTTTTAAGACCAGTAATATTTGGATGGTAATTCTAGCCTCAAGGCTTGTATAAATTCATTAAAGGGCTTGCTTTTTGAAGTGGAACTAGTACTTTGTTAAAGCTGTTTGTGTTCTGGGTCATGAACCATCTAATCGGAGGCCTGTGTACATCTGGGCTGTGCTAATTAAAGCTGCCTGCCCTGGAGCACAGAAACAGAGGCATGAGCTCTGCAAGAGTAGCTCCTCAGATCCCAGTTGCAGAACGACCTCTAGCTTCTGTGCTGGATGCTGATTGCCATCAGACAAACCTCCAGAGCAGGAGCACATGTCTGCTTCTACAGTAATTTCCTATATCCCAGTATCCTGGGGTTAAAGCTCCTTGACGCTTTTTCCCTTAAGGCCTTTTTCTCTTAAGAGGTCAGTTTGATATGGTCTCTAGTTTCATGCCAGAAGCCTGTGTTATAATAAATCCCCCATCTAGGGGATGGAAACTGTGCATCTTCCAGTGCTGTAGGTCTTTGTTAGTTCCTTCAAATGCTATATTCCTGGCCTCTGATTGCATTCAGTAGGGACTACAGCACAGCATTTCTGCTTTTTAAGTACATGCTTCTGCTTTCCAAGCCTAAGTTCCTTATTAATGGAAAAATATATCTGGAATTGAAGTTGCTTGTCTGGATCTCTGTTTCTGTGTGTTCCTGTTGAATCATGATTTGAAGTGGGGACAATATGGCTAGAAATCATGGAGTTGCTAAAGGTGCATCAGCTTCTTGTTTCCAATGTTGAAATCTGCTCTCAAGCTCTTTAAAAATCTAAAGAACCTCACTGTTAAGCTGGGCTCCTTAAAAGGGCTGGGCACCAAAGGACTAGGTTTCTCTAAATTTCCTAGCTTGTTATAGACTCACAAATTGCTAGACTTGCAAAATTATTCTGAATGCTGTAAAGTATGTACTGAATGCTCAAAAAGAGGCTCTGGATGATTTTTTTCTGAAAATATACTTGAGAGACTCTGATAGAGACAACTCTGGTGTGCAGAAATTACATATCCCAGTTATTAGGCATGGATCCTTGTTTATTGTCAATGTGTACTATTTGCTTACTTCAGGTAAGAACTTGCTGTAGTGCAGCACAGTAAATAGGCAATAGGAATAAAACTGGTTAGATACTACAATTGCTTATGCTAACCTGACCTAAGCAGATGCTTCAAATGAAAATTTATCTGAACTTTTAAAAGTCTAAACCTTGCAAAATATAATTATAGTACTCTAGGGCAAGATTTTCTATGCAAGCTACATTTGAGATGCTCACCGGCTGTAGCAGTAACTCCCAGCTCTGCAGTAGGCTTTTACAAATGAGCTATGTAGGAAACAGTATTTGGCATTTTGGCACCATTTGTATATCCCCTTGAAATAGCTGAATTAATCCATTATTTTAGGGGAATGATTTATAAATTTCATTCTTATGGTAGTATAGCTTACACAAGGCAGGAGATGTCTTATAATCCACAAAGGTCTTGATGAAGTCCATCTGAGCTTTTGTCCATCGTAGCACAGTTGTTAGCATGACACCAGCAGCTGAACTTTCAGGTCTTGAACGTTCAAAACCATCTGATTTATGTGAGAAATGCAGAATTTCTGGAGAGAATAGAGACCACACTCAAAAGGATGTCCTTTAGGAGTGTTGCTTGGATATGAAACAAGTAAAGGATCTGGGTGCTTAGGCAAATCTCCTTTCCTGGCTCTTGATACCTTGGTGAAGTGTTGAAGTTGTACAAATCACTTTTTTTATGGCTTGCTCCTGAACTAAAATGAAAATCCTTTGGGATCAAGCTGTTCTAGATAAACATCTCAGGCTTTTAAGAAATACTTCAGGGATTATTGCCCTTTAAATTTTAGGCAACCTGACTTTAGTGTACTGCCTTGTTTGGCTTCAGCTCTCAAAAACAGTAGAACAGATTGATGTTTTGAAGAAAAAATAGAATTGTCCACAGCTACTCCCACAGCTTGGCATCAATCTACAAATGGTTCTGGTTGGCCTGGGCTGCTTTTCTTTTTGCATGGAAAAAAATAATCCAGGTCTAGTTATCACCAGCAAAGTCAAAACACAGAGGCATCTTAAGTCCCTATATGGTGTGAGTCTTGGCAGTAGCTCACTTTGATTAAATACAAATCAACCAGGAGGTTTTCCCCCTTTCTCAGCATCTCTTTTGGCAGAGCCTCCATCTGTGGTTAGCATTGGAGAGCCTGGCTGCTGTTCCAAGCTGAAAACAGTGCCCACCATGGGATATGGTGAATAGCTCTATTCATAAGCCATCTTGCCCTCCTGCTTCCGCCCTCCAGCAATGCACTCAACGTCTCCAGGAAACTTGGGCAACCTTGGGTATAATATACTGAGTGGCGTGGAGAAGAGCACGGTACAGTCCGTCCTGGGGGATGGAAGCTGCACGTAGCTGCTGCTCATGAAGCACATCTGAAAAGGAGTTCATACATCTCGTTCTTTATTTCCTTCTTGAGCGTAACCCTGCTAGTCACCTTCTCCAAGGTCCCATTTTTTCCACTTATGCAGTCTGGCTCAGTTTTCTGCCCTAGCAGGCTTCTTGTACAGGTAGGGAAAAGTCACATCCCCTTCTTTGGACACAGAGCCAATACTATGGGTAGCTGAAGGAAGTGCCTGCTGTGCGCTTCTTGTTACCTTGATTGGCACAATAAGGATTGCTGATCCTGGACTTGGGAAAGGACATGTCTAAGGATTTTTATACCGAAAAAAAGATTCTCTTTTATTTTATGCTGTCATGAAACTTGACTGTTGGAAAGCTTGGCAAACTCACAAGATACTCTGTCTTTTCTTGTTTATTTTACTAGCAGTGAAGAAAATGTGGGATGTAGGAGGGAAAGCAAACAGAAGGTGGGAGGGGAGAGGATATACAGGAGAATAAAAAATTTTTAAGAGGCAAAAATGGAAGTGAAACTTCCTGAAACTAACTTTTATAGAATGATGTAAGTAAATGGCAGTCCTGAAAAGAATGACTTAGTGGCTTTCATTTTCTGACCAACTTTTTTTCACTGGTGGAACAGCATTGTTTGACTACGATGGAGGGCTTGTCTGGTCAGCTGCTTCTTTCTCTGTTCATACTGTTCTCCTGTGTCCTCGTCCTGATCCACCAAGCTGTTAATTTGTATCTGCAGGTAGCTTCACTCTGCCATACAGCTGCAGCCAGTTTTCCAGTTCATGGCACTTTGAGCAGAGTGTAATCTTTCAGGATGATGCTTTGCAAGAAACTGTGGATACCCAAGTATCCTCTCAATTTGTGAGACTTTGAACTATTTGTCTGTAACTTGTATTGGCTTGTAAATTGCCAAACTATCCATCTAGTTGAGTTCCTACAGAGCAAAACATCTAATTTCAGGATAATTCTTCCCTTCCCTCTATTTAGAAGGAGAAAAATGTTATAATTAATCCTTTACTTCTGTTTGCAGCACTTTGTGTTGCCTTTTATGTGGAAGTACATCCATATATCCCTTATTTCAGATCAGGGCATTGCCTAGTCCTGCATGAACTGAAGTTGTGACAGAGGGGTTTGGTGTGAAGAATTGGCAACAGAAATACTAAGATGTTTTCTGGATGTCATAGTGAGGATGTCAGTTAAAGTGTACCAAAACCAAATCTTAGCATTAGGTCTGCCTCAGTTCTCCTTTTCCCCCCAGACCCCAGAAGTGTCCTGTAACAGAAGCTTGGATTGGGTTTTTCTACTCCACTGAATGAGCTGCTCTGATGTTTTCTTAGGATTATATATGCTTCCAGATGTAGTTCCCGTCAGATGACTGCATGTTAGCTGGAAAATGTGATCTGAAGAGATGGTGGCTGACTAGAGACTGTTTGTTTTTCATCTAGAGTTCTGATTTCACAGCTGGAGAAAGTCATGGCACTTAAAGTTCCCAACTTCTCCTTCATGATCCACTATTTAATTCTGCAGGAAAATGCTGAGACCAGCTAGGTAAGATGATAGAATCTAGTGTTTCATGAGTAAAACTTCTCAAAGTGGGATGGAGGCTAAAGACTGAAAATAGGTTGTGGGTTGTTCCCTGTCCCTGCCCCCCTGCTTGGCCCTGAGGTTACTTCCTTTGCCAGACTGGAAGGTGTCCCTCCTCTCGCTGGTCACTCACACAACAAAGCCCTCCTAAACATTTGGCTGCCCTGGGCAGCTCCTTGCTCTTCCTGCAGAATAAATCTCTGCTGCGCTAGCAGTCCCAGATTCAGTGCTTTATATTTTGCCATGTGACCACTGTGTACATTTGCTGAGTATCTCTTAATTTAGGAATTAACCTGACTTATCCACCCGTAAGTCCTCCCTGCACATGAGACAGCTGGAGTGCACCAGCAAGGAGCTGAAACAAACCCGAATAGGGACAGGCTCACAGGTCTGATAGATTTTGGGGAGCGCTGTAGTCTGTACTTCAGTAAGCTGAACTGCTCTGCATTCTTTACTTGCAACTCGTGGGTTTATTTGCCTGTTTTGTGGGCACACAAAACCCTGTCACAATATTATTAGAGGACTTAAGTGGTGCTTCAGTGGAAGTGGCATGTTTCTATGCTATGTGACTTGTGTTTTAACAGAAAATTGCTCTAAACAAATCCCCAGATAGAAGTTGTAGTTCATTACTAGTACTATGTCTTTCTGGGGCAATGGAATTGGTGACTAAATTGAAGTTATATTAATTTCATTTTCTAAAAGCAATCCTGAGAAGGCTCTTAGCAGAGCACTAATAACATTTTTGCAGTGAGAGAAGCACAGAGCTCCTACTGTTGTAGACTGAAATGCTGGCTTTTAATAGGTCCCCTTGTGTGAAGAAACGCTTTGATATTTTGTCATGTATATATATGCTAGAGTATTAATTCACTGTGGGATACTCAATAGTCAGATAACAAGTTTTTAAGTTGTATCTTTCTTTTTTGAGTGATTTCGTAGTTTAAATCCATCACTAATTACGAGTGTTTACAGACCCAGACTTATTCTTCTCTCTTTTTGTCTTCATCCCTCCTTCATTTTTTTCCCAACTACAAGAAGAGCTGCAAGTGCTGAGCACCTCTGAAGCTCCAGTCTTGGCATCCAGGCCATAGTCCTTTTTCCTGTAGTCAGTTGGCTGCCATGAAAGAATCGGGTAATAATAACTAGAGAGCCAGGAACGCTTACTTCAGATGAACAGCATGCCTGAAAGCTGATGAGCTATGGGCTGAGCAGTTCACTTGGAAAATTTCTTAAGGAGTCATTGGGAGAAGTGAATTTTCTGAGAGCTGTTTTAAGACAAGCCTGGATTGCATACCTTGTGATATATTTACAGAATGACCCCTGAGGGCAGCTGCATATTTAAATCAATAGATGTATCCTGTAGCCCAGCTCTTTCCTAATGATGTCTTTGCACTCATGTAAGGACAGATGAGACACAAATACCTGTCTTGAGGCTGGACAAGGTTGGCTGACCATTCAGAGTGTAAGCATAGAAGACTTGACCAGTACCCTAAGCATACTGCAATTAAACAGTTCTTTTCAAAGGCTTGTCTCTAACTGCAACGGTCTCCTATTTTCATAGTTTAGAAGTGTGTGTTAGCATTTACTAGGCAAGACCTTAATGAATCCTGAACTCCTGCCCTTTTTTTCAGGATGTACAAAAGTTGATCCAGTGTCAATAACTGTTGTAAGTTAGAAAGCTAGAGGTTGTCCTCCCCACGTACTCTGAAGAAAACCAATTGGTTTTACTCTTATTGGCATCTTGCTCTTACCTTAAACCATTGTGGGTAGGTCAGCTGCTGTTGGGTACTTCACGGTTGCACATCTTAATTGCAAAGGGTGGTTATCCACGCTCTCCCTGGTATTTCCCTGCTACAGTTACCAGAAGTGAAATCAGAAGTAGTAAATGTGGCTGGAGTTCAAAGTCAAGTTTATTTTAGAAAATCCTTATAGTTAACTCTGCCCTCAAGCCTGTGCAAAAATCCTGATACTAAACTTGAGACTGATGCCAAGCATTGCTTATCTCTACACTGAGCTTTAATCACTGCTCTTCTGTCTGCTTTTACCCTTTTCCTAGAGGTTCCTGGAAATGTGAAGCCAGTAACATGTCAGACTCCAGTCTTTCCCCTTGTCCTGGTCACTGTTGCTCATGGTTTGTATGTATGAGTCAGAAGTTCCTTCATCACAATCAGAATTAAGATCAGCCCTTCTATTTTGTCTGAAAAAACTACCGTCGTCCCAGTCTCTGGAAATTGGAGCAACAAGTTTCCTGGAAGAGCCCCCTTTTGTGTTTGTTTTTCTTTGCAACTCATGTACCCGTGACTCTAGGACCGAGGTAGGTTTTCCGTCCCATTTCCTCATGTCCTCTCCATGGTCACGCAGGTAAAACCATAGAGTGCCCTGTGGTGTGTACGCTCGATATTCTTTTTCTTGAGCAGAAGGGCGCTTACTTCTAATGGCTGAGATACTGGTCTGTA
The DNA here is from genome assembly GCA_034008185.1 of Gorsachius magnificus. NCBI lineage: Eukaryota > Metazoa > Chordata > Aves > Pelecaniformes > Ardeidae > Gorsachius > Gorsachius magnificus. The sequence goes on from CM067094.1 coordinate 9,681,151, forward strand.
CAGGAGGGGAGTAGGGCATACGCTTTTCGAATCGTTCAAACTTCCGGGACAGTTTCTCCACAGCCGAAACAAAGGGGGAAGAGATACTTTCTTCATATTCGCGGAGCTGGCCAGCCATTTCATCCACTGTTGGTCCCCGTCCAGTTTCCCAGCTCATCATTGCCCATGTGTTTGCAAATGATGTTGGTGCGCTACGTAACAACTTCCGCCACATGGGTCGTGTGCACTGGACACTATCTGGATCTTTGGGCAGCTGGTCATTGTCCAGGTCACTATAAATCACCTCCAGGACAGCCAATTCCCTCAGGTACTGGATGCCTTTCTCCACAGTGTTCCATTTACCTGGGCGACATATGACATCTTCCTTGAAGGGATATCTTTCTTTCATGGCTGACAGCAGACGCCTCCAGAGGAAGAGGTGGTGCGTGCTGAAGAAGCCCCATTATATAATAAACTGCCAGAAAATGAGAAGCAGTATGCCCTGTTCACTGATGGGTCCTGTCGTCTTGTGGGAAAGCATCGGAGGTGGAAAGCTGCTGTATGGAGTCCTACAAGACAAGTTGCAGAGACTGCTGAAGGAGAAGGTGAATCAAGTCAGTTTGCAGAGGTGAAAGCCATACAGCTGGCTTTAGATATTGCTGAAAGAGAAAAATGGCCAGTGCTCTATCTCTATACTGACTCATGGATGGTGGCAAATGCTTTGTGGGGGTAGTTGCAGCAATGGAAACAGAACAACTGGCAGCGCAGGGGCAAACCCATCTGGGCAGCCGCATTGTGGCAAGATATTGCTGCCCGGGTAGAGAACCTGGTTGTAAAGGTACGTCATGTAGATGCTCATGTACCCAAGAGTCGGGCCTCTGAAGAACATCAAAACAACCAGCAGGCAGATCAGGCTGCTAAGATTGAAGTGGCTCAGGTGGATCTGGACTGGCAACATAAGGGTGAATTGTTTCTAGCTCGGTGGGCCCATGATACCTCAGGCCATCAAGGAAGAGATGCAACGTACAGATGGGCTCGTGATCGAGGGGTGGACTTAACTATGGACGCTATTGCACAGGTTATCCATGAATGTGAAACATGCACTGCGATCAAACAAGCCAAGCGGTTAAAGCCTCTCTGGTATGGAGGACGATGGCTGAAATACAAATATGGAGAGGCTTGGCAGATTGATTATATCACACTCCCACAAACCCGCCATGGCAAACGCTATGTGCTCACCATGGTGGAAGCGACCACCGGATGGTTGGAAACATATCCCGTGCCCCATGCCACTGCCCGGAACACTATCCTAGGCCTTGAAAAACAAGTCCTGTGGCGACATGGCACTCCAGAAAGAATTGAGTCAGACAACAGAACTCACTTCCAAAACAGCCTCATAGACAAATGGGCCAAAGAGCATGGCATTGAGTGGGTCTATCACATCCCCTATCATGCACCAGCCTCTGGGAAAATTGAACGATACAATGGACTGTTAAAGACTACACTGAAAGCAATGGGTGGTGGAACATTCAAACATTGGGATACACATTTAGCAAAAGCTACCTGGTTAGTCAACACTAGAGGATCTGCCAACCAAGCTGACCCTGCCCAATCAAGCCTCTTACGTACTGTAGAAGGGGATAAAGTCCCGGTAGTGCATGTAAAAAATATGCTGGGGAAGACAGTCTGGGTTACTCCTGCCTCAGGTAAAGGCAAACCCATCCGTGGGATTGCTTTTGCTCAAGGACCTGGCTCTACTTGGTGGGTGATGCGGAAGGATGGGGAAGTCCGATGTGTACCTCAAAAGGATTTGATTTGGGGTGAAAATAGCCAATGAACTGAATTGTATAATGTTAATTGCTGTGTAATATAGTATGTCTTCATTTTTACTATTGCTGTATGTCATATCAATGGTATAACAGTAAGGATCACCCAGATTAAGAAGAATGAATTTTGAAGACACTAAGGAAGTACAGCAGATGGAACCAGAACTGACTTCAGCAAGCAACAACCCAACACCAGACCCCATCTCTCCTGCCCTGAAAGACTGTTACGACAGATGGAGCCCAAAACTGTGGACTAAATGAACCCAATGGACATTTTCGAGGGATGGTCCATAAACTAAGGGAATGATATCTGTATGTATATACCAAAAAAAAATCAGAAAATGGTGGTGATTAATTGGAATGTATTGTAAGGGTAGGACCTAAGCATGACGTAAATGGTATAGAATAAGGGGTGGAATGTCCTGGTTTCGGCTGGGATAGAGTTAATTTTCTTCACAGAAGCTAGCATAGTGCTGTGCTTTGGATTTAGTACTAGAAGAATGTTGATAACACACTGATGTTTGTAGTTGTTGCCAAGCAGTGCTCAGACTGCTCAAGGACTTTTTGAGCTTCTCCTGCTCGGCCAGGTGCATAACAAGCTGGGAGTACAGCACAGCTAGGACCCAAACTGTCCAAAGAGCTATTCCATACCATAGAACGTCATGCTCGGGGGGGTTGGTGGGTCGGTCGGTCGCGGGGGGAGTGATCGCTGCTCGAGTACTGATCGCTGCTCGGGACGGGCTGGGCATCGGTCAGCGGGTGGTGAGCAATTGCATTGTGCATCATTCGTTTTGTATATTCTGTATATTTTGTTATCATTCTCATTATTACTATTATTATTATTTTCTCTTATTAAACTGTCTTTATCTCAGCCCTCGGCTCTAACCTTTTTCCCCTTCCCGATTCTCTCCCCCATCCCACTGAGGGAGGGGGGGGGAGTGAGCGAGCGGCTGCGTGGTGTTTAGTTGCCAGCCGGGTTAAACCACGACACCCCTGCATGCATGCTGGACTGGTCTAATAAGGGACATAGTCTTCCTACTTGTTTCAGTCCTCTGGAAGGACACATTCTTCTGGTGGCAACTGTCAAGTCTTCAAACCCTAAGCCTGGTCCTGAAAAATATTGCTGAACTCCCATGCCACTGGCCGCTAGGCATGCTTGCCTGAAGGGCAGAATCTGTGCTGAACAGCCAATGTTACCAGAGGAGAAAATTTCCTACATCACCTTAAGGTATCACTTTCTACCATGTGGGCTGGGTGCTGGCTGCTTCCCTCTGTTTGGGCTTTCCAGAGGACTGGGAACCCATAGCCTAACTCTCTGAGCAGGTACAGTGGTGTTCTTGGGCATGTTGCAGCGTCCTCTGCCCTTTGTTCCTTCCAGTACTATTTGTTAGGAGAAGAAAGAATGGCTGTGTGGTTTTGCTGATTACGGGATTTGCTGGCCAGTGGACAGCTGGACATGAAATACAGAAATCATTAAATGGGAGCAGAACCTGGGAGTTGCGCAACCCTAAAGCTGGAGAAATAGAAAATTTGGGAGGATAAAAAAAATCATTGTGGGCCAAAGGTTAAACTGGTCAGCGGGTGAGGTGTAAGGCAGGGCTTGGGTGAGCTCACATGGCCAAAGCTGGCAGAAGCAGTTGGGTACTGTTGAAAGAAATGTTGGTTTAGTTGACATAGTAGAAGCTTGGTAAGTTGAAAGTCACTAAGGAAATGAGAAACCTTGGCCCCAGTGGGGAAGGCAGTGTGTGAGGCTGCCTTTGTTCAGTCCCAATCTGTTTTCACTGGAGTTACTGTTTCAGTGCTGTCCCTGAAACCTTGGCTGTTATCCAAGGAGGAAAGCTAAAAGTGGTGGGAGGAAGAGAGCCCTTCTAAAAAGCTTTGAAACAAAGCTGTTTATACCCTAGTGTTACAGAGCTATCAGGTCAGTATAAGCAATTTTCAGGTGTGTCTGAACTGTTGCATGTTAATGCCTTTTTTTGTATGGATTTCTAAGCTTGCTTCGGGAAGCCTCAGATCCTCAGTGTATGGTGTGGTCCCTGCTGGGCTGCTTTAGGAGTGTAATCACACTAAGCATATTTATGGCCAGTTATAAATCTTGGTGATTGTTGCTCCTCCTGGAGCTGTAGAAGGAGAATAGAGATAAATGACTGCCCTTCCACAAAAGATCTCTTCTCTGCCAAAATTCTTGCTCTCTGCCTAGTCACCCTCTCATTTTGGAAAAATTACTTATCTGCATTACAGGAGCTTTCCATATATAGAGCTATTCTTCAGCCCTGCTGCCTTACAAATCTATGCATTAACTCTAATTTAGCTCAATATATCTGGGAGTAAAAAATCTGCTGCTTAAAAAAGAAAGGTTTTAAAGTTCCCATTGATCTGTGGATGCAATGTACTTGGCACTCTTCACTATTACAGACTATACCCACATAGCTTGAGCCTGTACCTGCTCATTCTGTAAGCGTAGGTTTGGGCCACTGGGTTAGCCAGGTTGGGGTCCAGTCCAATATAAACTGGGTGCAGAAGGTCACACTTCAATTTACTTTAATTGGGGATGAATCAGATCTCTGTTGCTTAGAGACACTTTTTCGAAGTAGGCATTTGAAACAACAGGCTCTGCAGGAGCTAAAAGACACTTTGGGTGTCAGATGAGAACTGAATTTTGTCTTTGTCTTCATCATTTGACTTCTCAAACAGCTGCCTCTGTGCTGAACAGGGGGAAACTTTCAAATCCATCTTGGGTCTCTGGGTGGCTGAACACCCTTTTTCTGAATTGGAGTTAATTGCTGTTTCCATCCTGCTTAAAGGTTTATATTCTGAAGGTGGAATACTATCTCCCCTGAAGATTGACTCAGCTCTAGTTGATTTTACTGGCAGTGGGGCTTTTGAGGTTGTCACCTATAATTGAAACCCTTGCCCAAAGTTTATAATAGATTCTGGAAATATTTGTTCTTGAAATAAGAACTTCTGTGGTACTGTTACCTCCATGCACGTTTCTGCTGGGCTCTGGGCCTAAACCACTTGACTATAACTTTTGAAGAAAAGTCTGTCTTGTCAACTGCAGTAAGAAGAAGGGTTGTTCTTAAAATCTAAACCCAAATCTAAGATTTCTTCCACATGCCGGCAGTATGAAGTCTGTCAGTACAAGGAGTATCTAGGATGACGCTCTTGGTCATACGGTTTAGTTTGAGGTAATCCTGTGAGCAGCAGGGAAGTTGGACTTAGATGATCCTTATGGGTCCCTTCCAACTCAAGATATTCTATAATTCTATTCTACGATGTCTCCCCTGAGCCAAAAGAGGTCTTTGCAACTGCCAGTAATAAGTTATGCCTATAGCACGGTCTAAGGTAGAAGTGTGTAGTAGTTCTAGGTACTGGAATCCGCTGGGCTGTGAAGCTCTGTCCAAGGTAACTTTCTTGCAAGGAGAGCACGCTAACTGCTCTGACCTTGTGCAGGCATTATTGATGTAAGAATCTGAGATTGTGTTTCAAGCAAGCTTGAAGTTGTCTCTGCAGCTGTGTTTTGTTCTGCAATATATGTTTAGGCCACAGAGGGTAGCCCTTGTCTCTAAGCAGAACATTGGAATTCTGTTTATTCTCAGAGCAGGTACAGCACAAGTGTCCGTGTGCTATTCTGAAATGGAAAAGCCGTGCAGTTTTAAGAAGAGGAAGCAAGTCCCATTGCCCACCTTGAGTAAATGAAGAAGCAACATCTTGTCTATGGGCTGAAAGAGATAAGGGACAAAAGGGAGGAAAAAAAAGTAATCAAGTAGGTGAATACTAACTGCTAACTAATTTAAAAATGCTAATAGAACAAGTGTAACTGGGACAGTCTGGCTGCACAGGGTACAAGTGTTGCAGCTCCCGTTCTGAAGCAGATTGAACATGCAGGTAAACTGACTCGCATTGTCAAGCTCTGCCTCTGTAAATGGTGACGAATCCTGGATTAACAAAGCCATGGAAGGTATGGCCAGGTGTCCCTTTTTATATTGCTAGCTCAGAATGAGCAGAACTTAACCTGCAGATGCTCATAGGTTTCGGCTTAAGTACCTTGTGTGTGGCTCTGGAACTGCTGATGATAAAACTCCATTGGCTTTCTGGTGTACCAGAGCTGTGTTGTGTTCCCAAGTGCTACACAGCTTGGAGGGCTACAGCTAGCGTTTTGTCGTTACCCTAGAATGTTCACTCTGAACAACTAAAGATAATTTTAACATCTGAAGTCACGTTTAGGGAGCCATGTCTATATAATGTCTAGATTTGGCCCAAGGAAATACTCTCTTTTTGTTCTTATGGGGTTTTAGGAGGCCAGACAAAAGAATGCTACATAAATGAACAAACCATACTATTGTAATTCAGCTTTATTGCTACTCTTCAACTTTGAAGCTGAGCGGTGAACATTTTCCCTGTCATTCTGATTTCTCTGGAAACATGCTTGCAGTTGTAGGTATGCTGGAAATGATACGTGGGTATGGACTTCTAAACCAAACTGATGTGCAGAGTGTACAGAACTGTAGAGCTGAAGCCTGGCCAGCAAGGCGAACATGAGGGTTGCTGATTGCTGTTGAAATGGAAATGCCAGGGAGAAGGCTATCATTAAGTCATAGCTGCCAAGAGAAATGGCGTCAGACAACTGGGTGGCTTTGGGAGCTGCCTGTGGAGAATATAGTGATGATTAAGGAAGGATAAATTGGCTAGCAAAGCCTGAGGAGGTGGGCTAATGAGTAGTTTGGCCTTCCAAAGCTGACCAAATCCTCGGGAAAGCCGTAACTGCCACTGAGCACCAAGGAATATTCTTTCGTTTGGCCAGACTCATGTTCAAATTAGCAGAACTATGACTATGCTGAGTGGCTCTGCACTGTTCTTGGGAAGGCTTTTCTTTCCAGAGGAAAATCCCTGAGCTTGAAAGGAAGACAGAAGAAAGACTTCACTCAGCTTAAGCTACAGGGGGCTCTTGTAAGGGGCCACACAGAGATGGTACATGTTGCAGGCTATGTTTCCTTGTTACTGCTGTATGGAACCTCATAACTTCTTTTACTAATGCATCTCTTCTGAAAGCATCCAATCTCTAGATACTGAGGGAAAACTCACGAGCTCACCTCTTGGAGTGCTGAGGGAGTGACCCTGCCCCTTGCTTGGATGTGGGGTTCCAAAGTTTATTCATCATGTCTGCTAAGAAATTGTGCAGCCTTTTAAACTTCTCTTTTTCTGGCTTAATATTTAGCTGTCAGTTCTTAATAAGCTTTTGCCTTGTAGTAGCTGAAAAGCCATTTAACACCTGGTAGCTTTTCTTCATCAAGGTACTGGCATGCAGAGTTAATGCTATTAGGAACAGGTTTATTTCAAAGGGAGGATTGAGGGAGAGTTCTGCTTTTGGATTCAGTTCATGAGGCTTGTGTTTGGTGCATGTCTGGGTGTGGGAGGGATACTGTATCGCAAGAATGCATCTGTGCTATATTTCTTTGCAAAATTGAGTGGAATAGGTGAAGAATTTGTTCCGAGGAGCTTGGATATTTCCTACCACTCTGAATTGTTGTGGAAAAATACCTACGGCTGCTAAACAGCTACCGCCCTAACAACAGGGGAACAGAGAACTTGGTCTGCATTCAAGCTATGTCATGTAGTGATTTAAAGGGACATGGCTAAATAGTTGTCTTAATGTACTCTTTCCTTACTTTCCATTTACTTTTACTGGTTTTACATAGTAGGTTTTTGTTGCATTGAGTCTCTTTTCCCAAGTGTTTTACAATTTGCTTTCATGACTCTGTTTTAGCAATAGTACTTTAAATTGTGGACTTCTTATGGAAGCACTGGCATTATGCAAGAATTTGCTTTTCCATACTGTATTCCGCCTCTTAGTAAGTGGTTGTGCATGCTAAAGAAGGTGCCTGGTGGTTTTGCTGAGGAGGTGAATATTCAAGTTGTACAAATTAAGCAATGTGCTTGCACCAGGGAAATACTGATCTACAAAGAAGAAAGGTGTTTAATACTAACAATGCGTGCTGCTAAAGCAGAAGGGAGATCTAGATAGTAAAGATACTGTGAAAAAATGCTGAAACAGCCCTGCAAAGGCATAGAAAAAACTAAGTGATATAGCGATGACGAGTTGGCCTACTTTGCACTTTCCTTGCATCAGGCTGCTTGGTAAATCTCAGTACTCTAACAAGTCACCTGGGTATGCCTTCTTCCCTTTTTGTGCTCTTTTTTTGAGCTCCTATAAGTTGTAATAATCACTGAACCGTACTCGTGTTGCTGTGAGCTGATTGCACTTGCATGATCAGTGGGTGATAGTACATTTGCATTATTTTCTTGCACATAGCTCCTTTCTCTCCATTCCTCTTGCTTTCCTTTCTTGCTGCAAGTCTACTTTTTAAATGTAGATCCATGTGCCCCTGCACTGTCTGTGAAGCAGGCTGAGCTGAAGTTAGGCCTAGTTACACCGGTCTAAGAAAGATATGGGAAGTATTTCCAAATGTAATGAATCTAGGAAATGTAGGACTAGATTTTGTGTGTGTGCATAGAATTGTGGGATGCAAATTTTGCCTCAAAGCAGTTTCGATACTTCAGGTTAGCCTTGTGGATGGGAGTATATGAGAGTGGGGAATAATACAGACATTGGTGTGTTGATGTTATCTATTGGAAAGCCCTGGGTTAGTTCCACAAACTTTCTGCCACCATTTCCCTAATGTTACTTGCTCTGACTTGGGTGGCATTGAACAGGACCATTTAACACTGAGATACCTTTTTTTCAGCTTTGCCATCTTCTCAAACACGGACAGCTTGTCCTAAAAGCAGCTCTGGGGGATGGAGTTTTAGTTCTACTTGTTTGGAACAAACCAGTATTTGGCATCAACAGTGACACCCAGTAAAGGATTTCTTGAGAGCTGGGCCTCTGTGAAACTAGTCTGGTGGAATTCACCGTTTCTGTTCAGTGCAGATGCCTGTCTGATGCTGATGCAGAGTAGGTGCAAACTGTTCCTGCCTGCTACTGAGTACTCAATGCAACAAGAAGAAAATCATGATGATAATTCACCAGTACCCTGATGTGTCCACAGCCAGTTGTTTGCTGAGAATGCACATCTTGGAAACTAGCCTGGGTTTATTTTGGGGTTTGGGGTTTATTTTGGGGAAGAAGGACCTTGTTTAGGGATACCAGGCTCTTTAAAATAAGTCCAATAGCTTCTTTTTGGTGCATTCTCACTTCTGTAGTGTTTAAACAGTGTCATTGCATTACATGGCTAATAACTTTGAAAAGGCTTGCTCTTTATCTTCTCTGCAGTGGCAGCACGGTGTACACAGTGGAGCGTGTATTTTGGGAGTGTTTTTTGCTCTGCTGGCATTATTTAAATATAAATATGGTGCCACAAAGAGGAGGCTACAGAAGGTGGCGATGAGGTCTTTGCTTACTTTCTGAGTGTGCATAACAGCATCAGGCTAGTCCTGGGGCTAGTACCTGCTTCTGTACAGGACAGTTTTACCCTTCTAGCAAAACTTTAAGTTTGTGCTTTGTCATATGCACACATCTGCCATAATGGCAGCCCTATCATTACGCCTAAAGCTTCACCTTTTCCTTCCATCTTGCTATCTTCACCTACACTGATTGTAAATGAAAAACTACTACCAAAGTCAGTGGAGTAATGCCGTAGCCCTCTAGCTTTCTTTACTGTTCCTACAAAGGAATAAGAAACTGTAATTTGTTTTGTAAAATTCTGTGGATTTGCTCTTCCTAAGCAGGTTTTCTCTTATCATTACTTATATGGGGAATTTGGAAAAATTCTGTTACTGTTTCTTCATTTATGTCTAAAAGCTTGAGATTTGAAACATCAAACCTGATCCATGCAAAACGAGAAGTGATACTCTAGTCAGGAAAGCCAGCCAACAGAAGGGGATTGCTTGTTGATTGCCAGTTTTTCATAATTGCTTTGCCTTGTGGCTTGAGTTCTTGGCTTTTGCTGCACTGAGGAGAAGAAGAAATTAAAAACTCTGCACCCAGAAATGGAAGAAGTCTTCATGTAATGTGCAGCTCTGTTCTCCAATGGTGCACACCTATGTGAACTGCATCTGGTCAGAGCTGGGGCACTGGATTTCATTCCAAAAGCTATGCTGTTTCCCCCTATCTCTGCTACTAACCTCACTGTGCGACAGTGCCCCAGTGCCTTCAGTTCCCATGCTTTGACTAGCTTAAGATTGGAGAGGACTGTTCCTCCTGTCCTGAAGTCCATTCTGTTGCTACACTCAGCCTTCCAGTGGCCAAGGACTCCAGCAGTAACCAAATGCAAAAATAGGGACATCATATATAACCAGCTGCAGGGCAGAAAATTATTCAATGAAGCAGATGCTTATGCAACCCTGTCTTGGATACTAAAACATCCTGAAAGAAGGTGAAGTGCTTTAGGAAATGTGCAGCTCCCCAGAAGCCCTGGCCTTTGCAACACAGGTGCACGCTTGGCTAAGATGCCTCAGAGCTAGTCTGGGTGCAGATGTCCCCTAACTGGAGCTGACACAGGAGTATTTTGCAGCTGGAGCTCACAAGCAGTTTGTTCTTGCCTAGCCTCAGATATGGGGAGCTGCTGCGTAAGAGTGCCAACTGGGTAAAATTAATTACCTCACCTTTTTGCAACTACCCGTTTGCACTGTAAAACTCTTATGTTTTGGGGAGGAAACTAGGCTTCTTTGGGTTTTTTTTTTCCTTTAGGCAAACTTGGATGGTCTGATCTCAAGCAGCATCCCATCAGAGTAACACCTGCATGTTACAGTGGCCCGGTGGGTGGAGAGGTGGGAAGGCAGAAGGAGGGAGAAGAGTGTTCAAAGAAGATTAGCTTCATTTCAGAGGAGGAAACAACCCATGTAACAAGCGAAAGCAATGAGTTTTAATAGCTTTTAATATGTTTTTAAACATTTCCATCACCCTTCTATGTTTTCAGACACAGTTTGGCAACAAATCAAAGTAAAAGCAAACATGCGCATCAGAGCTAGCCATTAGGCTGAAACAGAAATTAAACACTGAAAGGGAGGGGGGGGGGAAGTACAGAGTTTACATCAGTGAGGTTAAGGAACAGGCAGACAAAACATTCAGCAGCAGGGGAATACATTCTGCTTTCATTTTGGCCTGATTGCATGCCAGCACTAGAAATGGAAACTTGTTGACTGCAGTAGCCAGCTCCAGGGAAGTGAGCTGCATGGCCTGTCTGTATTGCTTCATGGGTGAGAGATCTGCTGGGCAAGTGGTGCTGCTTAGACGAGATTTATCATGTCAGACTGCTCGAAGCTGCTGCAGAAGCCACTTGCTGACTAAGCCTTACCTCCACCCCTCATTTGAGGGAGCAAGTATCAGTGCATTTCTCCTTTGCTGTTTCTGCCTATTGCTTTGCTAAACCTCAACTGGTGCTAATCAGAGCTTAATGCTATAGGGATATTATCTCCTTTGCATTGCTTTAGAGGAGGATTTTAGGTCTGCACTTGTCCCATTTTAGTTTAGTATAGAAGATCAGTTGTATGTGTCTCTTCAGGTTCAGCTTCAGTACTGCAAGACAGAGAAACCATGCAGGCTTAAGTGCCAGGGTGAATTCGGAAGGCTGAAGTGTCACTCACTGTTCACTTTCTGTGCTCTGGCCTTGTACTGAAAGCTGAAGTTTTCTTTCACAGTCACCTTAAACTCAGCCCATCCTTATGTTTTCAGTTAATAGCTTCTGGGTCTTCAGTAGCTTAATAGTAATTTCTGTTCCTTAGAAGCTCTTCCCCAAGCATAGATCCATGAATCAGTCGGATGCACTTTTTCTTGCTTAGAAAAGTTGATAAGAGGTAGTGAAGAGGAACAGCCCAATCACTTATGCTTTTATAATTTCCCTTCAGCTGTCTTATCAACCCCATGTGATAGTCTCCACTTTTAGAATCATTTTGAGAACAGTCTAATGAGACAGTCCCGGTCACAATGTACATTTAGCTAAGGCAGGATAGGCAGAATGTACAAGGAACTTCAGTGACCCACTAAAGGCAATTCATTGGGCTAAAACTGGCCTGAGCCAGGTCATCAGAGCTCCTGTTCAATACGGTCCTTAATAATATATGCTGTTAGTTGGAGAGTCTGCCCTTGTATGTTCTTAGAGCACTGGCAGATCGAGCTCTAGCAGGTTGGATGATGTTTTGCTCATGCTGTCTCTAGTCATCCCTTAGCCAGAAGAGGTCTCCTGCCTTTCAAGGGCAGCTGAATGGGATGACTTTGTCTTTGTAGTCACAGTTAATAGACCAGCACCTTCATGCAAAACTGTCTTCAGTAGGCTCAAAAGCCCTTCAGATTCCCTCCTAACCAAGCTGTGGATCTCCTTTAAAGTTTTCATCCCTAAGTGTCTGTGCTGAACCTTTTACTGATCAGCACCACCTGAGGTATTAGTGGTAACATGAAAGGCACTCCCTTGTTTTATTAGAACTTGGAATTTCAGGCTGATGAAAGCTTTATTTCCCAGATTGGAAAAAATAAAACTCATGGGGTTTTCAGCCACAGTCTGTACTATATTTAGAATGCCTTAAATCACTGTAAGCTCTAGATTTGAAAGGGTTATTATAGAGTGTGTGTATGTATTTATATGTGCGCGTGTTTGTTTTTTATTGTGGAAGACTAGTCAACAGGGATTTTGTGGTTCTGTTTGGCAATGATGAAGTGATTAAAGTGCATTCTGAGAAATGGTGGGGAAAGAAATTATGAGAGCCAAGAGGGGAAGAAATGGAGGAGGTTAGGGAGTTATTGAGAATAACTTACTAATCCTTCTTCCCCCTACTATTCTTGCAAACCTCAGTCTTTATCTCACAAAGGTGGAAGGCGGCCAAGGGAAAGAGAATCATTAAGGTTACACCAAACCCTACAGTCCTTCCTCAAATATATTAAAAGCCAGAAGAATACCCAGACAGCCCTGGAAGGTTCTAAGCAGCTCCTGTAGTGACTCATCCAGAAAGATTCCCCCATTGTCCTATATTTTCCAGCCTGCCAGACAAATAAGTACTTTGCAGGATAGAAGTGTGTATACCTATGTATGTATGCATGCCATAGCAACAGAGTTCATAATGGTTTAAGGGTTTCCACGTCAGACATCTAGATTAAGTGCAGTGCTCCATAGTGACGAAGAAATACCAGAGATATTCACAGCACTGTCAGCTTTCAATATTCAGTTTTATGTCCCACAATTTTGGAAACTTGGTTTCCTTTTCTGAAGTCTTGGAATTTGGCTCCATGTAATTAGGTGAGATGGTGAGAACTTATTTTTATTTCCTGTTGTATGATTTTTCAGCCAGGTTCCCTTCTTCGGGGATAGGGAGCATGAAATTGCTTCCCCTTTTGCCAGTCCCAGATATTTGAGTGTCCAAATCCAAATTAGCACATGCTTGTATTTGTGTGTTTACAGTCTGCCTGATCAACTCGTCAGCTGGAGGTAAACACACTGCTAATACACATCTGTAAGCAGGCATGCCGTGTCCCTGGCGAGCCCTGCCAAGGGGTGCGTGGAACATCAGGTCACTAAGGAAGAACATGCGCTGCTATGGAGAGCTGCAGTTGCTGGACGCAGTGGAGCAGCACGTAGGTGTGTGTGGAAATATGATTTTCCAGCAATATAGGGAGGGTTGTGGGAAAACCAAATGGAGTTCAAAATTCAGTTTGGATCTGACTCTGTTCTGATGTGATTAATTTACTACCAAAGTCTCTGCTGGGGGTAGAGAGGATGGAGGAATTCCGTATCAAGCTGTTCCTTTGTTTCTGTCAGGGAACCCATTTCATTTCAAAGTTCATCTCTTTGCTTTCTGCTACCAGCCCAGAGCCAGTTCAGGACAGCCAGTTTTGAAGATCACCTGGCAGTAGTACCCGAGTAGTAAGGGCACTTCACGCGCTGCCGTGGGTGCGGAAGTTCTGCAGAGGATTTGCAGATCACGCCCTATGCAGCTGAAGCTTTGAGCATACTGTGGTAAAGACGGCTGAGGAGAAGAAAGAACATGTAATAAAAAGAAAGCTCCTCTTCCGAGGTATGGTAGGCAAGGCCTATGTCCAAATGTTAGTTTCAGGTTTTGAATTTTTGTGTTCTTGCGTGCAAGTTTTGCTGTAATACCCCAGATATTTCATATGTATTGCTACTGAGCTTGGCTTTCTGCATCGAAAACTGTGACAAGCTCTTGCCTCAGACATACATACTTAGGCAATTAGTAGAAAGAAAGAGGGAGGGGAAGGTGGGAAAAGAAATAGGTGTACTGAGCCCTGGAGCTTTCCCGTACTGAGTTTATAACATCTCCTTTCCTTAGCAACAGGGATATTTACATCCATACATACTTCTGAAATCTCCTTGTCTTTGTTAAGGTATCACCTCTGCTGAAGGCTTGTTTTTTAAATTAATAATTTGCTACTTTCTATTTATTCTGTGCATGCCAAGGGTTTGAGTCAGAACTGTGCAGTCAGGTTTCCCTCGACTGGTTCTGATTAGAGGCTGAGTGATGGAGCAGAGTGTCTGGAATGGCTCCAACTGGATTCCATGATGTCTCGACTTTAATATAGTTAAAAATCCCAGACCTGGTGGTGTAGTTTATTGCAGTGGACTTTCACCTTGCCTTTGGAGCTGTAAAAGCAGCTTTCTACATGCTTTTGCTACTATATACTTAAGGTAAAAGGTAAAATGAATTACCATTATTCTTTTCAGAGCTAATTGCATTATTTATCAGGAATGGTATTACTAATTATAGTAGCACCACAAGCTACTTCTGTTCATAAAGTCATGGTTTGCATTAGTTTATTAGTTGAGTTTTATCTACTGTTTCACCTTTAAGATTACCCTTCCTTGAGGATAGTCGGTTTCATATCAGATGTTACCACTATTCCTAGCAGTAAAATGATCTGTTCTGAGAGGAAGTTGGCGTGCATTGAATAAACTGATTCCACCTATTTTCTCCCCTAAAATTAAATGTTTATTCTTGTGACTCGGCTTTTTATGCAACTCATCAACTGACTCAGTGTGGCTGCAGACTGAAATTTTTAAAACTGAAAACCAGCAAAAAAAAGTCAGTTCTCTGTATTTGTTCCACCTGGGAGGTTATATCCCACTGTTTGTGTGCTTAAACTATATTTAATGTAAATAGACTCAGGAACCTCCCAAATGCTGAAAAAGCATTTTGCCACAGGTGTTCATTTGTGGAAACAGATTCTTAAGATTCAGATAGACTTCATATTTTCAGGAGTTTAAAACTGTTAGAGGTAAACCAGAAGCCGTGTTTAAAACAAAATTACAGAGCAGATCATGCCAATTTGAGATCAAAATTTTCTTGCTGATACTATTAAGGATCTTTCAGTTTTACTCTTCAACCAGTGCTGGTCTACTTTTTGGACATAATTAAGGAAAGCACTTTTGCAAATTCCCAGCTTTCAGCCATTCAGGTGAATTACTTGCATACTTAAATTAGCCACGTGTTTAAAAGTCTTGCTGAATTAGGACTCTAATCTTAACTTTTATCTTTTCATACAAAATATTTTCACTTCTGAGAAAGTTTGTGTGCTGGCAAACTTTAGCTTGAAGGCATGGGCTACATGTTAATGCACATGCCGATGACTTGGAAGAATTCGTATGTGCCTGCACAGGACCAAAGCCAGAGTGTGGGATGTTCCAGATGTAAATGGTGCAGAGAGGAATGAGGCTGTTTGTCTGAAAGTTATGGACATCTGATAGCTTCGGCTGCTGGAAATCTAGAAGCTTAGAATCCTCTTCAAAGGGTTTAAGTTGGTGACCTGACTTAAACTCCCTTGGAGGGAATCACTAAGGCTCACTTGATTGATTTATTAATTTATTTTAGGTATTGATATGCAAAGGTTTTTAAAGCGAAGATGCATGTCTTTGTAAAGCTAAACAAGACCTTAATTTCTGTTCTATCTAGTGTATTTAAACACAGAAAAATCTTTGCTTTATAACAAAGATTGCCATGGCAGAACAAATGTAAGTCTTCCTCCATAGGTCCATACAGACATTTGCAAGGGCTCACCAGAAGACTAGGACTTTATAGTATTAAAGGCATTTGGCATTCAAATAAAACAAGTGGGTTGCTTATGGTATATACGTATTCTGATAGTGTCTATGCTGCATGTTTGAATGATTGTATTGACAATGCCTGATAGGAAATGTGCAGACGGATTTGGGAGCCAATGTGTTTTGGTGACGGTTTATATATTCCTCAAGAGAATTTGCAATACTTTGGCATTGGTAATTCACCTTGGCCTGAGTTTCCAGAGAAATATATGTTATAGTTTTTTGTGTTTTATTTCTTGGCACACAGCATTGATTTGACAGCCATTTTAATGCAGGAAACTGCACAAGGTATTTCAGTGACATCTGGGGAGGCGCCATACTTTTTTTTTTTAAGCAGTGACTTTTTTGTTTTGTTAACATTTCTCCCCATAGTCTCTGAATTTTGGTGCAGCTGTAGGACTTCTCATATGGTATCTGGACCAAAGCCTTTTGAAGTTGATGGAAAGACTTCCACTGATTTAAGTAGGCTTTGGATGAACCCCATCTTTTGGGAGGGAGCCTCCTTGTATTGGTTGTCTCTCTTCTCTTATTTCCCGCTGCATAAATTACAAGGTCTTTTGGAGTCTGTATTTTGTTGGAGGATTTGCTTAACATATGGAACTCTATTCAGCCAGTTCACTGGCTCCCTTTTCCATGCTAAAAAACTTTAGAGAAGTAGTACTCTCTACTGAACATTACTGAAAAGGTGAGGTGTGTAGGACCCAGTGGCTGATGTCAGATTTCTCTGGGTTTAAATGTTAGCCAGACTTTGCAGTGGAAACTTTTATGCATTTTATGCAACCATGAATGGAAGAGCAGTGTACACTTGCTTTATTAATCAACTAATGCTCCAAGGGCTTCTCTCCTCTGTACAGCAAATGACATTGAATGATGTTGAATTTCTATAAAGAAATCTTTCATATATCTGTAAGATGCTGAGATTAAAAGGATGAAATTCTATTGAACTGTATTCAGAATCTTTGCTTGTAACTTTGGGCTAAAATTTCACCTTGAAAATAGAAAAAAAAATTTCAATCCCTGTCTACTTTGTCTCACTAGCCAAAGAATTAAATTCTGATAGGCCAAGTGATGGCCCTGTTTGGTGTTACATATAGATACAGCCTACTCAAACCAGTGGATCACTAGAGATACACGATGTGTCTAAGGATTTTAGATATTTAAATGCCAGCTGTATCTGTTTTCCTTCCTGCTTTATGGAAGTGGTTTGAGTTCTTGGCTCTCTTTGTCAGTGAGCACTGTTGTAAGACTGAGCATGATGAACCAAGCCCTCTAGTTATGTTCCTGGTTCTGCTTCCCAGGTACATCCAGATTCAGGCATTAAAGCTGCGTACATGGGACTGGTCTTATTGGGAAATAGTTCAAATATTTCTTGAACAGATTTAAAAGCTGTTAACCAGTGCAAAACTTTATGGGTTTTCCTTTTATACTTGGTAAAATTAGTACCCTTTAATAGCTAATAACTCAGAATAGTAGGAGATAAAATAGATAATAAAATATACTTTCCTAATTCTGTGTATATCCCATTGATTTTAATTTTTTTTGAGAAAAAGCAATTTGCTTTAGAACTGAATGTAATGATTATAGCTGACTATGAAGCTCTTTGCTATTTGCAGCCATCAAAATATGTCCACAGACATTTCAGTGGAGCAAAAGAAGGTGGAACAAATAATCAGGGTCACTGTGCTGGTTCTGGCTGGGATAGAGTTAATTGTCTTCATACTGGCTGGTATGGGGCTACATTTTGGGTTTGTGCTGGAAACAGCATTGATAACCCAGGGATGTTTTTGTTATTGCTGAGCAGGGCTCACACAGAGCCAAGGCCGTTTCTCTTCCTCACCCCAACCCACCAGCGAGTGGCTTGGGGGGCACAAGGATCTGCAAGGGGACATGAGTGGGACAGCTGAACCCAACTGACCAAAGGGACATTCCATACCATATGACATCATGCTCAGTATATAAGCTGGGGGAAGAAGGAAGGGGGCAATGTTTGGAGTGATGGAGTTTGTCTTCCCAAGTCACTGTTACACAAGATGGAGCCCAGCTGTCCTGGGGATGGCTGAGCACCCACCTGCTTGTGGGAAGCAGGGAATGAATTCCTTGGTTTGCTTTGCTTGCATGTGTGGCTTTTTACTTTACCTGTTAAACTGCCTTTATCTCAACCCATGAGTTTCTTCATTTTTACTCTTCTGATTCTTTCCCCCATCCCACTGGGGAGGAGTGGGTGAGCAGCTGAGTGGGGCTTAGTTGCCAGCTGGGGTTCAACCACAACAGTCACTTAGCTATTGGGGATTAAAAAAACAACTGGAGAATTACCTACATGAAGTTGCCATTCTCAAAATAAGCAAAATGCTGCAACTTCTGCAAAAAGTAAAAGGTAATTAGGAGGCTAGAAGTTTGAATCAACTTCAGTGAAGTCGACAAATTTCCAAGGCCTTTGGCCCATGTAAATGTGTGCTGTCAGTGAGTCTGTCTCTTGCTCCCTACCAGCTTGCCTGACTGCGTGTATGTATGTGGTATCCCAGTAATACCAGCAGTAGTTTAAAAACCTGACTTCTGTTATTTGCTGTGTGGCTTTACTGTCCTGACAAACTGGAAAATGTGTTCTCCAGAGCCTCAAAACATCAACACAGTTGCCAACTGTTAAATATTTGTAACACAATTATTTGCCCCGAGCAGCAAATATTTGGGTGGATTTTTGGTGTTTTGGCTTTTTGTAGGCTAGTCAGGCATTTGTTCAGTTTCTTTCTCAGGATAATGTACCAGTTGTGCCAAATGATAACAGGAGTTTTCTTGCCCTACAGAATTTACAGTGTGGCTGAAAGCCCTGCATGGACCTTGCTAGGAATTATTTGCTAGCCATGACTGTTTCCACTTTGTGTCCCATCCCCCCGTTGTCTTTTGTGACTTAAATCAATATGCATATCAAGAATCAATTCTGGTCACCATAATGGATTTTCAATTAGGCAGTGTTCTAGTGAGATGGACTTCCAAAAAGCTGGGGTGAAAGTCATTCTTAACTGGCTTCTGGGAGCTGTATCTGGCTTCCAAGCAGCCATTAGGTTTAGCAAAAAAATGAATGTTCAAGTGTTGGTTATACAGAAATATCTTATCACAACTTGAGGCAGAGAGATAAAAGTAGAAGTTTGGGAGCAGGTGATGGTGGAGAGAAGAGCTCATAAAAAGCCCATATTTTTTTTTTTTTTTTTACAATGGGAAGAGATCAGCTTGTTGTAGTCCTGTGTAGTTTAGTCAGAAGCTGCTGTGTAATAAATACAGTTGTGCAGTTTCCAAAGGGAGTCATGACAGTGGAAGTTCTTAGCCTAGAGTTAAATGTGGTGGGGTCTTGCCCTAGATACCACAACATAAAGTAATAAACTGCTTCCCCCTGCTCTCCCCTGCAAAAGAAAATGAAAACAAAACAGGAATAGCTACTTAGGGCTTCTTCTACTACCAGGTTATTTATACAGCCACACCTTGAGGTCTCCTTAAGCTTTGAAGGCCTGTTAAAAGCATGCAATACCAAGATGATCATAGTTTTGAACAGGCAATGTTGTTTGGCTGCTTTATAGCCCTTTTGACAAATGCAGCTTTTTCTGCCTGGGCAATATAAGCACCGCCCGAGTTGGGAGTTACACTGAGGCCACTTATTTATAGGAAGCCACAAGAACTTGGTATGTGTGAGGTCCTAGAGAGTATGTGGTTATGACCACAAATGTTATCTTTAAAGGAATAATTTTTCTCAGTAAAAAGAGATTGGAATAAAATAAGTGATTTGCAGTAGTGGAGATAAAGTCCCATAGAACTCTTCACTTCTGGGTGAGAAGCTACTGATGCTTATCAGAAAATAACTGGCTTGGTTTCCAGTTAATATCTTTCCTGTGGAAAAACAATTATTGTGGTTGGCTTTCCTGCTTCTCTCTTGCTGTGGGGTAGCACACCCAGGATATAGTCTAGGAATTTGTTTGCCAGGTTATCTGCTGAGTAATTAAAGTATTGTGGAAAAATGAGCCAACAGGAGGATGAAGGGGTTGATCATTTGGAGAGGGCAAAGTGCTGATTTGAACATGAGTAAGGTCTTAAGTTTTCCTCAAGAAAATGTTTTGGGGCACAGTCAGATGTCCTGCTGAAGATGATTTAAAGTAACCTGCTTAAACCCATTAAAAGTGGCCTGTTCGTTTTCAGTCCGTTGTGGTGTCTTACTGGTATGTGTGGTCAAATGACAGAAAATAAAGTGCAGGTGGGGACAATAACTTAAGACTACAGCAAAACCTGCAGGTCTGCAGACTTATTCTTAATGAAATGTCTCATTTCTATTTTACAAATGGGAGACTAAAGAACAGAGATGAAATGACTTGCTATAAAATGTTGGTCAAGTCAGTGGCACACTAGGATAAAAATCATCCTGTTGACTCCATGTGCCACACCATCTTCAATGGGACTTTGTTTCTTCACAGCATTTACAGTTCTGACCTCCAAGCCTGAACAGAAATGATTGTCTAATGCTATGTACAGCTCTCTATATCCTTTGCTGCAAGAACTCTCAAACATTCAAAGTGTGTGGGATTGTCTAGGGCAGAGTGAATTTGATTCCTCCTCTTGAGAACTATCTTATCTCTGAGACCCTGATTCTAGTCCTAAGGTTTCAAATAAAAAAAAAAAAAATCTCTACAGATTAAAAAATGTGCCACATCATTAGCATGGCATGTCGGACATGTGCCATAATCACTTGACTTTTGTCCTTCCTGACATGCATATATACATTGATCTGACTAGAAATACTGTTTTGCACCTGAGAAGCCTTTGCTTTACAAAATGGTGTATTCTTGGAGAGGGAGAAGAGTCTGTTTCAATGACATTTCATTAGGAAGTTTTGTTTCCTTGAAATACTTTCGGCAAGATCTGCATGACACAGGGAAATTTTGCTATTGCCCCTTTTTCATGGCATTGTGAGGATTAATTCTGTGGAGACAGGTCTTTAGTAGTACAGTAATGAGAAAACTGCTTGAGAAAGCATTTAATAAACGTAGGTGCAAATATAGTCTGTCAGATAACAGATGTCTTCATCACAGTTCTTTAGCATATGGTTACTACAGCAGGAGATCAAGCTCTGCTCTCTTTGGAGAGGAAAAAATAATTAGAATCCCTATTCTGTTTCTTCAGAGATTCTAATTTCAGTGCCTTAAGTCTCACAAGGAGTTGCTGTCTTTCAAGATCTACTTCTTGTGTTTAAAGCTCCTGGAAGTGGTGCGAAAGAACCATGAGGAACAGGAAAAAGAAAAGGGGATCCTGTTCTGTTAAGTTGATGGAAATGTGTGATGATGTCATGGTTAAAGCTCTTCTCAGCAGAAGAGCTCACAAGCAAGAGAAACCTATCAGCAGTCTGCGTAGGCTAGTATATAGTCAGTTGGGTGAATTAAATCATATTGAAAACAGGCTTCTAGTACTTGTGATATAAGAACACATGTGATCCAGTTTAAAAGCAGAGTTCAGAGAAGTTATTTGAACTACAGACGGTTTGGCTGGCAAACAGTAAAAGAATTAAGCACAAGCTGTTTCTTGCCTTTCTATTTTTATCACTGTTAGCAGATGTGAATTTTCCATGAACAGTTTTAATGAATCTTTTTGTTAGACTACAGTTGCTGCAGTGTCACAGTGTTAGTGCTTGGTCAGCCCCTTGGTGCTGTCATGGTAGCAAATATAAGCACATTTTAAAACTGCACAGCATATCTCTTTGATCTGATTTTTCCATCATTTACTGTTGAGTTTTGCTCTACAGTTGGACCATTTGTTGGACTGAACTTTAAATTTGTCCCAACCTGGAATGAAAACAATTCAGGGTTTTAGGCTAATGAATATAAATGCTTGTTTTCAATTAACTCTGGATGCTTGTGATAAAACTTGTTAAGACATTTGGTAAAGTGTGAGGCATATCTAAACTTCTACTGCTAGTGTTACAGTGTGAACTGTAGTTGAAAAGATGGGTTGACTCATTGTAGTTTCTGCTTTTCTCCTGTTAAAGATATCTCAAGACAAATTGACAGTTTTATTCCTTTACTGACACGCACACAATCCTTAAAGCTTCATCTCAGGTGTCACCTGTTAAAGCTGACATAGATAATTTTCATACTGAAAGCACATTCTGATGTTCCATCTGGTTCTCTTGCCTCAAAAAAATGAGCAGGACTGGGGCTAGATGGGACTTCGGATGCACCAGATAGTTTAGGATACAAATGAAACTTCTGATGCATGGGGGTTTTACTTCTGGTGATGATTCACGGGAATCCTATTCTAGTTATGACAGAAACAAAATGGATCTTGTCTCATCTCTGCAGCTTCCTTTGTGGAAAAGCATGTGCTTGGACTACAGCTATTTTTAAGACATGTTGAGAAAACCAGACACTAGGCTTTGGTGACTCAGGAGGTCACTGTGCATTGCAGGTGAGCCAAGGGGAAGCCACCGCTCCCTGACTGTCCCTGAAGGGGTTCGTGTCTCACGCCTTCGGGTGAGCCAAGGGGAAGCCACCGCTCCCTGACTGTCCCTGAAGGGGTTCGTGTCTCACGCCTTCGGGTCAGTCACCCCGTTCCGCTCTCGGTTTCAGCACCACGCGGGGGGACAGCGCCTGCTCCCGGGGCCGGCCCGCGGCGCTCGGCTCGGGCGAGACTTGGGGTGCTGCAGCCACGGCCCCAAGGGGAAGCTCTCGCATGGCTGGCGAAACCTGGTTCTCCTTTCTTCTCCTGGTCAAGCGTTGTCCTTGTCAGCAGTTTTGCACTGGAAGCGGGTGTGTAAGAATTGCGGATTGATGATTTATTTTGGAATCTTGTGTGATTCTACATGGACAGGTGTAAGGTCTCGCACCTGGGAAAATATAATCCAGGAGAGCGGCACAGACTGGGATCCACCCAGCTGGAAGGCAGCTCCGTGGAAAGGGACCTGGTGGACAGGAAGCTCAATGCGAGTGAGCAGTGTGCTGCTGTGGCAAAAGAGGCTAACAGGGTGCTGAGGTGCATCAAAAAGGGCATCACCAGCAGAGATAGAGAAGTCATCATCCCACTCTACTCAGTGCTGGTCAGACCACAGCTGGAATACTGTGTACAGTTCTGGTCCCTGCTACACAAAAAAGATGCGGGCAGGCTGGAGGGGGTCCAGAGCAGGGCCACTAAGGTGATCCAAAGGCTGGGAAGCCTGCTGTATGAGGATGGGCTGAGAGAGCTGGGTTTGTTCAGCCTGGAGTAAAAGGAGGCTTAGAGGGGATCACATCACCACGTACCAGTATTTAAAGGGTAGTTACAAAGAAGATGGAGACTCCCTTTTTACAAGAAATCCCATGGAGAGGACAAGGGGGAATGAACACAAGTTGTTCTTGGGAAGATTCCAATTGGACACAAGAGGAAAATTTTTTAGTGATAACAGTCAACCATTGGAATAATCTCCCCAGGGGAGGGGTGGACTCTGCCACATTGGACACTTTTAAAGACTCAGCTGGACAGGGTGCTGGGCCATCTTGTCTAGACTGGGCTCTTACCTGGAAAGATCATACTAGGTGATCAAGACCAGGTTGGATGGGGCTCTGAGCAACCTGATCTAGTTAGCAGTGTCCCTGCTCACTGCAAGGGGGTTGGACTAGATGGCCTCTAGGGGTCCCTTCCAAGCCAAAGCATTCTATGATTCTATGATCTTTGAGGCCCCTTCTAATCTGGTATTCTATGATTTATGGGAAAGGGAGAAAGGTGGAAGGATGGACCGTTCCTCAGGGTATAAAATCCTATTTTAAAAAAGTTAACCTGTGGGGACAGCTTATAAAGTATAGTAGGTTAATACATGCATGGACTGATGTGCAGAGTTGCCTTCTATTGAATCAAACTAGGCTGCGATTGCTGTTTCCAAGAACTGTGTGTAGACAGCTGTGGAGTAATTTGAGGTTGTTCCTAACTTGGTATTCACTCGCTGATTTCTGAATTGGCTCATGAGAAATTTAAACTCCTTGTTTATAAAAATACTGTCCCTATGGCCAACCCCCTCATTATATCTCTGGATATTCTTTGTATCTGTGAGTCCAGCCATTTCTTTGAAGTTTTCACTTTGAATAGAAAAAGAAAGGATTTTTGTAGGAAAAAAGGACTGGGATATGTAAAACTGTTTTGGTTGAGGGTGGAGGGACTTTAGCTTGCTCTTAAGATAAATCCTTGCAGTGTTCTGTGGTAAGATTCTACTGCTCAGTGGTCTTGGGTAAAGTATGACCACCTGGGTTGAAAGGCAGGCATGTCTGAAGGCTGAGGAAGCAGTGCCTGCCATTAAGCAAGGCATGTCTCAACAAATCAGCTAGAGTTTGTTATAATTCTGTTGTTAATTATGCTAACTATGCATTACTTTTTTTTCTACACGCTTCCCTATTTATTAAGGACCTGGTACTACAAATAGGACCATGTAGCATTACATTTTGGAGTTCACCAGGCCCAGCTGCAGAGGCAGCTTAGTGCTCAGTATTTTTGTCTCAGAGAAAAGTTCCAGCCCTCCTCCACATCTCACCCTTCCAATGCAGCCGCTTCCTGCAGTACTGCAGTCCCAGCTTTCGTGTGGTTGCTTCATGTGTGGTCTCTTTTGCGTAACAACTTATCCAAAAAGTTGTAATTCACTTTGAGGTATCATCCGTGTCCCTATTTTGTACTGAGACTGTGGGCTTTGGCTTATTTTTCATTAAATCTGCTATGTTCTTTTTGTCTTCTTTGGCAGAAAATGGGAAATACTTGCTGTAAAAATGAATCTTGATTTTTTTTTTTTTTTTTTTGGGTCTAAATTTTCTCTTGCATTCCAGGACATTCTGTTCCAAAATTATGAGGTTCTGGTTCTTTCATTAATGTTAATCTCCAACACATGCCACTTTCTTAATAAAATTACAATAAAACATTGTAGTAGGCTTGTTTTCCCATTTGATGGGGAAAGAAATTAAACATGGCTCTTAGTTTCACCTGGAAACCTATTGAAGATAGATACTGTATTTCTATTGACTGTTCCCTGTTACTGTAGCATCTGCAGACCTCTTAATTGTGTAGATTAGCTAATGAAGCATACCTCCAAACCAGCATAGGCATAGCCTATAACTGTGTAGTTGTGTCTTTCTGAGAGATGGTTCCTGAGCGTTACCCTTGGGTTGCCTCCTAAAGGCTAGGAATCTGTACGTGAGAAGAGAGAACATTACCTCTTTCTCTGCTTATCTTTTAAAAGATAAAAGTTAGTGAATAGTGTCAGAGACTTTATTGTGTTATGAGTCAGTCCTGAGCATGCTGCAACTGCTCAAACAGGAGGGTTACGCAGAACTGGGCTCTCGTTCGAGCACAGGAGGTTGGCAACTCAATACTAAGACTGAAGTGTTTTGGCAATGCACAGAAGTGCAGGTAAAACTAAAGCATATGTGGAATTTTGAAGTGGTAAACTGAGGCATTGATGGGGGATTTCAGCAACAGGGAATGGTAGCATTCAAGACTACAGTTTTTACAAAGAAAAATACATTTTGAGTATTGTTTTGTGACAACCAAAGTCATGTAGGGATTTTTTTTTCTTAAACTTTTGAATGCAAATTTCTGGACTCCCACTCCTTTCTGTACTTGTGTCGGTAGTACCTATATGCACTGAGAATGGTGAATACAGCTGAACTTTTGTCTGCTTTGACCCAAGTCTCACCAGCAACCATCTTTCTCACTCTTTCCAGTTTGACGCATTCCTGTTTCATGTCTACAGTTCTTGGCTCTACAGGTGTGTTGCAAGCCAAATGGGTCCAGTGCTAACACAGTGCAGCTGTAGAAGGGAAGCTTTAATTAAAGAGCCTGAAGCAAAATTTCTTTGCTCCTGGAGGCTGGCATGTGGGAAGGGAAATGAAATTTAGCTTGGGTTCCATGTGGTTTCTTGTTTTTCATATATGAAGATACATTTGGGCCACTAAGTGGTGCACTGGCATGGGGAAGTGTTGCCAGGTAAGAAGACCTGTGTGTGTCTGTCTGTATGCCAGGGAAGCCATCTGTGTTCCATTTGGCCACAGCAGCAGAAAATACAGTGTGCTCGAGGGGAAAAAAATAGGCTGACCAAACATCTCTTGGTGTAAGTTGATTGAAATCACTGACATTAGGCATAGGATGAACTTGAGGCAAATTTAGAATATGTGAATTATTTGAGCTAGAACTTCCTGAACACTGAGCAAATGTTCATGTGTCAGCCCAATTCCCTCTTATGGTAGGCAAGTATTATTTACTGTCTTCATTTCACTGACTGGAAAATTGAAATTTCAAGGGCTTCAACCTCAGTAATCTTGATATAAACTGGAACTAATTCTGTTTTTGTGGTGTTACTCTTCATTGGTGCTGATGTAGGTGAAATTTGAAAGCAGCTTTCCCTTTTTGCCAGAGAACTGGGACAGCTTACACAAGCAGATGAATCTCCAGGAAACAATGGTGCGGTACCTGTTGATATTGGCAAATGTGCTCAAGTTTCATTCAAAATACAGAGTCTTAGTCATCGTTGCTGTGCTTATTCTGCTGAAGCAGCCTCTGCCTGGGTGATTACTGTTTGCTGGCTTGAAAAGTTAGCAGGCCTACAAAAGCATCTGTCAGCAAATAAAAAGCTAGGCTCCAAGGAAAGTGTTTTAAAACTACATCTGAAGCCTGCTGGAATTTGCATTAGATTCTTTTTTAGTTGCATCAGCTGGGACTCTATTGTGACTGCTTGACACGTACCACTTACTAATGCTGAATGGAATATCAATTGAGAGAGTTTTTAATAGAGATGTCAGCTATTCAAAGGACAGCATTTGACAAATGCTGGCGTGTATTTTTACAACAATTATTGTATATGAAGCTTTTCATGTAGACAAATCCTAAGGTGCTTTTTATTAATCTTTCTGGGGGAGGGAGAAAGAGTTGTGATTTGTTCTCGCCTTTAATCATTTGAAACCCTCTGACATTCTCTGTCATGATAAAAGTCCACTTATGAGGACTGCCAGGAGAAAGCAAAGCTCATCTTCTATGTACAGGGTATTATGGAGCAGTTGCTTATTCCGCAATGTAGCCAGTTAGTTTCTGTTGTTCTTTTGCCTCTGGCATTGATTAATATATTCTATTTTTCTTTAGAATTAGCAGTGGATAGGGGATATGTGAACTTCTTTCAGAAGGTGTTACACAAAATGACATCGAAGGTACAACACATACTGTCCTGCTTAAATACAGAATTCATCAGACACTAAAATCAATTTAACAAACAGCTAATTGGAAATGGCTATAAAAATAAAACAGGAAACAAAGTAACATCCACCATCCCCTGAAATTCAAATGTCACTTCTGATGAGAAACATACTTAGAGCCTTGTAAGATTATGCTATTCAAGAACAATAAATTAGCAAGTTTTTCTATATATAGCTGTGATTTGACCCGTAAAAACTGCAGTTAACCCAGAGGGAAGAGTGGTCTGAGTTGAATAAGGTATTGCTGGGTACCACTCTGAATGCAGGTCCAGGGCCCTGGAGATATTTAGGGGCTTAACTTGATGCTTTGAGTGGTAAAAAAGTGCTTAACAACTCTTTTAGCTTTGTTTGTTGTTGCTTTGGAGAAAGCTCAGCAGTGTTATGCTGATGAAGACCTCGAGGAAGAAAGCTACGAGGGATCAGATGTGATCAGAGATGCGAAGCGCTCAAGCAGTTTTTTACCTGCTTGCTCTGATCTTGCAGGTACGTGATGTCCTTTTTACCATACTTAACACAGTTATATCAGAGGACTTTAGTAGTAAATTCTTACTTCCTACAGAGACAAGCAGAGAAACAGTAAATATAATCAGTGTTTTGAAGAAAAACCTCAGTTGATGTAAATTAATGTTGTGTTAGTATCAGCAGGAAGCTGTTTCTGTGCCTCCTGGGGGAAAACAAAGGGTTAACGTATTGATACACAAGGGATTTTGTATCACTTTACCTGGTATATGTAGGAAAAACTTCATTTTGTAAAGTGCTGTTCATCCAACATGCTCGAAGACATAAAATCATGCCAGTTCATTGGAGATAATTAAACAGCAACCCCCCTATGTGGTAAACTTCCCTTTCCTGCAGTGATAACACAATTCTTCTCTGCTGGAAAAGCTTTGGTAGCTCAACACCTTCTGTGTTTTGCTAGCTGAATATGTATAATACTTCAGTCTTAATTTGTCTCAATTTTAGGATAAGATTTTTTCTTAGGGGTACCAAGGAAGTTTGGAAGGTGAGTTCCTAAAGTTTGTATTTTGTGTTTAAATTAGTATTCCAGTGCTTCATGATTAAAGGATTTACTTTTGTAGTCAGTGTGTGGATCTGCAGCCGCTTTGGGCTCACATTTGATGTTTGAACAATCCCTGTTCTCCCAGTGTGTTCAGATGTAGTTGTGTTAAATCAGTGCAAAATCAGCTTAACTGACATGATGTAGCAAGATTAGCTGAGATGTTGTGAATCCATTTTATAATTTCAGTGAGAATGTAATCTGGTAAGAGCAGTTGGAGAGCTGATATAAAACCACCAGAAAACTATTGCTTCATTAATTTCTCTTACTGCATAGCACCTCATCCAGTTTTGGACTGGAGCCTACACTGAGGGTATAGATAAGGCCCCTGCCCATGAGCTGATGAAGCCAATGAGTCTGCTGGGCTCAAGCACAAAAAAAGACAAAATGGGAGGAATCCCTGACTACTGTGTCACTTAAAAGGAAGCACAGTTAAAATACTAGAAGAGACATTATAGAGCCATATCCTCTATTGGCAGGGAGAGAAGGTCAAGTAAATCTTCTGTCATTAGCATTTGATCCTATAAGTATTTAAATGTCAGCCCTCCTGGGAGGAACACGGCACTGCTTTCTGGAATGGCATTATGCTAGAAAGATGCCATTTAGATTTTTGCTAATGCTGTAGTGAAATTTGATCCTTTTTTTATGCCTCACCAATTAAATTGACTTTCTGTAAGAAAAATAAAAATTCATCTCGCATCTCCCAAAGATGAAGTTTTGATAATAGCATGTAAAAAAGAAAAAAGCCTAAATACTAGTTAGTGAAAGCTGTGGGTTTTTTCAGTAGTGACTCCAGTGTCACACAATTTTACCAGCTTTTCAGCTACAGAAATTTTTTTTAGTGTGTGGAAAATGTGTTTTCTGATCGTTTTGGCTCCTTGTTTCAGTGCTAAGTTGTAGCGAGCACAGAATCTTCTTTCCCTGCTTGTCTGTTCAAATGGGGAGAGCCAAAGATACTCATGTAACTTGTGTTTTAGAAAACACTTGTTACTTTCAAAACAGTGTTTTGAGACTTTGTTTTATAATAAAGTTTCAAATATAAACTACACATTCTGAAAGAAAAAGCTTATGAGGTATTGATGAAACCAAGTCTGTGAGGTTAAATTAAGTATTTTGATATAATATACTCCGACCATTTTTACCACTGGACTGAAAAGTCTTTCCTTAAAGCTTTAGTTCAGGAGACTTTTTTCTGTTTTTTACTGATCTAAAAGTTCAGAGGATCAAATAAAAAGTTTACTGAAGTTGTTTCTCAGGGAGTTGATTGATATATTGTTTGTTCAACTTCAGATCTTTGGCAATTATTATTGCTCCTTCACCCCCCCACCCTCAAATGCAGGGGATATGGTTGTGCTGATAATAGCATCACAATAAATAAAAGTTGTCTTTGACAACTCTCTCTTCACATGGTTGAAAGGCCTTTTCCTCCTTTCCTTATGGCCATATTTGGCCTGGAAGAACATAACTACTTTTTGTTTTGCTGACTTGAGGGGTTTCTTGGATGTCATGTTTGACCCTGTTTACTCAGAAAGAGGAAGAAATCCTCAGTAACTCTCCTCTGCTCATTTCAGATGGACAATAGCTTCTGTATGTCAGGAATTCCAGCTGAGGAGGACTGGCTGCATTACTGACCTTCATACACTGTTGTAATTTTGTAAATTGCTGCCCATACAGTGTTGAAGCAACAGGGCTTTTCTTATTCCATTGTTTGAATTTGGGAATGGAGGACTTAAAGGCTTTTATGCCTTCTGCAGAAAAGTTCCCAGCCAGTTTAATTTTCTCAGTGACCAGGGATATAATACAAAAAGCAAAAGTGAGTCTAAACTGGTTTTAAAAGAACAAAGCTGGGTACACTAAGGGAAGTGGGGACTGAAGTCATGGCTGAGGAGCTCAAGGACTTGCCTATGGAAGAGGCTAGGAACTTACTCATGGTCAAAATGTTAATAAAACTATCAGGAATATGTATCATAAATGAAGGAGGGAGAGAGATAAAGGGAAAATTTATTTTAAATAAATCCAGAGTGTAACTGCTGGTAGTAGAGCCATCTTCAATTACTTTAATTCTAAAGGGAGTGGGGGAAAAGCTGCTGTAGAGGTTAAGCAGCATAACAGAAAAGGACAACTGTGAAAAAGTAAAGCTTTAACCAAGCTTGAAAGAAAGGAGGGAGGAAAAGAAAAGCAAAATATGAGAATGAAAAGTCTCATAGTTATGCAATGAATAAGTATATAACCTGAAAATATGAACTTAATTAACTAGGCATTGAGAAGTAGACCCAAATTATTTCCAAGGCATTATGAACACTTATTACTAGGAGGAAATCTCAAGTGCTTTGTAGTTGCAGAGGAAAAGTCACAAAGACTGTCAACAGAGCATGCTTGTTAAAATACTAATTCCCATTCCAGTTGGGGAAACCTCCCTAGTACTGATTTGTAACATGCCTGTGACTTGCCAACACAGCTGCTGGTCTGCAAGTACACTAATAACGGAGCTTTAAAAGTGTCTTAATTACAAGAGAACATCCTACTGCTTCTTATGCCATCAGAGATGTCTGACCACTTTACAAAGATGGTGGCTTCTATTCTCTTAATTTATGGACTGGGATGCAGAAGCAAAGGACAAAGCGTTTGCAAAATGGTTACTGATTTTTAATGTCTTTAGTTTAGATGCTTATTTTAAGATGAGTTTTCAAATTTGGTCATTTCTACTGAAGCCAAGTAAATAGCCTGGAACTACTTCAGGTGGTGGGAGCTGAAGGGATACAATTCAGACCTCCTGCTTGCTGTACCCTGCTCCAATGGGGCTCTGGGGTGCTATTATATACTGTACTGCTTAAAATGCTTCTCAGGCTTTTAATGTCCCTCAAGAAATACCAGTCTGTCTCCAGCTCTGCACTCCCCTGGAGCCTCTGACTGATGGAAGTGTCATATTTAGCAAGAAGTCTAGTGTTTATTTCTAATGGTATTCAGCTAGTTTCCTTTCACTCTTTCACTTGTTTTCTTAACTGCTTTCCGACTACTCCACTTAATTAGGAGGATTAATACTTCTCAGTGATAGACCCTGCCTTTCCTTTGGATTGTGTGCAATTAAAAAAAATACTGTCAAGAGAAAGGGTGGTCTTTATTGCTTAGACTATGGGATTAGGTGTTTGAAACACAAGGTATTGTGTGACAAGTAACTTAGTCCCTTTGTTCCCCATCTACAAATTCTGGATAATTATTCCCCTTTCCACCCCTTTCTTTCCCTACCTTGTCTGCTTAGACGTTGAGTCCCTGGGAAGAGGTAGTCACTTCCAATGTGTTTAAAAGATCTTGAGAGGGATCTGTCGTTTCAACAGTACAGGCTACTACTTCTGCAGGGAACATTGAAAGCCACTAGCTCCATGTTGTCTCCCTTCTTTTTTAATTTTTTTTTTGTTTTGTTCCTCTTCCCTTTGCCTTCACATTTAAGGAAACACATGGGTCTTCCCCCCCCACCTGCTGTGCTTGGCAGATATCAAGTACTTTCAGCAAGCCATAAGCCATTCCTCCAGAATAGATTTCCTTAGATTTGTTGCATCCATCAATTTGTCACCTCTCCTTTTTTTAGTGTTTTCATCATGTGAAAACTGCCTTTCCCACTGTGATTGACATCTTCCTATTTTGGGTCTAGTTTTCCTTTTATGATAATTTTACAAACTTTGATTATGGCAGGGATTTTTGAGGTGGTACTGGTTTTTGTCTGTTTTTCACATCAATTTGCAATGTTATTTTAGATGCTTGCCCCAATAGATCCAGACTGAAATTCTGAACCAGGCTTATTTGTTGGTTTTGATTTTTTTTTTGTCAGTACCCGTACCAAAATAGTTACGATTGGATTAGCAATGTTTAATTCTCCATCACAAGTGCAGGCAAATGTTCTTCACATGTCTTCTACTCTAAATTTGACTTAGCTGAAAGCTGTTCAGCTTTTTTTGATGGCAAAAGGCATTAAATTGAGGAAGCTTTTATGTGTATTTGAAATACAATAACTGCAAAGCCATTGTACTGAAAAGGTTATCCAGTACTGTAAGTATTTCACACCGTATTCGTGACTGGGGGCTACACTGAAAATGCCATATGTTTAAAGTAAAGACAGTCTCCAGCAGTATGTTAAATTTCTTAGAAGAGCTGTGGAGGTCCTTTTTCCATTACAGCCCAGACGTGACAGGAACAGATTATACAAGACCTCTAATTACCTTTCCTTAAGCTTCAGAAAGACCTGTAATGCTGCCCTGTGGCAAAAAGCTTTCTCTTTCTCCTACTCAATGGGTTATTGTGCTGTGTCCCTCCAGCTGCTTGTCATTCTGGAGAAGTGCTGACTGGAAGGCGCCGGGTTTGCATTTGATAACTGACACTTATTGCTTGAGACAGACAAGGGTTTAAATTCTCTCTCCCTTGGGAAAGGTGATGTTTGTGAAAAAACACAGGCCAAGCTCCTGTCTGTCACTGCAAGATGAGCTAATCTTTTCCCTTGACACCGTGTGAAGCTGCAAGCTGTGGCACAACACCCCTGTTCTCTTGCCACCCAAAGTCAGGAGAGAACAACTGCAAAGATTGCTTTGGCAACTGTCCTCCCATCGTTTGCACTAATTTGCTCTGGTTCTTACAGTGCTTTGGGCTAGTTTCTGAAGCTACGCTCTGTTTCTCTCTGAGGTCGCATGATACTGAGCTAATGGGATTCGTACCTCAGTACGAGCTGGGGGCGAGGAAATGTTCTTCACTAAACCCTCAGCTGCTGGGATCGAGTTGAAATTGGTGCTTAACTTCTTGATGTTCTTCTGCTGACTGGCCTCTGGTTTCCATAGACCTGAAGCAAACTAAATGGTTGCATGAAGTTTTTTAAAAACAAAACAAGCCCCCAGACTTAACTCACGCTGTTTGATTAGCTATGTTTTGTCTGTTTCTTTGGCGCAAAGTTCCTGGCTTCTGATCTAAAACCTGTTACTTAGGCAGTGCTGTGCAATGCATATCAATTTATTGTCATACAAGACAACAGGCTTTGGTGTTTTAAGCTTTATTTTACTTCACTTCAGATGAAATCAACTCAAGATATGAATGGTGCAGGTAAAATTAGGCATTGTCTGAAGTCCATAATGTGGTGGCTGGGAGGTGTTCCCTTGGGTTCTTGTGGGTTTTTTTGGGAATAAGAAATAAAGCAAGCAAAACCATTTTTTACTGTGTACCCCTATTCATGGAATGGTATGGGCAGACAATAACGAGCAGCTGTCTGCAAAACCTCCTGATAAAGGCAAAAAGGGTCTGCAGAGATATTTATTCCTGTCCATCATCAGCACAGCAGCAAGTGCCACTGTTGGATCTCTTGATCTATCTAAAGATGGTACTGTTTTGGGGTGGTGGTGTGTGCCTACATTGCTACTGTATCTGTCACAATGACTTTTCTCCAAAAAGAACCCCACCAAAACCCTAGATCATGATTATAAGGTGCTATGGGTGGCAGATGTTGCATTTTTCTAATGACAGATTGTGTAATTACTGGCACCAGTCGGATATTTTTTCCACTGAAACTTTTCTCAAACAATTGAAAAGCACTAAAATTGGGTAGCTTTCTAATTGAAATTTCAACTTCTGTGGGAAAGCAGGCACCTTATTTTTAAAACAATAAACATTTTGTACTCTGAGGTTGGATTAATTGTTGCAGTTTTCAAAACGTTTCTGCTGAATAGTCAAAGCAAAAGTACTCATTCTTATTTCTGTGCTGCCGTAACAAGGAATAAGTAACTACTTATTTTGTGTGCCCACAATCCAGGACATAATACATCTGTGCGAAACCTCCCAAAGTAACTTAGAACTTAAGGATAATTTCAAATTAATGATGTGCTGTTAAGTTTTGTCTCATAGGAAAGCCCATGATAAAAACAGTTCCCAGCTCCACACGCTCTCTCCCTGCTAAATTTGTCCTTGCTTGTACTGAATAACTTTTCAGGAGCACAGGTTTCCTAAACTAGGTCAGCAAAACAATGTAGGGATATGCGTGTGGGGGGTGGAAGGGAATTACAAAGAGAAGTGGTATGGATTTATGCCCTGGTACGTGCATTAGGTCAGTTAATTGCAGATCACTTCACAGACCTAGTTTAAAGTGTAATCTAATAAAGAATTACATTGCCACAACTGAAGGTAAAAAAAACTCTCTGCCTTAGGGTTTGAGAAAAAATTTATTGAGGTGGGAATGGGGTAATCTCAAACTGAATTTACCAATGAAGAAATTGAATGCAGAGCTGCTCTCAAGGACTTGCTTCTGCTGATGAAATTAAGATGGCCCATGAATAAACCCTGTTAGAACAAAACTAGGCATAAGGTCTGTACAGTTTCGGATGCGATGGTGCTGTGGTAGAGACATCACAGAACGTTTCCTGCTGGGAGAATTTTAGAAATCTGTTTTAGTTCCCACTGGGGGAAGAATGGCCCAGAAGAAAATGTAGTCCATGTGGATCTCATACAAAATGGGAAAATTGGCTTGTGCAATGTTTTTTCTGTATTTTGCAGAAAACTTGGAATAAGAAGTTTTTTCAGGCCAGAGCTTACAGGCATATTTTTCTTGTAGAATATGGGACAAAACTTTAGAAAGCAGTAAGTTAGTAATGTCCTCATGTGGCACTTTTCACTGAAGCTGTCAAAAGAGAGGTTTGCACCATTATCCACACTTTGCATAGGAGACACCAAGACACCCGCAGGCCCCTGATTTGGCTGTTCCCAGAGGCTGCTGGAAAGCTGAGACCTATAGGGTAAAGGGAGCTTACGCTTCCAGGTGGACATGCAAAGCATAATGGGAAGAATTAGAACCATGTAACTTCTTGAGAATGACTTTGACCTTAGCTATGATTGAAGGTACAAGTGATTCCCACTTTTGGATTCAAAATGTTTCATAACATTCCCGTTCCAGAGCTGCAGAAGGTATGCCCGTTCTCATGTCATCTGCAGCCAGCGATTAACCCTGATGGACTCTTTTCAATTATATGTGATGCACTTGTTGGTAAGTTTTGAGGTTTATGCCACAAAACAGGCTTAAGGAAACCTTTTAGAGCAATTTGATGGTCTCTTTTTCCAACTGGAGTGACTGAGGCTAAGAAGAATGAGCCCTTTTATGCAGCACATGGATTAGGCCAACTTGAAGATCTAATTACAAAGCAAAGGAAACAGCTTTTGCTGTTCCCAGAGTACAAACGTTGTCTTTCCAAATGCCACATGTTCAAGCTGACATCAGTCCCTGTAAAAAATACTGCTACATCTAGTGAAACGGGAGGTTTCTGCTGCTTAAATTTTGCATTGCTGCAGGGAAGCAGCAGGTCAAGGCTTTGCATGAGTCCGGTAGATCCATGAGGTTCTAAGCTGAGGTTCCCAAGCTGTTAACATGACAGCAAGTTGCATCAAAGCAGGGGGCTTATAGCCCATTGCTGCTGGCTGCAGCAGCCTGGCCTAGCTCCCTGGGGAGGAAGCTGAAGGAATGAGAAGAAATCAGGAGGGAACTGGGAGAAGGGTGTGGAGAAAGAAACTGGGTTGGAAGTAGAAGAAAACAAGGCACTTTAATAGGGAACAGGATGGATTGAATAGATGGATTGTCTTAGCAATAGTTTTCCCATTTATTCTT
Organism: Gorsachius magnificus; assembly: GCA_034008185.1. NCBI lineage: Eukaryota > Metazoa > Chordata > Aves > Pelecaniformes > Ardeidae > Gorsachius > Gorsachius magnificus. The sequence continues at coordinate 9,716,907 of CM067094.1, forward strand.
GGCCCAGATTTTGATAGCTAGTTGAATTAAATTATATTTCAGTATTTCCCTTTTCTCTCTGGAATGTAACCATCCCTTAATAAACTTATTTTACTGCAAATACTTGGTAAGTATAGAATACTTGGTAAGTAAAGAAAAGGAGAGACTCCTTTCCTGAAAAGATTCAAACCTGATCTTCTGCATCCAAGCAGGTACTCTAATTATCAGGCTATAACTTAATTAAGCAGAAGAACACAGTTTCTTCCTGCTGGAACATGGAAGATTTCCAAGTGGAAGATCTGTTAGGCACGCGAGTATAGAGGCATTCCTGGCTGGTTATGATGACCGCTTTAAACATGGGCATTTGGAGCCTAGGCAGAGAAGGGTGTTGAACCTTGATCGCTTGCCGTGTGCTTTCCCTTGAGCTAGCTGCGTACAAATATAAAAGGGGAACAGGAGTCTTTTTGTCTGTGAGGGTATTTGTGATTCCCCCCCCGCCCCCCAGGTGGTACTATCTGGTGAAGCTGACTAAATCTTGGGATCCTAAGACTGATGTTCACTAGGAATACAGCTTGCTATTTTTCACTTGCAGAAATGAAGGAATAACTAAAGGCAGGTGGTGTCCAAATGAGATAAGGTAGAAGAAGGCATTCCCGTAAGAAATCAGGACTTGGCATGGAAGGCTCTGACTCTAGCTTTAACAGACTGTCTCACTACTGCAGAACTTGGAACTTTGCTGTTGGCCTGGTACTTGACGCACCTGATGATATCATGATGGTGCATATTTATTTACCTACAAAGAGCCACAGTACCGTACTAGCTTCTGTGGGCATTTTGGTATATCCTTAGGTACAATTGCTCTCTGGTTTGAGTCACATGTGCCACGTAGTACTGGCTGGTAGATCAACAAACCAGGCAACTGGCTGCATGTGGCACTGCATGTCCGACCCGTACGATAGAGCAGCGGGCTGTATTGGCACATGGCTGAATCCCAAATCCACAACTTTAAGCAGCTATAATACGGGCGAATGCAAGGATGTGCATTTGGAACAGTTGCCATTATGCAAACTAAGAGGTAAAAGTCACAAGCACAAGAGTGAACAAAGAATTGAGGAAGCAAGCAAGGTGTTTTCCAGGTCACCACAGGTTATGTGGTTGTGTTCATGTCCTCCCTGGTGTTTGGAAACGGGAGTTGTTTAAAATCAGTCAAGCTTCTTTTTGAAGGTGTGACACTTGTAGTGATGCTCTGATGGAGTTATTTTTCTGTTCTCATCTCCAGGAGGGACTGACTGATATCCTGAGATTTAAAAAAAGCAAGCTGTTGATGGTGACTTATTGGTGATGCAAGAGATGGATGTAGAAACTGCATCTCTCTAAATTTTCTTCTTGCAGTTGTTCTAAATGCTTTTCTTTAGAGATGGTATTCTGGGAGAAGGTATTGGAGAACATACATGACTTAAAGGGAGCAAGAAACTTAGTTTAGCTGTTACTATAAAAACGTCTTACAGAATTTATCAAGGACGAAAATAATGGAGCCTGAGCAGTCGCAAAACCTAAACACAGTGAGGGGTGTGTGTATGTGTGTGGTTTCCCGAACAAACTCCCAACAGTCTGTAGCACGATTATCCATTTCTATCAAATTCTCCTTGAAGGTGAACACATCTAATAGAGCCCTTAGGCCTCTGTTATTATCCAATTTTGCTGAAATAAGGTCTAAAAAAATGAAAGGAATTGAACCAGTGTAGAAGTACAGTTATGTTTTAGTAAATTGGTCTCTTGGATGCTAGGAAAGATAAAGCATTTTCTTTGAAGAGTTTGGCAGTGATATACCTGATACAGCTTTTCTTAGGACAGAGGTGACAGCAGATCAGAAAACAAATGGAAGTTTAACTTCTTGCATGAAGATGGAGGGGTGCTCGGGGCAGCAGGTTATCCAGGCCCATTCACAGCTATGACTGGAATATAAATAGTCTGAGCTCCTAAAAGCTTGCCTTGAATTTAAATCCTCTGTTTCAACTTTCTAAGCCCTCAAACCTCTGGTGTAGGTTCTTGCCACTGCAGCCCAGGAGGAAATCCATTTTGCTGTTACTTCCTCCTGCCTCTCAGCCCTCTGAAACATTTCTCCCGTCTTAGCCTGCCCGCTGCCTCCCTTCCAGCCTCCACAAGCAGCCCTGGGAAGAATGGGAGGTTATTAAAGAAACCACGACAAAGAGCTCGCTGTGCAAACCCCCTCCAACAACATCCAATTGCAAAACACAGCGCTGCATCTACAGGGCAAGAATTGCTGCATCTGCTCTGCAGAGCCCCGCCAAAGGTCAGCTGCTGACGGGAGCGAGCTCTTCTTCACTGGCACTTTGCTCTCTAGATTTCTAGCGTTTCCTTCTGTCACTGTTACCCAACACCTTTTCTTCCATCTCCCCTACCACACACCAGAAAATGATTGTGTGTGTCATCCCCATCCATCTTCCTGTAGGGAATATAATTCCCCATGGATTTTCTGGAAATCTACAGGAGAGCTTTGCTGTCTTTAACACACTTTCTCTTTTTTTTTTTTTTTTTCCCCCTCCTTCCTCACAGAGCCCATTGAAAAGGTATATATTTTTTTCCAGGTGTTTGAATTAAGTATATGGCACAGTTTAGTTTTTATTTAATCCAGAATTTATTGAATCATTCACTGCAGACTTTGTTTTTTGCAAACTGCTTTTGCATTGAAAACAGACAAAGAAAAAAAAAAAGGGGGCAGAGGAGGGGATCTGAAGGGCTTCCAAGAGAACAAATTCCCTCTCTTGTATCTGTAAATCTCAGCTGGGATTTTAAATGGTCCTTGCAGAGGTTTTGCAGTACTTCCGAGTCCAATGACCAGACTAAGGAAGATCTGCAATGGGCAGGAGAGTAGGCAAGAGAGGGGCGGGCAGCAGTTAAGACAAGACAGTTTAGGCTTCCCCTGCATTTCTCAAAGTTATGTTGACCTTGGCTTTGAAACTCTTCTTTTGTCTGCCCAGCTTGCATTTCATCTCTTCACTTTGAATCCACTGGTATAATTTGTTTTATCCGGATTTTTTTTTTAAAGCCATTGTGCAAGGTCAGGTAAATTCAGTGAAAATTGAGTAACGCGTAATTTGATTGTTCTTCAAATAATAAACAGGAATTGTGTTTGTTTTGGCAGCAAGAAGGAAAGGTCTTAAATGAGCATACTTGGCCAAAAAGCCATAAAGAAGAACATTGGTACACATAAGAGTGATATATTTGCTGCCTCCCTCAAGGGTTTGGAGTTGAATTTGAATACGCTGTAGCAAAGCTCTGCTTGTTGTGCGCACTGTAGCCTGTTCAGCATGACAGAACGGCTGAAGGAAGGAGCGGGTATTAGGGTGCCTAGCTTTTTCCTAATCCCCACTGATTAAACTCCAGATGTCAAATAGCAGGTGTTACCTTTAACTTACTCATTATAAAGTTCAAGTTCAATTATTCTAATGTTTGCTCTTCCCTAGCTGCAGTAAGGCTCGGCGTTTGGTGTGTTGACATAATTCAGCTTTTTAGCTTCGTCCACTAAGAGATGTGTAGTTGTAGGGATAAAACTGAAACAGAGTTGGATTGTTTATGCAGCTAATGGCCTGGTTTAGTCTCTCTCATCTACTATATAAAAACATCAGCTGAATAATATTCTTGCAAATAAAATATCTTTGTAATGTCTGGATATTTAAAGCTTCCCTTGGGTATTTATGTCCCTGAGAGAGGACCAGCCTTGAATGGTCAGATGGAAATTACAGAAAGCTGCAATGGAGAGGGAAAAAAGTGTTTTCTCTTGTTTTTTCAGACTGAACTTTTTGACATGTCCTTATTTAAACATTTAGAAAACACCCATAAAGCTGTCCTTCTATTTTAGCTTGTTCTTTACAGTGGCAGCCAAATATTTTGGTGCGCTTACAGGGAAACAAACTTCTTCATCAGATCTTGTTTCAAATGTGATTGTGTTGTGTTTATGTATCGTATTTCTAGCTGGAAACACAATCCAAACAAGTCTAGAATTTAATCAGTCATGAAGGGCGTAACTGAAACCGTGTGCTTGGGGCCAGCTAAGAGACACCCAAGTGGCAGCTTCTGTCTTTATCCAAACCAGGTATGTTCTACCTCGGGGGTAGGCACCTTGCTAAAGAATTAAGGCTCTATCTTGGGACCAAGATTTGTCACTACATCTAGTTTTTAATGCCTCCATACAATCCTGATGAATAAAGTTACGTAAAAATGGGTCACTACCTTATGTGCTGCCTCGTCATTAACTACTGCTTACATCCAAACGCACAAGTGCTCTGCTCCCTCTGATGGTGCTGTCTTCCTCTAACCTGTCTCAACCAAGGGTGTAAAGCACACAGCCAGGTTTTGCTTCTTGTAAAGCTCTGTCAGGTGCACCTTGGCAGCCTCCATATGGATTGTATCCTATAGGAACGTATCTGCTGTCTTGTGTGTGGCTGATGTCATCCTCCCGCATTTGAGGGACCCCCAGGGAAAGCCCAACTGCAGATGGGTTGGCAGAGACATGGATGTTTCTAATGAGTATGTGATCTTGCAAAGGCTAGCATAGTAATTTTTTTAGAAGTTGTCAAAAGAGAAAATTTTTCACCATTTTTGCTAGTGCCTTTAGCAATAAATTCCATTGTGTTGACTTCACTAGCCCTGCTTTGAGTTTTGTCTATACACAGACTTGTGTCCTTTTGTTAAATCTGTAGATGACTTTTGCTAAACTCCCCTGTGGCTGTGCCTGATACGCAGTAATTTGCTGATGCTGAGTATGACCATGGATGGTTACAGTGCAGCTCTGGGATATTTTGTTTTTTTTCTGTGCATACTTTGGCTTAATTCACAGTGGATGTCTTAGGGAAGATTTTAATTTCCACTGAATAGGAGGCATTCTTTCAAAGCCTTTCACTATGTTAAAAATCCTCTAGCTTTAATATTATGTTTAGCTTCTGCTGTTAACACTAAACAATATTTTGATTTGAGAGGAATAGTTGTTCACCTCTAACCACTGGTTGTAAGATGAGGGAAAATGTGCAACTGTTGAATTCAGCCACATCTGCTGAATACTCTCAAATGATATGTGGGATTATATAGCCCTGAAAGAGAAAAATTGCAGGGGTCTATATAAGGGTTATTTCCTTTCTCCCCCCTGGTGAGGTTTTAAAATGGAGAAATAGATCTGCCTGGAGAAATGCAGAGCCTAGCTCTATGGTTTTATGCAAGTATTTCAGTGCCTGCCTAAGCCACCTGTGTATGAATTGGCCTCTGTTTAGAAGCTGTGCAGCCACGCTGGTGTTGCCACAAGCCTGAGGCTTTGCGGAACACGTAAACGGGCCCATATGACTATTAGCCTGAAGTAGGCTCTGGCCTAGCCAGACTCAAATATGGGCAGAAGCATGTGGCTGCTTGCAAAGAGTGTTTAGATGAGCCCTTCGGCAAATGCAAGCGGAGGGTGACCGCTGGTCCCGTATGCGGGCTAGGAGTCACAGTTGCCTCTCTGACTGCCACTGCTGTACTGTGCTTTACCAGCTGGGGAGAAACAAGACTCAGATAGCTGCCTCAGACACAGCTAAAAGAGATCAAAGGAAATCCTTTTGCTGTGCTTTGATTGCAAGCAACCTACTGGGATTAAAAGAGTAAAGGAAGCAGTGGATCCCAGGTTTCAGCTATCCGTTAGTGAGAAAGTGTCACAATCTTGGCTTAGGGTTTTAGCTCAAGTTTTATCTGCCTGTGTTTTCAGCTCTGGAAGCTGTGGGGTTTGCTCTCTGGAGGAATGATTTAGATGGTGTTTTTTCAAGCAGCTGGTTGTGGGGGAACTGACTCCTCTGCAAAGCTGAAAACATGAACACAGCAAATACCAGGCCCTGCTGTAAAGAAGTTGGGTACCACTATTTGCCCTCTGTTCCTCCATCCGTGGCCCTGTGAGTGAAGGTCCTTGGCTCCCATACTGAAAATTCAGACAGAAATTCTCATGATTAACAGCTGACTAATATTTGACTGATAAAATCATTTAAGCACAATCCCAAATGGCAAAGCTTATAAATGATGGGTTCACATTTTTGATTCCAAGTGTAAAGAGGGGAGCAGAAGGGGAGTTGTTGTTTTGATTCTGTTGTTCTTATTTGCTTTTAACCTCAGAAACAGTTGGCATGGAAAAAGAATTTTCCAAAGACTCTGAAAATAGCAAATCTGAGTAAGCAGAGTATTTCACAAATGAGATAGCCCAAGCACACACAGTACCCCAGCAGCAGTGCTTAGAGAGGAGGAACATCAGCAGTCACCTCCAAGGAATGAAGGCATTAATCTCAGGAGCAGAAAACAAAGAGGAAACATTGAAACAGACACCTAAACATGACTCATTATGCCATTTGTCTTAATTAACATACAGAGACAATGGGCTGATTATCTCTGTAACACTGGGGCATGTTACACCCAGCAGTGTGTGTCCAGGAGGAATTAGTCCCTCGTGAAGCAGTGCATATAATGCCCTCCTTAGACAGTAGCTGAGTCATCAGTCATGAAAGAGGAAATAAATCCTGAAAAGGAAAAGTGGTTAATTGATTAGAGCAAAGGAGCAAGAGCTCCGGGTCCAACCTCTGGCTTTAGAACTGAAGCCTTGGGCAAGGCATCTAACCTCTGTGTGCCTCTGTTTCCACAAAATGAGATAAATCATATCTGTCTCACAAAAAGGGCTGCCTTCTGACTCTTTTGTTACTGAAAACATGGTCTCATAGTCATTACTGGATATGTTATCTCCTCATTCCGATGAGGATCCAACATTTCTAACTTAAAGCTGCAAAACTGACAGAGAAGTTGGATGATGACCCAAAGGTGTAAAGAAGGGAGATGGAAAGAAGGCACAAGTGACATGAACATGGTGGGGGCGGGGAGGGGAGTACTAAAACCAGGGAGATAATCAGAGTTTGACCATTAGGGGCTTTTTTCTTTGTTTCACAGTGACAGATACAAAGGATGTTAAATGCATTGTGCATGAGAACAAATCTTTCTTTTAATCAATGAGCTGTTGACGTTGCAATACAATAATTAATGTTGTTGACTTGTGATTTTTGTAAGAAACCATTTCGTTTTCAATTCCTGTTCTGTCTCCTAGAAACTGCAGGGGCAGGGATTTATGAGCTTTACTGTTTTTCTATTTAGCAGAAATTGATTTTTTCTTGATGGAAGAGATTGAAAAGGAGACTTGTCCTTACTTCTCGAGCTGAGAATCAGGATGATGCTTCTCTGGTTTGCTCTAACTCTGTATAGCTAGGAAAAAATAGGTAAACGTATTTCAGCTGAAGCCAACACCGCTTTGGGAAGGAATTTTTTTAGTGAAACAGATTTGCACAGATGGCAAGATGGCAGAAACTATCTTTGGTTTAGTACTTAATGAAGGCAGGGCAGCTGTGTGCAGTGTTGCTTCTCTAGTGTGGACATTTAAAGAATCTGGTTTATGCTCTCTTTCTCTATCTGTCCTCAGGCTACTTTGGACTGTGATGTCTTCAAGAGCTGGCATAACCTTGCAGACTGACTTAGGTTACAGTGGATGGGATGAAGTGTTTTAAATTACAAGTTAGCAAGGAAACTGCCTCAGTCTATGCAGATATGGTCTAGTTCAACTATAAAGCAGGATTTCTAAACAGGGTTTGCTACATGTGTAGTAACTGGTAAGGAGGGGAATTAAAACAATCAGCATTGGTAAAGACTGGCTGCACAGGGAACGTGAGTGAAACACGCTGCTGCCATGCTCTGCGGGGTCCATGTGTGTTTGCAGGCATCCGTTGTGGCTTGCTTTGGTCGATCTTTGAATATCACTAGCTATTTCTTTTCCTGATGGGAAGGGGGGAATTTCATTCCTTACTGTACAAACCCAAGGCTGCTTTCTAAATGAAATGGAGATGTTAGCAGGTAATCCAAAGGAATGGGTCACCAAATGCTCTGATTTCCTAAGCAGTTGCCTGAAAAGAAGGAGCCCTTTATTCAATGCTATTTTTAAAAGAAACGAGGCAGTTCTAGTGTGTTTGCATTTTCCAGCCTATGCCAAAGGGGGTGTCTCTGTGTGGTCAGTCCATGAATACGGTACCTTGCCTATACAAACAGGTAATGATCATCCCAGCTTAGGCATAATTTTGAGTTTCACTTTTGATAGCAATGTGACTGAAAAGTATGAGGTAGGTAGTGTATGCATGGAAGGCAGTGATTTCCTGTGAGACGGTAATGGCTTTAACAGAAAAATATTTCAGGAGGGAGCAGGATCGCTGCAGATAGTTGATAGCTTTTGCAGGGATTAGTGTTGTTAAAGCAAACACCTCGGAGTGTTCCTTGGAAAAGTAACTTCATGGCTGAAATTGTGCATTGTGTACAAATTAATTATGGGTACGACAATGCTGAGCACTTCCAGAAACTCCTGACTAATTTTTCCTTAAGGGAGGGGAAATTGCTTAACATCCAGATGTGACAAAGGGTAGGAAAGCCTAAACACATTTTTAGGGAATGTAACTGTAGAAAAAGCCAGCATGGCACAGCAAAGCTGAGGAGGAGCCTGCTGGTTCCTGATTTTCAGCCCATTGCTTTGGAAAGCAGGTGACAGAGAAACTCTGGTGTCCCTGCCTGGATTTGTTAGCTCTTCTTAGGTTGATTTAACCCAAGCACAGCAGGCAGGACAAGGCAAATGGGGGGCTGCTGCCTGGCCGTAGCTTTTTCACCAAGCATAGTTATGGAACAAACTGAAAACCAGACAAGTAAAGGGTTTCACCATCTGTCACAAGAAGGTGGAAGACTCTGTAAAGTTAATTACCCCCCTGAGTTTCCTAGGGGAAAAAAATCGCCTATTTAGCAACACTTGGATTTTTGGGCTCAGTAGGAAAGTTGTGGTTTCTTGCCTATCTGCTCAGAAGACAAGCAAGCTGTAGGCTAAGAGCTTCTTTTCTTGAAAGCTGCCCTTGTGTGCCTGGGTTGGTTGCTGCTTTCTTATTCTAAGTGATCAGCTGAAGAGGAGATAGTGCTGACAACCTGGTGAGTTCCCTTCTCTGCTCCTCCAGTTCATCCCCACCCAAACCCAGCTCTGCAGCTGGTTCTCCTGAAATCAGTCACCACCTGTGACATCATGGGCCTCAGCCTGTTCCTGAGTCCTTGATTAGCTGTAATGGGGAAATAGCTGAGAAATAATAAAAGTACTTTGTGGTGATTGAGTTCCCGTCTCTTCCTCACAAGTCTTCACAAAGTAGCTGCCATGGCCTTTTGAGAAAGATCAGCAAAATCTTTAGAAAGGCAACAAGACTGTGGTTTTCCCAGGGAGGCTCTGTGAGCAGGTTGCACAGTTGGCCAAGCAAAACCATGCTTTTGATTGGCACTGAAGAAGTAGCAGAAAACCAGCAGCATTAGTGATGAGAGATTTGGGAAGAGATAACGCTCTACCATCTGCCAGGGTATTTTGCAACTTAGTATGCTAAAGCAGCGGATCTTCTAGATAAGGCATCTGTTGAAAGGCACCTAGGTTGGGCTTAGCAGTTCTTGTTGTGATAAGGATCAAAGCCTAAAACATGAACCTGTGAACCTTCTCCACTAATGTCTGTGCCTACAAGTGTTTGCTGACAGAAGTATTAATGGCAGACAGCTTTGCTGAGTTCCCCTGTCCTTGTTGTTTATCCGGTGAAGCCCAAAGGGTGAATATGGATCTGTTTATATTTTTAGCAGTGTGTTTTGCAGCAGATGACTATGCATTGAAGCGTTCATTTCTTCTACTGTAGTGCAAACAACTACAGTCTGACCTTGTTTGTTTACAAATCAAAATGTTTGGATAGCAGAATTTCCTGGGGAGACACTCTAAATCCAGAGAGCGAAAAATATTGTCGTTTCAAGTTACCTCTTTTAATGGAAAATAGGAAAATGAAACAAATTTGACCTCATCCTGAGTCAGCGCTCATAGCTGGTTTAGACATTCTGATCAATTTTGCCTCTGAGTACAAGATGAGACTTTCATTTCCTTCACTGATAGTGAAGAAAAATTCTGATCAATGTAAAATGGCAATTAAGAGCACTAAATTCCCAGGGGAGAATGCTGTACAAATGGCTTTTGATTGCTTGTTGATGTCTTTTATTTTGGTAATGAATTGCTTCACAGAGACTTTAATCCATTTTATCTATTACTTGACAAATGAGACTTGGTTTTTTTTAGACACTAAAACAAAATAAACCTGAAATCATAACAAAAGCAGCTTGATAGTCTTCAGATGTGAAGCTTGCAGCAATTAGTTTTTGGCCTTCTGCAACTAGATTTCTGGAAGCGGTGAGGTTTGCTGGACCGTCTGATCTGTACCGTTAGTGTGTCCGCTGCCCTTTCTGCAGGCACACGCTGGAAACCTTCAGAGGAAAGAGCAGCTGCATTCCAGTAGCTGGTTCTTGATTCTTATAAAAGTATTTTAAAAACAAATAAACAAAAAGCCCAAACAAACCAACCCAACTCCAAACCATCTCCAAACAAACAAACCCAAAAGAAAAAAAGGGCAATCATAAGAAAAAGAGGGCTTCTGCTAATCTTCAGATGTGAAAATGGCCACGGTGGTTCTTTGGCCTACTGAAATGGGATTTTCCAAGTGGTTTGTTTCGCTTGACAGTTTCTTCCCATTGGCAGCAAAACCTTTGAAGGTTGCTGATGGTGTTTGCAGAAAGCGCCAGTGCTCAGTTTCTCAGAGTCAAGCTGCAAACACTGTCAGGACTTCTCCTCTAACGAGCTGCATGTTTGACTCCACGCAGAGAGTAACTTTACTAAAAGAAAAAGGCTGACTGGATGATTGGGGATTTCTTAAAAACTTGGTGCCAGTAGATTTCCAGAGCTGTTCTTGGAAATGGAGCAGTTTTCATTAAACTTATCTGGAAGAGTTCTCTCTCCCTAACTGGAATTGGTGGAAGGGAAGTGTCTCAGAAGCTGGGCAGTGGCTGAGTGGATGAAGTCAGATTCAAATCACCCTCTTTTTGCAGAGGTGAATTGTGGTAACTCAGTCCCATTTAGGAAGGTGACCAGCTCATCAAAACTTGTGTTCGGTTACTTATCTAAACGTGGTGCAGTTCTGCTGGGAAAGGCTTAACTGTCTTGCTGATCAAGATGCTTTCCTGAGATGTGACACTTTGAGCAGTAACTGGAACCTAATCTAGCACAATTCTTGGGAGTGCAATGGACACTAATTTCTTAGCTATTTCTTGGTTTTATATTTCATTATCTGAACAGAATGAAAATGTTTCAATTTCATCCTGATGTGGCATGAAAAAAAATCCCTTTGAAGGTTTAGCTTCTATTAAATGCATTTTAAAATTTTTTTTCCAGTCAACTTTTATAATGAAATGTTCTGACGTTGCAGCAAGTTGCTGAACATGCTACAGAATGCATGTGAGATATTGTGAATATGGTGACTAGTGCCCTGTTCCGGAATCAGTATCTTGACAGCAGTCTGACGTTCACTACCTCCTGCAGTGGTAGTTCTCATCATGTTGCTCTGATTAAGTTACTGGAATGCAAGATCTTGTGCCTTATTTTCATCTGTACTGGAATTGCTTCATATTATTGCTTTGAAAGTGGATGGCAGATATGAGTTACCCCCCTTCCAACATCCCACTTGCACGCCCAGAGAAGTTTGAGTGAGATCCATGTCTTAACTGCAATAAGCAGCCCGCTGTCCCATGCGGCTGTGGCACCGACTTGTTTGGGCCCTGATGCTGTAATGTGTTAAGAATCTTCATGTTGGCCTGACTTTAGAACTGAGTAGGACTGAGAAATTGGCAGTGATGTGTATCACCACTGCAAATCATTTTTGTATGCCTCATATGGAAGAACGGGCCAAAGCTGGGCTCTATGCTAGAAATGAGCAGAACATTTCAGGGAATACTGTTGGACTGATTTGTTTTAAATATTTGTAAGTTTTGAGGTATTTTGCAGAACAATTTTTGTGTTGCAACAGTGTTGTTGGTTTTATAACCATTACTATGAAATAGGAAAAATTCTCAAGTATCTCACAGAAAGGAAATCAAAATAAATTGAGGTTTATGCTCAGAATTTTGCTTCTAGAATAAAAGCTTAAAAAAAGGAAAAAAATAGGCTGTAAGGAAAATAAAACCTAGAAGGAGCAGCATTCTTCCAGAAGTCAAAAAAACATCAGGTCTGAAGCATAGTTTGGGCTGAAAGATGCTCTTTTTGAAGGTATGGATCCAATTAAAATTGAGATGGAGTGTGCATCCCTTGCTGGCAAGTTGCATGTACCTAACTGACTAACAGTGGAAATGAGGGTGAATGATTAAGGCAAGAATTTTTTTTTTTTGATAACCAAGAATATTCCATTTAGGAGAAAAGGGTAGGGTGCAGAGGCATGCCAGAGCATCCCTGCACTTCCATTCTTGTGTAAAAGTAAAATTTGGAGAGGGATTAGCAACCACATGGACAACATGAGGAAAGATGAAGTAATGTTATCCCTTCTAAAATATGTGGATAAAAAATAATCTTACTTGAGAAGTTTCAGGATTGTTCCCCTCATATTGAAACAAGTGCATTATTTACAGTCACTATAAATGTAAATTGCCTATGAGCTCTTGAACAGCACCAGCAATGAATAAGAAAGATGAGTTCTGCTTTTCTGAGTTTGAATGGAACCATTGTATAGGCATGACCCAACACCAGACAGACCTCAGGCACTTGAAAAGCTGCACTGCAGGTCGTGGTAGGGGAAGCCTTTGCTTAATCTTCACAGAAGTGACTTTGATAACTAGCCCTTTTAAAGTAAAACTTTACTGGAAGTAATTTTTTCCATTTTTGTGAGGACAGAAGTCTGGCTTAAAGTGTATGCTGCTATACCACTTGGGCTTAGAGTTTAATTTATGAGTGATAAAGATCACTTCATCTTTGTTTCCTGAAACACGTTTTCCTACATGTGTTTGCTCCATTCGCTCCAGTAGTTTGTTCTGCCCAATTACACTGAGTGTCACAGCACGAGCAGGTGGTAAGTGCTGCAAAGAGCTGTGCTATCCATTTTCCCAACCAGAAGCTGCCTCTAGTGCTACTAACATTTCCATAAGCCTTGTTTTGCAACTTGTTCTCTTTTGCAGAGCTAACATATTTTGTCTAGAATACACAGATTTTTCTTTCTGTCAGCCTTTCAGTTCAACTGTAGTAGAAGTTTACAAGAAACTCAACTAGCTTTCACTGCCCCTTAAGACTTTTTGCCGAGCCCTATTACACAGTTTGGAAATTCTTGTGCTTTACATTACAAATCACTTGGTGTAGTGCATCTAACTGCTGAAGGCAGCCAGCTGTATATGCCTCATGATAAACTTTCATGGCATATCTTGCATCTTTGAGCCATTTTCTAGTCCCGCCGCTGTCGTGCAGCTGGGCACGTTCCTCAGGCAGCAGGGCCAGTACCGGCAGAGAAATAACAGTAGCAAGTTCTGAGTAAGTAACTATTGCTGCTTGAAACCTAATGCTGTTTTCTCAGTGAAATAGGGATTGTGGCTGACACTAGGGAAAGCGCCTGATCTAGTTGCTACTCATTTTTTCTCTGACTGTGGAAGCAAACATAAGTCTGTGCAGCTTTTTTCTGAGTAGGATTTGTGGTTGGTAAGAGTGGAACTAGATTCAGTACCATAACTAGTTCAAAAAGAATCACCTCTTTATAGTTGTCCTAAATTCAAATCAAAGCTTGGCTTTTTATTTTTCTGAAGTACATATTGTGTGTATTTTATTTGTATGTTCTTGGCACACTTGTCATATGCTGGGACAAAAAAACCCCTAATCCTTAGACAAAACAACTTTCTTCTAAATTCAAGAGGATCTCCTCTTCTTGGGAAGCAAGCCACTATTTAATTTTCTGCATTTGATGTTTGAGTGGCATGTAAAAGGAGATTGCACAACAAACCATGTTTTTAATTTACAAATGAATCAACATCTTGTTAAGCAATAAATCTCATAAAAAATCCAGCTAGCATATTGATATACACCAGCTTTTATTGTTGCTTGGTTGTTTCTGGGGAGACACCCAGACAAAAAACTTAAAGGAAGTTTGCTATCCTTTTCTAGCTATGAGGAGCAAAATAAAAGAGGAGGCTTTATGACAAAGAAACTTTTATATTCCCTTTTTACCTGCTCTGTCTTGGATAGCATCAAGGACACACTTTTTTCACGCAGCTTCTCATGTGAAATAAGAATTACAAATGTCTACTAGATGGATATGTCTTAGAATCTTGATATGGTTAAAAGTAGGACAGGTTATTCCTGTACTCTTACAACACGTGTAATCATGTAATCTTGAGAAAGCTGACTTTGCACATCCAAGACAACTTGATCTTACATTTCCAGGCAGGATAGGAAGGTTGGCTGTAGGACCTTGGGTTCCACACTGTCTCCCTGAGCATGTAAATCTACTGCATAGCCATTGCAGTTATTCTTTACGCTTTCACTCAGCTGCTGGTTTGCCCTGGTTTACACCAAATCTTAATTTTTACTCCTAAAGTCAACAGTGACTAAATTTCTGTTAATTTATGTTCATCCATGACAACACTAATGCACCTGGCAGCTCTTTCACAGAGAAGCTCTAGTACTTTTCACAACCTAGATATTGCCTTCTCTAGCTTGTGTGGCTGATTCAGCAGCTGGACTTAGAGAGTGCTTTGACCTGCTGGGGAAAATATTTCAGGTGAAAGTGTTCTCCATTCTACCCAGTAGCTCTGTAGTAATTTTTTCTGCCTGGCTTAAAGACTTGGATAGAGTCTTCTCTAGCAGCTCGTCTGGGGTGAGTTGCTCTCCTATTCCAAATGATCCACTTGATATGGAATACGATACAAATATTTGAACAGCTTCCTGTCTTTGCTCCAAGAAATATTTAGCTAGTGACACAAAGCAGAGCAAGTTCATGAGGAGAAGCTGAGAGACTTCCAGCTGGTAATTAGTGATTGCTGTGGAAGCTTTGACTCAAGGGTTCCCATCCTTGCTCCAAATCCAACAAGGCTGGGTCTTGGCCCTAAGTCTCCTTCACCTTAAATGGCTTTGGCTGTTGATTTTGAGTTTAAGAGGATAGCACTACTTGTTGTCTTCTCAGTTTTGTGTGAGATGGGATTCACCTGCATTGGTGCTCTCTAGGAGACCGTTCTGGAGATAAGCGTCTCCTTTCAGTCCAGAATTAAATACTGGATTTTCTTCAGACTCCACCTCTTACCTAGTCATTTTTAATATCTTAGCGATCTGCTGTTTGATATACTGGATTCTTCCTGAAAAACCTTATGAGAGACCTCCTTTGTTACTGTGATAATTAATGAAGTGTTTGCATTTTTCAGTAATCCCAAATGGTGGGCATGGGATCAAGAACCTGTCCTTATTTACTTAGTTCTTTGAAGTTTTTTTTATTCTAAATGTGAAGGTTCTCACCTCAGCTGCAGTTAGAGACACGAATAGATTAGGGGTAAATGAAGTGTTGACATAAATGGAATTGAAAAAGTATAAATGAGACAGAAGTGGAATTTAAAGTGATATATTTCAGCTTACTCAGAAGTTGGCCTGTTTTCTTGTTCTGAAATCAAGATATAAATCCCATTGGGTTGGATATTAAAACAGCATCTCCTAATCTTGAAAAGATTTTGCTTTGTGACACCCCTGTAAATTAGGATTGATGTTGGGGTTTTCCAGGTGAGGAAGAGTGGCATGAAGGGACTGTGCATTACCTGAAATCACACAGGAGTTCTGGTGGGGGAGAAAATGTTGAATATACAACTTTAGCAACTACTCTAATCTCTAACCTCTTCAGTTCTGGAGTGAAGAGTCATAAATGAAGGTTAAGCAAAGGTGAATCTTATGCTGTTAATGTCTTTCTCAGCTAAAGTTTTCCACCATTCCTACAGTCATCTTTAAGTATTTCAAGTTGTTGGGTTTTCTTTTTTTTCACTGTAATATTTTTGTTAGCAATTGGGATATCACTGAACTGATGACAAATACAAAGTGTGCTTAGCAAGAAAAACGTGACCAAGGCTGACATTATAATTCCATCTACCTCTACCCCTGTAAAAGAAGGGTGGGAAAGGTCCCCTTATGTCTTCAAATGTGCTTTGTTGCAATGAAGTGAGGTGTTCTCATTTGCCCTTGAGGGATAACCTCGATCGTGTGCATCTGGGCAGTATCCCTGGGTCAGAGCTCATATATTCACCCAGGCAGGATTACTCAGAAAGCCTATGTGATTTATGGAGGTCCAAGAGATTGAGCTATTCCAAAAACCATGTGCCACAAACTTATTACCGGATGCACACTCACATGAAAACAATTGTTTAAATGCTAAATGAAACCTCATAACAAGGCCCAAAGCTCCCTATTTATGGTCTGACTGGAGCCCCAGCTGTGTTTGTGAGCGATTTCCCTGACTTCATGGCCCAAAAAGCAAAGCTCCAGCTGTGTTTCTGGGAGAAAGGTGTCCTGTGTTGTCCCAGGAGTGCCGTGCGGAGGTGGCAGAGGAGGAGGAAGCCACCCCAGCCCAGAGCACCAGGGACATGCTGAGGAAGTGACTGCGTACTGCATCTGAGGGGATAATTTCACAGAGGAGGAGTTGGCTAAAGCCCTGCGAATATGATTTGGCCTAGGGCCACGCAGAAGCTACGAATGACCTTAAATAGTAGTTTAACTTGTGTTAGCATGTGCTGCCTGAACAGCAGCTAGGGACATCCCGGACTGCTGACTCACGGGCTGCTGGGGTGAGAGCTGGTGAAGCCATGGCTTGCTCAATGTGGAAGATGAATGCTGCATTATTCATCACCGTTTGGGATGGGATGTTGTAAGGTGTCCATGGAGTCTTGCAGGAACCAGCACGTCCTGATTTCCTTTGTGTCAGAGCAGGGAGTTGGTGTTCCTGTGGAACAGAGGCCGCTGGCTACAAACTTTGGCAAAAGCCAAATTCAGCTGAAATTTAGATCCGACTCAGGATGTGCTGCTCGGGTGTTTGAACTGCAGTGTGGATGTTGTCCTACTGTTTTAACAAGGAAGCTTCCATTCATACAGAACAGTTGTGCTTCAAGGGCAGCATCATCTGTTAAAAATTAGAGCCTTCCATTTTGAATAAAGTCTTTAAAAGTGTACACTGGATGTAGGTGGCAAAGTTTTTGTAGCAAGGAGGCTGCAGGGGCCTCTATGAGGAGAGGCCAGGGCTGCCCTGCACTGGACACAGCCCATTCTGGCTGGCTCCAGCAGCCTCATTGCAGGGCACAGCTGGGCCTGCAAGCTCCACTGGTGGTGCCTCTGTGAAAAATGTATTTTAAAAAGGGGCAAAATGCCACACAGGCAGTGAGGATGAGGAAAAAGCGTGAGGAAACAGCTCTGCGAACACCCAGGTGTTGTGGTGTAGCTGCAGCCGGCAACTAAGCTCCACGCTTGCTCACCCTACCCCCTTGGTGGGATGGGGGAGAGAATTGTAAGAAAACTCATGGGTTGAGATAAGAAGTTTAATAGTCAAAATAGTAAGAATAAGGATAAATTGTAATGAAAAGGAAAGCAACAAGAGAGAGAGAAACAAAACCCAGGAAAAAACAAGTGATGCAACTGCTCACTGCCTGCCACCCAATACCCTACCAGTCCCCAAGCCGTGATCACTGCACCCTGGCCAACTCCCCCTGGTTTGTATACTGGACATGATGTCATACCCTATGGCATAGTTCTTGGGCCAGTTGGGGTCAGCTGTCCTAGCTGTGCCCCCTCCTGGCTTCTTGTGCCCCTAGCAGAGCATGGGAAGCTAAAAAAGTCCTTGACTGGTGTAAGCCCTGCTCAGCAACAACTGAACCATCAGTGTGTTATCAACGTTCTTCTCTCATACTAAATTCAAAACACAGCACTGTGCTAGTTATTAGGAAAAAAATTAACTCTACCCTGGTTGAAACCAGGACATCAGGTCAGTGAAGGAGGAGGGGAGCAGGTATTTCCCTGCAGCCTGTGGAGCAGACCACACCAGAGCAGAGATCCACGCTGCAGGCCCTGGAGAGCCCTGTGCTGGAGCAGGGGGATATGTCCTGATAGGAACCATGGCCCATGGAGGAACCATGCTGGAACAGGTGTGAAAAGTATGAGGAAGGAAGAGTGTCAGAGAGGAGTTGTTATGGACTGACCATAACCCTCCCTTCCCTATCTCCCTGTACCGCTTGGGGTTGGGGGGGAAGCAGAGGAGCCACAGCTGAGCCTGTGAAGGTGGTGGAAAGGTGTTGAAATTTGTTTCTCTCTTTCCAAACCTATTTTAATTTGTAATACATTAAATTACTTATCAAAATAAAAAAAGTCTCTTTTGCCCATGGCTGCAGTTGGTAAGTGATCTCCTTGTCTTTATCTCAGCCCACGTGTTTTCCATCTTGTTTTCTTTCCCTGCCCTGTTGAGGAGAGGGAGTTTTCTTAGTTTCCTAACATTTAACCAAAATCTGTTCAGGAAGAAGCAATGCCTCAGCATCAGCAACTCCATCAGAACAGCCCCCACTGCCCGCGGCCTTGGCAGCCGCTGCACCTCCCGGAGAGCCTGGGAGGTCTGCAAGAAAGGTAGGAGGTACCATATAGCTGGAAGCTTGGTAAGCACAATGTACAAATGCTTACTAATTCTAGATGGAAATATAATGTTACCTTGGGCTAATAATTTTAAAATAAATCATCTGAATCAGACACCTGCCTAGGTAATCACCATAGCAATTTCAAAACAAAAAACAGTAACCTTAAAATTATCAAGAGAGCCTAAGGAAAATGAGGACCTGGGTTGCCGTTTTGGATGGTTTTTAAAATTATGCCTACACGGTCTTTTGCAGGCAAACATGAGCTTGTTTACCACATGCACCACATTGACCAGAAGACCCATGCCTCTGTAGGACTGTGCCTCAGCTTGCATGCGCCGCATCTCTGCAGACCTCGTTAACTTGGGCAAAAGAATGTACCTGCAAAAGCTCTGCCACGCTAGGTTCAAAGGGGCTTGTGGCTGGCTGGACCTGACCATAGGTAGAACAAACTCCTGCCTGCCTGCTGGATACCATGTCAACGTATCCAAAGTGAACCGAGAGCTGAAGCTCCTGGCCTGCCAGTGGATTGCCAGTCCCTGAGCTGCCCTGGTATCCACACAGTTCAGTGGATGTACAGCCCTCAAGCTGGTCAGGGAACATCTTCCTAACCGCGTGTATACATATCCTTCCCTTCAGAAGTCATGTGTGCAGCTAACTGAGCTGCTTGAAATCATCATTTGGATTAAAGAGAAAAACAGTAAACATGTTTAAATGGATATTAAAAGGAGTCTGGAGAAAGGAAAAGGGCACAGGCACCCGTATATCTCACCCTGGGGTATCTGCGTCAACAAAGCCAGAAAAGCAGCTGTTGGGATTGTTAGCAGAGAACTCTTAAGTGATGATGTCTTCACATGAAAATGTGCAGTTAGCATCCTGCTGTGATAGCATCAGCAGCTGCCTCTAGCTTCAGCCGTTCTCTGGAGTTCAGGCTCCACATGCAAACCAGCTGAACTCTGTCTGTCCACATCAAGGGGGGAATACTAGGCTCTTGGACTGCCTTTCCTGCTCTAATCTGGAACAATCAACGAGATCACGGCTCAGGAATGCTCCTAAGAGACCACAACAAGGGAATGTGAGCAACTGCAGACATGGAAAGTCTGTGCACTGCAGACCCAGCTTCCCTGTAGAGAGGGGTGGAAAGATGAGGGACGTGGGGATGATCCAAAGAAAGAAAAGCTCTGGGATTTCTAACTCATCTCCCTTAAGGGCTTTTAAAGCAGCTCATCATGTTGCTTTATATGGAGAACGGGAGGTTTCCTGGTGGCACCTGTAAGAGGCTGGGGCAAATCTTGCCCCTGTAGCCATCCCCTTGGTACATTTGAGCTGTGCTGTGTGTGATATGCGTGTGCGTGCAGCACTGTAACCGCTCTCATAGCCACACCTCGTGGAGGAAGAAGGGCTTTGAATAAGGAAGCATTTCCCAGATGACTGGTGATCTTCAAAGCCACGTGGCAAAAGGAATTGTATGCCACAGACCTGTAATTTTGCAAAGAACCAGACCTTCAATGTGTGATTTCTTAAAAAAAAAAAAAAGAGAGAAAAGAGAAAAACCCTGTCATTAGAATGGTTGGATGCCAGTATAACCTGTTTTTAATGGTACCTATCATTCATCCGCCTTGTAAAGCAGATGGGTGTTATTTCGCACATGGCAAGATATAAGCTATAAAAGGCAATTAGTAGAAGAATGTTTCTGGTTTTACAGATCCTCGAAATGTGCTGGCTCTGCACCTTGTTTATGACTTTTTGCTTACTCCAGTTTTTTTCTAAAATGGCCAATGACTTTGAATACCCAAAACTGGGATGGTTGGTACGTATGTGCAGGTATATGTAGGCAAAAAGCATGCTGTGGTTGTGTTTAAAAAAGAAAACGGAAAAAAAAAACCCTAGATGTTTATACATAATGGGAATGCTGTAACTTCTCCAGTACGTTAACAGATAAAGGCAGACAAAACAACAAAAGGAGCACCATAAAAGATTTAAGAGATTTTTTTTAATACTAGCCTCACTTAGTCTTTGATTGTTTTTTCCAGTCAGATGTTCCTAATGGAAAATTACAATGTAGCATCAAACAACTCAAAATTAATGAATGTGAATAGTAATTCTGATGTGACACACACATGTTTATAAAGCATGATAATTATTAACAGTAGGAAATGTTGTTGTGGAAATAGTTTTTACTCTTTTCAGCATAGTGGTGTAAGTACCAACAAAGGACAGAATCTTTCAGCTGGGTTGTGGGTAAAAATTCTCACCTGGGACCAAATACCGCTTTGGGCTATAAAATAACAAAATCTCATTTCGTGGACCGTTGTGTTTACATCCTAGCTTTTGACAAGGGCTGTGCCAGCTTTGACAATATCATTTTCATACCCCTCTTTCCCAGCATACCGAACAACCCTGCATGCTTCTCAGAGAAACTCTGTATCTGCAAAACTTCTTAGAGCCTGATAACCCTGCTGACTTCCTGTCTGCAAAAGAAAACATGCAGGAGGTTGTTGCTCCCGCTGAAGAAGTCATGTTGCCTATCTCAACAGTTTCACATGGCTGTGTATCTAAACACCAGTGCCCTAAAAGCCTGATTCTTCTGAAGAAATGCATACTGCACATACTTGATTATCTGACTCATAACACTGGTGCCAGGACTTAAACTTTTCTATTTATTCACCATGGGAAACCTGAAGTACAAATACATCAGATGAAAGCCTGGCTCCAGTGAAGTCAAGGATAAAATTTTCATTGATTTCTGTAGGCAGAGAACTTCAGTTTTGTGCTGTTGGTTGTACTTTACTGTTCCTGGCTTAGGGCTAAAGTGACATTTGAAAGGCTCTGTTACCCATAGCAATGATGAATTCCAGTGGCACTTCCAAACACAGCCCATGTGTCCAAGAAGCATCTGTTTCCATCCTGAAGAGCTTGTAGCTTATGAAGTTAAGCCAGATTTGAAGGAGTGGCACAGTAAAGTTTTTTTCACCGTAACATATACTTAGACCTTGAGTCTGAAGCTCCCTTATGCCAGGCCATAGGGGAGGAAAAGGTAAATGTGACTGCCCTAGGTTTGATTAGCTTTAGGATCATGCAGAAGTTTGGTAACAAGCAGTCTTCATATGATGAAGCTTGCACTCATCTGTCCCACAAGGAGAGGCCATGTCCAAACAGCCCAGATTTTGCTGGCTCTTTCAGTGCTAAAACAGCCCTTTGGTGGTAGAGGCTGCCCAGCCTACATTGCAGCAGCACTGCTGTTACTCTCATTTGTGCTGGGTACCTCGTTTGCTACTTCTCCACAAAAGTGAAAAGAATTATTTTTGATTATACTGTAGTTAGGGAGCTGGACTTGGCTGTAGCTTTCTTATTAATACATTGCAAGAGCT
Source organism: Gorsachius magnificus (assembly GCA_034008185.1). Lineage (NCBI taxonomy): Eukaryota > Metazoa > Chordata > Aves > Pelecaniformes > Ardeidae > Gorsachius > Gorsachius magnificus. The sequence goes on from CM067094.1 coordinate 9,738,812, forward strand.
CGCTGTCTTTTCATGTGCTTTGTCAAGTATGAATTCTGATAAAGAATCTTAAAAAAAAATGAACCAAATGAAAAAAACCCTAAACCAAACCATGCACTTAAGAACATAAAATTTCAAGAAAAAAACCCTCAAAAATATCTAAAAGTGCTTAGCACCTGAATTGAGAAAAGTCCGCTGGTTAAAAAAAATAATACTGACAGTTCCCCAGTGCCCAATTAATCATTTACTTTTAACAACAGAGACTCACAGGCAGACACAAAAGTAAAACAGGAAAGCAGGAGAAATGAAATGCTCCTTTGTCTTGTGGCTGAACTTGTTGCCCTCGCTGGGACACAAACAGTTCATCTGGGCAGAGAAACCCACTGGCCCACTTGGCATCCTGCAGCTCCTGGCATGTGTTAAACAGGTCGGTAGGTGGTCTGGCACAGACCCCTCGGACGTGCTTTCTCACAAGGTTCCTTGCTTTGCAGGGGGAAAAAACAGTTCAACAGAAAGATCTTTTCCATAGGGTTCATAAACTGTTTTATGATACTTCAGTACTCTATTAAATATGGAGCTAAACTTTAAAAATGTAGATAAATTCTGTAAGGCTGTATAGTTATTTCAGTGCTACCCCATGTAGTTTCTATGGAAATCTGTTTTGTCTTGATGATCTCTACAACTGTTTTAGTAGAGAAATGGTAGATAAAACAGAATTTGCGCATTCAGAAACGTTATAATTATTGAGTGAAATAATCGGGCTGACACTGGCAGCTAGTCTAATTAGGAATCACAGTGCTGCTTCTTTGCCTTAATATCTGTCAGCGTGTTTTGGCTCTGAAGGTTGTGACATGTTCCACTTGCTTACATCAAATCTACTCGGGCATTGATTATGCTGGTAGTTAAAGTGTCTTTTATTGCTTTTTTATTATTATTATATTATTATTGCAGGGATATGTTAATTTTTATAGAAGCATACCTGATTTACACTGAACTCTTGGAAGCACTTTCAGGTTTTAAGTGGGGAGTCAGATGGAAAAAGGAAGGAGGATGTGGAAAATTCAGGATTTGGCCCAATTTGACACACCTATTTTCTATCAGCTTAGTGTTATCTCTTAGCGCTGCTTTCTCCAGAGGCTGTTGGTATAACAACTGCCTATTACTGGAAAGGAAACAACTTTCCTCTACCACCTTTCACTTACCTGCAGTGGTGGGCACGCCAGGCCGTGACTTTCTGAGGTTGAGTCTGTGAGACATTATTGAAGTTGATAGTTACAGCCTCAGCAGTGTTACTGCTCGTCAGTTGGATCAGCAAGAAAAATGACCCAAGGTAGAAGATTGTTTGTCTTTCATTGGGGTTTAATCTGGCAGGCTTTTGCTCATTTTCTTTCAGCAGCTTAAATTGGTGTGTTTTGCATGTAATACCAAGGAATTTAATGTGCTGATGACCTCATGAGTGGGTAACTCCTTAATGAGATGCAATTCTATTTCATTTGATAGAATTGTCCAAAATTTTTCTTTTAAATATTTGAATTTACTTCAATTAAAATAAAGTGCCTAAGCTATGTACGTTCTTGCTGTGTCAACTCAGTGACTGCTTGATTCTTTTCTGTGAACTGGCTTTAGACGGATTGCTCCCCATCAGTGGAGAAGTGGCAAAGTGGCCCATGGTTAAGAAGAACCCCTCCCAGTCCATGACCCAAGTGAAGTATTTTGCAAAATGAAGAAATAGGGCTTTAGATATCAAGGGAGTTTTACTAGAAAAAGTGTCAATAGCAACAAAGTTAAGGGGACTTTTGAAGCTGTTTGAGATGCCCAAATTCTGTCAAGATCCTACTTCAGAATACCTAATCCTTAGTTTTTCTGTGTTGTGTCTTTAGTGAAGGCAGTAAATTGCCGCCTTTCGCGAGGAACGCTGTGAGTCTATGCTCCTGGAAGCTGTCAGGCAAGTGGGTAGTGCAGGAAAGTGATTCCTAAAACGTATATGAACGGCAGCTTTCCATTCAGAGTCTGTTCTGGCTTCTAAATCAAGAAATTGAACGTATTTCATGGTCAGCTGAAAAGTTGTAATTAGAAAGTGGGTTTTTTTTAATAGAAGGGGGTGCAGAGAATCAGCTTTGTGTCCTGCTATCTAACGTAGTCATTTCTATGAAATCTGAAGGCCCAGGCATTGCCACAGCCGTCTTTGAACTACTGAGGATTTCATGAATCCTGACAGCAGATGTGAAGTCAAGTCAGCCGAATATTTTCAGAAGTTCCCACTTCCTTTCCAGCCAAATGTACCCACTTGGGTCTGGATTGGCCTCCTGAATCATAAAATGCTTGCATCTGCCTCCCGTTACTGCCACCTTTGTCATGAATTCTGTAAAGTCAGCGACATTTCTCCCTGACTGCTTTTTGTACAAGTAGATAACACGCTTTATTCCTTAAGAGTCTGTTCCTAGGGAGAAAAAAAGTCACTCTTCCAAACAGTTGTCAAGAGCTCCTAAGCCTTCTGGAACATCACACAAAAGCAACTTAATCCTGCTCGCTGCAAATGTCATGTTGCCTTGATCTCTCTTAACAGGAATTTGTTAAGTTGTTGCTGCAACTTTTGCAACAATCCGTGCCCTGTGTCACTGCCGCGTGCCACAAATCACATGCAGAGAGCTGTCGGGAGCAACAATAACATATCCAGGATGAAATGGCTTAAGTCCTGTGTGGAAGATACAGTGCCATAATTCCAGATTGTTCATTGGTTTTTTTCTCTGTGTGCTTCTACTGGATCCTTTGAGACTGAATTAGGTTATGGATCTGTAGGGGGGGTGGAATTTGCTGTGTAGAGCAATAAAAAAAATTCAAAAAATCCAAGTTTAGAGTAGCTGGGGTTTGATGCCTTCATAAGGATTTACTAAAAGTAGTTTTGCAGTGTGACCTAGACTCCAGCTGCAGAGCCAGCACAGGGAAAAGGGAATTTGTTACTGCCTTGCTGCTGGGGCAGAGCAGAGAACAAACTAGCTCAAGACTTGTCTAGAGGGGATAACTACTGCCATTAAAGTTCATTCTCTTTTTTTGGCTTTTTTTTTTTTCAGTAAATCCTCCTGTGGACATTCTTCTGAATGCCTTCATGCAGTTTCAGCTCATCTGCTTCCAAACTGGATCAAGGTAAGCCTTGTAATGGCTACACAGACAGGAGCAGACAGTCACATACTCGTACAGCATGAGCTCTGAGCTGGCAGATGTGCACCAGCTCTGGTTAAGGAACTCTGTATCAGTCTTAAAATGGCAGTAAAATCCCAGGTGGTGCCCAGAAGGATGTATCAGCTTGGGTTTAGTGCTGGGCAGTCACAGCTGCAGATTTGCTGGCTTGTGACCTGCCAGCATGGGTTACAGGTGGAGGAGACATGGAATTGATTGCGCGTGCCCTTGCACATAAACTCGAAGTACAGCATAGGCATTTCTGTGAGAGAGTAAAAGCAAATTAAGCCATTTACAGTATTTTTTGTGGACTTTTTCTTCCTCAAGGCCAGAGGCCTCATCTCTTCCTTTGCTCAAAATGCATAGTAGCTCACTTCCAAACTCTGCAGCATTCCCCCCTTTTCCCCTTTGTGTACTACCCGGTTAGAAAGAGGAGTAACTGAGAAACCACCTCTCTACCTGGCACATGCATGTCAATTTGATGATAAATGTGATCTTTCTGGCAGTTAGCTGTAGGGGTGTAGGCATAGCTAAGAAGCTCTGTTTGATTAGTAGGTTTATCTGAAGGTTCAGGTGCTGTTCGAGAGATTAAAGGTACTTTTGCCATAGTTATACCACACTGCCAGACTATTTACCTTCCCATGGAAGTTCTAGGTAATGCCTTGTTTCATACAAAGCTTTAAATCCCTTTATGAGGCAAAGACTAAAATAGCATGGCTTGATTTAACTCTGACAGAGATCAGCTGTGCTGAAAATGAGTAAAAGATAAAGTATTCCAAGATGCCTTTTTATTGACTATTTTTAGCATGTTGTCCTAGGGAAATGAGGTTTATACAACTTACATATTCATGAATGTAACCATCCAGCCTGCCTGGCATGTCTCCTCCCCCTGCACTCCACGCGTGCCTTTAGCTTGAACATATTGTCAGATTCTGATCAGATGTTTGATGTTAGTAAATCTGCACACATTCGTGAACCCAGCGACTGTGCAAACCAGAAGAGCCAGATTTGTGTGCCCACTAATGGAAAGGCAGGAAGAATTTGGCTGTGGCAGGGCTTGGTCATGGTCAGCCAGCCAGGCAGCGTGCACGTACTTAAATAGGAACAGAACATGGTATGCTTGGGAGAAGTATTGTGGAAGGAAAGGGCAGAGGGGGAATTTCAGGAGCAAAATACACAAATGGGTAGGAATTCAGTTTGTTCCACTGCTTCTGGAACAACTTGTTTTGCAAACAGTGCAGTTGTGAACTGTGTGTATGTATTTGGAAGGGTAGGGTCCAAGACAGGATAAAGATTGAGGTCGTGGTTCTCCTTTGGCATAAAGCCTGTTCATACCAAACTGGTGCCATAAGGGGTCTTTAAGTCATTAATTTCACTTGCTCTCCCTCCAGGGCAGGTAACTCCAGTGGTCATTAGTACAATTGAGCATCTTCAGTTTATACAGGGATGTTTTTTCATTCTCTTCCTGTGCAAGGAAAGAGACTTGTTTCTGTAACTTCGGGGGGCCGGGGGTGGGGGGGTTAACATGCAAAAATAGAGTGAGAAGGACCAAATGTTCATCTTTATAGAATGTTAGGGAATTCACAGGCGTGGAATGACAGTAAGAGAGAGCTAGTACGATCCATTGAAGATTACCTTCACCTTAAGATTACATGAACACATTTACTAATGTATTTTGACACATATTTATCCTTTGTCATCAATAATTTAAAATGGTTTACAATTAGATGTTACACTTGCATCTCTGCACCTGCTAAAACTACGTGATACAGGCCCTGACTCAGCAAAACTCTTAAGAACATGCTGAATTTTAAAATTAATTTGATGTCCATGAATTTGAAGATTTTGGATTGCAGTGGTTTTTTGAGTAAGGGTAAACACAGACACATACCTGAAGTTCAGCATGTTATATGGCAGGGTTTGGGATATCATTGACGCATTTGTAAAGTGTGTGCTCTCCTAATCTCTTTGCATCACCCTTTTGAGGAGAGCTACTCTTTTGTCTCTGATGTATTAGAAGTTGCTGACTCCATCATCCAAATGAAGGCTATGATGTATGAGGGAGATATATTTTTTTGCCCCTTAGCAGATGCTGTAAGTATTTCTTTTGACTGTAGCTGTACTGGTTTTGTGTTCTTACCGAGGTGTACGTTTTCTGGTGCCAGTTTCTCTTTTAAGTCACAATTTAAATTTGAGTATTTTTCTAATGAACACCTGGAAAGGATATGGGTACATCTTGAAACAAAATGTCAGTCTGAAGGGTCAGAAACCCTCACAGTAGTTTGGGGTTTTTTTCTCTATTTTCACACACAGGCTGTACTCTGAGTCTCAGGTCTCTGTGATACTTATCTGCTATAAAATATTTTTATTCTGTCTTTCATCTGAACAGTTTCTTTGAAGTCCCCACCCATTCCTACTCTTAATGTGGCTTTCCCAATGGTCTCCACACAGAAATCTGTTTCAATTAGAGGAGGAAATCCTCTGAAATTAATTTTCCAAACTGATTTCACCTCCTTTGTCATTTCCAGTGGTAAAATGAGATTTTATAGACTTTGGGGAAGAGGGAGAAGAGACAGACACCTGAAGTGGGGCCTCTGCTTTGGTTGTAAGCATCAAAATCCTTTGTTGGATCTAACCCTAGAGCCTTGGCCAAAGGTAATGAAGTGAAATAATAAGATAAACAGCTTATCCCAGTCCTCAACTGAATTTTTTGCAGATATATTGTCCTAGAGTGAGAACCCTACTGAATACATAAGCCTTCCCCCTACAGCTCTTTTATTTAAGAAAGCTTTGTCACATGTGAATCCCATTCATTGTCAATGACTCTGATGCCAGCTGTGTGCCAATACACATCTTACGGAGAAGACAACTGACAGTGGATGTAGAAGAAAGTGCTGGGGTTAAGTGGGCAACCAGTAGATGCACAGTTACAGATCATTAGTAGCTGCTCAGTCAGTTTATTTTGGTGGTCTAACTTCTCCAGTGAAAATATACACAAAAGGTGCAAGAAGAGCCTTCATCCCTGTGTTCTGATGAAAGCATGCCTCACTCCTGGGAGAGTAAGTGGTAAAGGAAACGCATGCTTATTTTATTACGTTGCTGGGATGAAGTGGGAGGTGATCCGGTTCTTCTAACAGGGCTTTGAAAAAATTTGTCAAGGTGATTACTCTGTCCATCCTGCCTGTTGAGGACCTCTGGGATTTGCAGAGAGCCTGAGTCTTCTGTTAGAAGGGTCTGGCCTTCTGCAGAGAATTAATAATATTACTGATTTCCAGATATACGTGTTAGATGCCGCACCCCACCATCGCTGCAAAAAAAAAAAGTTGTTTCTAGAGAGGATTAAGGGAAAGCAGTTTCTCCTTTCTCTTATAAAGTAACTGCTAATCAACAATTTAAAGAGAGCTTTGTAGAGAAGGAATTCCCCATCTGGAGGAAAGATGTGGTGTGTGGATACAGATTTTCTGTTATAATAATAAAACTGTATAGTCTTCTAGCTGATTTTTGCAGCTGAATCACTGAGCCAACTGTTTTGAACCTGAGCTGGGTGAGAGGAAGGCTGATCAAGAATGGTGCATAATGTTCTTACAGAACTTTCTCAAGGGCTTGCAAGTACAGATTATTGTGTCATCACAGAGAAAGGGCAGCCTGGAGGTCATATCTGGTACGGGAAACCCCAGGCAGGTCTTTTAAAATAGCAAGGGCAAATAAAAATTATGAACTAATGAGAAAAGGCCAGCTTGTTACTCAGCATGACTTCACCAAAATCAGCTGTGCTCTATCGGAGTTGAGCTCTGGCCCCGAATACAAATACGTTTGCAGCATACGTGAACTATGGGATGTTATAGGATGTCATATCCTTATAAAGTATAAATCTAAGCAGAGTCTTTTCTTGTAGACCTTCCTCATATAAACAGTCACCTGACTTGTCAATCTGATTGTTCACGTAAGTAAAGATTAAGATCTGCCCCACAGTTTCACATGTGTCTGTGCAGATCATGGCAGGGCTATGGGGCATGAAAAGTTTAAGTCTGCTGATGTGTCGGGATGCTGGGGTACCAGCAGAAGATGCTTCTGCGTGGATATGCACACAATTGGGGAGAATTGTGTGTCCGCTTCATTTGTCCCTGTTCTGCGTACTGTAGCAAACTGTAACATTAAAGAAATGATTCCTTCATTCTCTGTGAGGCCAGAATAGGCTCCAAATCAGCAGTGCTAGGCTAGCAGCATCTGGCACGCAGGGTGTGTGTTGTTTCAAGAAAAGCAGGACAGAAGGACACTTCAAAGAAAACAAAAGGTTGAAACAATCTGGCTCCGGGCAGCTAGAAAAAGGAGGACTTAGGTTCAGGGTGTGGAAACACAGCCAACACATGCTCTAACCCCAGGCTGTGTGACGTTTCCCAGCAGCTATGTAAAACAAGAACTCTTTCACACTTTAGTCCCCCCACAGCTATGGGGTGTTGCACTGGGCTAAGTGTTACCTGACTTTGATGTTCTCCAGACAGACCCCATATTTGTTCATGTTTACACGTTTTGACAGGGAAGGAACAGCTCTGCTTAATATCCCCGGGGTTTCCTTGCAGCAGTTTCAAACACTGCAGTGCAAATAACAAACTCAGCAGGTCCTACGACAACTCGGTTCCCACCAGGCAGAGTTTGTGCGGGCAGGGCAGTGGGTGAGAGCGCAGATTGCTGACGCAGATTTCAGCCCTACAGCCTCTCCTGCATGCGGCTATTTGGAAAGCTCCCGTTCCCTCCAAATAGGGATAGGAAAGTGATGGAGAAGCTGCAATAGGCAAGTCAGCTCCCTCCTCCTCCTCTCTTTTTTAATCCATCTCAGCATGCTTCATAAATACTTTTCACAGCAGCTGGACGTTGAGGAGCTATTCCAACGTATCGGTTGCAGGGATATACTGAAATTGCATGTACCATCAGTAGTGTCCTGCCTTTAATATCATATGTGAACATGTCACTAAATCCCAGGTTTATGGAAAATTTGGTTTTATGTAGTTGATGCTTTCTTTTTGATGCTGAACTTAATTCTTATTTGAGCCTTTATAGGTAATAATAGGGATGGGGCTAATGTACTGAACACCCTTGGTTAAACTTTGTCCTCAATTGCATTGGTTTTACTCAGTATTTGTCTTACTACAGGCCCTGTTTTAATCTGTTGTGTTATGTGCAGAGGACCTGGGAAGTAAGGGTAGTTGCTGCCCTGAAAAGTTGGAAGAAATAAAGGACTTCTATGTATCCCTGGATTTCTGATAAGGAAACTCAGGCACAAAAAAATATGAAATGGTTTGTCTGTGTCTTGGGGGTAATCAGGGCATTTACTGCAAGTCTGTCCTTCCGCATCCTTCTGAACTTTGGTCATATTTAATATCTTCTTTTTTATTTATTATATTTAAAAAATTATTTTTCTTTTTGAGTTAGTAAGGAGAAGCAACAAAGAAACCAAAAGCAAACCCAAAATGTATAAAATCCGTATACCGCAGATATAGCATGCCTTCCTCTGAAGGACCTTTCATCTAAATCCTAGGAAGCTGTATTATCACTGCAGGGAATAGCAAGGAATTACTGTTATCTGAAAGACAAGATAAGGCAGGAAGGCAGGCAAGGAATATATGCCCATGAAAACGAGTGGCTCCGATTGGGGTGACACTTTCCTCTTAGCAAACAAGCATATTTGGTTCAGTGAATTCCAGCACTGGTCTTCTCTTCATCTTTTTGAGCACTTGGGCTGTTCTTGATTTCTCTCCCTTCTCTCCCTTCCCCCCCCCCCCCACCCCCCCGAATATTGTGAAATAGGGCATCATGTCACACTTTAAACTGGAATCCAACGGATTGAAACTTTATTTACATTCAGGATCAATGAGGTTAAATTCAGCAAGCCAAAACCTTCATTAAAAGGCAATTTTGGTGTCCAATGTGCAGGAATGCAAAGCAGCAGCAACAAGAAATAATGAATACACTGCAGAGCTGCTGAAATTATGTGAATCTATTTATATCTAATAGCTGTATTCAAAAAAAGACAATCTAGTCTTAACAGTAATTAGAAATACAAGACAAAACTGGGAAAAGGTGAAGCCACATTGTCTCTAAATAGGCATTGCAAGAAAAAAATGTGGCCTGCTGCTGCAGTAGAATCAGTGTTTGGCTCTAAGGCCTTTTTTTTTTCCTGTGAGGAAGATGAAATGAGAGCAGATTTTAGAGCCTTCCTCTTCCCCATCCCAAAGTTTCCTTCAGTATGTAAATAAACTGTGGAAAAAACCAAAGCCCTGGGCCAAAAAGCCAAATCCAGTGCTTGTGGTGTTCTGTACTTGAACTGTGCATTTGGAGAAGGCACTAATCTTACTCAGTTCATACAAACAGAATGGATAAAGAGCTGTCAGACAGCTGAAACTCATTACAGTTCATAACTGGGGTAGATTTCGGCATGCGCTGGACGGGGAAAGAATGGACCAAATAGCCTACCGCCATTCTTATGTATGAGATTGGACAGTCACTATCAATCCTTAATGAGACACAGAAAGCTTGGTGAGGATAAAGTCTGCGGGGAGCCCTGTGAGGAGGGTGCATAAGGCTGTGTGTGAAGCTTCTGAAGTTCAGGAGGGACTTCTCAACTAAACCATAAGAAACCATAGCAACTGAAGGAGACAAGACAGGTAATCTGGATATCTCATAGTATACCAAGGGAAGTGGTGCTATGTGGTTCTAAATGTAAACTATATACTAAACTAGATCTGCAGCTGATAAAAATTAGCTGAACTCTATCTGAGCGAAGTTGAACTGTATTGCTTTATATTTCATGAAGTTCTCTGTGTTTGGCAGTGCAATAGTTTAGGCTCTCCGACACACTTAAGTGTAGATGGGTGGATGGAATAAAGTATGATTTCATTCAGTCAGTTGTTGTAAATATTTATGAACATAGCCGTCACTGGTAGGGAATGCATCGTTACTCGGCATTAACAAGAATGGAAAGGGCAAACATCACTGAGGCTTGTGAGGGCAGAACTGGGGTTGGTGAAATTTATATAAGGATCTGTTCTTCACCGGATTTTTGGTATCCTTCTGAAGCCCTAGACAGATAGGTAAATTACTATGCAGAGGTGTAGATGCCTGTTTCAAGCTCAGAATTATTCTTGTATTGATATTAATGTACTGGAATATTAGAGGAAGCATTTTGATTTGTTGAGGGCAGAAGTTTGGTTTCAGCGATGTGTTTGTTCTCCTCTGGCTCTAATAACCCGTAAGCTTCTTTCTCCCTTGTGCTTGGGGTCCCAGGGTGCCAGTATGACACCAATGAAACAGTTCGTGTTGTGGGTTGTAGTCAGCTGAATGTGTAAGTACCTGCAAGTTCAAGGTCATGAGTCATTAGGAAAAAGTATCCTTTGACTTAAACGTTGGGAAAGGGTTGTTGGGTTTTTTCCTTTTTGCTAAGCTGAAACAGTTTTTTCCCAGATACGTCCATTCTAAAGAACGTTTCCTTCTAGTTCTGCCTTGCTCAGGAGCCACGCGTTTCATTGCAGGCTTGCAAAGTGATGAAGGATTTGGTTTGGCTGAGGCATCCTCCTGGGTGCAAGGAGATCTGGCTGCTTCTGGCTCTCACAGACACTGTGTGTAACCTTATCTATGCCATTTGGTCTTCATTTTGTTTTCTATCTGTAACTACACAGAATGCAGTGTGGGTTTCAGGTAGAGGATTTTGGAAAGGCAAAGAATAGTACTAATGTACAATTCATCATTCAACTTTCAAACTTAGCCCTATCTTATTCCAGAAAGGATTTTATTGTGGTTTGCTATGCTGGGAAGAACAAGACCTGTATCATGGAATACTTATTATTTCTCCTTTATGAGACTATCTATACAAGTATTTCCGTCCTCCGTGCCCTACTATAATACTTTATCTTACTGAAGGAAAAACCCGCCACGATAATCTAAAGTAGATAATGCTCAAACCAAACATCTTCACTTGCACAGTTCTAGGCTGACACCTTAGGGACCTGTTTTGTAGGCACAGATCCATTTGTCCAACTCTTCTGGCTAACACCTCAGCAAAACCAGATGTGTTTAGCTCTCTGGCTTCCAAACTTGATTCTTGGAGTGAGAGTCAGGAAAGAATGTTGTCCCGTCCCGCCACCTTTTCCACAGTCATCTTCTAGCTTCCAGCCTGCCTTGCTGGCACCTTTCTTAGCAGCATGTGATTCCTGGAAGTCTCGACTCATTGGTTATGTTTCAGGATGATGGGCTTGGCCAGATCCTGGCCTGTGGAAGTCAGCGGTAAACATTCTCATGAAAGTCTTACTGTCTGTCACAATAATTTGCTAATCTGTTTATAGCTGGGATTCTTACAAAATGAAGTCAGTCCCCCACATAGCCTTTTCATCCAAATATCTCCAAGAAATAGACTTGATGCCTTTGATGACATCACTTTGCTGCTGCTTAACTCGATGACATTGAGCAATACACCTCCAGGATTTTTCCTACTTTGGAGCTCACACATATAACAACAATTAAAAGGGTTCTTACATCCCCCTTTCTTATTGCAAGGGAACCCCGAATGTATGATGGTTCAAAATTGTCTGCTGGAAACTGGTTTGTAGTAAATGTTGGCCAATGAGTGTGAATGGCAGCCAAAGCTGTGCTTATCAAGTATGTTTGAAACTTCAGGAGTTAGAGAGTCATTAAGGGGTGACGATTAGCCACTTAAATGATTGACCTGTTTCTGTTATCCTGTGTTACAAGTCTGGGAAGACTCTGTAGCTAGAGGACTTCTGGATGTCATTTATACCATAACTTCAGGGCTCTTCCAGTTGCTTTGAAAGGAGCCCACGTTGAACTTGTTCAGAGTCCACCTGGTCTTTCTGTCCTCACATATTGCCAGCAAAACAATGAGCTAATTGTACTATATGCGGGCATAACTTCCAAGTAAGCTTCAAACTGGGTGGCATGAACAGTAAGGACTATTAAAATACATGGCAGAATTTAGTACTGGAGAGATGCCACCTTATATAGGTACAGTCTCCAGTAGACCCTCAAAGCTAACTTCAGTTGCAGTCAAATCCCCCACTGCCACCTCCTTGCTACAGCCATTATTAGTGTTGCCAAGGTGAAAGTAGTATAGCAAGTTGCACCTCCATTTTTCTGTGCAGAAGCATCCCAAGAACACATCAGTGTGCGTGAACCTGCCTTTTCAGCAGAGATCATACAGGTGCAAGGCTAAAGATCAGTTATTCTAGGGCAGGGCTAACCTAGGAGCCTCTATAAAGAAGTCAATGTTACAGATCTGAAAAGAACTCAGTAACTGTCAACACAGAGTTTCCCAGTCTTTGCCATTGAAAAATTTGCAAAGATTCTTACCAAAATTATCCTACTCTGTTATTTACATTCTCCTCTTAACTGATATGAAGGGATGAGTTTTGCAAATCGGTGCACAGCTTTTAAAAAATACATATTTATTAACAGTCCCCTGTTCAGCTGTCGTGTTGCTTTCATTTGTGCTTAAGGTGTATTTGAAAGTGCTCAGTAACTCGAGGGAAATCACTGCAGCCAGTCAGGAATGATGATGGAAATGGAAAATCCCTAGTTGTCCTGCTGAAGAAACTCAGGCTAGGCTGTGGAGTCAGTGCAGAACTGTTCTGCCTGCTCTGTGAAGGGACCCACACAGCGCGGCAATATCCAGCTCGGGTGCAACCCAAACTCCTGGCAAAAGGGGAAAGAACGGGCCAAAAGTCACTCCAGAAAAGATTTCATTTTCTAGGAGTTTCTGGCATTTGGCAAGTATCTTCACCTTTTATTTTCTCTTTCTATTTGAAAGAGCCAAACACTTACATGGAGCCTTTGAGTATTGCATATTGCAGGCCAGAGGTACGACAGTAGTTTAACCTTGGCTCAACTGCATGCGTACAAACTTCCTGCTTCTGGTAATAGGACTGCAGTGGTGCTCAGAGGGCTTCAAAATTCCCCTGGGATTCTGAAACCCACCCTCAGTGACATCGATGTTCTGAGAAAGCCTGTTACCAAAGAGTCTGTATGGAAACTTTTTCTATGCCTCCACATTCATTGTTCCCTTTGCCATCAAGTCTAGAGCTAGTTGGCATGAGCTACTTTCACAATTTTTAAATTGCAGTGGCTTCACAGTGGTAGGACAGGGTACTAAGCTGGTAGGACAGACGGTACCGAGGGCCTGCTCTGCTGCCTGTCATTTCCACTACACATGTGAGGAATGAAAGGATTTTGATGGTGCAAAGCATATAAAATGAATGAGGTAGGATGTTTCTCCGAAGAGATTTTGGCAGCAGTCTAGGATCAGTTGCAGGTGCTGGACAGGCTTATCCTGGGCGTAAGGCTCCAGGGCTTGCTTGGTGTGCTGTGTGTCTTGAGGATAAGAGAAATGTGGAGTTGATTTCTAAGGTCTCCTTCCTTCCTTAATATTGCTGTTTTGAATGCAGGCCTTTGCTCCCAGTAAACATCATTTCTCTAGTTGTCTCTCTGGCTAATACCTGTCATGATCTGGTGAGAGGGACAGCTAGTTAAGTCCCAATATGATATTTCATGATTATCCAAGACTGGAAAATCATAGTAAGAGCTGAGTGCCTTTCTAATGTGTACATGGTCTCTTGCATGGCATAGGTGGTATCATTTCGTATCTTTTGACCACCTTGTCTGGAGAATGGAAATTGTTGGGTTTGCCCAGTTATAATTGACTTCAGGATGGATCTGTGATCAAGAACTTTCATCAATTAACTTCTTGGAAAACTATATAAGTTATGGTAATTTTTATTAAGTTGCCCTGATTTTGTCTGGGACAGAGTTAATTTTCTTCCTAGTAGCTGGTATAGTGCTGTGGTTTGGATTTAGTACTAGAAGAGTGTTGATAACACCCTGATGTTTTAGTTGTTGCTCAGTAGTGCTAAGACTGGCCAAGGACTTCTCAGCTCTGCCAGGGGCACAAGGAGCTGTGAGGGGACACAGCTGGGACAGCTGACCCAAACTGGCCCAAGGGCTATTCCATACCCTATGACGTCATGCTCAGTATATAATCTGGGGGAAGGAGAAGGAAAGGGGGGACGTTCAGAGTGATGGTGTTTGTCTTCCCAAGTCCCATTACGTGTGATGGAACCCTGCTGTCCTGGAGATGGCGGAGCACCTGCCTGCCATCCGATGGGAAGGAGGGAATGAATTCCTTGCTTTGCTTTGCTTGCATGCACAGCTTTTGTTTTCCCTGTTAAACTGTCTTTATCTCAACCAACGAGTTTTCTCACTTTTACTCTTCTGATTCTCTCCCACTTCCCACTGGGGGGGAGTGAGCAAGCGGCTGGGTGGTGCTTAGTTGTCAGCTGGGGTTAAACCACGACATAAGTCCTCAAAGCCTCCTGTGCAAGCTTGCATTTAGCAAGCAAAGGAAACCCTTCAAATTATGTTTAGCAAGTCCCATAGTTCTCTGAGGAGAGCTGGGTCTCATGCTGTGCTCAGCCTAGTTTCCAAGACAAATTGACATGGGGGCATTTGGAGAAAGCTTTGTAGAAGTGTCCAGATTGTTGACGTTTTCTCCGAATAGACCTATTAACCTGTGAAGGAATTTGAGATTTGCACACCCTGAGCAGTGAGGGTCCCCGAGCCACGTTTTCAATGATCACATTATTCATATTCTCGAGGTAAAAAAATATCGCATTGACGTATTATGTCTCGCCTGTGTTTCCTGATACTATTTAGGAGGCTGCACCTATGCATTTCTGATGTCAAATTTAACCGCATTTAGAAACTTTCTTTCTCCGGGTGGAATATGGTCTATTGACACAGTTGGCTTTTTACAGTGAGGTGAAACATTAACCGCTTCCTCTCCTCCCGTCTAGAACATCAAACTTCTGACCTGTCTTTTAGGAGGCAAGCTCATTTACACCAATCAAAATTCTGAAGTAATGTCACTTTTTAGGGGGAAGCTATTTTGGATTTACACCCTTTTAAAAGCAGAATTTGCTCTTGAGTGCTCTCCTCCCTCTCAACCTCTTCCTGCCTGGTTAAAACATCAAAGTTTTTGTAGGCTCCCACATGAAATCCACAGCAGCCTGGAGGTCAGACAGTCCTATGTCAGTGTGGTAAATATATCAACTCTCTCTGAAATAGATTTGCTTTTCATCAGATTCTTCTTTAATGAGGTAAAAGATTTAATTTCATGGTTAAAAAAATAAAATTAAATAAAAGAGATGTGATTCACAAGCAACTCCTTCAGACTCTGTAGGAAAATAAGAATTGCCAGACAAGGTCTCAACAGCAGTCCAGGCAGTCCAGTAACCTGTCTCTGAAATGGTTAATTATGGAACAAATAGCGCATTTTCACTGCTGCCTTGAGAAAAGTTCCAACCATCAGATGGTCCAGAACCTAGAGAGAAAATTGCATTGCACTTAAGCAAAACATCGGGATAAGGACTAGAAACAAAAAGGGGAAGGGAAGACCAGGTGTGCCTGTGCAAAACAAGCAGGTACAGACATACCTGTGTGTACACCTGAACCACCACCATCCTACGGGCATGGCCCGGGGCCGTTCGTCGCAGTGGTGGGAGGCGAGAGTGCAGCACGGTGTAACTCCTGCTGTGCACCAGGCTGTAAAGTGGCCACGAGGCAGGGGGCTGGATTTAACCCTAGAAAATGCTGTGCATGGGGACTCTCAGGCCTCTGCAAGCAAATCTGAGTCTTTTATGCAGGTTTTGTTGGTTTGCTTTGGTCTGTTTTTTATACATAGTACAAGAAGTATTAATTCCCTGGACTGCTTTCAGAAGAGAAAACCTGAAAGGCACCTGTGTTGTCTGTTGTTCCCCTCGATATAGCTCTTGTACCCACTGTGTCCTTTGCAGTCAGCTTCTGGAAAGGACACAAGTTAAGTTAGAAAACTCAGAACATTTTGTATGTTCATTGCCCTCATTACTGGGCTGTTTGCTTTAGTCTGTCAGTAGATGTAAGGCATGTAAAATAATTTTTTCCTCTTTTGCTGAGGGTTAATATATTCATCTGTACTACAGTGTTGGAACAGGCACAGGTGCCAAGAGCCACTTCCAAAATTATATCTTAATTACTTCCTCAAGTGTCCATCAGCCTCGAGGTGCAGATTGTTTTATTGAGGCATTGCTTGTTATTCTCTCTGCACTTTTTTTTCCCTCCGTATCTGAGCTCCCATGAATCCATGTCTCTGCTGCCTAAGCCAGCTGCTGAAAGGAGTGAAATCTATTGTACAATCCTTCCTGAACTGTAATGTGTCTTTAAACATATGCAGCTCGTAACAGAGGGCCCTATAGAATAAAAAGCTAATTTCTCCCTAGTTCTCTTGCCGTCATTGTCTGGCTGCCTGCTCAGGGGCTTCCTACCTTAATGCCTTGCAGTATCATAGGACTCTGACATCTCTATTAAATGGGACATAGGCTTGCTTATACCCGCTCATGCTCTTGACTGGTTAGAAATGCCTATTAAGCCACCTAAAGGTGAGTATTGAAATGAGTCGGGTTGCATTCACATCATTAGCATGGGGCTCTGGGGTAGCAGGAGTCAGTGCAGCAAGGGTTAATATCCCCCCTGCCTTGAGCAACGTGGCACAAAGAGGAAAGATGTTTTCTGGCTCCAAGAAGCCTTTCTGTGCTGCCTGACCTGCAGGAAGAGCAGTCAGTGTCATAGTAGGGGCTTAGTGTAAATTCATGGCAGCCTCAGTGGGGCCGAGCATCCTCTGCCTGCAGAGCCCACTTGATTTGCCTTGTGGCTGCCCACAAAGCAGCAAGATGCTCCGGCTCCCTACTTCAGCTCCCTTATGGGACACTCCGAATGCAAAAGAAGTTATTTGGCAGCTTGTTTCAGCAGACAATATCGTTATTGCCAAATGCTTTCCTCCTGGCTTGCCTTGGGGTGGGCAGGCAGGGGAACACCCGCAGCTAATTAGAAACAGGCATTTGTCTGCAGGTAACACTGCCAGACAGAAGCCCTTTTGCGTCTCGCAGAGTCCACGCAATCTGCAACATCTGAACAAGCCCCACGGGGAAAGAGATGAATTTTTCACACCTGTTTCTCCAAATTTAATAATAATAAAAAGTTCCATGCAAGCACAAGAAGGCAACATTCCAGTAACATTTTGCTTTTACTGACTGAAATTTCCCGTAAGATGGGCCTCTGGCTATAGAATGGAAAATCTGTCCTCACTCACTTCCCCCTCAGTACTGGGCGGACGGATGGAGTCTGGTTGCTTTTTTGTTCTTGCCAGGGCTGCTGCAGTAGCTCTGTGCTTGTTGGTCCCAGGTGCCATGAAGTCAGAGCCACGAGTCTCCCCGTCACAGTAGGCGGTGGGGGTTGGTATTTTGTTCCAGGGGACGTTCCTAAGCCCTGTGTCACTTCATTACGCAGCAAATCGGGAACAGACACTAGTAATGGAGACAGAAGAAAAAAAGAAAAAATGGAGTCATACTACTATCAGGGAAATGTGTGTAAAGTCCAGAAGTGCTTCTGCACCTTGGCCAAATGCCAAATTGAAATCCAAGCTGCTTGATGTGTTGAATTCTGAGTTTCCCACCACACTGCTCTTTTTTATATTTTACTTTTATTTAGCAACAGGTAGTGAGATACAAACTTTACTGTGCAGCAGTTACCATGTTGAGGTGGTGGAAAACTACAGGAGGAGGACATGGGCTGGATTTGGCTATAATTGACTGGAATCCATGACATGGAGTATCTTTTGTTGGCTTTACAAAATGGAATCACTTCCTAACAGTAATGAGCAATCTTACACATGATCGTTTGGGGATACTAAAGCACTGACTGTTACTTGAGTACTTCTAATCCTCATTGCATAATGGTGTCTGTAAAAAGCTTTTAAAGAAGAAATAAAGTATTTGGAATTTGATACCAGTATAGGTTCTGAGTCCTCACTCTGTTCTCCAGGCACCAGTTTTAGAATTCAGGCTTGTGGGAGGCGCTGCCTTTGACAGAATAAATGCAGTTAAAACAACAACAGTAGAAAAAAACTCTCATAATGCAAATGTTTGCCCTAAACATTGCTTTAGATGAGAGAAACCTAACTGCACTCTAACAAAATCAGGGCTGTTCTGGAGATGACAGATTAAAGCAGAAATCTACAGCAGGACACCACCCCCACACTTGCTTAGATCTTCATTTTAGTCGTGTGCTCTGTGCATTCCTTATCATAGAGAGCGATTGCCATTTGTTTGGGATAATCAAAAGTTGAATTTATCCCTGTACACAGCAACAAGACTTTTCTCCTCTGCCTTGATTGTTTTGAAAACATAGATGTTATTAAATTATTGATACTGATAGTGCAAAAAAAATGAAACGTCTGTTCTTCCGTGACTTGAACTTGTGCATTCAGTTAACCTCAATTTTTTAAATGAATCATGCAATTTGTGCTCAAAAAGTATGGGGATAAAATAATTATATTCAGAATAAAATCAGCATACATGATTTCTATTGTTGTGCTGTCATATAAATAGGCTGCAAGCAACCTTATTTCAGCATGGAATGATTTGGATTATTCTGTTGTGGAAGGTTTGCCTTGTTTGCTAGCTCTGAAAGGGAGATAATCTTAAATCTGAGCTAAGAAAGATGGTTATGAGCAAGAGAGAATGTTTAAACTGTTGTTAATGTTAAGAGAGCCCCAAACTTATGGGGAGATAAGAGGATGCTCCTGGGTTTTAGAAAATGCAGGAAAGCCTCTTGGTATAAGGAGTAGTCAGTTATGCATTATCCTGTCTTACTCTAGCATATATTTTTGCTTCTGCTGTGTTATCTGATGGACTCTAATCTCAGTCTAGGGCGGCCTACACTGCCCTGTTAAAGATGTGAAGAACTGGGAAATAAGAAAAGATTGGTCAGGGCTCAATTACAAACTGGCACTTTTTTGTTAAATTCATGACTTACATGCTTGTGACAAATTCACGTTTGGTTTGGGGTTTTTTTTGGCTCAAAGCTGTTGCTAAGACTGGATTTCTAAAGGTACAGAAGCAATATAAGAAGTGAGCTAACCCATTTGGAGAAGTCTGGGATTACAGCTGTGTTTAATAAAATCTGAGTTAGCTATAGAGAATGTAAGTAAGCTAAATCCCATCTGCTTTGGGGTTTCTCTTTGGTCCCAGAAGAAGCCAAATGCAGGATATGAGGAGAGGTGTATGGGCTCCTACCGGAAATGCTGGGAAAAAGACAAGGGAAGAAGGCCTCCCTCTTCTCCTTCGGTCTGCTTTTATGACGTGACCTCACCAGTGACACAGCGCTGTGTGTTGAGTGATACACAAGGACAGAGGAGAAAGAGCTGGTGTTCCCCCTCACTGCCATATAAATGGGATCAGAGCTCTGTGAAGAGCCAACATCGCCTCTCCCTTTTCCCATTGCTTCTCTGGGTCCGTAGATATCTCAGGTAAAATAGGCAGTTCCAGGAATTGGGCTGGTAGGAGTACACTCCTGTCTCTTCATGCCTGGGTGCAAGCTGGGGGTGAACAGCTAGATGAGGCAGAATGTTTCTGAGGACTCGTGTGAGTGATGTGGAATTAATCATACAGCTGGTCCTTGCCAGTCTTTGACAACTTTGATATGATAGCCCAGCTGGTCGGGGGCAAATCTGAGAAAAAAACAGTGGAGAGGGAGATACTAATTAGCACATTTCACTAAAAATTTCCAGGATTGCAGCTGGGGAGTCAAGTGGAAATTCTCACAAGTCTGCTTTTCCTTGACCATGTTTCTTGTTACATTATCAAGATGTAAGGCAATAATTAGGCAAACGTAGCTGTGAAAAACTCTTTGTTAGTACCCAAGGAAGCCAGAATTATATTTCAAGGATATGCATCTTTCGTACCTACCAGCCCCACTCCCTTCTGCTCCTGGGATATTTCTCTTGAACTTGAGGTTCAACATCCAGAGTTAGTTCTTCCTTGAAAATGAACAGATTAGACCCAACTCTCACACTAAAACACTTGGCTGGTCTGTACAAACACTGTGCAGGTCAAAGAGCTCTGCTGTCTGCCTTACAACTCTACTGTTTCGGTGAACCTTTCACCTCTTCAGCTGATTGCAGAGGCTGAGAATTACAAAGCAAATGATGGGTTCTCCATCAGCTGGATTCCTGACTTTCTCGACTTTATCTGCTGCTTATCCCCAAAAGCTGGATGCAGAGGTTAAATATCCCTATTTGCTAATCTGGGACTATGATTTATTATTTTAAAACAATATTAGGGTATGCTTTGAAGACTAGAGGCATAAGTGTCTAGGGCCAGCACAAACAGGTTGGTTTTAGTTGTTTTGGGACACTTCCTGTCTTCTCAACCACAGCTTGAGATTTCTAGTACTTGGACAGAGAGCTTTCCTCCAAGGTTTGCTTGGGTGTTTTGGGGAGATTTTTTTTTTTAACCCAAAAGACAGAC
The DNA here is from genome assembly GCA_034008185.1 of Gorsachius magnificus. Classification (NCBI taxonomy): domain Eukaryota; kingdom Metazoa; phylum Chordata; class Aves; order Pelecaniformes; family Ardeidae; genus Gorsachius; species Gorsachius magnificus. The sequence goes on from CM067094.1 coordinate 9,759,367, forward strand.
AAACATGTCTCTCTCTTATTGGGGTGCTTTGAATAGAAACGGTTTTTTCCCCCTCTCATGTCAGTGGATCAGGACTATTCGTAAAAGCCAGTCAAACTGTACAAGACAGACACAGTGTGTCTGCTTATCCTCAAGTGGGTCTTTTATGGATGTTATTGATAGAACACTGTTTGGAATATCTGTCACAACTACTAATTTGCCTATATGATTGCTTATCTTTGCTCACAGGAATGCCAGTGATGATATGCAAGATATAATGTTCATAAACGTGGCTAAACAGTATCTTTTATTTAATTTCCAGAGGGTAGATAACTGAAGGTCCTTCTGCCACATTTTTCTATGGTGTCTTCCTGTGTCACGGTTTTGCTTTAGGATTAAGACAGCTGTTGTGACCAGCTTTGTACTTTAAAGGTTGGACATGGTTAACTTGGCAACCAGTGGGTCTTATCTCTCTAATTAGCAAAAACTAATCACTGCACAGTCATTATCAAACCCACCACCTTCAACTCCATCAATCTAAATCCTTGTAAAGTTTCTCTTTTGTTATGTTGGGGGGGTTGCATGTGTACATTTGCTATGGTTACCTGTTAAATAGCTAACCAGGCCAGGTACACCTTTTAGATTAATTGACAACATTGCCTGAAGCATGAATGACTCAACTGAGCTGTCATCTTTTTCCTTTTTTTTTTTTTTCCTCTTTCTTTAGAAAATAATTTTTCACTGTTTTCCTCAGAATAGAGGTCTTCATGCTAAGGTAGGAATTATAACAGAACCAAGGTATTGTGTTTTCAGGTATGAATAGTTGAAAAAAGTCAAATTTGTCATGTAGGCTTCTGTCTGGGTATTAGACAGTCTTGAACTTTATCTTTGATTTCTCATTCTGCTACTGATATCAGGTTTAATTTTGGTGTAGTTCCCCCTCAAAAAAGAGTGCTATACTCTCTGCTGAGCTTGTTTTACTAAACTGTATTGGTTTGGGTACAACTTGTTGTGCCCTAGGGAAATTCTATATTACCTGTAAGGTCCTATCTCATTCTTTTTCAGTGTAAGTGCTTTGACATTTTTGGATGAAATGTGCAGTTGGGACTAAATATTGCTTAAACTCATGAAAACACTTCTTTTTTAGTTATAGCATGGCATGGCTCACACTAATCAGAATCATTGAAGGGAAGTAGCTACCAGAGAAGCTTCTTGTAAAATCTTCATTCTCCTTTTTCCAAAGAAAGTAGGGTTTTGTATTTAGTAGCAGCAAACAAAGATATGTCTCTGTAACAGGTGTACCTTTTTCTAGGGTAGTCATCTCATGCTTATGCTAGGTGAGTGGGCATTTATGGTGACCAGTTGGCATGTTGCTTAGTGACTGAACACGTTTTCTGGGAGCAACATCTCATTCAGGGAAGTGCTTCTTTCGGGCACCTTGTACTGCAGGGCTCTTCAGGGCCATCATTTAGTCCAGGAGGGCATCAAAGATTATGGAGCATCCACGGCTTTTTTGCTGGGGTGTGGAGGATGTGTATGGGAGGTGTTAATGTGGCATAAATGAGGATGTTTGGGTAGCAAACGCCATCAAATTCCTACCCAAAATTAAGACAACCTCTTATTAAACAAACCATACTTGAACACCAAGATACAAACCAAGGGAACGTCATTACTACTCACTGTCTGTGGAGAGTTATATTTTTTGACTACCGTGTCATTAGATTAGTTGGGTTAAATTACATCATGTTTTCTAACGAAAGGATACATTGGTGTGCTCACATCTGTGCTGTACAGCTATCCACCCTTCTGTCTTCATTAGCATTAGGAATCCTCATCACTGTAGGGCATATACTGATAATGGCTATCGTTAGATCTGAACATGTTTTATATAGAATGGATAAACACTACTGACTTTTGCTTTGCTGTTTTCATTACTTAAGCTTCAGTAGGGAAACTGTTCCTGCAAGACATTTAAGGATGCTTAATGTGATTAACTGTAATTTTGACATCAATAAGCTTAAAAACATGATTACAGTAAAGTGCACGTAAGTATTTAGGGGTGGATAGAAGCCTGTGCTTAAGTATTTTTTTTTAATTCAAGCACTTAGAGGATACAAATTGGCGTGGCATGGTATAAAACCTTTTCAGCAGTTGAGTTACTTTCCCTGTGTCATCTATGGATTAACCTATGAGTGATGCTAACATGCTGATAAAAGCTTTACGCCATCCCACATAGTGAGCTTCGCTCAGTCCTCAGCAATTTGATATATTCTTCCTTGTCACTGTTCCTACCTTGATACATAGTGAAAACCGTATTTTGTCTCATAAACTTCTAATAAAATCTACTGCAAATATAATAAATGCCAAAGATATTTATGAACATTAGAAGTCACTCTGTGTCACAGAGTCTGACACCAGCAGTTTGGATGGAAAATATTTATGTACTGGCATCATTTTATTGTCTACTTACTCTTTTTTTTTTCTAGTGAAGCTTTGATTTTTCTTGAGTGAATTTAGCATAGTGCTATCCAGATTATCTTTGTAAATGTTTGTGATAACATTAACAAATTCTTTTCTAGTATATACTATCAGTGTGTTTATGTCTACCTTGCAAAGGACGTTTATTTTATAGACTGGGGAAGAGATGATTAAGGTCATCTTCTCAGAGCATGGCAGAGCTTGCATTAGCACCCAGTCATCTGGCTCCACTCTCATGTGTCCCTCAGCAGGCACATAACTTCTTTTCACTAATGTGATAAGAGAGTTTGAAGTAACTTTATTAAACACCAACATTTTCTCGATTGCGTCTTGTTTGTGGTCTTTCCAGGTCATGCAAATACTGCCAAGACATAGTTAGCTCTTAAAAAAACAGCTAAAGAAAGGGTAAATGAATATCTGTCCCTGTGTACAGGCAGTACACGAGCCCAGTGGGTCTGCTCTCAAACAGCTGCTTCTTATTTCTTTATTTAGGGAATGAATGCAACCACTGGGAAATGTTCTGGTGGTGATGATGATGAGGATAATAAATCCAAATAGAGGAAATTTCCCTTTCCTTTTTTTTTAGAGATCACTCTTAAAAATTCCAAAATTTACAAATATGTTTTTGTTATTTAATGTTTGGTGTGATATTTAATATTTTAATGGATATTTAAAACACTTTACTGTCTTTACATGTGCAGTTGATTCCACTGAAGTTCTCAGTAGTGCTGTTCTGTGCAGCAATTGGAAACTTGTGCCTTCAGTTTCTGCATTAATTTATTTAGGTCAGACTTCCCCCGGGTTAAGAATGAGCTTCTGCTTTCTCTGATACCAAAACAGTGGACGCTCTCCCTGCCTTTCAACATGAGTTGCAATTATCAGGATCAATCCAGTCTCAAAGCAATACTGTCTTCAGTGGGGTTGAACATGGTCATACCAGTGCTCATAACATTTGGGAAAGGGTGGTCTATGACAACTATATAAATCAGTGTTCTCACCTAAATATAAGCACCGGACAAGTAGCCAAAAGTCTGCAGTGCTTGAAAGCCCTTATTCTGTTTGAGAGTCATCACATCAGGGAAGGGAGAATATTAGTGTAGAGGTAACGTGACTGCTGCAAATAGCAGATATTTAAAGCAATAGTATAGATATTCAGATATTTTCTGGGGAAGTAAGTCAAATTGTCGTCTTGTATATTAGCATTGAATGATTCTAAACAAATGCTCTCATAGAAATCAAAGTCTGTTTGCAAATGATTGTCAAGTAAGGAGGAGTGCACTGGGACAATGGTTTGCTGCAAATTAGTGGGAGATCAACTAGAAAGCAGATAAATACACTGCTGCAAAGCAGATTATTCCTAGGACTGGGTGAACTAAAACAGGTATTAAATTGGAACTAAGTCTAATTACCTGTGTTGTAACAATTTTATCCCAAGGTAATAATGAGCATATTTTTTTGCAATTCGCTGATATTTTTCACAACAATTAGTTGGTCCCTCTTGTATTTTCATAAATATCAAGATATTCCTAGATTTGTCTATCTGTTATGATCTTCCATACAAGTTTGAATTTGATCTCTAATATGAGTTTGTAAGTGCATAAAAAACACAGATATAAACTCAAGAGGATGAAGTTCAGTGTTCATTTAGTTTCTCCCTGTTCATTTCATTAAAAAAAAAAAATCAATTGCTATCCACATTTATCTAATGAAAGAGGATACCACAGGGCACAGAATCCGGTTTTAGTCCTGCTTGTTAAAGATCACAACCTAAAGCTATCTTTCTGCTTAAAATACATTTTCCCTGTTCTTTCACGTTATCATTTGCTTCTGACTCAGTGTAATTCAGTGTTTGCAACAGAGTATGATTAAGGATGGGTGAGGCCAAAAAGATAAACCAAGAACAAGCCAGAACTCTTACCTGGAACTCATCTTGTATGGTATATTTTTTTAAAGTCAGGTAAGTGGGTGGAGAATTATTGGAGAAAAATTTCATTTAAATTTTGATTCAGTAACTGTTGCCAGAAAAGCTGGTATTAGCAAATGCTCCAAAACCAAATCCTGCAAGTTGCTTTCCACAGTTTACACAAGCTTTAACTATCTTGTTTAGACTTGAGGGCATGGACAATGAAATAAAGTGGTTTGCAAATGTATGTGAAAGGACTACTCAAGTAAGAGCCAGCGAAAGGTTTATTGCATTGGGAACCATCTTTTCTGGAGTGCCCATCAAATTTTTTTGGAAAAATTGTGTTACATCTCGCATGCAGTTTTTGGACCTGAGTACACATTTTAACTGAATTTCACAGGACTGGAATGTATCGAGATCTGCCCGGGGTGGATGCAGAATGAGTTGAGAGCTTATGGGTAAGAATTAAGGGGCAGGCTAATATGGATGACACTGTTGTGGGTGTTTACTACAGGTCACCTGATCAGGAAGAGGAAGTTGATGAGGCCTTCTACAGACAGCTGAGAGTAGCCTCATGATCACAGGCCCTGGTTCTCATGGGGGACTTCAACCACCTTGATACCTGCTTGAAAGGCAACACACAGTCCAGGAGGTTCCTGCAGAGCACTGATGATAACTTTTTGACATGGGTGGTGGAGGAGCCAATGAGGAGAACTGTGCTGCTGGACCTTGTACTAACAAAGAAGGACTGGTTGGGGATGTGAAAGTTGAGGGAAGCCTTGGCTGCAGTGACCATGAGATGGTGGAGTTCAGGATCCTGTGTGGAGGAAGAAGGGTAGTAAGTAGGATTACAACCCTGGACTTCAAGAGAGCCAACTTTGGCCTCTTCAAAGACATACTTGGAGGAATCCCACGAGTTAGGGCTCCAGAAGGTAGGGGGGTCCAAGAGAGTTGGTTAATATTCAAGCATCACTTCCTCCAAGCTCAAGATTGATGCAGCCCTATGAGTAAGAAATCAAGCAAAGGGGGAAGGAACCTGAATGGATGAGCAAGAAGCTTCTGGCAAAACTCAAATGGAAGAAGGAAGTTTATGGAATGTGGAAAAAGAGACAGGCCACTTGGGAGGAATATGGGAACATTCTTAGAGTATGCAGGGATGCGGTGAGGAAGGCTAAGGTCTACTTGGAATTAAATCTAGCAAGGAACGTCAAGGACAATAAGAAGGGCTTCTTCAAGTACATCAGTAGCAAAAGGAAGGCTAGGGAAAAAGTGGCCCTGCTGCTGAATGAGGTGGGTGCCCTGGTGACAGAGGCTACAGAAAAGGCAGAGTTACTGAATGCCGCCTTTGCTTCAGTCTTTACGGCTAAGGCCAGCCCTCAGGAATCCCAAACCCTGGAGGTAGGAGAGAAAGTCTGGAGAAAGGAAGACTTTCCCTTGGTCAAGGAGGATTGGGTTAGACATCATTTAGGCAAACTGGACAACCACAAATCCATGGGCCTCGATGGGACACACCCATGAGTGCTGAGGGAGCTGGCAGATGTTATTGCTAAGCCACTCTCCATCATCTTTGAAAGGTCATGGAGAACAGGAGAGGTGCCTGAGGACTAGAGGAAAGCCAATATCACTCCAGTCTTCACAAAAGGCAAGGAGGAGGACCCAGGAAACTACAGGCCAGTTAGCCTCACATCCAGCCCTGGGAAGGTGGTGGGACAGCTCATTCTGGATGTCATTTCTAAGCATGTGGAGGAAAAGAAGGTTATCAGGAGCAGTCAGACAACCTGATAGCCTTCTGTGATGGCATGACTGGCTAGGTAGGTGAGGGGAGAGCAGTGGATGTTGTCTACCGTGCCTTCAGCAAGGTTTTTGACATTGTCTCCCATTACATCCTCATAGGCAAGCTCAGGAATTGTGGGTTAGGTGAGTGGACAGTGAGGTGGATTTGGAACTGGCTGAATGGCAGGGCTCAGAAGGCTGTGATCAGTGGCAAGTTCCATCTGCATATGAGGGAAAAAGTCTCTAGTTGGAGGGTGACAGAGCACTGGAACAGGCTGCCCAGAGAGGCTGTAGAGTCTTCTTCTTGGGAGATATTCAAACCCCACCTGGACGCAATCCTGTACAACCTGCTGTATGTACATGAACCTGCTTTAGCAGAGGGGTTGGACTGGATGATCTCCAGGGTCCCTTCCAACCCCAGCCATGCTGTGACTCTGTGACTACATCATCGAGGTGTTGGGTGATACCAGGACTATCTTGAAAATATTCTGAGAAGAACTACACACAAAAATTGGAGACTTACTAGTGGCTGTATACAGTAACCCCGTTGCCTTTGAGATTGGTGGAGATGTCCAGAACAAGATTTACTTTTAAGAAATCAGCAGTCAAAGAGGATCCGATGCCTTTACTGGGGATTAGTTAACATTTCTGACCCTCTCTCCAATAAAGGCTCATTTCTTCTCTTAGGGCATGACTGTTATGAAACACAGCATTGTCAAAAATTAACACAAAAAATGGAAGTGGGTGTACATAAATGGCTGATAGAGATGCATCGTTGATTTTACTGAAAGTTTTGATCTCAGTGTTTTTTGAACACTTCTGTAATTGGTTGGAGAAGCAGGATCTGTTTGTGGGAAAAATAATTTGTAAAAACTTCTATGAGGGTTTCTTTTTTTGTTTGGTTTGGGGTTTTTTTTTGCTTGTTTTTTCATCAGCAGCTATTTGGAAATTACTAAAATTTGTGCCATGTGCTGAGGAAAGGAGCTCAGCGTGAGCTCAGAGATATTATTAGACATAAGAGAATACACACATGGGGTCAATGTTACGTACAAAAGCCACAGCAAAGAAAATTTAAGTAGTTCAGTGAGCAAAAGAGCTCTACTTTTTGTGGTCTCCAAAAATAATGATTCTAAACCGGTGATTCAGAATTTCAGAATCAGGAATTCTCCCGTTCTTCCCTAAATGCGTAGGATGGGCCAAATCTTCCTGGTAGTGCTGTGCTTGTGAAGCAGCAAAACGGAAAATATCCTGAAAGTGGTGTGTGAGTCCATAGAGCCTACAAAAGGCCAGCTGGGAGGAGACACATTCAGAAAGACACATGATCTGAGCAGCCCAGGCAATCAATTTTTGTCCTTATAAGCATCCTTGTTCCTGAGTAGGATCCCATCGCTTTCCTACTGGGCTGTCCCATAGCCCCTTGAAGTCGGTGAGTGGTGTTTTGTGTTTTCATTGTCCTCAGAAGTGTTTGGATAATTCTTGCTTTCTAAATCACCAAACAGAACCCTGATTTCATCCTTTATCCTAGATGATAGACCTGAAAGTTAAAGATCAATATTCCTCTCTTCCCCTGTGCCACTGCTCCCCCCCAACAACAAAAAAAATCAAAACCCAAACTAAGAGTGGGCTGGGGTGTAGGCAAGGGAGAGGCAGGTTTTTAGGATCAGGTAGCAGGGAGATCAGTGTTAATGAGAATCCTTTAACTGTGATCTTTACTTTTTACTGCCAGCCTGAGGTTCAAGTGTAGTCAGAGATAACAACCCCCCCTGAGAAGGTCCCAAGCGAGCGCTCTGTGTGTTACTGATAGCTCTGAGATGGGGAGCGGAGAGAATGCAATCACTGAGAGACCATAAGCCTCACAGAAGTGGCTGGATTATCTTTACACACACAGAGCCACGTAATCTCTTTTTATCAGATCTGAGAAGAAAGGGAATCCCTCCTGTGTCATTCTCTCCGGGCTTTTATGTCTTTTTTTTTTTTTTTTTTTTTTTTTTTTTTTTTAAATCAGGCTAGGACTCTGCTCTCTTGGACTTTTCTCTTGATTTCTCCACTCTTCTCCCTACAGCTCTTGAGAGAGCAGGAGAAGTGCAAAAGGATGCAAAGGAGATCACAAACTTGAAAATATGGGGATTTGTCAGCTCCTCTGCTTCTGTAAATCTGAATTTTTCAGTTGATTCCCATGGAGTGGGGTCAATCGACACTAACTGCACATTAGACCCATTACACTCTGTAGGAGTTTCTAGAATTAAAATCCTGCTTTGTGATTCCTCTGATTTTATTTAAGTTTGCTAGTGTTTTGCAATGTTAAAATAATGGGGACGAGGGGATTAAAACTCCTGATAACGTCCTCTGCTGATGCTGTAAGGAAAATATTCAGCTTTCTGAGTCATTTGCCCTGAGCTGACTTTCTTTTTGAATGGTTCAGGGGTTTCCTTCTTTAGCCATAAGTTGCATGCAAATTCTTTTTTTGTGTGTGCGCCTGTGTATGACAGTGTGTGTCTGGGAGTGTGCGTGTGTGTCTTTCAGAAGCTGAGCCAAAGAGAGAGGCTGTTCCTTTAAAGCAAAACTGAAAAAAATGCCTTCAGGCATCCTATTACAGTGGAATGAGCCAAGGATCAGGATTTGCAGCTCAGCTATATAAACCCAGCAGAATCTGGCTGATCTGACCAGTTTGCCTTACTGTCAAACGTGTCTGTCCTCCAAACGCTCCCATGCAAAATTAGGCAACGTAACTTCTCTCATTTTTGACAGGACGGCAACAAAGTCAGAAGCCGATAGCTGACTTTACCATCATATTTATTTCACGGAGACTGCTTACAGCGGGATCTAATCTCTGTCAGAGTCTGTAAGGTAAGTCTGCTGCCTTCCTGAATTAAAAAAATCAGGAGCCCTTCTCCCACACAAGTGTGCAACGACATGGTGTTCTGTCACGACCCTCGTAGCTGTGACTGCCAGACTGAACAGGCAGGGACCTTAGCAAGGGATTTTTTTGAATTGGAGCACGCCTGTCTTTAGTTTGTCTTTATTGTCCAGTGTGATAGTAACATAGAAAATGTTTCAGTGGTATTAATCTGATCCAGTGAATGAATGAAGGATGAGTTCATTGAATGATGGGCACCTGCAGAAATACAGACAGAAACCTAATTCACAGGAAGGGTAGAAAATCAGATTTCGGATTTCCTCTTGGCTACTGAAGTAATATAAATGTTTCCCCCCTCCTCACCTCGTTTACCAGGCTAAATCCACTTGCAGTTCTTAAAACTTCCAGGTACGTCCTCTTCCTATGCTACCGTGTGTAACTTGGGAAAGAGTCAGGCCCTTTTCCTTTTCAATTTGCTGCCTGCATGCTTATTTGCACTGAAACCTTTGTCACCTTCCTCCCTGCTGCCACTGGGCTCCAGTTTCTTTCAGGAGCGTGGTAACACCAGTCTGCAGTGGGGAGAAAAGACAAAGGAAGATTCAACAGGTATCCTGTTACCAGTACTTAAATGGGTGGGTTCTGGTGAGTGGGAGGGTGAAATTCTCCATCAGCATGGAAAAACGCAGACACTTGCTTTAGAATGTGCCTTAACTACTCGCTCCCTGTGCACTGAGGTTTTCTGCATGACTGTGTCTGCACTCACCAGTTAGGCTCAAATTGGCTTAAAATAGAGAAGCTGACTGGGAGAAGGTGATCGAACTTAGCTTTGTTTAGAAGTTAAGGCCACTTACTCAAAACTTTGTGTTACATCACCTTTGCAAAGTTTTCCCTGCTTGACTTGCCCTCTGGCTACTAGGAGGTAGAGTGTTTGGCAGTTATTCTAAACTTCTGAGAAGTCTGTATCATACTATGCAGGCGAAAGGGATGTTGAGATTGAAATGATGGTGACATGTCCTTTTGTGCAATGGAGACATCGCAAAGTTGAAAAGCATGATCAAGATATTTATTAAATTTTCCTTCATGAAAAAAATAGAAACCAAAGAGGTGCATGTGATTCTATGGAGTGGGTAAAAGCCTTATTGCCAAGCTGTTGTCTTTGTTTTTCTCTCCCAGGTTTGGGTGTTTGTTTTTTTAAATCATATTAAATAATGGAAATTCATTTTACATGCTTCCTGATTAATGTTATATGTGAGCTTTGTTTTATTATGCTGGGGTTGTGCATTTGCTTTTTAAAGCTGTGAAATCTTAAGGGTGCTGTACTCTGAGAATGAGCTGGACAGTGGGGATAGGCAACAGTCCTGTGAATTCTAGGAAGACTGGCAGAAAAGTGTTACCAGGTCTTCTGGGTTTTTCCTTACTGCTGTTGGGAAGTCAGGAGCAAATGTCTGATAAAATGGAATTGTTTAGCCAAAAGAAGAGAATCGGTCTATCTGCAGCTCACCTTCCTTGGCAGTGAATATTGAAAGTACTTGGAAGTGTTGTCAGGGTGTTCCTAATGCATCCCCTTAGCTGCTGCACCCCTGCATCATTGCTCCAGAAAGGCTAAGGGTGGGCAGCTGAGCTGAGCAGGACAATCAGCAGCCAAAAAGGGACAGAGTGAGAGGGATGCTGTACAGGGGACTGCTTGCCCCCACTGCCACTGACCCTATCACTGTTACTATCCTCAGTAAATTGCTACTTATTTCCCATAGTTTTTGCTCATTAATTTTATCCTCTGGCTCCTTCCAGCCCAGAGAAAATTATTTGCAAGTTCCAGTCCTTAATCCTATAACTGCAGTGACTTTATCAGTGTTTCCAAAGCTGTAGAAGAGCCAAAGGATCTGCTGAAAAGCATACAGCCTGCAGATAAGAATGTCATGTCTCATTTGGAGAGGAAGCGGATATTCCACTGAAGAAATCTCATCCAGGTACATTGTGGTGATAGGCACATGAAAAAAGAACCAACCAGATCCAGTCCTCCTATTGAAATAAGATGCTTAACGATGCTAGAACTTACAGGGAATATCCCTAAACTCAGGCTAAGGAATGCTCCACAAAACTATGAGTAACTGTGTTAGCTGGAGGCTTTCTGTTAATGGAAATCTATTCTTTTCTTTTTTGATCCCAACTCTTAAAGACTGGATTATTTCTCCTCAGTAGTCACTTAAACTGAACTATCATGTTGCTAGGACAGCATTTCTAAAGGTGTTTGAAGTTCAGATGGGGTGGCTTGTTTTTCATATGATTGCTTTTTATAAAATATCTAAAAAAAGCCAAAGATAACTCATTTGTGAAGATGTTCTGACTTGTTATAAAGAGACTGTCAAAGCTTGTTCTTTGGTATTGTTCCACTTTTTGATAAGAAAATGAAATTAGATGGCAGAGTCTGTGCTTCTCGGGACTTTGTCATCCTTTTCAAGAGTGAAGCAGAACTGAGAAGCAAGTGTGCATTTGAAACAGTGATGTTGCTTTGGAGCCAGAGCTTTAACCCTTTCATTCCTTCTGGTAAAACCATTTGAAATACTAGACCTGCTTGTGCAGTTCAATGCCACTTTCCTGGTACAAGACAACAGTACCTCTGTTCGTCTGGCTTTGTAGGCTGTGTTCGGAGGTTTGAGTGGTGCTAAATGGCAATGAAGTGTACTGGATTGTATAATAGTTGTCTGGTGTAAATGGATGTCCCGTATTGGCAAATCTGTAAGGGAGGAACAGTGTTCCTTCAGTTGGCTGTTTCCATTAGTGAGCCCTGCTATCTGTCTAGGTTGGGTATTACATTTGGAAGGGAAGGTAAATGCAGAGGGTGGTGTCTGCTTCATTATCAGCTACACATTTACCTGTCCAACCTGTGTGACATACATTGAAATGTGAGAAATGCAGAGTGGTTAAAAGTTACTCTAATTTGAAGCCTGTGGCTTGATATATTCATCCTTGGACACAGGCCATCCCAGTCTGCTAAGCCGAAGGGCCATTGACAGTTTTAAGGCCCAGTGTCTTGTAAAGCTCTAGGCTTAGGAATGGACGATTTACATCACTGGAAAGTTAGAAATCTCAGCTTTCCAATAATAAAAAGGTATTTGTTTTCAGCTGTGGCAGTTTGAGATATTGGGCTTTAAATTTGTGCTGTAAATTACCAACACGCACCTTCTCAGACTTAATTTCGGCTGTGAATTTAGCACACCCTCTCAAAGACTGATCTCTGTTATCCAAACCTGTGGTTATAAACTACAGAAGTCTGAAACTACTGTAAAATGTCATAGCTACCCTTAGTAGTTTTAAGGAACTTGCTGATGTAATATTACAGAAAAATCATTGTTATTGAAGTAGGAAACTAAGGAAGATAGCAATCAGAGTAATTGAGTAAATATTTTATCATCACCCTGGCTTTCACCCAGAAATACACAAAACAAGTGCAAGCAATTGTAGGTCCAGTAACCAGTAAGTTCTGGACAGGAATCATAACCTGAGGTCAAGAGCTGAAAAATAAGGGATGTGTACAGATCACTTATGAGTTTATAAGATGCAATTTAATTCATTAAATTGCTTAATAGCCAAGTGGACTTGCTGTCTGTGGCTTCTATTGGTTTTGTGTAGGAGTTTATTAATAGTTGATGATGTTGTTATTGCTACAGCATTTTAGGGCTTTATTTTATTAGAAAGAGCGAAGAGACACAATAAGTGATGCTCTCTGCCACAAAGAATGCACAATTGCTATTATTAGCTGTTTAAAAAAGTTCTTTGTGTAGTGAAGAAAAAAAAGAAGGAAGAAGGCAGTTCTTTGAGGAACGGGACTACTGGAAAGAAGGGAAATGAACAGCCCCAAGAGACAATCTTGAGCCATCTCAGTTTCCACCGAGCTCTAGGTTTTATACAAGTCTGAAACTTCCCCTAAGGCAGTGCTTACTGTCCACTCCTGCATTCTACCCTCTGTCTAATGTGAGCTGAAGTTAAATGCCTTCCACATGTGGGAAAAGTTAAAAACCGGGCATTCTTCCAGCTAGTGAAATCTTCCAGTGTATGATGTAACTAAACCGTGTGGAATGGGCAGACTGGGGAGGAGGAGTCAAAACGGGATTCTGCCTGACAAGAGGTGTCTCTTGATCCAGCTGAAAGCGTTTGGGCATTGAAAGAAGCAATATAATAGGGATCGTCCTGCTAAAAGGACAAAGTTTGTATTACTTAGTCTCTTTTTAACATTCACTGGAATGGTTCATTCACATGCCCTTATAACTAGACATGGCCTTAATGTAATATTGTACTGTACTTCTGTATGCATCATCTCTCTCTCTCCCCCCTATATACTGCATACCCTGTGGCTGACAAAACAAGGCCTCCCCCCTCCCCCCAGCTTCAGTGAGTATATCTGGATGTAGACTTTAAAGAACACTAGTTAATATACATTAATCCCATAAAGTGCCCCTCATAAAAAAATATGACATTTTGCTGCTCAGGTTGTGGGGTCAATGGGAATAACGTTCCATTTATGTTTTTGTTTGGCTTGTGCGTGATTCAGTCACCAAAGATAAATTCATCCTGAGTTGATCTTGTTGCAAGAAATTTCTCCAAATTCACATCCGTAATTGTCTTGCCACTATAGTTTCAATTAAACTAAGGTGGGCTGTTGCCAAGTTTTCAGAACTTCTAACTAGAGGGTCCCTGTGTACGAATAGCCTGTGGCATTTTGTATTCTTTGGGTAGCGGAGAACAACGTTGCCAAGTTTGCATTCAGTCATCCATCACATATTAGCCTACTGGAGGTCCATTCTTCCCTAGCAATAGGGGAGCTCTGCTTCCTACTTAGAAAGATTACTCACACAGAAAGCTCTTTCCCCATAACCAGAACTGTATGGGGAAGAGAAAGGAAGCTTTCTTCAGTTCATATAAGTGCTTGGTTTCCAAACTCTTGACAAAAATGATATTGTTTCATGCTTAGAAAACATATTCTTTTGAGTAATTGAGTAGAAAGTACAGGGTGGTAGAACAGAAATCTTTAATACAGATTTTAAAAACAATTGCTTGAATCATAGGCACAACAAAGGTCTATTATAGTAGCCTGCCTCTTCTCCATGCCAGGCTGTAGCATTGTCTATATGTGTACAGATATCAGCCAAGATACTCAAAGGAGTCTGAAATTGGGTGCCTGGGGAAATTCCACTGTAATGATTTTGCTTCAGCTAAGTGCTTGAGCATTTGTCTATGCATTATCCCAGGATGCACCAGAATATCATAAGCTCAAAACCCTAAAATTACTGAAGCTAATTATCTTACGGGATTAGTGTATTAATATTGATCTAAACCGTCTTGATTCTTTACCTTTATGCTCTTTTACACGATTCTGGCAGCACAAAGATACAAGGGAATGTAAATACCTTCTTCTGAGTATTCATGAAAATTAAACTGTGAGGTTGTTTCCCTGTGTGCCCATCAGAACTGGCTAAATAGTTATTTCCACCATTAAGGAACTCCTGCTGGAAAGGGATTAAGAAAAAGATTTATTTGCCCGAAGGGCGCTTGCTTTCCATTCCCAAGAAATTAAAAGAACTGGAAACAGGCGGATTTTGTCAATCAGTTTTGTGCTTGTCTCAAAGTCAGGGTGCAGGGTTAGCGGGTGAGAGAGGCAACTCTGAGCCGGACACTTGTGACTGTGGTGCTCTGCCCCTTCAGTTTGATGAAAAGCCTTTATTTGGACAGGAAAGGTTTACTTTCGGTATGTTATACCCTTCAGCCCAAGACCTTAGTGGTTATCTTCCTTCTTGACATGGCATGATCTCATTTGGTCAGAAGTCAGTTTGTTGGGCTTTCAAAAGGAGCTCAGTGTCTACTTTGCACTGGTTCTTTGTTTTTACTGGTTATTTTGGAAAGCCAGCCTCTTTTGGAAATGCTGAATCCTCCTAAATAGTTTCTCTGTGCTGTGTGACAAAGGTCTATGCCAAGAAAGATATAAAGGTAGCCTGTGATGTGTAGGCAATCCATTCCTCTTAGTGAGACACAGTGCAATGCATATTTTTCCTTTACTTGTGGCTTGTACTTCCCTTCTGCATTGCTTGTACAACAGTAATTCAAGTCTGACTCAGAATGAATGCTGCACACTGTAGACTACAAGTCAAATGAGAACAGGGTGCGTATTAAGGGAAAGGTCTCAGATAATTTTTCTTATTGAAGTATTTTGGCAATGTAAATAGTTTCCAGGAAAAAATGCTGGCATTTCCCATGGCGAGCACTCCTTATGAATGTCCTATCTATTTTTCCAGTTTGGTGGCCAAGTGAAGTGTTTATAGGAGGATATACAATCTACAAGCCAGGGAATTTATATTTCCACCGCCAAGCATTAATTATGATGTAGACATATACACTTTACAGGTTAGCAAGTCAAACACAGTGATCTGGCACTACAAATGCTGCAGTTCCAGGTTTGATGGAAAGACTGCAGGTCCTAGAGAGAGCACCATTCTCAAATGCATTAGACATTATTTGTACTTTATTTGTCATTCTCAGGCTGTCATCAGATACCATCTATTTGCCTTAGGGTGACTGGCAGAAGCAAGGAAATATGGTTTACTACCAGCCAGCCATGTGTGCCTGTCCATGCTTTCCCCATCGCTGGGCACAGTGCCTAGGATCTTGCATCTTGAGGAACTCAGTGTCACTGCCCCTTCTGCAGTCCCAGAAGCTCCATGCTTCTGGTGTTGTAATGCCATGTCAGTGCTGAGGAAGGTCATTTTGGACACAGAGTTCATTTGCTTTGGTTTGGCTGGGATCCCTCTAGATTTGGGTGTGATTACGTTTCTGCATTACTAATGGTCCCACTGGCACCATTCCAATGGGTGAAGCCTTATCTGTAAGAAAAGGGAACTGATCCTGAATTCATACAGTGCTTTCCAGGTTGTGGCCTGTCTGTCTTTTGTACTATTTATGTTGCTCAGAACATGTACAGGAACCCTTGAACTGTGTGTGTTTCTGTGTATATACATAAAACTCACACTTGATATAATTCCTATACATAAAAATATGTCCAATATATTCTGTAGTCCTATAGCCTAATATCCTATTAATATGCCCTACTACACTGACAAAAAGGGGGTCTTAGTGTAAATAAAAGTGGAGTCTACGGTGTCTAACTTCAGTGGTTTCACCTGGGGAGAGAGCTTTTTCTGCTAACAGGAGCAATTATTATTTCACTTTGATGTGGGGTGTTGAATATGCATAGAGCACACCTGCTTGACATTGCCTTCATTATATAGTAGATACATTTCTTCTTGCAGAGAGTGCCTTGACCTGATCTGATTTGGGTTATGCTCATATAGGTCAGGAGTATTGCTCATGGAGTAGCATGGGGATAAAACCAGTCTGACAGAGAGGAAATTGGAATCCACCAAGCATTTTTCATGCACAGAATGGCACTTCACTGTCTGCTTTATTCCTTGTCCGCTTCTCTTCAGCTTGCATTTCTGAGGGGGTTGTTTTCTTCTACACAGACTTCAGAGGCTGCCAGCCAAATTCTCATGTGACACAGTTGCATTGATTTCACTAGAGATCTGTTGCTGGATAATTGAGCTCCACATCCCTTCTTTTATTCCACAGCTCAAATTGCTGTCAGCTAAGACTTTAGCACAGGCAGGTCTCAAGTCACTGTGGGTTAAGAGAACGAGGTCAGAGCGTTGTTGGTGGAGGTCTCTCCAGTCTCCCATTAGTGTAACAGTGCCCAATTTGTTGACATTTGAAACAGCAGCGCAGATTTTTGTCCGAGTTCAGTCACCATTGTGACTAATCACTTGCTCAGGGCTGTGTATACGGCTGTATTTTCCATTACATTACATAAGTGCTTCTGCTTTACATCAGAGCACTGAGAAACATCCTCAGACTGCGCTTTTTAGAAACAGTCTCATTGCTTTTTCCAAATGCCTTGCACTCAATTTAGTTCATATTTTCTGAATCTACGTTATATTTTATTTTATCTTGCCAAGCCGTGGTTGATTTCACTCTATCTTCACTCTTCATTATGTATTTTGTTCTACTAAGAGTTTGCTACCCTACCCTAGGTTGCCAAAGATGCAAATTCTTGATGCTACCGCATCTGACAGAACTAGGCCAAGCAGATATCTGGCCTGGGGGCTATTACTGGAAGTCAGATTTCAAGGAACTCCTTTTGTGGTCTTGCAAGTTTAAAAAAAAATGTGTGCATTGCTGCACATTTCCGACGCTAGTACCAAGGACAGAGGAGCTCTGGCGGGGAGGAAAAGCCGCCCGAGTAAACTAATCGTTGTTTTAAAAGCCAAAAATTGTCCAGGGAAGGGTTACCCGTATGGTTTTCCCAGCTTCTTTTAAGACGACGACCAAAGTCTGCTAATGACAGAAGGCAAGTAATAACATTGCTGATCGCCAAGAACAGTACAGGCTTTCTGACTGACTTCTGAGACGTTTTTAGAGATGTCATTTTCATTGCTTGAATAAGTATGTGGTTAAATGAAAGTAAAGTTACAAACTGCATGCAAATAACCGCAACGAGTTCTGAAAGTATCCTGCTGACCAATATAATCTGTAGCAATTCATACTTCTTAAACACTTCTTGTTATTCCAGACCAATACACATGTAAATTATTTGTGCTCTTAGTTTCAGCAAAGTCATTAAAAGAGAAGAATTCCACATCACTCACCTCCATATGTGACATTCCTTCAGCTAAAATCACTTTAAATAAGGAAAAGTGTGATGCTGGGTGTGTAGAGTGTAGAATTTTGGCTAATCTCTTCCTTCTGACCTCCCAGAGAAATTTAAAAAACCAGCTTCACCAGAGATGTACAAAGCAGTGCTGTCTCAGTGTGCTTAGCCTATTCACTTCTATACTATGTGAGTATTTGTGTAATATGTCAATGGTTCTTATAAATACAAAGATCCTATTTTCTACTGCATCATTTTCACCAATGTTTTTGGTAAGTTTATTAATTTGGCATCTGCTTTTTATAGTAGATATTTCTATTTATTCACCTATTTATATTATCTTTATCAAGAGTATTGATGATTCATTTCCTACCTCTCACTGTGTGTAGAAAAGGTGATGTTTGATTCCTCACTTTGTGAATTTTAGGGACAAATAAGACTGTCCAGGCTCCTATCCCCAGAATTAGCTGCTGCTTTGTTCTCAGAAACTCTTGCTCAGCATGAAAGCAGGGGGAAGAAAATTCAGAAATCCTGAATTTCTGCTCTTTCCATCTCTTCACAAAACCATCTAGAACTTCGTGAAATGGGCTGTGGAAAACCTATAGGTGGTTTTGGAAGAAACGCTGTGGAGAAGGGTCTGGAAATGAAGCAGAGCTTTTGTATGTGGCATGAACGTAAGTTGCTGTGATTCATGCAAAAAAGCACACAAACCTCATAGTCTGAAACTGCATCAGCAAAGCCCTCAAAATAATTCAAAGTGAAGTCTCTAGTGTCTACCCAGAAAATAATGAGCTCCTGACAAAGTGTAACTTGGCAAAGAAACTTTCCAAAGACAAGTTTAGAAAACCGTAGATCTTTTCCAGCTCTGCGTCTTTGCTATGAGGAGGAAAAAGCCAAGAGAGCAAGCAAATGCTTTTGCTATTAGGAAAGGCTTTATTAAAAGGTACAGTACATACTTAGGAGGCAAGAGTGATTTCTGCTGTGAGATTATGTGCACAAGTTGCTTTTGCTGTGAAAGGGGATTTTTATATTGTAAGAGGCACTATTCTAGGCTTCAGTGTCCGTGGCAGCTGTCCTATGGGCCTGATTCAGTTCCACATTTAACAATGCAGAGCCTCACATATGTCTTCAGAGACTACCAGGTAAAAGTCACTTCTGTGCTGTAAATGCAACCAGGGGTTTCAGTAGGACACTAAGCAAAAGGAAGGTGTGAACACATCTCTTCTGCTTTCTGTAGAGTCCTCCCGAGATGACCCATTTCTACAGTTCTGCTTCTGTTTTTAGATCAGCGACAGTTTTTCTGAATCCAATGCCTTTCCTGCTGTTCACATCACTAATGTGCCCTGCTGTTTCTAATCCACATTTTTTTCTCTAGGCTTTTTTTCTTCCAGCTCTGAAAGCTACAGTAAGAACAGAGATTGCTTTGCAGATGGGAGAAAGAAATAGTATTTAGCAGATGCATAGTCCTGTCCTATTTTTTTTCTCTCTCAAGTTTGTAGCAAATTACTCTACTTGCTGTGCACCCTGCCATGAGTCTGAATGCAACTCAAAAGCACCCCACTGACCTGCTTGTTTTGTTTCTCTTTTCTGAGTTCCCATTTCCAAAATTGATGCTCAAGTGTCTGAGCTCTTAACAAAAAAAACAAGCTCCAAGGACAGACTGAATTACTTGTTAACTTGTGCCTCATCTCAGTCACCAGGAGCTAGACCGGACAGGGTTGGTGTTACTTGTCCCATAGTTATCTCTTCTAATTCAGTTTCTTTTTTTTTAGTTTATATGTAACACATTTGAATAATCTGCCCCATCAAATAACCAGCTTGTTTCCTGTGGCTTGTATAAAAATCCTTCTGAGGTTTGAGCTGGATGTAGTACTCCTGGCCGAAAGCATGAATCACTTCGGTTGTGTAACAGCAGAAGACGTTGCTACACAACGGTGGGTACATCTCATCACAGAGGAATATTGCACGTACATGTGTGTATGAATGATTCCTCTGATTTCTTCAAACGTCTGGAGACTGTTAGAGATGAAAGAGCATACTGTAGATGTAAGATAATTAGCCAGTTCCGAGTATTCTGTTTCAGTTGCAGATTTTTCTCAGACTTTCCAGTGTGTTTCTCTGTGGGTTTTGCTAACCTTATCATTTATTTCCATGGATTCATCTTCTTATGCTGGTAATTGGCTTGGCACATGTTTTGGTTTTTTTCTATTGTTACTCTAGAATTTCAAGAGGCCATGTAGTTATCTGCATTTTTGCTACACATCTCTGGTCAGACTTTCTTCTTCAGTGCAGAAGACATTTCCCTATCTGTGATTCTTTTTCTCCCTTACATTGCAGGGGATAACTCTCCAGTTCTTTGCTTTTAACTTAGGTATTTTCTGGAAATTTCATAGCACTCTTCAGGTAGATGTTTAATCATGGAAATGAGGATTTGACAGTACCTTTCCTGTGAGGTCCTTGGAATACTTAATTCACCAAGACATACATTCCCCCTGGGAGGTTTTACCAGTGGATAAACTGAGACACACCAGATGATTTGTAAAATAATTTCAGTGCGGGATGCCTGACTTTCAGTTCTCAGTTCTAACCACGAGACCACACTATTAATCCCAAGGCTGTGAGCACTTTCTGGCGTCTCTGCCGAGAGCACGTGGTTCTGTGGGAATTCCACGTGTCCGGCCCTCACAAGCCAGCTCTGTTTAGCTTCATTTCTCTTGTTACGGTTCAGAAAACTCTGAGATGGCAGACCCTTTGTTGGGAAGCTTTTGTCTTGACTACTGTTGAGACATAGTTTTTCTGGGCCTGGGGAATCCATTCAGTGGGAGACCGGTTCATTCGGACTTTGCAATAACGCTGTAAGGTAGCAGTCTATGCCTCACCATTCCGTGGAAATGTAACTCCCAGATAAACATATTCTCTGGCTGCCCTATACATTGGTTCATCTCAAATTCTATTTCCATTTTGTTTTTCCCATCAGTTAGCAGTAGACTCCGTACTAAGTCTATCTGGCAGTTTGTATTCCCAGTTTTCATAAAGGAGAGTCTCTACTGTCCAGAAAGATCCATCCTCACAGCACCACAAACCAAGGCCCTGTGGTAGATCAGAAGTGCTCTGCATGCTCCCTTGCCTGCCATTGTCTTCCCCATGTCCCTGCAGGACAAATCTGGAAGATACTTGCTCGTTTTCTGATGCTGCGTGAGCAGCAGGACCCATATCATACCAACATATAAATCACTGTTGTAGATGTCAGCTGAAATATGTTTAAAAAAAAAAATTACTCCAAATGAACATTTGTTTAGCTTTTTCAGCTCAGCATTCAGAGTTTCACCTCTTCACATAATAAAGAGAATAAACCTAATTTGTAAAAAAACCTTGTGCATTTTATAGATGCAGCATTTTAATTTCCTGGGCTTTGCACCTCTAAGGCAGAAAGAAGCAGCAATATGAACCATGTGAGTTCAACCCACTGCAGCTTGCCTCATTCCTCTGAACTCATTCAGCAGCACCCTTTTACATGATCTTATCCTTATTTTGCCTCGAACAAAAACTGTATTTCCAAAAAAGTAATACAGAGACATATTTTTAGCTGTCATGAATCACTGGAGTGCCACAGGTCAAATTCACCAGCTGGTCTAACATGCGTGGTAGGAAAAGAGAAAGTGGAGCTGGCTAATGCACCAGAACAGTGCAATCAAATTGGAAAACGGAGAAATCTGAGTATCTGTCTCCTCTGCCCCCCTGCCCCCCCAGCTCTTCTTTCTTCCCTTTTCCCAGTCTTTCAAGC
Source organism: Gorsachius magnificus (assembly GCA_034008185.1). Lineage (NCBI taxonomy): Eukaryota > Metazoa > Chordata > Aves > Pelecaniformes > Ardeidae > Gorsachius > Gorsachius magnificus. Next base: position 9,780,833 of record CM067094.1, read on the forward strand.
TGCTGGTTTCACATCTTGAGCCAAGATAGTTTCCAGCCAAACATGCTGGGGGTGCGGGGAGAGTCTTATTTATCTGTAGTTACGATACTTTTTTCTTTATTAAAACAGAACTTGCCTTGCAGAAGCAGCGGTGTCCTGATGGTACGATGGTGAGAGACAGAAAGGTAATTGGACAGTGAGTCAGCCAGCAGTAAAAAGCTCTTTGGCTCTTGGACCACTATTTTGGAAGTATTTTGCTACCTGAAAATTCAGTTTGATGCCTGATGGTGTTTTAAAATGCACTGACATGTCTTACATCCCCATGGGCACATCTCTGCACTTTTAGAGGTGTAAATGAACTTAAGGTTAATTCTCTTTCTCCTCCTGTCCAGGGATGGAGGAGAGCATGGGCTCTGTAGTTTCATAATGCTTATCACTTAGGAATTGAAGTCCAGGCTGCTCTGTGTTTTATTAGAAAAAAAGAGGTTGAAGAACTGATTGAGGTGGTTATTCTTTCAAACGGCCATTTTGTTCAAAGCAAGCCATAGTAGAAAAATTACTGGTTTCAAATAAGATTTCCTCAGAATGGTTTTTCAGGATAGGATGGAATTCTTCCTGAGAAAGGGAACTCGTGAAATGCTGCTGACTGTATTTTAGTTTTCTTCTTGCTGGGTTTTCAGAATCAAATGCAAAACAGAATCTTTCAATGGCAAAATATGTGTTGTGGAAAAAAATTTCAACCAGTTGTACCTGTTACTTTATTATCCCTTGGTCACAGTTCTTTTCTAGTGCTTCATATGTCTGTTCTGTCGCTCAGATGTCCAGTGGAGAGGACAGGGAAAAACTGAATGAAATTTTCCAGAATAAGGGGAACTAGGCTAATTTTTTTCAAACATAGGGGATCACTGGTGCCACCAAACAGCTAATCTGAAATAATGTAATTCTCCTAAGTACATGTATTTAACAGCAGATATCTTACAGTTTATAAGCATCTTAAAGTGCTTACAGAAAAATCAGTCCAAAACAACTCAAGCTTTGCTCTTAGATTTCACAAGCTATGCTGACCTCGGGTGCATGTCCTGCAAGGGAAGTCAGTAATGGTTTAGTTATAACCCCCTCTTTCCCTGCTGTCAGAGCTGAGCTGGTGTTCCTGCTGCATGGTAAGGGGTACTACGAAGTGTTGCAAAAGTTGGCTCAGCTGCAGGACATAAAAATATTCTCATCTAAAATGCTAACTCTTTCTTCAAGTCAAATAAAAATCAGGGGCACATTTTAGTTTACCTCTCCCACAATGGAACAAAAGCCTGATGTTTTGGTAAAGGATTTTGCTACTGCAGAAGGTAGGCACTGTGTCACTCTGGCAGCAAGAAGCATAGGATGGCTTCTGGGTGGCTTGTGCCATTTGGATAGCGCACTGTCACCGCTCAGGGTGAAATTTGCCTCATGGATGTGTATAACTAGCGTCTGCCACAAGGGTGGGCTCTAGAAAATTTGAAAATAGATTAAGACCTTTGTTCTGCCATCTGAGAACAACAAATATCTTTCTTGTGCCCCTTTCCCATCTTATTCCTCTCTCTTTTTCCTGTTGGATAAAATGAAAAGAAAAAACCCCCCAATTTATTTATTCACTTCTCAATTCTGCCTGAGACTGTTTTTTAAAAACCCTTCTTTTGTGAGTTTAATCAGATGCTTGATAACAGAAAAAGCGTTGCTAACTAACCCGGGGTACAAAGAAGCCCCTTCAGAGGAACACATGACCTCATCGACAGGATTACTCTATCACATGAATTCAGACTCCATCGCACACCCAAAATAAATGTTAGGCTCCGTTTGCAGCAAAGGGCTTTATTTGCCTCCATTCGGCAGGGCATATGCTTTGCCAATGTCTTCCTCAGTCGCCGGGATTAAACACGTATGGAAATTCAGCACAAGAGGCAGATTTTCCTGGTCACAAATAGCCTGCCGTGCACTCAAAAGCTGCTGGCTGGGCCGTGCCTTTGGGCCATTGCCCTGCTGGAACCAGTGAGCTCTGGCACAGGTTTGCAGTTGTAGAGCAAGTCTGGGTTTTGCTCACAGCTCCTATTGTCTGTCTTGGGTTTGTTGGGTTCTCAGAGCCTTGGCAGCCAGGAGCTGACTCTGGGAACACTCGTGGGGTCACACACAGCACTCCCCAAACTAACCCTTTGCCAGAAGGTGGCACACATGCCTCTCTAATATATAGGAAATGACAGCATTGTATTGCCTGATGCTCTCAGGTTTTCTAGCACCTAATACTGGACAGCATTGATATCCTTAGGATATCCTTTTTATAGGCAGTTCTCAGGAAAAGTGCGGGTTTCTAGCCAGGTGCTTTGAAAGCTCAGCTTGGCTCTAGAGGCGTTGCTTGTATTGCCCCCACAGATGAAGAGGAGGACATGGAGAGCAGTGCAGCCTCCCACCCTGGCACGCTTTTGCTGGACAAGGTATGACAGCAGAGACCTTAGGGTCTCCAAGAAAAGGCAGGAAAGGCTTCTGCAGTTATTAAAGTAAAATTAACTAAAAAGGCAAGATCCTGCCAAGTCACAAGCTGGAGGGATATTTGGTATAAGCCACATTATCCACAGTCAGGGGCCTGTGAGCATGCTGGAAAGCAGCACATCTGCAACTCAGACTGAGATGTATCATTTATTTGTTTCTAATTATGCATATTTAACAGTACATTACATGAGAAATTAAACACCAAATTATAAGCATGGTCTGATTAATTCTGCATTATGCATCTAAGTCACTCAGCAATTATCTTCCTTCATTTTGAACTCAACAATTTTATTAATTCTGGTGGTACCAAAAATGAGTTAAGAGCTTTTGATTCCTGTGTTTGGAATGGGTCTCTTCCTGCCTCTGGTTGGCTATACATAACTGTTACATAATGCCATGTTGGATGCTCCTCATATAAACAACTGTGTTTAAATAGCCATAGGACTCTGATGCAAGCTAAGAGAAGCTGGGATATTCTAGGATTCAGCAGATGCCACTTCCTCAGGATCCTATCCTATGAATGTGAATTCTGCATAACACTTGTGATACCTGTTGGTGGGACAACAGGTATTGCAAAACCTTGTTCTTGAGGTTTTCCAGTTGATGTTCATGATCGCTTTGGTTAAGCGAGGGCTCAAGCCCTTACAAGACCATCATGTTACAATACATGCTGTGCCTTTACATTGTATCAGGAATAGTGTGACCAGCAGGAGTAGGGAAGTGATCGTCCCCCTGTACTCGGTGCTGATGAGGCGGCACCTTGAATACTGTGTTCAGTTTTGGGCCCCTCACTACAAGAAAGATGTTGCATTGCTGGAACATGTGCAGAGGAGAGCAACAAAGCTGGTGAGGGGTCTGGAACACAAGTCTTAGAGGAGCAGCTGAGGGAACTGGGGTTTTTAGTCTGGAGAAGTTGCACCAGGGCAGGTTTGGTAAAAATTAGGCTCTGGAATGGGCTGGCCCAGTGAGGTGGTTGAGTCCTCGTCCCTGGAGGTATTTAAAAGAAGGATAGATGAGGTGCTTAGGGACATGGTGTAGTGGTGGGATGGCAGGGTTAGGTTAAAGGTTGGACTTGATGATCTTAAAAGTCTTTTCCAACCAAAGTGATTCTATGATTTCTTAAGGGGCAGCAGGCTGCTTTTTAGCATGACAGCCCAAATGTACAACTTCAAAGTTATCTGCAAGAGGCAACGTTCAGGGGTGGTGGCCCCTCAGGCACCCTGCAGGAGTTGTGAAAGGGCAATAAGCAGAGCAGAAGGTGTGCAGGTCCTGCCACACTGCTGGCTGTGCCGACTGCGGCAGGGGCCATCACTGTCCACTGCCCCAACACACCTGAAATGGAAATTTCCTTATAGTAACACAAAGCATTTCCATAAGATTAATCTTCTTTTAATAATGTTAAACACAGGTTTGTTATTTAATTTCCTCTAATGGTGGCTGGCCTCTGGAATGGCTCCAAAGGAAGCATGGATTTTATTCTATAAATAATTGCATAGGCATGGCCTTAACAAAAGGATCTTATACCCAGCAGCCTTAAACAACATGACAGGTGTTTCAGAGCAGCTCTGCTCTAGCCAGATTGTATAACTTCCAAGGCATCTCATTTGCCCTTTGCACCATCAGTCTTGTCTACCGTCTATCTGTGGCCTATTTAGAAGGTGACTGTGATTAAAACTTATTAAGAGCTGTAGCCCCGTGGCTACTATTTTTTAACACACTTGGGGCTTCCTCCAGTATAGGTGGTATATAAATACATTAAGAGACAACCTCTGGGATGAAGATCGTAGAACTTGGGTGAAAAAATTGAGAGCAGGGAAAGTCTTTTCATAGAGGGTAAACTGAAGAATCTCTCTAGAGGAACAGTTGGAAACATCAAAAGAATTAAGTAATTTAGTTATTTGCACTTTTTTTAGGGTGCAAACCTGCCATAGATTTATTAGAAATCAGGAGGATAACTGACTTGGCTAAACTCATGCCAGAAATCAGGAATGACCTCAGATCTCACAAATTCCAGCCCAGTGCCATTTCCACAGACCTGGCTCTTCTCTGAGTTCTTGCTCCTTTGCTCTTGATGGAATAGCAATAGCAGCAGTGGTACATTCAGGCAGAATTTCTTTGCTTTTCTCATTATCAGCCAGGTAATTCCTAAGAAATATAAATCAAAAAAGTCTTTAGGACTATGAAACTGGAAGGCACCTCTTGGTTGTTGAGTTCAATATCCTGTTATTGCAGGCACCTCATCACATAAACTGTTTTTCACTGCTGTTTATTTATTGCATGTTTTCAGCAGTCATTTTCTCCCAGCTGTATCTCTGCCAGCTGACTTAATTTTTCATTTAATTCATGAAATTTGCTCATTATATTTAATACTTTATTGATCAAAGGTGTTACTGATACTGGAAGAAGACCACCTCTGATCTCTAAACTTTTGCTCTGCTTTGAAAACCAGCCAAACTCATTGTTTGGTTTGGAAAGGTCTGTTCTCTCTCTGAGATCCTGAACGAGGATAGACCTAGAGAGATTTTCCATGGCTAAGAGTACAAAACTTTTGAAACAAAGTAGTTTATAATGGAATAATCATGCTAATTTAACTTGAAACAGTCACTGTACGACAGAAGGTTTAGTCTCTCATGGGGCTCCTTTTATGCTTATCATTCAGAATTTACCATAGCTCTTTCACATTTTTATGGATGTTGGCTTTGGTGGGTTATTTTTTCTTCTGCCTTTGTGGCACTGTCATGCTGATGGCTTTGAAATATGAGCCTTTGCTAAATTCTAAATTGTACACAAAGCAATTAATTAAAATTCCTTCCAAAACAGCCTTGGTAAAGCCCTGTCTATATGCTGCTTTTCAGCCAAGGTAGAATGGGCGGAGGCTAAAATGAATCCAAATGGTTTTATTTAAAGATGATGTACAGTAGGATCTGTGAACCAGAAACTGTACTGCTTCCCAAAAGTAGAAATGTCATCAAAGAGCTGAAGCCAAAGATGAAAAATTAACTGGACTGAAGAGTTCATGCTTAGCTGAGTGATGCTTAATGCAGGACCTCAGGGGCTGGATGGGGCAAAAAATATCTGTTAATTTGTTTTAATTGCTGTTCTTTGAAACAGTCTGAGGTATAAATCTGATTGCAATTCTAGTGATCACCAGGATCTAATGTAGTAATGGTAATCTAAAATTTGTTTTGTTTTTATTAGTAGTTGCAGTGGCACGGGCAAGACCCTCAGAATCTATGATGGATGCATTCTGCACATGAAACCTCTAATCTGAGAGCTAAGAAATCAATCATGAATTAACTGTCGAAATCAGTTCCCATCTCTGCATTCACAGTGCCCATATTTGTAACCGGTCTTGGTCCCACGAAGGGGACTGTTCCGAAATGTGCAGTGCCAGCACTGGATGAAACACAGGTGGCTTCAGGGTGTATCCAGAGCTCTGAGCCGTGGGTGCTTACCCACATCAAACAGAAACTGCCAGTTTGCCCTTAAATATAAAGGATTTAAGTCATAAAGGCAGACTCATGAAAAGGAAAGTATGGTATTAGGGGTCTGGTGCTGTAAGGTGCCTTCAGGAGGTGCTTGTGTTTGAACTGCTGCAATGAGAGTCAGCAAAGCTGGATCAGCTTCATCAGTCTTGCAGTGGGTAAAATACTTAGACCTTTGGTGATAGGATGAGGGGAAATGGCCTCAAGTTGTGCCAGGGCAGGTTTAGGTTGGACATTAGGAAAAATTCCTTCCCCAAAAAGGCTGTCAAGCACTGGAAGGGGCTGCCCAGGGAAGGGGTTGAGTCCCCATCCCTGGGGGTATTTAAAAGCCGGGCAGAGGAGGTGCTTAGGGCCAGGGTTTAGAGGTGGGATGGCAGAGTTAGGGGAACGGTTGGGCTTGGTGATCTTAAAGGTCTTTTCCAACCTAAATAATTCTGTGGTTCTAAATGCAGAGGCTTTGAGGAGCTCAGGTGGCTCAGTGCCAGCCTCTCTGTGTCTCAGTTTTCCATATTTGAAATGGAGGAATGTCACTTTGTTTGTCCCCTATAATTACATCCACAGACAGCAAGAGCTTTTTGGTTAATGCTTTTCGTTCCTTTAACTGCCAGGAATACGTTCAGTCTGCAAATCTGGAGCAGGGTGCGGTGGCAAAGGCTTTCAGATCGGTACCTTTGCATTTTGCTATTTATAAAGAGGGGTGGTGGGGGGTGTGGGGGTGTGTCACCAAGGCCAGATCCACAGTTGTTTGCAGGTTTTCCAGGTGCGGGATTTTTCATATAGAAAACTGTAGAGTATATGCAGGACATTTTTTCATCATGAAGTGGCCATGGAAGCAGAAGTGAAGTTGTTTGAATACAGGTAAGCAGTAGGTCTTCCCAGTGTGCTGTGGTTTAACCCAGCAGGCAGCTGAACACCACCCAGCCACTCACTCCCCCCCTACCTCAGTGGGATGGGGGAAGAGAACTGGAAAGAAAAAGTAAAACCCATGGGTTGAGATAAAGACAGTTTAGTAAAACAGCAGAGGATGCTACTACTGCTACTAACAACAATGATAATAGAATATACAGAATGTACAAAACAAATGATGCACAATGCCATTGCTCACCACCCACTGACCCCCAGCCAACTCCCTCCAGTTTCTATACTGGGCATGACGTCATATGGTCTGGAATAGCCCTGGGGCTAGTTGGGGCCAGCTGTCCTGGCTGTGCCCCCTCCCAGCTTCTGGTGCCCCTGGCAGGGCAGAGGAAGCTGAAAAAAAGTCCTTGCCCTTCCCTAAGCCCTGCTCAGCAACAACTGAACCATCAGTGTGGTATCAACATTCTTTTCATCCTAAATTCAAACCACAGCCTGTGCCAGCTGCTAGGAAGAAAATTAACTCTATCCCAGCGGAAACCAGGATGCAGTACAACTTAGAAACTGGATGGATTCCAGCTTATCACACAACGTTTATCTATTAGACCTTTTGAGAACGAGGGAATCAGTTTCTTTCTTTCCTCTTCGATAGCTACGATCTTCTTTTTCTCTCTTCATGCAGTCGATTTAAGACTTTGAAGGTAATTTCTGAATTATGAGTATTTCCCTTAGGAGCTTCACATCCTAAGGACCTATTTGTATGTGTGGTGTCTAATTGGTGTTGAAACAATTGCAACATTTCTTTGCACACACCTTCTCTGTAAGCCTTGGGGAACACAATGGATTTTCTGAATTAGTTTAGATTTGGCTTCCTCAAAATTCTTCTCCTTAGAATGAATACAATGTAAATAAGGAAGAAAAAAATAAGCAACAATTTGGCTTTGACCATTTCTGCTGGAAAGATTCAGTACTGATGTTTTAGGACTGTTATGAATTTCTGCTCTCCACTGTGATTTAATGTAGTTTGACCTACACTGAGCATCCCTGATGATTCCTTTGCCCTGTTGGAATTGGGAATGGAAAGAAAATTGTTTTCTGTAGTTATGAATGTATGGAAACAGTAGTGAAAGATGAAGTCAGAACTGTTCATGTTTTGGCCTGCCGTGTCAAAACTTTCAACCCTTCCTTCAGTCTCTTTCTCTGAGAACATTTCAGTTTACGTCAGATTTAATCCATCTGTGCTTGAGAAGATGCCCGGAGCCTCAAGAGTCAAATGCTCTTGACAAAGCTACATTAGCATTTCTTCTTTAAAAGGTTGCATCTCTCGAAGCCTTGCCCTGTAAAAATGCATTTTGCAGAGAGCTTCAATTTATTAATGCTCTGTAATAGCACTGCTTGTATTCCTTGTAGAAAAAGCACAAATTCCCCATGTCTGCACAGAGGGAGTATTCCAGGTCAGAACAAATTCCTAACGTGGCCCTTTTGTCTGTATGACAATAGATGAAGAGAAGAGCACCATGATGTTGTGATGCCAGTGCCTACATGCGTGCGCTGCTGGATACCCCAGTCTTGAGGGGACGGATGGCCAGATCATGCCTTGGTGGAAATTCTTGAAACATGACATTTCTTCAGTTAACAGATCACAGAAAACTATTTTGGGGTTAGCAATTAACAAACCTCAAAATGCACCATTTTGTGTTTTCTGTAGAGGGCTGTGGCTCTTCTCCAGTTGAGTCTTCCTCCCTGTCAGAATCCAGCCCATTGCTACTTCTATGCAAATTTTAACCAGATGTGCTTGAATCCAATATATGCTGACAGGATTTGATCCTCTCCTGCTGTAATGTTGGAAGTATCTGTTTAGAGAGGAATTGTTTCCTTTTTTCTCTCTTTTTTTCCCTGCCTTCTTTAAGTCTAATTTCCAAGTCATGACATGTAGAGGGTGTCTAAGCAAATCTAATCAGCCTTCTGCCTCCTTTAAGAAGGACAGCTGAGATACTTTTTAACACCTCCATTTCTTCATTGCTGTAATCTGTTTTGATTAAAATCACACAGGGTTCTCATTTGCATATTTATTGCTTCACATACCCACAAATCATCGCACAACTTTGCCACTCCTGAATTTGCAAGAGAGACTAGACTGGTATGCTAGAACTTTAAACTATGCAAACATTAATTTAGTTTCTCACACCTGCTGTTTTCCAGCAAATATGTCTTTGGGGAAGGAAAATAATCATACATTACCTTTGCTCAGTATTCCCCGGGAGTCAGGACTCCTGGAGTTTTTTCAAGATTGATTGAAAATTTCCTATTAAGAAACAAATTTCTAATTAAATGGAAAGTTTCTGAAAAAGTTCTGATGTTGGAGGCAGGGGGAATGTCTAAACAAAAAAATAGCCGTAACATTTTTATAGCTTTTGACAGCCAGACTATGATGAGCTTTCAGATCCTCAGATTAAAGGGTTGCAGTGGAAATGAAAATTATTCCTTTTCTTTGTGCTATTGACAGTCTATCTTCCACCAGATATTATTAAGAGTATTACTAGCTAGTGATCACGTTTTTAAGGAGTGTTTTTCTAGGAATCATCTTTTTTTCTCTTTGGATGACATCTAACATTTACAGTTAGTGTTTATACAAGACAAGGAAAATTTTTTTTTTTTTCCTGAATCTCTTTCTGCATCCGCTGGTACTGCAGAGATGCCACGATAAGCTTCTCATTTCACAATCCCTATTTTTTTTAAGAGGCCAAAGAAACTTGAAAGCGAATTATAACATGCTCTGAGCCAGCCAAGACTGAGGAGTGGAGAGAAGGCAGATAGTTTAGCCTGTGGCTGGGATAAAAAATGTGTATTATCTTCATACTCTTCTGACTTGAACTTGAACCCAGCCCTCCTTGCAGAGGTTCCAAACTTTCAACACCACTATTGTCCCGGTGGCTGAGCTATTGCCAAACACCCTCTTCCCATGTCGCATTGATACAGGCAGCACATTTATCAGAGATACACCGACATCTCTATCCTGGGCACCAAGACCAACAATCTCAGTTATATCACTTGTTAAGTTTATGTGTCCTAAAGATCTTGCACAATTTAAAAGAAAAAAAAAAAAAGTACTCTTACGATGATAGCTGGTGCATCCAGTGTTGGTGATGCAAGGTTTCATCGTTCAGCCTGTACCTGCACAAGCTGTACTCAGGTGGGTAGGCTGCCTAAGTGTTCTTGGAAACAAAGATGTGCACAGGAGGCCTCAGATGACTCTGAGGTACACTCTTGGATCTATTTTCTATCTGATGCAATTCATTAAGTGACATGACTGCAAAATTCAGTCCTGAAGGAAGTCACTCCTGATCAAGGAAATTTAAAACACATGCAAGAGGCCACAGCACCTCTTACTATTTTTATTGTGATTGTGCCTAAGGGATCAGGAGAGAAGTAAAAGGTAGCTCTTTCCCAATGTGGGTGATGGCTGTGGGAAGATGCCAGTGATCAGACTGGGAGAATACAAACTCTAGACTTTATTGTTCTGCACGACAAGCAGAATATTTTGCAGACCAACCGCACAATCTTTGCCAAGTTTTTTGAAGCAGTTGTGTTGTAGGCAGGACAGCAGGAAGACACAAGGGGCACAGTGCATGAGGATGAATAATGTTCTGTATTAGACAAACTGCTTGTAAAAAATGGACGTATTCTTGGTCATACAAGCCTCTCAACGTATCTCAGAGAGATGCTACAAAAATCACCCAGCTCCTTTTATATGCATTGCAGCAAGGCCAAACTCATGATGAGAAGGGTCATCTTCTTTTGCAAGCTCTCACAGCAAGATGTTTAGGTGCCTGGAATTAATCCAGTAGCTAATGCCTGCAAAGAAAATATAGAGAGGATGTCTCCAAGAGGCAGGTTTAAGATACAATCTACATGAGCCGTTCTGAAGGGAAGAAGATGGGGAAAAATGAAGGAACAACAGAGCCTCACCATTGCTGTGCCTTCCATTTCTCTCTAGAATGGCTTCCTCCTGGGTGGTCTGTCGTGGTTTTAGCTGTTGTTTAGATATGTTTGAGGAATAGGAGTTAGAGAAGGATGTCATCTTTGTTCTTCCAGCCAAAAATAAGGGTAATGTATAAATAATTGTATGAAGGTGTCTTGTTTTGTAGATCTCAGATCTAGGAGTGGAGCTCAGCTAATCATGCTGGGTCCTTGGCAGATCAGATGACAAACACCTGATCTGAACTAGCTCTGACTTCACACTAGGTGTCAAAACAGAGAGGTCACAGATCAGACATTGGGGAATGCTTCTTCTAGAGCACCACAGTGCTTCTTCAATAAACTTCAAAGGGATGTCAGCCAAGATACATTAGGTCTTCCAGTATCATGTGTAGGCTGGGAGGTTTGGCTGACTCTCGTGCAATGAGTATCCAGTAAAAGTAATGGTGTTCATGTGGCTTTCATCAATAGTGAAAGTAACAGTGACAGTGGCTCTTGTCAGTAGCAGGTTTTTCATTTTCCAGGCATATTAAAAAAAAACACAGTTTGTACCATCATAAAATGAGATGTAAACCTAGCAGAAAAACTACAATCAATTTTCTTGGTTTGGGCAAGGCCCATATTCTTGTAGGTTGGGTTTACAAAAGCCATAAGGAAATCGATGCTCAGCTTTGACTAAAATTCAGTGAGAATTAAGGACAGAGCTGCTTCCAGTTTGTTCTGCTTTTGACTGGTGATGCATCTGTCAAGCAGCCTGTACCTTAAATAACTACTTGAGGATTAGGCACTGATTTTAGCCATATGACCTCGTCTTAGGGCAAAACGTGCATAGAACATGGAATTTCATTGCATGGAAAGCAATTTTCAAGCCCCAAGAGGGAATGCTTGAGAGTAAAATCCTACTTCAAATACTGTCCTGAACATGCTTCATGAACGGGCAACCCAGTCTGGGGCTTGGCCTTAGTCACAAATGAGACCATGTCTGTCTCTGTTATTCTTTATTAGCCACCTTGTGATCTCTTCTGGTGCAGACAGGGTTTGAAGACATATTTGAACAAATGGGTTCAAGTGTTAGAAATGGCTTAAAGCTGAATGCTTTTCCATGACAAGAAAAAAGCTTCCACTGCTGCTTGTTTACTTCTGATTTATTCCCCAATAAAAAGGGGGTGAAGTTCACTTTTTGTGAGATCAACATTGTCTAAAAAAAAAATTAACTTCAGTAAAGTGTCTGATGTATTATTGCCATTCTTTCACAGAAGCAGCTGGGATAGTATGGGAAAAAATGATCTCTACATTTTGGGGGAAGCAGAAGGGTGGGAAAAGCCAGTCTCCCTTCTGACAAACGAATTATCATCAAAACCATGGTGTTTAGAGAATAAATTGCTGTTTCCTTCATTACTGGCATTTCACTAGCTTACAACTAGGGAAAGCACAGTCACTGACCTAATGTTTAACCAAGATTTTCTCGGAGTAGAAAGGAAAACAAATGCTAAGATGACATTTATTAGGTGCGCTTGTTTAGTCAGTCCATTAGCTGCTGTTGATTCTCACTCTACATGCTGAAGGGTTGATTCTGCATGGAAGTCAATAGATGCTTTTCAGCTCCCTGGCTCACATCATTTGAAAGTGTCCTGGGTTTGGCTGGGATAGAGTTGATTTTCTTGCTAGTAGCTGGTATAGTGCTATGTTTTGGGTTTAGTACTAGAAGAGTGTTGATAACACACTGATGTTTTGGTTGTTGCTAAGTGGTCCTTGGACTGGTCAAGGACTTCTCGGCTCTCAGCTCTGCCAGGCACACGAGGAGCTGGGAGGGGGCACAGCCAGGACAGCTGACCCCAACTGGCCCCAGGGCTATTCCAGACCATATGATGTCCTGCTCAGTGTAGAAACTGGGGGAAGAAGGAGGAAGGGGGGATGTTTGGAGCGATGGCATTTGTCTTCCCAAGTCACCGTTATGTGTGATGGAGCCCTGCTTTCCTGGAGATGGCTGAACACCTGCCTGACAGTGGGAAATAGGGAATGAATTGCTTTGCTTTGCTGTGGCTTTTGCTTTCCCTATTAAACTGTCTTTATCTCAACCTACAAACTTTTTCTTTTACCCTTCCGATTCTCTCCGGCATCCCACTGTGGGGGGAGTGAGTGAGCAGCTGGGTGGTGTTTAGTTGCCAGCCGGGGTTAAACCACAACAGAAAGGAACTGGTACAGGCCGAGGAGGAAGAGGAAATAGTGAAGCTAATTGAAAAGAATGAGTTTCAAGAAGAGCTAGTACAGCCCAGCCAGGTGCTTGTAACCATAAGTGAGCTCTTGTATTACAGTTGATGAAAGATCAGGCAGTGGGAAATGTTGCCTAGTGAAAAGGTTTGTTGGTTGCTAAAAAGACTTTTTTACACCTGTATTGATGTAAAGCTTTCTCTCTTGAAGGACTTAGATGATCAAAAGATTTCTTTTCCTTCTCTTCCTCTCCCTTTTTTGTGTGTGTGCGCACGCATGTATTTCTAGTGCTCTTTCTTACAGCGTGTCTCCATTGTTGGAGTCTCAGCTTCTGTTGTGGCTCACTACTTCTATGCTAAAATACTGCTAGCTATGATACAAGCAGTGACACCAGCACCCTCAACCTGCAGTGTTCTCCAGAGACCTCCCTTTATTTTCATGCTGTAGACAAATCATTGGTATAGTGATACTTATTATTGGACTACAAGCTTTGGAGTTCAGATTCCCAAGAAACTGGAATAATTTAAGGCACAAGGAAAAGGGCTGCAGTGAGCTTAGTGGTGTTGATACGCCTTTTGACAGTGTCTCGAGTTCCTTACATGATCCAGCCTTCAGTAGCCTTGAAGCAGTGGACTAATGCATGAAGGAAATACAGACTTTTAACATTAGTTTAATCATGACAGAACATAGATTTATTTTACATACCTCTGTCTGAAAGTAGAGTTTTCAGATGAGATGTGACTCAGCAGGCTTCTTTGCCCTGGTTCTCCTGCCTAAGGCAGTTAAACCTTGCACACTCCACTATCCTTGCTCTAAACTGGAAATAAAAGTAGCTTCCCTCAAGACTCTTGTCTTGTGACATTTTGTTCACAAGCATACTGAGATCCTGGAAAGCGAGGTAGTTCACTGTTATTATATATAAGAATAAGCTCAGCAGCCTGGGTGACATGAGATCGTACCCTGAGTAGCAGCCCAGCCATGTTTTTTAAAGACGCTAGCATGCATTCAGTGTCATAGGCCTTTTTTTGGGTGATGTAGCTGTGGTTTATCCCTTACACTGCTCCTTCTTCTTTTAGGGAACAAGTGTGCCAGGAAAGGAAAAGATATCCAACCTTGTTTGAACTGGCTCTCCAATTTCTGCTCCAGACTACAAAGGCCAAACATATATAAGATTCCATCAGCTTTGCAAAGGAACTGAACGCCACAATGGGACTCCCCACCCAGGTTTTGGCCTGTGCGATCTTAGCTTTGCTGTACCAGCATGTCAGTGGTGGACTCATCAAGCGAATTATCCGGCAGAAGCGGGAGAATGGACTAAACGTGACCTTGCCAGAGGATAATCAGCCTGTGGTTTTTAACCATGTCTACAACATTAAGTTGCCTGTTGGCTCCCTTTGCTCCGTGGACCTGGATACAGCAAGCGGTGATGCAGACCTGAAGGCGGAAATTGAGCCCGTCAAGAATTACGAAGAGCACACGGTGAATGAGGAGAACCAGATTGTCTTCACACACCGTATTAACATTCCCCGCCGGTCTTGTGGCTGTGCAGCTGCCCCAGACATTAAGGATCTGCTAAGCAGACTGGAGGAGCTGGAGGGCCTGGTATCCTCCCTACGGGAGCAGTGTGCCAGCGGGGCTGGATGCTGTCCTAATTCCCAGGCAGTAGAAGGTAAGGCGGACTGAGGAGCTGCTCTTGAGGAAATTCTTGTACTGGCTGTAGATTTTGTTTAGAATTGATACTCCAATCTGTTTCACGAATGAGCAAGAGTCAACCTGTTAAATTTGAAACATAATCAAAACTGGGAACGTGTTTGGCCAGCTTGCAAGGTACACTTATTCGCAATTTTGCAGTTTTATGAACCTGTGGATCAGAAGTCTGCTTGGGCTGCTTTGTAGCTGTGGCATTGAGCACGTACGGCACTTGGGCATGGTGACAATCTGTGTCAGAGTTAAGATCAAAACTCATGCAATCTAAGCTCTTGGCTCCACATTTTGTCCCCTTGAGTAAGCTGCCAATGTAACCATTTTAGTTTCTAAGTTTTCTTTAATAGAGACCAATGAAAATACAGCAGGACATAAGGCAATAGACAAGCACAAATAGTTAGAGATGGGGGAAAAAAAGCTGTCCTTCTGGCTGCTTTTTAAACTGAGGTAAGAGATTGGTCATATAAGAGAGAAAATGCAGGTCTTCTCAGTAGTAATCGGTACCTCCAAGTACAGAGCTGGTGTCACAGTTGATGGTACAGCGTGCTGCCTGGCTTTTTATGTTCTGGAGTGAATTGATGAATAATGCTTCATGGTGCATGCCCTAATGAAGCAGTCAGGGAAAGCTGCTCAGTCAGTGGAAGAGGGATTTTGAGAAGGGCGGAGGAATCCAGCATGCTCATTTACCAAGTAGCTGGCAGGGGCTCTTCCCTGGCATTAGGGCGAATTAAAGCATTCCCAGTAAACTAAATCTCACTAGAGAAAGAAGGAGGAATCCTCATTCAAAAGCTTTGGTGATTCTGGAAATTATGTCCTGCAGGGAGCTGGGAAAATCAGACCCCTTTTAGGTCGTGTGTGCCACACTGGCTTAATGCATCCCAGAGCCAAGGGGAGTAATGGCTTTTCTGGGTCATTGGTGCAGGTCGCCTGGACACAACACCGTATTGCAGTGGACACGGCAACTACAGCATCGAGATCTGCGGCTGCATTTGTGAGCCTGGCTGGAAAGGCCCCAACTGCTCTGAACCGGACTGCCCACACAACTGCTTCAACCGGGGCCTCTGCGTCCAGGGCAAATGCATCTGCAATGAAGGCTTCGCTGGCGAGGACTGCAGCCAGGTCACCTGCCCGTCTGACTGTAATGACCAAGGCAAGTGTGTGGATGGGGTTTGCGTGTGCTTTGAGGGGTACACAGGCATAGATTGCAGCGAAGAGCTCTGCTCTCAGGGTTGCAGTGTGCACGGGAGGTGTGTGAGTGGGAAGTGTGTGTGCCACGAGGGCTTCACCGGTGAGGACTGCAGCGAGCCCCTCTGCCCCAACAACTGCCACAACCGTGGGCGCTGTGTGGACAACGAGTGCATCTGCGACGAGGGCTACACTGGCGAGGACTGCAGCGAGCTCATCTGCCCCAACGACTGCTTCGACCGTGGGCGCTGCGTCAATGGGACCTGCTTCTGCGAGGAGGGCTTCACCGGGGAGGACTGCGGGGAGCTCACCTGCCCTAACAACTGCAATGGCAATGGGCGCTGCGAGAACGGGCTGTGCGTCTGCTACGAGGGCTTCGTGGGGGATGACTGTGGGGAGCTGCGGTGCCCCAACGATTGCAACAACCGTGGGCGCTGTGTCAATGGGCAGTGTGTGTGGACGAGGGGTACACAGGAGAGGACTGTGGGGAGCTGTCCTGCCCCAACGACTGCCACCGGCGGGCGCTGCTCAATGGGCGCTGCGTGTGCCACGAGGGCTTCACGGGGGAGGACTGCCGTGATGGTAGGTTGCAATCTCCCTTTGAACTGCTTCCCCTGGGTCTGCGTTGATGGACGGTGCGTCTGTGAGGATGGCTACATGGGGGAAGACTGCTCTGATGGTAGGTTGCAATCTCCCTTTGAACTGCTTCCCCTGGGTAATTCCCTGTCTCCATCCAGCAGACTTGGAGGCTCTGTGAACCTTTTACATATGGCTGGGCCCTGTTGCCACTCTTTATCATAGTCCAAACAGATGAATCAGAGGAGTAACAACACCAGTAGCAAGCTCTTGACCTCCCTTGCTTTTCAGGGCTATATAGTGTAGCAGTTGCTGGTAACTTCTGGTGGTCAGCAAGCCAACAGGCTGATAATGGTGATGCAGTCCATTTGTTATCCCCAAATTTTTTCCCAACACAATGTCACCAGAGCTGTAGCTAGCACTGGCTGGGATTTGTAACCATGACCTTTCAGTTTCTCACAGTATCTCTTGATGCTAAAAAAAATGCACCTGAAAGAAACTGTTTTAGCTATGGAGAAGAGGGACGTGTATCCAGAGTCTTCTTACTAGGTATTGAGCAGGATTAGTCAAAAGAATAGGGACTGAATTTTGACTAAAGAATAAGGCTTTGCAGGAGTGAGATAATGTAGATAATGAATGTCGGTGAAAAAAGGGTCTGGGTATCAAACGTTTCTTACAGCCAGGTGCTGGTTCCCAGTCTCATGCTGGATGGGGTAAGAAGGGGCTTGCATTTATAATGCCATCACTATTGCAGGAGCCAAAAATGAAACACACAGCACTGACAACATACACTGACAGACCCTGAGGGCTCAGCAGCTTTGCTTTGGAGGTAGATCTCTGAGCCGGGGCCCTGGTGGAGGCAGAGGGTGTAGCAGAGGCAAGGCACACACAGAAAATAACGTTGTCCTGTCTGAGTGATCTGTATGAGACAACTGTCACGATGGGATTGCCAGATGTTGCAAATATTGCAGCACAAGCTTTCAGGATTGTTACAGGGACCTTGGCTATCTCTCAGTTGGCCAAACAGATTTTTCTAACTAAAGTAAAACTTGATTTTATATATATTATATATGTGTATATATATGTGTGTGTGTGGCTATATATTAGATCTGACAAAGCTTAGAGTAAAATCATAGAATCAGCTGGAGTGGAAACTTAGCTATAAAGCCACATGCTTAATTTCCCAGTACCACTGACTCTATGGAAATTGATAGAAAATTTTGGCAGCTAGATAATGACAGACATTACGCTATAAAGGAGGTAGATTTCTTTAGGAACTAAGACCTTTGCAGAGTAATCAAATAGTACTTTGGGGTTGGGAGATTATAAAAGACAATGAATAGCCTTGAAAAGAAATTTCCATTTTTCATCTCCTCATTCTGGAAGACTCCCAAGGCACGTTTTGTGGTCTTGCACATGTAAAGGCGGAGTAATCTATTGAAACTATTTACAAAAATAGTCATGTTTTATTTTACTTTGGAAAATCTGTGCAATTCTGTGTATCCAAACCCTAGGACTTCCAGCTGTAAAGTCATGCATTGCTGTTAGTTGAATTAAGTGACTGAATCCCTAGGGACCCAGTTATAGTAGTCTTGTGCAGTAGCCATGGGAGGAGGAGCTGGAACAGTCAGCCATAGGTTGTGTACAAGTGTGAGAGTAGAAATTGGCCGGTGACATTTGGAAATGTCTGTAATCTTCATCAGCTGAACATTCCTTTCTTCAAGCAGCTAATTTGTGTGACATGGCTTCCCCATTCCCTGTTTGTTAGATAATTCTTATAAACCGTTACTGGGAAAATGTGAAACTGGGTAAATCATTAGTTCCTGAGCCTTGAAAACTTCTTTTCAATTTGTTTTGGTTTCTTCCCCTTCCTAGTGTCTCCTCCAACTGAGCTGACTGTAACAAACGTAACAGATAAAACCGTAAATCTGGAATGGAAGCATGAGAACCTGGTCAACGAGTACCTCATCACCTATGTCCCTACCAGCAGTGGTGGCTTGGATATGCAGTTCACCGTGCCGGGAAACCAGACAGCTGCCACTATTCATGAACTGGAGCCGGGTGTAGAATACTTTATCCGTGTCTTTGCAATCCTTAAAAACAAGAAGAGTATTCCAGTCAGTGCCAGGGTAGCAACATGTGAGTTTAATATTCCCTGCATTCATTTTTTTGTCTTTTCCATAGTGTGTACTTATTTGCATCCCTTTTTCAGGTTATTATTCCTTTTGTATTTTCTATTTTCAATTCACCTACTGTTCTGGGTGAAAACAGCCTTCTGCATTTTCATTTTCCATTCCTTTCCAATACCACTGGCTGTGTTAAAAGTGCAGTCCCTCCCAATGAATATCATGGGGTCTTTGTAAATTAAGACCCTTGGCTTCTTCATAATAAGCTACATTTTTAAAATCTGGTAATGATTCCTGAAAAAATATAAAAATGTAGCAGCATGTAAAAAAGCAATATGAAATCACTTGGATTCAAACTGTTTTGACTAAAATGGAGGTTATATTTGTTCTGCATCTTCAGTGTGTTTTACCACTGCTGACTTTCTATCTGCCTGTCTGTCCATTTGTTGTTCATCTTCCTTTTTGTATTCTGCACACCACAGTCATATCTAAACATCCCAGCCTCAAAAGATGCTCTTTGACTTCTGTCACTGTGCTCATTTTAGAGACCTGGGGCAGGATTCATCTCACCTAACTTAAGATGTCCACACTAGGCTTCTTTCAAGAGGGCAAAAATAGAGAATTCTAGGGCAAAATCATTTTACTCTAAGGCGACACCTAAACCAGGTCAGAGGAACGTTTCTCCAAAGACAAAATAACTGGCTGTGAAGAGGGTTTAAACATCTGAGATGCAGATACCTACATGGCAGATATTTATAGTGGTGGAAAGATGTGCCACCCTCAGTGCCCTATTTATGGGAATTTGCTGCTCACGTAATAATATACTCTTTTTCTGTCACAGATCTGCCTGCTCCAGAAGGTCTGAAATTCAAATCTGTTAGAGAAACGTCTGTCCAGGTGGAGTGGGATCCTCTGAACTTTTCATTTGATGGCTGGGAGCTGGTCTTCCGTAATATGGTAAAGAAGTGGTGTTTCTTGTATAGAGGCCATCTATAAGTGAAAGATCTGGATTTTTTATATTTTTACTAACTGATTGTTCCATGTTTTACAGAAAAAGGATGATAATGGAGATATAACCAGCAGCTTGAAGAGACCAGAAACATCTTATATGCAGCCAGGTTTGGCACCAGGGCAACAGTATAATGTATCCCTTCATATAGTGAAAAACAATACCAGAGGACCAGGACTATCCAGAGTGATAACCACAAGTAAGCAGAACCTGTGTTTGGGGTAGTGCCACCAATAAAACAACCACTGTCTGGCGTGGCTTAGGGAGTTTTTAAACAAAGAGAAAGCAAAGGTCTATCCTGTGAATTGATAGGAGGAAAAAAGAAAGTAGTGGAGCTGCTAGTGAAGAATACATGAGGAGAAATTAATTGCTTTCCGAATTACCTGTTTAAAGAGGAAAGGAAATTTATGTTTAGCTAGAAGGTAGCAAGAAGTACACACTGGTATTCTTTTCCAAAAGGTACATCAACAGGAACTAGAATTTCTTTCATGCTGGTGATATTCGCATGAAGAAATTATTTAAAGGAGAGTTTCTATTGTGCAATGGAGAAACTCTCAGGGTTCCTGTTTGTCTTTCCTTTGGCAGCTTCTGATGTTAATTTTGATGAATTTGCTTCTGATTAATTGAATCCATTTGGCACTTTCTTCTAGAGCTACAGAAAGTAAAGGAAGGAAGTAATTGAAGATAAGCTTCAGTTGGTAGAAGCCACTCACTTTAATTTTGCTCTGAATCAGCAACTAAAAGCACAAGAATGTGTATGATTTTTCTGGCAAGATTTCTTTAAAAAAACACTTTTTTTTCTTTCTGTAACAGAGCTCGATGCCCCTAGCCAGATCGAGGCACAAGATGTCACAGACACCACGGCTCTTATCACGTGGTCCAAACCCTTGGCTGAAATTGAAGGCATAGAGCTCACTTATGGCCCCAAGGATATTCCAGGGGACAGAACAACCATTGACCTCTCTGAAGATGAAAACCAATATTCTATTGGGAACCTGAGGCCACACACAGAGTATGAAGTGACACTCATCTCCCGCCGAGGGGACATGGAAAGCGACCCTATGAAAGAAGTCTTTGTCACAGGTAAGAGGCTTGCATACCAATCCAAATTTCTGGGAAGCTAATGTAATCACCATCAGTCTTCCTGAGCTGTTTGTGTCACGTTGGTTGAGTTGATAGTTACTGCAGCAACGCAGAATCAACGCTGTTACAGAGGTACATGAAAGTGGACAATGTTTTTCTGTGCCTTGTATACCTTACTGGCTCAACAAAATACTTGAACCCCCCCAATTATCTAAACGTGTTTTGAAAATGGGAATTAATGTTACTAAGTCACTTAGAAGCTTTTGCTTATCATACCCGAAATCTCTACGTCAAGAAACAGATTCCTTTGGATTACTTGTCTGTCTGCTGAGCTAAATGTCTTTCATGGTTCCTGTTCCATCTATGACCTTATTTCTGTTTGTCCAAATGTGTAAAAGATTAGTGGAGAACTTTGCTTTTTTGCCTTCTTCAGTTCTGCAAATGTTTTCTGTCATGCTTTTATAAATTTACTTTGCTCCTTAGTGATCCTGGGAATGCTTTATGAAAGTGGGGGTACTTTAGCATGTTATCAAGGCTTGATGCGTTAAGGGAGCGGAGTATATGGTACATGGAGAATTACCTCCCTTTTCATCCCAAAATGTAGCTGTTCATTCAGAGCAGGATTTGAGTCTATTATAGGTGTGAAAAGTGAAAGCCCATGAATTTCTATGTAATGTTCACCTTTTCTTCTGAGACTTACAGTTCCTTTCAGCCATGAATGCAAGATATTTACTGAACAGAAATTCTAGAGGTGATAAATTCTTTTTTCTTAGCAGCCTTTTTTCTTTTGAAAGCTGAGGTATTTATAAAAGCAAAATAGTATTTTCATACAAATAAGTTTTTCCGCAAGCCTATTTTGTAATAAAAGATAAGATAATTACTAAAATTGAAAATGTTTTTTTTTCTCTCAGGAGAGAAAAGTTGAATTTCTTTCACCAATTTTTTTCCAAAGCTAGTGAACTCTCTGCTTCATGCTAAAAGAACTCTGCTCGATGTAGTTAAGAACATAGTGGTACATGTCAGAGGAAACTTAACTTCAGCTTTTGGATCATTTCATTTTCTAAAAAGTACTTTCATAAGACACTGTTGTCATAAGAGAATTATTCCTATTTATTTATTTATTTTTTGTTTGATTACAGACTTGGATGCACCAAGAAACCTGAAGCGGGTGTCACAGACAGACAGTAGCATTACCTTGGAGTGGAAGAACAGCCATGCAAATATTGACAACTATCGAATTAAGTTTGCTCCCATCTCTGGTGGAGACCATGTGGAGATCACAGTGCCAAAGAGCAACCAAGCAACAACCAGAGCTACACTCACAGGTAGGGGAATGGAGAGATTGCCATTAATGTCATGCTGCTGCTGTCACCCTAGAGCACAGTAGTGTGGTGAAAAAATATCCTTGTGGTCACTATACATAAGAGATACAAGCAGAGGTTATGCATTTTGATTACAAGCAATTAAACGAAAATATATGTGGTATACCTTTACACACCTGCAGATGGGTAACTAAGCCAACAGAAGGGCTGTAGCCAATTCACTTTCCTGTGCCTCTCTGAACCCCACTAGTCAGTTCCCTGAGTTCTAGGTAGCTCCATGTCTTTGTGGGTTCACATCCCTGAGTTCAAAAGGCTTCTGCATGTGCTAGGGATGGTATTGATTGATGCCAGTCTGAAACTTTTCTGTGTACCTGCAAGTTGCCTTACCAGCCTGCAAGGCCAGATAACAGTACTTTCTCCATGTCATATGGACGTCTACCTGCTTTTCTTTGGCAGAAGTGCCTATACTGCAAGCTCTTGAAAGTAGAAGCTATCACTGATCTCTGTGCACAGTGTCTAAAATGCAGTCTCAGTCAGCCATAATTTTATCCTTTAGCATGTACATGGAAAAAGATTTATTAACATCAGGTCAGCTGGAGGGCCAAATGAAACCTCAATTCTCTGCAGAGATGGAAAGTATATCTCTTACCTTGCATACATTCAGGCTTCCTTAATTAAATACATGCCTGTAGGCATATTCCATGGACAGGAACTCATACTTCTATCCTTTTCTCTTAGGTTTGAGGCCTGGAACTGAATATGGCATTGGAGTGACAGCAGTGAGACAGGACAGGGAAAGTGCTCCTGCTACCATTAATGCTGGCACTGGTGAGTAGCTTGATCCTCCTTTGTGCTCAGGAGGAGGCAGCAAGTCAGGTGGAGCCGCTCTGATGTTTCTTTCTGTTCCAAGTAATGCTGCAAGAAATATTTCAGACAGTTTGTGTATTAGTTTTGGTACCAACGGGACATTTCCCCTCAAGAGAAAGAAAAAAACTTTTCCCCAGAAATCTTGACCTCTGAATCTGGCTCCTTTTTCCTGTATGAGGGTCTCTTAATGCTCTGGGAGTTTCATCTCCAGGTCAGCTCCTTAATGGTAATCATGCTTACACTGATTACTCTGGCCATCCCCTAATTGTGAGGGTTTCTGGCAGAAATGGTGGTTATGGCCAAAAGGCTGATCTGATAAAGAGCACAGCCTCAGTGGTTGCAATGGTCCTGACTACCCTTCACATCCAGGATTTTTCTCACAATGTCCCCCTTTTCCCAGGTAAATTCTCTGAAGGTTTAAATTTTGCCTCTCCTCCGTGCAGTGCCTGCTGAAGAGAGTTTAAGTGGAGGAAATTTGTTCTAGTGTGGTTTGTCTGTAAAAGAGAACTTCGTCATCCTCTACCTATGTCAAGCAACAGGGCTTTAAAAAGCTCCAAAAGATAGATAAAACCCTGAGCTGTTGCTAGGCACCCAGTATAGGTGCTGCTCTGCCTACAGAGGCCTGAAAAACTGTCCCAGGGCAGTTCAGAGACAACTCAGTTTTTCTTTTTTTAACGTAGATCTTGATAACCCCAAGGACTTGGAAGTCAGTGACCCTACTGAAACGACCTTATCCCTTCGCTGGAGAAGACCAGTGGCCAAGTTTGATCGTTATCACCTCATTTACATTAGCCCCTCTGGAAGGAGGAATGAAGCTGAGATCCCTGTGGACAGGACGTCTTTTATCCTGCGAGGGCTGGAGGCAGGGACAGAATACACTATTAGCCTGGTGGCAGAGAAAGGGAGACACAAAAGTAAACCCACCACTGTCAAGGGTTCAACTGGTGAGTAACAGCTTTTGATGAGTGCCATGCCACGGGTCATTGGGCAATGACTAGCCCAAAACATCAGCTGCCTGCAGAGCAGACTTAGCTTTGTCTGGCATGCTAGACTTAACCGAGGGATTGCTGTGTATTGCCCTACCTACTATGTTTAGCTCCATGTTCTCAATGTTTTCCTGCTTATCCTTTGAGAAGACTCACAAAGAAGGCAGCTGTTTGTCCTTCAGGAAATTCAGACCTCATCCTTAGTTTTAAAAGCTTTTTTGTGTCTTATGTCTTATAACTTGTTTTGTTTTCTACAGCCAAAAGCTAAGAGGAAGAGCAACCAGAATGTATTTAATATTGTTTGTTCCTGCCTAATGAATTCTCTTCACAGCATGCCTCCACCCATCATGCTTCAGCAGGGTCAACAGCGCTCTGATGTTGCCCTTTTTCAGTTTTTCTCATCCAAAAGTGAGAAAGGCTACTGTCACAAATCTGGTCACAGTCACCGCTTCCATTGGATACCATGACTGTTATATTTGTCTACAAAGAGGGGGTCCTTGTCTACAAAGAGGGGGTCCATTTCTGCCATCTCCATTTGTACAAACCACTCTACTTAACCAGTATCAGTGGACTACCTATTGAATAAGGTTTTATTCTTTGTGAAACATTTTGACTCGAGGTCTGTTGCATACAGAATTATGTCTCAGTATAGAACACAAGTAAGGCCTGAATCTTTAGGTGCCTTCAGGCTAAATCCTGTGAGGCAAAGCCTTAACTTCTATAAGTAAGCAGACACAATGAAATCAGAATCAGCTGGGCTACAATTACTGTCCTTAGCAGATATCAAGGTGTTTATCCTTTTCTCCCCAAAAACCATCTGTGAGGTAAACACATGCCAAAAGCTGTGCATTTTACAAATTAGTAACTATACAGCTTAACTGATCGAAACTGGTTTCATGTTCCCTGGTAGTGTTCATGCCAGCAGTCAAGTAATCCAGTACAGCCGAGAGTTATATGGTAGGGTGTAAACTAAAGAAAATCATCAGTACTGAATTACTCATTTGATGCATAAGTCAGGCCTGTGTCCAATGTAGGGAAAAATTAAGAAGCCTTGAGACACACACATACAAAAGGAAGCCAAAGGTTTATGTGGCAGGAGTGAGCAGGCATCTATTTTTCCAAAGTTTTTTCCCCATCTGTCTGAAGATGGAGTGGTCTCAATCGAAGTATGCCCAGATGGTGAAAAAGCAGAAACAACATGCTGTGGAATTTCACAGCCTGGTCTTCCCAGCACGTTTCCAAAGTTTTACAAGGTGACTTCTTTTTCCTGGTTTGGTTGTGGGGGTGTTTTTTTATTAATACATTCATCCGGCCAGTGTATTTGTTTTAAGTCTTTACTCAGAGCAACCAGTAAACAGAGAGTTCTCTGCAGTGAGCTGCTTAGAAGCAGGAGCAGCAGTTGACATAACCTGTCTCTGTGACCTTCCTCCTGCATACGCATGGCCAAATCCAAACACATGCACATGGGAGGCAGAAATGCTCTGTAAGCCTGTGGGGTATAAGACAAGAGGTCTCTTCTTCAGTTTACTTTTTCATCCACCCTCAAGTCACTTTATCCATGTTCCCAGTACTTGGGAGGTCCTGAAGTCCTCAGGCTAAGCCAAATAAACTTGTTTTACCCTCTCTTGCAGAGCTATGGAGGACCTCAGGTCTGTTGCGCTGCTGGGGAGAGTACTTGGAGCAAGCAGGGAGAGAGAGGAATGATTGAAGTGGAAAATGCCAGTAGCATGGCTAGGACTGGACTAGATCTTCTCAGTGGGTGGAAGAGACAGTCCTGCTGTTTAGAAGGGCATGTGCCAACCCTGTTGAACAAGGGAGCCAGGGACTGTGGAAGGGCTGAGAGTTTTCCTTTCAGTTTCCTTTGCTTCTCCAGATGGCCAGTTTTTCATCTTATATTCTTCCCATCCTCTTGATGGTTCAGTCAGGCTTCTCTGTCTGCAGGTATTCAGGAGTTTCCCACACATTGTTCTTATTTGTTTGCATAGTGAATTTTCCATTACTGAGGGTAAAGCTGCTTTCAGCCTCAGAGGTGAAGACCTTCAGTTGGTGCCTCCTCTCCCCTCTACATCCTTCCTGTATCTTTTTATGTATATCAACTCTCCACACACAGACAGCTGAAACATTCAGAGCTCATGAATGTCTAGGAAAGGACATGTCACAGACTGTCCCATAATATAGGCTGGCAGGCTTCTGTTGCTTCTGTCTCTTCACATGGATGAAGTGCAGCTCAGGTGACAAAGTTTTTGTTTTTAAACCGATGTCCATGATTCTGCATTCAAGGGATGGTAAAGATTCTGAAGGGAACAGCTTGCTGAATGTTATTTTTTTTTGCTGAAAAGGAAAGACTGAATATTTCACACTGCTATTTAATTGTTTCTTTGTAGCTCTATATAGTCTAACCCTAATGCAGGCAAATGATTCTATGGTTCTATGACTCCTGACCCTGAGGAGCTTTCTGGCTCTGGGAGCTTTCTTGCTCCAGAGGCCTCAGGGATGCAGGAGGATGCGCTAAGGGACCTTGTGGTCTCGAGGTTAACAGACCACAGCTTAACAGACCACAGCTTAAGTATCTCATGGTATGCGAATACAGGAGTCTACAGTAGTTTTGTGGTGGAGTACGAGGAAGTGTCATTGGCAGCTGGGCCCCCTGCAGAAACCTTCCTGCCCACAGAATCCCTAGGTGCTGTGATTGACGGCCTCCAAGCTAACACTTCCTATAAAATCAAGGTGCATGGATTGGCTGGAGAACAGCGCTCCTCTCCTCTGGAAGCTGTGGCTACAACAGGTACCTCCTTTCTGTTGTTAACAAAGGTATCGCAAACTGGGGTACTGCTTGTTTGTCAGAGGTCTCACCCAGCATAGCACTGAGGTTTTGGGTTAGAACCACTTCAGAAATAAAAGACAGTGAGCCATTTTACTCATTGGAGGGACCTTTCTGGCAGCATGTCTTGAGAATGTTACATCAGATTAACAACTAATCTGTGGGGCGAGCACACAACCCAGCTCTGAGGAAGCTGAGCAGTCAGACTGCAGCTTTGTTCTTTCTTGCTCTGGTTTTGGAACCCTGCCTGCATAGCACAATGTGGGTCCTGGAGGATGGATGGTAATGCATCAGGCGTGAGAGGCCTGTGGAGACAAATGAGTGGACATTAGAGAAACCAAGTGCCAACCTCAAATTCCTCTGCTGAAGGACCCAGATTGTGCAGCAACTGCTGATGAATCGTGGATGTGATACTGTCTTGCCTCTGGAAGTGAGTTGCACATAGGAGCATGGCTTGGGGAAGTAACTTTTCCATTGTCTTGAATGTTTCTAAGAAGATTTATGCTGTTTACCAAAGACCCTTGTCTGTGTTGTGCGTCAGTCTCTCTTCCTCTCCTGGCTTCTTCTAGTCTTAGATTGCGCCACCCTTTTTTATACAAACTCAAAGAAACATTAGGAAGAAGGATTAGGTGAGCCAGTTCAATGGGAAACTACATTGCTGGCCACTGGGAAACTAAATTTGCCAGTAAAGATTGTCCATTTCTTCAGCTGATCCCTCTGTTAAGAGTACCTGGAACCTGATATCAATATGAGGTTTTTTCGTGGTAGCTACTGTAGTATTTCTGGCTTGTGATATACTGCAATGTTTTCTTCATGAAATTTAGAGGTGCGCGGGCACTGTAAGCCTTGTTTAATCAGCTGGTTGAGAGAGTGGAAAGCCATTTAGTCAAAGAGGTCTG
Organism: Gorsachius magnificus; assembly: GCA_034008185.1. Classification (NCBI taxonomy): domain Eukaryota; kingdom Metazoa; phylum Chordata; class Aves; order Pelecaniformes; family Ardeidae; genus Gorsachius; species Gorsachius magnificus. The sequence goes on from CM067094.1 coordinate 9,808,436, forward strand.
AAAAGAATGCAAATACCTTGGTAGGCCATCAATCATGTCTTACAAGTGTGCTTGAGGTGATGACAGACTCTGCAGTGAAACTGGCTGATAGCCTCTCTTGGAAAATAATATAAAATCCAAGAGACAGAAGCAAGAAATAAGACAGAATACTCTTTGCTCCATCCCAAGTAAATGAGGAAATATCCTGGCAGGACATTTACATTCTTTTTAGTAAAATCACCAGTGAAGCATTATAATGGAATTCCTCAAAAGGCCAGCAACAGCAGTATAGACATATTTAGGCCATATTCAGCCTGAAAATTTTACTAAGAGAATGATATTGAGAAGCATTCCAGTCTGAGAAGGAGCGTATGTTTGTTGTCCATCCAGTTTCCCTTCTACATAGCTTTTGGCTCTTTGGCATCTGCTGTTCATTCACCTTGCCACCATGAATCATTCTATCTGGCTGTCATTCACCCACCCAGAGCTCCTAGAGCTCTCTTGCTTCTCCCCATCTATCCCCCTAATTGCTAAGTCAAGTGTTTGAACTCCTTTGGTCTTGTTATCCTACAGTTTGATTGTTTTCCAAATTTTCCGTTATCTGTTATAGTATTAGTATTCTGTCTGCTAAACAATGAACACTGATACTGTCTGTGGTGTCTTTCTAACGCTCTTTCTCATCCACAAATTCATTTGTGGAGTCAAGTCATTAAACCCAAGGTAATATTCAGAATTAGGTGTGAAAAAAAATCAGAGGTAATGTGACTACATATAATTACATGTGCTCCACGAGACAACCCATACATGGCAACCTCCTGTGTAGTTGTCAAAGTTGGCACAATAAAATTAATCCACTTGTGATGAAAAATTCTGAATTAAAATGCTGTTTAGGTGGTTGGTTCCACAGTTTTTGTATAATACAGTTGAACTGTTACTGTATTTCCCATTCAGATTAGAGTAACCAAGTCCTCGTGCGGTTATATTATAACTGGCAGGAATCTGGGAGTAAAGTCAGAAGGGGTGGCCAAGTAAAACAAGAGAAGAGAAGCCAGTTTTGGCTCATATTTCCACAGGGTTTTCTCAGGGATCCTCAGTATACCAGGACCATAATGCCAGCCTTGGTTTTTTTCTTTTTCCCTTGTATTTTTCGATGTTTTGTCCTCAAGTTCCAATTCAGGGTGCATGGCAGTTTCCCAGTGGGACCATCCACAGCATGGAGCTGTACCTGTGCAATGTACTGCTGCCCTTTCCTCCCCCTTGGTCTCTTCACTCTATTTATGAATGTCTTCTGCAGAAATACTCCACAGTGAAGCCCAGCTACCCCTATGCATGTTAAGCAGTCAACCTTAAGGCTGAACAAGTACCAGTGCACTTGCTTGACGCCATGGTTTTTTGCCTGTTCCTAGAATAGGAAAGAGCTGGTTGGCACCTAATTGTGCACAGGCAGCCAAGGGTCGCAGAAGGCGAACGACTCCATACTGCATGTCTTCCTGCTTTGTTACGTGAGCTCAGTAACCCTGGGGCAGTCAGATAACAGTTCTGACAGTCAGTTTGCTGAGAAAGAGGGAATTATGCTAGTGGTTACCATTGCAGGTATGCTGGTGTGATGACTACGTGGCTCTCTTCAGGTTGCTGCATGTGTAGGGACTGGTTCAGATCGTGTGCTGGGGTAATTTAAGGAGGGCCCTTACCTAAGTCAAGAATATCAATTGTATATATAACTATAAATCACTGTTTGCCTCACAGGCTTCTCTCCTTCCTGGAGGTGAGCAGAAAACAATGTGTTTACATCTGTATTTGTCCTGGGAGTATATTTTCAAGATAACATTTCTACATTGATTTGAAAAAAAATTTTAATTGATCTTTCTCCTCTGAAAACTTTTCTTCTCTGATACATGTGTGAATTTGGAGACAGATACTGAATCCTGAGTACGTATTTGTGCTGATCTGATTGATGGTGGTAGATGACTTGCTCTCCCTTAATTGAATGCAAGTGGAGCATGAAAGCAGGAAAGCCACTGAGGTGTAAAATGATGTGGTTTTCCACTAATGAGGAGGTAATTCTGCATGTCAGAAAAATCACCTGCCTGTTGCCTTGCAGCTGTGATCGGGAACACATTCTCTGTGATCTCCACAGTTCTCAGATTTTCAGAATCTGGCTGTGTTACAGGATATATTCCCAGATCATTCAGCATGGTGAAGGCCAAGTCTTTTTCCCTTCCATTCCTTTGGATCGCTTTAAAGAAAGATTGCTCAAGTTCTTTCTGTCCTGGTTTTTAGGTAAGGATATGTATATCCCCCCTGCCTTTTTTGAAAATTCTGCATGCATCGGGATGGATAACTTCCCCAAGCCTGTTTTTGATTGGAGAGGATGAGCTTCAGCATGCTGGGGCTGATTTCTCAGTCTGGATTCAGATATGTTTGCGATATTTGGCATGTACTCCACTTCTGGTTTGTACCAAAAGCAATAGCAGATGGGCTGTAGTAAAGACAAAAGGCATGTTTGAGAGGCTTAGGGTTCAAATCCTCGCTGATGTAAATTAGCAAAGTCCTCTGGAGGCAGTCAAAGTGTACTGATTTACATCAACTGAGGATGTGCTCGTTTGTCTGCTGGAAGCATTTCAGCTCATCTCTTTGTTTAACGGTTGTTGCTCTGGAACTGCTAGTTAGTGTGGTTGTGTGAGAACCACGTTGTGCTTGGCAATGCTACCTTTGCTTGTGCCCTGGATTCAGTCTCCAAAAAAAGAAGTACCCATCTGTTTTCTCTGTTCTTAGAGCTCTTCAATGCAAAGCACACAAGCCGTTTTGTAGCGGTTGTTAGCTGTCTTTTGGGATGTTTGGGGGTTTATTATCAGGAAATTTTAACTTGTAATTTACCTCTGTTTAGCACATCTAGTCACAACACCTGGAGAATCAAACAATGAAACATCATTTAATCCCACCAGTCCTGCACCTACAGAGCTAAGTTATTTAGCAAGCCCCAGAACTGATTCTCATGCTCTGCTTTCAGTGCCCACTGACCTTCCCATCTCAGAAGCCAGTGGTGCTCTTCATGACCTTACTATATCACACAGGACTTTCAGTAGTTTCACCCTGTCTTGGGCAGCACAGGATGAGGTATTTGATCGGTTCTTTATCACTCTGAAAGACCTGTCCAGTTTAAACAGAACACAGGAAATCTTTTTGCCGGGAAACCATCGAGAAACAGAAATTGCCAATCTCACAGCTGGCACACAATACCAGATTAACCTCCATGGAAGCACTCAAGGTCAGCTCTCTTGGTCCCTGGAAACCCTAGCTGCTACAGGTATTTTCTATGGATTCATTGGCCATATGTTCCTTTTCTGCTTTGAAATATAGAACTTCATGTTCATACTGCTGTTCCACTGCAGAAGTGCTAGGCCTTGTGAGTGATGCCTTTCTTCTTAGGTTTGGGTTGTTTTTTTTTTCTTTCTTCCTTTTGCATGGGATAAAACCTCTTATTGCTATGGAATGAGAGCCTGGAGTGGTACAGCATGGACAGTGCCCCATGCAGCTTTTAAAGTGATGTAGCATCAATTTTCTCTTTTCAAACTGCATGCAAAGAGAGACATTGATGCATCTGCTATTTACAAGGCACCTGAAAATAGCAAGATACTACTGGTATTTATCTGGATTGTGGTTCAAACACAAGAAAGATCGCAAGGAGGTTGCAGTTTGCAGCATTGGCATGGAAGTGGTGATGTCAGAGAAAAAAAAGATTGTAACACATTGGGAGTACACCTTTCTGAAAACTTCCACCCCTTATCCCTGCTACGGGAATTTCATGAGGAAACAGGTCTATAGCCACAGGGCTCAGTTCAATAACAATCAAAGTACTAGTGCTTAAGTTCATATCTGGAAAACCTAGCTGGAGACTAATGACTGTACCTGTCCATCACCCAAACCCAAATTCACAACACGAGATAATATATTTACAAAGAAACACACAGATCATTTCACACCTACTACAAGGCTAGAACAGTCTCATCTCTCAATGGTTTGTTCTCTCTTTTTTTTTTTAAGTAAGAAACATCATCCCTTTATATCATTTGCTATGACATTGTCATTGTTCAGTCGTATCCGTTGGATGCTTTATGGACAAGGCTTTTGGAGTTCTCCAACAGTCCGAGATGGTGCATGATTGTGTCTGAGAATCTTTTGGCCCCTAGAGAGCATGATGGGGTTGGGCGTGCTTCCATTTCAGACATGCATGAGAAACAAATGGGAGGAAAAGGGACGCTGCATCTTGGAGGCGAATGAATCTGAGCACTCTCCAGAGAAATCTGAATTGCTTTTAAGCTGTGATGGTTACTGCATTAGTTATTATAATCAAGCTTCTACTTAGAGGATTTTACCTTACTGTAACTTTTGGTTTAGTTTTGTTTTCATTTTGAGGAAATGTGTTTGTTTTATTTGTTTCTGTTGCCACCAAAATGTCACTGTTTCTGATACAACCCGTTCCTTTTCTTTCCTGCTTTCTCTTTTTCAGCTTAACAGTCCTATTTTGACAGGATTCATAGCTTGCCTCAATGGTCTCATTTCTGTTCCTGATAAAGCAAAACAGCTCTGGATTCATATATTTCTTTTTGTTGATCATGTTATTTCATAAACAATCTCCTCCTTTCTAACAGGATGGGAAAAGCTTGTCAAAACTTCTGTGTTCCTGAGTAGTAGCAATTTACTCTACGTTAGTGACTCTCTCTGAAGATAATTGACTGTTACTTATGAGTGCTCAACCTCTGAAAACACACCTCCAGCCACCTATATAAAGCTGTGCAGCAGTCATGCAATAAGCACTCTCTTTTTACAGGGCAAAAACTTATATAAGTAACATTGCTGAGCCTAATTTTCATTTATTTCAGGGCCCCTTTATCTTCTGCCTTAAAATATGCATAAAGCTTGAAGTTGAAATTACGGCTGCCAAATCAAATCCATTTCCCTCCCTGCATCATCTCTTATAAATACTTAGTTGTGCACATTGGGATTATTCAGCTGGATTCTGTCCTTATTATAATGCTTATGTGTCAACAATGCAAGTAAATAAGAAAAGTGCCAGAAAGTCGTCGCAGTCCACAGGCTAATGATAGACCATATAGCAAGATTTTCCATGTAGAAAAAAACAGGTATTACTCTGTCATTTTCCCATATGACTGTTAATTTTAAGGAATCAGTTGTATTTCCTCTGTAACAGAGGACTTTCTATTCTTGCTGAGAAAATGACCTAAACTTTCAGATTTAACAGCATCAGAGAGTTAGCTCTGATGCTTCCCAATTTCCTAGGCCACCCCTGTGATGGCTTATGAGAATGTTGATTTCTGTGAATGCAGATTTCAGTTTTAAATTAGTATCAGTAACTCTGAAAATCCAAGCTTCTCTGCCCCCAGGAAGATTTTGTGGCCAGAATAATGTAATGCAAGGAAGACAGATCCATTAAAATAAAGACATGCAGACATGGAGGAATTTTCCCCTTCTTCATTGTTTTGGGTTAGGAATAGTTTAGAAGAATAAATAGCATCCTTCGTGTGGACACAATCAAAAGCATCACTGCAGTATTCAGTCACTTCGTAACGGCAAACACTGAGTTGTTAACAGTGCCATAAAGCGGTTATAGTAATGCTTACTTGTCTCATAGGGAGTTGTAATTAATGTTGCCAAAGCACTTGCAGCTGTAAGATGGTCTATAAGCTGCTTTCTGTAAGCAGTCTTCTAGCATTCATGTGGTTATTATCTGTCATTACAGTTCTGCTCTTGCTGTTCTGTTTTGCCAGGTCTCTGAAGAGACTTTACAAGTCATCTGGGGCAGCTGAGAATGTAAATGTGTGTGTGGGGGGTGCATTTCCACGTCACTAATTACAAGTGAAATTCATTAACATGGAACATCATTAAATAATACATCATCGCCACTAGTCTGTAATCTGAGTAACTGATTGACTTTCTGTCCTTATTCAGAGGAGGAACCTGAGCTTGGAAAATTATCAGTATCAGAGACTGGCTGGGATGGTTTCCAGCTCACCTGGACAGCAGCTGATGGGGCCTATGAAAACTTTATCATTCAGGTGCAGGAATCTGACAGTCCCGAAGAAACCCGGACTATCACAGTCCCAGGCGGACTGCGCTTTGTGAATGTTACGGGCCTCAAGGCCAACACACCTTATAACATCACACTTCATGGTGTGATTCAAAACTACAGGACCAAACCCCTTTCTGTTGAAGCCATGACAGGTATCTTTTCAAGTCACTCACCCAGTCTCCTGGCTCCCTTTCTTTGCAGACAGGGATGTGAGCCAGAGCTATTGCAACCACTCGGCAAAGCTTGCTCACTTGGTTGACTTTGCATGGGGTGCACTAAACTCATTAAAGCTTGGCTGAACATCTCTGGCATGGAAATGTCTCATGATCAGACTTTCCAATAAGAAAGTGCCCCCATGGAGTCATCTGCTTTTAGGAATGCTTTTTTCCCCTACCTCTGCTTTTGTTCCCTTTACTCGCTTTTCTGCTGCTTGACACTAACAGCAAAAGCCAACTGGCTGTTGTACATGCTCAGGAGAGCCCAGGTTGCCTTGTAAAATTATAAAAATCTGTTCTTTATAGCCCAGATAATCAAAACCTGAGAGCATGCTTAGTTTTTACCCTTCTGAAGCTACCTCTGAAATGATGCACCAGCTCCTCTGTAAATACAAACTCAGGGGTATAGTGTGTGCATCTGTCTCAAGAGCAAGGACAGACAGTTTCTGTGTGTCCTCATATAGAAAAGAACACAAGTGAATTCCTACTGAGAGTAGTATCAGATATTAAGCCACATAAAGTTATTAAAGAGTCTGGTTGGTCTGAAAAAGTTACAATGCAAGAAGACCAAATTCAGCAGAACTATCCTGGCATAGAAGTGACCTGAAAGAAGGGAGGTAACCCCCACATTATCAGAAGGTTGCATGAAACTAATCAAGAGCCACAAAAATAATTTTCTGGCTGATCTTGTGGAAGACGGCAGTTTTAAATGAGGACTTAACATGAGCTTTGACTGTGAGAGGTAAATATATACTTATGTCTATCCTATATGGCTTACTGATTCTTCTAGGTGTTCTGATCATTGGTAATGAACAGGGTATGAATTAATTGGCAATAAAGGGGCACCAGTGGCTTTTCCTTCAGATAATTTCTTGTAGACAATATCTGCTACCTCTGGGCTTCCTTACAGACCTTTGCATCCTTCTGTGATCGTGAGATGGCCAATGCTTGCTCATATTTGATTTCCCCAAGCACATATTACCCAGCAGAGAGGGGGATAAAAGTACACATAAGAACTAAACAGAATTAAAACATAAACGCAGTAGAGCTTGCTTGTTTCAATAATGCTTTAAGCAGCCTGGCTTAGGTAGCAATATGTCTGGCACAAGGCATTTGCCTTGGGCTGCGTCCCGCTGCAGGCCAGAAGTCCTGTGCTTTGAAAGTCCTGAGTGTGAGCTGGTAGCAGATTGCCCATTGAAAATAGACAAATATGGCTAGGGAAAGGAGGCTGTACGGGGGCAAGCAAGAAAACAGACATCAGGGGTGTCCTGCCTAAATATGCAATCTGCTCTCTTTTTATTAACTTAATGAAAACAGCAGAAGATCCCCTGCTGAGGTTTTCCCTTCCCTTTCTGGGTCGTGCTCAGCACCCGGCTTTTCAAAATTTTCCCTTCTGGGGACTTCCAATTGTCAGAACTTTCTGAGCCTTCCTGTAACGCATCAGGGAAGTCTACAGAGAGGAAGAAACCCCAAGGCAGCTATCACTGCTTTGCATTTTGGCTCCAGCTCCAAAATTACATGCCAGCTTTCATAGGCTTAAGCTGAAAGGGAAAGTAGAAGAGCAAACAAAACATAACCTTTTCCTTTGGATAAAGAAAGAGCTCTAGTTTTAGCTTCTCCTCAAACTGGAAGCTGACTTTTCCAAATGCCCCAGAGGCATTCAGAAAAGTTCTTTAGCATCTGCTTTCATGCTCAGACCTCAAAAACACATGGCTGCTCCTGGAGGTAAAAGGCTCACTTAAAAGCCATAGCTTTAAAGCTTGTTTTGTTTGGGGTTTTTTTCTCCTTTTTGTCTTATTTAGCATTTTGAGATCCTTCCATTTGATTTCTTCCCCTTAATACCTGTTTGCTTGTAGCAAGCTTTTACTCAAACCCTTTTCTCCAATGGCAACTTGGAGGGCTGCCAGCATGATCAGAGAGAAGCATGGCATTTCTGAGCAGGAGGCGGTACGGGGCTGTCCCCTTCTGACCAATGTTGTTTCCCTCCTCAGGAGTGCATCCAGAAGTTGGTGAGCTAACCGTTTCCGACATTACTCCTGAAAGCTTCAACCTTTCTTGGACAACCACCAACGGGGACTTCGACATCTTTACTATTGAAATTATTGATTCTAACAGGTTGCTGGAGCCCATGGAGTTCAACATCTCAGGCAATTCAAGAACTGCTCATATCTCAGGGCTTTCCCCCAGCACTGATTTTATTGTCTACCTCTATGGGATCGCTCACGGTTTCCGCACACAGGCAATAAGTGCTGCAGCTACAACAGGTATAGAAAACCTATCTCAATGCTAACTCTCCTTTCTTCTAACTCTTCCTTACAGGTTGTGCCCCTTTCCCTGCCCTCAGCGACCCCATCAGTCTACCCATTGCCAAATCCTCTACCTCATTGTTTGACACCTTCTAAGGAAGACCTGCCGGGGACATTTTGAACTGTGAATGTTAATCCACCATCCCATCCAGCACAGTCAGTCAATCACATTGTGATGTGATTTCATTCACATAAGTTTCCTCTTGTTCAAACATTAAGGTTGGGACAACCTCTGATGCAGATGAGAAGCAAAACAAATTTCAAGAGCCAAGTGGGAGATGATTCATTGTGTTAGCCTTGCAACACGTGTACACATCAGTCACGCAGTATAGAGGAGACACTATTTCTCTCAGATAAGCCGATTTCTAGATACTTTTTTTTAATCCTGATTCTCTAAATAGTTTTTGGGCACATTTAAGCCTATGGCAGCAGAGTCCTAAAAGGCAGGTGCACTGCTTGAATTCAGCTTCAGAATTCAGTTTAGGTGGGATGAGAGATCGAAAGAGTCCATTTGACTTGATGTTGGTGAGTGAAATAGGTAGGCATTTAGGTGTTGGCATGTTGCGCGTCTTGGGGTTTTGCAGTTGACAGCTATTCTAGAAAAGACAGAGAAGTCAAATGTTCGATGTGCTCCAGCCAATTACAGTATCTAAGTGGAAGGAGAGTACAGGACTCTGGAAGCAGAAAATGCATTCTCATAGCAGGCAGATAATAGTTCACATTGTGATCATTTTAATATCTCTACCAAATTTTGCCTGCTGACATGATCTTAGGAAAAGTTATAGCAATCTGTCATAGCAATATATTAATGTGGTCAATGACATTAAGCAGAATATCAAATTTCAGTGATCAGATAATGCAGAGTTGCAGTTTCTAGCATCAGCAGACTGTGAATATCCTCAGTGAATCATGGGTAACATAGGCATGACTGCAGGCGTTGTGGTATGGAAAAGATTGAGAAACACAAGGTTAGATGATTTTTGTGACCCGTGGCTCATATGAACTCGAACTTCTATATTATTTTATTTTGTTGCTTTGGGTTTTAATAATTGCAATACATTTCCATTTGTTTTTCTTCCTGTAGTAGAGGAACCTCTCCTTAGCAAACTCACTGTATCAAATGCTACCTCAGACAGCGTGTCACTCGCGTGGGAAGCACACGACAGTGCCTTTGACCATTTTATTCTAGAAGTCAGAAACTCTGACTTCCCTTTGGACTCCCTGGTGCACACAGTGCCAGGGGCCTCCCGGCGCTATGTAGTCACCAACCTCAAAGCTGCCACTAATTACACCGTCCAACTCCATGGTGTAATTGATGGGCAAGGTGGTCAGACCTTGACAGCACTGGCAACCACAGGTATTTCACTGTTTCACCTTCCAGGTTTGCTTCTTCCTCTTCTGTCTTTTGCTGTCCACCGAACTGCTCTAAAACATGGCTCCAACTCATCATTGTTCCTTTGGTAAATTATAGGGCGATCACTATGAGGGGAGGCTGACATAAGCTGGGCTTGAAAGCACTTGGAAAAAGAGAGATCTGAGGCAATGGAAAAGGCTGAAAAAGTGCCCCCAGCATTAAGGGAATCAGTAGTAAACCATGATTGGTTTCCTTATATATACACTTATCTGCAAGTTCTGTGTATATATAATTGATTTGCTCCGGATGGTTTGTTTTACACAAAGTATCTTTGCACTTGATCTGGAATAAAGTTCTTGTTCATCCCACCCTCACTTGGTTTGTTATGGGTGGGAGTCCTTCATGTCTTTATCAGCCTGGAGAGGCACCTGCATGCCATTTTGGTTCTTCATTCTTAAACCCAAATGTCTGCCAAGACATTTGCATCTTTTGTGGAAGTTTCATGCAGCATGCTAAATGACAAACGAAAACTGCATGGAGTGGTCTGGCCACCTTGTGCTGCTTGTGATGTTCTTTTCTGCCTAGCATTTTTATGTGTTCCCAGCAGAGAGCAGGGCTCAAGAGGGAAGTCCACCCTTTCTTGATGGTCAGCCCACCACTATCACTTGCATTGCTACCTTTGAGTCTCTAAGACCTGTCTGGTTTCACTGGATGTCAGAGCTTTTCCTGCGGTGATGGTGATTCCAGGATGGCAGGAGACTTGCCTGAAGAGAAGACTTCAACTTATTTTGCATGCAGTGTTCTTTGGAGCCTGGGTGTCATGATGTGAACGTGCCTGATGGGATGCAAGTGGCATGTGAAGGAATGTGGCCATTTCAGGATGAGATTGGAAAGGATTGGTTTGTCCTTTCTGACCTGCATGCGGTGCTCATGGTCCCACGTTCAGTTTCACTGGGTTCTCCACCCAAGCCTGTTTGCTTTGTGGATATTCTCTCACCTCCTCCCCTGTCTTTGGAAGTACCATGCTTACATGGTGACATCTTCACTGTCAGCCATGAAGGCATTGACGGTCACTTGTTGACAGCATGACAACAGCATGTGTCCTTAATTGGGGCCACTTGGATTCACCTGATCCTAGACATTTCCGGAGAAGAAGGTGGACTATTATTTAAAAGTCTTGAAATGGGGAACAGGAGTAAAAGTTGGAACGTCTTGCAGCAGTTCATGTTTTAGTTAAGAAAAGGATTTAATTCTTTCACTGTTCTGTTTGTCGGTGGGATACATCTTTCTTACTTTTCTCCCAGCATGAATCACTTACATAGTTATTTTCCTGTATCTCGCTGGCTGCATTTCCCAAGGTGTTCTTGGTTTATGCTCAATTGGCAAGAGAAAAAATAGAAAATCAGCCCTGAGAGCAGACACAGGATTATCTGACCACCTGACTGCTGGGTCATGTTTGTGCTCTCATGAATTTTTAATGATTTTATGATAAATGGAATAGCTTGAAGACAGGATGGGTGAGGAGCTCTCCCCCTCCTATTGCATGAAGGCCAAGTTTCTCCCCTGGCAAGGGAAAGATGTGATTTTGAATTTCCTCTAGCAGAAAAGGAAAGTCTTTGGTTCTTAAAGAAGTGCCCTGAGCACTGAACAGTCAGAAAGGAGAGAACCAGCAGTGTCATGGGGTTTTTGTTAAGGCTATTAGATATTCTCTGATCATGCCTAATCAGAGGATGAGGAACACCTTATCTGTGGAGTCCAGGGAGGTTTTGGCCTGAGATTAGTGCTGAGATATCACTGGTTTTAGGACTGAAACCCCTCATAGACTTCAGCATCCAAAATATAAATAAAAATATTTACAAATCCAGGCCACAGAAACACTAAACAGAAACTGAAGTGGAATTTCAAGGATGTCCGGTGTGGACTCACCTACTTCATGCCTGAATCTTACTTCATCTACTTTGGAATTGCTGTGGGTTTGTATTCCCATCCAATTCCCAGTACAGAGTTCCTGCAGTTTCTATGGTTTTACCACAGGGCTGTCTCTGGGTGCTTCTGTAAATCAGGCCCATATTTCGTTAGGAAAACTGAGGGGTTTTTAAGAAAATTAAATAAAAAAATAAATTAAGAGTCAGCACTAATTTCAGTGGCTTCTTTCCAAAACCTTACAAAATAGCTATTGCAATGCTCTTTTTTTTTTTTTTTTTTTTTTTTTTTAATTCAACCGCTGCAAAACAAGGCTAAAATGTTTGGCCTGATCTTTAGGGCCCTATAAACCTCCACCGCTGATTTCCCCCGCTCCCTGGAGTAATGCTGTCTCTTCACCTGTGTTCCTTTCTCCTTCAGAGGCTGAGCCACAGCTGGGCACGCTCACATTCACAAACGTTACCCCCGACAGCTTCAACCTCTCATGGACCACAAGAGATGGGCCTTTTGCCAAGTTTGTTATACACATTAGAGATTCCTATGCAGCACATGAACCCCAGGAGCTTACGGTGTCAGGAGGTGCTCGCAGCGCTCACATCTCAGGCCTGCTAGATTACACGGGCTATGACATTAACATTAAGGGGACCACCAATGCAGGTGTTCACACAGAGCCCCTCACTGCTTTTGTCATGACAGGTACCTGCTTAAAAGTTTGGAGTCTATTTACTGGCTTATAAAAATATATATTCTAGCATGGGTTAAAAAAAAAAAAAAAGACTCTCTACAGCACTGAATATCTTGTCCAGCATCAATGCTTTTGTTTGGAAACTCAGTGCAAGGATGGGTCAGACCAGTCATGTTGACCTTAAAAAAATTTCTAGGAGGAGTACTCATTCAAAGTGAGGTGAGAGTCCTCTGGAGTCTTTGTCCCATGTCTAATAATCTTTTTAAACTCCTGAAGTTTGAGGGGGAAAATTGCTAAATACTCAGGAGTTGCATCTGAAGGATCCAGAGGAAGTGGATTTTGGAACATCTGTCCTGTAATGTCTCCCCAACACATCCCTTATGTCTGCATATTTTGGCCAGATTTTGACTGGGTTCAGTTGTGTATCACACACCTCCTAGATGATCAAATAAATGCCACAGAACTCACCTTCTATGCATTAAGTGGCCAGTAAGTGCTGCTAGGGCCTGTCAGACGGACACCTGAAATAGGATTAATGGAGAAATTGAGGCTTTTTCCTTTTTCTCCTCTCTTCATTGGCACTCAGTGGGAACACCAGTTGCAGTAGCCGCATCCCTCACAACATCTGGGCTGTTAGTTTCTGTGAAAGGCAACGTCCGTGATCATTTTCCTTAAGGCAAACGGTTGCATTTTGCACCAGCTCTGACCTGCCCCCCATGACATTTAGTCACATAGTTAGAAGTGAGCAACTCTTTGCTTTCAAAACCCCTGCTCTGTTGCTCCACCAGAGCACAAATGCTTCCTTTTTGAAAATAAACCACAGACATTGGTATTTTGAGAGGCAGCTTCCCACAGCTAGGTAAACACATGGCACTCTATGCAGCAGGAGGATGTGCCAGCAGTTCACACAAACCTGCTGGGTTTAGAGTGTTGGTGTCACTCAACACCTATCCCAAGAAAATAATTTCAGCACTTGGGGCTCATTAATTGTTTACCCACTGTCCCAGAGACCAAACCAAGATGTGAATATTTGGGATTGCTCGATTAGAAGTAAATAAGCTGCAAAAATGTCTCCAAACTGAGTAAATTTGAGCTGAATCTCTGGCACCCAAACGTGTAAACATCAAAACATAAGGACTTCCAAATTATAAAAATTTAAGAGGGAATTTTTATGCCAAAATCTAAGAGAACATCAATTTCAGCAGTTGTGAAATGTCAAAACTAAACCCAAAACCCTTTCCCAGAGAAAGTTCTGTGTTTATCTAACTGGTATTTTCTTAAGTGAGTGGAATTTGAGTGATTGGAAGATTGAATGAGTTAGCTCCCGAGCCAACAAAGCGAGGTTTGACAAATAGTTTAGAGAAATAGTAGCAAGGCCTAGCATCCAGAATCAAGGCTTAGCAGAGCCAGCTGATCTTCCTATCTGACGTGTAAGATTTTGAGTGAACAAAATACACTGAGAAACTACCTTGTGCCAATGTGGCCTTTTTATTTTTTCCAGAGACTTGGTGAGAAAGTTTTGAGGAGTTGATCCACAGCCTTTGGTCTAAACCTTTTAGTTTAGACTTTGACAAATATCATGCCGATTTGAAAAAAAAAAACCCACACCTCACTGGAATTTCTTTAAGATGTCAACATACCACACTAGCAGCTGCCTTTGAAGCTCTTTGGACAGATTATTACTCTGGTCTGCAGTCATTAGTCTGCCCTTAGCCAGTGCAAACTCTGGCTTCTCTCCTATCCCCTGCAAAAACCACTCTTGCAAGTATTTAGTACTTGCATTGGCTATGACCCTGACTGATTAATGTCCTGCTTCGGGCAGTCCTTCTGGCATCTCTGATGCCTCCATGAAGAGAAAAGCTGGAGGTATTCACGTGAAGTAGAGAGGTAAAGAAGCAAAATGCAGGAATTTTGATTGCCAAAGTTGAAGCTTGTCCTTAAAGCACTGATGGTGGCAGCAAGTGGAAGGAAATGAAAGCTTTATGCATAACATTTCTAAAACAGTTTTGTTCATAACTGTCTTACAGTGCATGTGTAACAGAAGAAATGTGCTTACACAGTGAGATTGGAAGGAATTTCAATGGAGCTTGTGAGATGAGGTGCTGAGACACCCTCGATGAAAATTAAGACTTGAGCATCTAACTTCTGGAAGCTCCATCGAAAATCCTAGTCTTGTGGTCCTGGCTATGCACTTCTATTAAATCCATACTTTGGGGAAAAATGTGATTTATGTTTAGTGGAATCTGTGACACTTTCTAATTTGCAATGTTTTTCGCTTCTTTTTTTTGTGTGTTTTTGCACCTTCCCTCCTTTTAGAGGCCATGCCCCCACTGGAAAACCTAACTGTCTCTGATATTAACCCTTATGGGTTCACAGTGTCGTGGATGGCATCGGAGAATGCCTTTGACAACTTTCTAGTAGTCGTGGTGGATTCTGGCAAGCTGCTGGACCCACAGGAGTTCCTCCTTACGGGAGCCCAGCGGCAACTGAAGCTTAAAGGCCTTATTACTGGCATTGGCTATGAGGTTATGCTTTATGGTTTTGCCAAGGGGCACCAAACAAAGCCCCTAAGCACTGTGGCTGTTACAGGTATTTTAATGTGAACAAATTATTCTCTTCCACCCTTTCTTTCTTGCTTTTCTTCTCACATGGAAGATGTTTCATGCAATCCATTTGCAAAGCAAACCTTGGCTTTTGCATCCTTTTCTGCATCGTGGCTACACATAACTCCTCATGACTGATAGGTTCACCAGTGAAATTCTGTTCCTTTTAACTTGATGTTTCCCTTTTGTCTTTATGAGGGACCCCGTAGAGGCGCATGACGTGGGTTGCTGGGTGAAAGTATAGTCATGCAGGTACTTCTAACTGGAGTCTTTAAAGAAAAATGGCTGCATGCAGGAGCTCGTCTTGTTAACAGCTGCTGGGCACCAGCATTCTCCAACTTGAAAACCATCAGGACCTTCAGGAAGAGTCATGGATTTCTTGCCCATGGCCTCCATTCTTTCATTCTCAGTGTGGGTTCCACCCAAAAACCATCGAGTGTGATCATTACCACCCATAAAGTTGGCATCTCTCTCCAGAAAACCTTAGCTCATGTTTTCAACCTCATCATAGCTGCGGTTTTCCAGCAGCACTTGAGCTTTCTTGAAAAATCATTGTGGACTGATTCTCTAGCCCCGTAACCATCAAGCCTCATCTGCATGTTGCTGTCTATACAGCAGTAAAGCTGGGGGTTACCTGATGGGAGGTTCATGAGAAAATAAACAGGAATGTCTTTCTGTGGAAGAGAGAAGTGCCTTGGAGATGCTGTAAGACAGTAACCACTCCAGAAGCATTTCTCTAGGTAATGATGCCTGACCATACTGAGCTAAAGATAATTTGCAGGTAATTAATAACTTACAGCTCCTGGGATCCTCTTGAATGGGTTCTTTCACTAAAGACTGTAGGTCTGGCGTATGGATTTAAGTGTGCTATTTAAGGGATATGAATTTTCATGATTCCCCTTTGCTGCTTCAGCATTTGTTTAATATTGAAATAAAGGATTCATCTGATCAGAAGCATCACAGATGCCAGAAGTGCATGAAATAAGCGTGTTGCATGAAGAAAAAGACTTTTTCAAGTGTTTCCTATGTTGTCCTCCTAACAGACAGAGACCTGACAAATAACAGGCATGCCTGCGGTTCTATAGCAAGAGCTTGTTTTTATCATACATAAAGGTTTCACATAGGTAGCAAGGGAGAAATGCACATGGAACTTACCATTAGCATGTGTAACGTTGCATGTCAGAGGCAAATGGTCTATGTCCATGCAGTGGATTTGCTATTAAAATGTGAAAGTTTGAATGGGCCTGCACACACTCACATATATCTTCTTCAGTACATGTATAATGCTAATCAACTTTTTTTTTTTTTTTTTCAATAGCTGGCAGATTGTTTCCCTTTCTTTGAACTGTGGTTGGACTCTTGCAGTGTTATATCCAGACCTCAGGCAGGTCTCTGATGAAGTGATTAAAAAATTATTTCTTTTCCCTACTGCTATTCTTCTCCTTTTTTAGAAGCAGAACCCGAGGTTGACAACCTTCTGGTTTCAGATGCTACTCCAGATGGCTTCCGTCTGTCCTGGACTGCAGATGATGGGGTTTTCGACAGTTTTGTTCTAAAAATCAGGGATACCAAAAGGAAATCTGATCCACTGGAAATAATAGTACCAGGTCATGAGCGCACCCAGGATATAACAGGCCTGAAAGAGGGTACTGAATATGAAATTGAGCTCTATGGAGTTAGCAGTGGACGACGTTCCCAACCCGTAAATGCAGTAGCAACCACAGGTATTGCCTTTGCAGTAGGAAAAGCGTAACATGTTCATGCCTCTTTCTTTCAGCATCTCTCCTTTCCACAGCCAGCCTGAGCTGTTACCGAGGTGTTTGAACTGTCCTCTGCATGTCCCTTAGCCAAGTTACTGGTTCAGCGTGGTGTAGTTATCTATAATCAATCATCTCAGATTCCTTAGCTTCATCACTGTCTATTTAATATGGTTTTATTTAATTACTTTGATGATCTGGAATTAGGCAGTGGAGTCTAGCAACTGAAGCACTGGCTTTGAAGGCTAAGAAATACTGTCTCTGTATCAGCCTTTTTCAGTGAATTCCTGTGACTACTTACCACTGCACAGCAATTTACCTCCCTAGGAAACAGGTACAACAAAATGAATTTACCAGAGCTATTGAGCAGTTTATTTACGGCTTGATCGGCAAAGGGCTAAGCACCATTAACTTAGACTGATCTTACCAGGAGCAACATGTGCTCGATAATTCAAAATAAGCTTCAGTTTCTTGCAAAATCAAAGCTTTGAACTCCCTCCACAGAAGTTGCTATACATTCTCATTCCTGTGTGTCAAAAATCCTGATGTAAATTAGCTTAGTGACTTATCCAGGTAAAATTATCCAGAAGAAATGATGCAGGTTCATGCCATTTTGGTTTTAAAATACCAAGTAATCTTAATTATCATGTAAGCTTGATCCTCAATTGCAGCATGCCAATTCCACAAATTGGAGTTCTTGCCATTCATAGTCTCATATTAATGAAGAAACATTGTAAACATAGCAGCAAATGTCTTCTGTCTGAAGTTAGCCTAAACCCATACAGGTTTCTGAAAAGTCTCCACTAGAACAGAGCTTCATTTTCTCAGTGCCAGGGAGAAGAAGGAAGTTTTTGCTATTTGTAACTGGAATATTTTTTCTTCTATTATTTTTCTATGAAAATATGCAGATACTAGTCAAGTAAAAAGTTCTTAAGGCTTTGGTTGAATTCTTTAGATTAACTTAAACAAGGAAAAATTTCATAATTTGAAGCATTTCATTTTGGCACTTTTGAATGAAGCTTTTCAATTTTTTTCCACCAAAACCATGGTTTCATTTTGAAACGTATTTAAATCTAAAGCAAATGAAGCAATGTCCTGTGACCCAAATCCACTCTTTTAAAAATTTTGAGCTTGCTGATATGAAAACATAGGCATTTCAAATCAACCTTATTCCGGGAGGAGGGGAACAAGAAGGGGACAGGTAAGTTCAGTGAGTGAGGAAGCCAACAGAAATGCATGAAAGAGGCATTTGCCCCACTGTAGCAGGGTATTCCAGACAATGCACAGAAAAGGGACAACAGTAACTCCATATTGGACAGCTTTTCCTGAAATAGCATGGCCTCATGATTCACCTTAATGTCTGCAGTGCCAGTTGTTAGCATGGGAAGGCACATTTCTGACCAGCTCCACTGATTGCCATCTCATCCCTTGAATAAACAGCCAGGGCATATATACACTCACCCAGACATTTACACGAGCAGAACATGCATCCATCACAAGCCACCTTTCTCCAAGCTTGTGCGGGTTGACTTGTAATGGAGAGGGATGTTTAAAGTCAACTGCACTTGTTAGCAGCACGTCCCCATTTTCACTGACTTCCAGGTTATTTATGGTAAACAACTAAGAGTTATCATTTTCCTCAT
Organism: Gorsachius magnificus; assembly: GCA_034008185.1. Classification (NCBI taxonomy): domain Eukaryota; kingdom Metazoa; phylum Chordata; class Aves; order Pelecaniformes; family Ardeidae; genus Gorsachius; species Gorsachius magnificus. The sequence continues at coordinate 9,826,992 of CM067094.1, forward strand.
GACTACATTCTTATTCAGTGCTTTCTGTGAGATTTAGCACGTGTCACCTACTGAAGCCAATAGCCCAAAAGGTGTTTGTCAGATGTAAATAGCCCATGGAGAATTGATAATAGAGCTGGAACTACAAAAATCCAGCTAAATAATTCAGGCTGCAGGTTATACCACATTGGGTAGCTGGGTCACCAAGGCATCTAACTAATTTCTTTTTTAGGAGTTGACTATTAGACAGACATATGTATATTATAGCATTTCCAGTCTGGTTGCAAAGAAACCTTTCTACCCTTGAAAGGGGTTGCTCAGACAGGCTTATATTCAGCCATACTTTATGCTGGCCTGAGTACAAATTACAAGTGATCAAGGAATAAATTAGTTAGAAAGTCTTTAGCTTTAGTAGAGGAGACAGTAAAAGAAATCAGATCAAAGCTAGCAAACAGACCAGCAAACCTAAACCAAACACTACCATGATAATGAAGGCAGGAAAAGAATCTACGTTGAAAATTCTTCTGTGTTTTTATCACTTAGAAGTTCTCCCTTCTTCCCTACCTGGGCATGTACCCTTGTATACGCAAACGCAGTATTCAGGAATCAGGACCTCAGCTGGTGCAGTTGAGGGAGTCTGGTTTGAGCATTGCTAAGCGATCCTTTCTGCGGGTCTGACCTCTTATGTCTGTACAGCAAACCACCCACCGACCACGAGGCAGGAGGAAAGATCTTGCAGAGTTCACCTTTTACTGCCTTGTCCTCCTCTGTGGTTTCCTTCCCTTCTTTCTCTTTTAAGAAGTCAGCAAGGCAGTTGATCTAGTGACAGCCATGGGCTTTGGATGAGGAGGGCAGGACTGGCATTTGCCATTTTCTCCATGCAGCTTGTGTTGGTCCTGCAGCTGGTAACTTGCCCAGATGAGATGATCTCCCTGGCTCCCATCACACCAGGAATGTGGTGTGAAGCGGCTGGGGATGGGAGTTGACAATAAAGTCAATCTTCCCACACCCATCATAAGTAGTTCTTCATTATTTACTCAGATGTACAAGTGAACAGCACTGATGATAATGTTGTAAGAAGGTTATCCCCTTTGGGGTGATGATGGTACCCACTCTCCCTACCCTCTGCATGTGTCTGTCATTTTACCCTCATCAATTCTGCTGTGATAGAAAACATTAGCTAAAAAATCACTGTAGTGCAAGGCACCATCATACAGATCTGCAATGTCTAAGCAAGTTAGCACAAGGGAGTTTGTCCACTGCTGCTCTCAGAGGGAGAGTCAGTGTCTTTTGGAAATTCCACTGTATAATGTCTGTTAAGGTGTAGTTCAGCCCTCACCAGGGGACCCCAACACGGCTGCGTGTCACTTAATACACTTGGTAGGAAATGTGGTCTCATGCTGCTACTTTTGTTTTCTTCTAATGGTGCTTTGCCACACTATGACAGCATTTTTCGTCCGAGAGGATCACAAAACACTTTGCACGCTCTTTATACGTGGTAAATGCAACCTGATTCTTCCTGTTGCTTAGGAGAAGAAAGCCAGTTGTCTGTTGGTAATGAAAGAACAATTTTTTTAGCAAAAAAAAACCCCAAAGAATAGCAGCTACTCAGGTACCATGGGTGCTTTAGCAACCTCACAGGAAAGTTCTCTGTCTCTCATACAGCTAATGGGGAGTGATTCTGGAGGATAATGCTAATTACCTGTATCTGCCCAACAGATGAACTGAGGGATTTTATGAGTCTCAAGACAGAAGCACGTTGGCCATTTTTTATGCCTGCTTAATTTTGGCTTTCAGGTAGCTCCAGAAGATGGTTTCATTTGCTCCTTTGTAATTTCCCTGTGCTCAAAGGTACTACTCTCTTACATCTCTGGGACTCCTTCCAGGACTGATGCTTGCTCTGATGGTCCATTATACTTTCCTTGCCAGTTTTTGTCCCAGGAAAGTAGCTGCAGTTGGTGTAGTGGGGGATGTGGAACTCTCACATAGTCAAGGCTCTTCTTAACACTCTATGTTATGCAGTTCATCTGGTACAGAAAACAAGCGCGAAGCCTGTGGAAGTGTGCACAGCAGAGTCCAAGTGGATTGGGTACTTTATTTTCTGGGAAAGGCTGGAATTCCCCATGTGTATGAAAACCAAGTGCTGGTCCATCTCTTTGGTCTCCAGAGTCATCACTAGCATTTTTCACCATTCACTAAGGGCACCAACAACGTGAAGCAAAATCAGTGTGATTTTCACTTCTCTCTTTCCCAGGTTTTCTTTAAGCTCTTCCGTTTCCTTCAGACTGTACCTAAATCCATAGCAGCTTTGTGTGCCATGTAGCTTTACTAACCCCACCTTGCTTTCTTCATTGTCTTTAATTCTTTTCTTTCTGTGGCTTTCGCATGTGAGCAAACCCCACAAACGCAACATGTCTAGTGAGCTCCAGAGAAATAATTTACATTTCTTTTGAGAGCTCAGTTGTTTTTCTTTCCTTGCCTTTCAGTTGATTTAGTGCATTGCTGCTAGAGCTTTGGGGACACATGGAACAAACAGCCCTCTGACTTCTTTCCCGCAGACGCATTCTTTCCAAGCTATTTCAAACACAGTCACTTTTTTTTCTCCTCTTGTCCCCCTTCCCCTGCCCTCAGCCTGTCTCCACCACTCTTAGTGTGGTTGATGTTTGGTATCTCTCCTCTTTGTGCTCATGGCCTATTCTGTGTGTGGGCTGTTTGTTTTTTTAACACATGTCAGGGTTGGTTTTGTTACAATCAAAAAAGCAAATTGGAAGCAAGATGCTTAATGTAAAATTTGAAGTGGCAAGTCTTTTCCAGAAGCCCTTTCCATGCTTGTTTTGCAGTAGCTTAATTAAGCCTTACACGGGAATGTTTCAGATATGTGTTGGTTTGCATCTTAAGATTGGGTCATTTTGGCAAAACTTGGGCTTTGTTTGCCCAGCTTACTGATCTGATTTATATGGGCAAATGTAGTAATGCTCAGGTTTGTACAGGGAAAGGCTGGGTTGTATGACAAAGAGTTGGAGTGGAACCACAAGGGCCTTCCTCATCATGGTTGTACTTAGATGTCCTTTGGATGGATGTGCTTGAACGTACCTAAGAAAAACCATGTTCTGAGATAGAGATTCCAAGAAGAAAATCTTGTCACTTCTAGTTTGAAGCCAACAGAAGTTACAGGCAGCCAGTGCTGGAGAGGATGGACCCTGGGTGAACTCACGCAACTGAGTCCACGTCTTTTTTAGGCATCCTTTAGTAGAAGCTTTATGCTCAGGAAGAGAGGTCTCTCCGCTGTTAAGGGCTGCCGTTGCTGTGTGTCACAGATAAGGCTATGAGACTCAATGGGAAGTCTAAAAATCATCCAGGTGAAACTGGGGTAGAAAAAATTATAAATACAATGACTCCTGGGTAATAGAATGACATTCCTGTAAGTATTCCTCCATGCTTTTCTAGAACACTGAAAGCTGTTACTTCTGTGTGCATGGTATGTAGATATATGTCTGGGGTATTTTTAAGCTATGCACTACTGTAATGTTACTGAAAAAGGAAATTTAGACCAAATAGATTGTTGCTGACAGTATGTAATAAAGCCATTAACTGTTTGGTACTGGTGTTGTTTAGGACAGAATATTGATAGCATCAGCTCTTGGGATAGAGGGATAAGACAAATGAGTGTTCCAGTGCTAAGGACTGATAAACAAAGGATTTACCTTTTCTTTCTATGTGGTGTGTTTGTTCTCTATTCTCCACCGACAGTTGTTGGAGCCCCCAAGGGAATTTCTTTCTCTGACATCACAGAGAACTCCGCTACAGTCAGCTGGACACCCCCTCGTACCCGCGTGGAGAGCTACCGGATCTCCTACGTTCCAGTTGCAGGAGGTGAGTAACTGCGAGGAGGGACAGGGAGGAAGATGGTGAAGGGGACAGCAGAAAGGGTTTATTGTGCTGATATCCATCTCTCAGTGCATCTCCCAGATGATCTTACACAGATCATCTCTTTTTTCTTCAAACTGCTGATGAGGAATGTGGGTGTGCATACATGGTCCCAGTAGCCAGCCTCTGACTGCACACAGTGTCCCACATCCCATGGACAAGACTTATAAGGGAGCTCAGAGCCAGACGCTGGAACAGTTGTACTCCTAACAGGGCCACGTTCACAAAACGTGTTCCCACTGAGCCTAAGTAAGGATTTATTTCCAAACGGTCTCATTAGGTTGTAGGCACTTTACGACCCAAGCATATTTGAAAAGATGGCCCTTGGAAATAATAATCATAATCCACGGTTATAATAGTTTTCCAATACAGTGATTTTTCTTAGTATTCCCCAATGTTGTTTCATTCCATCCATTATATCTCTGTTTTAGTGTTCAGCTTTAAAAACTTCCTATACTTAAACAGATTTTTAGCATAACTTGGGAACATCTCTGAAAGGAAACAGCTAAAGAGCAAGCATTACAGATTCCAGGTCCATAAAAGACACGCTATTGACTAAGGCAAGTAAAGATATAGGCCTTTAGACAACAGAGTATATAAGCACATGTGCTACTTTAAATAAATAGTGATCCCCCAGAAGAAAAGCAGCAATCCACAGACATAAAGTTAGGCACTTGTCTAAGTTCTTTCCTGGAATAAACCCAGAATTTGAAACAAATATGTGTCCTAAGGCCTCACCCACACATGCAGCACCTCTTAAAATAATATGTACTGTATCTGTCTTCGAAAGGAGACGGGTGAAGGAGAAACTTCCAGCCCTTACCAGAAACAAAGCCGATCTCAGCTGCCAGTCCTGTCCTCACAGGTGTATGAACTCCCATGTAGGGAGTGCTGTGTTTTCACCTTACATATCATTTGTAGAATTATATGTTTCAGAACAGAAATGTTAATTTTTTCCTACTGTTGGCATACCGCTAGGAATGAATACAAACCAATGTCTTAGATTTAGGTGTCATGGCAGCAATACTTTTTCCTGAGGCTGCCCTTTGACACTGGTGATTGTTCCTAACTGGGGAAAATTCACCTCCTCCTGTCCAAGTATGTCCATGTTGGTCATAATGTCTTTAACTTGAAACACATCCTTCAAGCACTTACTGGAGTGTCGTGTCACTAATCCCTTGGCATTTGGTTTCATCCTAGGTACTCCAAATGTTGTTACAGTTGATGGAAGCAAGACAAGGACCAAGTTGGTGAAGTTAGTCCCAGGTGTAGACTACAATGTTAGCATCATCTCTGTGAAAGGCTTTGAAGAAAGTGAACCCATCTCTGGCACTCTGAAAACAGGTAATACATGTACAGAGAAAAGAGCAGGTTTTCAAATGCATTGTCTGTGCTGTAGTAGAGACTCAGGAACTGGAGCTGAAGGCCCACTAGGATCCCATTTTTGCTGTCCGTACACACTGTAGGAAGTTTTTTGACTGCTCTTTCTCTGTGTCTTTGCATTTCAGATGAGTGTAGAACTTGTAAGTTTGATTAGGCTCCCATTTGCTATGTGCTGAACCAACTTACAGTGAGAGAGAGACAATTCATGTATTTACAGCCCTAATATATCAGAAAAACCCAGAAATTTAATTAATGCCACATTACAGATGAGGGAGCAAAGGGCCAGCTTAGCTGGGCAGTTCAGACCAGTTTCTGTTGTGGACTCAAACTCCACATCCCCCAGGTTCCAGACTGTGTTCTAAGCATAAAAACATTCTCTCTCCTGTCTTTTCCTCAATACAGCTTTAAATACCCTGGAGGAAATGAGGGTCCACTATGCTCCTGCCGACCCCACCCTGCAGTCCCGTTCATTCATTCTGTTTTGGGGGGCTAACAAGTATTCAGGGAACTGAGGCAAGGAACAAGATGATGAGTATTGGGTAATAACATGACATTTGTAGCCCATTCCAGCTATACTGGAGGCAGACAGCTATCCTAATTCAGGGAGAGCATAAAGCTATGTGCAAAATAGAGTCCCATGAGAAAGCAAGGCAGGGCATGTGGGGATTTTGGATGGTTGGCTGGCTGTTTGATCGGTTTATTTTTACACATGCAGGGCAAGCTGGTGGGAGGTCGCAGTGGCTATCAGCTGGTGTCACATGAGTTATTTTTCCCAGCTCTGTCTCCTGAGTTTGCTCCAAAAAGAAATCTAGATTTGAGGGTGTTGAGAGAAATATGTCAGCTCTGACAGAGCCGTTAAGATTGATGATATCAAGAAAGATCTGAGAACATAGTTAGTTATGTCTGTTCCCAGTGTTCAATCTTTTCACGCATTGACCTCCTTTTCCAGTGGAGGCATTTGATGTTTCTTTATAGGCACTGACGTCTTTTCTGCAGAGCCCCACTATTCCAAAGGGGATCATAAAAGCTGCATCAAGCATCAGTGTTTGCGCATTTTATATCATGTATTTACAACAGAGCATTGCATGGAGACGAGAATGTTTGTCCAATTCCTTCAATCTGTTATTCCCTTTCTTTCAGCTCTGGACAGCCCATCAGGCCTAGTAGTGATGAACATCACAGACTCTGAGGCTCTGGCAACCTGGCAGCCAGCAATTGCTGCTGTGGATAATTACGTTGTCTCCTACGCTTCTGAGGATGGTAAGAGGAGTTAGTGATGGGTCAGGGAGCTGATGCTCAGAAATGGGTGCAGCAGTGTGACTCCAGAAGGATGGGAGGGGGCTGTTATTTGAAGGAGATGCCTTGCTGGGAGCTTTGAAAAATGATCAGTTTAGTTAAGCATTCCCAAGTCAGACATGAACAGAGATAAATGAAGTTCTTGAAAAGAAAAGACGGTGTTATAATTCATATGAACACTAGAGAGTGCTAATACAGTGCTAGTAAAGGACTCTGGTGTTAATTCAGATTCAGCACAGGTGTAAGCAGCGAGATGGGCTCTGGGCTTTCACTATTTTGTGCTTGTTCCCAGCTAGCAAAAAAAAAAATAAATCACTGAGTGGAGCATGGAGTTGAGTACATCGTGACATGTCTGAATAATGCCGGGACGCTCTTCTGTGTTTTCTTCTTAGAACCAGAGATTACTCAGATGGTATCAGGAAACACTGTGGAGTATGACCTGCAGGGCCTCCGACCTGCAACTGAGTATATGCTGAGAGTCCATGCACTGAAGGACACTCAGAGGAGTGAGACCCTCTCTACCCAGTTTACTACAGGTGCGATGTCCCACCTCACTGTGGGGAGAGCTGCTGTCTTTTCTAGTCCCACCTGGCTTATGTTTCTCTAATACCATAAAGTCAGCCAGCACATTGTGCTGTTTTTTATTAGAAACCTGAATTTTGATAGTATTTGCAACAAATTTTCTCTGGTGGAAGGCTAGTGTGACTGATACAAAAGGTGGTTTTCTGTCACCAATTCTACAGGTTCTCACACAAAGCAGGAGCTCTTATTTGGGGGCTGATGTTGGGGTACCAATGCCAAAGGTATCCAGCTGTTTTCATACTTAGAGCTTTCTGTGAACATCCATGAAATCATGGGCATTTCTCATTTTCCTGACTGTTACTTAACATGTCCCAGGGCATTAACTAGAGAGCCAAGAACTGAGCCATACAAATGCAGTGTTATAATTACATTGGAGAAGGGAAGCTGTAGCCAGACCAAGTATGAAAAATTTTCCTGCTCAAAAGAGGCATCATTGGAACCAAAGTTTTTCCTCCTGGGAATATGTAAATACTGATCTGTCTTCTTGTGTGAAATAATGAAAGGCACCATTTTGTTTCAGAAGACATTTCAGTGCAACTGCTTGGAAACTAAAGTGCCTGTGACAAGCCAATATTTTAACTTAGATAAAGTAAATACCTTTATTTTAAAACTTCCAATGGGAAAATTACATTTTAATCACAAAATGTAGGTTGAAATATTTTTTAAATTCAAATACCTGGGGAGAAAATGTTTCCTTTCCTGGCCTATTTTAATATATTGCTCATAAGATAAACTCCATATAGATGTGATTGTAATTGATCTGTTGTCTCCTTCAGGACTGGATGCTCCAAGAGATTTAAGTGCCACTGAGGTTCAGTCAGAAACAGCTGTGATAAGCTGGAGGCCTCCACGTGCTCCTGTCACTGGTTATCTCCTGATCTACGAGTCCATTGATGGCAGAGTCAAGGTATAGCACTTGTAACCAACCCAGAAGGGCTGGGTCTCAAAACTGGGCAGCAATGGAACACAATCATGTGCCTTAAATTAAACCTGTTCAATGCTAGCTTGAACACAAATGCATTTAAAACCTGCTTAAATACTTTGCTATATTGTATCCTGAAACAGCCTGAATGTTGACAGTCATCTCTCCATAATACGGATAAAAGCACAAGCAACCATTTTCCCTCATTCCAAACCTGTACCATGGAATAAGCTCACGCGTCCCAAAGAATGGGATTCCCCTTTCTAGACTCAGGAGAATCCATCCCTGGGCAAGCAGCGTCTGAGGCCTTTGAAATGCCTCTTGCTCTCCAATAACTTTATTATGTTCCTTGAGAACTAGATTACACCAGATGCTTAAATATGGATGAGGTGAATCCCAGCAAAAATGACAGATAATTTTGGATGCCCAGCCTGGTACCTCAGAAAGGGCTCTGATTTTCAAGAAGCCAAATTCCCTGAGCATACTGAAAATCAGTCTTTTAACGTTACAGAAAAACAGCCTTTTGAAGACTTGAGTATGGGATTTCCTTGTCCTAAAGGGTGATTCTTGTCAATTTTTTATGAGTTTCACAGAGACATCTATACAATTTGTACATTCAAGGCATGTAAAAGTTTATACTCACTTGCTTTTAAACCACACAGCTTATACATTCTGATGGTAAACATTGATTTCCAGACAACTTTTCTCAAACTTCTAAAGAAAGTTAGCTTGATAAAAATCTTAGAGGAATAGAAGTTTTGTGTTAAATAATCTAGATGGTTAAAAATACCATAAATAATTACCACAAAAATAATGTGGCAAACTAAAATATTTAACAGTTCCAGTTATTCTGATTTTCTCACTGAGATCTCACTGAGATCATGGCCTCAAGTTGCACCAGGGGAGGTTTAGGTTGGACATTAGGAAAATTTTTTTCACTGAAAGGGTTGTCAAGCACTGGAAGGGGCTGCGCAGGGAAGGGGTCAAGTCCCCATCCCTGGGGGAATTTCAAGGACGGGCAGGCAAGGTGCTTAGGGCCAGGGTTTAGTGGTGGGATGGCAGGGTTAGGGGAACAGTTGGGCTTGGTGAACTTAAAGGGCTTTTCTAACTTCTATGATACTATGATTTCTCTCTATTATTTCTCCTCCTTATAGGAAGTCATCCTAAACCCCGAGACAACTTCCTACAGCCTGGCAGAACTGAGCCCATCCACCCAGTACACGGTGAAACTCCAGGCGCTGAACAGATCCCTGAGGAGCAAAATGATCCAGACCATTTTCACCACAAGTAAGGACCTTAGAGCACATGCACAGCTGAAATAATGTATAAGTTACTGCTCTCAGGATAGCGCTGAGCTCTGCAATAAGCAGGCACAGACCTGGCAGAAGATTTTTAATCCAATTATCAGTATGCACTCCATTTGCTTGTAGCGCCAGTGCAAAAGTCCCTGTTCCCCCTGAGCTGTAGTGTCATCTGCTGTCCCTGGACTGGCAGGGTGAAATTCCTTTCTTTATATCCATCCACATGACCTCTATAGTCCTCTCTTTGATGAAACATCCTGCCTTTTGCATGTAAAATATCAAAAGGGATGTTACTCTTTGAAATCCAAACTGACACCCTGATTTACCTCTGTGTATAGCAAGCTGTTAAATCAAATCAGCGATTTAAGTCAAAATGAAGCAAAACACACACACACACACACACAAATCAGCTGAGTGGTCCGAGGAGATGAATTTCTGGGCAGGCTTTTTCTGAGAGGTTTCTTTCTGAGACCGGCTTTCGCAAAGCCGCACAGCGTGTCTGGTCCAGCTCTAACAGGACAGCCGCCAGCGACCTGAATGCGAGAATAGATAGGGTTCTCTGAAGGTCACTTCGCAGCTGACATTAAAAAAAAAAAAAGTTGTTCAGTATTAACTGTGAAGCCTTGCCTGTCATTTGTCTCACTTTTCACAGTTTCCAGCCTTTCAGACCCAGTAGGACCTTGAGCCATTTCCATTCTTTCTCCCCCCACTTGTACCATCTTCAGCCCGAGGACTCACAGCCGCGCTAATAAAAGCCAGGCAGCTCCAAGTCTGCTCATGGTCACTCCGTGTGTAGAGCAGGGTGAACTCCACCAACAGGCAACAATCCACAATCAAGAAGAGGAGAAGAATTAAATCTGTGTGTATTTAAGTGATGTTTGGCAAACTGACCATAAGTGGAGACTAAATGGGGTGCCTTTGTCCCTATAAACACAGCATCAGCCTCATTCAGGCAGATGCTTAAGCCTGGCCTTAACTCTAAACATATGTTTGTGTGCTATTTAGTGAGAGGGAAACACTGAAGGAGCTCCCTGCAGACAGAGGTTTTACTCCAAACCCCAAAGCTGGTGCAAATTGTCTGTGGCTGAGGCACAGGCAGGGATGTGCAGGACACTGGGAAGGGAGCAGCAGCCACTCTGTGAGCAGCCACAGTTAAAAACTCTCCTGTGGACACACCTAGAACATCACTTCATTAGAGCATTGGCTGAAAAAGTTAATGGCCTAAGTGAATTGAAAAAGAAAAAAAGAAAATATTTTGGGGGCTAGAAATTGTTCTGGCTACAGTGATGCTATTAGCTTGTTATCAGAAAGAAATGCTTAACAACATTTCCCTGTAGTTTCAACTGTTATTGTTTGCTTTGTTTTTTAAAAGCCTGGTTTTATAATATATTTAATATTGTACTTGCTAGCAAAACATCCGCAACTTATTTATTTTTGGCTGTAGTCCTGTCTTTGTATTTCCCCCTCCCTTTTCTGTCACATAATCAGAGATCGGTGGATTTGGTTTTACCCCAAAGTTGCCATAAACACAGCTCATGCCATTTAAATATTTAGCTGGAGGATGCACTCCCATCATAGCAGGGAGTAGTTACCTGGCATTCACAGCACTTCCAAAAGTCTAGACAGATGTACAAAAACATATTCAAAACAAAAATTCACACCATCTGCTGTTTACTGAGAATCTTTTTCATGTAGGACAGCAATTAGAAGCCTCTTCCTGGGCTCTGTACCTGGCTGTACCATTGACCCACAACAGATTTTCATGAGTCATCTGTATTCAACAAGCTCCTTGTCATTGCTGATTTCTTAAGGGCTGCTTTCTCTTTTTTTGTGTGCGCAGCTGGTCTTCTCTATCCTTACCCTAAAGACTGCTCCCAGGCTCTCCTGAATGGAGAAACCACCTCAGGGCTCTACACGGTTTACCTGGATGGGGACAAGGCTCAGCCTCTGCAAGTCTTCTGCGACATGAGCGAGGACGGGGGTGGATGGATTGTGAGTAAGGGGGAGAGGGCCCGCACCACCTCGCCCGCATCAGCCTGTGCTAAGGGCAGGGGTGGCAGGTTCCATCCCTGCTCATCTATGGCAGCCCTCAGAGTGTTCTGTTATCAGAGTAGGGATGACTTGTCTCTACATTTGGGGAATTTTATCTCAGGGAGGAGTGTCTAGAACAAGGTTACCAGCTCTTTCTGTAGCTGGGGGAGAGAGAGGTGTCTCCAAAAGATGGTCCACGTCAGTGGTTTCAGCACCTAGGAAAAGCAGTGATCTCTCCACTGGCTATAGGGGTTGCTGAAATGACCATCTTAGATCAGATGTATACCTTCTAAATAGCTAATTAGGTGAGAGGAGGGCAGACTGACTCTGTTTGAATGAGAGAGACGGTGAAGGACGTTAAAGCACAGGTGAGAGAGAGTGTTTGTTCAGCAGCCACGTGGCGTGGTGGCTGGCCAGGCTTCCCAGGCCATTAGACAGGGGACACATCCCACCCAGATGACAAACGAATGGCAGTAAAAATGCCAGCTCTCTGTGCTGATGTCTTCAAATCTGAACATGTCAGAGGGATCCAGGGTGCAGAAAGGAAGAAAGAGCTGGAGAAATGCATGTCTAGGGGACTAGGGAATGTAGAAAGACTTGTCTGAGAAATACAGAACTGCAAGGGGCTGTTAAAAAAGCAAAAAGCAGCAGCTAAAATCCCACATCACTCAGGGGGAGCCTGGGAACCCAGCAGATAAACTAGAGACTTAAAAAAGCAAGGAGCATTCAACAGACTTGGTACAATTCAGTAATTGCAGTGAGATTGCTGCTTTGGGTGGTAAGGGCAGGGGATCAGCATTTGTAACCTCTGCATTTGTAAAAGCCCCATTGCTAGTGCCCTTTCTGTCAAAGGCAGTCTGCTGACAACACTTCTTGCATGTGGTGTTTGCAGGTCTTCCTGAGGCGTCAAAATGGAAAGGAAGATTTCTACAAGAACTGGAAGACTTATGTTGATGGTTTTGGAGATCCTACGGATGAATTCTGGATAGGTAAGTGACAAGAATTTGTCTTTTTTCTTTTTCTTTTTTTTTAAAGAAAACACAAAGCCCAAAAGACTAGGAGTCACTCTGAAGCCTCCATTTATTTGGTAAGAGCATTTGTAAATGGGAACATAATCTGTGTGAAGGAGGCTAGGGACAGCGTGCTGTGAGGGAGATTGAAATTGCCAGGTCCAAACCAGTCCCTCCAGCTACAGCTCATGGATGTGATGCTTCTTGGGTCATCGAACGTACCAAGGCAATGCTCACTGGTGCTCTGTAAGAAGTCAGGAGGTAACCTGATAAGCAACCGTGAACCGTCGTCGTCTTGTACTCCTAGGACACCCACAGCAACAAAAGAAAAGTGGGGAAATGTCCTGGTTTCGGCTGGGATAGAGTTAATTTTCTTCACAGAAGCTAGCATAGTGCTGTGCTTTGGATTTAGTACTAGAAGAATGTTGATAACACGCTGATGTTTTTAGTTGTTGCCAAGTAGTGCTCAGACTGCTCAAGGACTTTTTGAGCTTCTCCTGCTCGGCCAGGTGCATACCAAGCTGGGAGTACAGCACAGCTAGGACCCAAACTGTCCAAAGAGCTATTCCATACCATAGAACGTCATGCTCAGGGGGGTTGGTGGGTCGGTCGGTTGCTCGGGTACTGATCGCTGCTCGGGACGGGCTGGGCATCGGTCGGCGGGTGGTGAGCAATTGCATTGTGCATCATTCATTTTGTATATTCTGTATATTTTGTTATCATTCTCATTATTACTATTATTATTATTTTCTCTTATTAAACTGTCTTTATCTCAGCCCTCGGCTCTAACCTTTTTCCCCTTCCCGATTCTCTCCCCCATCCCACTGAGGGAGGGGGGGGAGTGAGCGAGCGGCTGCGTGGTGCTTAGTTGCCAGCTGGGTTAAACCACGACAGGAAAATAGGACTAAAAAGCAAATTTTAAAAGATTGTGCTACATTTTAATTTGGTTGTAAATGAAAGACAGTGATGATCACACAGCACAACTTTGATTACTTTTCCCAAAGGGCTGCCTGTGACTGTGATCTGAAGGGAAGAGGTCTCTCAATCAGCCTGGCTTTATCTATTTGGTTTTGTGCTAACATTGCCCTACAGCTGAAATAGCTCACTTTCTTTACCAGTGTTTATTGCCCTGGTGAAGCTATACAGACCAGTAAGACCTCATTTATGGGATAACATGATGGTAGACAAATAAACATGGGGAGACAAATGGATTGTTCATTTATTTCCACAGGTCTGGAGAACCTCCACAAAATCACTTCTCAGGGCCAGTACGAGCTGCGCGTTGACCTGCGGGACAATGGTGAGACAGCTTACGCTGTCTATGACAAGTTCAGCGTTGGAGACATGAAGAGCAGATACCGGCTCAGAGTGGATGGGTACAGTGGCACAGCAGGTGAGATGAAATATTTTCTTTTTTTTTTTCTTCTGATTTGCAATTTCCTCCCCATTGACTCAAGGTAACAGCGTGTGAATGGGGAAGAACATCATCACAGCAGGTACCTCTTGTATGTCAGGTGTTTGAAAATATGAACATACCAATATATTTTATGTCTCTGTTTTAAATCCTCCAGTCATTTAGGTGCCACATTTTATGGCATGCTTGTGACAGAATATAAACAAGTATATTAAACAGCCACATAACTCATTTGGCCAATGCTTGACTGTCATTTATACAGCTAATGATAGCTTGGCACAGCCTCATCTCTTGTCAGTGGAATATGCAGCAGAGTCCTGCTATAACATGATTTGTAATTTTGCTGAATGGATCACCTGCCTTTTGTAATTATACTGGGGAAAACCCTGCAGCCCTTACTGGGTCCTCTTCAAGGCTTCAGAGGTAATTAAGCTGTAAGTCCAGCTCCACAGGATTCTTCAGAGGAGGTACTTTTCATGCTGCAAGGTGCATAAAAAGGACCAGACGTGTGTGTAGGGACTCTGCCCTGTGACCATCACATGAACTTTATGCACAGCCGATAGGGACAAGGCAAAGGATAGGCAGCAGTAGTAGAATTAATGTCTATTTAAGGCAAACAAACTGATGCAGAGCTGTAGTAACTGCTACAGCTAGTAGGATTCAATCCTACTGCTTCCTCTTCCTAAGCATTCAGGTCTAAGATTAATGGACGGAGCAACACAGGTCCTGAGGCCGGAGCGTGAGCTCTGCTTCAGGAGTACGCTTGAAGGCTGCTCCTATTGCACCCATCTGTAAATGGGCACCCAGACCCTGGGAGTGGGAAGTCAACAGTAGGCAGACATCTCCCTCTTTGTGTTTCCAGCTAATGAAGATGGGGAGCTTTACTGCATGGGCCAGCTACGTGTGAAGACTCCTTGGGTCTTAACTCACTCCTTGTGGAGGTCCCTTTGGACATGGTTTGTCCACACTGCCTTCTGTACAGGGCCAAAATCCAGCTTTCAGAAAGAAGTGCAGAAATTGAGCTGCATGAAAAACCACTTAATAAGTCGGGGGTCTTAATTACAGACCACCTAGGAAAATATTTTGACTTGCCTCCAACAACAAAAATTGTGTACTTCCTTCTGTAGTAAAAGAAGTCAATTTTTAAAAACTTAGATAGACAGCCAGGCTTTACAGACAGTGCATGGCACAGTACGAATATTTTCTGCAGAATAGTCACTCCCACATAATCGAAAGTAGGCAAACCACTGACTTTACTCTTTCTTTTGTCTCCCCCATCCAGGTGACTCCATGACATACCATAACGGGAGGTCCTTCTCCACCTTTGACAAGGACAACGATTCTGCCATCACCAACTGTGCTTTATCATACAAGGGTGCATTCTGGTACAAGAATTGTCATCGAGTCAATCTGATGGGCAGATATGGTGATAACAGCCACAGTCAGGTGAGCTGGGTGTTTGAAGAATGCATTAGAAGAAGGGGAATTGCAATTATGGATCTGTCTGGTGGTTCAGCTAGCCAGACATCACAGCACCAGCCAGGGCCGCTCTCCCGACCGAAGGATCATAGGGAAAGATATGGGCAGTTGCTCACAAAAAAAAGAATTTAATATCAGCTGGTGAAATATTGATGGGTTTGTATGATTTTCCAAGGGAATATCCCAAGCATGCAGGGAACAACCGTAGTTTTCAACATCTGAAACAAAATGTTCTTCCTGCCATGAAAGCCAGGCAAAGAGTGAGAGCTGGGGGGGACAGCATGTGGGTTGGCTTGTACAGGTTGTGCACGCTAGCGGCCAGAGTCCTGTGCTTCCCAAAGCCCCTCTACTTTGTTGTGCCTCTGTTCCGAAGTCAGAAAACAGCCTGCGAGCTGAAACAATAGCAGAAAAGGCTGGCAACAGGAGAAGAAATGAATGTGTGATCTCTCACGCTTCATCTCTGTCTTTGCAGGGTGTTAACTGGTTCCACTGGAAGGGCCATGAATATTCCATCCAGTTTGCAGAGATGAAGCTGAGACCCTCCAGCTTCCGAAACCTGGAAGGAAGACGAAAGCGAGCGTAAAGCCCCGGGGGTGCTGAGGGGGCTATGGGCAGGGTGATGGGGGGGAGGGATATAGAGTGGGGGTGTGGGGGGATCCTCTGGCATCACTGGGGTGGTGGGGTGTGAGGAGCTGGTCGTCGTACCAAAGCATCGGTGACCCTTGGCCAAACAGAGGCTTCTGCAGCAGTCCAAACCAGCCTTAAGCGTCCCAGCATTTTCAGCAGAGCAGCTCCGGCTGCCCATCCGTAACGTCCTCCGCGCCAAAGACAACGATCTCAAGGGTTGTATGTTGTTTGATTAATCTTGTACTTTCTCAGAAAGCCTCTGGGATAAAGTTCTTCCACAGTCTGACTATCTCTTAGGTGGCCCAGGGTAGGGGAGGGAGAACAGTTTTGTACATTGGGAGTTTGTTTTAGAACCAGCCATATTTTACACACAGAAATGTGTACGAATAATTATCATTATTATTATTAGTTATAATTGAAATTTTTTGGTCATTGGAAAGCCTTTTTTTATATATATCAAGTACCACAGAGAAGGAGGGGATGGGAAGGGAAAAGCAGTATGTTTTTAAACTTAAGCATAAGATTAATATTATTAATATAATGACAAAGTAATAATAATAATGATAATAATAATAAGCTAAGTTTTGTCATTTGTAAGAGAACCATGCTTTTGGAAACACAGCAGGACAGTGTCTGATTGTAAATTTTTTTTTATATAAATAAAAGCACAATTACTTTTAAATAAATTTCTACCTTTTTTCATACATGTTGAGTTTGTGCATGTCCAGGGTATATTTACTTAGATGGGGAAGGAAGAGAAAGGCTGAGAATGATCAGGCTGCTGAGCCCATACCTAAAACCGTTCCTTTTGTCAGTGACAGTTGTAAGTATTCTGCTGGCTTTGTTACAGTGAAACGCCCATAAGGATTTGGTTTCTTTTAGAGCAGATTTTTTTTTCTCCTGCCCAAAAGCTTCTTACCTGTTTTTCGAAGTGTTACTGACCAATGCTTGCTCCATCTAGGTGGAAAAACTAACAAAAGAATACAAAGAAAATGCAGAGTTGTTGTTAGGTACCGTTGGCGTCTTGGAACACTTGTGTAAATAAAGGGCTCTCTTTTTTTATATGAATGAAACCTATGTGTAGTTCCTCTGTACCATGCTCTTCTGTTGAAGGCAATAAAAGATCTTTTGTTTTAACCCGGTCTCTCTGCCCTACTTCAAGCTTGCACTTTTCAAACAGAGCAAATGTTTCAGCCCCTTCCTTGACTATCACTGGAAGGTGGCTTGGAAAGAAGATGCTTTCAGTCAGAGCCAATATGATCAACTCTGTGAATAAGACTTACTGTGAAGTGCTAGCTATTAGGTAAGGGGGGAGTATTATTTTTATTTATTTTTTATTTTATTTTATTTTATGATTTATTTTATATTATTACTTTTTTTTTATTGTTGATTTCACACAGGGTGTAAAAAATGTGCGTGCATAGGAAATATCTCTAAAAAACTTCAAAATCGGGAGGGAGGAAAAGAAGGAAGGAGGGAATCACTTCCCTTCACCCTTAGGTCCCATCTTCCTAATTTATATATTTTTTCTTTTAATATTTTTATTATTTTTAATTGCAATCCTTCAATTCAGCTTTAGCTGAACGTTAGCCCTTGGGAACGGTTATGTCCCAGGGCCATCTCATTCACAGTCTTGACTGAAACTTTGGAATCGCCCCATGGGGCCCCCCCATGCTGGGGTGCACTGGGAGCAGCTTTGCTGTGAGAGCGCCCCAGGACAGAGGGAGGTACTGCAGACAGGAGCATCAAAGCCTGTGTTCTGGGCTTTGTTAATAGTCACTCTCAGCAACTGCATGCCAGAAATGCCCAGTTTCTGTAGGTATTTATAATGCATCTCCCAGGAACCATCTCACACAGCGAGCAATTCATCGCTAAGCAGACCTTGGGACCACAGATGATGGGAATGCACAGGCATGGTGCGGTGGATTTACCGGCTGGGAACAGGCAATGCCTGGCTGGGGAAGTGGGAGAAGTTCCTAACAGAATTAGTAAAACATTTTAGGTCTGCTCATGCATTTTCTATTCCAGCACCTCTTGGCAGCCCGGCTCGCTCTTCCTCAGCCATTTTAAGCCTGGCTACCGGCAGATGGCACATGGAGTCCGTCTGTCTTGGTCTGTGCCTGCTCTGTTCGGCAGCAGTTGGAAATCCTGCAGGTACCCGGTGTCTGTCCCGACGCTGCTGTTCTTCACTGTTGTCTTCTCTGGTGGAGTCCAGCACTCTGAGCTTCCGAGCTGGTGCTGGTGGCTCTGCAGCAGAGGTCTCTGGCCACACAGCAGGAACTTTGCAAGGACAGCTGTGAGAAAGAGTTTAATTTTGGCTTGCAGGAGCTAGGTCACAGCAAAAGCCCATGTCAGAGAGGAACTCCTATGTGCTTTCTCCATGAATATTGTTTTACGTAGTTTGACTTACTTTCTTTTCCCCCCTTCTCAAACTGCAGTTATAACTAGTGAGTATTCTTTGTTTTTCACAGGGAACACAACTCTCCTTTGACCTTCCAGAGCACTGGCAAGGGCCTGAGCTGCAGCACTATATTAAAATCATTCTCTGTAATTAATAGCCTTTCTTTGGTGTTTGTCAAAGCCCATGATTGGCAGTATAAAAGGGGGAAAGTCCAGTAATGAGGAAATCTGCTCCACTCTCAAGATGCTTTCCAAGTTATTAGGAAATGGCACTAAATCTGCCTAACCGGGGACTTGAAAGCCCTTGCAGCCTGTTTGCAGTCATTCAGAGGAAGGATTCACATTAATGACATTTTTTCCTCATTTCTAGTAACATCACAAAGCTGACTGTATCTTGACTGTGATGTCTTTGAGCTTGGCAGATCCAAACAGGGCTGCTGGAGACGGGCTCAGATTTGTACCTCACTCCTGAAATGACGCAAGCACGCTGCACAGAGGGAAGATGATATTTCCTGTAATTAATCACTGACAGATGCCCCGCTTGGTATTTCTCATGATTACTACTGCAAGAGAGAAACTGGCAAATCCTTGAAGTAACACATGCCAAAACACCCTTCGGAGCTGACTCAAGCTTGATTCGGTACCAAACAGCTCCACCATGGGATGCTGTAAGGGATATTCGCTCTCTGGCTTTTTTCTCCCCCACCCCTCCTGATTGCACTTCGTGAGAACAGCTTCAAAACAGACTCGGTTTTGAAATCTGTTAACAAACCTGCTAAGGGTGCACCAAATTGCTGTCTGGTTGGTTTGTCAACCATAAGGCACGTTAGTGCTGATGTTAATACTTAACGTGACAAAGCGGTTTGGGAGCGTGAGGGAGGCAGGAGAGGAAGGGCTTCAAAAATATTTAGGCAGCAAGACCGAAGGTCTCAAAGGCACTCAAAGGCCTCCCTCCTCCAGCCAACGTGCATGCCCAGCCCTGCACAGACCCTTAGTCACACTGCAGCCCTAGCAAGATCTCAGACTTGGATTTCTTAAGTGGGGGTGAGGTGAACACCTCAAGCCAGTTGGGCAAAGACAGCTGGATAGGTAATTTTGGGGGACTGAGGCTTAAGTTGATGGCAGCTTTTAGCTTACTAAATCCTCTGGCTTTCTGTGGGACTCAGACTAATAAATGATGGGGTTTTTTTCTCAGTCCAGTGCAGCCAGGCTGACCGAGAGGCTGCAGCACTCCAGTGTGACATGAGAGGTGACAAATACTTCCAGGAGAGCACCCTCCTCTGCTGCACCCTCTAGTGTGTCTAGGTGTCACCCTCTAGGGTGCAGCCCCCTTACCTCCTCTCCTGAAGCTGTTCTATTTTGTTCATTGATCAAGGGAACTGATCTCACCTATTGCTGGGCTAAATGTAACCACAAAACCAGGGCATCTTGCCCGAGTCTGCATTAGTAAGTAGCCCAAATTATTGCAGTGGTCTGTAACAGAAGACACCTTCTATTTCCCATCTTTTCAGTAAAAGGATGTCACTTCATTCAAAATTACAAGTTTGACTTGCTTTGCCTGAAGAAGGGTTGGGCATAATTGGGAGTTAACGAGTGTGCAAAGCTAGGAATCGAGTACAGAGCGACCCAGTGGCTGCCCCTTCTACCCAGCTGGTCCCAGTCTTCACTGCCTGAATCCAAAACTGCAGCCTTGAAAAACCTTCTCACAGCTGCCACATTAAATCTGAGGTCTGCAGATTCTGCAGGAGCAGTACATTTTTCTTTCTTTTTCTTTTTCTTTTTCTTTTTCTTTTTCTTTTTCTTTTTCTTTTTCTTTTTCTTTTTCTTTTTCTTTTTCTTTTTCTTTTTCTTTTCCTTTTCCTTTTCCTTTTTCTTTTTCTTTTTCTTTTTCTTTTTCTTTCTTTCTTTTCTTTCTTTTCTCTTTCTTTTTCTCTTTCTTTTTCTTTTTCTTTTTCTTTTCTTTTCTTTTTCTTTTTTCTTTTTCTTTTTTTTTCTTTTTCTTTTTCTTTTTCTTTTTCTTTTTTTTTCTTTTTCTTTTTCTTTTTCTTTTTTTCTTTTTTTTTTCTTTCCTTTTCCTTCTCCTCCTTCTTCTTTTAAGCATTCTTTGTGCTTAACCTAATGAACTTTCTCTGTCAGACCTTGATTAGTAGAAAGGAAAGCTGAATAGAAATACTTAGGTGTCATCAATAAGCAGCAGCTTGATCCTCCACCCAGAAAATGGCAAGGTGGTGGCATCAGCCTCATAGGGATCTTGCCACTTCATACTTCTGCCTTCCAGGGATGTGGACAAGATGACACAGGCCTCAGGAACCGGGCTGGGATTGCTGAGGTGGTGCTTGGCTGGTTGCTGCTGGCTCTGCAGCAGGCTGGGAGTAGTGAGCAGATAGGAGACACCTTCATATAATGTTACAAATATAGGATCTTGACAAAATGATCAGGCGAAATGATAAAAAGTATTTTATGGGAAGTGGGGGAAAAAACCTATAAAAATGAAAAATAAAAGACATGAACCCTTCAGCAGCTTTAGCGCTCCAGGTGGGGATATCCCCTGTTGAGGATTGCCTTATAATTTTCTTTGAAAAAAGCCTACTCAGAAACCCTCCTGACTCTTGCCTTTGTTCATATGCCTTTTTCTTGGGTATTTCCCCAACAGCCTCACCAGGTAAAGAAATCTCAGCCTGTCGAGCGTGTACAACATATGTTTGTCTTGATAAACAAGGTGTGGTTTGTCACCAAGAGACTGCAAGCAAATACCAGCAAAAGCTGCACATATGATCTTTGTTCTTGGAGGGCTGACAGCCTACTGTAAAAAAACACATCTTAATCGAGCCTTCATTCTAGAGAATAACATGCCCTCTCTGTGGCAAAGCAGCAGCTGGTTCAGGTGAGAGGGACAGACAGTTCTCAGAAACAAAAAGAATAAAAAGACAATGTAAGAACATCTCTGGCTTTCTGGGTCATCCTCAGCTGCTCACAAGCTGTTCCTGGCTCCAGTCCAAGAAGTTTAGGAGCAACACCACAACCCTGATGATTGTACGGTGAAGAGGTTTTCACTTGACTAGCAACCTTGGTGAGGAATTTCCACAGGGTTGAGAATGACTCTCCATCCGGGCTTGCATCAGTCATGTTCCTTCTGCAAAATGAATCAGTCCTATTTCATTTTGCAGTGGAAATGACATCCCGAGTGGAGGATGGAGCAGGAAAATATAACCACATGCAGGCATTTCAACACCTCTGTAATTTAAAGGAAGGTTTTCTGGAGGTAATAGGAGTTGGAAATGAAAGATCAAGGAAGTTATTGCACTGTAGTTAAAAAAAGCAGCTGATGTTCTACCCAAGTATACAGTCTTCGTCTGCCTTTCATCCCTTCTACTCCTACATTCAGACACATGCACGCTGAAAAACCCACTTCACTTTCAGTCACTTTTAAAGTGTGGGGAACTCATGGTCTCAGTGAGATGGTATCTGAGGTTACTCACTTGTGCCCTTCTAGGTGACATTGAGGATAAGGTTTTGGTTTTTTTTTTTTTTAGAGTAAAAGTCCCTCTTCAGGACCTCTGAAGCTGCAAACGTTTGGTCTGAGTTTTTCAAAGCGGTCTTGCAATGTGGGAGGCCCAAAAACGCATCCCTTAGTGCTGACATTTTGCTTCCCCAACTTGGCTTCTCAGAAGCCTGTGGTGAGGAATAGAGGGGACAGATTTGAAATGGCAGCTGTGGCTCTGCCATACGGCCAGGAGCTTGCAAACTGCCTCTCCCTGCCTAGAACCCCACTGCAGCTCCCAAGAGCCAGCCTCACACTTTTCAGTCTCTGTCTATGGAGAGGAGCCTCCAAAGCCCATGCAAAGTGTGCAGAAGGACCACTGGTCACAGTGCGTTGATGGTTAAGAGGGGTTTTTTTTGTGGTGTGCAACATGCGACATAACTAATAGCTGCTGTTATTCACCAGTTCAGGACTCCCTGTGCTTGGATTGCCACAGGGAAAAAGCCAAGCCTGGCGTACCTCCTGCCTGCCACGCACTGGCAAAACCACTTCAAAGGCGTCTCGTTGCAAGGTAGCATCTGTGCCTGAAACCGTTGGGGATACATGGGTAGTGATGAAGTCAAAGGGCCTGATGATTTTATTCGCTCACCCCTTTGTCAGGTACTTTCCTCAGAGGAAATCATTCAGCTTCCTGTGCTTTTACTGTAAATTCGATGCTGCAAAGAGGAAAGAGAGAAAGAGCCCAAGACAGATAGACAGATTAGGAGGGAAAAAAACAACACACGGATGGTTTCAGTACAGATAATCCCTTTCATTGCCACTTATGTGGCTCCCTTTGCCTAAGGCATCCCCCTTTTTATAGTTGCGCAGAAAAGGTTAAAAACAACAGCTAACCTGAAATTTTGTCCACTGCTTAAACCGAAACTACTTTCAGGACTGAAAGTGCTCATTTCCTCCCCGCCCTTCCCCTGCCTCTTTACTTTTACTTTACTTCAAGCCCTGGCCTTCTATTTCTGTAGCTGGCAAATAGCAAGGAGAATAATGTGAAAAAGATTGTGTCTTGTCCAAGAGGAAGAAAAAAAAATCCTAGCTGTGTCACTAGAAAGTACAACCATTCAGATTTATTCTCAAAAGATCATTTCCACTTTTTCATCAAACCAGTTGTAAAAGTCTCAGCTTTAGGAAGCGTTGGGAATTTTTTATCAAGATGTTCTAGGTTTTCATGCAAATCATAGAATCACAGAATGTTTTGGGTTGGAAGGGACCCCTAGAGGTCACCCAGCCCAACCCCCCTGCATGAGCAGGGACACCTTTAACCAGATCAGGCTGCTCACAGCCCCGTCCAACCTGGCCTGGAATGTTCCCAGGGATGGGGCCTCCACCACCTCTCTGGGAAACCTGTTCCAGTGTTTCGCCACCCTCATTGTAAAGAATTTCTTCCTTATATCCAGTCTAAACCTACCCTGGTTTAGTTTAAAACCATTACCCCTTGTCCTGTCACAGCTGGCCCTACTAAAAAGATTTTCCCCATCTTTCCTATGGGCCCCCTTTAGGTACTGAAAGGCCGCCATCAAGTCTCCCCGCAGCCTTCTCTTCTCCAGGCTGAACAACCCCAGCTCTCTCAGCCTGTCCTCATAGCAGAGGTGCTTCAGCCCTCGGATCATTTTAGTAGCCCTCCTTTGGACCTGCTCCAACAGTTCCATGTCCTTCTTGAGCTGAGGGCTCCAGAGCTGGGCACAGGGCTCCAGGTGAGGTCTCACCAGAGCAGAGTAGAGGGGAAGAATCACCTCCCTCGACCTGCTGGCCACGCTTCTGCTGATGCAGCCCAGAGTACAGTTGGCCTTCTGGGCTGCCAGCTTATATTGCCGGCTCATGTCCAGCTTTTCATCCATCAGTACCCCCAAGTCCTTCTCGGCAGGGCTGCTCTCAATTCTTTCTTCCCTCAGCCTGTATGGATACCGGGGGTTACCCCAACCCAGGTGCAGGACCTTGCACTTGGCCTTGTTGAACCTCATGAGGTACACACAGGCCCACCTCTCCAGCCTGTCCAGGTCTCTTTGGATGGCAGCCCATCCTTCTGATGTGTCAACCGCACCACTCAGCTTGGTTCATCTGCAAACTTGCTGAGGGTGTCCTCAATCTCGCTGTCTATGTCATTGATGAATATATTAAACAGTACTGGTCCCAGTACCGACATCTGAGGGACACCACTAGGATGCTGGTGGCAAAGAAGATGATACTTCGACACAAAAAAAAAATAAATAGCTATCTTCCCTAGAAAAAGTTTTTGCAGGGGAAGTTTGAAGTGGTCCCCACAGAGATGTTTCAAGTCCATTGTGACAGAGCCAAGAAGTGTAACTGGCTGAGATAAACTGGAAAAAAAAAAATCCACCACATTCTAAGTACCCTGAACCATTTAGACTTTTTTTCCTAAAAAATAAATAGTAAAAATGAGCTTAGACCCCTGTGATGTCAATTTTTATGTTTTAAGTACAATCTCTGCCCATCTTCTACCTTATAGTGGCCAGGCTGCCTGGAAATAACACCCCCCGCTGCAGTGCTGGCACACCAGGCAAATTAATTGCAGATGCTTCTTTAATAACAAGTTCGTCAGCCCAATGATACAGGCGGCAGCTCTGTGTTTTGGCAGGCTCCCATCAGCCCAAAGCAGCCTCCCCTGAAGCCCTGGGTGTGTGAATATATTCCAGCCATGGCTACACTTGGATACACGGATACCTGGGGCAGGGGCTTAAGAGGGACGATACCCTGATTTCACATTTGTGATTGCGCTTTGCTTTCCAAAAGCCTTTCCAGACACGTGCAGCTCCAGCCACTGCTCTGGACTCTTCTCACTGAAATGGGTTAAGGGCTCTCAGCTGCTAAAATTTCAGTTCCCCTGAGCAAAACCTCAATTCTAAGCCCTGCTCCACCCCAAACCATCTCCCCTGTCCCAGATGCTTGTCGGCTCACTTGGCTGTAGAGCTGAAGCCCAGCCCTTTGACGAGGTGCTGCTTCCGCGCCGTAGGAGCGCCTCGCTTTGCTGCAAGGTGACGCAGGATTGCTCTGTGTACGGCGTGCGACACTCACATGCACCAGTGCAGGCAGACGAGGGGAGGGAGTGGGTGTTGGGGAGGGGGGGTTGGAGGTGGGGGGGTGGGGGTGCTGGTGGGGAGGGCGGGGGTGGGGGTGGGGGGTCGGGGGGGGGGGTGTGCATGCATGCACGCCAGCACCCTTAGCTGTGCTGCCTGCCAACTGCCGTCATGTCATCAGCCCAAGGGAAGAATTCAGATGGGGAACTCCCCTGGTGAACTCCCATGTGCTGGAGGATGTACTAAGTCACTTCAGGTGCCACATCCCTGGTCACTTCTGCACCACCCCGCACTGCAGTGCTACAGGGTGCAGTCGCTTCAGCTTGCTTGCTTTCCTGTTTGCCTTGCACAGGCTCCTGTGGGCTGTTGTGGGTTTGTAGAGGTCCTTGGGCTGCGGCTCTGCCAGGGTGAAGGCTCTCCCCAGCAGCTTTTGAGGCTGGGTTAACATGCTGCACCCTGCCAGCCTTTCTTCTTCCAGCAGTTTAAATAAAGCCCCAAGCGCAGGGGAAGCACTGCTGGGAGCTGCCAAATAGTTCCAGCCTTCAGTAAGCCAGCTGTACTTCAAAAGGTGATATACATGCATATACATATGCATATATGTGTATACCTAGGCATACACAGAAACTAGCCATGCCTATCTATGCATTTGCCCTGCACTAGGGCGTATTCATTGTGCACGAGAGAGTGTGTGTCTGTACACATGAACAGCATGTGCACACACACGCGCGCGCACACACACACACACACATACAAATATAGAAATATACTCATTGGAAGGCTGGGAGGTGTTCAGCTGAGCATCACTGGTATAGAGACCCCTGAAGTTCTACCAGCTCAGGATAAATTTCAGTATTTCTTCTTGCAGTTTAGAAGGGGAGCAGACACTACCAAGGCTGCGGATGGCAGCCGGTATCAGGATCTCAGCATCAGCCCTGGCGAGCTGCTAGCCACGGCCTGGGGCTGCTGAGTCCCACTAGCCCCACACTACCTGCAAGCAGAGATCACCAATGCTGCAAAACATTTTGGTGGATAACCCCTTCCAATTCTCTGCTGGTGTGATAAAAGCACGTTTCTTTCTTGTTTAGTGTGTTTATGAGTAGGAGTTCTCTGATTTCTGTAGCAATCAGTTCATTCACTCATGTATATGCTTCAAAGTACAGTACAGAAGAAAAGCAAGGAAGAACCAAAGAGGTGTCTCTGTCCTGGGAGGGATTCAATCCAGATCAGAGCTTGCTTCGTGTGCCTAAGGCCTGCGCAGGTGGGGAATGTAATCGAAGTAAAGGAATCGTAATCGTGTACTTCTAGCTTTGTTTAATGCTCCTAGCTGGAAAGTTTTGCTTCTCCCAGGGAAGGATTTTAACAATCTGTGCCTTTAGAGCTCTCCTCCTTGCTACAGTTTGGCAATTCTTATCAAAGTTCCCATTTCAATAAAGCATTGATTTGGGAGGCTTTGCAGCACACCAGGTTCTGGAGAAGTCTGTTTTCTTTGTCTTAGTTGAACACTGAATAAACACCACCTGGCCATGGTACCTCTGTGGATACCCATGGAACTTTACAGTACAGCAAAAATGGAGACACACGGCACCTCTGAGACCAGAGAGCAACTTTTCATCTGAATGGGAGGCAGTAAAAATGACAATACTGCTTCAGCTCTACCGCAAAGGCAAAAAAACCAAAGATAGCTGCAAGTGATGCGCTGCCTGGAGTTAGAATATAGCAAGCAAGCAAAAGCCCAGCATGCCCAGGTGCCTGAACAGCTAGTGCCGGCATTAAAAGTGGATAAGTTGTCTGTACACTTGGTGAGACGATGGATCAGGAGAAGAAATAACAGAAAGGATACACATGGCTGACAAGCAACTTTTATTCCCACTGCAAAACAAACACCTGATGAGAGTTCGAGATTTCTGTAGCAAAAACCCGTGAGCTTTGCATACATTACTGGCCAAAGAAGCATCAGCTGCTTTATTTTGCAGTTGAAGGCTGCATGATTAACTGCAAAACCAGAACCTATGGTTAGGACTTTGCTCCCTCCCGGGTGGTCAGATTTCCAAAGTACTTGAACGCACAGCAGATTTTGGGGGGCTGTTCTGCACTTGGCATTTCTGGAACTAAGAGCACCTTGCTAAGTGGGCATCTAGAGAGATAAAAACCCATACTGAGTGTCCTACTTTACATCAGCTTAGTTCTGAGATAGGTGCATACAGATCAGGAATCAGATTAAGAGTGTATATAAAGTGAATGTATGATAATAGTGTGTGCTGTTCCTGCTAGGAAATCGCTTCTATTTCAGACAAGTGGGTGTATAATGATAGTTTATGTATCTTTTATTGGTGATCGGCATATGTGAATATGTGTGGGTATATGTATTTTTAATATATATGTGTGTGTATATATATCACAGAAAGATGTTATCTATCTCCTGTAAACAGCATGGCAAGAAACGTCCCATCAGCACAAATGCATTGTGTCTGATCTGTCGGAGTTAACAACGGTGCCTAAAAGCAAGAACAATCCGTGGAGTTTCAGTGCAAACATTTCACAGAAGGCTTCAGTTATTATTATTGTTATTTGCGGCGCAGTACTTCCTAGAAGCTCCAATGGAGAAGATGTCACTTTTTAGGGGGGACTGTTGTGTGAGCATCTGACACCCTGCCTGGCATTGAGCCAAGCTGCCTTCTTCTCAGAATAGGACCTTCGGAAAGCGAAGGCAGCGTATCCTGGGTACGCCATCCCTTAGCACATGAAGGCATCTCTGTTCAGACGTTTTTCCACTGACAAATCAACCAAGCGCCTAGGCTGGTGCGGCACTGCCACGTTTCTTTGAAAAACAACCTCTCCTTCCTGGGAAGACAACTGCTGTCAGGGGTCAAACACGCCAAACAGGCCAACCGGCTGCAAGTGTTTGCCCGGTCTGCGGTGGTGGCAGAGAGTGGAGCTACCTTTTGTGGTCATCACAGCTCCCCCCAGGAGAAATCAAGAGAGAAGCTGGCAGGCATTGGCATCTGCAATGGGCAAAGTGAGAAAATAATAAAGGAAGGCAGGCTGTCAAAGAGGATTTTTAGCAACCACTACTCATGTTAATCCTCTGACCTAGTTTCTGAACGGCCTATATAAGGAAGAATATTCTCCACTGAGCAAGCAGCTAATAAGCACTGCCAGCATTTAAGAGTTTGGAGTGCATCAGTTCTGAGATTCAGCTATCTCTTCCTGGAAAAAATAAAGCACAGAAAACAAACACTCTTCAAAAAAAAAAAAATCCACCCCCCCATCTATTTCTAACAAAAGCTTTGCACCTCAGCAATGTTGTGGGTTGGCACCATGGCCCCAAAGACATCGCTGTGCTTGCCCACTTGCAGGTAAGCTGCCAGGTGGGCTTCACCTCCCCTCAAATTACTCATTTGCAGATTATTTTAATGCAGTTACTGCAAACGTACATCCCTTTGAACCACACGTATACACAGGCAGCCATCAGTGCAGTCTTGGCACTGTGCTCTTAAATTTCCCTCGTGGAATCTTTAATTTTTTTATGGTTTAAAGCTGTTGACAGCCTTAAGCCTACAACCTGCGTAGGTAGGTCCAGGTTGGGCAGCAAGGCCTCTCACTTCAGCCAGTGTGAGCACTCTTGGGAAGTCACCTGTGACTTTGGGATCCTTCATTTCCACTTGGCCAATGTGAGCTATTTCAAGGCTTCTTTCTTCAGCCAGACTTAGCTGCAGGACCTTCCCTTT
This sequence comes from Gorsachius magnificus, assembly GCA_034008185.1. Classification (NCBI taxonomy): domain Eukaryota; kingdom Metazoa; phylum Chordata; class Aves; order Pelecaniformes; family Ardeidae; genus Gorsachius; species Gorsachius magnificus. The sequence goes on from CM067094.1 coordinate 9,855,641, forward strand.
GACTTCCAGTGGGGCTGAAGGTACTCAGCAAATTAGTGTCTTTATCAAGTTGGACTTCAAAAAGCAGCAAGCCTAGAACTGTTGTCCAAATCTGAACATTTTTGGCCAGGTTTCACATCTGGCAGCTCTTATTTCAGTGCTTACATTGGCTCTAGCTGGGTGTACAGCAATAAATGGCACTGCTGTTATTTCTAATTTACTATAGAATCATAGAATGCTTTGGGTTGGAAGGGACCTTTAGAGGTCACCCAGTCCAACCCCCCTACAGGGAGCAGGGACACCTTTAACCAGATCAGGTTGCTCACAGCCCCATCCAACCTGGCCTGGAATGTTTCCAGGGATGGGAAAGGCTACATAGGCTACACAGTTAGTCCTTGTAAGAGTCACAAGATTATTTTTCATGTCATTTTCCTTCCAAGAGGTGCTTCATATGTTCGAGTATAAGAGACACCATAACATTTCAATGTTTCTTACCCATCTATCATCAAGAAACAGGTATACCAGAAATCTTACCAAAGTGCCTTCCCTTCTGAGAGGCCCAGTCCCTTTCTATAGAATGAGGTAGAGAAACATCAGCTCGAAAGAGTCTGCTCCTCAGGATGAGGATGTTTTCAAGGCCATTGGGAGAAAGTGAAAACCCACTGTGCAGTGCTGTGGTTGGGGGAAGAGAGAAGGTTTGGTTCGTTAATCATCTAGTATCATTGATTCTATAACTTCCTTGCTTTCTTCTTAGGTGAATGCTTACAGAAGGCGGCTTTCCTTGTATCTTTGTTCGTATAATTGCAAAAAACCACAGCCAGATATAGGCTCCAGGGACATGTGGGCATGGGGAACAGTGCAAAATAAGAGCTACTTGCTGCCATTCTGTACTTTAAATGCTTTCCTAATCCTTCTTCTTCTTACATTAAATTTTTCTTTTCATAGAGAAATCCTCTAGAAAACACTTTCTATTGGAACCTCTCAAACACACCAAGAGACAGCAGCCCCACAACAGACCTCCTCGCGCCTGGGGATTTCCATTTTATCTGTGTCAGAACCCAAGCACAGAGGCACTAAATCCCAGTTCAATACATACAGCAAATCATTGCCAAAGCCAAAAGTATCATCACCTTCATCCCTCGACTGCCATCCCCATCACTTCAACCGTGCGAGCGTCTGCTCTCGTCCTCGGCTCTCTCTTCCTTGAGGCACAGGGACCGGGATGAGCACACAAACGGAGGCTGCCTGGCTCCTTCTTATGCCGCCGCCGTAATAGTTTCCACTAAATGTCCCCTGTGAAAGAAAAAAAGAAGAACTCTAAATCTTTTTTTTTTTTTTTTTTAAATAAAATAGCGAGCCCCAGGGGAACATATGACACAATCATCTCCCTCTTGTTCTTTCTGCATCATCTCGTACAACGCACACTGCCTTGTAGGAGGACCTCTGAGAGGAATTTGCCACAGGTGCTAGTAAAACTAACCGCATTTTTCTTGCAGCTTCAGAACCATCCGCCTCATCGGTATGTCGCAATCCCTCAGCGCGGCGAGCTCGCTGCAGCTACAAGTAACCTCAAAGCGGGTTTGCTGCGAGGGGCCAGCAGGCGAGTCGACCGTAGCAGCGCTACAATTTTTTGCCCCTCACTAACCTTTCACAACACCTACCTGTTTATTAGGGCTTTAAAGCACTTTGGCATACTTGTGGGTTTCTGTAAAATTGCAAAACAAGAAATGTCCCCCGATTCTCAGGAAACCATACAAAACCACACCTGCAATCTGTCAGCTAGTCTGAAGTGTGCTCTTGCCTGCCTAGGGGATGGGGGCACCAACATAGATCAAAACAAAAACTGACCTGGCAGTAGCTGAAATGAAAACAAACCTAAAAACCTGCCTCAGCTGTTTTAATGAGTAAATATTGTTTCATTTTAGTTTTCCTTCATAATTTTGACCAGCTTGAGATTGCCTGCTCCTGGATAAACCACTCAAAGCAAAGAAGAGATGCTCGGTGTTTCCCCCTGGGAAGGGCTGCATCCCTCCTGGCTCGTGGAGCAGAGGATGGGGCGTGCAGCTCAGGCCCCTCCATGGGGATGGGCAGGGATTCCTGACTGCTGCTCGCGCCGCTTTCTCACAGAAACCCTCAGCAACACTTTCCCCTTTCGCCATGCTCATTTTTAATGCCTTTTGCTCCAAGCCAAAACACCGGCACACAACTCCTTTCGCTCCTTCTCTCATGTCATTAGCAGCTGCCGGGGGCTGCTCCTGGGGCTTACAGCCCTTCAGGTCTGGCCGCCCTGCAGGGTTCATATTAAAGAGCACACCTTGATTTTGATTTTCCTTATTCTTTCCCATGGTCTGAGACTTCAGGCAGCTGCTACCTTGGACAGCTGGGTTCTCTGTTTGCCCAGACATTTGAGCATCCTGGAGACAGAGCCCTCTTAGCAAAAGCGGGCAGCAGCTGAGTCACCGGAGAGAAACGGCTCTTTCCAGGGCATGAATCATCCCCTCCTCAAGCAGATACATAAAATAAGCTAGACAAATCCCTTCTGAAAAGTGTCTCTCTCTCCCTCTGATTACAAAGTAAGGGACACAATAAGCAGGTAAGTCCCACTGCAGATATCTGAAGCTGGGTGAAAGTAACTCTCTCATGCCCTCCAAAGCCAGCAGCCGCCAAATAAAAAGGCTCTTGGTGCTCTCCCTGCTCGGTCTGCACACCACAAAAACCAGAGCTCAGACCTAAAGGTCCTCTTGGTTAAGGGAAAGCTCCTCACCGGCATCCATCTCCTGCACCCAGAGGGCTGCAGCTGTGATTTGCTTGGGCGACCCTCTTGTACCAAGATGTGATCGCAAGGAAAGCCTTGCACAACAGGGCTGATGCTCTTAGCCTTTTTTTTTTTTTTTTTGCCAACCAGTGTTTGGGCAACATTATCATGTACTGGAAGGCACTTTTTGGTGCTGTAGCTGCTGTCTGACCCCATGGGGAGCTGGGAGGGGACCAAGCAGAGGAGATAGTAAAGGGAGGGTTAAAGCAACAGGTTCTGGGCTTCACCACCATCCCTAAGAGAGGAGGTGGGGACGGGCACAATGAAATATTGAATGCATGGAGGCAGTGAGCCAGAGATGAATCCAGTTCTTTATCTAACAAGCCCAAGGGGTGCCCCAGGAAAATAAACCCTTCAAAACATTTAAAATAAATGAAAAGAACATTTGTTCTATACAGTGGCTGATTAAATTATGGATCTCATTGTCACGATGTGTAACTGGACTCAAATAGGAATTCTATAACTCAGGCAAATGGCCACTGTGTTTTGCCTGTTGCTTATAGTCTCCCCCCAAACATCTTGTACTTAATTATTGTGCTTGCAGATGGCATTTGGTCTGACTCAGTACCCTGCTCCGATTCACTGCAGTGACCAGAGACAGCGGGTAGTGACCTATTTGACATTTCGTTAAATGGCCCTTGACAATTTGCATCCGCTGGCTCTGGAATGCTTTTCTTGCACGTATGGAGCACACCTTTCTAATGCCTATTGCTGCTGCTGCTCCTGGCATAAAAATTAAAATTGCAGCTCTCTCCTTACCCAACTAATATTGATCTCCTGCAGGGTCCAGGTCGTAAGTGGTTGAATTGACAGACTTATCTAATAGGCACTTGTCCTGTAAAAGTGAGTCCCAGGGAGGGAATTTTAACACAGTTTTCAGGAAATTATTATCAGGTGTTTTCCTACCCTTTTATTCAGCTTATGGTATTCTGGTTTGTGCATGCTATTTAACAACAATGATTTCTTGAGGATGGGAGAACATTACTCAGATCTGTGGTCTGAATTACTCAGAGAGGGAGATCATATCTACAATTATTCTGGTGTGCACTGGTACCTTAATCGAGCCAGTTAATGGATGAGGAACAACATCTCCATTACTTAGCTCAGGTTTTGACAAGAACCAAACCCACCAGAACTGTAAAAGCAACTGATCTTGGATCTGCCCAAATCACTGTTTCATCTTGTCTAATTCCAGTGTTCCAGCTCTTCCAAAAGTTTTCAGCGCTTGTGGTTTCGCCTCAACCATTCAAAAAATTCAGCTCAAATTCACTAACTGGCTTGGCCATGCCAGAATTGCCTTTTCCAATGAATTGATGATTCATTGAACCATTTTCTCCCAGCTTTAGAGCCCCAGCATTTCATGGAAGCCAGTTTTTTGCTCAGAGAGATGTCTATCACAACAGATTCCACTGTAGGAGTGTTGAAAGCACAGGCTGTGGGCTGTGCAACCGTCTAGGACTATCTTCTGTGGTAACCTGAACACTTGTGGCACCTCCTCCTCTGCCTTCTTTCAATTAATCTAACAGATTTATTGCCATTCCACTACTGCATTCAGCAAACTATTAACCAGGGTTAAACTTATCAGAGTTTGCAGTCTCCTTATGATGGGGATGTGCTTTGATTTGCAGGTCCACTGTGTGCTCTGTCATTTTGCTTTCCACCTGCCTGGTTTCCCTTCCTTTACACTGCACAGTCAGCTGTAGGTCAGGTTAAATATTTAGATTTTAACATTATAAAAGAAAGAGAGGTAAAAAGTCTCAAAGATGACCTATAAAAAAATTCCCCTCGGTGTGGAGAACCACTGTCCCAACCACTGGTTTTAATCAGAAAAATGGTTCCCAAACCAACAACTTCCCCAGTGAAATAAAGCACCGTCACCAGTGTCTGCTCTGCTGGAGTCCTCACCAGAGGAGCTGCCCAACCTCTGCCTGTCTCCATCCCCAGCGGCGGGTGCCTGCGAGGATGGGCACCAGCCCCTCATGCCCCGGTCCTGTGATGCCTGGCCAAGCTGTGTCTCCCTCTGTCTGCCCCCACTGCTGCTCACTCTTCCCCAAAGCAGAGGGGTGAGCAGCAGCAGTGGGGCTGGGTCTTCCCCTCTCCTCCAAGCCCTGCACCACATCCTTTGCCTACGTAGTGACTCACCACCGGTTGTACCGTCCAGCGCCTGTGCATCACCCCGGTGTCAACTCAGGGCACACAGCCTCCACTGTCCCCATGGCGCTGCCTTTATCCACAGTCACCTCTCAACCTCTGTTCCTCTTCATATGTGTAAATGTCCTGTCCAACTCTGGACCATATCCATACAGCTTCTTCATCCTTGATTTGCCCCCACAACCCCTGCCTTGATGCTCATCCCGGGCACCCCATGGCTATCCCATCACCCCAGCTCCCTCCTCCAGACGTCTGCCACCTTCTCAAGTGCTGCATCAAGAAGAGCAGAAGCTGCTCCCTCGCTAGCAAGGCAGCCCAACTCTTGTTGTTTTAATAGAGGAGTTGCTGATAGCTCAGCAGTTCCTCTGTGACTTGTGGCTGTATTGCGAACAGTCACCACTCTTTGGTGGCCCTACACCCCTTTTCCAGGGAAGCCCAGTGCATTTGACAATGTTCCCAGGTGAGATTTAGTGGTGGCAGAATTAGGGAGTCCCAGCTCTAGGTCATGTCACGGCTGACTTATCTTCATGAAGAACTCCTGTAGACCCACAGACTTAATCTTTCAGCCACCCAGTCCCTCACCTACTGCTACAGCTCTTTCCTTCTCCTCCAACTCTTCCTATATTCCACCCACCTTGCTTGTCTGCCAGTCCCTGACCTCTCTCCCCATGTCTTTGTGCACCATCATCCCATCCTTATTGCACAGAGGTCGCTCTTCGGGAAGGAAAGCAAAACGATCCATTTTCAAAGTGTTCTGAAATTCATTAGACTGGCAGTAAGGGATTTTTTTTCCTGAATTACTGAAAAGAAGGGCTGACAGAGTTTGCTGTCACTGGAAAATCACTGGGCATACAAATATTTCTTCAGGAACTGGCTTTTGTATTTGGGATTGTAATTCTGCAGTTTAAGAATAACTTCTTTTAAGAAAAAAAAATTCCTAGAAATATGCCACAAAGCAAAAGTCCCTTTCTCCACCACCCGAGTGTAGCAAATGGAGATCAAAGGGCTTATTTTTTCCTATAGTTTTAAGCTGAATAAACATATTGACTAAATAAAATAGTATCAGGTGAAGTGTTCCAAAACAAAACATCATTTTTATAGAAAAATGAAATCACTGTATTTCCAAAATGCTGAACTTGCATCTTTCAAGTTTATTAAAACCTAAGGTTTTTTTTTTTTAAATTTTCTGAAAAGGTTTATCAGAATGGCCATCTTTCAAAAAAAGGGTTTTGCTTTTAACAAACAAGCTTTTTTTTTTGGGGGGGGGGGGGGGGGGGGGGGGAGAGGGAGGGGAGATACAAAGCCATGTTTACAACTGGTTGCATGCCATTTTGGCCTCAGACTCAGATGCCCAGAGTCCCAGGGTGGGAGCTGACGCAGACCTGCAGTATGACTGGCACAGGTCACCTCCTTCAGGCTAGAGCTATCCTGACAGTTAAGATTGCCCTGAAGGTAACTCTAAAACCTGCAGTGGCCAGATATATCCACAGTAAACCCCAAATATACCATGGCACCCAGAGGATTAAGGTTTCCTTGGATTTGGTGAAACCTACTGGCACATATCTACCAGTTATCACACACTGAGACTCTCCCCCATGCCTGGAGCCCACCTGGATGTGCAGAAATGCCTGTGGGTGCCCCAGGAGCCCCATCTCCAGAGTCCCTGCTTCTGCTGCTCCTCCCTTTCCCTCTCCCCAAAGACAGAGCAGCTCCCTGCAGGACCATTCTTCATTCACCAGCACTGAAGGGCTTTGCTGCTTGCCCCCGGGGATGCTCCAGGCAAGCAAGGGCAGTTCATGCACTTCAGGCTGGAAGACAGAGCCTTAAAGAGCAGGTAAGCGGTGCTCCGTGCTTTTGCTTCCTATCAGTCTTTGTATCGTCTGTTCAGACTGGAAACTCATAAGGCTGCCTTGTAATATGTTTGTACAGCAACCAATACCACATGTTTCCACTGCTAGCTGTTACCACGACACAAGCAAGGCCTTGCCAAGGCTAAAAAGCTTTCTTAAACAAGTGCTCTGACAACCCTGTCTAGCTGCTTGCTGATGTTTTTATGTCTCGTCGCTAGTTTTTAGACTTTGAGGTCTTTACATCTCTGCCTAAGTAGTCTTTTGGCAAGAAAAATATTTATAGGAATACAGATAGTATCGCAAAGCAACTGCAATCATAGCCACAGATTAGCGGTTCTGCTGTACTGTCCCTCTTTCACCATCGATGACTGAATGACCTATATTTGGCTTGTGATTAGCCCGTACCTGGTACATCATAGCTTCAGCCCCTGCCCTCCTGTTCTTCATATTGACTAATAATAACAACAACTTCTTTGCAAGCTGTTTACCACCCACATATATCTATCCCCCAAAAACCCCAGAGGAAATAACATGAGGTAACATGCTTTTTCTATTTATAAACAGAAAAAGATGATTCCCAGTAATAAAACAGATAGATGTTTATCTGCTATGGCAGAAATGTTGAGTCGCTTTTTTGAAATTCCAAACATGAAGTTTCCTTTGCTTGTGTCAAAGCTGTTTCATCTTCTCTCACAACCTACACCACCACCTCCTCTTTCTCATTATCTTTACCAAACTCCTTCCCTCATTCCTTGCCTTGCCTGGCTGCATGTGAACAGACTGCCCTGGCCCAGCCAGGACAACAGGGACACTGTCACAATTGCCCACGGAGCTTTTCCTTGGCCTGTGAGGATGTTTCTGCAGACTGAGTTCAGGGTAGAAACTCACTGCAGCTCCATGGATCTCACTTGTCCAACGCATTTGGCAAAGGCTTCGGAAAGACACGGGGCATCTGTGCTCCATCAGTTACTTCTCCATCCTCTGCCTCAGTTTTTCTGTCTGTAAAATGGTAGAGATCAGGTAGATCTTTCTTGTAAAAGGAAATTTAGCTCTGGGGTGGAAAAGGGTGGAGTTAGGTATACTACAATGGACCCAAAAGCATTAGCAGGTCCTGCTCAGTGGATTCAAACATGTCTCTTCCCAAAGCCTGCACAGAAGCAGCAGGCAAGTTCAGCATGTGCATTGCTGGCTTTCCTTGCAGAGCAGTCATTCAGTCCCCTCCCACCCTCTTCCCTTGGGCTTTTGGCTTTTGAAACTCAAGGCAAAGTCATTACCATCTTGTCTAAAATTATCCTCCTCTTTCAAGGGATGCTGACAGATGGTGAGGCCATATGTTTGCACAGCTCCCACCCAGGTGAGCGTGCCACTTTCCTCCCGGAGATGCTGGAGAAAGTGGGACACAGCGGGTGACATGGCACCGATCAGGCAGGACGGTTGTGGCAGACCCCAGACATGAAACCAGATTTTCTTTCAGTCTGAGTTTTACCCACGGGCCAAGCCAGTCTAGAAAACAGCTAAACCAAACCAAACCAAACCAGCTTGTCAAGACATGTCCTGAAACTGCTTAATTACATTTAACAGTGGCCACAGAGAAAATGGGATATTTTTGCAATTGAGTGGGTGCCTCTAACTTTCAATTGTTTGCTGTGCTTTTTTTCATTCAAAGCACTTTTTGAAGCTGCAGTTTGTAGTTTCCCATCCTGCATGTTCTGAGAAACATGCTCCGTTGCAGATTTTTGCTGCTAAACGATTGCAGTGGCAGGAGGCAGCAAATGATTCAGGGTCTAGAAAATACCTTTAATGAGAGGAATTTGTGCAATTCAGGGGGTTTATTTACTCAAACTGAGGAATGAAGGAAATTTGAACCTAGGTCCATGTGAATTTAAGTTGAGAAAAGGAAAGTTCTGACCAGTGGAAATGAGAGTTAATGACAGATGAGGCGAGAGAAAACTCAAAAGCTTTCCTCTTTTCTATTTTCCTGTCTGACTCCATGTCAATCCAATAGGAAAGAGAAGCAAATCCATGAGACTGAAGTTAGTTAAACACTGGTGTGATGCCTTGAAAGAAATGGCAGGTCCATCATGACTTGAAGTCTTTGAAATGAAAGCTAGCTGTCTTTTAAAATGAAATCTTCCAGTCTAGTTGAGTTTCCTGGTTCAGTTGTGCTCAGTAAGGTAATTTCTAAGGAATTCAGCAAGAGAATTAGTACTGATGTATCCTGGATGACAGAATTGGCTCAGTAGGTGAGACACAGCCTTCAGAAATGTATCCAGCAAAAATACACACATCTGCTTATATTTCACTAAAAATGCGTTATATTTCAAGAAAATTTTTCTCCAATATCTCTAGTATTGCTCATCCTTTATCTCACTCTTATTTTCATTTATCTACTATTTGACACTCATGAATTCAAAGCTGAAGCTGTCTTTTACGTGCACAGCCCTTGCTGCACCACACTCCCATGCGTGTGAGTAGCCTGAGCCAGCAAGTGTGTGATGAGTTCCCTGGCCTGACTGAGAAATGATCCAAGTTTTATTCTCTACTGGAAGACGCTGCTGTTAATCATTAAGAGAGTCTTAGTATTTTCCCAGTCTCTTTAAACCCTGAGATATAAAAGATGTAGACTTGTCTATGCCAAGCCTTTCCCACCCTGACAAAGGGAATCCTTTATTTTTGTCTTCCAGGTATGTATTCAAGGCTGAAAGTATACTACCAAGATCGATACAAGGGCCAAAACCAAGGCCAAAGCTGAGGAACCAAGGAGGGCCAATAAACCAATCTTATTATCACTTAAAATGAACCATGGGTTCACACGGTGCAGAGAACCATCTCTTTGCAACCAGGCATCTGATAGCAAAGACTTGCATTGTCAACCACTACATTCCCAGTAGACAAAAGTGTGTAGATAACGATTCAAAGTGCTTAACATTTGTACTTATTTTTTTTTCATACTCCATGAAACTTTCATAATGAAACCCCAAAAAACTAGGTGAAATGTATGGTTTGGTCTGGAAACCATGAGCAATTCTGTGGTTTTGCTTAGGTTTGTACTGAAACTAGTCCAAACTAGGTAGTTTCTTCTAGCTGAATTTTACCTAAAGATTTTGAATTCATTCATACCTGAAACTGAGAGCGAAATTTAGGGGACATGAACCCATATAGTCTAAAAGAAGGAAAAAGGGTTTGCATGAAACCGCAGGTCAGGTTTGCTAACTGAGCTTAGCACCACTTGGAGTTGCTCTGCATGGTGTTTGCTGCTGACTCACTGAACCATGGCTGCTGTTTGGTGACCCCCATGGCTCTCAGGCTCCTTGTGAATTGTCAAGCTGCTGTGGGAACACACAGGTGCTCAAGTGCTGCTGTTTTCATGGTAGCACCTTCGAATGCATGGCTGAGCCTCGCCTTGTGGCATTCCTTCTGCTTTGTTTGAACCAGCTAGAAATCCAGATGTAACCGGCAGGCCTCCACTGTGGAAAAGTCTGGGGGAAAAGCACAGAGAAGTAGTATTGCCAGAAAAACACTTGTTATTTGGTACGGTGGTTACTGTTGGTGGGTTATCTTGATTGTCCTTTGGGTGTCTCAGTGTCCAGCTCTTCTGGGCAGGGTGAAAAACCTGCTTTTCCATCAGCAAAACCTGCTGTGTGCTGTATGCCCAAGGAAGTATTAAGGTATTTGCATACAAGCATCAAAGAAAGAAAGAAATTCAGGGCGGGGGGAGCATTCAAAAATGGACAAGATTAATTTTTTCAGCATAAGGCCGCATAAATTGAGACTGACATTGCTCAGGTTCCTGGGTTACATTATTCAAGAGCATCTGAAGTAGAAATGATATGAATATCAATGGAAATGCACAGAGCTTTTGTACACGGTGATTGGAGTCAAAGACAAAAACATCAAATTTAGTTCCACAGAGGGCAAATAAAACAGGATCTGTGGTGGCTACGTCCTTCTTGTGGATAAGAAATACAGCTTCGATAAAAGCTTTGGATATTTTTAGGGTAACTGTTCTAGTGAAAATACAGGCAGATGCAGTGTTTTGCCTGCCATTTACCTGTATAGGGATGAAAGAAGGACTGTCACTCAAGATTGAATATTTTGATTTTGCTTTTTTGTTCTCCTGTAACTTACACATTTTCTCCAGCTTTTGTAAATGAACAGGCAGTTTTTCCAGAGGTGATCATGCCCTGGCAGTCATGGCTGTTGTGTGACACAGGGATGCATTGATTTCCTTCTCCCACTGTTACCGCTCTCTGGATGCACCCAACGTAGAGAGCTCTCAATCCCTGGCTCATCCCTGCTTAATGATGGCCTTTTAGCACGTCGTTGCTGAACATGGTGCATTATGCTTCTTTGTTGGCTGCCACCCTCGGAAGGGTGATGTCAAAAGGTGGGTGTGATTTTTCACAAGAACCTCAATGATTAACCTCCCAGCCCTCTGCCTGCTAATAAGGCTCATGCTCCTAAATCACAAGCGCCCCCAGTAATCTTCCCTGCCTTTAGCTATCTGAAAGATAGCGAGACCAAACAACTTGTCTAGGTTGTTTCTGTAATCAATCTGGGATATGAGTTGGGGACACAAACATTACCAAACTTACCCAGCCCACCTAACTCAACTATTCTGAAGAGAAAGCTCCCATCTCCCTGAGGAGATAGGGTTTATTTCCTTCTTTTACCATTGATTTTTTGTGTGGATTTTGACAGATTACTTCAGCTAGGATGCCCTTGGCTGCTGCTTTTCTTTTCTGTGTGTGCTCGGGCTCTTAAGCCATGCCACATCCACTCTGTAGAGGCCTGGGGACCTCTTCAGGGAGCCTTTCTGGGCACCAACAACTGAAGAGGGACCCTAGATTTGAGTGCACAGCTGTATTTAACCATCGAGCCTGTACGGAGGCACTTTCAGCTTCTGATGCTTCATTACTTGTCTTTAACAGAGAGATAGAGGAGAAACATCAACATCCACCCACCTTAAAATGGTGTGACCCACCTTAAAAGGTGCCGTGAGGATAAACCCATCTCAGACTGTGAGGTGACCTAGGGTAGCTCTGGTACCTAAGGCAGCTCACTGCATCACATACGCTACAGTGGAAATTTTGCAAGCTCTTTCCTTCCTTGCACTATAGGGATGGAAAAAATAAACAACTTCACAGTTTCTTCCCTGAGAAGAAGAGTGATGGAGTTTTATTATTTTGAGAAAGGTGAACTACTGAAGCCTTTCAACTTGCCAGAATTATAAATATACTTTCACCCTACATTCCTGCTCTTCCTGTGATGTATACACTGCATTTCAAGCTAGTTGCAACTTTGGCTTTTCTCTGGTTCTCATATTATTTCCTGATAGGGTTTACTGTATAAATGCCATGCTGAGCAGACTGTATATTTCCCTCTTTATAATACATACGGAGATTTAGCAGCTGTCTGTCATGGTTTAACCCCAGCCAGCAACTAAGCACCACATAACCGCCTGCTTACTGCACCACCACCACCCCCCCCGCCCACAATGGGATGGGGGAGAGAATTGGAAGAGTAAAAATGGGAAAACTCATGGATTGTGATAAAGACAGTGTAACAGGTAAAGCAAAAGCCATATGCACGCAAGCAAAGCAAAGCAAGGAATTCACTCCCTCCCATCGGAGCAGCCATCCCCAAGGACAGCAGGGCTCCATCATGGGTAACGGGGACTTGGGCAGACAAATGCCATTGCTCTGAACATCCCCCCCCACTTCCTTCTTCTTCCCCCAGCTCTATACACTGAGCATGACATCATACGGTGTGGGATACCCCTGGGGTCAGTTGGGCTCAGCTGTCCCAGCCGTGTCCCCTCCCAACTTCTTGTGCCCCCCAGCCCCTCACTGGTGGGGTGAGAAGCAGAAAAGACCTCCACTGTGTGTAAGGACTGCTCAGCAATAACAAAAACATCCCTGTATTATCAGCACTGTTTCAGCACAAATCCAAAACATAGTCCCATACAAGCTACTGTGGAAAAAAATAACTCTATTCCAGTCAAACCCAGCACACTGTCAAATGCAGAATGCCGTCCTTTCATGTGGTCTTTATTTCTAACCTGGATACATTATACTGCCAGCTAAATTCAGTCATGATGTAATTCTGCTCTTCTAGTGAAGTTTAACCAGAGATGATGTGGTGCCTATGAAGATTTCATTATTTTCCATCTGACAGCCCGATCACTCATCTCTCTTCAATCAAAAGCTTTCAACACACTTCTAATGCACAGGGAACACAAATAATAGCTTCTGACATAAATCAGACCATCTAGTCTTTAGTTCAGGATTCCACTTCTTACTATGGCAAATTACTAAAAGTTTCATGTTCACACACAGGAAAATTCTTATTATTACAGCCTAACATTTCCAGAACAATGTGTTTCCTAACCTAGATCCTTATATCTATCTTTCCGAAGACACCTGAGTTCCCCTTTCCAAGAGGCACTGTCATCATTTCCAAAACCATTGCTACCTGCCTCATGCTCTTCCTTAGGTGGGGTGGGAGGGCCACACACAGATGCAAAACACTGCTCAAGTCTGATCCTGTCCCACAACTCAGACGCCACCTGACGTTTCTTTGCCTAGCACATCAGCATTACTATTTTCCAGGTATTCCAGGTAAAACTGTATGCCCTTTTCCTGAATAACATGTTGGATTATATGATCTAAAGGCCCTTTTCTGACTTAAAATCTGTGAACGTCTTATGCACATAGAGCATAAGATCCTTTTCTATGATGACTCGATCGCAGTGCTGCATTTCTCTGCCAACCCATGGTATATCTGGATACAGCTGGTTCCAGTGCCACCTCCCCTCATACAACACATGGTCAAAGCATGTTGTCTGCAGACCTCATCCGAAGTCCAGCACAATGACATGGAGCCATGCCATTCATTTCTGTGGGTTTCGGTACTTACAGTCATCTCTTCCTGCCACCCAAATCCATTTATTAGAACTTCCTCCTGCTGACCCAAACCCACCACATGGATTTGCTCAGGTTTTCCTATTTGCTCAGGTTTTCCTATTTTGCCTAGATTTTCAGGTGTGTCCAAAGACTTTAAGGACCATACTCAGACCAGCAAGTGTAAATGTCCTTTTTTTCCCCTCTTAATGAACTTCAAAGTAATACAACGCTCTTTCTTTTCAATTTAGGCTCCAGAGTAGGCACCAGAGTCTGAATACACTTCTGGGTGGCTCAGTTTTTTATTATGCTGCTTGAATCACACAGAAATGCCCTGGTTTTCAGGAAATGAGTGAGAACCATGCTGGAAATTAAGATCCTCCCAGTGTTTTCTAACAGAATAACTGGAATTTCAGGTATCTGGAATCTCCAGATATGCCTGAAAAATCACATTCTAAATAACTCTGCATTTTTAAAAATGTCACCTATGTTATTGATTATCCCATTTCTGCCAGCTTTATGATTTGTGCATTAACTCCTTCATCTTACTCCCAAGTTATTAATCAGAATACAGAGGGGCTTAGTACCCAAAAAAGAGCTTTTCCACTTGGATTGACTCTTACCAGAAAATGCTGCTGAAAGATACCAAAGGTTTTCCAGCAAAACAGGTAGCTCCCTTCTTTGGGGAGGATGCTACATGGGGAGAACTGTTACTGTTTGGGCAGACAGTAACTCCTACTGCCCAAATGCACTCTCTGATAAATCTGTGGAAGTTTTATAACTGTTTCATTTGTACTGTTTTATTATTGTATTTTATTATCTATCCTAATGCTTTTGCTTTCTACCTGCACTTCAGAAGAGATGGATGGTGCATATCACCTACAGTATAAAAAGGTGGTTTTCCCCCATACTCAATTTTCAACTAATTTAATATACCTGCTTTTCTATTGCCTTACAAGGCTAAGTGATATAATTCTTTTGAATAAGGAAGACAGTTGCAGAGCACGAATAAACACTATGAAGCTTTCCAAGGGGATAATACTGTCCAATGGCAGCTTTAATATTTCTTTTTTTCTCTTCTTTTGCTCCCGTCTGATGTCTATTTTTATTCAGTAATTTTCTTTGGGAAACAAAATGAGAAAAGAACATTGCTATTCCTGGAAACCTTCCAATATGTTTCAGGAGCAGAAGGCTCGGATGAGAGATACGCAGCATCTCCCTCAAAAGACCATTTTATGGTGACAGCCAACAGTATCGCAATAGTGTTAGGAGTGTGATATTGGAGTGTCATTTACTTCATTCTGTGACCAACCTTTGGACCAGGATGACATGAATAGACACAGATTCTAATAAATATAGTTTAAAAAAAACTCCAATAAACAACTTTGTCAGTCCTGGCTGAGGCACCCATCTCCCTTGGCTCAGGCTGAGATGTGCAGTACAAATATAATGCTGAAGTGCAATATAAAAGAGTGATTCATTGGAGGAAACTTAAAAACCTCTGACGACAAGGTGATTCATACCTTGAGTGCTAATGGTGCTTTGCAGCAATCTCAATTTACTGATTTTGCATTGCCATATCAAGTGATTTACAAGTGCCCGCATGTGCTCACGTGTTTATATGTGTGCACTCAGGTGCAAGTCAGCTGAAGTTAAATAACTCTATCTTTAATGGGGTCTCTCTTTGAAGATAAGGAGCCGAATAGCATCTTTGCTATCTAAGATCCATAATTAAGGGGGTACTAGGAATCACTCAGGATAATAAAATATATATTGCAGTGCATCTTCTCTGACGTCTCTTAGACCTTGAAAAGCTAAGGACAAGGTTCTGGTAGAAAACTACTTGGCTGTAAACATGAATGATGGTTTTGATGAGAAATGCACCCCGTTCCTCTTGAGGATAAACCCATAAAAAGCACTTCTACACTTAGCATCCCTGGATTTCAGTGACAGCTGGGTACCTACGCATCTTTGACGACTTGGCCATTAATGTCTTTCAGAAAGGTCAATTCTCACAGACTTCAGTCAAGGGTGAATTTCAATGGGCCATGTGGATGGGTTTTCAGTTCTCAGAAAGTTTACTTCCTTCCAGCAGAGGAGTAGATAAATAAATATTAGCAAGGGGCTGGGATATTTTGTGTTTTTCTGCTAAAGAGAGTCACTTGCAAACTCTACCAAGAAATATTTAGAACTGCTGGCTTTGTGGTTCACTTGTTTTCTCCATTTTTGACCTTTTATGCAAAGCTCTTCGCTGCAGAGGATGCATCACATGCCAATGCAAATACAGGGCAAGCACCTACTATTTAGCCTCTTGAACCGGAGCTTGTGAAAATTGATGCAACATTGGTCAGAAGGCATGAAAGCAGCAAACTGTGCTCTGGAAATCAGGCATCATCAGACAGATAGTGTGATAGAGTTTGTGGAATGACATTGTTAGGAACTAGAGGCTAACAGACCGTTGCACTAAAGTTATGTTTGAAAGTGCATCACCACCTACAAGCCAGGATATACAGACACGGTACCCCAAGAACACCTATTTAACAGCGAGGTACATCATTTATTTACTGCCGAAGAGAAAGCTACAGAAGTTTCCCCTCATTCTGCAGTGTTATCCTGTTCAAAAAGCCCTGGCTGCCTTAACAGTATAGCTGTCTTAGCTGAGCAGTATTTCACTTCCACATTTCAAGATATTTTACCCATCACTAAAGGGGAATCATTCATAGATCCTGCTGGTACCTGGAGCAACCTTAGGCATTTGCCTTTGCTGTCCTGGAACACTGTATAGCATGATACCACTGCAGGAGTGGGTGCTTTGTGCTCCTATATATTATTACGTGTCCCTCCCAGCAGATTTCAGTATTTCCAACTCTACTAAAGTCTGTGGGTTTCCAATGCTGTACTAATGGGATAACCAAATTTAGCTTTGAAAGTAACAGGCCAAATTTAATCTGGATTGCACTTAACACAGGGGATGAATTTGTCCTGTTTTCCCTCACTGGCTTTCACTGATGTCCTTTTCTTTTTTAGTCATCACCACTGCAGTATCTGGTTGTCTATTTACAAGTAAGTTTAGCACAAGTGTTTCACAGTTTGAAGAGCTGACCATGCACATCCATGTACAACCACAGAAGCCTACAAGCTCACAGAGGATCGTGCCTTCCTCATGACAACAAGCATGATGCAACATCCTTAAAACTATACCACCATTGTTCTCTCAAAAATCATCTTCATTGCGGAGGTATCTATCTGCTTAGCCATAAGCAACATATGTTGAAGCATCTTTTCAAGAACAGTAGATACTGCAAGATCTTTGTAGTTTGGATTTTCCTGCATTTCAGAATTGTCACATTGCCAAGGAGGGTTGAGGAGCAATGATAGGGCACCTCCATGTTCAGCTTCCCAAAAGGTGGGTTTGCTGCTCGGCAGACTGACTGCTTTAAGGGGTCAAGTGAACTTTCACAGGCAAAACTGTGTAAATCTTTCCCTTGCAATTAATTTCCAGTACAAACCAGGGTGAGTAAGAACCATGGCTGCTAGCAGCTGTCCAAGGTTTTGCATGGACCAGGCAGGACCCAGCAGGTGAGGATCCATCTCATCCAACCTGTCAGGCATGAGCGACAGATTTCCCAAGGAAGCCCTGACCAAGCCTGTTACACTCTTGTCTCATCTTTAAGGAGAGAAGGCTGCTTCCCTTTGCCTCTGATTAAAATAGATTGTGCCTGTTTCCACGGTGATAAGAGATGCCCTGAAAAACACTATTTTGGAAATTTATAGAAGCTTTTGTAGTGCTGTGCTCCAGTGATTTTATTAAAAGACAGTAGTAACAATAGTAAGATGTCCATACCCTTTAACGTCAGGGGTGTAACAAAGAATTGCATTAAAATAGAAAGGTATTACATTTGGTTTGGGAGCCCCACAAGCCCAAATCAGAGGAAACTAGAGAATTAAACTCAATAAGTAACTCTACCTGCTTTCTGTGTACTGATATTCTTCCCAAGACATCTCTTGTTGCTCTCTACTGAAGGAAAGATGTTGAGCTAGAGGGACTGTTGATAAGATTCTGTTCAGCCTCAGTGATGTCCTTGTATCAGCGAACCGGGAATAGCTGAGACAAATAATACTCCTAGGCATTTTAATCATGTTACACGAGTTAACTGGCTTGCACTGATGTGAATCAAAAGAGGACATACTTCTTATTGCAAAAATTTTCAGAAACAGCCAAGTGTCTTCAGAGCTGGACTGTCCAGAAAGCAAGGAGTCACCTCACATAGAAAATTCAGGGTTAGGAATGGCTGGTCCTTTCCCACTGGCATGAAGTAGGAATACGTCCAGTTAAATAAATCTCATTTAGGTTCCATGAGAAACCCCACGGCTCGGTGATGGTCCCAGGCTAGGACAGAGGAGAGGCTTGTGGACAGGATAGAAATGAGCATTAATTCACAAGCTGCAAACAATCCAGGGCAGGAAGGTGAATACAAACACCCTCTGTGGGCACATCCTAACATCGTGCTTTCAGCAGCTTTGGCGTGACTGCTTTCTTTCTATGCCTCTGCCTAGAACTTGCATCCTGCATCCGAGATGTCTTTCTGCCACATTTCTATGAAATACTTCAATGAAAATTTCACCTAACATCTCCAGACTTTCACAGGCAGGAACTACAGTCACCAAACTCAAAGCCTAGGTCATCTCTGACCGCAGAGCTCTGGAGATCACAGCTCTGGGACGCTACGGAGAATAAGAAGAGGTTACTCTGTGCAACAGGAAGGCAGAGCTCCGGGGTGATTTACTGTACTGAACTGTAGCTGCACCAAGTATAAAATGAAACAGAATTTGCATAGCTCTCTGTTTCACAGAAAGACAGTGACGGCGGGGGGGGGGACGACGACACGACACACAACTGATCTTGGTAACTTCACCTGCTGACATCAGAAACCTCCAGTGCAGCATACAAGACTGCATCGCAAAATCCCTGATCAAGAACATGAAGCTCCTTCCCCTCTTCACAGCTGCGTCCTGCTTCACGCCCCCAGGTCCCTGTTTCTTTGTACTACAAGTGATGAAGTTTTTTTTCCAGATCACATGAGCCAGGATGAATGGGGAAAATCCTGCCAGGAACAGAGATGGGCTGCAACTTGAACCTGATCAAGGGGAGATACAGAGCAGTACCCTGAGAGCTATATAAGAATGAGCTCGGCACAAGAGCAAACACTTTTTCAGGTGAAGGACTCTCATGAATCAGCCATGCATGTGAATGAAGGCACCGTTTCAAGGAGGCTTGGAGCCACTAGCAAAACGTGTTTGTATTTCATCATCGCTACCCTTGGTGTGTTACTCATCTTTGCGTTAGCCACCATCATGGTCTTAGTCGTTCAGAGGATGGTAAGCAATTTATTACTTTATTCATTGGCTTCTTCTTTCTTTCTTTTTTTTTCTTTTTAAACTACTGCTTTCCAAAAATTATCCTATGGCCAGAAAATGAGTTGCTTCCTCCTGTTATAAATGCACACACGTGAATTAGGGGAGAGAAAGATGAAACCAAGAAGGAGAGGAATAAACTTTCCAAAAAAAGACAGCCTTTCTCCATGGGCAGCCTTAACTTCTGGCACACAATTTCTACCCTGTAAATGGAAGTGAAAAGCTCATAATCCAAGATGCAAGCCACCCTCTGTCCTGCCTAGTTAGGAAGAGTGGTGGAGAGAAGAGATCAGTGCCTCAGTGTCTGCTACTTGGTTTTATATGTGTCTCTTGTTGCTTCTACAAAGAGTGACCACTGTCCACGATGGTCTGATCTGGTAGTGTCTACGTGTGTTCCTCTGAAATACTGATGAATTTTGGTAACGGACATAACACAAGACACCTCTGTGAGTGACACTGCGTGGTGCTGCCTGCTGGGACGCACCGTGAGGCAGTGAAGCAGAGCTCTCTTGAGAGCATGGGATGGGGGCAAAGTAGCTCACTGGCCCTCTCTTTTTTGTCAGTCCTGTTTTTGGGTGTGCTTTTTAATGCAAAAGTAGAGCTATAGCAAGGATGACTGAAGGATATAAGTGAGGAAAGCTCTGACAAAAATAACTGTTCTCTCTGGCTACAGGTATTTTTTCCTTCTTAAAATAAAGAGGATTGCTCTCAAGTGGATCTGGGGTTGAATGGCGAAGCAGTGAGAGTTACAGCCAGGGCAGAGCTACAGGTGGCGGTGAATATAAAAAGTGCATTTCTAATCTTACCAGGAACATTGCCATGAACTTTACTGAGGTAAAATGACAGGTTAGAAGTTTCATAGGCTTTGAAATCTAAGCGCTGAAGTACCTCCACTACTATTCATAGAATGAAAGCACCAGCGTGAGGCTGCTGGAGGAAGTTGGCCATGGAAAACAAAATATGATCTTTCAGCTCAATATTTTCTCTTACTAAATTTACCCTGTGCAATTTCTGTGTCTGTGTATGCACATTACCAGAAATTAAACCATGAAAGCTTGACTGATACATCTTTAAGTTGCACCAGAGAGGAGTCATTTACCTGAAATCAGCGTTCTTCCAAAAGAGAAGCAATTTGGGCATAGTTAGAATGAAGCATGGGGGTTTTCAAGTGATAAATAGTGGGACATTAAGGGAGATCTTTAAAATAACAGCCTGCGTAATTACAGAATTGCCACAGCTTTCCTATATAATGAGGCTTTCATTTGTACTTATTATGAAAGTAAGCATTAAATTACTTCCCCACCAGGATAAATGCAGTTGCACTGGTTGCCAGAGGAACAATATTACTGAAAGAGTCAAGGTTTTCATTTAAAAGAGTAATGGCATTATTGCAGCTGCTTTGGAAACAAGCTTGGCTGAAGGAGAACATAGGAATCTGAGGTGTGCAAGAAACACAAATAAAATTGAGCAGCAATTTTACACTTCAAGAGGAAATTTAGCAGTAAAAGCCAAACTTCTGTTCTTGTTCTCAGGGAGCTGAAAGACCCCCAGTTCAGAAGCAGCATAGTCATTCTCCATCTGTGGCTGGTCTTGAATTTCCAGACCAGGGAACAAGTGTTGATTCTGTGACACAAGTTCCTCAAGAAACTCCAGGTCTTGCTCCAAAAACACTTTAGCTCATGGTCACACTGTGAGTATAAGGCTCAGCACAAACTCCTTTGTTAAATACAGTTGTGGCTGGGCTGAGTATCTTGTAGCATTGCCTTCAGCAGCTCCAGGACAGGAGGTCTGGGGAGCCCTTGTACTTGGAGCCTTGTGGCTATTGAGCCCTGTTGCTGTAGAGAGTAGAACACCATCAGTTGGCTTAATTACTTTCTTTGTAACTTCTCAGGAGAGGACCAACATTTTGTGTGATCAGCCTCTTGGGATGATCTGGTTTTCTCTCCAGGTGTTGTCAGCTGGATTATGTGAGTGACAACTTCATGATAGAAACTTGTATTTTACTCTGTCCAAAGGAGTGCATGTCCTCAGGACAATGCAGGCCTTGTGACCCATGTCTCGGGTACCACTGCATTAAGAGGGGGCTTCTGGTGGCAAGCAGATCACAGAGTCCCCTAGCCCCATTGCAGGTACATGGAAATTGGCTGGTTTTCTTCCTTTTGATGAATTTACACTTGCCTAGTTTAAGATGAAGGAAGATGCATTGGAAAGGGCAAATCAAACTGTGTAGAAACAAGACATTTTGATCACCCCGAATCCAGGTGCACTGAATAAGGGAAATCCAACATGAAAGACCAAAATAAAAAAGCAACTATGATTCCAAAGCTGCTCCTCTGAGTCTAAGAGCACTTCTAATACACATTATCCACACGCTCCTCCTGGCATTTTCCAACACCACAAGAAATTTCCTTTACGCCTTGTTTTCAAGAAGGGTAGAACAGCACATTAGTGTCAGACCTGGGAAGTGTCATATTTTGGAACTAAACTACGTTTTTGGGAACTAACTACATGCAGTGCTGAAGTCAGTTCATTTCTTCAGCTTTCATCTGCAGAAACCCTTGGCTTCAGGCCATTCACTTGTCTCAATCTTTCACAAGTGACTTTATTTTTCTCTGGAATAAGAACAGTTACTTTATGGTGGTCTGTAGCCTTCATTTTTCTTCTTAAGACTATTATGAGAGTGCTAAAACCTCCAGCCTTCTGCCTGCTGCATTTCACTGCTGCTGGTTATATGTATATATACACATCTACGTAGATACTGATGTAAAGAGAGAGAGAGTGTAAAATCAGTGAAAGCTATAGGACAAAAGGAAATGTAATTTTAAGAGCACAGACCCTAGCAAATCTTATGCTGTACTGCAAGGTATGCTGTATCAGACAACTAGGCCACCTACCTCTAGGAACAAATTCTGCATGAAAGTCCAAGTCCATAGTCTGGGATGGTCCATCACTGCTCTGGATTTTGTAGACTTCACATTTTTAACCTCCATACTGCGTGGGCAAATCTTTTCATCAGAATTAAGGCACCAATTGGCAAATTATAAGACTTGGTGCAGATATCTATGTTTGCTGCTCTAGTCTTCAAGGCTACTGGAGTCAAAAAATGTAAAACCCCTTTAGCAGTGGGACTGCCGTAACCAGGACTCACTCCTACAGCACCTAGCCCCTTCCTGCACTATCTATTTGGCGATTTATGTCTGCTTAAAAGTAATCTTGCCACGGACTGCCCCAGTTGATTCCTATTGGCCCCCTCTGGTGGACAGCACTGACAAAAATTAAAAGGGAAAAAAAAAACAAAACAACAAACCACTGAAAATTGCCCTGAAAGCATATTTCCCACTTGTTGAACACCACAGGAAAACCGCTGAGGCATTTTAGAAGAAAACTGTGCTGTTCCAACTCTTGCCATCAGTATTCTGTACAGTGACAGTCACCTGCTATCTCGAGGTGTCACTTTAATAGGTTTTGCAAGTACTGGAAAAACTGAATTTCACACGGAGCTGTGTTTCCTGTGATGCTCGTTATCAGATCAGCTGCGGGGACAGCACTCCGCCTTCTGGAGCTTTCACATCTAGTTTCTGCCTTTCCCTCTTGGCAACTCAGGGCCACCTACCTAAAGTGTCACTGCCTGCCTTCCCCCTCAGCCAGAGCTGGGTAATGATGGCTTGATGCTGAGCAGAAGCCTGGGAAACCCTTGAGGCTTTTTTCCAAATTGCAAAACTTCCTCGGAGGGCAGCAGGCCAAAGAGCTCGTCCCCACAGGGCTGCTCTGCGGACATGCTCTCAGAAGAGCCCTGGACTTGGCCAAGCTGACCCCAGGCCAGTTGCTGGGGGACTGTGGTTTCAGGGTATGTTTTCTTGGACTTTGTAGAGGTGGATACACACTTCAGAGACCTCTGGTTAAGTGAATGTTCACATTCTGACACAGGACATCAGAATGACCCTCTAGCAGCAACCAGTCTGTCTCAGCTTGGGAAATTTTATTGTAAAATGATTAAAAAAAAAAAAAAAAGAAAGAAATCGCACTTCCACCTGATTATCATTTTCTCTAATGAAGCAAACTCAAATTATTCTGCTTGCTGAGTGAAGACTGAGATCCTTCATCAGCAGGAGATCATTCCAGACAGGGTGAAATTTGTTGTCATTAATTCTTCCTGAGCCGGCACTGCAGAATTTAATCTCTTTGGTCTCCTACTGTGTGCCTCTTTGTATTCCAAATCACAGCATTACATGCAATATTTTTGCTGCTAGAAAAGAAAGAAGTGATGCCAGTAATATTTCAAAGCAAGCTCTAAAGTTTTATTTGAATATCTATTCAATTGTCACTAAAATAAATTGCATTAGTATCTGCTGGTTTTACCCACTGGGAGACTTCCCAGGTGAGAACACCATACATTAGAACATTTTAATTTTGTTTTTGTTGCCCTGACTACAAAGCAAGCTGTGAGCCATCAGTCTTGTCCTGCATGCCATCTCTGAGGGAGGGCTGCAAGGTGAACACCTCAGCGATGATAATGTCTCAATCACTTTACCGAACACTTTTCTACAGGCAGCAGTGGATCTGCAGTCTGATTTCATTTAGCATAACCTAGCTGGGGACAGAGCATCCCCTTTCTCTCATGCAAAAAATGCCTTTAATTCTCTGCAGAGGGCAGAAATGCTCATACATTGCATTGAAAAGTAATGCTTCCCTGTGCCCTGAGTGCACGTGAGAGGCACAGCCCAGTGCAAGGGTCCAGGATGGCAGCTCAGAGGCTCTGGCAGATGGTCCTTGGGAGTGTTTTCAGCCGAGACTGTTCTCAGTCCCACATTTGATCATATGTGTGCATAGGATCCATGAGAGGTTGCAAGGTAGGATATAATGTAGGTGACCAAAAAGCTTGGAAATGCCTGTTCTTTCAAACTACAGTTCTAGGTTTCCATCCTTCTCCTAACCCAGCAGCCTTCCTGTACAGCTTAGGAAGATCACCTGGAGAAATACTGTCTCAACAGATAACTTCTCCCCTGTGTTACCTAATTGCGGGGAGAGAAAGTGAACAAATTATATATTACAGATACCCAAATGATGAAATACCTATGCCATCTCTGTCAGCAGGACACAGTGTGTTGGCATTAGACCAAAGGATAACATTGCTTTGCCAGGAGCAGATGCAGCTCTACCCTTCAGCCATGGTTGAAAACATGGTAACATTAAGCCAAAGTCTAATTAAAAGTATTCTTAAACATTTAAGGCTAGAACATTAAGTACCACAGACACAACATGACTTCTCTCACTGTCCAACCATCTTCCTTCTCCCCACACCACGCGTTATCCCATTTACACACAGAAATGAAGTGCTTATGTTTTAAGACCGCTATGGATGAAGCTGTCTCCCACCACATGCATGGTGTGCCTCCTTTCTCCCGGGAGATATTAGCTGCTCTGCTAAAGCTGGTACCAGATTCTCAAATTTCTTCTTTTTAGACAACCTGATCAGTCATTGGAACAGGCTCCCCAGGGAAGCAATCACAACACCAAGCCTGTCAGAGTTCAAGAAGTGTCTGGATGACGCTCCTAGTCATATGGTTTAGTTTTAGGTAGTTCTGCCAGGAGCAAGGAGTTTGACTTGATGATCCCTATGGGTCCCTTCCAACTCCAGATATTCTATGATTCTGTGCTAAACTGGGCTTGGCCTGGTTAGCCTGCAAAATTAGCCCAGGTAATTGGTATCCAGATAAGAGGAGCTGTTTTAGGCTAGCCTGAGCAAAAACTGGTCCCTGATACTGAAATCACCGTGGGACTGCCCGGTGTGTGTGAGTGAAGGGATGTGACACAGAGTTTCAAGTACTGAGGCACTCATTTTTTTTCTTTGGCTGTTGGGAGAATTTTTTTGCT
The DNA here is from genome assembly GCA_034008185.1 of Gorsachius magnificus. Classification (NCBI taxonomy): domain Eukaryota; kingdom Metazoa; phylum Chordata; class Aves; order Pelecaniformes; family Ardeidae; genus Gorsachius; species Gorsachius magnificus. Next base: position 9,880,627 of record CM067094.1, read on the forward strand.
TCTCAAGGGCACTGATGGATGTGTATGAGCTGTCGGTGACTTGACTTGTGTGGAAGCAATATGCAAGCAAGCACAGGCTTCAGGGTTGTATGTGTGGATGGAAGAGAGGTGTGATAAAACAGAAGCAAGACCACAGATGAATCCTACCATGTTTCACACCTGAAGCTTGTTTCCTGAGAAGTTCTCAGGCCATGGTGATGGACAACAACTTCCCGTGCCATTTTGACCCTTGGGTTTACATCCCAGCAAGAAGTAGGAGGAGAGGTGAAGCAGGCCATCTCTGTGATGCTTAGACCTGTGCTGGGGCTCTACAGCTTTTCTTTTCATCCAGCTACTGGCTTCCCAGGGACAGACGCTGGCTCTCAGGGGCATCCAGTCCCACTCTGTCCTCTTGCCAAGCTTTGCAAGCCACAGAGAGAGGTTTTCAGGGCTTGTGCTTCCAAGACAGCCCCCCCAAAACCTCCCCGCATTTCTTACTGCACTGAGAGAATTGCTGGCTGTGTCAGAAATGTGGATTACCTATGTTAGAAAAAAAGGGCCGTGATGAGGGGTGACCAAGGATGATATTTGGATGAACGCAGAGAGCTTGCTGGAGCTGTTTGCTCCACAGCAATCCCTCACTGATCTGTGATGCTCTATAGGAGCCATACGTTCTGTAGTACCTGGTGCCGGCTCCCTCTGCATCAGGCCGTGTATCGCCTTCATGGTATCCAATGGAAACTTTTAAGACCCACTTTTAAAGCCGGATCATACTTGAACATGGGTGTGCTCCCAGAATAACCGTCCCTTCTCTTGCTTCTCTTTCAGGCAGCTGATCCTGCCACAGAGGGCATAGCGAAACCTATCAGGACAGGTAAGGCACCTAAACTGACTAAACTGGCACTTGTCTGTAATGCAAATATTGCCCAGGATCACAAATAAGCCAGCTGTGTACATCTTAATATTTCACATAAAGTCTCTTCTTGGTGAAAAGCCAAGGTAGCGAAAAAAAAGAAGAAGAAGAAAAAATAGCTTTCAAATTACTCGGTACCTCCGGAAACCAGCGCATGGCTGAGGAAATAACAAGTATGTCTGAACCTGCCCTGAGGTGTCTTTTTGCCAGAGGATGTGAACGTCGGTCTGACTATTAGGTCTTATTTTAAGGGCTGGCTCTTGCACATGTGGGCGTAACGTCCCCGTGTTCACAAGGCATGGGTGCAAATGTGTTGGCATATATTTCAAAACAACTGACACTCCTCCTGTACTCCTCTGGCCTGGAGCAGTCATGTGGTTCCTACTGGTTTGTGGGGAAAAGGGAGGAGGGAGAGGGTAGGTCTAGAAAGGACAAGTGGAAAACAGGAGCAAGGGGCACAGAGCAAAGAATTTTTATTTTACATTTTTTAATTATATTTTTTTAAATTTTAATTCTTTAATTTACAGGCAGAGTATGAGCACAGGGAGCCCAATATAGGAAAAAACTGTCTAACTAAACTAGCAGAGACAGTGTACCAAGATTCTGCTTTTCTTAGCATAAATCAGGAGGAGTGCTATTTATTTCATTGACATTGCCTCCCCAGTTACACAGCCGTTAGCACCAAGTATTTTGACTTCTTGCAAATACAAGTTCATACTCAGTCAGAGGATAGGAGATAGCATTGCCTCCCACTGTGCAGATGGGAAAAATGAAGCACAGTGTTTATCTAGAAGCGATGGCAGAGTGGGAAATTGAAGTTCAAGGCCCAGAGAGTCCTCATCATGTACCCATCTTTTCTGCAGCCGCGCTGTTGCACACAGGTGACATAATGCACCATTTGGGCAATGCATACTCTATCTTCGATGATTTTTTGAATCTGGGACTCTTCCATATTGGACTTGTTTCATAGCCCACAGGTCTCCAAGTAGTCCTTGTGTGTCACTATGTCCTTTTTGAGAACTTCATATCTTGCCCAACCATGATTTTTTATGTTTTTAAAATTCCCGTAACCTGGAGGGATTTTCTTTTCCCCTAGGACATCCTAAGCACATATTGCTTTCTCTCTATCGACCTAAGTAGCTCCTTAAGTCTTTTTAAGTCTTTCTGAGGTCATCTAGTGCTTTATTCTGTACCTGAAGCTCCTCAGAAATAAAGTAGGGTCTGAATATACAAGGTGCTCAAAAAGGAGCTTTGGAAACCTAACAGACTGCAGAGCATCAGCCTGGATGATGATGGAGCGTCCCCAGCAGCTGCGAGGCGGTACGGCCCCAGAGCAGAACCTCTGCTCCTGCAAACCAGTGTAACCTCAGAGAAGTCACCAAACTGTGCTGGTTTTCATGGCTGAGATTTACCACCAGTTAGGAAGAGGTGGTGAAAGATGTCGGTGTGGAGTCTAGTGATTGACAGAGGAGGAGCCACAGAGACTGTATTTGTAGGTCAGTGGTATTGGAAAGCAAGGCACGAGCAATACTGGAATTCCCCGGACAGAGAGGAGAGGCCTCACTAATCCAAAAGCACATTGCAATATATAAATATATGGGTTTTTTTTTTTTTACTTCATATTAGGGAACCTGTGCCAATTGCTTTTTCTCCTCAACAGTGCCAGGCAGGAGGAATATGCTCTCTCCAGGAATGTACAAGGTGCTGTTTCATTAGCCAGAAACCTTTTTGTCTTTGGGTCAATATCAATTACAGGCACCCTCTTGCTCCAAATTCTGCCACTAAATCTGAGATGATGCCATTAGTGAAAGACAAAGGAGGGAATGATAGAGAAACCCCACAAGGCAAGAAGAGTGGCTGAAAGCTGTTCACAAAGGGCGTAAGCGTTCTGTCAGCCTACCCCTCGTTGCCTACCAGGCTCTATTGTACATCTCTGGCAGGGTAATAGAACATTAGAGTGTGAGCAAATTACAATGGCCTTTTATTTTTCCCTTAGAATGCATAAAGCAGGGCTAATTGATTAATATATCCCAGCAGTAAATTTACTGAGGCCCCCTCGGCAGGGAGGTCTGTCATATGCTGCCAGGCGCCGCTTGCTGACTTCTAAGCAGGGAGTTGCAGCCATCACTGCAAGGTCCCATCCAGCAACTGCAGAGCAGCAAGGAACGGAAACATAGGAAACATTTCAGGATGGGGACTGTGGTGAGGCTGAAGTTGCTGTCGATTTAGATTTGGTTCTGCCTCTCAGGCAGCCCAGATGCTGATAGTGTAATTTGGGTGTATTTTGTACCCACCTTGTCCACAACAGGGCTCCAAAGCCCTGTGAAGTAAAAATGGGCAAGCAAGCAAAAAATGAGGATGCCAGGTTGCCAGCTGGGTGTTCAGCCTTGCTCCAGCCCTGTGTCTGTACCCATTTGTGCAAAACATCTCAGCGAAGCTACTGGGGGATGCAGAACTGTGCTGGTGGGATCAGCTGGGCTTCACTCAGGCAGAGACAGCATTGTAATGCAAATGGACAGTGGTCCAGACACGGCTACATCTCTGAATTAATTTTGTAATATTAAGGCAGGAAAACCACAATGATTTCATTTAGACTTCCAAAGAGATTGTGTTCTATTATTAGCTGAACACCAGCAGACACTACAGCAGATTTATCGAAGGTTTACGTTCCCGACTCAGCTGTCAGTCCTCAATGGATGGGTTTGCAGGGACCTGCAAGCAGTAGCTGAGAGCAATGCAATGTCATCTAATTAAATGTTTGTGTGAAAAACGGTATCAATCTCCTCAAAACCTCTGTGCCATTGTCGGTGGAGTACGTGAGAAGCAGGGGGAAAGGATGAGATTCATTATGAACAAGGTATTTGTGAAATGTTCTTTCCGTGGAACTATTTCTCTGTGGAAACTCATCCACATTTCATAAATATCACACCATATATCAATATGGGCCAGAGAGTTATTATTGTTAGGTTCATTTTTTTCAAGGGAAACTAAGTCATGGAGAAATTTATGACCTGTCAATGTCTGGAGAGGTTTAGCCTGCATCGTCTCCTCTCTGTCCTCTCTGAGCCTTGTTTCCCTATACAGTATTTAATCCCTGACTGACGGCTTTTTTAGTTATTTTGAACTACAAGGACATGATACCAAAATCTGTTCTCATTTACAGAAGGAAAAACCTGCAGATTCATGCACACATACACACACTTTATGTATATTTTTGTCCAGCAGTAAGATCCATTAGCAGTTAATGGACAGACCAGGAATGGAAATCCAGCACCCCATGCACAGTTTCAATGGGAAATAGGACTCACATCCTTGCTACCCTAGAGTAAATCAGGCTGAAGGCAGAGAGGCCAACAAACCTTTCCAGGTTTACAGCAATATCTCTGAGTGTGGTTTGGCCTTCTACAACTAAATCTGGTCTCTTCCAGCCTGGAACTGTCCCAGTGCAACACTATTGAGATTGCTGAGGTGTTAGTCACAAATCCCACGGTGGTGGGTTCTTCAGAAATGGGTATCTCACATTTAGACCATATAGATTTTTGGTTTTGCAGCTTCCATACGTGCCTGTGTTGGTGTGCATATATGTGAAACTCCTGTCTGCTCTTGGGAGGGCAGGGTAGATGATCTGTGCGTCTCTGTTCAAAAAATTTTGGCAAGCCCGGGCTTACAAATGCTAGAAAGAGTGCATGGTCATCCTCCTAGGCAAGCATCCGGAGAAAACTGCAGCTAGACAGGTTCCAGTTATTTATAATGGGGCTGGTTGTTTACTGATTAATAACGAGATGAACAGTATTGCTACAAAAGGCTGAATGTAGATCTTCTGTCTCTCCAATACTTAAAACACAAGTTAGAGATCAATATATAATGAACAGCTTATGAAATTATGTGACCCATGCTATACTGACGAGCAGGCAAGAGGCTTGAATAGCTTTGGCCTTAAATTCTACAAGTTTTGCAGTAATCAGGTGTGCAGCAGCAAGAAGTTTGTGAGAGGTTCCTCCTAAATTTGAAGGAAAGAATGGGATACTTCTAAAATTTGCATTTTTGGAAGGAGGTTAGATTGCCAGATGAGTTCAGTTCCCTTGCAATGCACAGAACAAGAGCAACAGCCTTTGGGCTCTCGAGGAGAGAGCATCTCACTGGGTGCATGCGTAAGTGGCACAGCCACGAGCAGAGCCCAGGAGGGGACATCACCCACCTGGCACTTGTCATAGCGTCACTCAGCTGGGACAGTCCCTCAGTGCCAGCCGGCAGCCGTTTGCAGGACACCTAACTGGAAGGAGGGAGATACAGATAGCTACAGGGACTTCAGGTAGTGACCACTGAGCAATAAAATTAGGCAAGTTCTGCTAACTCTAGCATGCTAACTGAGATGTATGAAATCACCTTGCCTAATTCTATAAGCACTTAAATCGGTGAGGATATGGAGGAATTGAAAGCTGTTTGTTGCCTGCCCACAATTCTTCACCTCACAAGATAAGTTCATGTTTTTGACCTGCTCTTGTGCCTGTCCACAATCAGCCTCCAGCTAGTTGGAATGCCACATGCACTGCAGAGGAATATTGCTGGAAGAGGTGACTGGTACTAAGACAAGCCTCAAAAAACCCAGGCTTTCCATGCCTGGGTGGCAACATTTTGCTCTCTGACGTGCTGCTTTCAGCTCTTGGTTTCACTGCCCTTTGTCCATGCTCTCATTATACCTATCTCGGAGGTGGGGAAACTGAGGCAGCCAGCAGTGACAAGAGTTGCCCAGGCAGAGTCACATCTCTTCAGACCTGGCTGGCAGCAGCCCATATAGCCATATGTTCCACAGCCCTTGGCTGCCTCCTGGCAGGGCACAGCCTCTTTAGGTCCTGCTGTCTTTTGATGAGACATTTTGCACCACAGGTGAAAATCATGGGAATGTCAGTGAGGCCACAGCTCCACTGAGTCCCATTTCACAGTCCTGCAGCGTGTCCCCTTGGGCTTGGTGGGGAAAAGCTGTGTTAAGCTCATGGAAATAGTCTGACCCTTTTCCTCAGGACTGTGCCCTCTGGATGCTCATCTGATGGGAAAAGGGATCAGGAAGACAAAAGTGAATTATCTCCCGACAGCTTCTTTTGGACAAAATAACCTAAATGGCTTCCTACTAAGATTCCTTCCTTATCAGCAGGCTTCCTTCAAACAGCCTGATCTACAGCATCCATGCACAGGGCAGACAGTGAAAACAGTGTGGTCTCTTTGGTACTTAGTCCCAAATGTGGCTTTGCTTTTTCTCCTTCTCAGTATTTTTAAGCTCCTACTGACTTCAGTGGGATTAATTCTGATTTACACTGCTACTAGTGCAAAGCCAATTAGGCGACGTGATTGGACATACCCATCAATCAGTCCTGAAACTCTAGTAATTTCAGTCTCTCCTGGCTTGTGCTGAGATATTGCAGATAAAAGAATTAACTTGAGAAATAAAACTAGAAAACAGCTACAAGCTGCCTCAGCAGAGCGAGAACCGGAAAAGTCTCTATAAAACAATTTTTTTTTCCATAACGTGCCTTCTCAGAAACACAGCTGATGTCACCAAATAAATGGTTTAAACACACACACACACACACACAAAACTTGCTGACAGCAATAAACGCAAGTACAGCTTTGGCAATGCAAAGTGCAGCTAGATCAATGAGAGATGCCACGAATACCCTGAGACAGCTCGTGACCGTCGGGGCTCCTGGCAGCGCCAGGCTGTTTGTGTGCAGGCACAAGCACTTTGCTTGCTTAGCAGATGTTGCAGGGCTGCAGCTTCCAAACTCTGCTTGAGCAGCAGGGGATTTTCTGCTTTATATGGTAAACTCCCTAAATGCCACCGAGTTTCTGTAAAAATATTCTCCCTTCCTGCAGGACACTTGTAATGCGAGTGGGCTCAGGGCGCTGATTATGCATTACCAAAGACTGTTGCTACAGCTTTACTTTGAAATAAGGGCCAGAAGGGTTTTCTCCTTTCCTATGCCATATCTCCACATCTCTGTAGTGTCTGTGCACTCACTCAAATGCTATATTGACATGACTAAGATCAGAAAAGTAGGCTTTGGTTTTTCTTTGGGGATTTCCAGCACAGCCAAGGGACTTCGATACTCGACTTACTCATTCTTGGAGTGTCGTGAGCACCTGCTTCCCTCAAAAGGAGGGAACTACTTCAACTACTGAAATCAGAGAAGGACTGCAATTCTTTCAAGAAATCCACAGCCTCCTTCTCCAACAGTACGAGTGCAATGGGTGCAATATTAAAAATCACCAACCCGTGGGACTTGTGCGTGGGGCCAGTTTCTCCCTAATTCATTCATCCTCCTGACCAAGTACCTCTTAAAAATCAGGCCAAGCAGACACTGTAAGGGTATGGAGATTTGAATCTCTTGTACTCTTAGTTTCAGGAATCCTATGAAAGTTAAGATCTTCGACTCACTCTGTATTTAGTAAACTCCTTTTTCATGTAAGGAACAAGAAATATGTCATCTCATGCCATGGGGTAGTGTCAGGACTTAGTAGACTTTAGTTTTGTGTATTAACAGGTCCTTCAGAGACCCTCATAGGATGAGTGATTCATACCAATTTTATAAACAGAGTCACAGGAAAACTTAAGTGGTTTGTGCACTCATGGAAAGGGTAGTATAATTTGGTAAGGCTTTAGCAAAACTCCTTCAAACTTTACTCCTGGTATTCAGCTGCAGAATAAAACACAGGGAATTGCCAATCTCCCATCTGAGCCCCTATGCACATCCATTCCGCAGCCGCAGCAGGGCTAGGAGATGTAAAGAAGAAGAGCCAATGCAATGAGAAATAACCAGTCACCTGCCTGGTTGCAGCCATGGGGACATACACAGTTTTTCCTGAATCTCTGTCTTGTCTGTGTATCCATGTGCCTGTGGGCTGCACAGGGCGGTACAACCACTGCTCTGTACAACCACAAAGTAAAGGAGGAATAGCCAGGGCCGTTCCATGAATGTCTGGTAAGGTGAGAGGAGGGGAAGCTTACACAGAGCAGATGGGTGCAGGAAATGGCACACCAGGAGCCAGTACTGGGATTCAAGGCCCAGGCTGCTGTCCCAGGACGGGGTGCTGGGATGCAGTGCCCGGGATGCTGCCCCGGGATGCAGTGCGGGATGCAAGGCCTGGGGTGCTGTCCCAGGACGGGGTGCCGGGATGCAGTGCCCGGGATGCCATCCCGGGATGCAGTGCCGGAATGCAGGGCCCGGGGTGCTGGGTGGGGCCGGGCCCCGGGATGCAGGCCGGGAGCGTGCCCGGGCGAGTCGCAGTGGCGGCCGTGGCCTTGGGGGAGCCGTCCCCGTGTGGCCGCCGCTGGGCGCCCTGCGGCGGGGCAGCCCCGGCCCCCCCCGTGCGCGCCCCTTCCCGCCCGGGGCTCTGCCCGAAGCCGGGCACGCGGGAGCAAAGCTGCCCGGCTCCCCTAGCAGGCGGCTTTGGGATCGGAACAACCCAATGACCTCACCCAAAGTCCTGGCGACATCCACATTTTAACCATGGGGGAGCAGAGCGACATTCCGAAAGCACCCCAAGAGCCATTTTCAGAAGTGTGTTCCAGTTAAATACTTAAAACCTGCTTTTCTATAATTGCACCATACAAATAGTTTGGTTAAATTAAGCTTACCTGCACATGATTTCTATTTGTAAGAAGGAGAATAAGAAAGACAATTTTTTTTGACCGATAACTGTGATCAACCAGAGCTTTAGGCTGTTATAAATTTACCAATCGAGTTACACTGCTATGAATTCCCTGTGCAGGTCAGATATTATCAGCCAAGGAGTAAGATTCATCTCTCCTACGTGCTGTTCTAAGCTGCTGCTGTGTGTCGCTTTGGAGCTGACATAGAGCAGTTATAGCAAATAAATGAGGTGATGAATGCTGACAGCATTTTATAGTACAAAAAAAAAAATAAATAAAATCAGGAGTGGTCACTTAATCTGTTGTTTCCTTCAGGGAACACCTCCGAAGACTATTTAAGCATCCTACAGAATGTCCCGACCAAGGGAGCCGCTGCGTACATGAGAGGTCAGTGGGGAGCCCAGTGGAGGGCACGAGTTGGCAAAGAGAGATTGCAGAGCTGGCTGAAGAGCAGGCTGTTCATGTTATTCAAACTGGTTTTAGTGGCAAAGAGCTTTTTGACCAAATGGGCATTTTATAGGGAAAAACCCCTTAGCTTTCCTGAAATGTGGGTGTGTTTGGTAAAGCCCCTATCTGATCACAAAAGCTTTTTTTTTTTTTAACTTGATAAGAATATATAAAGAGTTACCTTCTGCACACAAACACACAAATATACATCTCCATTATTTCCTTTTAAATATTGCAGAAGGCCATTTTCGTTACATCTCCCTGTCTTGCGTTTCCCAAGGGCTGTGTAAGTCTTTGGAACTTTTTAACACCCCACCTTCATGTGTGAACTCACAGCCATCTGGCCAGGGCCTTTTCTTGGAGCTTCCTGCAGGAACACCACCAAACAGGTATCTCCATTTACCAGGAAAGACACTGCTGCAAGTCTCATAAGGCTGAATTCAGGTCACAAATGCTCAGAGGCTCATTTTAAAATTTGTTTGCTTTCCTTTCTAGTGTCCAATCCAGTAAACAGTTCAAAACTGAGCTTGGTGGAGAAGGGTATTTGTGAACACATCCAATGCAAGAGCGAAGAGCTGGTGATACAGAAACAAGGTCTCTACTTGATCTATTGCCACTTGAATTTTCATTTTCCTAACTGTTCAAACGGTCCCACTGATCTCAAGATAGAGCTCCTTGTGAATGACAAAGTCAACAGGCAGACGTTATCTACATGGTGTGCATCAGGAACGAGCCAAGAAAAGACTTTTAAGACCTTATTCCAGCTCCATTTGACAAACCTGAATGTGAAGGACCGAATATCAATAACACTTAATCATCCTAAATTCTTGAATGAAATTTCTCTTCCCAATGATAACGTTCTGGGGGTCTTGTGTTACAGTGATGAAATGTGAGCAGCTCTCTGACTTCCCACTGCTGCCCACACTTAACTTTCTCTGAACAACAGTCGCCTGCTTTTACTGGGCAACACTTTGTTTTTAATTTTCTATCTTACCTCACTGCTAGGGTCAACAAGGAACTTTGTGAGTGTCCCAGAATGAAACCTAAAACACTGCAAGACTCGCATCTGATAGATTGCTCTGGTTCGGCTCAGGGTAGGATTGTTGTTGGACTTTCCAGCATATAACCCACAGATCTGCCAACGGTTCCTCAAAACAATACTATGCAAATACAGATTAAAATGTAACTAGATTATGAGAAGAATGCACAATAGCAAGGCTAGCAGACCGCTGGCAAAGTGCCTGTGCTCAGGAGATGGGGAAATCTTTTAAACTGAATTTTATGGAGTAGTATTTTAATGTGGTCTTTCCAAAAAACTAACAGTCAAAGCTTGTAAATACGACTTTCTTTACAACCAGAGCATGCAACCACAACTCTGGAGTAGGTTTATGGATAGATCGTGCGAAAGCAAAGATGATGAAATTACCAACTCTCAGGCTGTTAGCTGAAACTCTGGGACAGGGCATAGGAGATTGGGGACTTACAGGATATTTCTGTGCTGCATTCTGCTATGGACTTTATGCAATTTACTTCCAAGTGTCTTCCTTTTCACTACTTATCCATCTTTTCTATTTAAATATTAACCTCTTTGGGGCAGAGACTTTGTATATGCACAATGCTCATCCTCTGTTCTCACTTGGGTTTTCTGCACTTTTCATAAAAAATATTAAAATATTAATCTAGTTGCTAATCTAGCCACGTAACAAAGCTCATTATGATACATTTTCCTCCAATCCTGCCCCGCCTGTTTGACAGTACCCTGGGTGACGCCAGACCACACTGGTGTGTAAATACACCACCAACACCTCCAGTTTCAGAAAATCCAAGATTTAGATCTGAGGTCCAGACTTTCCCAAAGACAGTTTCAGACCTGGCCCTCAGCTGAGCGCTGTGGTCTTCAGGCAGTCCAGAGGATAGATGTTGCCTGAACTTCTTTGGCTTACCAGAAAGCTTAGGTAATGAAGGATAAAAGATTAATCTCAGGCCCTCTTATTCTATGAATTGCAGTAACACAGGCATTTACTTGAAACGTAATTCTTACAGTGTAGGGAGGGAAGGGACCAAAAAGTAACAAGAGCTGGTACCAGTTCCCTCTTTCCTCTTTTCTCTTCATCCCTAAGATCCTACTGAGGTCTATTTTTATTGGTATTCAACTTTTCCCCCTTGCGTACCTGTATCTTCTTTCCTTTTCATGACTGGAGTTTGGTGAACTGTTCACATCAAAACATTTAGCCACAGGTTTAGTTTCTGTCTTCAGAAACTCAGTACGTGTATTGTTTTCAAGCTCAGTTGATGTTGTCAACTGATGTAGCTTAGTTTGTGTGAGCACACTCAAAATACTCCTAATAGCAGTAATTTGCTACTAGCATTATGCCGCCAGAAACTCATGGTATCTATTGGTGAGGTTACGTCCTATTGACCAGGCAACTTCAAAATACACAAGAAACTTTCAAAGGGTCATGAGCAGTTGATGTGATTCTTTGCTAGAGATACCTACTTCCTGTTCTGAAAAACGCTGATTAAAAAAAAAATCCTTTTGCTATTAATGACTGGGAAAAAAAAAAACCAAAAACCCACAACCTAAATCCATGTTTTCTTTCTTTTCCCCTTAAAGAAAAGAAATTTATTTTTATAAGAGTCAGCTTACCCTGCATGTGACGTTGTAACCTCCACCAGGATCTCCTCACCCCTCTGGACTCTATAAAACTTTCATGTCTCTGAACAGGGTTTTTAACCTCTATCTGCCCCCACCTCGATATACATGACTAATGCCCAGAGCAGTTTAAGCAAGTCTGGTAGTCAGGAATCCTGAATATAGGAGAGGCAGATAATGAATGAAAAGACGCGTTTACTCACACACACATCTCTCCCTCCACCTTTCCCTGAAGGCTTTGAATTGAAAGAGAAAGACCATTCTTTAAAAAAAGAAAGCAGCTCTCTTCATAGGATGATTTTATTCTATTATTTTGCCAGATGGAGAAAATCCTGACAAAGCAGTGCTAAGCTTCTCAGCCCCATGCTTTTTAATACAACAGGATAAAGCAATCTGGCCTCTACTCTGTTGCCTCTGAGAAATAAGAATAAATTGTAGCCACAAAGAGAACCTATTAATAGTGTGCAATTTTGCCATCAGTTATAAAAATGTTAAACAGCTTTCACTGAAAAGGCCTTGAGCCAAGCCTCAGCCTCCACACTCTCTAGCAGGCTCCAAGTCACTTCACTCTCTCATCCTTTTTCCCTCTCTTATTTCCTAGTTTTTTGAAGCAGGTCATTTTTTACAACAATCCTGCACTAAAAAACCCATCCAGGCTGATCCTTCGCACAATGCTGCCTCTTTTCAGCAACATCAACACCACTGCACTTTGGGGAACAACCCGTTCCCACGGTCTCAGCTTCACCACTTGCAGCAGATGAGCTTTTCTGCAAGAGGGTCCTCACCGTTCTGAGGAGGACCTCAGACCTGCAGCCCCTGCTCTGCTTCCCCACCCCAGGGCTCCAGCCATGGGACAGGGGGCTGTACTGCAAGCACTGAAGTCACGGAGAAATTTTGAGAATTCCTCCTCTTGTCCTCAGATGTGGCAAACGTGTGGCTTTCTGTGTGTGTGCTCTGCTGCTAACTTGACCAGAAACAGGAAGCATCAGCAATCTCACAAGCAAGTCTGCTCTGTTGAGGTTTCTTGGCCCTTCTCAGACACCAAAAACATTGCATTCTTAAACTGTTTTCTGCTTGGCTAAGAAGCATCTATGGGAGTTAATATATGCCATTATTCACAATCTTGGTTGATAGGAAAAGATGCGTATTATTGGCTTAATTCTGGCTGTGGTTAATTGCTATAGGAAATTCTAATAGGGACTTGAATAGAAATCAAATCAATGCAACACACTTCCATCCAAGCTCGCACGGGGGCAGCAAACCAAAATCAGATCCAGTTTAATATCAGAGATTACAGAGCTGGAACTGAACTTCACCAAACCTGTGAAGACTTTGAATACAGGATTGCAATTAGACTTCACCTCCTGTGAAACTGGCCTGAACCCAAACTCCTCAAAGCTCAGATCTGAAAATTAGGTCACAGCTTATCTGACACAGATTCATTATTTGGGCTACGCAAGTGCTTAGTGAGGTACTCAGGAGTTTTGCATTCACTTCGCTGCTGGTTTTGTTTCATTTTATTTTCTTCGGCACTTCCCAGAGGGAGGAAATATCATAGTCACTTAGAGAGAAATCCTTTCTTGTGCCGTAGGCCAAGCAGGGGCTATGTGCTGCCTAAGAACGCACAGCGGTCCTGTGATCCCACTTGGATCGGTAGTGCACTGATCTTCCGCACTCCTCCACGCCTCTCATGCACCCAAATTCCGTTTTGAGAGCAAACAGCATTCTGAAAAAGCCTCAGCCACTTGCTTGTGCTCTTAAATTAATATTATTATTCACCATAATGCTATTAGATACAAAAATATTTGTTTTCAAGCACCCTATCCTGTGGTTAAAATAGGAAAGGGAACACTCAACACAAATAACCAATCAAAAAGCAAAATAAATAAAAAGTCTTTGCTCTTTGAGACCTCTAACTAAACCTTGCTGACAGGATTTTAAAAAATGGAAGTGATACCACTTCTGTTTGGTGCAAGTAGCACTGGAAAACCTCAAAGCAAAGGCAGCTTCTGTAGGAGAAATAACTGTAAAAATGCAGATTCTGATGAGCAACACTTGTGACAGCAGGAGTTGCACTCAGTGGCCTCAAAACCTCTTTCATCCTCAGCTTTTTATGGAAAATAGGCTCAATTTCAAGAAAATATGGTGGACCATGAGGATACAGAGTCTTGGAAAATTGTTTTGGAAGAATGCGCTCTGCAGCAGTGCCCCAACACCGCAGGGGAGCTCAGCTGAAGTGGTTTAAATTCCTGATTTCTGTTTTCAGTAGTGAACCCAGGAGCTTAAAAATTTGGGGTGGAAGAGGGTAGAGACCAAAGAAGGACAGCACAGCACGTTCTGAAATTCAGGTGCTTCCAAGGAGAGTGAAGGTGGAGAGCCCCCAGAGCCTGATATTTGCATCAGGGCTGGAGCCTTCAACCCCTCCATGCTCAGCGTCCTCTCTGGGCCGCAAAGGGCTCCCTGCAGGCAGCAACCACCCTCCTCTGTTGTAAGACAAGGATGTTGTACACCATGGGTAATGTCGTCAGTTTTTCCTGAGATGCTATATCCTGTAGTATTGGCACACCCTTCAGCCATGTCCACAGCGTCTAAATTTAGGATCCCTATTTCCCTCTATAGCCAGTGTGAAGCAAGAACCTCCAGGAGGTGAGTCAGAACATCCAAAATAGCTGCCTGGATAAGATCTCATCGACTGCTGAGTGACTCTACACGGTCCAGTCACCAGGTCCTCGGTCTCAACAGCTTCATTCAATTCAAGATAAATAAAAGATTATTTAATCTGTGGATTTATAGTTTATGGACACTTTCTACAGCTTTCCACAGAGTGCTGCCTGTGCTTTGAGGCCACGTGAGGCTCCTGGGAAGCCCAGGGCTTACGTTTGTAAGATAAAACACGACCTCCAGCTGAGCAAGGTTGTAGATTTATGGACACAAAAGAATAAGATTTGCCTGCTTAGGTCATTTTCATTCCCACCAGCACCTATTGCTTGGACTTGTCCAGAACTGATAGAGGGTGAGCAACATTTTGGAATTAAGCACCAATTCGGTGCCTAGGTTTTGAAGTGGCTGTTTTCTCATCTAAAACTGTTTGGTAAATATCTGTGGATTTTTTCATTCCTTCAGTTTACCTATTTTTAATTTCCTTGTTTTTCTATTCTGCTTCTTCCTCTCTTTACTTCTACTTTTCAGTCTCTATTTCTGCATAAAAGTGGATGAGAAAAAGCAAATAAAATATAAAGTAAAGAGGAGAAAAGGAAGGAAACCAAAGAAGTGTGAAGAATTGGAAAAAAAATACACCTGTTTGAACAGTTAAATGAGCTCTACAGAAGCTCTAACTCACAGGACATGAGTGAATACTGGCATACGCAACTATCTGAAAATAGGTATTTCTACAGCTTATGCTTTAGAGGAAGAATAAGTTTAATGCTTAAAAATCAGAATTTTATGCAATTTTCTAATACTTTATATGAATGTAATTCCAGGGGCTTCAACCAAGTTCCTCAAGCTTGACAGTGGTAGAAGAGCAGCACTTTTGCCTCTGGCAAGCAGAATGTGTGCAGTATAGCAGAGCCTTTATATTTAAAGGGTATTTTTTTCATGTATAAACCTGACTGTGTTGTGAGACAGTTCACTGGGGGCTTTAGCAATAGACACATATGAAATGTCAAAATAATTATATCACGTAAAATTAAATTGTTCTATGTTAATTATTGCAGTTTAACTATTGGGGGCATGGGTGTTTTCCTGAATAAACACACCTAATTCATAATGCAGTGGCGAGTGTGTCTTTAATTGCCTTCAGACACATCACAAAGCGTGTCTCCAGGTAGATCATAGAATTATTGAGGTTGGAAAAGACCTTTAAGATCACCGAGTCCAACCATAAACCTAAGGCTGCCAAGTCCACCAGTAAACCACGTCTTGCACGTACAGACCTGATCCTGCAGCATAGCCAAAGCCAAACCTATTCCTTTGGGGCGAATTCACCTGATGTTGGACCACAGCAGCCCTTTGGACTACCTGCTCGGGCAGGGGGCTGCAGTGAGCATCTGCCCTTCTCCAGGAGCGTGGACCCTTGTAAGAGCTGCAGCAACATAGAATCATAGAATGTTTTGGTTTGGAAGGGAACTTTAGAGGTCATCTAGTCCAACCCCCATGCACGCACAGGTCTAGTTGGCCTTTTACTGACTAAGTTCTTGAGGTTTGGGAAGTGCTTACGAAATGTTGTCTGGTTTAAATGTGTTGTGAGCTGAAATGCACCGTCGGGTGGATGGGGAGTGGTTGGCTGGTCCCCTGATGCGCAGTTTAGACCCGCAGCAGTGGGATGAGGCTGTGCAATTACTGGAGGAAAAGGCTGGGTCTGACTCTGTGCTTGTCAGACAGTGGGTGATGACAGAGTCAAGGCACCTGAAAGTATAACAGCGCTCTTGATGTTACGGGGCTGGGGGGGGAGTGGGGGGCTGGTGATGAGAGGCAGATCTGACCCTGAAAACATAGCAGAGCTGCATTTCAGAGATGCAGAGAAGTTTGTGGAAAGTTAGCAGGATCTGTCAGTGCTTGGCAGATTTTTGGTTTTCGCTTATGACAATAAAATGTCTGATGAAGATCTAATGATTTAAACATTTTAGTTGAATGCTCATTAAAGTTCTGGAATGCAGTCCTGGAAAGTGCTCAATACTTTTGCTCTGACTCAGAGGAGCACTTCAGTGTAAACCTCACTTCAAATGGGTTCTAACAATATGTGGCCACTTAAATACCTGAGTGTTTTTAAGCAGGAACAGACACAGTGCACGAATTTAGGAGCCTGAGCAATTCTGAGTCATGGCATTATATGAACAGTAACATGCATTTTTCTAGTGTCAATATTTTTAGAGTCACTTCAGCTTTTCCTTAGATTTTGAGCCTTCGTTACAATACTGACTAGGGGCTTTTTAAGCTCCAAATAATTTCAGTTCAACTTAAAGGTTGTAAAACTCAATAAGCAGCAAGGACTTCAGCATGCATTTTGCTTAGGTAGGACATAAAGTCACTCGAAAGATAACAGGAACTAAAGAGCCAAAGATCAAAAAAATACTTAAGCTGGGTTTTTATATATATAATTTTAAATAAAATTAATAAAGAAAAAAATCCATAGTGACTATGGATTTGCATAAGAAAACGCAACAGACACGACTCATTCTGCAAGTTCTCTTATACTAAATTCTGTGCAGATAAGACAAAGTCACTTCCTTGTTGTAAAATATAAAGAAATTGGAAAATAGCTTTATAAATAATCTACACCATGAGGTACATGCCATGTACAATTCAAATGTAATTTCTTTTGTTTTACTGAAGTCTGAGATTTACCACCAGCAGGGCTGTAATGAAACAAAAATATGATTTATTGCAGCAGGTTCACTGGGATGTTATTAATTGTCAAGGATACTCTTCATTAGCGGCACTGCCAGCTAGGAGACTCATCCTTTGAGAAGTTTAAGTAAAGCCAGTTTACGTATTGCAGAGGAAAGCAAAACTTGCTGGCCTGAGTCAAACCCAAAAGCTTCTATCCTGGTGCCCGCAGCGGCCAGCACAGCTACACCAGTTAAGAGGACACAAGCATGTCCCCACGCACCATCCCATCCTGCCAGTGGCCGCCGGAGACCACCCAGAGCTCTGACATGGGATTTTTCAGTCATTTTTGACGTGCTGTATGAATATGAACACTCCATCACTCTTAAAGATCACCTTAAAATCTCATAACACACAAAGCTCCTGAAGTGCAATAACCACAGACTAATTATTCAGAAAGGTGAGGAGGAAAAAAATTGGTCCTTTTGCTGGTTTTAACTTTAATGAGTGACATTTGGCTTTCCTTATTGAGTTCCCAAAGCAAAAATGACTCATGCATCCCTTGTTTGAGGTGTCATAGCTGATTTTATTTGATTTACAGACCATTTCACATGTTTTCTCTCCTGTTGCTATCTCAACCATCCACAAAGTGAGTGAGCGAAGTGAGTGAATACAGGGAGGAAACATCTGTAGCAAAACTGTACACCAAAGAAACTAAAGACAGAACAACAAAGCAGTGAAATTCGGTGTGAAAAAAAGCCAAGTCATACACTCCTGTACTTAACTTGTGAAATAATCCAGCTAATCTGGTTTTGCACATCTTACATGTTTTTTAGAAACTATCTGGTTTTACCATACAACCCAAATCCTGTCAAATGGACAAAATGAATACGTTGAACAACAGTAACACCATATCCAGGAAAAGTACCACATAATCCAGGAAATAATATCCACTCCCGTTCGCTAGCAAAAATTCTAGCTTCTAACAGCAAGGAAGTTTTTTTCTTAATGCTTTTTAGGAGGTTATATGCTACAGTTGAGTTATCCTCCAGGATTCTAAAATATCCTGAGCCTGCTCAGACCGAATATGCATCCCTGCTTGATGGAGACCTGTATTACTGAATATGTAAACTTGTACCATTCATAATAATTTTTTTTTTCTGAAAAAACAAGCTCCAAAAGGGACAAAAAAGATCTGTTTCTCAACTCTGCATTAGTATTTGCCCACCAGAGAATCAGAATGAATGGATTATGTTAAACGCAAAAGGGAATATTACATAAAAGAAACTGAAATTGATTTTTTTCTTCTTTTTTCCCAAAGCTTGCAGGTCTCAGGCCCACAAGGAAAACCAATGTCCCAGAAAGTGAAAGCCATAAATTTTTCAACAAAGTCACATTTATTTTTCTCTCTTGTTCTGGAAAGTACCAGTTTCACTGAAATGCTTATCAGCAGAAGTTGCTAAGACCAGGCTGGAATTTCTGGCCAAACCCACAGAAAGACCAAGACTCTAGCACAAAATATCCAGGGGATCTGGCTCTTCCCAGAGGCAGAGGACGTGGCTGCAAAGCCTTACACCAGGTCCCCGCTGGCAGAGCAGTGCCCCAGCAGACGGCCCCAATCCAAATACTACGCTCCCCACGACCACCACCAAACCAGCCCTGCTGCTCCAATTTCTGTTCGTAACTGTAAGAAATTGGTAGTGGCTGACAACATCCCCCTGGTGTGTCCCTCTCCTTGGCTGCAGAGCAGATGCTTCCTGGCTAATAACAGGTTATTTCTGAAAAGCACAAACACGCTAAGCAAGGAGCTAAGGGCTGAAGACCAGATCTGGGAGCCGCTGCCCAATACAACTCCTCTGCTGGAAGGGTCGGTGGTGCAAATATTACTGATTTCACCCCAGGGAACTAGAATGCCTTATCCCTGTATCAGAGGTCTAATAAATGGGTTTCAGTTATGTGGTTTGGGGTTTTGGAGGTGATGGGAGGAGCTCCGAAGGGAATTCTGGAGACCCGCAAATACTTGCAACACACAGGAGTGATTTTCAATCCAGACTCAGCATTTACAGCCCATAGTTGCTGGAGTCTTCTGGAATATCCATTGCTGTGCAACTCCCCAGAGGAGGTGGTACCCTTCCGGATTTTGCGAATCATTCCCTTGGAAGAGCGCCTGGAACAGCATCATTCAGCTAAGCAACACCAAGAGTACTCATCCTCACTCACATATTTTCCAGCTATGCCTCAGGCCCTTAATCCTCTCTTAAAAACAGAGAAATCCCTGGAAAATAAGTTCTAAGCCTTTCCTTTACTATTTTCTTTCACCACACAGAAAGGTGGAAAGTACAAGGTACTGACTAGCACTTCCTCCTTCTGTTTCCTCGAGCACATTTCTCTCCTACACTGACTTGCGTTGTGCCAGTTACAGTCTCTGCTGCCTTCCTCTCTGGCTTCTCGGGGACTGCCACGCAACTGAGAGGTACCTCGTCTTGAAAATGGAGACAGACAGGAACCCTTTAGCTGAAGGGCATTGGGACACAACTGCCTGCTTCCTCTTCTTAGGAGAAACTCTTGTAGGAGTTAAAGAAAGAAGAAAATTATTTTGCAAGTTGAAAAGAATGATCTTTCAATTTGCCAGAGCTCAGAATGGATTTTGGCTGGGGTTTTCCAAGGAGTCCCAAACAGTGAATGTACAGCTTTCTTAGAAATTCACTGACATTTGAATAGTGGCTTTCTAAAAATTTCGTATTCCTGTTCATTCCCAGCTCTGCCACTGACTCAGTATGGCTGTACCTACACTGACCTGTGGACAGGGTTTGTCTTGGGCATGGTCTGGTGTCAGGCAGTCGCGGTGTTGGGTGCTGGTGGTACAACACCCATGGGGGGTGAAGGTGTGACAAATCCCACACCTGGTGTGAGGCTGGGGCCATCCCAGGAAGGATTCTGGGACCAGTGATGCTGCTACAAGGTAGGCAGTGTGGCTAGCACGGCTCACCTGTAGGCATGTCCTGGTTTCGGCTGGAATAGTGTGGATTTTCTTCCTAGTATCTGGCACAGCGCTGTGTTTTGGATTTAGTACTAGCAGAATGCTGATAATGCACTGATGGTTTTGTTGTTGCTGAGCAGGGCTTCCACCAAGCAAGGACTTCTCAGCTTTGCCATGGGCACAAGGAGCCGGGAGGGGACACAGCCGGGACAGCTGACCCCAACTGGCCAAAAGGGTATCGGGGTATCCCACACCATATGGCATCATGCTCAGCACAGAAAGCTGGGGCAAAGAAGCAGGAAGGGGGGGACGTTTGGAACGATGGCATTTGCCTGCCCAAGTCACCATTACACATGATGGCGCCCCGCTGTCCTGGGGATGGCTGAGCACCCACCTGCCCATGGGAAGGAGGGAATGAATCCCTTACTTTGCTTTGCTTGCGCACGCAGCTTTTGCTTTATCTGTTGCCTGTCTTTATCTCAACCCACAAGTTTTCTCACTTTTACCCTTCCGATTCTCTCCCCCATCCCACCGGGGGGGAGTGAGCGAGCAGCTGGGTGGGGCTTAGTTGCCAGCTGGGGTTAAACCACGACAAGGCAGTTTTCTGGGCCCATATTAATGCTGACCTTTCCTTCCATTCCCTTACCAAATCTCATACTATATCCTGCTGCTTGTTTCAGCTTTATCTCAGACCATGCTTTGACAGCACAGGACAGCAAACAGACAGCAAACCTGGACTCAGGATCCAGTCGAAATCCACATTCAGCATGTAAAAGCATCCTTGCAAGCTCTGGCAAGCCACGAGCAACCATTTTAGGCTTTCTCCAGTTTCACAAGCACTGCCTGAGGTGCATCATTGTCCTCACCATCCTCCAGAAGCACTTGCACAAAATGAGCTACCAGCTATGAAAACATGTGCCCATATCCTATCTGAGGTTTCTGTTTCCTGATCCACAATAAAACATAGCTAACGTTACTTTAGCTCTGCGTCATCAGATAGACACTCCAAAACTACGGCAATGATGACATCCACAGAGCAACTTGTAACAATGATGGATGTATTTGTAGAAGGCACAGAAAGCTTTAAAGGGGAAATTTTCAGTATTGGAGATGTATGACCACCCCCATGGGATACAGCCCCTGGGACTGAAGTGCTATAGGCAGTTCCCCCGCTATCATTGGTCAGGATGCAAATACTGTACTATGAAAGCAGAACTCATCCAGCATGGCCTCTGAGACGTAAGATAGGTTGCAGGCATTTTAACTGTACATCACATATGGGATTATGCACTTCAACCACAAATAAAGAGATGTCTTCCAAGGAACAAAGCACAAGGAAAAGTTTTGTAAAGAACTAAGTTTAGTCCTGCTAATCTCTACTATTCTTTCTAAGCAGGAAGTTAAATCACAGTGCATTCCTCTGTTCAAAGTGTTGTTATCTAATTGTGATTTCTGATATTTAGAATATTTCAGTTTACTTGAAATAATTTAGTCTTGACATGTGGGGTATCAGAAGTTAGGAATCAATATCATGAGAAAGAAGGAATGGTCAAAAAAACCTAACCCTATGCTGTAAAATAATTATCTGTATCACATAGCTGAAGATATTCCAAATCCTCTTCTAATTATTTTCTAGAAAATATTAAAAAAAAATAATCACAGGTCTTAAGCAATGATAAACACTGAAAAGACTCCCATAAACTTCCCCTGGAACTCCTGAATGCCCTAAGCCTTGCAAACAACATTTATGCATTTATTCATGTGCTTCAGTAGAAGCATTACTCTCATCATTTCCCTTGCCCTGTGTTTTTCTATTTTATTACAAAAAAGGACAAGCACCCCTCCCTTCACAGTTCCCAGACATCGAGCACAGCTTTCCAGCTCAAGAACCCTTTTGATTTTCACACTCTCTCACACAAGTCCCCAGCCTCCCCAGGCTGGTGCCCCAGCAGAAGAGCTTCCACGGCGCCATGTGAAGCCATCCCAACCCAGGCTGCCATCGAACCTAGAACAGCAACTTTCCGAGCCGATCCTTGGCTGCGACACAAGCTCAGCACCTCATTTGTTTGTGGCAAGTCGCTAATGAAGTCACACAGCCTGATTTTCATTACAGTCAGGCCTGGATATACCGAGGCTGTGGTGAGGAGGGGAAAACCCCTAGAGCTGAGCCTTTCCCTTCCCCTGATGAGCCAGATGTCACCACCCAGTGAATTTCTTCAGGACCACTGACATTTCTCCTATCACCTGCCATGGGTCTCCACAGCAGGAAGGAGGTTTTTGCACCTTGTCCCTTGTGCATGCTGATGGACACAGAGGGTTAAATGGAGCCACAATATTAAGCAGCAAATCTTTATTACCAATGCAAGGCTCTAAAAGAGACTCTGTAAATTTCCAGATAAATCAACAAAAAATCCAGGCTCTGATTCATACAGCGAATCATTTGGGTGAGGAATGGGAGGAAATCACTCGAGGCAGACCACTAAGCAGTGATTTTTATAGACATTTCATCAGGCATCAAGGTGGTCGGGGCCTATCACAGTTCAACAGCAAGGCTTTCATGGCAATTTGCACACCATGCAGGAGAGGATCCTGCAAATATGTCCAAAATCTCTGATCATCTCAGGGACAGAAGGAGGCCTATGACCAAGTCTTGTGCAAGTGGAAGATGTGTTTGAACATAGGCAATGAAGAACCTTGTAGTTTCTGATACAGCAACATTTGACATAACCAGGCACTACTCCACTTAGAGCAAAAACTGACTAGAGAATGCATGCATATCCTGACACATGAGCCGACAGTTTCTATGCAATCTCCTACGAGGTTGGTAAATATGTTCTCTCCTTTTCAGGCTTTATTCTGTGACGGAGGAGGCAATGATACCATCTTTGCCACTTTCGTCTGAAACTGAGCAAGGAGTTCTGTTGCGGAGGAAGGAGGGGTGAGAAGCACCGGCAGGAAGACCACAAGCCCAGGAGCTAAAACAATTTGCCTTACATTTTTCCACACTCTCCTTTTACGCCTGGCTTCTTGCTCAGGATCAAACAAAACAACTTACATAATCTCCGAACAGCACAGTGACATCCTCGCAGCATAGATTTTCCTCATTCCTATTTCACATGTGTTTAGACATGCCTGTGAGGTATAGCATCTAACGTCTGCTGCTTTCCACCACAACCACACTGCCCTGAAACACCTTCTCCCCTTCTCAAGGGGCTTGAAATATTAAATAAAAAAAAAGAATCTTCACCGTAATCAAAACTGCAAAGGAATAGCCAACAACCCACTTGACACGGCTTTACATTAATATTTTCACTAACATCAGTGCAAGGCCTCAAGCTCCTATTACATTTTCCATCACAGTTTCTTTCATTTGCACCTAAATCTGCACTGTGCTCATTAGGGAGCCCTGCACACGCTTCCCGCTGCTTGTGGCCTCTTTCTGCAACACACAGATATTGGGTTCTTTAATCAGAAAGACAACATTTGACCAGGCACTACCAGACATTGCAAAATAATGGGACCTTGCCAGGGATCCGAATGACTCCAGGACTTGGGCCAACACAGCAAACAATTTGCCTGTTTGTGGCAGGAAGGGAAGATTGGCTTTTGGAAGAAAAACTTTAAGAAAAGAAAGGCTGAACATAGTTAAATAAATGACTTTGCACAGCCCTTGGCTCCAGATCCATTCTAAGCAGTGGGACATAACTCAGCATGCCCTCATGCTACATGCACCAAAAAGGAGGCAGAAAAAGCAAAAGGGGTTTTCAGCTCTGGAGATCTGGCTTTGCTGCTTCACCTGACCCTAGTGCCCCTGCTGAGCCGCCAGAAATAGCCAGCCTTTCCCACGCTTGCTTTCCTGCTGAGGGAACTTTGATTTGTGGGAAACCGCAGATCTGCAAGAACTGCAGGAAGGACTGGGCTTCCCCCACCCCAGCAAACTCCCCTCTCCTACAGCTCCACTGCGCTGTTGGTGACAGCCCATCCCCACATCTTTCCTGAGATCCTTCCAGGTCCTCACTCTCATGTGCCTGGACTGCTGCCAGCCACATCCGGTATGTGGGCTGCCACGCAAAGAAGTCCAGTTGCTATCACATGGCCCACATATTAGGTGAAGCCTCCTGCCTCCATGGAGCTGTACCATCCCTGAGGAAGGCTGTGTGCTCCACCTGTAGCTCAGTATCATAGAATCATAGAATTGTCTAGGTTGGAAAGGACCTTTAAGATCATCAAGTCCAACCATTAACCTAACCCTGCAATCCCACCACTAAACCCTGTCCCTAAGCACCTCATCTGCCCGGCTTTTAAATACCCCCAGGGGGGGAACCACCTCCCTGGGCAGCCCATTCCAGAGCCTGACAACCCTTTCTGTGCAGAAATTTTTCCTAATGTCCAACCTAAACCTGCCCTGTCAGAACTTCAGACCATTTCCCCTCATCCTATCATCCGTTACCAGAGAGAAGAGGTTGACCCCCACCTCACCCCACCTCACTACAGCCTCCTTTCAGGCAGTTGTAGAGGGCAGTAAGGTCTCCCCTCAGCCCCCTCTTCTCCAGACTAAACAACCCCAGTTCCCTCAGCTGCTCCTCGTAAGACTTGTGCTCCAGACCCCTCCCCAGCTTTGTGGCTCTCCTCTGGACATATTCTATCAACGCAATGTCTTTCACACAGTGTCTGCCTCCCTTGCCTCAAAGGAGGTCAAAAAGGAGGGTGAGGTACCCACTGCCTTCTCAGCAACCCTGCCCAACACACGCTACCAATGGCAGAGAAACCTCACTTGCTCCCCGAATGTCCTCTGCATGTGTTGGTGGGTCTCTGCAGGGCTGCTAGCAAGCTGTGTAGGCAGGACTTCACTAAACCCAGGTTTCTGGTGACTCATGGCAGCTGCTGTTACTCTTCCTTCTGCTTTGTCCCTCTCTGCTCCTCGTCATCATTTCAGAATTAGAAAAATTAAACAATGACGTATATAGTGTTGCGTATTGCTGCCTGCCCTGCTGACCAGTATTGCTTCATTCTCATCCTTGCTCTCTTAATGGCATGTGGCCATCTCTCCTCTTACACTGAGCAAATGTTATTATTGCAGTTTTATTTCAAAAGACACCAAAACACCTCCCCAGAAAATCTCAGATAAAGCAAGTTATCTGGTATGTATCCTTTTATGCAGTGATAGCTGGACCATCCTGAACCAATAAACAGAACTGTGTTGCAAAATTGTTGTTTTGCTGGTCACCTCTCACAGTGAAGCTAACCAAAGCTGGAACAAGTTAGCTCAGAAAATAGCAGGAATTTGGCTACATAACTAACGATTTGTTTTCGCTTTGCACAATATCTGAGATGTAAGCAACTTGATACTAAAATGGTGCTATTTAAATTATTATTAATAATATTTTCCTCTTTATTTACTCTAAGTCCTTGTCTGAAAAAGTTAAATAATCGTCTGTGTACTGGCTGAACTGGATCTTTGGACATCTGTAGCCCACCCTCCTGCTCAAAGCAAGACTGGCACTGGCACTGCATCAGGTTGGCCATGGCTTTCTCTAGCCAAGTCTTGACAGCTTCCCAGGGAAGGGTTTCAGGCACCTCTCCAATGGCTTATTTCTGTGCTGTATCACCCTCTGAGTGAAAAAGGTCTTCCTAATGTCCATCATCAAGTTCCTAAAATGCAGTTGATGGCTGTGAATAGCTCCTGGGTATATTATCTGGCATTACCAAGGCTTTTTGGCTCCCCTTTGCCAAACTAAAGCAGCCTAGCGCCCTCAACCTCTCCTCACAGGCCATGTTGCCCAGGACCCTGAGCATCTTTGTAGTCCCCATAGGAAGTGGAGAGGGAGGTGTTGATCTCTTCTCCCTGGTATCCAGTGACAGGACATGTGGGAATGGTTCAAACCTGCATTGGGGGAGGTTCAGACTTGACATGAGGAAGCATTTCTTTACCGAGAAGGTGGTCAACCACTGGAACAGGTTTCTTAGAGAGGTGATCAATGCCCCAAGCCTGTCAAGGGTTTAAGAGGCATTTGGACAATGCCCTTAATAATTTGCTTCAACTTTTGGTCATAGAATCATAGAATGTTTTGGATTGGAAGAGACCCCTAGAGGTCATCTAGTCCAACCCCCCTGATGAGCAGGGACACAGCTAACCAGATCAGGTTGCTCGGAGCCCTCCTGTCCAACCTGGCCTGGAATGTTTCCAGGATGGGGCCTCCACCATCTCTCTGGGCAACCTGTTCCAGTGTTTCACTACCTTGCCCCCTGACCCTTCGGGTCAGCCCTGAAGTGGTCAGGCAGTTGGAGTAGATGATTGTTGTAGGTCCCTTCCAAACGAAATATTCTATTCTATTGTATTCTGCCAAAACTGGACAGCATATTCCAGACACAGTCTCATCCTCACCAAATGGGGGTGTCTAACAATGCCCCTTGGTCTGCCGGCCATTCTCCTCCTGACATTTATCAAGATATAAAGAAACCAGTTTGTTTTGTCATCCACACCTACAATCCCACACCCTAATGTGGTGTAATGAGGCCTGAGTCTAAACTTCATTAAAAGCTGTAGAATATCTTCCGCTTATTTCACTGGATTGGGATCAGGTACTCATATTTTACTAGCATTGCCACAAATTTGACAACACTGCCAGCTGCCCACAGAGCATGAGTTTGAATTCCTCTTTCCTGGATATTGGGGTTTTCCCTTCTATGGGCCAAACAGAGTCACACAGCGGGATTATGGAGAACATTATCTCTCACTGCATCCCTTTCAAGTGCAGGTACATGGAAAGAAGTGTATTTTAAATCCCTTTTTCCTTTGGTAGATACAAAGCTCCCTGCAGCTGCGACGCCCACGTCATTCCTCGGTGCCGTGTTTGTCAGGGAGATGCAGAGCAGTTTCTCTGTGCAGAGGTGGCCTTCTTGGCCGCCTCCGGATGCGGTGGAGGGGAGGAAGCACTTTGCAGAGGGTGTGTTGAGGCAAGCAATGGGACTTTCATCCCATGTGGTCACATGCGTGGGTTTCCAGTTTTTTACTCTCTGTTTTTGTTTTTTTTTATTCCCCCAGCTGCATCTTTATGCAAACTGTATCTAGAGGTGGAAGCAGGTATTTTTCACTGGAAAGGTGAATGAATAATAATGCAAGAACATAAAGTTTAGCCATGTTTCTGGAACTTTCTTCTTGGGAATTTTTTCCACCATGGCTGAAGACATTTATGAATTAAACAGGGTTGTCCCTCTTTCCTAGGCTCTGCTCCATCAAACAAAGAATTTATCTGAAACAGTTTTTGACCATGTCCTCACTAGGGGCCAGACAAAGTCCTCACACACTGTGCTCGCTAGCTCTGTCCCCAGAGCATTCCTCTCAGGAAATGTGCAATGGGTGACTGCCATGAATTGTCCTCCCTGTAATGTTCAGTTTGCTCGAAGTGACCACAGGGATATTTCTGAGTCACTAACGGTTCTGGATCAGCTCAGACATGACCAGCCCCTCAGATGGTGCTGAATGGTGGGGGAGGAGTGTTGATGTGAACTCGTGGCACCTGTATGGAGGCAGCTGAAGCGTGCTGTGTTGCTGACCTGAAATGCTATACCAAAGTCTCAAATGGTCTCAAAGCTTGAGGACCAGATGTGATTTGCCTCTATGCAAGACTGCAACCAAGAGGTCTTGGCACTCCTGGGCTCCCCAGGAGCTGCCAGGCTGCCAGTTTCACAAGAAGGGGGCCGACACCACACATGAGCAGAAAAGGACGGATTTTTCTCTTAGATTTTCAGCAAAAGCCCTGTTGAGGACCACTACACAAAGACCAACACCTATTGGTGCCAGCAGATGCACCGAGACAGCAAGTTGTGTAGCTTTCAGGGTGCAGACCTCAAGTCAAGAGGTTGTCCCCAGCTTTGCTTGCTGTGAGCACATACTGGAGGAGCCTTCGTGCTTGCCAAGGAGAGCAGATCTGCTTGAAATAGTATAGGGGGCAATATCAAAAGGTAAAGCAATCCACCTGGGCAAAGTCTGACATGTGTGGAGAATGCCTAAGCCTGATCTCAGACCCAAGCTTTCACATTTCCATATGTAGTTATTTCTAATCTAGGCTTTTCTGGAAGATGTGATGGATGGCTGGATGAGAAGTGATTAATGATTAGAAGTTAAAGTGTTCACGGGGGTCTAGTCCAGCTCTCTCTGGTAGCCTCAGAGGACATTTGGAATAGCTAAAAATGACAAATATGAACTAAGTTCCACAGAAAAGAACATCACAGCAACACAGACATGAGTGTACCACTGGGTTAATCTCACAAACATTCTGTTGAATGCACCACATTCATACCAAATTCATCATGGAAGAGCTTAAAATTCTGCTTCTATTTTTAGCACGTCCCTTTTCTAAATAAATCGTATAAATAAAGATACTGCACTGGAAAATAACACAACAGCTATTTCTGACCAGTGAAATCAAAACACAGTAGACAACTCTGGACATGCACTTGTGCATATGTTGCACAAACCCCCTCTTTTTCTCATGGGAACTGTCTCATGCTATGACAGCCATAGTTTTTATTTTGTCACTGCTAAACTGAGATGATATTTGGAATTTCCTTTCTGTGGGCAATGTTCAGAAGTTTCACTTTGTTTTCTTCCAGTACAGAATGAAAAGGTGAAAACTTTTTCCTGGATAGTATTCCTTAATTCATCTAAGATTTAACTTCAGAAGGGTTGAGGTGCTTCTTTACAATTTTGACCAAGACAGAGAAAAGAACTTGATTAGATCAGCTTGAAATTAAGTCAAATAAAGTCAATACGGGACAATGAAGCATCGTTTTAATGAAACCTATGGATGATGGTTCTTGATCAAGTCAGTGCCATTCCTCCAAGACTTTTCAGTTCATTCAAGCAAAATTTCCTTCCACAGGAAAAATATTTTTATCAGAAATATTCTGGCCAGATCTGACATGGCTCAAAGTGAAGTGTCAAGGGATGGATGCGCCCTGGGGTTGAAGTCTTGCATCTCACCCTCTTTGCACTAATCCAGCTTAGCTCTCCAAGCTACGTAGTTCATAAAGCAGCAGGCTGTGCTGTGCCTCGATCTATTGAGCTCATTTTCTCTGCCATTTCACGTTATTTAATTGGGTGCCAGATGGGCTGATCATTCCAGCACATGGCAAAGGCAGCAAGTGGTCTGCCTGGAACTAAGCAGATTTCTCTATTAACTCCAGGGAAGGGGGTTCCAATCAGACCAATAGAAGAGACCCATGAGCTTTAAATTGCAAGAAATTTCCCTTAGCATTGCCAGCCCGAGTTTCCTTCCAGTTACTGCCACCCCTCTGTCCTGGACAGTCCTCCCGCCTTTCCGTCCTGGTGCATTTTGTGATTTTCATGTTCTAATTGCATCGGTTGCAGTATAACCCTTCAGTACTGCATGATTTGTGTGCACAACATGAAACAACCTCTGTTCAAGTGGTCTTGCAATGGACCTGAGAGGTGATACATGAATTTTTTTGAAGTTGAGCACTGAGACAGCGATCATTTTGTGGCAGCTAGATTTTTAACAGCACTTCAGCACCTATTTCACTGGCAGAGATCAAGCACAATTTCCGAAAGCAACTAAATATGCTACATAAGAACCACTCCAGATGAATGTCACTGCATTAGCACCAAGAAGTGGCAACACATTAACACGGCTGCTGGTTTCCTGATAACATAAAACAACAGTAAGAAATGAAAAAAAAAAAAAAAAAAAAAAGAAAAGAGTCCTCTCAAAAAGTTGTGTGGGTTCCCTTCTCCCCGGTCATTATGGTAGACAGCATAGGTTTTGTGTTACATGACCTGGGAAGACTTAGAAAATGTTTCCACAAAAAGTTGTAGATTCATTTTACCGCATTTAAAAAATAGTTTTTACAGGTGAAAACATTATAACATTTAAGAAATGCCTTAAAAAAATAACAATAACAATAGCAATACTAGTAATACTACTAATGCTAGTAATAATAGCAATAACAATTTCTGATGAAATCCTCAAGTGCTTCACAAATAAGAAGCCCAGTATCATAGCCCGTGTTTTTGCATTGCAATTCAAAGCCCAGGCAAGCAAAGCAACTGGCCAGCACAGAATGCAGGTTTTTAAGCTGCAGGTCAGTGCTCTGTCCTTTTCCTCCTCCCGAGGGCATTTATACAGTAACTGTAGCCATCTCTCAAAGAAGCCTGTAATCATCTTTTAGCCGCACACTTCAACTGTGTCCATGCCTTATGCTGCTTACATTCCCCACACCACTAGTAATCCTCACTGCGGTTTCTGGAACACCTTCAATTGGACATGCTGCTACAGAGATGCTGGAGACATAATAGAGCACTTTATACTCTTATTTCAGACAGTCTTTTCCATGGGAGCTCAATAAAAATACTTTGAGACCAAGTGCTCAGCACCCTTGAACTGCACACTGCTGTCTAACCATTTCTGAAAGTCTTTTCTGAAGATGATGGTCTGCCAAATGACCGTGTCCCAGCGTGGAGGTGAATTGTCCACCCCAGGTACAGAAGCCAGCATTGGGCTGGCTGGGGAGCCACAGTCATCCCAGCACGGGATGGCTGCCCTCACCTTCCAGGCTTGCTGCATAGCTGTCCCCTGGCACTTCAGCAAGCGGTAGCTCATGGCACGTCATTACACACTGTGGGTGCCAGGGATTGTGCAAGGGGTGGTGGTGATTTCCAGGAGCAAGATAACTTCCCTGCTATGAGAACAGCTACTACAATGACAGCTATTCACCCTGTTTATATTAGCTGGCTGCTGCAAGTGGTCAAGCACAGTTCAAACCCTTGAATGCGGAAAGGGATGGATTGCTCGGTACCCACAAGAAGCCCTCTTTGTACCACAGTGTCGAGGCATGCAGCCGAGCAGAGGCAGAGCAGAGGTGCTGCAGCCTGCTGGATCATGCCTGTGGCAGCACAGTTTGAGAAAGGCATGGAGAAAAATGGAAGAACAAACCATCCCTAGATATGAGAGAAGCCTTTCTGCCTTGATTTACTAGGTTTTTGGCTACCAAAGGTCTGTGATTTCCATGAAAGACAATAGTTACTCATTCCTTGTACTGATACCATTTGACCCCATATGTTCTTTCATTACTCATTCTAAAAAACAGTCCTAGATGATTCACCAAGGGAGATTTTTCCCTTGAAACCCCAAGGCTTTAGGTAACTCCTGCAAAATCCAGAGGGCTCAGCGGTGAGACATCACACTGGGGTTTAGGGATTGAGGACTGAAGGACAGAAGAATAACATTCAGTGGTGTAAAAAAACATTACTGGAATGACCCAGAGGACAAGGGAGGAGGGAGTAACAGGGAAGGGAGGAATTTTGGAAGACAAGGGAAATGGTGTGACTCAAAAAAGTGGCAGAAAATTCAAATGAAAAATGAAATAGAGGAGCCTACTAGGCATGATTTGAGCTCATCCCTTTCCTCCTGTGAGGTGGGGAAGGCTGCTCTGCTAAAGGCTCAGGATAAAGGAAGGACAAGGATATCTTTCATCCATCATCTGCTCGAAATGAATGCACACAGACAATTTATTTCTACCAGCGTTGTTTAGCTGAAAGCTGTAGAAGTCACTATGATGTCCCTCCTGTGGATCGTCGCCTTTTCCCAGCACACAAGATGATTTAGGATGTTTTTTCCCACTTACTATGCTTCATATTTTTAGATAACAGGTAAAGTTTCTGGGAATGACGTGGCCGCCTGGATGGTATTTCTGCAAATGGAAGAGTTTTATTACACATTACGGACAGATGTCAAAGCTTTCCACAATAATTCACCTTCCAGCAACTAAAGAGGGGAGTTTAATCAATAACAACTCAAAATAAATGGACATTAATCCTTCAGCTACAGCCAGTACCATGCAACATGTACATGACAAAGAGACAAGAACACAGGGCAAGATTCTTTAGCAGATTTGGGAGAAGCCATGTTATTCTTGCTTGATCCGCCTACGATAGCATGAGGGAGGGAGAAAGGGTGTGATTTGTGCCAGTTCTCTCGTTCAAAGGCATTTAGAAAGTTTTACACAACAAATCCTTTCCAAGTACTTCAAACTGACCCCCTACACCTGAGTTGCTCAGATTCTCCAGGTATTTCTGAAAGTCCTGGTCCACATTCTTCAACTTGGCAGTACTGAGACTGAAGGATAGAAAAGAAGAGGCTAAGGAAAAGAGGCTAAAATCCTTCTGCCTGCATCTTGTTTAATTCACCATGGCAGCTCTACGGCCCATTTGTGGTCCATCTGCGCTTCCCTGCAACCTTCCCTGGACCTCTCCCCTTCCCATTTGAGGAGCTGGATGTAACAGGGCCCACCACAGAGCTGAAAGGGAAACACATGTCCTTGGAAAGTCAATTCTGTGTCTGGAGGAGCAGGACATGCTTGGGTCTCAGGTGCCTTCTAGAAGACTACATCACTGCTGTCTTATAATATGGCCAAAACACTGTAAAGTGTCGATGTGTGTATTACATGACAGTTGTATGTGGAATTAGATGATGAACATAAAATATTTCTATCATGTTTCTTCCCTCACAATCCACGATATTTTGTCTAACAGAATTATTACTTCCCCCAGTGGTCTCACCCTGCCTACAGTCTCACCCTGCTTTATTTTTAGATTACCAAGGTGAGAACTTTATTGAACAAAGTCAAACCAGAAGTGATTTGCCGTTAACGATTGAAGAGGGGAGAGTATCAGGGAATGGCCTTTCTTTACAGAGACCTGCACGCTACCCATGCCATATGCACCTCCCCCTGGCACACCTCCTGCAAACCTACTTTCTCTACACTTATAAGACTCAAAAATGAAAAATTCTTCATATTGTCAATGGTAGCATGTTAATTTATAGGGTTCAAGTCCCATCAGATTAGATGATAAAATATTCCAGAGGCTGAACACTTTGGCAAGAATTATGGCATGGCATATATATGTACGTAACGACTTTAGATGAAGGTATAAAATCAAGCTGATGTTTAACCTGAGAAATTAGATACATTTACAGGTAGGAGCTATATGACTAGGTATTATTTTGTGGTAAGGCACAGACTGTGTCATTTAGTTGAGCAGCTGTTTCTCAGCATTTTCCCCATATAATACCTTTAAGATCAACTACTGTCTTTTTGGTTTGCCATACCAGAGAGGTTGCAAGTGGAAAAAAATAACAAGATGGTAATGAATTTTGCTTTTTCAAATAATTCTTTGACCCCAGTTTTAAAAAATCTAACTTTTACTGCTTGATTGCTGTATAGGTTAACCTATAAATTTATAGCTCAGAGTTCAGCTCTACAAAGGTAATGAGCTTTAATTAGAACCAATCAGTCTTATCAGGTAGTCAAAAAGTCAAGGCTTTGATTGTGGCATAGTCACATCCTGTGTCAAGAGATAATGATCCTTCTAAAAGCCACTGCTGTACTCCAGTAACACTATTATTTTATCCACTGGAAATCTCAGCTCCAGTGCTCAGCGCAAATCACTTCTACTCTTTCCCAGAGTTCATTGACTCACTGGCTTTGCCCACACAACAGGTCTGGGAGATGAGGGCTGTTGCATCACTCTTCCAGACTCATGGATATACTGGAGCATATGATGGCTCTGTCTCCCCATTTACATGCCCGCACTTGCACATCCCTGAGCATTCAGAGGATGGTGTGGTCCCAGCTCTTGCTCTGGCCTGCAGTGTGGTCATGGACTGAGAGCACACCCACAAACCAGGAATGATGCGTGTAGCAGAGGGCTCCTCGTCCCACAGGTAAGATTCTGCCAAGAGATCCCAGGGGAAGAGATGAGGGATACAGACCTACTGACAAGTTTCAGGAATTGACTCATTGACTTCCTCAGCATTTGAGAAAGGCCCAACTAAGCAGCAGCAACTTCTGACCTCAGAAAACAGCCAGAAACATTAGCCTCACAGAGACTCCTACATGGAGCCTGCATCTGAGGCTGGGCTGTTCCAACAAGTCTCCTTCCTCACCCACTCAAGATGTAATTCAGCCCATGAAGCTGACAAAGCAATAATGCCTTTCAGTGAATTACCTCATTAACCACACCCCGGCAGCCTTCGCTTGTGCTGAAATGACTCCTCTCACACTCTTCCACTATCCCAAACAGGTAGGCTTCAGAGGTGCAACTTCTTCCTAATTACCCATTACTTTTACCAAAACCTGCACAGTATCGGAGCACGCTTTATCGGAGTGCATTCAAGCCTGCTGCAAGACACTTCCTTGGATGTGACAGACCCACTTTCTAAGCTCAGGCCCCTAAACCTAGATCCTACTGACTAACCAATTACCAGCCTCCACCAGGTCCTTCTGCACAGATTCCATGAGATTTGGCCTTACTCTTCCCAGACTGCTCTCTCATCCTTCTGCCACATCTACCCACAACGCCAGATGTGTTCATAGCTCAGGCCTGTCTCCTGCCCACCTTAAGCATTCTCCTCTTGTGATGGGAACCTTGCTGATAAGTTCATACCAGCACCAGGCTCTTATAGCCCCTCTAGGAGGTGACCCAGGAGTCAGGCAGTTCCCTCAAGGGTTCCAATCTCATTATTATTCACTGCAGTTAGTTTTGGTGCAGACAGTTATTTTCTCCCTGGTAGTTTACTTGGGCAGTGAGCCCTCTGCACGTGCCATGAGGTTGTGGCAGCGCGTTGTCCCAGGTAAAGAGCCAGCCAGTGTCAGCTGCAGCTTGATATACTTTTCATCAATGACATAGACAGCGAGATCGAATGCAGATGACACCAAACTGAGTGGTGCGGTTGACACACCAGAAGGATGGGATGTCATCCAGAGAGACCTGGACAGGCTGGAGAGGTGGGCCTGTGTGAACCTCATGAGGTTCAACAAGGCCAAGCGCAAGGTCCTGCACCTGGGTCGGGGTAACCCCCAGTATCAATACAGGCTGGGGGAAGAAAGGATCGAGAGCAGCCCTGCTGAGGGGGACTTGGGGGTACTGATGGATGAAAAGCTGGACATGAGCCGGCAATGTGCGCTGGCGGCCCAGAAGGCCAACCGTATTCTGGGCTGCATCAGGAGAAGCGTGGCCAGCAGGGCAAGGGAGGTGATTCTTCCCCTCTACTCTGCTCTGGTGAGACCTCACCTGGAGCCCTGTGCCCAGCTCTGGAGCCCTCAGCTCAAGAAGGACATGGAACTGTTGGAGCAGGTCCAGAGGAGGGCTACTAAAATGATCCGAGGGCTGGAGCACCTCTCCTATGAGGACAGGCTGAGGGAGTTGGGGTTGTTCAGCCTGGAGAAGAGAAGGCTGCGGGGAGACTTGATGGCGGCCTTTCAGTACCTAAAGGGGGCCTATAGGAAAGATGGGGAAAATCTTTTTAGTAGGGCCAGCTGTGACAGGACAAGGGGTAATGGTTTTAAACTAAAACAGGGTAGGTTTAGACTGGATATAAGGAGGAAATTCTTTACAATGAGGGTGGCGAAACACTGGAACAGGTTTCCCAGAGAGGTGGTGGAGGCCCCATCCCTGGGAACATTCCAGGCCAGGTTGGATGGGGCTGTGAGCAGCCTGATCTGGTTAGCGGTGTCCCTGCTCCCTGCAGGGGGGTTGGACTAGATGACCTCTAGGGGTCCCTTCCAACCCAAAACATTCTATGATTCTATGATTCTATGATTCCAACTAATCTTGGAGGGAATGAATTCCGAGTTTCCCAAACTATTCCAATTACAAGTTTCAAATCACAATCTTAAATCAAATTATGAATTTCAAAGTGAAAAAACCTCAAAGCAATTGCACTGGAACACATGCATGCAAACACACAACTGTCCTGACAGGAGACTTCCCTCCACACAAATGTCACTTCAAAAAAACAGGAGGGATTTCCCAGTTTCACTGCAGTCCAGATGGTGCATTTCAGGAATGCACCGTTTTTTCCTTTGGGGACACTAAGGTTTTGCTCAACTTCTTTGTACATCAGTCCAAGAAAAATAGGTCTAATCTGTCCAAGAAAAGCGTATCTCAGGAACTGTTCATATGATACCTGAGTTTCACAGGTGTTGAGAGGCCCCCCTGTGAGTTAATATTGACAGAGCACTTAGGAGTCCTTCACAGCGAGAAGCCATATAAACACTCTAGATAAATGCTGCATAGAGCTAATCTAATTCTTCTGGTAATTCTATAAAACTCAGATGCTTTTTCTCTTCTGTTCAGATTTTCACAGATGCTTATATCATCCCTGAAACATGAATCTCTTCAGCACTAAATACAGCAAAGCTTAAGTGAGCGAAGTCAGTCCCTCCTTGTTCAGATTTGTGTCACTTCTGCATTTGAAGCCATGACAACGTATTTTGTGCAACATGAAAATAATGTCCCATATTTGTAATTACTTTTCCCTAGTCCCACCTCACCACTCATCCTAGTATGAGGTTGTGGTTTTCTTCACTCACCGCAAGTAGCATTTGCCCACTGACAGCAGAAGCTCATGAGACCTTACAGACCTTGCATAGTGCCTCTTGTTTTGATTTGCATGTCTTGTGTTCTGGGCTGAACCACCCTTATGAATCACAATGAACTTTATCATATTCAACAGAGCAGCTTATACATTGCAATTTCCAGGGACAAAATTCAAGGTCAGACCTTTATGGATAGATGGAAAACAACTTTAACGCTGGCTCAAATCATACACCAGGGCATATAGGCTAAATTTAAGGATAGTTCTGCAACAGAGAAACATCACCCTCCATGCATCCAAATATATATCTACAAACATATCAAAAGGCTGAACGTGAGAGCTTACTGTCCCCACAGCAAGAGCTGAACATCTCCTGTATGCCCAGCAACACCACCCACCCCACCCCCCCAGGTTTATTAATCCCTCTTCCCCCAAAAGAGGGAGAGTGAGAGAAAGCTTTGAAGCACAAAAAAATTTAATGTGGTTTGTTGTACACCTACCAATCTGGTGTTTCTCATCTTTACAAAGCAATATTTGGGCTCCACTACCATCGAAGATTTGCTTTCATTAACAAATAAAGGCGTCTTTTTTTACAGGAGGAGAATCAGTGGTGCTCAGCGACAGGACAAGGGGAAATGGGTACAAACTGAAGCATAAAAGGTTTCAGTTGAATATGAGGAAAAACTTCTTTACTCTGAGGGTGACAGAGCACTGGAACAGGCTGCCCAGGGAGGTTGTGGAGCCTCCTTCTCTGGAGATATTCAAAGCCCACCTGGACAAAGTCCGGTGCAACATGCTCTAGGAGAACCTGCTTTAGCGGGGGGTTGGACTGGGTGATCTCCTGAGGTCCCTTCCAACCCTTGCAATTCTGTGATTCTGTGATAAGCAATTATCCCACTGCAAGGTAAACTGTATGAGCTCAAGCCTGGCTGATATTAGTGCCTCCATCTTTTTTCAGTGTATAAGAAACTACAACTGCTTGTCACTCAGCAAAAAAGAACCTGTGGTGTGTTTCTAACCTCTGTATCAATAGAAGTAAAATCCCTTTGTATTAATGAAAAGTCCATAAGGTCATGCAGTCTCACACAGGGCCTGTAAGAGAGAGGGGCCAAAACATTGAGATCGACATTAAAAAAATACCATGTACAAGTTTCAAGCCTTTTTCAGCCTGCTTCATTTCTGAAACACGTATTTGCTTCACAGATTTAGAAAAGTAAAACTGGTCTTGGAGAACTTTCCCATGCTATTTCCGCTTGGAACCCTGAAATTTCCTAAGGTACATCATGTTTCTGAGAACATCAGTTGGAAAATCAGCTCCTGAAGAACAGACAAGCAGAACCTTTAGCAAACTGACTCTCTGGCCTCTGTTAAAGCGCACTTATTTCTTAATCCCTAATTTCATTCAAGGTAGAGTTTTGTGTGGGCAAGCAGGTTCTTCAGAACTGCAGCCAACAGAAAGGGTGTGTTGGAGGGAAGGGAAGAGCAATACGAGTGAGGAGTCTCCCATGCCAAGTGCACAAGACAGCTGCCAGCAACCCACTTAGGGATACTCTTCCACAACCCACCCAGGGAAACCATAGAGCTATTACTCAAATGACCAGGTTTCTGGAAAGAACAAATAAGTGGGATGAAAGGCTTGGATCAGGAAATGTGTAATTAATACTGATAAAAAGAAGGAAGCAGACTGAGCGTGGCCTCCTTCAGTGTGGGCACCCATCCTCTCCTGGTCATAAAGGTGTATCCACACCACTCTGAAGATAGCCTCAAGACCTTGCACAGTAACTCCATCTATTTCCTCCTGTTGGAACAGCGATAACTCACCAGTATCAGGAAGCCACCATGGAGTTGTTTCCAGAAGTGTCCCAGCGCAGCCTACTGCCTGCAGCTGGAGGATCTACCATAAAGGCATTTCAACAGGCATATCCCAAATCTCCCCAGCCCTGCTGCAGATGTAGATGTACAGGGCAAACAATGCTTCCCCAAAGCATTATCTCATATCATTGTCTTCCAGCAGTCAGAGGCCCAAGGACTTCCTGAGACACACCAGTTCTGAGTATTAGTTCCCACAGAGAACTTCTCTTTTATAAACATCTAGTATGTATTTGAACCCTTGTAAATTTTCAAATTTTCAGCATCCACAATATCCTACAGAAATTAATTCTACAGCTTAAACTGCAGAGGTTCTGGGGGAGGAGGGAATGTTGGGGTTTTTTTCTTTTTGGACCTCTCTTCTGCTGGTTAGTTTTTCAGTAAGTGCTAGAACCCATTCTAACATTAACTTAAATGGTTCAGGTGATGGTGGCCATAAAGACCTGCCAGTGAAGGCTGATCATAAAATTCATGTGCAGGTTCCCATGATGTTCACAGAACCCAGCGTGAACCAAGTTGTAGAGGTTCACACCAGGAATATCACTTGTAAAATTCTGGTCTACTGAAGATTTGGCATCCTGCCCAAAACCAGAGAGAGAAGGACTTTGCTGTGATTTCTTCTTGTACAGTTATTGATTACATTCATTCAATCCAAACAAGTGCTTTCTTGGTATCATGATGCTCACCAACAACTTTTACACGGTGCCACAGGTCAACGCACCTCAAAAGTCACAGGAGGTCAACTTCTTCTCCTGGGCAAGCTGCTGGTTTTGGCAGAGTCCTTCCAGCCTCCCAGCACTGAGAGACATGCAAGTGGCTTTCCCCTCACCTCCTCTCCTCCAGCTATACAAAGAAGCCCTGCAGCCCCTGCGCCCTGGTGAGGCCACGCCACCTTCCAGCTGAGCTCCTGTCACCTCTCCAGTTGGGCCCCAAGGAGGTCGAGCTGTGCCGAAGGCAAGTCCTGCCTCCGAGGTCCATGCTAAGAAGTCATGGTCCCAATCATATGTCTAATGTAAGGCTCTAATTGCTTCTCTCTCCCACATGTCCTAGGACAGCAGGGTCTGGCTCACCAGCTGGGAAGGAGAGCTCCAAAATAAGTGTGAGTGAAGGGTACTGACCCTGTGTTTGTTCATTTGCCTGGTCGGAAATGGTCCATAAAGACTCTGCCAAAGTAAGCCATAAAACTATTAGAGAATGGAATGAAGGGCAAAATATTTGATAACAGAAATGTGGCAGGACGTGTGTAAATGAGGAATAAATACATCCCACTGGTGATTTCAAGAGAAAAAAAGGTCAAATCAACACCAGAGTATTGTCAGCAGATGGAGGGACATTAATTACTATCAGGTGCAAAAGCTGAAGTTCACTATCCTACCACACGCACTGAAGAACATAGAAATCCCGAGGTCAATGTGTACTGCCTTCTCTTTACTGCCTCTGCCCTTGGCCAAGGCCTGATGCCTGGGATGAACTTAAGCGTGACTGACTTATGCAATATGATACAATATCCCACATAGAATGATCCTTCCTTTTCATCCCAGATAATGATCTCTTTCCCAAAGCACAAGGATTAAGAGCCTGGATTTAATTACCTCTGCACTTACCCAGCTAGAAGGCTCTTATCATTTGCAGAGTTATTCCCTCTGCGGTGCTGTGTTACTCCCTCTTCTGTAACACTGAGTCAAGTCTGACGTCAGAAACTTTTCCTTTGTAAATAAGTTTTCCAGCACTGGAGAAAGGCTGCAGCTAAATCAGAAATACATTGGAAAACGTTTGGATCTGACACAAACCTTCGACCATATGCTTCCTTAGAACACATCTAGGAGAGACCTCCCTAAATTCCTGCTTCACTATGCAAAGAACTTGCTCTTTGTCTGAAACCATCTGGGGTTTGCTTCTTAATTTTCCTCTCCTGTGAATGTGTTCCTGCACACTTCAGTGGTGCCCCTGTGGTTCGGGGGAGCCGGAGCAAGGGCAGCGGTGGAGATGGCACCTGGACCTGCTCAGCTCTGGCTCCATTTGCCTGGCTGGCACAAAGCCTTGCTACTTGTCACACCAGCAGCATCCTGCCCCGGCATTTCAGCCATGCCCAGGGCTGAGTTGGCAGACTCGCTGTCTGTGGGAGCAGCAGGCCTTGTCTGAGGAAACATGGGGCATCCCTACAGGGAAAGATGATGAATCCTACCCGCCAAGGTTCTTTCGGCATGCACTTCATGTGTCGGTGGCAGCCTAAAACTTGAAGCCCTGTCTCAACAGTGAAGCAGGCATCACTCAAAAGCATGCCTTGGCAAACTAAACCTCAAGGGTTTGAGGGCATGTTAGGAAAATACAGGTCAAGACCTTGAGCTGAGACTATGTAACCACTGCCCTGCTCCAGGAAATCTGGAGTTTGGAGCAAGTGACCTGCAAGATCCCCTGATACCATTGCTCACACTTGACAGTTTCTGGGCTGTATTGTTCCCAGAGATAGAGATAGGAAAGGGAAAGTCCAGCTGTGCCCAGCTGTGACGTATGAAAGAAAGCTAAAGACAAATTCATTATTCCCCCAACCCATGTCATATAAACCTTTCTAGGAAATAACTAGGAACTACACTGTATAATCAGATTTTCTTAATTTGTTTGCACTTGGAACATAGAAGCATGCATCACTGATGCTGTTCCTTGTATCCTCAGCAACCTCTTGATGTTCAGACAATAGCTAGCTGTGGTTTGCTTCTGATAGACTAACCGGCACGTAGAGCAGGGAGGCTGGTGCAGAGCGGGATCAAGAGCTCTGCTTCATTGGATCCTTTGCTGGGCACTGTCAACAGCAATGAAAAAAACAAAGCCCTGGATCATTACAGAGTCAGCTTCCTTGTAGGCACTGAAACAGATGCGAAAATGTCCAGCTAACCTGTCCCTGACAAAACAAATGTACTCTTGCAAAATTTGAGCAAGATGCCACTCCAGCAACAGCCAGAAATGAGCAGTGTATCTGTAAATACATCTTGTACTCAGCCCAGGAGAAAAACCTTACACATCTGACCTGAT
Organism: Gorsachius magnificus; assembly: GCA_034008185.1. Lineage (NCBI taxonomy): Eukaryota > Metazoa > Chordata > Aves > Pelecaniformes > Ardeidae > Gorsachius > Gorsachius magnificus. The sequence continues at coordinate 9,921,874 of CM067094.1, forward strand.
TCTGTTATTTCCTGCTGATACTGTCTGTTCCCTGAACATCTTCGTGAATGAGGAGCAGAGTTCGGACTTTGCACCCGTGCACAGGTACATTGTGTGAATCGCACCTGAACAACTGTGGGGAAGTCCATCTTCAGCTGATGTGCATTGGTTTCGCTCACTGATTCCAACTTATCCATGCCAGCGCAGTCAGAAGTAGAGCATCTGCCCCACAGAACCTTTTTGAAAACCTTGTTTGGAGTTTGGCTGAGAATAATTCTCTCAGCTCTTTAATCACTTAGGCCTGGGCTATTGCAAAAGTAAATGGTAAGTGATCTTTTTGGTTGGCAGAACTATGTTTTCAACTGTTTTTTACCATGACCTTTCCTCTGTATCTCTATTTTCTGATCCAGGGAAATTAATTGGGAGAAAAGCGTAAGGAAAAGCAGAGTGTGTTACGCCTAAGAAGGAGTGAAGACAATGAAATGGTCTCAGATCACCAGAAATTAATTTCCAAGAGGATAAACCGCCTTGTGTTGCTGAGCTGCAGCAACTCTTAAGTAAGTGCTGGAAGCAAAACATCTTGGTGAAATGTAGAGAGTTCTCCTAGATGAAAACTAGGAAAGCCCTGCACCTGACCTCTTCTGGCTTCAAGAGAGATTTGGAGAGAGAGACTCTTGGTGACTAAGGTAGAGACTAAGTCAAGTTGGTTCTTCCCCATGTCATGCTGCAATCTTATCCCTCAGTCATCTAAAAGCTGTCCATGTTACTCCCTCCTGGGCTCTAGTCTTGGGAAAACCAAGTAGTCTCCCTGGTGAGAAACCTATGCACAGAACAGCAGATGAGTTCTTCCAGGGTCTACATGTCACAGGGGCCATGCTGGATTTTGGTCTCTTTGCTCAATAGATGGCATCAAAGTTATTCTAGGAGACCTTGTGGCCGTACACTCCCCTTATGCCAGCCCACTTTGCCCCAGAGCACTCAATACAAGAAGTCTGGTACAGCGCAAAGCATCCTACGTGTTATCTGTCCTTCTCTCCTTGAAGTAAAGGCAGAGGGGTGAAGAAAGGCTACTTGGGCACCAGAGGAGACCAAAGCTCTGGCCTTTCTGTGTCCCACCTGGAGTCTTGCTGCTGGGAAGAATCTCCTGGCAGCAGCAGTAGAAGGTGAAACAGTTCAGCACAGCAACAAATTTGGTGCCCAGTGCATTTAAATTCAAGGAATTCCAGGTTGTCTACATCATGCTAGCAAGGACTGTGGTTTGCCACAGCATACTCTAGGGGGTAGATCAGGATTTGACCTGAAAGGCTCTCCTGGAATCCCTGGCATGGCGCAACTCCTATCCTACAGCCCCTGCCTCCTCCATAGACAGAGGCTGGAGCAGAGGGACACAGGAGCAGCATCCCCTTGGGCCATGACATTCCCACAGCTTCTGACACCACAGGAGTACTGCCCAGCTGATCTTTGTGTACGTAGGAGGGAAACGTGTTTACAGGACATGCGCCATACGGCAGAAGGAGGATTTCAGCAGCAGAGAGGTGGGAGGTCATGGCAGGGACGCAGCGGCTGGATGTGGGGAACCATCCTGCACCCTCCCACTCCTTCCCATCACGTCATCCCCTGGCAAGGGGCAGCTCAGGGAGCTGGTCCCCATCTCCTGTCTGGTGACAAAGCCAGTCTAACCAGGCAACATTTCCACATAGCAACCAGCTACATCCTACTTCTGCTTATTGGTGGTCAGGAGTTGTGTAAGAGTAATGATGACTGACCTGAAAAGCCCCTCCTGACACATATCCATACCTGACCATGCTGACGGCAAAACCCTCCCACAACCCTGGTGCACAAGTGAGGACGTGGTTCTTCTTCCAAGGCAGTGCTGGTCATGCTAAGTTGAGCCCCTCATCCCTCTTTCTTCCCTCCAGCCCTATGCTCAGCAATCACAACCGGCAGCGCTTGAGTTTATTGGATGTTCATGGGTTGACCTTGGTGTAGTAGAAATTTCCACATTAATAGCACGTCCTGCTTTCACTGTTCCCCTTGTCTGGCTCTGGCCATGGGCTGGCAGAAGCAGGCATTGCCTGTTGGTCCCTCAAGCAGCGAGCTGAGTGCTGGAGGGCGCGGGATGGCCGCAGTAAAGCAAAACAGAGGAGCCACCGCTGAGTACATACCAGCAACCAACAGCCACGGCATCAAGGCAGCATCAGCAAGAGGGAAGGATGAAATGCCAACCTGAGAAGTCATGACCGGCGCTGAGAGCACTTGGCACCAGCTACAGCCTATCCATGCTACATCTCTGTACGCGTGATGTCTCTGGTGGGAGACTCCAGATGAGCAAAACACCCAGCAGGAAGGACATGACAAGATCACGAGGAGCAAGTATCATGTGCTGTTTCCCCCTCTCCTCTCAGCTGAAGGATGCTCTGCTTGCTTTTTTTTTTTTCCCCCAAGGGGAATCTCACAGGTTTTAGCTGGAAATGGCGCAGATAAAACGTTAACCATTCTGAACACAGTGAACAAGAAGCACTTTGAAAACTCTTACAAAATGTGTGAAATGGTCTCTGAATGCTCAATTACTTTTTCTCCACACTCACTGCAAGCTTAAAAACTAAAAACACAGCCATTACCCAATGCAGACAAGGAATGAATAAAGATGCAATAAGCTAATTATCTTCCACGCTGAAGAAAGAAATACCTGCAATATCGTCCTTGTGTAAGCTACTTTATCCTCACTATATCTATGATTAAGCTTATTTGTCCTCAAAATGCCCTCATACATATCATTCACAAGCGTGCAGAAAGAACAAAAAGCACTACAGAAAGAAAACTCAGCAGCGCAAAGGTGGCATGCCCCAGCGACAAACTGTTTCTTTGTATGCTTAATTCTTTCCACGATTTTTCTTCTCTTTAAAAGCATCCGTAAATCCCTCATATTCAAGTCCACAGTAAAATATCCCCCCTCTTTACAGCTTGTTAAACTACAGAGGTATGCTGGATTGGTAACCCCTGCCAATTTCTCTCGTCAGTAGAAACTAGTCAAGCATCACAGGCTGGGACATGCCTGACGTGAGCAGGAAAATTTACCCAAAGGTCAGGGCTGAGAGCTCAGCTGGGGGCAACCGGGGAGCAGCAGGAAAAAATTTGAAGAGCGCCATGACAGAGAGCTGAGCAGGACTGCCCCTGCCCACACGGGCCCAGCTGCCTTCATGGGAAAGATGAGGCCACCATGGTCACCAAAGGTCACCATTCCCTGTTCTGCAGCCAGGGGATGGCAGGGAAATGCTCCAGGCAGGAGCCAAGGGTGGCCAGGCGGCAGGAGCCCATGCTGGCATGGGAGATGGGCAGACCTGGGCTTATTCTGGCTGCTCTAAAGCTGCCTTGCTGAGCCGTCTTGGGCAGCTCACCTCCTGGCAAATAAAATGCATGCTGTGTGCCAGATGCTCTTGCACTCCGGAGAGGAAAAAGAAATTTTTCGTTCCCTTCTTGGGATTTTTAAGAGCAAATTCTCAGCTTGGCTTCATGAGCCAGGTTCAGAGCATGAACCTGGTCCCGTCTCAAGAGCCCAGCCCTTGCTCTCTGATGCTCCGGCTACTCATCCTCTTCCAGCCAAAGGTTTGCAGGTCACGCACCACTGCAAGAAGTCCCAGGCCAATAAAAGCTATTACAAGTTGTTTTAACTCAAAACTGGCTCCACTGGAATTCCTTGGCTAATAAAAGAAATAAATTCCAGCAGAGTTTCTGGCTTATGAGTTGGGGATATGACTTGATGAGCTTAAAGGTCCTTTCCAACCTAAATGATTCTATAATACCTGTGGCTGGCTGCTTTTATGGCACATGCCTTGAATAGGTATTAAGCATTTTGTGGCACTCAAAATGAAGAGAAAATTAACTTTGATACTCGTGGCCAAAATATTAGTATTAGTTTTTTAGTACTCCACCCTATAATAAGCAATTGAGACCCCAGAAAAAAAAAATCACATCTCTACACAGCACTTCCACAGAAATATGAGTTTTCTTTCTACTAATCTCAGCAGCACCTTCCCACCCATTCTGGTTTTTAAATTTATGATAAATGGAGCCACGCCTGCCCTGAAATGAGTTGTGTGTGCTGTAAAAACAGAGTAGTCCTTGTCCTAAGTGTTTTACAGCCTAAATGAAAACAAGCAATGAATTAAAGAAGGAAATAAAGTCAGCCACTGGCCTAAGGTCACAAAGGAGTTATATGGCTTGGCTCAGGTTAGAGCACACGTCCCTCTGTGCTTTACCAGCTTTCTTGCCGGCTTTCCCTAAACCGTTTCAGGTTTCACTATTTCTTGCTTTCCACTTCAGACTTTCTCATTCCTTGGCCTATTGCCTGTCCAGTCTGCTGGCAAGGATCCCCGTCCCCACTGCTGACTGCCTCAGTCATCCTCACCAAATTACACGTTCTGCTCAGAGCATGACTTTTAGCTTTCTAGTATATCAAGAGCTGCACCGGACTATTGTAACCGGAAGATTTCTAGCAGTGTTATTGAAGCACTGGTGATAAGAGCTGGCTAAATTTTTATTGGAGGGGGTGGGGTTTGCAGACAGACTGGGACATGAAATCATTATTTTTTTATCTTATTTTGTAATAACACAAATCTGAAATGTTTTTCACGGGGAGGTGGGGGAACCCAAACCTTGTTACTCTCTCACTAAAAAAAAAAGTAAGTTTCCAGCCTGTTTCTCTACCCAGAGAAAATGGAGAAGTTTCAGCACATCAGTGTGTGTACATGTATAAATAAAAGAAAGTTTCAGTTTTGATGAGAACCGTGTTTTCCCGGGGAAAAAAATTCCAATTTCAACAATCTGGATAAGTCTACATGGCAACATCTCCCAGTCCTGGAGTGACCTTTGGGGTCACTTGCGATACCCTCTTCTTCCGTCATCGACTTCTCCCAGGGCTCCAGGATGCCACATGCTGCCTGCTCGCCTCTGCCGCTCGCTCTGCCCCTGCTTCTCACTTTCACTCCCATTGGTTTCATGTTCCCTTTGCCATGTGGAAAAGCTTTCAAGCTTATCCAGCCCAGCAGCAGGGTTTGTCCTGGTTCCACCCACTGGGACTTTCCTAGCTTCCTTCTGCAGAGCGAGGGGGGAAAAAAAGCCAGACGGAGGCACACGGCAGGCGACTCGGGGAGCCCGGGGAGCCGCAGTGCTCTTTCCCTGAGCTAGGTTTCTATTGTAGGCGGTGCATTCCTTGGGAGGGAGGGTGTGTGTGTGTCGGTGCCTTCCCACACTCAGGGCAGCTCTTATTTAATGGGGGTCTCCATGCAGGGCAGACACCAGAAGAGATTTTGCCGTTCCCAGTTCCCATCCAGGAACAGCAGCAGCTCACATGCCAGGCGCCGGCATGGACCGCATGGCTGAGATAACGCTGGAGGAGGCGGCTTCTGGGACCAGCCAAGCCTCCTGGATGCACCCCAGGGAGGATTTCAGGAGGATACGGTGCGCGGTGCTGCTGTGCCTGCTCTCCGTGCTGGTCCTGGCGTTGCCCACTGCCTACCTGCTTGTTGGAAACCTCAGAGCCCCCAGCTCCTGCGCCGACCAGGTAAGAGACTGACGGCCAATTTCTGTCCTGCCACCCTGCGAGGGGGAGAGCACTGTGTCCCGTGTCTCCAGGGTTGGCTTTGGTTGGTTCTTTTATTCTCTTTATGAATCTCCTGTGTTTAAGGGAACATGAGAAACTTGCTGTTACATTCCTTCTTCCTCACACAGAGAGAATCTGCTGGGATAAATCTTATTATTGTTTGGTCTTTTTAACTAATGCTTTCTGTTCCTCTTGTCTTAATTTCACTAAGATTGTGGCACAACGCACAACTTTTAAAACTTTCATTGACATGCTGCAGGAAACGCTTAAGACAAATCCCTAGTTGATGGAAATCAGTGTCTCTTCACTGGTTTCAGCTGGGTTTTGACACTATGGCTCATTTTCCTCCCTTCTTTTGGGTTAACTCTGAGACTTCCCCTCCCAGTGTCCTATTTCACCAAACATCTGCTGACCGCGCTGCTGATGTCAGTTCATCCATCACCGGGCAGACAGCTACCGCTCTCATATATTATTAATGTAAACTCCTGCAGAGATGTATTTGAGACAATTAAGGAGTCTGTTCCTAAATTTTGCACCCCATTTTTTACGCCCTGCCAAAACTTCCTCTAGATCCAGGGATCTCCTCAGCTCTTCTCCTTTGACAGAGAGCTAAACTCACTTTGCTCCTCGAAATACAAGCTTGCTGGTGTGGCTGCTTCTAATGCTCTCCCGTGCCGCCCCACGCCTCCTCGTGCCAGACTGCAAAAAGTGCCTGTTTCCATGGTGGACTATAAATGCAGCAGGACTGCCCCGTGTGAGAGGGATGCATATATGTGTATAGGTCTGAAGAATTGTTTGAATTTTAGCTTCAGGTCTGAAATTCCCCAATTAGCCTGCTTGTTATAGGCTCACTCAGGAACAGCAAATGAAAGCAGCATTAGTAAGCGGCCTCGAAGGCAGATTTTTAACCTCAGGCACATTTCACCTACAGATGTTTAGACAGGGTGACAGTGTACCCATGGCTGCGCGCCTGCCTGTTCTCGGCTGCACAGAGACATGCTAGCCCCCATTTGACCTCAAATCTGCACAGCCGGCATCTCACACCCGGGCAATGCCGGCTTCTGGGTGCAGCATCTCCTGCGTTATCTGGTTATACCTTTGTGCACAGCCGAAAGGAGATGCCGCAGCCCCGCACAGTACCTCAGGCTGTTAAATTTGCTTTTTTCTTGCACACATAGAAGTGCACGTTACTGAGCTGACCCTGCTGCTGCTATTTAGGCCAGCGAGGGCAGGTGCATTCGGAGCAAAGAGGCATTTTGGACCTTCTGAGCTGCATAGCTCTCTGTTTGCATCCTGTGAGGTTGTACAAAGCAGAACAGTTCAGTTCTTGAAATGCTCTTAAAGTGAAATAATAATAAAGTGTTAGCCTGTTTGATTGGACTAATGTGTTCCTGGCTCTTGACCCCGTTGGCAAAGTTAGTGGAGAAAAGTATTTCTGTGACTATGTTTGGCTTCTTAAAGAGGAAAAGTGCAACATAAGCCATTAGATTTGCTCTAGCCTAGAGTGTACTTCCATGCATATGCACTGATTTATTAGCGCATAGGATTCCCGCAGTGATGTAATGAGGTGATCAGGTGAGTTACAGCCTCTGTGAGTCCCAGTGAGGAAGAGAAAAATCACTGGGCTTGGCTGGCTGCCCACTGCCTCCGTGCCGAGCCCAGGGGGTGGAGTGCCCAGCCATGGTTCAACTGCATCCTGCATTCCCTTAATTTTTCATTCATAGAATCATAGAATGTTTTGGGTTGGAAGGGACCTTTAGAGGTCCCCAGCCCAACACCCCTGCAGGAGCAGGGACACCTTTAACCAGATCAGGTTGCTCACAGCCCTGTCCAACCTGGCCTGGAATGTTCCCAGGGATGGGGCCTCCACCACCTCTCTGGGAAACCTCTTCCAGTGTTTCATCACCCTCATCGTAAAGAATTTCTTCCTTATATCCAGTCTAAACCTACCCTGTTTTAGTTTAAAGCCATTACCCCTTGTCCTGTCACAGCTGGCCCTACTCACCCCACTGCTGACTGTATCGCTGGCGTTGTCCAGCCAGAGAGCACAGATGGGTGCATTCGTCTGCCTGTGCAGCTTTCTGTTAATTCCCCAAAGAGCCATGCCACGGGATGAGCCCAGGCACTCAGTCCTGCAGCTCGGCATGGCTGTAGCCCGTTTCAGTCCATGGGAATGTTTCTGGGCATAAAGCTCTCAGGAAAATGTCTTTGTGCATTTCCTTCTGCATTTAAAGTGTTAGAATTGGATTGCTAAAGGCTGCCTTTCTTATGTGTCCCATTGATAGCCCAAATCAGGAGGACTACGTTGGGATCAGACATGTGTGCCAGAGCACTCTGTGGCACTGGTTTTGGGGTGTGGATGCCCTGGGCATACTGGGAGCAAGTGGGCAGACCCGAGTTTGCACCAGATGTGTATTTGCTTGCTGACCCTTGCAGCAGCAAGCCCATGGGAGGAGTGCTCTTGTTACCCCAGGAATAGAGCTCAGCCCACACATGTCAGATTATCAACCTCTCCTGCACTGGGTTCAGGCCTGGGAGGAGAGAGGGACTTGGCAGCTGAGCTGGTGAGAAGCAGACAGAGTAAATTCCTGAGCCAGTCCTCTCTGGAGCAAAGAGGAGGACACGGGGAGCTGTGGCAGCTTTGTGCAACAGGGGTGTGCCTCTTCGATTTGCCTGTGGGGTGGGGCGGTTTATTCATCTCTGCTTCTGTGTGGGTGCATGTGGTGTCACATTCTGCCTCTGAAGGGATACAAACTCCCCTTTTCCACTAGAAATGTCCCTTTCAGGAAAAAGCAGGGCAAGTTATGTCATTGCAGCAACGTGTGTGAGCCGCCAGTTCTCTCCCTCTCATGGTATACTGCATCTCGCATGAATAATTCAGATCTGATGTTGGTTTCCCTGGACACCTTCCAGGCTCACTACACTGCTTCCCTTTTGGAACTAGAAATCACTTTCTTTTGTGCTTCAAGACAGAATGAGGTGAGGAAATAGGGTTCTTTAAGCAGTAACACATGGCTTGGGTTATTAGCAAGAAATCTATGAAGGGCTCTAGTGGTGCCCTTCCAGAGGAAGGGCCAGGATTACTGTGCATCCTTCCCCAAAGGGAAGCCAAGTTTCAGTCTGAGCGCACAAATCCCCCAAGGGAATGGCACAGCAGCCAGGAGAGCATCTCTGGCTGCCTTAGCAACCCGCTTAGCTAGCCCAGTAAAGCAGAGCATCAAGTCCCATGGCCTGGAGATGTTGGTACTTGGGCTTATTTTCATGGCATACTTGGCATGGCAGGACCACAAGCAGCGTAAAGGGAAATTCCAAAACCTGTCCAAAGGGTTGCACATGAATCTGTGCCATGTCAGCCTTGCAATGGAGAAGGGAGCTGTTGCAATACCAAAGGGACTTTAAAGTCCTAGCAGCTCCACCTGGATCCTGCCCAAAGGGATGAAGCCAGAAAGCTAGCAACAAAACTCAGAAAAGGACTGCCAGAACCATACTTCATGCAGAGCCAGAAGCCCTAATGGCCTGCCCAGATGGAAAAGAGAACCTAAAACGGCTTCCAGGTCTAGTGGGAGGGAGAAATGGCTGGGGAGGAACAGTGAGCATTGCACCTTGGCCCAGGTGTGTGGGACTCCCCTTCCAAAAACTAGCAGCAGTAAAACTCCTGCCTGGCCATTGCTGCCTGATGCACATGGTCCTTGTGGGCAAAGAAGTTGGTGAGAACATGCCCTGGGCACACACTTACACTGGGCACTATAGTCCAGCCAAAATACTCCCAGTGAAGCAAGTTTTTACGGGCACAGGACAGTCACCTACCAAAAATGCCCAGGCCAGGCCACGCAGCATCTCTGGAGCTAGCCAAATTGTGGGTGTATGTACTGTGTATGACCTGCAGAGACCCTGCCCCTAAAATAGTGTCTTGTGCTAAAAATGGAGTGGATGGAGGTGCTGGGGATATTTTGCTTATTAATCTCTCTGCCTGCAGTGCCAATCTCCTCTTCCCATGCAGTTCTCTATCAGATACCCCCGGCCCTTCTTGGAGGTGCAAGAGGCAAAGCACGTGAACAGGGGATGTTCAGCCCTTCTTTTTGGCTTTAGCAATATATGGATATAAATGCACTGGGGCTTTTGGACGTTCTTGGTGTCAAAAAAATATAGAAGTGTTTTGCATACCGCAGTCTTCAGGGTAATTAGAGCTGGCTGTCCAAGGCATCGTTTGTCTGCAAGTCAGCTGTAAAGTGGGATTTTCAACATTGCTCAGTGCTGGTTTGTCTCTCCACAGTAACCAAAGGGAAAATTGAAGCCATGCTGTGAACTTTTCAGAATCACAGCTAAGCCAGAAAGGAAACACTAATTATGTAAATGATCTCTCTCTTGTCTCATGCTGCTTAGCCCTCCCTCATCACCTCATCTACACCATCAATGTACAACGTCTGTGCCTATTTAGGACAAATATTACTAAAACCTGGCCATTATGTAGCACTGTCTAGTGCTAAAATACTTTCTGCAGGAGGTTTAGATTTGCATACTTATCAAATAGCACAATTAGGAAAAAAACCCCTACCTTTGCCAAGCAACAGAATAATTTCACACCTTGCAGCACCCTGCTCTATCCACTGCATCACCCTGTCCTTCAGCATCTATGGATGCAGCTCCCGCACCTGGAGTCTCCATCTGGCCTTCTTTCGAAACAAGTAAATTGAGGTTGCGTAAGAAGCCTCTCCCCAGTTTTTAGTCAAAACTATTTTGGTTTTTTTTATAAAGAAGCAGAATTCTTCTTGATATCCCTCCCACTCTCCCATTGCCTCTGTTTGTATTGCAACATCTGAGTTTATATAAAGTTCTTCAGCAGAAGTTGGGCTTTAAACATGTCAACAGTCCCACTGAAGTTACATGTTTAAATGTAGGTTTGTGATTGATTCGTAGCTCATTGCAGTACTTAGCATCATTAGAAAATATGTCACTTGATAAATGTGTAGGAAGTGTCACATAAATAATGGTGTAAATAATATGCATATATGCATATACATGTGACCAAAAGCAAGGGGCAGTGTTTGAGGGAAATCCTCCACACCGACCTTGTGCTTCCCACCAGGGGAAGGACAAAGTCACCTGGCTACGACGCTGCGCCACATCAAACACACAGTTATGTTTAAACACCACAGTAATCAGACAGGGCGTTGGAGAAAGTCATTAGTCATAATGAAAGGCCCAGACATCTCATTGACAGCACACCACCATTTCTCTCTGTCAGCCACACGCCGAGCTTCCACACCACCGTCTCTTCTAGACGACGTTTCCTGCAGAGCAGCAGACTCCTATGGCTGGGCTATATACGTGTGTACAGGTGGGGAAGGGAGGGGGAAAAAAGAGAATTTTCCCTGCATTTTCCCTTCTCCATTTTTTTCCAACATGCTGGAGCAACTATTTTAGAAATTATGCTTTTCTGCAGGAGCACGTGGATGTTTACTACTAACAAAACATTAAAATATCTTTGAGTTTACTCGAGTAGCTAGCAGTCCCCAAACCCAAGCAGCTGACTTTTCTCCCACAAACACTCTCCTTCCTCCAGCCAATACAAATGATCTATTTTCTACTTCCTGCAGTATTTGAAGTTGTGCAAGACACAGCCACCAGCAGATAGCTTCAGCATCTACACGCTAATGCTATTTCAGCCTGTTTATTAAGCAATGTGCATCAACTCCCTAGCTGCAAGATGATCAGTGGCAGTTTATTCAATGTATTTATCACAGCTGCCCATAAAACAAACCATACCACACCAGCATGGTCCCGACAAATGTTGCGTGATAGGGGTTCCTGACAACCCTGACAGCCAACCCTGAGCTGGCTGCGTAACCCAGGCTGCCTGCTTTCAGCAGCCTCACTGTTGGCGTAGACCTGCAACGAACTGCGTCCTGGGGAAGGTGTAGGGGATGCTCCTCACACCCCAGGGAGGCCGGATCCAGAGTCAGCATCCCGCAGCATCCCCTGGTTAGGAGCCATGCTGCTCCTCAGGCTGCCGTAAGAGGACTGGGACTTAGTGAGAAGCCACTGGCTGTGCCCACGGGTGATTCAGAAGGACCAGCCCTGGAAGGTGTGCAGCAGGCAGATGGCAGCTTCCCTTTGAACTGCTCAACCTAAACGTCAGAACCACTTGGCAGGGCCCAGGGCCATGCTCTGCTGACATGCAAATGCCTGTTGGCACGGGGATATGTTATGGGTGTGCTGGCGTTCTGCTCTAGAACAAAACGTAAGAGGCAAGGAAAGGCGAATCATCCTGCCTTCCTCTGCTGGAGTGTCGGCATGCCGCAGAGCTCAGCCTCTGCCGGCCGCACTCTCAGACCTGCTCAGCTCCTTTCTGTCTCCCAAGGAGGCTACCCTCTGTGTCCCATTCAAGACAGACCTCAGCAACAGACTTAGAGTCTGAAATAATACAGATGCAGGAAGAAAAACAGGTGAAACAGCAGCTCTGTAGCCAATACACCTCAGTCTCTTTGCTGGTGTTGTGGATGAACATTTGCACCTGCAAAGGCTCAGACATGCTGAGTCTTGAGACAGGGAAAAATCATTCACATGGCTCTGCTTGCTCTGTTTGCTCTGCACAGATTGAGGGGCAGGAGAGTCTCTAAGCAGCAGCGGTGCTCCAGCAGTGCTGGATGGAGGCACCATCCCAAAGGAGGGCTAGCAATGGCCACTCTGCCAGTCCTCTCCCAGTTATGCCAAGGGCTTGTCCAGCCTCTGAACAAGACTGGAGTTTAACACAGCCACCACCACAGGAGGCCAGGTCCTGTCCCTGGCACCCCTTCAGAGATGCAGGCAGTTTCAAACAAACAGCAGAAAACTCTTGCAATGAAGCAAAGCCTTGTCAGGGCTTGTCCTTTTACATAAAAGCTGTATCTGAACTTGCTATTATTACTGTAGCATATTCCATTTCCTGGGATAATGCAAACAAGACCCCCTGTGGAGGTCCTGTGCACCCTGGAGCCCTGAGCTAATGGCTTGTAAATCTCTCCTGCAGGTGACGGAAGAGAGGGGCTCTCTCTTTCTGAAGCAACGGGCAGTAGATACTGGTAAGTTTGCCAGTCCTTTCCCCCACCCACACACCTTTGTTTACCAAGGTTTTGCAATCGCTGCCGTAGCATGCTGCTGGCAAATGCTTCCTTACCTGCCCTCTGCTGTCACCACCCAAATCCCTCCGGAGCCAAACAAGCCAGGGCAGACAGAGGCAAACCTGGGTGACAAGATGCAGGGAGATAACTGGGGCCATACTGAAAGTGCAAGCGTTTCCAACCCCAGGGCTGTGCACGATAGCTCCTTCTAGAGCAGGCACAGACCTCCCCAGCAGCTCTCAGAGATCGGTATAACTCCCCGAACACGCAAAGACATGGATTTGGGAGCCTGTGCACACCACGCTTTCATCCCTGTACACCACACCTTGCCTCGGTTCATCCTCCAGTAATTTAAGACGTGGCCACGACGTGCCCTGCCAACGACACAGCAGGCCTGACAAGCTCACTCATTTGCAAAGGGATTTTATTACCTCCACGGTGTCAATAAACTATTATGGAAAATAACCCCCGACTCAAAAATATGCAGAAATGGAAAGGGGCTGCACACATTTCCTCAGCGGCATCAATCGCTGCTCACACCTCATTGCCTTGAATAACAGCAAACATCCTTACGCGCTTCTTTTTTTTCTCTTTTTCCCTCAGTTACAGATACACTTCCCAGTGCAGAAAAGCCAAGAGCACACCTGACAGGTAATGCTTGATCAAAAATGAAGTGTTTCCCATGGGTATTACAGCAGATGTTGTGGTGCAATAATCTTGATTTATATGGATCTGATAGGATCAGGTGTTGCAGGAAATGTAGGGAAAATAATCATTAGTTTTGCCTTGTTGACCAGGACAAATTGCCTGTGAGCCTGTGTTTGCAGGAAAGGGCCCACAAAGGAGGTCGTTGACAGAAACATTGCCACTTTTCGAAGCCATTTCTTTCATTGCATGAGCAGCTCTTGTAACCGAACTTAAATAAGTGCCTGGTATCTTAGTGATCTGCTGAATGCCCTGGAAAAGGCATGGGAAAGGGCTCAAGTGAGCCCTCATGGAGCAGTGAATTGGGAAGAACTACCAGGTTTGGAGCAAAATCAGACCAGTTTTAAACCTTATTTTTCTCCAGGGCCTGACTCGGGCCACAGGCACCATATTGCCATCAAACTGCCCCCTGTTTTCAGCAAGATCATCTCTAACATACGTCAGAGCAAGCAAGGGAAGGGTAATGCCCAGCTGAACCCCTCCAAGCCCTTATCCTGTGTTTGGAAGGTGCTATCACAAAGCCCTATCGCACGATGGGCTGCCATACATTTCCAAGGGGCTGCCAGCATTTGCAAAGCCACTGACTGTCTCAGCCTTGAAGCTGTAGCTGCCATCCCACCAAGGACATTGTCCTGAGCCCTCCACCATCCTCGCCAGCTCCACCCACCTGGAAAATGTAGTTATTACCAGAGAATAGGAAAAAGTTCATGCCTGGCTCCTATGTAGATGGAGTTGAGTGCTGAAAGGCACTCCAGCTGCTGTGACCTAAGGCAATTTTTACCTCTCAAAAATACAGCTCACTGCAGAGGCTTCCCGAACACCCTCTGTGTTGTCCCAGGGGAGCACTTCAGTAACTTGAAGCACACAAGAAATGGCATGATGCTTCACACAAGTTCACCTAGGGGGTTAAACCATTCAGCATGCCAGGGCTGATTTCTTTCCCAGCATCATTTACTTTCCCTAATCCACAAGCTCCTCCCTCATGCACATCCTTGGTCCCATCCCCTTTTGCACACAGGTTGCTAGAGCTCCAAAAGTGACCTGTTCTTGTTCAAAATTGCATCTTTGCTTATGTGCAAGTTTGTAAGAGCAAAAGGACCGTGCCTGCTAGCATAAGTCTCTCTGTTTCCCCTGGGCCCACCCATGGCAGAGACCCAGAGGGTCCCGCTGCAGCTGACTCAGAAGAGCAGCCAAAGCACTCCTTTGCTGATGGGAACTTCCCTGGGTTGCACAAAAGTCCAGCTGCCACAGGGAAGCACCCAATAGTTTTCTTCAAATTTCCTCAGGCCCCTCATTTGCAAAGATTCCTTTGCCGTCATTCCCGAGCAGTCTCCCCAGGACAGTGCCCGTCCTCTTCAACATGCCAGTCACTGTTTGCCATAGCAAAGACCATGAAAAGGAAAAAGCTAAGGGGCTTTTATCACTCCTTTTCTGTGCAAAAAGGCTAAGCGCAGGCTGCCGTGCACCATAGCCATCAGGTGCCACCCTGGTCTTCTCAGAAACCACAACTCGTGCATAGAAAATGAAAAAGGAGTAATAATTCTTCAGATCTTTGTGACATTCCCCCACCTCAGGCACCTTTTTCAAAGTAAAGGTGGTAGACTACAAACTCTCACTTGTAGGAAACCTCTCCCAGATCTCTATTCTCTCTGTCCTTTTCTAGCTGTAGGCACATATATTCTGAAGGTGAGAGCAGAGGAGAGAGAGGAATGAGAACTAGCCACAGTACTTTCATGGGAATGCACCACTGAATTAGCAGTAGCAGAATGACTTGATGTTTTGGTCTCTGCTCCTTTATGATGAATTTTCCACCTGCTTTTGTCCTTTTTAACACACACTGAGCATTTTGAACTTATGCAAACTGGCATCAAGATCTCCTCTCCCAGGGTGGCTCCAGCTAGTGAAGAATGGCACAATCCGTGTGAATACCTAGCTAGGACTTTTCTCCATCCCCATTCTCTCCTGTGCACTAGTGTATATTTGGCCCTGACTGCACCGTGCCATGCCATCATCCCCTCTCTAACTTATTTGGTTGCACTTTGGGTCAAGATGCAGACCAATGCCTGTTCCTTCATGTCACCAGCCCATTACAACTGGATGAACTGTGCTGCAGAAACTCCATCAAGTACCATGGTGCAATGGTATCCGAGCGCTCCACCATCACTTTCTGGTTCCACCTGATTGTTGGAAGTAATGAACTTTTAAGGGCGATTATTAAATTCCCAGGGCACCACCTTGAGCAACAGAGAACCTGAAGCCATGGGACTTTGCAGTACGTGCTGTACAAAGGCTTTGCTACAACAGGAGACTCAGACTCGAATCTGCTGCTGAGCCCAGGAGCCTGGCCTCAGGGTACAGTGTTCAGTATCAGGCGCTCTCATCAGCGAGGGCTAAGAATTGTAGAAAACCCACAAGTTCAGCAATGTGCCACCAAATATACCCAAAAGCTGCCAAGCAACAGGGATTCTCCAGCAAGGGACTAAACCAAAAGGGATTTGGGGAAAGGAGAAGTAATTGCACATGTAAGGGATGCTAAAAATGTATAGTGGATGGGAAAAGTTGAAGGAAGCATCATGTAGCAATGATCCCTTATTAAAAGCAGCTTTTATCTAATTCAAGAATTAGCATAATATGTATATTTGCAGGAAGTATAGCTCCATATATTTATGACATAAATAAATGACAAGTACAAAGTACAACGGCTGCTCGAAAAGCAGCTTCACGGTATTCAAAGGCACTTGAACATGCATTTTTCCTTTTGACCTGTATTGAAAGCATGGGAAAAATTAATTAACTTGAAAGTAGAGAGCATCAATACAGTAAGCTTTAACCTAAAAGGGAGGCTATGGCTGTTAAACTTAGAGTTGCCTAATTCTAGAAGTTATGAAATCACGTACTTCATTTGAGATGCCTGTTAGTTATAAAAAAACATTGAAGAACTGAGTGTCATTGACATTTTAAATGCGTCATTGTACACAGAAAAGAATATTTCACATGCAGCTTCTCTTTAGTTTTCCCCCAAAATTCCCAAGATGGAAAAGAGCCCGGGACATTTTCTGGAAATATTCTGATTTTTTCAGGTCCTTCCCATCCCAAACAAGATTTCATCTGCTACCAAGTGATCTCCAAGAGGTATTACTCTAAGCTCTTGTAAACCTTACAGTCACCCAAATGCTCCTTTAATTTTATGCCAGGACTCAGACCAGTCCCTAGAAGCTGAAAGGTAGATGAGGATGAAGGCAGACCATAAGTGCTTTCACTTTCTTTTATTCCTCTCTCTCTGTATCAGGCAAAGTTCTTCTGGCTTGAAGCCTCATAGTCCTTATAACACTTCAACAATTTAGCTTAGCTTGCTATCACAATCCCTGTCTATCATTCTCCCCCACAGAAATACTCTCGTCATGTACTTTGCCTCATGAGGAAAGATCAGAAAGATTTGATCCTTCAGCAGCCCTGACAGGCAGGCTGGAAAAAAGCCATTATTTTGTTGAGCTACTCAGAGAATATGCAAGAAATTGCACTCCTAACTCCTCCTTGTCTCCTTACAGATTATTTGTTGCTAGATAAGAGAGGGAAACGGATGCCACTGGGAGCTGAGCACATTAGTTTTTCTGAATCTCATTTCACCCAGGATAAACCTAATGGTTATTGCCAAGCAAATTTCAAAGCTTTCATTTACCTGCGTTCAGTTTGCCTCCCTGCCCATGCACACACACCCCTTCACCAAATACTCTATCAAAATCAACTTTAAACATTAACTCAAGCTCATGAAAAAGGTTTCATATCCTGGAGATGAGTTGTCTCAGTCTTTCTCAGCATTTAACATTAACTTTCCAGGTTCATTTAACCTGGCAGAATCTTAATGGCTTTTGTCCTCTTCCTTTTCACCACCTCAGCTTCTGTTTTATCACAATTTTATGTGGCAGTCGTGAAAGGTCAGAGAAAACTTTTCCACTTCCCTGCGGAAAAATGAATAAGTGCTAGGGCTTATTCTCCTGGCTGTCGTGTGAGAGAAATTAAAATGGTGGGGGAGAGGCAAAGGGAATAGGACAGCAGTTCCCTGATTCTTCCCCTGAGACCCCTGCAGCCTGGGGAGCATCCTTGGCTTGGATCAGACTGATGCTGGGGTCTGGATTAGAGCTCTGCTGCTAATCAGCTAACCACAAGACTGTGAAAAAGTCTGGAGCAATGCTGAGGCTAACACCAAGCTTAGTGTTTTGTTCCAGCAAAGCACTTAAAAAAATAAATTGTTTTGTATATAATGTCTTGCTGTGGAATTGGGCCTCTTGAAGCACAGTGGGGTCTTCTGAGTTTTTGGTAAAATGAAATAACACTGGTAAACCAAAGGCAATTCTACAGCAAAAGATTCCATTGTGAACACTCAGCAAGAAAAGCCTGACCCAAGGGTTAGCAAACCCTAACATCCTTCAGAAGCATCTTGGCAGGAAAAGCTCAAGCGTCTCAGATCAGCGATAGATCATGCTGATTGCTGTGACACTTTTGCAAGCACAGCAGTGTCTGTCTAAGAAACACTTACTTGTTTTTACACAACTGTTTTCTAAATTATAAGAGGAAAAATAAAGCAGCCTATCACTACTGAAGAAAATGATGCTTTAGTATTTCTTATTACTCTCCCAAAGCATTAGGTACAGGCACCCCAGCACTTAAGGTCAAGATATATACTCTGTAAATAGGCAAGACAGCAGCCTGGACCTGCAGAGTGAGACCATCTCTATTGCTCCACAGTGCCATGAGGCTCAGCCTTTAGGAAGGAAGGTCTCATCACTCAGGATCTGGCCCACAACCAGGACATCTAGGCACAGCCCAGCCCTTCAGGCAGCCTGCGCTGGCAAAGGTCTTGATAAGCATCTTTGGCTTTCAACCCCGATTGCTCAGATCTGGATGCCCTATAGACACTCCCCAAAAATATCACTGGGCAGTTGACCTGCAGCCAATTTCACCTCAGTTTTCAAGCTCTAAAATAAGAATATTTCTGTCCTAATGTTTTGATTACCCTATTTAAATTGCTCACCCTTTGGAGTAGAGATCTCATGTTGCATTCAGCAGCATGTCCCCACCTGTAGCAATCTAACCCATCTCTTCTCCCTCTCTCTTCATCCCGCAGTGAAGAAACAAGATCTCATCAACACCGGAGGAAACCATCTACCCATCCTGCAGTGGGAAGACAAGCGAGGCTTGGCCTTTACCAAGAACAACCTGAATTATTCCAGCAACGCACTGGTGATACCTGTGTCTGGGGACTACTATGTCTATGCTCAGGTCACGTTCCGAGGGCCCATTGAAAGATACAGTAAAACAAATTCTGTCACTGAGATCATCACCAAAGTCACTGACAGTTACCCTGAGCCCACCCAGCTGCTGACCGGCACCAAGACCCTCAGTGAAGAGGGAAACAGCTGGTTCCAGCCCATTTATCTGGGTGCAGTGGTCTCCTTAGAAGTAGGAGACAAGCTAATGGTCAACGTTAGCGACATCAAGCTGGTGGATTACACTAAGGAGCACAAAACTTTCTTTGGTGCCTTTTTGCTGTAGGTCCCGGGCAGCAGCTGGTGGGAGATTCCCTTCAGGGCCCTGGCGTGACCTCGCTGGACTTCGGCTTTGTGGGTGTGCATCGGGGTGCGATCTCTGTGCTGTTATCCTTCTTCTGTACTCTCACTCCCCTACAGCTCCTTGCAGCCTTAAATTAAGGGGTAGGGAAAGCAGAAGCCACAGGCTGAATTGAAACAAAACAAACCAAAAAAAAGCAAACCAAAAAAACAACCAAAAAAACCCAGAAAAATGAAAGTCAGATTGAAGGAAAAAAAATATTTTTGAAAGTAAAAACTGAAAGCTCTTCAAAACTTTGTAAGCTAGGGAGGAACACTTTATACCTGTGGGTAGGAACATTGATCTTCAATATTGCAGCTAGGCTACATCACTAATTCCACCTCCAATGTACAATTTGCTCAACTCAAAAAAGTGTTTTGAACTTTCTGCAGCACTTCCAGTATAGTTTTGCATGACCCTTCTTCAGATTCTCAGTTCTAAAAGGTAATTACTTTTCATTTCCTTATGAATAGATTCTCTCAGTACTTTGCACTAACATAAAGCTCAAATTAATCATTAACTGCTTAATTAATCCCTTCCAACTTCCCTGTAAAGTAGATTAAAATTATATCTTGTATTTTGCAGAAGCTACTTGAAATCTTTTTTTTTTTCCCAAGAAATTGTTTAAGTCAATATACAGCCTCAAACCTTTATGTAAAATTTCTAGGGAGCATGCAGAAACACTTTCTTTTTCAGCATGAAAGAGGAATCTCCCCACCAGGTCCTAACATTAGGAAAACAGAAAAGACAAGACAGAGAAAGACACACAACAAAATTTTCCATGCTTTTTAAATCAACCACTGAAATTTCAAGAGAAAATTTCTGCAATATTTTCCTTTCCATTATGTTTATTGCAAAGCAAGGGCAGCTAAAGAAATCAGTGTCTTGGCACTCCCCCTTGCAACCATTGCTAATGCTGCAGTGGTCCCCTAACCACAAAGGGCTCCCCAACCTATCCCCGGGTGAAGGCTGGCAATCAGTGGTCCCTACACAAGGTCAAAAGATCCAAAGACACGATCATGGCATGCCACAGCCAGCTGCAGAGCTCAGGAATGCTTCCCACCTTGCACTTACTTATTTTCATAGATCTCACTGTCTCTCAGGGAAATTCCCTAGCTTTCCTTCTCCTCCCACAATAAAAACAGCACTGACAATGACTCAAGTCATGTTCTCATAGATTTAGACTTTACACTCTTAACTGCCAGGAGGTCTCATGCCTGAGGACCTACCACCCAGCTGTTCTGCAATGACCAGGGTTCATTCTCTGCAGCTCTTTCTCTTTCCTGCCTCCCCTCATTGGATTTCCTCCAGTTTCCACTTCTCAGCCAGATGTGATAGCAAGGCTTGATTGCCTAGTCAACATTTCCACTCAAAGCCATGGTGGGGCCCAAAAGCACACAGCTGGTGTCAGGGAGGCACTGAAGTAGGGGAACACATAGCACTGGGGGTGGGAGGTCATAGCTGAGGAGCTCAAATGGGCAAAGAAGCTCTCTGGTGAAGGCAGCCAGCTATACTGCAGTCCAACCAGCAGTGAGACCAGGGTGCTTTGTCCACAGCAAGCCTCTTCCTAGCAGCAATATAGCAATTTGTTGCTATATAAAGATCTGTTTGAGCTGACAAGGAAAAGTCAGTAGCCCAGCTGAAGCATAGAGCATAGAGAAAGGCCAAGGCAGATTGGGGGTGAAGGGAGGAGAGGAACAGAGGAGGAGGTGGGAGATCCAGGCAATACTAGGAACTCTGTCTCTTCATGGCTTGGTGTAAGCACCTTCATGCTGACAGCATGACTATACGTCTTAAACCTAGCAGATCATGTCAGAAAAGAAGGCTTTTTGACCATCCTTCCCTATTCTGTAGCACCTGGGTCCCGTAGTAGGTCTCAGTCCTTCACTGTTTTATCTACACTGTGACAGCACTAAATACATGACATAATTTAGGAGATTGCCATCTGGCCCTGCCCTTCTTTCCTCAGTGGGTATCTTTCTTGCTTCCAGATTCTCCTTGAGTCTAGTCATTGGGTGTTGGTTCACTATACAACACTGCCCATCTAGGAGACCTTGGCAACGTTGCTGCATCAAAACCTCATTACAGTTTGGCTTCCCATCCTTTATTTAACTAGTCCTTCATTTTCCCCATATTCACTTCTCAGCTGTCCTCTTGATCCCATTCTCCCACGGGCACCTTCCTGCCTTCTTGGCCCTGTCCATTAGGTATAAGAACACCTCTCTGTCCAAATATAATATTCTACACATCCCAGTGCACAGAGAAAACTCACATCTGAAAATAGGTTAGGATGACAGAAAATAAAGGTAATGACCTTGCTAGCAGGTGCAAACACTCTTGGCCAAAACATCCTCTTCTGTCTTTATTAGCTAGATTCATTTCCATCCTTAAGTCCTTACTCCCGTGTTTCCTCCTTCTGTTCAGCCTTTTCTTTTAAGATGAGACTGGCTGAGACAGGAGCAGTTATTCCCCGGGTATTCATTCAGTACCTAGCACGCACAGCCTGGCCTGGTTACTTCTCAGAAAGGGTGTTTTGTGATCCAGACCCTTGGCAGGGCAGTTCTTACTGCTCAGAAACCCCCCCACCATGGTAAAATCTGGTGAAATCTCATTCTCTTGGCAGTTCAATACAAGGTTATTCTCTGGGAAACCCTAAGACTTTCCTCTTAGTTGTGTCCAAAATAGGATCTGAACTCATGAAAACATGAAATTTGCAGCTCTTGCAGACCACCACGTAAAGCACTTTAAGCAACTAGCACACAAAACAACGTGGTAAATCTCATAAAGGGAAGACTTAAAAGTGACCTGTCCAGGGCAGGTGATTCTCAGCAACTAGGTAGGGAAGCTTCTGTGAAGTGTTACATAGCATGAATTTGGTTTATCCTTGGAGAAAATTGGAGTGCAAATTCTAGCTGTTTTGAGACAGTTACAGAAATTCAGAAAGCTCTTTATTTCTACAAATGAGATGGTGTGGTATTCTTCTGAGGCCATAACGCAATCCTGATAGGCTTGTACAGCAGAATTCCGTAAAAATTGTACCTAAAGTCATCATCACTTAATGGCTAGTGCGCTGATTGAGGGTAAATACGAGGTCTGGGGGAGATGAGTGGAGAACGCAGTATTTAAAATAAAAGAGCCTTTGCTGGGATATATACACATATATACATAGGCATACATATGTATTTGTGTATATTCCACAGAAGTTCTAGGAAACCCATCGGCAATAATGAGCCTTTTCTGCCACAAGACACATAATTCGTGTCTACTGTACATTCACAATAAATCTCATAAGCAACAAATTGCCTGCTGCAGCTCCATTACAGGTGTGGCTCCCTTGTTCCATTACCCATGGCACAAAAATAATGACTTTAGTCCAGTTAGAGCAAGCTCTTGTACCCCATCACACACACCAGCTTTTAGAACATTTAGCACATGAGCACATTTATATGATGTAAAGTAATATATCTGGCATTGCTTGTTTTAAAGTGGTGCAGGCATATTAATCCACACATCTACCCTAGTGGAAATTCTCTCTCTCTCTCTTTTTTCCCCCTTTCAGTCCTAATAATGTTTCTGTAGTAGTGGCCAGCAAATATAATAGGTATGCAGGGGCTGATTCTGACCCTCTTATATATCAGATATTCCTCCACAGAAGTCAATGGCATGGAGTCAGAGTAAAGCCACTTGAGACAGAGGTCAAGCTTAAAGGGAAATACCTCAACCAGACTGAACCCTAGCTATGGATTCTCTCAGTTTTCCAAAGCTAAATAAGGAGGACAGAAGTGTTCTCAGAAATTTGTGTTTATTGAATTAAAAAAATTTCTTTAACGTAAATCATTTCTGGAGATGTGAAAATGCGTATGCATCAGCATTTTCAACTGAATGAGAAGATGATGAAATCTGGTCATCTGAACAAGTGACCTTTCAGTCTGTGGTCAAACTGAAAATATGTTTTGTTTGGGTGGATGTGAAACTAAAAAAGTTAAAAGAAAAAATCCAAGCTGGAGTAAAAGGGTGAAATAGGCAGCTCATGCTAAAGGATTTAAAAATATATGATTTCAGGTTTTGACCCTTACATTTCTTAGGAAAAAAAAATAAAATTAAGCACTTTTCAGAATAAAACCATTGAAATAAAAAGTAACAGATTTTTTTTTTTTAAATATGAAGTCTGATAAAAATATTTTAGTTCTTAGAAATTCTCTTCCCTAATCTCTTTGATCCCCCCAAAAACTAACACTAAATATAAACCAAATTCGTAAAAGTGTTCACTTACCTACTGCTTCCTTTCCCCTTAAAAACTAAGTATTGGTAAATGAGCATTAACTTTCTCTCCATATACACACAGAAGTAAATTTAAATCAAGCTATGAGGGTTACAGCTCCAATCTTACCAACATACACTGGTGCTGGGCTTAGTCCTGCACATGTGGCTGAAGGGATATAATTGTAAAAGCAAGCTCAGTTTTCCTACCTGGTGTATGGGAGGAGTAAAACCTACATTGCTCAAATTAAAAGTGGATAAAATGTTTTACCTGCGTTTACCCTTGACTACACCGTTCTAGCAGCAACCCTCCAAATCAAGGAGCGCTTGCATGGACCATCTCCAGCACTCGTATGTTGGCAGGATTAGGGTCTAGAGGTGGAAAGTTGAAGGTCACGTTCTGTAGCCAAACACAACCCAAATGATGAAAAGGATGCTGCTGAGATGATTTCGGACATAAAGAGTTTAGTGGATACAAGGGTGAGCAGACCCCCATTACAAAGGGATACTCCCAGGCTATACTGAGCCGCAGCGCAGACCAAGAGGAATGGGTTAAGGCGCTTGTGATTTTCAACACAGATATTCCAGAATTTTGAAGGAATCTCATTTTTCACTTCTGTATGGTGTAACTGACCACAGTGCGCTTTGCTTTATTGCTCTCCTGAATGGCCCATCATTTCAGATGAGAAATGAGGAAAAAATTCATTCTTTAGAAGAATCAGAAAATATCAAGAATTTTTGCCCAGATCTGGGTATTAGATACCGGTATAGCATTTTGCTATTGTAATGTATTTTCGTATAAGTGATTGTATATTGTCTTGTGCTTCAGTACTGATGTGTGCCTTTACAAGTAGAACTGACTTAGCTTCTTGTTTCCAAGTTTTATGATAATAAAAATGCAAGTTAACTAATGTGACAACTTCTGATCCTGGTCCCCTTCCAGAGACACTGACCAAATAGCACCCTTAAGAGCGACCAGCCGAGCACCCAAGGGAGACAGGAACCACGTTATCCCAGCCAACTTTGAAAGTCACCACCTACCCAAAGAGCCAGGTTGGGCCTATCTACAACCATACAGAAGAGCCTCTTGGGAATTGAGCATTTCCAATTGCTCAGCTCCTGGCTGCCAGGCACAACCCAGCAAGGAAATTTTAACCAGATGAGGGTCAAAGTCTTGTTTGAAGGCAGCTGAGCGCTGAGCATCCTTAGCCCTGTTCTAGCTTGAGCTTTGCTGTCCTCACACTTTTAGCATAATAGCAGCATCCACTGGATAGGTATTTCTTATCTTGGGTGGCGTTATCTTCGATTCCTCTACTGCCAAGAATGCAAATTCTTTCTTTCCACTAGCAGAATTGAGAAACATTCTCCCAGTGGGCATATTATCTTGTGTTTCCACAACTTCTGTTGTCTTCCTGGCTTGACCTCACAGTATCATATTTAAATGGCTTTGGAAGAGGTTTCTATTTAATGGCTCCATGCTCTGACTCAAGGAAGGTTTTCACTTGCAAACTCTGATGGAGGACATATATTTACCCTGCTTTCCATCCACTTGCAAATACCTGAGATGCTTTGTTAGGCTGTGGGTGGCAGCCTCTGTAGTTCAGCCAAGAGTTAATTAGGCAGTAGGACTCAGATCACTTTCTCCTATAACACCCAAAAGATTTGTTGCTTTTTTTTTTAAATCCAATTGCTACTTCACATTTAAAAGAATAGCAAAAGCTAATAGTGTTTTTATTCTGTTCTCTTTTAACTTGAGCTGAACAGAAATCACTTGGTTTATAACCATTTTACTCTGTGCTTTGCACGTACAGGGTAATAGCTTGAGTTAACATCATCTTCGTGGCCTGAATACAGTGGCACATACAGTCCTCTATGTGAGCACTGTAATTCATTTTGCCTACTTTTAATCATACATTTCTAGGCTTCCCCTCTAGCGAGACAGGGGGAGAGATGCACGTTTCTGAAAGGCTGTGCACACTAGGGAAGGTGGGGATAACAGAGGTGCTCCTCTCCCAGGGCTGCAGAGGAATGTATATAATATTGTGCTAAATGCAAGTAAGATAACAGTGCTGCACCCACTTTCTCAGACAACTGCGTAAAGCTGCCCAGCTACTGCTCGCACAGAATCCCTATAGGGTCTAGCGTTAACAAATGCATACGTCGGCACATATCTTAAGGGAAGGGAGAACCTTACTTTCACACGATAACATTGTTACCCTGTGAAATTCACCCTGCAGAGTAGGACACTACCCATAAGAGGTTAACGTTTCCAGTTTTCGTCTGTTGGCCAAGATGTCCAACCACAGCTGGGTCTGCTACTTGCCAGCTGTGTTCTTGCGTGAAGAACCCTTTTCCAAACTGGAGACAAGTTCAACATCACAACTAATACATTCAGCTTTTGGGAAGAACTTTGAGTTCACTCTGGCAGGGCATGGAGACTGTGTCTCCTAAGCATCTTGCAGGATGGAACACAAGCTGAGGTGAAGTGGAAGGGATCTGTGTTTGCAGGAAGGGCCTATGCTGTAAAAATTTCAGCTCATGGACAGGCAGCTGAATGAGGACTGTGTTTTTGAACACCCTCAGCATCTATCAGCCAGGTTCTCAAAGGAAATGAGGACTCCACTGTTCCATTTCTTTTTGAGACCTAGTGCCAAAGCTAGGTCTGAATCTCTTAAAAAGTGCAAAGACAGGAGCCAGGTTTGTCAGCAGTGACAGTTCCAAATTCATTTTGCCTTCTAAGCATTACTGCTAAATCCTTTGGAACAGCATGAAAGACAATGCCCAAGAAGTTATAACCTGGGTTATGAAGCACCATAAGTCAGCAGTGTTTGGGTTTTGCTGAATTATGAGCTTTCTAGATGCTCTCATTCTTGCACAAATCAAGCTATGTTCTTTCATTGATTGTAGAGTTTTATATTAAAACGTCAAAAAGGCACTGAAAATGTTTGCTGCATATTTATTGGTACTGTACATAGAGAAGTCTTAATTTTATGTAAGAGAAATTGTAAAAAATCATGGTATAAAATTTAGATCTATTATACTTAACAGCTATTTCTTTTAGAAAATAGCTTTGATGCCTTCTGACAATGAAGTTTATAAATAGTTCTTTAAAATATGCTTTGTGTCTTAAAGCAGAAAATAAAAGCATTTCATTTGATTCATATTTATTCCAGAGTCTTTCTTCGTTCTAATAAGCATCCACCAAGAGCTCATATTGACAGCTGGGATGGGCTGACATTTACCCATGCCCAACTGGTTGAAGCGTGCTGTGTATTGCTGCATTACACGTGTTCTCAGACGCGGAGGGGGTTTTGTATCTAAACTATTAATCCCATACAGAATGCACACACAGGAAATTATTAATCCTAAGAGTTTAAGAACGGTGAAATTCAGCCCTCTTCACCTAAGGACAAGTTTCAGACACTTTCATGAACCTTTATTTTAAGGTCTTTGAGAATTTTGCTCTAGTGATATAGGACTGAGTACTGGGGCTATAATTTTCAATTCCACACAGATACAGTTTTTTTCTCTCTAGACAGAACTAGCTGAATCCCACCTTCATTTTTAAGGTACCAAACTCTCACTGACAACACCCACTCCCCAAAAATAAAATAATAAAAAAAAGTAATCAGTGCATCCCAAAGATGACGTACTTTGCTTTGGAATGAAAAACTCCCATTTAACTGCTTTCTGCTCAACAACAACAAGATGATTTAGGAAAGCCTCACTGTGTTTTGAGATTTGTTTAGAATTTCAGAACTTTTGAGCAGAACAGCATTTATGATTCAGAAAAATAGGACTCTGTATGAATTAAATAAATTCCTGTCTCACAATATGATCCATTTGACCAGCCTCATCAACTGCTATTTCTGTGAAAAAGAGCCAAAGGGAAAAAAATAATTGTTTTTACAGTAATGAATTTTGTTCATGGGTGACAGCTAAAATTCCAGGGGTGGCTCCGACCTGCGGCCTGCAAGTCAAGTGTTAGTCTGGCTTATTCTAAAGCCTAACAGAGATGGGGCAACTCCGCCAGGAGCCATCTCCCTTTCTCTGTTAATTCCAGAGAGCTTAGAAACGTTTCGGCGCAGCTGAGGCTAAGAAGTGGGAATTGCACCCCACGCACTTTGTTTCCGAGCTGAGCGAGCTCCTGTTTGGGCGGGCAGCTCTGTTCGTGGCCCCCAGAAAAGGCAGCTCGGCATTTCCCAGAATCAGAGCCTGAAGTTGGCTACTGCACCAGCCCATGTGGCTGTTCCTCAGCAGTCATGACAGCAAAGCACCCAGCTTTCCCCCTGCCTTATTAGATGAGGACAAACTCATTAGTTAAATATGAGAGCACCGTCCTACATGCCAGGAGAGGAAGAGGTCAGAATTCCCTGCCGATGGTCCAACCAGCTCATGACTATAAGGCACACCAACACCTCCCCAACTTTGGAGTTAATCTTTGCAGACAGGATGGAGAGGCACAGTTCTGCATGCAGAGACAAAAGTGGAAGAGGTCTATTAAGACATCATCAAGAAAACAGCTGCCAGGGCATGGTTATCTGTGAATCACACAAAATAGATCCTTGCTCACTACACTTCCCTCCTCTTATCAGCACCTGGAAGCAAAGGATGAAAAATGACATTCTTTCGAAGAGATGGTTAGCAGCAAGCGCTGCCCGTGCCCTAGCCCTTTAGCAAGATTACTTCACTTTTTGAAGAAAAGGAAGTAGGACATCTGTATGTAAATCAGGGGAATCTCTAGAACAAAAACAAGGAGATATGAAACAGCTTTTTGCTATAGCAGTGGGGCTGTTCCTCTTTGCTACTGAATTATCTTGTGAGAAGGTTGGAAAGATATTACAGCATACAGAAAACTCCAATGTCTGTGTATAAATCTCTAGGTCCACTGAAACTAGAGAGTCCCTAGGGCTCTGCTACCACTACCTTATGCATGGTGGCATCTCATTAGTTTACCTTCAGAGGTCATCCCTTGACAATTTTTTAATAGAGGCGAGGTAAGGAGGATTGAAAAGGACCTTTTCTTTCCCAGTGAGATGCAGTTAATTCTGACATAGGCTAAAAGCATAGGCCTGATCTCCTGCATATCACACTATTACTGACCCACCAGTTATAAATTAGCCTTCGATGCTTATTCATTAGGCATGTTCTGTTGAGCAAATCTGCCATTCCTTACCCCAGCTTCTAAATCACAATCCCAGTTTCAAGAAGGTGTTTATTCAAAGCCAAGTGCATAACCAGAAACCATTTTTTTGTCAAGCATAGCTTACTATGGAAATATTTTCTTGCCTCAATGGGGCACCATGCAGTCCTGCTTTCAGGTTGTGATTATAGCAATGGCAACGCAGTTCTTTCAAGATGTTTTACTTTATTTATTATTGTGGAAAGCTCCCAAAAGGTAGCTGGGCAACTAACTATGTTCAGTAGAGAATAGTGTTGCCATGAGGAATTTTCATATCATTTCTTCCCAGAAGAGTCATACTGCATCACAGGGTGGATCTCCTAAGCGATGAGGCAAACTATCATGCTACACCAGCATCTGCTCTATGCCTTCTGGAAAATCCCAGAGGAAGGCACGCACGCTACGAGCATAGCTAGAGCAAGCTGGCTGGGACAGCAGTGCCACCGATACCCTGCGGACAGGCAGCAAGGGCTGCCTTCTCCTGCACTCTGTCCTTCTGTAACCAAAGTCTGGCCACAGCATACCCAGAGCAGGGTAAGGGGACACCGGGCAGGTTCCTGGGCCACCCCAAGCCCAGTGGTTCTGAGCTATGCCATTTCTTCACCCAAAGCTTCAACTGCTAAAGCTAACTGTCTTGATTTCATAATTAATGGGTTTATGGCCATCTTCTGGTGGGATAAGAAGCTAACTGATAACCTCCTACGTTGGGGCTGTGGCACCTCAAGATAGGCTCTGCTCTCCCTTCAGAAGGAACTGCATCCCTCAACTCCAAAGGTTCCCATGGTCCCTCTGCTCACAGACAGGACACCTTTCCCTTTGCAGTAGAGGATACAAATCAGACTATTCTACCTTCACTGTACATTAACGCCTGTCTAATGTCAGATCTGGTGGAACCAAACCAAGGTTTATTTATTAAGGTTTACATTTACACAGCCTAGAAATCAGTAGATGACTAACAACTTCAGCTCGTGCTTCGCAAAACACTCTCCTAGTCCTCTGAATGGCTCCGGTAGTCTTCATTGGCCTCAGGAATCACTACCACAGTGTCTGGGAATATCCCACCTTGAGTGGCTTTCCCCAGGTGGTGGGTAAGAAACCTTCTGCTACTCAGAGGTAAAAAACCCACAAGAATATTTTAATCTTAATTACAAGTACAGTACTGGCAGCGTGCACTGTACTTCATTCAGCTCAGGGCTCATCTCCAAAAACATCACTTCAGCAAAATAAGGGGTTTGTGCAAGGAGACAGCAGCTTCAGTGGAAGTTCTTGGAAAAGGTTTCTGCACTCAAAAGTGAGATTTGTTGCTGACATCTCTGGGGAAGGACAGGGTCCTTGCAGTGCTGGATTTTCTGGCACAAGGGTCCTTTCCCAAAAGGCCTAACCATGCTCCAGAGAGGCTCTCGGAGCCCCCGACCTTTCCTCGAAGGATCATGCCACCAGAAAGTGATGCTTCTGAGCTGGAGCTTTCTACACAACAGGAACTGCAGGAGCCAAGAGCCTTGCTAAGTCCGCAGAGACAACTGGCAAACACGGGGAAGCACACATTGGAGCAAGACCCAGGAAGAAACCATTTCATAGACCCATCTCACCACTGCCCTGGTCTCCAGAGGAAGGATGCACGCACTCAGGGAGCAGGCAGGAACCACAGGGCACGCTGCCCAGCTCCCAGAGGGTGCACTGGGTGCACCACATCTCCCTCTGCCAAGCAGCACAGACAGAGCCCCTGCCTCCCAACAGGCCCGGCTGGACTGACACAAGCCATGCTGCCAGTCAGTAACCAGACAGAGCATCCTCCCAATAAATCAAAGACTGAAGAGCCTTAAATACCTAAGGAACATCCTAAAAATATCAAGCCAACCATGCATTGAGGACAGTTCTTGAACAACAAGGGCAGAAGACGCTGTTTAGGGAGAACACAAGGGTGTTTCATTTCCCTCCTGCTCTGTTGCATCCACACTCACATCCACCATAGCCATGGTTTCAGACGGTACATCCATACCTATTCCCTTTAGTATTAAACTCATGAGCAACAGGTCCATGAACAAACTAATCACTTTCTAAGCTATTCAGCACTATTTGTTCCTTCAGCTTCCTGTGGCAGATTCCTTAAATTCTTTGCCTGCTGCATAAGAATATTCTAACCCGTTTCAACCTGAAGATGAAAACAGTCCTCAAGCCCGGGGCTGCGGCACTCACCTGGAGCACAGGAGACATGACATCTGTCTAGTCTGGGACAGGTTCTCCTTTTTGGCTGAAACTTTGGAACATGACAGTTGTGTGTCAGCATTCATGTTTCCAGTTGTTTATCATTCAGCAACCTGTACCACATGAAAGAAACCTCAGCGGAAGCCACAATCACGCCCCGGCTCCCTCCCATAGGGATACAGTGGCCAAGCTGTGTGGCTTCTTGGCTACCAGACCAGACCTGGAGCCACAGCAATTAGCATGGATGCTAATGACCCACAGGCTGGTTGTCTTACTGCACCATGCAAGGCCATCCTCCACGAGCAGAGAGCTCCCCACTGGGGCCCTCTGTCAAAGGGGCTACTAGGACATCTTTCGTCAAAGAGGTCATGAGTAAGCGATAGCATCAGCTGCCTTCCAGAATCCGATAAAAAATACCACTGAGCAAGTGGGTTTTTTCTTTTTACCCTGCCATCCCCCCATCCTTTTACATCATTAATCTCTGATCTGCAAGACAGAGAAAACAGATCAGCCAGAATGTTGCTGGCTTGTCACTCTTTTCCCCTTTATGGGCTTTCCCATCTGGCTCTTCAGCAAAACCAAATATTTCTTATTTTTTTTCCCTTTTCCCCCACCCCATTCACTTTGGGACAGGCAGGCACAGAGCGAGGATCCCACCCTGCAGTTCTTGAAGAGCCGAGCTCCAGGCATCCGCAGCCTCCAGCCCCGCTCTTCTCTATCTGCCACAGCCTTCCCACACAGCAGGGGTTTATAAGACATTTCAGAAATCAGGCCAATAGGCTCAGACAGCAGAATGACAACTCCTTGCTCACCCTGTAGTCATCGCTATTGATTACTTATGTGGATAGGGACCAGAGAAAGCCTTTGGCTGAAGAAGTAAAGCACTAACTCAACTCAGAGTCACATGCAACAGGAAACATCAGATAAGCAGGAACCTGAACAATTGCATTACTTGAGTGCTTTCCACTGGGGTACTTAAAAGAGTCAGAACTGACTAAGTAGCTAAAAAAAAATAAATAAATATCACCATAAGCACTTAGGATCTCTCAGCTCTGCTTACAACCACCGCAAATAATACCTTAAGCCTCAGTTTCCTTCCATACCTTCAGGTATCAGCACATCCAGACCACTGAGCCCCACTACACAGCAACAACACCCACCACAGACCCCTCTCCTAGCCTGCAGCAACCCCCCTTGCTTCCCCACCCCCCCTTTCATCTTCCTCTCCAATGCCCACACCTGCAGCAGCAGAGCAAGGCGGAGGCTAATGGAGTCAATTAGCTCTCATTAACACCTTCTTGACCAAAGCATGTGTTAGCCACTCCGTCAGCCCCCCTGCGTACCTCGCTGCCCTGGGAGGAATTCCCCAACTCAACACAGGGTCTGTCTCAGTCTCTCTGTACTGCACCCTGCTCTTCAGGAAAACACTACCCTCGACAAAACCACATAAAAATGCTTAAGCACTGCCTTGGTGCTTTCCACATTCTTCTGAGATGTCTGGGATCCCTCTCCCCAGTTGCATGAGCCCTGGCTCCAAGCCACAGGCAGGTTCCCAGTCCTGTAATTACTTTTCTGCCTGCAGGTTTGCACTGATTTGGTTTCAGTTAAGAAGAACCTGCCATTAGACTTCTGCACCCTCCTTGCAAATGATGCCCTGATCCCCATCCACAGGTACCAAAAGCCTCTGCCTTCACAAGTGAACTCCTTGCTCTCAACAAGAATATTTACTGCTTACGTTGGAGAACATACTACTTGTACTTTACTCTGTCTTCTCTGTCCTTACAGCCTTCCCTTTATGCATTCCAGAACTTAAAGCAGCATCCCGTAAACCAGCAAAACTACAATGTCCTCTAAGTGGCAAATGGAATTAGTTACCAAGAATGACTTACAAAACCAGCGTGTGCTCTGGTGCAGTCACTCAAAATATTACTTGTTTTCTTAGAAATAACTGAAGTATTTCTAGAAACTCAGGACATTCTGTGGCTGTTTACTCAGAGGAGGTATGGATTTAACTGGACTCAGACGGTCTACATCAAAAGAGGATCCGGGGCTCATTAGCATATTTATCCTTGTATCATTCCTATGAGATAGGGAAAGTCCGTTTTTGCAAATGGGGAACCATGGAGACGCTAAATTACTTGTCTGGAGTCACACAGGAAATCTGCAGTGGGGAAAGAAAAAGGAATCAGATAGAATCAGATAGGTCTTCCAAGGTTCCCCACTTGTCCCCTAACCTCCTCCCTGTACCCCGGTGCCCAGTGCGGGGTTGTTGGGGGGGGTGGGTAGTGGTGGATAGTGAGAGCCCCTGCCTGTGTCACTGGTCTCACAGAGACTCTGTGGAGTTCCCCCTCCTACACAGGCTGAGCCAGCGGTGGACTCTGCTGTCAGCCCGCTCGGCAGCAGGGGCTGCGCATCCCCCAACCTCTGCGCATCCCCCAACCTCTGCACATCCCCCAACCTCTGCACATCCCCCAACCCCTGCACATCCCCCAACCTCTGCGCATCCCCCAACCCCTGCACATCCCCCAACCCCTGCACATCCCCCAACCCCTGCGCATCCCCCAACCCCCTCCCAACCTCGCCACCCCCAACCCCGTGCATCCACCAACCCCTGTGCATCCACCAACCCCCAGCTGCTGAAAAGCATTGCTCAAGTGGGAGGCAGGAGCAGGCAGGTGAAGGAGCCCCGGAAAACCAAGCCCAGCCTCTGCCAGGGCCAGGACAGAGCCTGGCCCTTCACTTGGGTTCCCTGATAGTTGGTTATCAGCAGTGGAAATACATTTGGAAATAGGGAGTGGGAAGTCTCAAGCCTGGCTCCAAGGTACCAGGATGGGGCTGGGACCAGTTGGCTCTGCAGCATGCATGGTCCTTACACCAAACCCCCTTGGGACTACCTGTTGTCACGGGAAAGTACCCTTTTCTGGGGAGGGGGAGGATGCTTGGCACTCAGGAAAGCTGTCATGCATCAACCCCACTCCTGCCTGGTTTGCTGTCTGTCTCCACAGGGAAACTGGAGATAACGTTGGTAATGTTGCTCTCTGGAGGAAGGACTCCATCCCCTGCTGGAAATGTTGCATTAGAGGGGAAAAAAAGGCAAACAAATGAGTTTTCAAAAGCAATTTTTTCTAGCCACTAAATTCTCAGTCTAGAGGGTTTTACTTTCAATTAATACGGGCTGTCTCTGCTCTAGGATTTAAGCTATTGATCCAGTTCTTGATTACTGTCATCCATCTTTGTTCCTGGACTTATTATCATCTGTGCAGGGTGAAAGTCTCTAATTAGGGACTGCAATTTACAGTCTTACTCCAGAGAGTCACCAGCAAGACAGCCGTCGGCGTGCCAGCTGGCTGCAATGTCTCCGGGCCAGCCCGAGTTAATAGGGAGCGATAGCACACAGGAGCCTTCGGGTGGGGGGTGCGGGGAGCCAGGCAGCCACCCAAAGCCTGCGGGGAGGGCAAGCCTTTCAGAGGTCGGGGCTTCCCCAACATTTCCCCCAGGCTCCCGCAAAACCACTGGAGTCACAGGGGCAGCAATAAATCCCACTTGCAGTTTCTTAGAGTAAGAAGTGACTGTCCCAGCTTCAAGATTTGTTGTGATGCAAGTGAACTTTTAAGAAGCATTTATTTTCTAACCAAGGGGCTTGACTTACTTTTAGCAATCTACATTTCCCCCTGGTTATCCATTGCTGGTCCCCAGGGCTGAGCTGGGAGTAGCACAGAGCCATGGAGACATCAGCCCATGTTGCCGTGACATGGCAGGACCTCCAAGGAGAAGAACTACTGGCATGAACCACCTTCAACAACTGTTGTAACAAGTAGGAGAGATGTGTGCCAGGGAATAATTACCAGGGGCTGTTCAATAAAGATATGTGAAGTCCCCTAAATAACATTCCTATGAGTATTATGGGTGCCTGCACGTCACCCACCCTTACCCAGAGGGGACAGGCTGCCAGAGCCCACAAGCGTGCTTGGCCATCGTGCCCAGAGAATCCCCGCTCCTCTCCCAGACATCATGCAACCCCACTGGTGTCAGAGGAGGTTTTCACGCTGGTGCAGACGACGTAGCTGTCGCAATGTCATGTCAGCCCGTAGCTCCCCTCACCCAGCTCTGTAGCAAATGCAAACTCCAGCTGTTGCTGCCAGCTGTCCTGAGCACCCCGATACCCCATCCATTGGACCTATTAATTAGACGCAGCTAATGGGACAAGCAATGCTGTCATGGGGCAAAAGATCACCTCCTGTAACTTTTGAGGCAAGGAAAGACTTGGCAACTTCTGCACTCGAGGGACCTGGGAAAAGAGATGAATTAGCATCCCAGCTTCTGTGGTCTGCCAAACCAAAGAGAAAAATCTGTGTTTAATGGTGCTTGCTCATAAACACCGTGCTCTTTCTCCCAGGAGAGAAGCCCCTGCAACAGGACCCCCTGCAGCATCTCTGCTCCTGATACGCCACAGCCAGAAAAAAGCATTTGCCTTCTTAGAGCAGCATCAGAGAGAGGAGAGGGAAAATCATTGCAGAGGAGCCTAGCTTCAGGGCTGGGGCTTGTGGTGGGACAGACTCACCTCCTGTCCCGTGGGAGTTTTATGCAGACTGTGCTCTGAATTTTACGAGTAATTACTTTTTTTTTATAGGAAGCTTCGTGATTAAGTGTCTGAAGTATTTTTTTTCCTTGGTGATCTTCTTTTATTTGCCTATTTGCCCTTAAAATAGAAACTACCTGAACAATGTCTGACAGAGCCATAAATCCTGCACATATTCAGTATGATATTAAGGATGTTATTCTTGTGAGAGTTTTGGATGTTGGACTGAAGCTCTATTTTTGGCAAGATTTGCATCAGAACAGACTGGCTAACACGGTGTGTAAAGCTGGAGGGCTGCACAGCAGCACGACTGGTGCCTCTGGACCATGCAAAAAGCCACCCGCACTTTAGCATCTGCTCTGACCGCTGCACCCCTGGCAGCGAGATGCAGAAGGGACCGACAGAGAAGGTCTGTCCACTGAATGCTGCTCTGAGGGGGACATTGCTGAGCCTCAACAGTAAAAATGACACGAAAAACCTGGCAGGCAATTGGCAGGCTCAGCAGAGCACTGATCATGCTGCAAGAGACACGAGGACATGAGAAGCATTCCCATTTTCCACCTGGTTTTAGCCTAAACTGACCAAGTGTTCACTTCTGTAAGATCTCTCCTTGAGCAGCTCCTTGCTATCGATTTTGTCCTCACTTTTTTTTTTTTAAGGGTAAAATATTTCAAGGCATGTCTAGAGTTTGACTCACAGTCACTAAATAAACAAAGCATGCTGAGAAAACTCAAAAAACAAGGACATGAAAGCTTTGGGGTCCTGTTGGCCCATCTCCTATGCACAGACAGACAGACTCCCTGCAGTTACCCCAAAGACTGAGCACTGTAGGTATCACCAGGACCTCTCATCCAGGATGCCAGTGTGTCCTCGCAAACCCTCTCCCTTCCCTACACTGTCTTAAGCAAATTAAGGACTTGGTTGTTAAAGTTGGAGCCAGGACAACTATGCAAAGGGATGCGTTGACCATGGCAAAGGAGGAGAGATGGGGTTAAGAACAGCACAGAAATGGGTGGAAATGGGTGGGAGAAAAGAAATAGGGCCCCGGCGGGCAGGATCTGGGAGCTGAAGTGCAGAGATTAAAGCTGCTTCCACTTTACAAAATAAATACGAAGCAAAATGAGGAGTTGAATCTGAGTTTGTGCTTCTCCTTCAAGACCAGTGTCCCTGAGCAAACTGCAATTTTCGTTTTGTTATGTTTGTTTTAATATTTGTCAGGGGGGTTTCTTTTGGTTCCTTGAGATGAGCAACTTCATTCAGCTAAAAGCAAGTGGGTAGCAATTGGATCAGACTTTCAAAATACAGCCCGACGCCTGTGATACCTCTCCCCCGGTAACTGAATTGCAGAACAGGTGAAAAGCCCGAATCCTATGATTCCTCACGGGCTCTGGGAAGCCATGTGGCGGCACAGATGTCGGGATCGCTTGCTCGCATGAGCTGAGCGCTGGAAAGCTGAGAGCAGGGGAGTGCAGCGCTGCCGGACGAGCCGCTCGCCGCCGACGCAGGGCAGGGACCTGCCCCAGTGGCTGCAGTCGGATCCCGGTTTCCCCAGTGGCAGAAACAGCTGGATGCCGGTGAATTCTGTAGCCAGAGTTACAGAACAGCTTTTTCTTCTGGGAAGTTACCTCTGAATCTCCCTGACATGCTCAGGGCTGGTTCTGTGTTGGTTCTGTGTTGCTTTAGTTCAAACCTGACATTTCAGAGTTTAAGGCCTGGGAAAATGGGATGTTCACAAATAGACACTGAAAACGTCACAGGGCTGGCATTCAGGAATCCTACATCCTTTCCCCACCTCTAAAAGTATCATGCACTCTCCATCTGTAGCCCACAGAGTTTGCTTGGTCTCTTTCAAACCCAACTTTGAAAAACACAGGGAAAAAAAAAAATCTAAAATATATCCTTCTTTCTGCATTTACACCTCAGGTAAAAGTGCTCACAGCTTTGAAAGGTTTGACCTTCCAACGTGTAAAACTCTTGAAGCAAGGAGGGAATGACATGTTGGATTCTTACACAGTAAGGTTTTTTCCTAAGCAAGTTTAATGGTGGGAACACTGAGAGGCTTGTGGCCTTAAAGTCCTGGTCTACCACATTCGAAAACAGAACTTGCACCCCAGGGCAATTTCTGACATTTGGGTTTTCTACCTTAGAATGGGATGAAAAATAAAAATATAGAAGTTCGCTGAATAAGGCACCCAAGAATTTTTTCTCTGAAAAAGGTGAAACAAAAACTTCTGTAATTTCTAAAGAAATATATTGCCTTTCCAACGCTGATGTTTCAAAATGCCTGCCTCACAAAGATTTCCTTATCTTAAACCAGAAGTTTTACTCTAAAATATGATGCTCCCATGCAAAATACCCAATCTGATGCCTCACAATATCTTATTAGGATGATTGTTCTAGGTGAAAAGGTTTTATTCCCCTTTTATTCAACCCAGAGTTCAACATTAGATCCTGAACCCTAGTTAATGGCTTTCTTTTAACAAACATTTTCAAACCATTGCACAGAAGCACCTAACATGCCACTGAGAAATAAAATTTATAATTCTAATAAATTTAGTACCCTCAAAATGTGTCTGTATTTTGGCACCACACCATCCAGTTCATACTGAATGACAAAAAAAAAACCCAAATGCAACATTGCAAACCTCGAAGGAAAATGTATTACATTGTGGAGGAGGTATTTGTTAGTTTTATGCATACTTTTGCCATTGACAAGAAGCCAGAAAATGACTCACGGTATTTGTCAGAGGGAGAAGTTTACAACCAAGAGCCCCGAACATATAAAAAATGAAACAAGAAAATGAGAAAGAATTGGGAATTATATCAGCAAACAAACCAATAAAAAAAAACAACACAAAAACTTTTGAATTTTACAAGGTAGTTTTCCCCTGGAATACCTTTTAGGTTATCAAAAAGAAAAAAAAATAAAGTAGAGAAGCTTTTGGAAAAGGCAGAGGTGAATGGGCAGAGGGGAAAGCCACCCACAAAATCACCTTCTTTCTGCTTGTTCTGCATTAAGCAACCTACCAACTCACAACCGTAAATATACCACAGGTTGAAATTTTGGTTAAAACAATGAGGCAAGTGTAGCAAAAACATGCAAAACCTGACAACTAGATCCATTCCAACCTCAGCATTGACTGTAAAGTCGGGAGCATGTTCCCTCACTTTTTGAATAGCAATATTAATGTCTGCTTTGACCTTTAACAAACAGCATCTCCAGCAGCCCGCTAACCTGCAGGGACCACCAAGTGTCACAACTGAATTTATCTTCTTTCTTTTACTGGATTCGTTTGATGCCTGTAAGATAGAGAGACTCCCTGGACTGAAGCCTCTACACAACCATAAATAATTCCCTTGTCTCATGTTGCATTTACCAAACCTAATTGCCTTCGGCTTGCAAAGGACACGACGCTTGTTTCATTGTTCCTGGCTGATTTTTTTTTTGCTTAGTATGCTGCTGCGAGATGTTTCTGTGGAAACACTGCTGTAGGAAAAGGGGCCTTAGGGGAAACCTGGGAATTTTGGGTTTTTTTGCTATTTATTCTTATCCTCATCTTATCTCATCAATGAAATGGAGCAGGATGGTGTATTTATAGTGCCTGAAGATAAGAAAACATCCCTCAGATGGTTTTCATCCGTGGGTTTGCCTAATAGACATGCAGCAGTCTGGCAAACTCCTCCAGCCACTGATGGGTGTCACACGAAGTCAGAAGACACCAGGGAAATCCTGCATCAGCAGGAGCTAAAGCCGGGGCCACATGCAGAAATGGAGAAGTGGGATGTCCCAGCCAGCAACAGGCAGGTCATCAGCCCAAGGCAGTGGAAGTGCTGAGCTGAAACCTCACGGTCAGTAGACGGAGAACAGCGTCACCGCAGACTACTTCTTTAAAAAGAGGAGTTTCGTTAAAAAAAAATAAAATCATGAGATTACAAATTTGGCTCATAACGTTAACCAGGGATAAGACATTAAGTGCTTTTATATTTTTTTTACTTTTTCTTTTTTTTCTCCTCTGTTTCAGTGAAAGCAAAGATTAAGGTACTCAGTACCACAATCTGAGTCCTGCTGGGGATGCACCCTCAGCACCACTCGCCAGGCAGGATGTAGCTCCAGCACGGGGACTTGGAGGCACAGGGCTGTGAGCAGCCCTGGGCACATGCTCAGCTTGGGTTTGCTCCCGCAGCTTCAGCCAGTGACACAGCAGCTTCGGTGACACAACACCAGACAGGGTCCTGAGCCGCGGAGCAGCACCAGCAAGCTCCCCAAGGGCAGCCAGAGGCAAGCTGATGGGGATTTGATGGAGTTACCCAGGCAGTGCATTTCCCAGGAGGCATGGCCAGAGGAATACAGACCCGTCCTCTGCCCCGTAGAGCCCTAAGGAGGGACGAGAGGGGGACCTGCCTGCTCTCCCTTGGGGTGAGTCACTGGAGACCGAGCACACGCACATGTGCATGTTGTGCACAACAGAGGAATGGTGTGATTTTTTTTTTTTTTCTTACTATTTACAAGAGCTCTTGCAGGTTTCCATTGAGTTAAATGCTACAACAAAAACCAGAGAGATGATTACCCTTAAGACCATAGAAAACCATCCCATGACTTGAGATTCCGTCAATGCTGCATGCCAAATCTGTGGCACCTCTGTAGATACCTGGTTTTAAGAAGATAAACATCCAACCATTGCTTACCTTCAGCCACATTTACAGGGCCTGGTGAGCTCCTTCACTAATCACTAGTGACTTGTTCACAGCCTAAGAAGTCAAAACATAAGAAGCAACCAAACCAGAAGCAAAGCAGATGGTCACAGAATTCATCCATGCTGAAGCTGGATTAGCAATGAGGGCTCATGACTTGCAGGTTTAATTTCCAGTGCCACTTTTCAGTTCTTCACCCTTATAATATCCCTTGTGCTGCCGTTCTGCAGCTGGTCCTGAACTCCACCATCCTCAACAGTGAGCCATGCTTCCTAAAGCTGAAGCCATCATGAAAAAGCAGTGCAAAAGCCTCCCAAGAAGACCTGATAGAGATGAGTGAGGGTGAGCAGCTTTGACTGGCTTCAGGAAGATTTATTGCTTCACAAATGTTGCAAAATACGAGCAGCTTTGGCCTAGAGTTAAGAGGCAGAGAATAAGGAAATCACATGTACATGAAACCCATAAAGCCAGGATTCTCTCCCTCAGGAGCATAGAAAATAAACACAAATGTTTTCTTGGCTAGGAGAAGCCCAAACAACTCTCCAAGAGCTCTTCCAGAACAGTTCATAAGACCGTATTAAATGAATGATGCAAACCTGCTATTGCACTGACAGCTCTTAGAAGTAAACTAGAGGATGGTGGCTGTGGTTTAGGTCTAAAGGGAACAAAGAAAGTGTTCACTCCCAACTGTCTCCTTTGGATGCCAATTGTTCATCCCAGAACAAAACTGATTCTACCAAGGGAGCAAGTGCTTCTTAACATCATAGTGTTCGTGCCTTTTACTGGGGCTACTGAAGGATGCCAGAGCCAGAACCACCCACTCTCCTGTCAGAGCCCCTGGATGCACAGGGGTATGACAGCCCCCAATGCCTGCTGTCATTCTATTTCTACTGAGAGGCTCCCTGTCAAGCACAGAACAATGTTTTCAAGCAACTGAGTATTGATTCTCAGGGAGCTTGTACTGAGTTGAATCTTTGGGCTGTGGAGTTCAGGCTGCCTGAGGAAGCTAACCAAAAGAGCTGTGGTCTTCTGTGACACAATGAGAAAATCCTTCCTAGAGAGCAAATTGCCTTTCATTTCTCATAGATGTCATCAAATGATCAGCAGAGGTTGTTCTTATCTTTGGTCAGAGGCCAGAGTGATGGACGATGCCCAGTGTTCCTCCATCAGTTCCAGGAAGAGACTGGTTTTCCTTCACATGTTCTGTTAAAACTGGATGGGAGTAGGTGACCCAATGTTCTAGTTGCTAAGAACATAATGCAATTTCCAGTTTAAATGCCAGGAAAATCACTTTCCTTCTTGATTCAAAGGTCTCACCTATCTTCAAAATGACCAGCTTGCTGAGTATTCCCCCGTAGAACCAACCTATGCGATTTCAGAGACACACTTACCTGCTTCAGAAACAAAACAAAATGTGTAATTTATGTATTGCTTATTTAAATGACCCCACTATAAATACCACTGTGTAGGTAGCAGCAAGCACACCTTGCCCTGTGGGCCATCCTGTTTCCTCAACAGTATAAACTATTTCAGACCAATTATACACAGAAACCTTAAAATGAAACATTCCCTATTCAACAGTACAGTATTTGCAGTCAATAGACTACATAGCCTCTCCCTTCCTGTTGCAAACAGCATCCCACATAGGGATTAATCTTTCCTCAGAAATAGTACAACCGATTGCAGAATTATTGGCACCTCTCCCGTCTCATCAAAACCAGGGAACTCTTAACATAGCTTGAGTCATCTTCCTAGTAGTTCTTTTCAAGCCTATACTCATCGGCTTCCAGGTGAGCAGACTTCTGATTTTCAGCTAACATGACTTTGACCTCTTCAGTTTTGGCCAAATCAGGTACCCTGCAGAGGAGGAAAACAGCTGGCTGTAATTTAGTGCGAGCACAGCTGATCAGGGCACAGCAAAACCAATTGACTTGCCTTGATTTGCTGAAATAGAAAATTTTGTTTGCTTTCATATTCTCTAGAATTTAGCAGTATTACTCAGCATTTAAAGAGCAAGAATACTAAAAATAGAAACAGAATAAACAACAAAACAAGATCACTGATTGAATTGATATTAAATTTTTAGCACAAAATCTCCTTTCTGAGAACTTGCCTATTAAAAAAATAATTTTCTGGTCTGTCTGTCCATTTTGGATACGCACTTACAGGGAGGGCAGCAGCAAAACACCGCAGCTAAAGCAACGGCACTGTCCTGGTGCTTGACCAGGAGCTGCACTCCACACTTCTCAGATGCAAGGCAGGTCAGGCCAGAAATTATTTAAAAAATAGCACATTTATAATGAAAAGGGAATA
The DNA here is from genome assembly GCA_034008185.1 of Gorsachius magnificus. NCBI lineage: Eukaryota > Metazoa > Chordata > Aves > Pelecaniformes > Ardeidae > Gorsachius > Gorsachius magnificus. The sequence goes on from CM067094.1 coordinate 9,964,098, forward strand.
ACTTCAGTACCTATTCTCTTTTTCCAGTTGCAAAATTACATTTTTATTTGCATCCTGGCAAGATTTGGCTTTGTGCAAAAGAAAGGAAACCATAGTCAAATGAAAGAGAGGAATAAGAGAATGAAATAGGGTTTCCGCAGTGCATTCAGCCTCCTGACTTAAAACTCCTGATTGCTAAAAGCACTCTCCTGAGCAGAATCAGACCAGGAACTGAGATCTAAACCAAGTCTGAACTCAAATATCACACCATTGTGTATATCCTGTTCAAAAAATAAGGATGGATGGGCAGATGGACGCTCCTTTGCTCAGTAACATGTACCCCAGCCTTACACAGGCTAGGTGTTCCCAACAGCCTCTTGCAGCAACCTAAAGGCCCTTACAAGTCTCCAGATCAATTGTACTGAAACAAAACATATGGGACTTTTCCATCAGGGTCAAGTAGAAGCAACTGCACAGTTGAAATTAGATCCAGAGCACCTGTGAACATGAAGTTGAGTTGAGAATATAAATTCGAATGCTGTTGTCAATGAAGCTCTGTCAATGATTCACCTGTGAAAGGGAGTCAAAGGCACAAAGACCAGAAATAGGGATTCAGGTCAGGGACACAAAGGCAAGTTCTGCTCACATCCATAACCTAAATCGCGATCATCTCGCTGGTGCCACATTTGATTTCCAAGAGAGGTGATGATTTAAAAACTACATTGTACAAGCAAGAATTTCTCAAAACAAGTTTGTGTCTACTCATCCGTACTGTTCACTCATGTTAGGTAAGCAGTTCCTCTTGGCTTGGTCTAGCTCTTCAATTACTGCTCTTATGGATGAAGCAACAGCTTGAATCACTTCCAGATGAAATTACAGAAAGCTGTGTATAATGACACTTCTACCAATGCTGAAGCAAAGGATTTAGTTTTTATTATACCTGCAGCAACTTGAAGTTCTTTACTGAAACTCAGAGAAGGGAGAGAGATGGGTAGAAGAAACTTCTGATCAACTTGAATATGTTTCTACTCAGTGTGGAAAAATGCTTGTGTCCTACTCCAGAATGCACCAAATAAATTTCACCATTCTGAAGTGAGAAAGACTTCTGGTTTAGAGCAGAAGTCCAGCAGCACATATGACCTCATCAGGATTTCTATCTTTTCTTGTCTGCGCGAGGTCCCGTCATTTGCGTGACTCCATGATCTTAGCAGAGCTCAGCAGCACTGCTCGAGCCTGCCACGTTTTAGGGTGAGGATGTCTCAGAAGACCAGTACATGCAGTTTTCCAAGCTGAGAGGTTTTGTGGTTTCTTTAATGTTAACTACATCACCAATAACAGGGGGTTTTCACACATGTAGTAACCAAAAAGGGATGTCAGTTTACAGGAGCAGAGGCTTTCTACCCTAGGGCCTTTGGGTCTAACATCGGATACTCTGCAGCACACATTTCATTCGAAATTCAGTGCTGAAGGCACATTTTATTTTCCTAAAGCTATTCATTACAACTGAATAGATTTAAAATATCCTACAATGATATAATGGTGGACTACAATGAATGAGCTATTAAAATGTACAGCACTGTATGTTACAGCCTTAATTGTTCCAACACTATTAAAGACCTACACTGTGCTTTAAGGGGTAAAGATTTCCAATAGCAGATGGAAGAATTAAAACAATTCTATACTCTCTTAAAAAGTTATTAGACTTTGAAAATCCAATGATTAAGCACTGATTTAGAATTGGGGGTTTTGTTCAACTTTTGTTCCTTCTAAATCTTGCAACTCTTAATTCCATCCTGCTGGAGAATTTCAAAGAAGTCTGCTTTTCTTCTGTGGAAATTTTCAGGTAGCCAGTGGGTTTTCTTTAACAGAAACTAGGAAAATTCTTCAGGCAGCAAGTGAAATTCACTCCAAAGGAGTCTAATGCCTAGCTCAGGATGGAGCAGGCAGAAGACCTCTGGCTTCCGGACTTGACTCCTTGGGGTATTGCCCTGTGGCTATTCCTCCTCGTGCTGGCTATGGGCTCGAGCACAGTTCTGCTTTGGCATAAAGGTAGAAAATCACATTTCTCGTACTCCCTAGGGAACTTTTCCATAATTAAATGAAAAGAAGCACCAAATAACCAAGCACATGTCTTGTATCAGTTCTTTTGTCATTAAGACAGCAGTTCCTGTTTCAGTCCTGTAGCAAAGAGGAAGCCAAGGTCCACTCAAGCTGTTGCTCTCTAAATGCTTTACAAATGCCAACAGATATCAGTGAAAAGGTTTACAGATCCTTCCTTGGGGTCCCCTTTGTAAACAACCACTGGGAGGAATTCAGACATGAGATCAGCAGCTCCAGGGGTCCCCGTATCAGGTGAAGCTCAGTGACTCTTCCCCAGCAGAGAGGAGATGTAGGAAGGGAGGAGGGACATGTGCCTTTGGGCTGGTAGGAAGGCAGGTCCACCTTCCCAGAAACACCTTCCACAGAGGGACATAAGGGGGAAGGGCAGGCAGGGAGACAGGTCCAGGGAGGAGAGAGAGATGCAAAGGGTGAACAGAGAAGCCTGCATCTGCAAACAAGCTATGTTGTAATCAAAAAGCTATCTTGTCCCTTGCCTTGCCTCAGTGACATTCATACCCAGTGGCATATTTCCATCTTCCTTTCAAATCAAGCTGTGACTTAAATCCCCAGGGTTCCATTTGCAGGAGAAAGCTCATGGAAAATTTTAGGTTCTTGCCCATAAGTGTAAAAAAAAAAACCAAACCCAAAACACCAGACTTATTTAGGGAAGGAGGGTGGGAACCAGATAAGCATGCCCAAAGCAATGAGTGATAAATAGAATATGCAGAAGCAAATATTTGGAGCTTCTCAAACAGGAAAAACAGAGGAAAATTAGAAAGAAAATTATATATTTAAAAGGAAGAGGTTTTCTAGTATGCCATTTGAGTTATTTTTGCATGATATATAATGCACTGAAGTGATCAGATAAGTCAGATTGTATGTTTTGTTCCTTCTGCCATGGAGAACCTGTATTGTCAGGGTCTCGGACTCTGTTTGTTGCAATGCAGAATCAGGGTCCATTATCAAAAGTGATGCAGAGATATGAAAGCGATGAGAGGATGCCTTTCAAACCATGCTGAGTACAGACAGTGTGGTGCTGGGCAAGAGCTGCAGTCCCTCTCTCTGGAATAACCTCTTTCAACCCTCTGGGGCCAAGGACCCCAGGTTTCTGTATGGGATGGGAAGACCTGGCTGAGTGTGACCCCCGCAACCAGCGCCAGCCTCTCCTGCCCCCTTTGCCCTTATCACACCCGTATCTCCACAGAACAAACACTGCACCTTTGGCACAAAAGACAAATAAATGCTGGGAAAAGAACAGGGGAGATCAAGGACATCTCTAATGCTGTGAGTCCCCAAGTGACTCGTGCAGATCTTGCAGCAAGACCAAGCTTTTCAGATCCATCTAGTGCCTTAATCCTCAAAACAACATCCCTCTAGGTACTGATGTCTGCGTTGATTTTGGATATGTGACAACATCTTGCATCACCAATACATTCAAACACCCACTGCTACACAGACCTTAGGAAGCCAGGGCTTGCAGGCACTGTGGCCACGTGCCTGCCCGTCTCTGGACTCCCCAGGCAGCAGGATGTGAGGTGGTCCTCTCCCAAGGATGCATGCCAAAACATCAAATGTGCCCTCTACAGTTCAGGCTCCTGAGCTGTCCACCAGACCAGTGAATGAAGTATCAGGTCATCCTTGAAGGAGCCACCATCAAAGAGCTTCCAGTAAGCATTCAATGAATCAGCACTTCCCAACAAAAATCAGCAGTTTTCTCTCCCCTTCACTCAAAATAACTGCATGGTCTCTGGCCTTTTCAGTTAAGAGTTGGTAGAAGAACATATGCACGAGCCACGGGTCAAAGATCCCTCAGGTTTCCCATAAACAATCCTGAGGGAAACACAACCCTGGAAGATGCAGCTATTCTCCCACCACAGGGAGGTCATCTGTCCATGCTGACCACAGACCAAAGCAAAGCTGGGGAGCTGGAAATCTGTGATACAGGTCTAGGGCATGGCATGAGCTTATCTGTTCTCTTGCTAATCCTTCCAGCCACGAGCTGATTTTGGAGCTGAGGTGGGAAGACTTTAACAGGCATCCAGCTGCTGCAATGTCTCTGAGTAATAAAAGCTTCAATTTTACATGTCCCAGACAGAGCATCTAGACACAACAGAGGTTTCCCTGAAGAATTTTAGGAAAGGAGGAAGCACAGTACGATAGATGTGACAATTCTTGTAATGGGGTCATTACTGTAACAAGATTACAAAACAACCCATCTGGTTCTTAACCTTTAATCCTAGCTGAAGGACAAAGACAGCCCATGATGTTTGCCTCCAGCCGTGCATGTTCTGGGTTTGTGCTCAGGCCCTGCCATCTGAGAAGAGACATGCCAGAAGATGCAGGACTGGCGATGGTCCATTCTCCATCAGTACAAGGGTTCCCAGGCTGGTATCCAGCTCACAGTACTCCCTGGGGTGAGAGGAGGACGAATTGCTACTGCCTGACACAATGCTGACTCACCAGCAGCAAGCGGCTATCACCGTCTTCTTCCTGGGGTTGGAAACATGAGGACACCCGAAAGGTCCCCAACCTTTGGTGCGGTCCATTCCCAGAATGGAGACACAAACTTGCCTTGTCTTGGAAGTGTCAGATCAAAAGATTCAGAAGTACCCTGAAGTTTCCAGGTGATTTTGCATATGTGGCAAACACAGGCAGCCCCAGCCATGTTAGCAAGTCACCTCAGACTGGGAAAACTTGGGTGTGTTTAACAGACACCAAGACTTGTACAATAACTGATATTGGACCAGGTCCACAGATTGACAAGGGGGTGAATTTCCCAGGCCTGCTCAGGCATGACAGACAACACACAAGCGAGGAGGTGCTCCATCACCATCTGGGCTCTGGGGAACACCGCAGTGATGACACTGACCTTGTCACAGGCATCTCCGAGAGGCACTGGCATGACTGAGGGGCTCAGGCCCCTTTCAACATTTGCCAGGGGATGCTTTGTTTCCCTTCTTCTGAATTTCAATCAGTTAACTTTGGTCTGGACCTCACGAGGCCATGTTTACATAGTTCTCCCTGAGATGTCAACAACATCTCTGGCATTTCCACTGTTCTTAGCCCTTTGAAGCACTGACTTCTCCCACCATTTGGTCACAAATGTCCACAGAGTTTCAAGGAAACTGAAGACTGTTAAGCCATAACCGCTGGAAATAATATTCCCTCCTTAGCTGAACTCAATTGCAACATCTTCTGGAGATCAGAACAGACAGAACAGAAGTAGCATGTAAAGTTTTCTGCTTTTCTAGTGCTGAAGACAAAGAGAGAGCTCCCACTGCAAAAGCTAAAGAAAAGCCCTGGCATCTTAAGGCCAAGACTCTGACATGCTGCAGGTGACTAAAGAATGCAAAAAAAAATTTAAAAAGTGTTTTCAGAAAAACATTTTTAAAGTGCTTCAGGAACCTGGATGCTTAACTCCTTTCCGTCTCCCTTGAAAACCCCAAGCACACCATTTCCAACTTACCCTTTGCTGCACCAGCCTGCTCCCGACAGACTGCCAGCTCACAGCGTTGGGAGCGCTCCCAGGGAGCAAGCCATCCTCCCGAGCAGCTCCATGCACAGCCGAGCTGGTGATTTCAGAGTGCCGAGGCACAAGTCACCTATCACATCGCCTTACTCTTGCAGTAACAGCAACATCACACCAGGAGTGGTTGGTAACTGGTGGCTGGGAGGAAACTCTGGGCAGGGTATCGGGTCCTGAGCGGTACGCCTGGGACTGCAGTCAGGGGGAGCATGGCAGGTACCAGTGCCTGTTATCACAAACGTATGGCACAGCATATGCAGTCCCAGGTACGGCCTCCTGTGTCTTCAGCTCTGGAATAATGACAGGAGAAAGACCGGAGTTTGGTTAATTGACCGAATTGATTCAGAGCAGGCAAGGTACAACGTGCTCAAAGCTCCCGTTCCCTGACACTGAAAATGCTGCAGCTCTAAAGAGCTTCAAGACTTCATTTTGATTCTGCTAAATGTTTGAATCAAAGTAAGGATGGAAACAGAGGACACCTTTTAGCCATGCCTACAACTCCATGTGACCCATTTGCTGAAGGGAGTGGTCCCTTGTACATTCTGCCAGGGAAATTTCCTGCAGCCCAGGGCCGGGAATGATTTGCCAATGAGAGCTATGATGTGAATAAAGGCTTACAGGCAAGGATGGGTGCCAGCCACACTTGTGGCCAGTGCTCCCACAGCAGCTGTGCCTCGTCCCAGTCTGCAGGAAGGAAAGACAAGAAGTAACTGCAGCAGCTGTAAGGAGTCAGGGTTGCAAAACCTCCAAAGCAGAACTGCTCACTTCCCGAACACATCTACCAGGCAGTCAGCATGGAAAGGGGAACCTGGCTGCAGAGTAGAGACCTGGCAAACTCAGAAACGCTGCAAAGAGGGGAAAGAGGTGAAGCTGAGCCGCAGCCATCCTCACCATAATTGTCTCTGCACACTGATAGGGGCTTGGATGAGGAAGAATAGCATAGCCCAAAAGACTCTGCAGTCAAGGATTGGGTTAGCCTGGCCAGGATTGATCTGAGTTTTACTGGACTGGTCCAACACATGATTGAAATGTGGGAAACACGCTACCCTCGTGGTTACCCGTGAGAAAGGGACAGAGGAAGAGTACGGCAGGAGGTGCAAACCCAGCCATCCATCAGCCCTAGGGCTAAGAGAAAGCTGATGGAGCTGGATGCTCTGCAGATGAAGGAAAATTAAATTAAGTCATCTCATTACATGTGCGGTGTAAATCCTTAGCCCTGCAGGACAGGCAGGATGTTTTGGTCTGAACCAGGAGGAGTTGCTAGAGAGAGGAAACTGCTAGGAAAAGGCTGAGTAAAACCATCCCCACAGGTAAACCACAGGCCAGGCATTTTAAGGCAGTGGCTTTCCATCTGAGCTATGAAATATTTGAAATGCTAATGGCGAGGGGGTTGCTCAATGCCCTCTCTATTTGTCATGCCTGGTCGGTACCACTTGCCTGCAGGCAGGTGACCAAGCACAGAGGCCCTCCTGCCACGGGCACATCCCAGGGGGGCAGCAGACCAGCCTCAGACACGGTCTCAAAGAAGCCCCCTCTGCTTAGGTGAAAAGAAAACAGAAAAGCAAACTTTATAGTAATCAGCAATGTAAACCCTGTTGGTTTTTAATAGTCGCCTGATAATATTCAGGCAGAAGAACACTGTGCATGGGGATAAAGTTACAAACAATTTGGTTTTCACACATCTGTTCATGTAGGACCCTCTAAACAAACCAATACCTTCTGGGGGAAGGAGAGGAGCAGGAGTGAACGTTGTGGTTGTTTCTTGGGGATCAAATGATGCTGCATTGATTGAGTCACTTTTATCTGAAATCACATTACAGCCTTTTCCTTCAGAGCTTCTCTGTGGCACAAAGGAACTGAAGAACAGCAGCTCTCCCTCCCTGGCACATCCCCCAGAATAGAGGTGCACGTACAGGGGGGAGCCTCACAACAAAAAGGACTGAAAAAGGGAAGAGGAATGAGAGGCCAAGCAGAGCAGCTGAAGCAGCCCCAACAACCCAGCCCTGGCAGAGAGAGGGAGCTTTGGGAGGCTGGAAACAGTGAGCCAAGAAGCTACCAGCCCATCTTTGGCTCCTCGTAGGCTCAGAAAATCAGATTTTGATGAAAAATCATCTGTTTCTCCTATTAGGAGGAAGGGGCTGGCTACCCAGGCAGAGGACAGGCATCACCCTACCTGCCACAGCCATACATCACCTTCACCTCCCTTGGTCTAGGCACCACCCAGCTTCAGGAACCTGTCCGTAGCTTCCAGTCAAACGCTACAGCGAGAGCCATACTGACGTACCCTGGACCCTATAAATGCTGGAGCCCTTTACCTTCCCCTTCCTCTTCACAGTGATTTATGATGCTCTCATCAACCTGACAGCACAGCGTGGGACACATCCCTCTCCGCTGGTGTAAAACTTCATTTCATTGCTTCACTGATCCAACACCAGCATGTATCTGTGAAATAAGTCAGGTGGCTGAAGAAAAGCAGGGGGCTGCTGCAACCCTTTCTTCTGCTCCTGATGCTCAGCTCATAAATTGGCTGCAATAATATTTTAGTTATAAAAAAATGAAAAAAATTGATCTCAGTACTACCCTGCTAAGCAACAAACCTGCTGTCTGCCACTGAGCAAAAAGGAAAAAGTGATTATAAGAGATGCTGGGATGAATCTCCTGATCTGTCAATATTTCTGATGAAGATAAATTTTGTTGGTAAAAGCCAAGTTCCAGGCCTGAGAAAAAAAGAGCCCAAGATAGAAACTGATAGAAACTGGACCACCAGACTCATGCAAAGAAAGGTGTATTCAGGAGCGGGGAAGGATGGGAGGTGGAGAGGCTGGAAGAGAAGCTCCATGGGTTGGTAGAAGAAATCAAAAGAAAAGGGGAAGAAAGGAGGAGGAAACTGTGTTCAAGGGAAGCATTTAGTAGGGCACTCCTCTGGGGGCCAGCCCCTCATCAGGCACCTGAAAAGGACCGAATTAATAAAGGGCAGCTGTCAGAGTTTGAAAATCAGCCCTTCTCTGCATCAGCAGCTGGCATGCAAAGGCAAAGACTTTCACTAGAGGCTCTAGGGCCATGTAATGCCCAGCCCAGCCACAGCGCAGGACCAGTCTAGAGCCCAGACTCAGAGGTGTTCCTGCCCTTTGGGAAAGACGGCAAATAAAGCCAAGCTGTGCAATCTCGGTTCACTCCTAACCTCATGCAGCTCACAACAGTGAGCATGGGAGATAACTTCAGATCTCACTCCTCTGGCATGTCAGGCCATCACCCTTATGGTATGATTCCCCTGGTCTGGCTCCAGGCTGGATATTTTTTGCTGTTGTTCCTGGGAGTTTTGCTAATTAATACCAAGTGAAAACCTGGCCCATGGAACGCATTCCTTGTTCATATCTTCCTGGGATGTGCCAGAGAGTAACAGGGTTAAACTGTAACAAGAAAGAGATATGAGCTGGGCATTAGAAAATGGCCTGGTGGTAAGAACAGTGACATGCTGGTGGTACTGATTGCTTGGGCAGGGCTGAGTCTCCTCTGGGCAAGCTTTGAGACTGGGATTTACAAAACTCCTTCAGGAATACATTGGTTTATTGAACCTGCCTGAGGAAGGGATAGCTGCATTTCCAAACCCATTTTCTGTGATTCTCTGACCACTGAGCGTTGTTTCTGAGCACCCAGGTCCAGGCAGACTCTACCCTGCCTCCTACCCTTGCTCGAGGAAGGGGTCAGGGGAGGGTCCCCTCACCCAGGTTTGCTCTAGCGCAAGTCTTTTCGCTTTCCCCTGCAGAGAAGCTCTCACAGTTCTCCCCTCCCTAGGCAGACTCCAAAACCAGACTGGAGACAGCAGGGACACGGTGGGAAAGGTGGAAATATTTTCACATAAACACCCTGCCAGTGGCTCCTCCAGGAAAACCTTACCAGCAGTGTCCACCCGAGGTGTCTAGCAAACATGCTCCTGCTTACCAGAAGAGCAGAATGGACCGGGGCAGTGCAGTTTGGTGCTCTGCAGCCCGTTGCATGGTGCATGGCTGACTGGGAGGTGGGTGGCTTCTTTCTGAAGGCTCTTGACAAGTGTGAATAAGCTCTTGAGGATGACCTATACACTGGAGACAACCCTGGGTCCCTGCCCTATATTATTCCTGTATAGCCACTAATGGACACTCACCCCCTTTCCAAGTTCCTCCTGGTTCTGCTGCGTTAGCCTGGCTAACCCTGTCTGGGTTTTCTCTGGTCTGTTGGTAGTGGGATGAGCACCGTTAAGAATTTTAGACAAACTAGGTTTTGCAAAGTCCAGTGCAAATACAGTGCAGATAACACAGTGATTTCACAGCAGAAAAGTGCAGAAATTTTGCAAAACGTAGCAAGAGACTGTAGCAAAACGCAGGAGAGCTTTGAAGCTGGCCTGAAGGCTGCATGTACATGCTTGTTACTGAGAAGCAACTAAGATGGTTTCTCAGATCCAATTGTACTAAAGAAAAGAGGATTTTGCTCTTCCCTATTTTCCTCCCTCACAAAGCCGCTTTGGTGACCTGAACACCGCTCCGCTCCCTGCCTTGCAAGGTTGGCACTGGACGCAGGCTTGGACGGACACCAACGCCTGCAGCCTCCACCACCAAACTGGATCCACTCCACCCACCCCAGCAAACAGCTCTTTCCCTCCCATCCCTGATGGCAGCAGGAGCACCGGGTCACCGCGCCCCTGCAGCAGCAGCCAGACTGCGTCTGGGCAGGGTGGCTGCCCCGCGCCGGGACCCCCTCCTGTCCCTGCCCTGCCACAAGCCAGCGCTGAGGTTTAGCCAGAATTACAAAAATCCGTGAGAAATCTCTGGGTTTGCCCCTGACTGTACTTTATTTTGCAGGTGCAGGGATCCAGCTTTACATTGTGATGCTGGGAAACAACTACATTTGTGACTCCGTTATTTTTTTTTTTCCATCTGTTGTAAAAATAAAATCAAACCCATTATAAACTGTTTTTCTTCCTCTAAACACAGAATAGAAGATTGGGGGAATTGGGGGGGCCGGCGTGTCACACTACGTGTTCTCATGGGAGTTAAACTTTTTTTTTTAATCAATAGGTATCTAAATTTAACATTGAAGCCTCATTTTGAAATGTAACACTGAAATATTTTATACTGAAAAATGTTGAAAGGTAGCACTTTGGCTTGAAAAGATAAAAAAATTAATGCACAGTTTGACAGATTGTTTTGTTTGACCTAAATTTGAAATTTCAATGGATAAGTTCCTCATAAAAAAATCTTGCCTGGTTCTAATTATCGGTAAGTGTTACCATCAATCAGGTGAAAGAATTGCAGTCTTGAGCTTTGAGCAAGTGCAGAAGTGAAATAGCCTCTAACGCAAACAACTCTAAACAGTCTGACAGAAGCCTCCTTGCCAGGATGTGGCAGTTGCATTTGTTCTCCTTCAGTTTTCGCATTCCCACAGTAAAAGAGAAGGCTGCTACAACAGTCAAGGACAACACAATTTTTTAAAAGCCCCTTCAGACCTGATAAAGAAGCAAAAAAATGGCACGAGTCCTCAGGCTTTCCCTTCTGTTGTTTTTTTAACATCCTTAGAAGTGCTGAGGGAATTAGGAAACCACCAATGAACAATGGGAAACTTAAAGGAGAAGCCCAGCATTTTAACAAATTGCTTACATATGCCGTGCAATCCCATGTAGATCTTACAGAAGATAGTGCAGTGGAAACATCACAGCTTACTTGGGTGAACTGGCTCTGCCACAGAATCAGCGTACCTGCCTAGGCAAGGTCTCCGCACTGTGGTTCCAAAAACGCTGAACCCATCAGTGCCTGCCTGGGTACCAAGGCGGCTTTACCCAGGGAGGGGTGGGAGTGGGATTCAGGATGCAGGCTGAAAGCAAGCCCAAAGCCACAGAGCCTCCGGGCTTGCCGAGGTAGCAAGGATTGCACCGCCCTTGCTTCAGCTTTGGCTGTCAGCTGGAAAGCGGCCACAGCAGCTAGCGTGGATGCTCTTTGTTCAAGTTTAATCAGCCTTATGTTCCTTTAGTTTAAGTAAATTTAATTAAACCTCAACTAAATTAATCAAAACCAAGTCATACACCAGTTTGAAACAGGAGGGGGAACTGACTGTTGAAGCAGCTGGCAATTTCAGATGCCTGGAAATGTTCAGAGCACCTGTAAAGGTGCCAGTAGGGGCTGGTTAACAAACTCGTCTAAAGAAAACAAATGCGAGTTCAGGAGGGACACGCTCCATGGGGCATCATGAGAAGGCAGTACCAGCTCCCGAGAGAAATCCCATGCTAGACGGGCAGGACAACCATGGGATGGTCCCAAGGGGCAAGGAGATGGTCCTTACCAAAGTGAAGCTCTCCAGTTTCCATCCTCTCTGTAAGCTAACACAGATACACTATAGTAGCTACCGGGGGCAGTTATTTCCCACAGTACTTTGCTTTGGCGCATCTGGTGCTTGCTCCTGGCTTATGTGAGATGAAGTTCTATGGATCAGACCTGTGCCAGTCCCAAAAGTTCCTCTGTGTTTCTCCCAAACCATTGCCGAATCCTCCTGCAGTTGCTCAGGACGAGACAGCAAGATGAGACCTCCAACCTCTGCATCTGCTCAGCCTCCTGCCGAGAGGATGTTCATAGATCAAAGTTTGATCCTTATCGCCAGGATATCTGGGAACGGATAGAAAACAAACCAGTTTGGATTTCTTCCAGGGGAAAACGGTAGGGATGGCTGGGAATGAAAGAAGTGAATCTCATGCAGCCCTGGAAACATTTAGGTTCAGTCTTCAAATGCCAGAAAATGAGTGAACCCCTCCCATCCACATTGCAGACTGTTGAGGAGATGTGCGTAGACATGACGAGGGTGTTCAGGTGAAATATGCCTGAATTTATATTTTACTTTCTGCAAACACGTCAGGGGCAGCTGTTTGGCCAGGCATGTTCTTGTGCAGGGCAATGTGCCACGTGGAGAAAACCCCCAGTGCCCCTTGCCAACCGTTCGCAAAACAGTCATTCATTTTTTCAAAGTGTTTCCCTGGGTGACCCTTTGGGGAACTTAGCTTTAGATTTTATATTTATTTACGATATAAATTAAATAGGTAATAGCATGTCATGAAGGAGAAGAACCTCATCTAACTGCCACCTGCTTGTGTGAGTAAATCCTTGTCCTTGATGACCAAAACTTCCAGACTGTGATCAGCAGTGGTCTCTCTCTAATCTTGACGGTCCTAGCACCAACTTTAGGCTTCTAGCATGACAGCAAGGTGGGCAGACACCTCCCACAAGCTTACCTTAAACAGTCTTTTAAAGAAAAATAATCCATTCTTTGCTCAGCTGTCCAGTTCCCTGGTGGAAGAAAACCCTTTCTGCTTCTGCTTAGATGATCAAAACAGTCTGGCTCATTTTTAAACAATAAAAATGTAGAAGGAAGCCAGAATTTGGAGCGCAAGGTCCAGCTTGCAGACACCGAATGCCTGAAACCCTGAGAAAATCTGCTTCACACCTTGTTCTTGTTCAGGCTGACAGACCCAGCCACTGAGCTTAAAAGTGAAAGAATCAGCGCTCGTACTTGTTTCGGTGGGTGAGAAGGGAAAACAAAGCAGTTGAACCGTACGGACTATGTGATGGCCTTAGGAGCGGGGGCTCCAGCACCTGCTGCTGTGTGAACAGTCTCCCTGTTGGCACCCGTCCTCACCACAGCACAAGAAACCACTGTGCAAAGACCTCCCGAGCCCAGCCAAGAGCCCCGCTGGGTTTCCTGTCATTGCTTCATTTACCGCTGGTTGAGTGAGAAGGTGGTGGAACACGCCAGTATCGGGGCTGTGAGAGCACGGCTCTGCTCGCTTACCAGCCTGGAGGAAGAAGCGGAGATAACCCCTGAAGAAATGTCTTCAGAAAGGAAGCCGAGATGCTGAAGGGTTGACTACAGAACCAGAGAGACAGCCCTGGAGACCTTCGCTCTGTCTACACAGCACCAGGGGAAACCGTGCAAGACGACTGCAGCGGTATTTCTGTTCTCATTTATCTAATGGGTTTTATGGAAGCAGGCCTGGCTAAACTTTTTACCGTCAAGAGCTGAGGCTGGTTTTGCACCACTGCATACCCTTTGGAAGAAACACATCTGTGCAAAAACAAGTGCAAAACAGTACCAATCAGAGCTTCCCATTCCCACCGGTGGGAGTGTTTTGCATTCACTTTCTGCCAGCACCATTCATGGCAGATGGGCAAAACACTGAATTCATGCTTAATTTTCATTTGGGGATCAATAAGTCACCTCCAAACCTGCCTAGATCTCAGCTGGCCTGTTCCCAAGGGAGACCTGCTGTTTGTGCGGTGTGGATGGCTGTGTGAATAAGTGTTTCTGTGCCCTGAATAAACGACTGAAACCATCTAAGAAAGCTACAGTGAAATAGTTACTTGTGCTAATATTTATAAAGCATTTCCAATCTGCAGGAGCACACAGCTGTACTGCAGGAATCCATATGTCCTCTCACGGCAAACCCATGTTTTCATTTCTGACAAGGCAGGTAGGGTTTATGCAGTTGAAGATTGTGGCAAGCTCTATCTAAGCATGGAAAGGAGGCTGGCATGGGACCTGGGCAATGAATTTCATTTTATTCTTTGCAGAGAAGTGTATTTCAAGGGAAGGCATTGGCAAACCTCCCCACCACCCTCCTGCTCTACAGCTTGGGGCTTGCAAAGCATGAGCTATTCAGTGTAACTATTCGAAGGGATTGTCTTTCCTTCGGAAGAAAATTGGAAGATGTATTTCTATATATTTGAGAGAGAGCATCTAGTAAGTAAAAACAGAGAGAGATGTATTTCCTTGGAGATATAGAGTTATATTCCAGTAAATGGAAACAAGAAGAACAGGGAATCTTGTGGAAGCTGGACGGTGCAGTCTAAGGCTTTGTAGTTTTAGACTTTGCTTACACTGCAGATTGCATTTCCAAATGCCTGTTTCCACTCAATAGCTAAGATCTCCTTTGCCCATCTGAGATACTGGTATCTATTGGGGTTCAACCTCTGTGGCTTTCCATGTGCCAACTGGAGAGGAGGATCAAGTGTAGGATGGCAAATCCTTGACATGAAACATCACCAGAAGCATCCTGAGACAGGCAGGGAAAGCTTTGTCAGTGGCACCCACACCCATTTTTTGGAAGCTACCACCCTCCGTGCACACAACTGCCTGCACAGAGCGGCCAAACCGGCAGCTTTTTCAGTTGCTGGGACTGCAGAAAGGTTACCACCAAACGTACTTTTCAGAGTGACTTTGAAGTTGTTTTTAGAAAGAAAAGAAAAAACCAAACCAGCTTCACCAGGAACAAGATGTTACAGTGTGGGAGGCCAAGCCAAACCCAGCAGAGAGGGCAGCACCAGCACTGCACGGCTCTCACCGGGACTGGACTGGTCCCATCACCATGCAACCGAGGGCGATACCAGCAAACAACCTCAGTCTTGTTCTCTGGGCTGGGAGAGGCTCTGTCCTCAGCTTCTTCTGCCCAGGCTCTGCAGAGATCAGCTAATAGCAGGGCTTACAGAAGATGGGGAAGCAGATATGGTTAAGACATGAGAAGAAAATGCATGTGGGGCTGGCTGGCTGAAGCCAGCGACACTGGGCTTTAGAGGTGAAGGGGAGGGTGAGAAGGGAAACAGTCAGAAAAAGTTTAGCCAAAGTTCAGAGTCATGAAGCTGAATGTTGGGCTAGGAGCTTTATCCCAACACAACCCCAGATCCCTTTCAGGTGGCCACCACAGAGGTGGCACAGGAATGTAACTGGTGACTTTGGAGCCGTAGAGCAAGAAAGCAGCATCTCGCCGTCAGGCAGGTCTACCAGCACATGGAGGAGGGTGGCCCCAGGACAGTCTAGCACAGAGGATGGAAGAAGCTGTTACTCTTGCAGAGAAGTAGCTGAAGGAGCAAGTAGAGGAAAGAAACAAAGAGAAGTATGGGTTTGATTCTTCTTCTGTTGGTATTGGTGTAAATCAGGGGCAGGTCCATGGTGCAAAGCAGCAGAAGACCAATAAGTTCTGAATCATGGTAGAGATCTCAAAAAAAAAATAATTCAAGAACCTAATAAGAAGTTCTGAGACTCACTAGGATGGTCTTTTTTCTTTGCATCCTGCTATGCAGTACCACCTGGATCATCTCAGCAAAAGCAGCAGTGGTTGACAGCGATGCTCACTGAAGCAGCAAACACCCAAGCTAGTCACTGGCAGATCTGGCTGCAAACCACCACAGTCAGCAGAAGACCAAAGCAGCCTTGTTGCTGCCCACAAACAGCATCCCAACTGACATTTCACTGCCTGCAGCCTCTGGGCATCTCAGCTCTGAGATTAAACCTACCCTAGCGGATGTTTGCAAAGTGGGGCATGGCCACTCGGATTAAGAGAGCTCTGAGTCAAGTGAACGGTGGGTGCATCTTGTAATGGAAAGGACATTTCTCTAACTGAGAGAGTTTCCTGGCTCTGACGTAACTGGGAGAATTATTTCTCAATGTGTCAGCTTTACTGTCAAGCCACAGCCACATGCTCACTGTAAAGGCTCAAACTTGCCTTGCTTACGCCATAAGCATGACAGCTATTTATAGCTGGCATTTACACAGCCGCCACTCCCAGAGTTCGTGAGACCTTCCCAATGTGAGGGTGTTCCTGCATCCTCAGTCAGGGATGCATCTGAGGGATGGAGGGGGTTCGGGCTCGGCCCCTTGCCCAGACTGTGGCAAATTGATTATTTCCATGCCAGCCACCTAAATCCCAAATGACTGCCTTAGCCTTTCATCTCTATTTGCTGTGGCTAAAGGTAGACGATGGTGATGGGAAATGATGAAGAGGTGCAAAGTTTTGTTCACTTTGCATATTTACCTGAGCGGCAGAATCTTCTAGAGTTTGCAAAATGAGTCCGGAAATTGCTCAATTACAAAATTTCTATTGCTTTCTACTTACAGTCAGGCTAAAAATAAAACAAAACCTTGTGCCAGGCTCATTTCTGCTGCAACCACTCTAGCCTCGGCAGAATTAAATGGGGGCGAGCATGGGCCTTTACCATGTTGTTTTTCAGCAGCGCAACTTCCAGTCACAGCCAGAACAGGGAAATGGAAACCAGTGGTGAGCTGGCCAGCCCCAGCACCGCTCCGCCGTGCTCCTCACCAGCAGATCTCCGCATCCCCAACAGCCTCCTTATCTCCTCCTGCTCAGCACTGACGCCAGGGTCTCTGCAAGGCTGCTGTTAGCAATGTGCGTTTGAAAGACCTGAGGCAAGATCCTGTTCAATCCCACTCCTATAAGGTCCAAGCTTTGTGTTTAGGCAGGGGGCTGGATACATCTTAAGGTGCTTGTTTCTGCAGGGCTCTGTCCTGCAGCCTTGCCCTTCCTTGTCTTTTCCAAAATGTGCATATTATTTTGGTTTTGTTTGCTTGGAGGTGGTTCATTTCTCCTGGAAGTCCCATGCAGCATGTGCTGCGATGGGGAAGAAACTCTGTTGTTTCACCAAGGGTGAGAGACCATGTTGAGCAACCTGCCAGACAAATCGCGCGTGTTTCTGCCCCCAGCAGGGTTACAGCTGCAGGTGTAGCAGAGCTAATGCTATGCATGGTATCCCTGACCATCACAAACATGGTGTTAGGAGTTAGGAACGGGGCATAGCAGCCAAGATACAGAGCTTCTGGCTGGATGCTCTTTTTCCAGGTATTTCTCCATTCCAATACAATGAGTTCCCCTACAGTGATTTTTTTTTTTTTTTAAAACTCCTGGGGTACAAATCCCAGCAGCCTCCCTCAGCAGAGCTCAGGGGGAAACAGGCAAAGCCCACAGCACAGGGTCATTTTGCTGCAGAAGGTCCCACAGACCTCAATAGGAAGGAGACCTTCAACTCCAGTAGCCCTAACTTCTGCTGGGAACAAAACACAAGCATCACAAGGACAGGCTGGCTGTCCCCCTGGCTCCACGTGGCAGCAGCATGCATTACAGAAGGCCCTTAAGCGTCTCCTAAGAAAGTTTCTGTTGTGCTGACAGATGGCTGCGTCACTGACGTAAGAGGAGAAGGGATCAGGTCCTAGCTTGGGGGTTTTAGAAACTGGCGAGTCAAGCATCTTTGAGGAACTGCTTGGGTATGGCCACAAGCCAGGGCCTGGCTCTTCATTTGGAGCATCCTGTGAACTTCCCACCCCCATACTGCCTCCCCATCCTTCAGTGACTTATCTGTACATCTAAGGCGCACCAGGGAGTTACACTCAAGCACAAAATCTTACAGAGTTATTTCAAAACAGACCTTTGGGAGCCCTCATGGTCCCACTGCACACAGTAGAAGATGCTCCCATGGAGAAGCCACTCCACTCCAGCACCACTTGACATCCACAGCAGCCACCATGCTCACAGAAACATCACTGAACACCACAAAAGAGAAACCCCTACCAGCATCTTACTCTTCCAGCCTGTTTTGGCCTGTTTTGTACCCAATCCTCTCCACCCACCACCCCGTGAGGGAGGGGTTCAGCCAGGTGGGGAGGGTTTGGGTATCCCTTTCCCAGCTACTCCATATCAGCATGGCTCTGTCCAGGGCCAGCTGATGGGGCAGCTCAGGCAATCCCCTACAGACCTCCCTGTGCTCCCGGAGACTGCATCCCAAGCCTTTCCCGGGGCCAAGGGCATGGATCTAATGTGACCTGGCCCAGCAAAAGAAATCAGCTCTGCACAGTCTCTAACTCACCGGCAACCTATTGCTGCAAACCTTAAATAACTGCAACCTAAATCTCACCCAGCTGGTGGGTAGTGGGTGGTTGATGGAGGCACCTGCCTTCCCTCTGCTTTTAGAATAAGGCAAAACCACCAGTATTCTGGTACTGGGGCTCAGAGCTTCAGCCAAGAGGTTTCATGGTTTGTCTGGTCCCAAAGGCACCGTCAAGCTCAGAAATAAGAGTAGTCCCACCAGGCTGAGCATACCCCCAGTTTCTCTTTTGGGTGTGGGCTTTCTGCTCTAAGTTTAGCACAAACACAAGAGATGCGCCTAACAGGATTGGACTTTCACTCTCTAATGAGCGTTCTGCTCAGGGGCTATTGCTTTGCACTGTGTGACAGGAGAGTGAGAACTGAGTCAATTAAGCGACAAGCAAATTCCTAACAAATAAATGGGAACAAGTCTACGTGGACTGTGTTGTCAGCCCACTGGATGGAGATAAGGCTCGGCTCCTGTTGCAGTGATTTCATGAGAATGGGTAATTTTAAATCCTTGCAATGCCTAGCAGAAGTAATTATATTTCACACCTCAGATGAATAGAAAAGGTTCTCTAATATATTATGGTGTTTCTGACAGGGTGAATGAGGTGCTGTGCAGTCCCCTGGGACAGGACATGCAGGTCACTGGTAGAGAAAATACCAGATAAGGTTGGAATGAGATGCCAATGCTGAAATTCCTCCAACTTTTACTTAATTTTTAGGCAGTTCTGAGCCAGGGAGGGAAAAAAAAAAGTTTAAAAAATCAGCATTTAAAAAAAAGGGCTGGAAAGCTTCCAAAAATCAAAGCAGCTCAAGTCAGGCTCCTGCCTGTGTTTTACTGAGAGCATTCTGCTGCCAGGTTGACTTTACAACCCTCTGGGAAGTACCTGCGCTGGCCAGCCGGCAGCAGGGCTGAGGTCTCCATCCTTCCCCCGGCTGCAGGAGCCACACCGCTGCTGTCAGTGGCGGTGCCACTGCTGCTTCCAGACTTGCTGACACCAACAGCAGAGAGTTTGTGCCTGGCCCCGAATTCCTTGCATTTGGTCTCGTACCCACTTTTCCCGGCAGACATCTCGGTGCGCATACAGTGGGCAAGGCTTTATAGGTGCTACCAGGGGTAGCAGTGCAAGGACGCTTAATTTATGCATCCAAAAAGATAGTGTCAGGACCTTGGGAGAGTCACATAATTGGACAGCTTCCGAGTCTGACGCCTCTTACCGTTTACCGCAGATGACTTCAGCAGCCACTCATTAAATCATTTCAGAAAATGCATGGAAATATTAAGCAACAAAAAAATTCCACCCCATCTTTCCATTCAGTCAAATATACATATATAAATATATTCTTGGCTGAAAAAAAGCAAACAGTGATAAGTTAAAATGTCATTTGTACCTCTGTGGTCCCGGCAAAAGTCCCCCATTCCTTCTTCAGCTCTCTCAGTTGCAGGTTCACAGAGAACAGGTACAGGGGCCGAAGCTTAATCAGGAAATAAAAAATTAGGTAGAGAGGAAATTCAACAAACAATGCATAATAGTTTTTCTGAGGTTAGGCTCCTCGACGAGCCTTGCGACTGCTTCCCAGCACTTCGTGCCATTGTGACCTTCAAGATAACCGCATGAGAAAGGGCTTTTCAGCACTCTGAATCCTGAAATGACTGACTCTGCTTACTCAGGCAGCATTCTCCTGGGAAAATTACTCACTTTGTCGCTCACTCTGGTTTCTTTGTTTTCACATTCTCTCGGCAGTGTGACACTGGAAGGCACCTTTGGGTCAGGCCCTGTCGCATCTTCATCACCATTGTGCTGCTCAAAGAGCACGTTATTCACTTGGGTACAGAAAGGATTAAGCCCAAGGCTCTGCAGGACAGTTCAGTGCATCCCGGATTGTGTTTGCTCACATGGGGGATTTCTGTAAAGAGGCTTTATTTTCCCAGCTATCCTTAGCAGTCCTTACCATTCACCCTTTCCCAGCAATCCACCTGGTCAAAGAAATACCCTTTTGGGCCTTGCAATAATTGCTAATAAATTTGTCACTTCCACACCTCTGTTAAAGCATGAATCTCTTGACATGGAAAAGGAAGACCAGGGTTTAGTGGCAGGGGAGAGAGGTCCAAGTGCAGAGATGAGCCTTTTACCAGACATCCCACCCAGACCATCCTTGGCATTGACCCAAAACCACTTCGTGGATCTCACCTGGGACCCACCAGGACACTGCAGGGAGGCTCCGCCGCCACAGTCAGCAGTGAGCTCCCAGCTGTTGGGCACATCTGGATTTTGACATGGATGTTGTTCTCACACCACTGGGAGCCCCAGAGCTTTAGGGCACAGACATCTCCTGCGTGCCAGGGACAAAGAGGAAGGCTCCTGCCACCGAGCTTCCTCACCACGGGAGCCACCAGTGCCATCCCTTGCTTGGGCACACTCAGTGCTCCGCTGGCGCATCCCTAAAGCCCTTCTCCTGCCACCTCCCTTCCATGTGGCCAGTGTTCAGCCCTGGGATGCTTCCAGCAGGCACCTTCATTCCAGGAAGCAGAGCAATAGTTTCCAATCAATCAACCACGATAGCTCCATTAGGTGATTCTTATCCCTTCAAAAATGGGAGGCCTGAACCTTGTCTTTGGGTTCTTGCTTCCCCTCCTGTCACTGCTCTGCTGATGACAGAGCCTCCTGCTGGAGGTGTTTTTAAAAGGTTGAAAAGCATTTTTTAAGATCTATCCAAAAAGTTGTGTTCCCGCAGATGCCCCATGGTAGCCCCTTGACAACATTATGCACAAACCCATAATTAATTTATGCTGCCCTTGAGCCAGCACTGCAGTGAGAGCCCTGCAGCCCTCAATTTTCCTCTCACTCAAGTTTCAGGCTCTTAAAGAAATTGTCTGAATTCAGCGCTGAGCCCAAGAGAGATGCCCTGTCTCCCAAACCAGCATCTCTGGGGGAATGCATCCCCTGCAGACCCCTCTCCACCAGCCCTCCCGCTCCCACCCCTGCACAGGGCTGCCTGGAGGAGCCTCCTGCCCCACGCCTGGGCAGGGGGGTGAGCTCAGCCCCCCATAGCAGGGAAATGCCTACTTCCCAATTTCCCAATAGGTATTTCAGCTCCACCCCTAGTCCATGTTATCACCATGCCGGCACTAATATCACACAAAAACCCTACTGGCTCGCACCAAACAGATTAAATCTACCTTGAACCCTGACTTTCCTCAACCGTTTCTGATAGCCAAGGCTGCAGAGAGGGACCTGCACAAAATCTGCCCCTTCAAATGCAGCAGCAGCCACAGAGACCTTGTGCTCTCTTCTCTCTTCTGCAGCAATACAGCTTTGCGAGTCAAAGAGGCCAGTCAAGATCATCCAGTCAGCCCCAAGATTTTCACAGTTTTGCTGAGATTTGGAACCACTCCAAGAAAGCTGATACACTTTTTTGCTTGGCTCTCAGTGCTGGCTCAGGTTCTCTAATCCACTGCCTGCTTTCACACGAGCCAGAGGTGTCTGAATGTTTGCACATGAGATACCCGAAAGGTTGACATGCAAACAATTACTAACCTCAGCCGCAGGATACAAATCACGCCTGTGTGCTTTGTTACTTGACAGTGGCAACTCTATTAATCAGCAGATCAATTATGCTAATAATGCTCATAAATAACTTTTCTGTTTATTATAATTAGATATTGGTGTGAATGTGACCTAACACACTGATGTGCAAGATCACTCATCCAGTAAGAACTCGGGTAGAGTTCTTAAACCTGATTTTTAACCTTTAGCTGGTATAAAGCAGGGATAATTCCCTAATAATTCCACCTGAGAACATTTTTTCATCCCTTTGCCTTTCTTGTTCTGCGTCTGTTGTAAGTTTTGAGGAACTTTAAGACTGTCCTTCCTTTCCTGTCCATTTTGATCTTCTCCCCACCTCCAAATACTGCCATGTCACGTGGGACCTGCATTAGCACCCAGGCACCGCTTGTTTGCCCCCTGGAAACCCGCTGTTTGGAAAGCACAGTCGGTCTAATATTCTACATCTCACTGAGGAGCTGGACCAAACCCCTGCTCTCATCACTGATTTCCCCTGCGAGCACAAACCAGTGGCTCGCTCTTGGTATGCCTCACTTTACACCCAGCTGTGAGAGGGAAACAATGCGTCGTTCTCCCTTGGGTGATTCACATGTGATGAATCCTCGTGGGGCAGGGACCTCAGCTTGCTGACAGGGCACTGCGGACTCATCGTTGGACCAGCCTGCGACCTACGTGCCTGCAGCAGGGAGCATGGCTGCCCGCACTCCCTCCCGATTCGTAGGAACTCTCGCCACATCCGGTGGGCAAACGGGGTTGCAGAGGACACGGCTCACCCCTCTCTCTGCCCTGCACCCCGGGAGGGCTACGGCCCTGCCTTCAACTTCCCCGTTAGTGCCAAGCATTCAGGGGCATGGAAATGGGAAGGAAATCAGCTCAAAAGACAGACGCTGTTAATAGCATAGGGTGGCTAATTGAAGCCGACTGACTTGTGTGCAACCAGCGCTGAGGAGAGAGCAGGTTGAGTTTTAACGTGAGGCAGCACCACCAACCTCGCTCGCGGGAGCTACGATGCCTGCAGTGCCCAGAGCAGAGGGACCAGGACCCCGGACGGAGGCATCGGGTGCTCCCAGAAGATCTGGAGCCGTGGCAGTGCCTCCAGGAAAAAAGCCTTTCTGTGCTTGGAGTACACCCCAGCAGCTGCACATAACAAAATGAAGGAACTGCATATGCTTTGTTGGGATGTTAAAGGTGCCAAACAGTCTGATTGGAAGCACTGGTCCCTCCCCTCACCCCGCTCCCAGTCACGTTAGGAAATAGCAGCAGCAACACCGGGCAGCCTTTGTGCTAAAATTCAAAGCAAACCCTCCAGTTTGCACATCTCTGCTCTTAACTGTACCCTTGCAGATTTGCAGATACACATCCAGCTGCATTCAGGAGGTGACTTGCAAAGGTTCGATAGGATCCGCTGGCACCCTGTACCAGTGATGTGCTGTGTGACACCCTCGCACAGAGCGGACGCACCGTTCTCCTGCTGCACCCGTTTCTCACAGCCCTTGCCTTTCCCTGCATTCCCCGCATCCTCCCCTGCCCCATCCTTTCCCACATAGGCTGATTTTTTGCATCCCCATCTCCTCTAGACAAGCGCTATAGACCTATGCGGAGAAGGGTTTTTTCCCCTCTCTCCAGCCTCCTGATGGTGCAGCCTTACCAGCACTGCCTTACAGTCCTGACCTGCATAATACACCCAGACACAAACACATCGGCAACGCTCAGTGCTCTAATGCTAAGACTAATAATAGATACCCTGCAGGCTAAACACGCAGCGATGCATGTCACCCATTTCCCACAGATGAGGACTTGAGACACAGATAAACCTGGCGTGTGCTGGAAATCCCACATGCGTCACCCACCACCATGCACGTGGCTCTCTCTGTGTTTGAGGGGTGACTCTGCACAGCAACTTTGATTTTTTTAAAAGCATCTGTATGACTCCCTGAGAGCAATCCCTGAGCGCTATGCCCAGCAAAGCATCACCAATCCCCAGAGGCACATTTCCATTCCAATCATCCCTCAGGGCGAAAGCCTGAGGAAAACAAAACAAACCAAAAGTTTAAAAGGATGGCTTTGCCCTTGGTGTGCTGAAAGATGGGCGCCTCATCTCTGCTGCAGGATGCGAGCTGGCTTACCCGAGCAGATCTGGAGCAGACCTCTGCTCCCACGGCACTTGTTTTGCCTTCATCCCTCTCCCCTGGCTGCATCGTTAACCTGGGGTTTCCACTAAAACACAACAGCCGCGTGAAACCCAGCTTGTTTGCTTTTCAGCTTAATACATAAACCTCATTTCCCAGATTGCTGTTTTGATTAGCCAAGTAGAAGCTGCTGTTTGAACAGTAAGGTGCTTATCTGAAAATGTAAAGCTCTTGAACAAGCTATTCCAGAGTGGTGAGCTCAGATCCGGTAGCCTGGGCTGTTTTTAAATCTCTATTTTATTTAATGCAGCTAAAAATTCTCATGCTAGCCCAGGAATTCGGTGCTGGATTGTGGATATAAATAGAAATGAGTCTAGCAGGCTGCAAAAATAAATCAGTTTGAGATGCCGCGTTCCAGCTCTCTGCCTACAGCCCTCGCTTTTGGCACCCGGACAAGCAGCCGGTTGGGAGGAAGGACCCAAACATCACAACTAATGTGACCGTCCGCTCTGCCACTTGGCTCCACTTGCCATAAGCAAACCGGCTATGACGAAGTCACCTGTTTATAAGGAAAAAATTTCTTACCCAGACCAAAAAGAGGCTTGGAAACGCATCTCCCACACAGCTTGGCACCCACTTTGGGAAGAAAAAACCCATGCTTACACCAAAGTCTGCTCCATTTCTGCTGCAAGCTTCTTTGGTTTCCCAATATCCCAGTGAGAGGGACTGGGCATTTCTGGGTGCTAAAACTCCCTGCCTCCCCCAGACCAGGGACACACAGATAAAAAGGTTGTGGGAGAAAATAAAATCCAATAGCTAAAGCAAAGCATAGGGAAGAAAATACTATACAAGTGTGGGACCAATGGCTACAAGAGAATTGCCGAATTTCATCAGCTTCGCAAAAGGCCTGGCTATTTCAGTGAGCGTGGCCGCTCAGAGGATTTATTTCCCTTTTCTAAAATCAGAGTAAACAAGGATGTTGCCAGCTGGCAACCAGGGAAAAATCTCCACCAGGATACATCCACCCAGAAGCATCTTCCAAAAAAGCAGATTTCTGGAGCGCATCATGGGAAACCACCATAACATACATGCCCTGGGCACATCTCACCAGCCAAGCACGTTGGCACCAGCCCTCGCCTGCACTTCCCCAGAGCTCCCTCCCTGCCCCAGGAAGGTGCTTTCGGGTGGGTTTGCATCAACAGCAGTTGGGTGCTCCTGGGTCACATCCTTCTGCTATGCCAGGGTTAAGGTCTGGGGA
Source organism: Gorsachius magnificus (assembly GCA_034008185.1). Classification (NCBI taxonomy): domain Eukaryota; kingdom Metazoa; phylum Chordata; class Aves; order Pelecaniformes; family Ardeidae; genus Gorsachius; species Gorsachius magnificus. Next base: position 9,989,329 of record CM067094.1, read on the forward strand.
TGAAAGCATCCCTGCTCCCTGCAGAAGGCACACAGCACCCATCGCTGGTTTGGTTCTACTCCTTTCGGAACAAATTATTTGTGCTTCCCAAGGCCCAGCCTCTCGTGTGCATTCTTTGAGCTGGCATCTCCCAGCCACGATCAGCTTTTGGCGAGGGGTTGCACGGAGTAGCAGTTAAAAAAGGGGGTCACTGTCCTAAATGCGTTGTGGGTGGGATAGAGCGGGGGAGGCAGCGTCCATGCTTCCACTTCAGAAACAGCAAACGGAGAAGAAGAAATTGTAGCCATGTCCCTGCAATCACCATGGGCAGAATATCAAAGCCCCCCCCATCCCAAAACACAGGGAGGGTTTTCAGAGCAACTGGCTCACAGTCACAGAGAAAACCTGGATGGAGCCCAAATTGCCCAAACCCCTGTAGCTGGAGGGGTTGCACTCCCTGACATCCACGGCTTCAGATCTGCAGAAGGAAACCACACCGATGATGTGGTTTTTTCTCTGCCTTTCAAGCGTGTTGCAGCAGCTTCTTGCCACAGCAATTTGTAATACAGATTTTCAGTGCTGTCCAGGAGTTAATGCCACCCCGTCTCTAGTGCCGATGGACGTGATACAGCAGAGCTGCTGGCATGGTTATGTACAGAGCATTTTACCAACAGAAATAGAGATTAATGCAAATTAAAAAAAAAACCCAACCAAACCTCTCTCTAGCAGCCTATCATAGGAAATGAATCCTAAAGCATCCTCCAGGCAACTACAGTGTTGCCAAAATTCAGCAGGAAAACATTTACTCTCCTTGGTACTTTTGTCATTTTTGTATCCCATTTCCCAATTTTTTTTTTGTTGAGTTCTTATAAAAGAATAATAAGAATGATAATAGCGTAAGGTGGCCAGGGGAAAGTACGATCTAGCTGGGGTTATTTCTATGAACAGCTGTAGTAATGGCCTTGAACATAGAGCGAAAGCAGATGACACCGTAATTCTTAATAGGTATATATTTAATAATCCGAAGTCTGGAAGAAGATGATTAAGTGCCTTTTTTGGGAATTACTTATTGAGATTTATACCAAGGAGGAAAGAGCATTTTCCTGGAATCAATGCAACTTTACTGGTATGTTAAAAAAAAAAGGTATTAATAATTTTTTGAGACCTCTTTTTTGACAAAACAGCCCAAGCCGTGACAGCCATTTCACGCCCAGCTGAGCCCTCTTCCCCTCTCCCATCCAAGCCCTGCCCTACCATTGCCCCTCGCCAGCACCCCGGAGCCGGGGAGGGGGTGCAGGGATGCACGAGGAGCATCGGCAACAGCACCCCAGGGCCTCCACACCCCCGGTGTGGGATCCTGCACCAGCAGGGATGGCGACCGGCAGCGGGGTCCATGCCGTAGGGCAGCACGAGGCCGCATGCCCGGGGAATGCGCTGCTCCTTGCACAGCTGCCCCGGGCGAGAACCTGCAACGTGCTGCGATTTTTTTAATCCCACCAGCTTCCTCCAGCCTCTCTCACGGGGGGTGCTTTGCCCAAGCAAAATAAGGCATGGTCCCTGCCCAGAAAAATGCCTGAGCTGATCAGACGTGACGGAAATGGAGAAACGAAGCCTCTTGTGTAAGAGCACAGTTTGAGCAGAGCCAGGAGCGGAGCTGGCATCTCCTGCCCTACCCTGGGCACCCAACCATTGTGCTTATTTAGGAAACCTCCCACATGATTTGTCACGTCCTCCATGTCTGGCTTGTCTCATGGTGAAGGAGAAGAGTGAGGATTAAAAAAGGAGGGCTGGTTCTGCAGGGGTGCTGCGTGCCTCCACACGGAAGAGCCGAGCACGGTTGGCAGAATGGCCTCGGTTACCCGCAGAGCACCCATCCTGCTCTGACGTGGGCGTCGCCAGACCGTGCCAGGCGGCAGAGGCCTTTCAGCGTTTCTTTACCCCGTAGGACATCATCTGTCCCTTACAGGGGTGGCTCCTGAAGATCTTTTATCCCTGAGCTCCCTTTTTCCTGTCCAGGGAAGTTGGTTCTGGGGAAATTCTCTTTGACATAGAAATCAGGTAGCAGAGAGGAGACACTTGATGAAAATACTTTGCTGGGAGGCTGAACGCGCAGGCGGCGGGAGGAGTTACCCCGTGGTGGTATAGCGCAGACCTGGGACAGACCAAGCGCAGCTTAGCCTCAAACAGGACAGCCCAGGCACATCTCACAACACAGACCTGTCTTCATCATCTGATCACCATTAACTCTAATGCTGAGGTTTCTACTGTATCAGACAGTTCACTGGACTGGACCTGCAGAGACAGGATCTGCTGTTCGGTGTGGGAATCTCTGCTTGATTTCTTCTCATTACCCCTCAGGAGTTACTAATCCATTTTTCTCGGGAACACTTTACTCAGGGACACTGGGGGTAGATTTCAGGATCAGGCAGAAGGTCCTGGCTCTATCACCCCAGCCCAGAAACTGCCGCAGAGACGGGATGAGCATCATCGACCGCTGTTACCTGCAAGGGAACTCTTCCTGCCATGCAAGAGGCACAGCAAAAGCAGACTTGAGCTGGCCCATGAACCAGCTGTTTTGGCTCAGCCGCTGCTCCTCGGCAATCTGGAGCAGCAGCACTGTGTTCCCTGTGCTTGCCACCAAGCGTAACAGATGCGTGCCTTGGGCTCTCACTTAATCCCAATTTCCTGCCCTGGCTCAGATAAGCAGAGCGTGACTCTTGCTCAGCCCAACTTTTCTCACATAGCAACAAGAGATCCTGTTTTCTCGGGCATTGGGGTCAATCTCACACCACAAAGCTTCAGCTGAGACAAGCATCACAAGTCATTTTGACCACCCCTTTTGCAAGACCCATCGTCACCGCCGTGTGCAGCATTGCACTCTGAGCATTTGTGAAGAGGCGAGTGACTGCACGGAGCGTGCAAGCATCAGTCTCATCTCGGCGCCATTGCTGCTTATCAGGGGTCTGCCCAAAATCTCTGCAAAGCCCCAGAGTTGTGACTTTTTAAGCGAATTCTCAGTACTTCCCAATTCCGGTCAGGCAGAATATCTGACGAGAAGCAGCTTTCCTGCAGGCAGCCTTTCGGTTTCAGGCACCGCGGGATTCCCAGTGATGGGGATGATGGGGCTGAAGGCACTCCTGTGCCCTAGGTCCCCGCCATGGTGCCACGTGCTGAACGTGCATCTGGGTGGGATCAGCTTCTGCCCCATGGCTTTGCTCATAGACCCACCTCCTACTGCCATGTCCCTGTGCAAAAAGGGATTTTGATTTAGCCAACCTAATTCAGAACGGGGTTTAATTGACTTAACCTCCCTGTGCTAAGGCTAATGAATCACCTGAAAGCAGCTTGCTTTAGAGGGGTTAGTCAAACCTTTGGGATTTTCAAAGCCTCACAACCCGCACCAAGAGTCCCGTTGGGAGTCTGTTAGGTGGTTCTGAAAATCCCACGCTCCATTCGCTCTGAGATTTCAGTACTGCAGAAGCTTTGGCTGGCCGGGCTCTTTGCAAAACATCAATTTCACCCTCTAATAGGCAGAGAAAACTTATTTCAGCCCCACTTACAGTGGCTGTAAATCCAGGCTAACCATATTAAAGTCAAGGGAGCAGACGCTGGAGACTTAAAACAACTATGAGTAAAAGTCACATCAGGTCTGTGCAGTCAACAGCCTGGCCTACAGCCACCTGGGCTGAAATTTTTCTATAAATGTTCCATTAATGTTAACAGCTAAATCCCTGGCCTACTCGAAAATACTGACCCCCATCTAAGTTAGTAAAAACCATTCTTACTTAATTTGCTGCCAAAGCCGACAGACCACGCCATCGGTGGTGGTGAGCTGATGTAATTCCCTTGAAGTCAATCACATTGATTCGTGGCGCTAGCAGGAGTACAGTTAGCACCCTGGCTAAGGACCAAGTTTTTGCACCATTCTCTTTCAATGTCCTGAACAAAATCTGATCAGAAAATACCAAAGGCCCCAGGGCTATGACTCCTCTCTCCATTTTTCATCTAAACTTAGAATCATAGAATCATAGAATCATTTAGGTTGGAAAAGACCTTTAAGATCATCAAGTCCAACCGTTAACCTAACCCTGCCATCCCACCACTAAACCATGTCCCTAAGCACCTCATCTATCCTTCTTTTAAATACCTCCAGGGATGGGGACTCGACCACCTCCCAGGGCAGTCCATTCCAGAGCCTGACAACTTCACCTAGCAGAAAATTCCCCATGAGTATGAACTTTCATGAGTTATTTTCTCCTTCAACAAAAGACTTTTGAGGCTTTCAAGTGTTCTCCCACCGTGAGAAAGACATTTAAGTAAAACACACCCTGAGGCTGATGCATCGGTCCCTGCGTTATACCCAGCACACCAGCTGTGCTGGCCAATATTCACCAAATGATGCAGCTTATTATTAATAGGAAGAGAGTCGCCTTTTTTGTCCCTGAGTTAAAAGCAGCAGCTGAGCCAACAGCCGAGCACAGCCCTGGTCCATCCCACACTTAATGAATCCTTCGGCACCAATTTCCCCGCAGCACCTTGTGATGGTGGAGGGAGCCTGGGGGGCTCAGAGGTGCCGGGACAGGGTGAAGTGGGGCTCAGCAAGGCGCAGTTCACCCCACACTGCTTAAACCTTCCCCGATCCCTGACTAACTACGTCCCAAACCTGACTAATACCCAAAGTGATGGTTTCACTCAGGTGACGAGGAGGAATGGAATACTGTTGAAGGTAAACAGTAACTGGCTATTTAAACACAACAGCCTGACCCGGAGGGAATTTCTTGCCTTGGCAAGAATGCCCCGGCCTTTCCTATTTGCAGCCCAGAGGATCCTCAACTCCTGTCTCGCCTGCCCTGTGCCCTAACAACCAGACCTCATGGCCCAGAGCATAAAAATAACCCAGGAGCTCTAGATGCTCAAGGGAAGAGTGCAGCTGCTCATTGCTGCGATTGCTGATGGCCCCCGATGCAGCTTTCTCATTGTTTCAGCCTGAAAAAAAAAAAAAAAAAAAATCTGTGGTCCAACCACATAACAACGTGCAGAGTCATCAGGCGAAACACTTCCCTTTCCATCTTGCCGCTGTAGTCTCTTTTTCTGCTGGAATCTCTGCTGTGCGTTACGAGCCATGGTTTATCACTGGAAATGAATCTGGGGTCCCAAAAACCCAGAAAGTCAGAATACTCAGTCATGAGCCAAACACCCTTTGCACATTTGGCTGCCCTGCAACACCGTAACCTGATTTAACTACAGATGCAATTACTTCCTAATAAAAAACTGCATCACATGAGACCCGTTACAAACCATAGTGGTAATATCCAAGGATTGCAGATAAATACTTTCTGCTTGCATATTTAAGGGTCCTGATACCACTTTTGGCTTCTGTTAAAAATAGTTCATCTCCTGAAGTCAGGAGCTCTTGTTCTTGATGCTAGGTGAAAGCAGATGCCAGCAGGAAGGAGGAAGAGCCCACTCCTGCGCCCTCCCACATCCCACTAAATCCAGCCCAAGGACAGGTGCATACTGGTGTGTTTTCACCGATGCCCACACCAAGTGAAAAACACAAGAGTAGCTTTTTAGACAGCCGGCAAATTTACGCTTCTGAATTGTTTCAGATCATGTGAAGAGTCAGTTTTAGTTTTAGTTCATAACGTGAACTGACTGAGAATCTGAAACTGGAAAGTAATCAAAGAGGAGTGGGCAGCTCGTAAAAGAAAAATAAAGGCACAATAGCAAACCTTCCTCTTGCAGAAAAATAGGAAGCGTTATGAATAACCAGCCTAGTTGCAACAAGAAGTCTTTCAGAAAATCAGAATGAGCAATAGAACATGTAGAAATGAGGATATATGGGTAAATACTGTGTAAGAGAGTGGCACAAATATTTAGTCATAAACTCAAATGCTGAGATGCAAACAGAGATGTAGAAAGGAAGGATTAGGAGACAGGCCAAAAAAAGCTTTTCTGCATTCATCAGAACTAAGAGACGAAGAAAAGGAAACACCAAGAGCTACAAGGAAAGCTGCAATATTAGATACCCTTCTTGTTTCAGTCTTCAGAAAAAAAAAGCTTAATGCTTACCAGCTGCCTGGCAATGAGGCAGGAATACAGCACAAAATAAAGGCTGTGTACATTAAAAAGTACATAAAATATTCAGTAGTATTAAATACTCTGGCGTTTAATGGGTGAAAGACTCTGAAGCGCTAACAACTGTCCCAAAAACTCCTTGAAGACAGCGGTGCCCTGGGGGCCAGAGGAAGGGGAGAGGAGCTGGTCACCCAGCAAGGCAGAGAAAGGAGGAGAGCAGATGGCCAGGGAGATGCAATGTCAAAAGGCTGAGCAACCTCTACATGAGCCTTCCGAGGACACCACAACAGCAAGGGACAACAAATAGTGTTTCTCAAGAGAAAATCAGGTCCCATAACAGCCTTTTTGACAGGTATCTGGCTGTGTGGATAAGAAGGAAGCAGATATATCCAGTTTCAGCAGGGGGTTGAGCACCGGTTTACATGTCTGCTTTGTCGTCTATGTTTTTAAGGCTGCCTTACATGAGAGCTGGCTGCTGAAGAAGATGCACACAAGTTGCAGCTCTGATTTGCATGTTCACTCATTTATGTGCATCCAGAGAAGAGGCAGGGGACAGCGGTCTTTATACTGTGCTTTGTGGGCAAGTAATCTCAAAGTGACTGTTCCTTCGGAGGTTGCCAGGAATTGCTAGAAATGCCCAGCCGAGAATGGGCACCGCAGAAAGGCCAGGCTAGGTGATGGGTCCCATGCCTTTAACAGGATTAACAAACAGCAGGAGATGAAATACACCCCGAGGGATCTGCTCCATCAGCTCTGCTGCCCGTGTTTGCTGAGGGTGCCTGAGGATGAGCCAAGCCAGGCTGGCATTGCTGCCACCCAGCTACCCTTGTTCCATGGGGGACAAGCAAACCCACCGTCTGTCCCTGGGGCTCTTATAGCCCCGCCACCCTCCTGAAACCCTCCCCAGTTGTGGTCATCAATTTCCGAGTTGGCTGGTGTCTCTCTTCCCTCTCAGCAGGGACGCCACCTTGCCAAGGGCTGGGAAAGGCACAGGTAAGCAATTTTGGGGGTGTTTGCCATGGAAGTCTTGCAGTCACCTTCATCTCTTATCAGACTTGCAAATGCCAGGACAAGAAATGTGCTTTTTGCAATGAGTGCATCCAGGCTGGGGAGGAAGAGCTGGGCTGGGCTAGCGGCACAGGCCTGCCAGCAGAAATGAGCACCATGCCACAGCAAAGAGGTCACCAAGATGACAAGAGCCAATCCCACCTGAGGAACATTTGATTCAACAGGAATTCCCCACCGCCAGTGCCAAGAACAAAACATCTGGAAAAACACAATGCCACCTCTAGCTCCAAAAAAGCTTTTCCTGTCTTGTTATCCATAGTCACGAATAATTGCCATCGCAAGAGGGTTACCTGCTCCTGCACACCGAGAACCCTCTGACCCTGGACCTCTGGATGAAAGCCTTGTTTGGACTTGCTGACATTTTGCGTATGCCTTGACTCCGCCTGACGCCAGTGAGGTTTCTCCACACAGCACAACAGTCTGCCTGTGGTTGTTTTTCAGCACTTAAGTAAACAGCAGCAGCACCATGTTTACAGAAGCGCATTTTGCCTCCTTGCTGCCCTGCAGCCTGCTGAGCTGCTCCGGAGTAGCAGCCGCGATGCTCGGCTGACCTGGAGTGACCCAGGGGTGCTGTCACCCTTCCTTTCTTCTGAACTGGACCAGACCTCTAAACCCATCTCACCCAGCTTATTTTCTCCTAAACAAGCAGGTATTCAAAGAAAGGTGCGACTATGGAGCTAAGCTGAAGTGCTAGGCAGGTGTAACAATGCTGAGGGTAAAATCCACCAACAAAATTGGGAAAATAGTGGGCATTTAGCTGTGGCCACATCGCTCCTTGTAACATCTCTAGTTTTGTTCACACCAAAGGTGTCTTCAGGTCTATCTGCAGAACCCTCAGGTCATGGAGGTGACTACAGTGGAGACGTTCTGAAACAGAGCCAGACTGATGGCTGGGGGTGAAGTCCCTCATTAATGTTCTGTGGTCATGGGCAATATCAGAGGTTTTAATGGGTGATATGTTGCCTCCAGTCCATGGATTAATTTGAGGACTGATTTTTTCAGAGGTGCATGCATTTCATGAGAAGGACAATCAAGAGGCCAAGGAATCTCATCTTCAGAAAAGCTCAGGTCTCACATCAGCGGTTAACTGCCCTGCTTTTCCAGAGATCCTGGAGCACTGGCTGCTATGCTTTACAGAAAACATAGCCTTGAGTAGCCTGATATGAATTGCAAAGTGCTGAGCACTTATGACCATAATTTTCTACTTAAAAGAGAACTGAGCTGTTCTAAAAACCCAGCCCAGATTATGGGTTTCAAATACTTGAAAATCTGTCCCTGAGCTCTTAATCTAGTTTATGGGTTCATCACAAGTGGAGCTGAGCCATTCTTGGAAGGAAAACTTGGCAAAAGCAGTCTTTCTCCACTGTATCAGTAGAAAGCACATTCAAAGCTCAGGCCAACAAATCTAGATTGGGGAGTAATTAAACCCTGTAACAGCCTTTCTCCACGACTGAGGCAAGCGGTGGTATGGGGGCAGCAGCCAGCGCTAATTGTACAGGAACAGGACCAACCCCAAAACTCACTTCTCAGGTTGGTCTCTAGGCCATGCACCTGGATGGGAGCTGAACGCTCCTTGGCTCCAGTCAAGCTAAACCTGATTATGCCCAAGAGTGGTCTTCTGAGCCCTACCGAAACCAGCAGGTTCTGCCTCGATGCCACCAGTGCGCACAAACGTCTTTTCCCTCTGCAGAACACGGCACAGAGAGAGGAGCTCATTTCCCCTCTCCCAGCAGCATTACACCCATACAGTGCTATCGAGGTTAAGGGAGTTGCTCTCCCCCTATTTATACTTAGTGGGAAGAAAAACAGACCTGAAGGTGGCTACTCTCTTTAAAAAGTCTGTTCTAACAATAGCTCTCTTTCAATCGCTTATTTACTGCCCATCTGTGGCTCCGAAGTAAAATCTGTTCAGCTGTTGATCTAAGACTTCCCCTCCACAGCTAATCCTCAATGATCCTTGCTGTTCTCTGGCAGCCAGGCTGAATTCTCTCTCGATTGCCTACATCAATAAATCATGCATTATCTATGCTTGAATTTGGTTAAGATTCGGGCTAATGATGCATGAGATAAAAGACGACTCAGCTGATACAGTCTTAGTTGTGCTGCTCAGTAAAACTGGTTGAAGTGGAAAAAAATAGCTAAGATGGATTTTTGCCATTAGAAATCAGCTTGTCTGATTTAGTGCATGGATAGGAGCACATGCACTGATTAAAATCATGATGCATCTGCGGAGTCTCACACATCAGCAAGGGAAACATGAAGTGGCAGAAGAGCCTGTGAAGTATTTGCTGCAAACAGACACGATGAGCCCCGTAGCAGAGCACCTGCACAAATGCATGGGCACATCACCGAGAGCAAGCAGAGAGCTGAGATCTTCTCCTAGCCCAGGAGACCTCGGGCAGCACCAGATGTGCACCGCAGGACAACCTCTCCTCCAGGGCCTCTGGCCACCTGCCTTTTCTCTTTCGCTTAGCACCATCTAGAGGGATGCATCTGCAAACCCGAGCTGCGTGCTCTGCAGCGCAGATTTGGCACAGGATAACCCCCATCTGAAACACATTGGGTTTGGCATCAGGGGGAAGCCAAACAATTGAAAGCAAAGCCTCCAAAGAGCTGTTTGCTCCTCCAGCTGCCTTCACTGTTTGTTAAAGCAGATGGCTGGGCTGCAATCCTTCCCCTTGTCCTGGGGAGCTCTTCTGTGAAATGGAAGGAGGGTCCTCCAGAGAGGGTTGGAGGCTGGGGAGGGTTAGGGGGAGGAGGTCTGGAGGGGCATGCTCAGGGTTTGGGGGGTTTTTCTTGATTTTTTTTTTTTTAAAAAAACTTACAGATCTTGCATTACGTACTCCTGCAGGCTTCAGTGATATCCGACGATGTGATGGGGAGTCCTTTACAGTTTAGAGCAGAGGTCGTTCTTCATGTCCGTTCAAGCCTTTGCCTTTTGCTAACACCACACAGCAGCATGACAGGGCACCCTCTGAGCTAAAGGTTGCTATGCTGCATTTTGCAGTTTTCAGCCCAGTGCATCAGAGCTTACTCAAATCTCCCAACATAAAACACCAGAACAAGACCCAAGGCGGGGCAGAGTGACGTGAGCTCCTCTCTATCTCACACACTGATCTTGTACTTTCTTCTGCAGCAGTCCAGGCTGCTGACATGCAGTGCCATGTGATGCAATACCCGCACTCCATCAACCACGTCTCTGGCCAACCTTATATAATCCCAAGGCAAGGCCATCGAAACCAAAGTCCGACCTGCCTGAATCAGCCACTGCTTGGTTTGGAGATAGGAAGAACATTGCCCTGGTCAAAGGGCAAAGCAGAAGCTTTCAGAATTCACCTGACTTCAAGATTAAGGAATGAATACCAAGCATGAACAACGGCAAAGTTTTGCAAAGGGTTCACAAAACCTGCATTTCTTTAGTAACTGGCTGCAGTGACCCCAAGGACAAAAATCAGTCCGTGCTCTGGAGGTGGTACATGGGAAGGACCCTGGAGAAACCAAGGCCAACACTACTGCCTACATCTTGTCTGTTAGGGATGTCACCCTTACCTTTCCCTGCATACAATGGGACATGGTTTAAGAGTGTTTGAAGGTCTGGCTGGGGGAGGGAAGGATGTTCACATCCCTGCAGTGTTGAGATGGCAGCAGGGAAGTTGAGGAAATGTGCCTTCCTTCACCCCTGCTCCATACAAGCAAAGTGCATGCTGCACCGCTCCTCCCCAGCTCAGCTTAGAGATGGCAGAGCAAGGTTTACCTCCCCGCATCTCAAACCCAGGGCCTCCATCAGCCACAAAGCACCAACAGCAGCTCCTCCAGCCAAGGCCAAGCCGCCTTACCAGCGCAGTCAGCTCAAACCTCGGTGCCGCTGCCCACAGCCGATGCTGGGACAGCCCTGCCCGGAGGCAGCGCCGGGCTGAGCCGCCTCCCCGCGCGTGACCGGGCGTTACTGGAGCAACATCCCCGTGGGAGGGAGGGAAGGAGGAAGCTGGGCTGTAAAGAAATAAAACCACTGCAGAGCTGACTGAGAGAGGAGAGAGAGCAAGAGGCAGGCTGGCTGGAAAGGAGAGCTTTACCAAGCCCGTGAGAAAATGGTTTGAGTAATTATCAACGGTAAGGAAACCTCTTGTTTGAGGCAAGATTGCTTAGAGGGATTTCTGCATGGTAAATACTCTGCATATTTTATGGCCTTGGCTTGTCGGGGGAGAAAGACTGGTGCTGGAGTGGCTTGAAGCACGGCCAGGACGCCAGACATAGTAACTCCCTTTTACACTGTTAAATCCAGTCCTGTCTGTTTCCTCTGTTACCTTGGGCCATAACCTACCATGGGTCCAGCACAACCCCCAGCAGATCCTCCTCTGCTCGGATCCCCAGCTCGCAAAGGCATCCAGCTCTGGGCTCTCTGGGGAGGGATTTTTGGGGGAGCCGGTGTTTTGCATTGCTGCAGCGAGCAGACAGGTCTCCCCTTCCCGCCAGCCTGCCGCTATGTGGCCAGGAAGATGGGGACTCTGTGCAGCCAGGAGCACCAGGAGCCACCACCCTGCCCGGCACAGGCAGCCCCATGCAGCCACCACCAAAGTAAGTCTGCAGCTCACTGGGGACAGGGACATCCACGCACCACTGTGCTGGGAATGGGGGGGGCCTGGGCTTACAGACAGGGGGCAAGGGGGGCACGTCCTGTTGCTGCCCGCTGCCTCGGGCAACCTGCTGCCCTACCCACAGGGGAGATGCACTGGGTCCCCATCCCTCCCCGCCTGTGCTCCAATGACCATAGTCTTCCTCAGAGCCAGGCACTTTGTCTGAAGAAGAACTGTAACAGGTAGACATTGCAAAAATTTATTTTCTTTCTGCTTTATCTTCCCTCACTGGGTTTTGCCTTTAAATGTCACGGCTGCATCCCAGCCCCTGGCAGAGAGGGCAAGCAAACAGCAGCCTTTGGAAGGGAGGACAGACTTACTCTGGGGGTAATCAGAGCGGCGAATGTATGTAACCTGCTGAAGCACTGCTTCCCCAGAGCTACATCTCCCTGGGGCAATCTGTTATTTCAGGCACCCTGCTAAATACCAAAATGCAGCACCACGCACCCCAGCTGGCAGCGAGAGGTTTCTGTCCTTGCTGCCAATCTTCCCCAGCCCCTTCCTGGCCCATTTAAAACACACAAATCGCTATGACTTTGCAGATCATTCATGTGATGCCGCCGAGAGCAGCTGCTCCTCCCGGCCGCCCTCAATTTGGCACAGTGGGTACGGATTTGGCACGGTGAGGACCTTCCTGGGTCCCCCTGCCCCAGCCAGGGAGCTGCTGCTGCATCGCCCGGCTCTGCTCCTCAGGCATTAAAGCTCGCTGTCAAAATGAAATCATTTTTGAACAGCAAGTGAAGGATCTCAGCATGGGAAAGAGCTGCCTCACCAATACCAGTTTCACTGGTTCAGCTGAGTCACTCCCGGTTGCTCTTGTGCAAACATGCCCGGAGCTGCAGGCTCATTCCCAGGCAGCAGCCAGGTCATGCCCCAGGGTCTCCTACCTCTGCCAGGAGCATAGGGCCGTTGCAGGAGACTCACGGGGAAGATGCAGGGCTGAGCCATCCCCTCTCTGCTGCTCCCATGTGCTGGCGTGAGGGGAGGAGAGGGAACTGTAAAATCTCCAGAATATCACCTTTCCCCCAAAATAACAGCTGGATCCTTAATGGGGGGATGGGGTGAGGGAAAGGGGATGTTTCCTTGCACTAATGCCTTAATTAAATGCATATGAAGGAATAGCAGAGCCTTAGTCATCTGGCCTGCAATGGGAACAAGGAATTTGCAGAGGCCCCAAATGGGAAGGAGCAGGGCAGGCACTTGGGTGTATTAGTGAGAGGAATCAAACTCCTTTGAGCAAAGGAGTTAAGCTCCTTCTCTGCAGTTAATTGCTGGGTGTTTAATCGCAATCAGGGGAGCTGCCCCGGCTGGCACTAGCAGAGGCTCTGGCTGGGTGCCTCCCCGGCAGGTCGGGCATGCCAGCTGCTCAGCTGCCCTGGGTGCAGGGGGTTGCATGGCTGCAAGGGCAGCGATGGTCTGCGCCAAGGGCAGCCGTGGTCTGCGCCGCTCTCGAGCACCGAGCAGCCCGGCTGTGAGCTTTGCAGCGCCCTGGGGAAAGCTGACCCAGGACAGGGCACGAGGTGCCTACAGCTCAGCAGAGGACAGGTCCGGTTGGGAAACATGGATGATCTGGAGGCACAGTGGTGTCCAGGGCACAGTTTGGAGACTGTGGAGTTTTAACCCCTGCTTGCAGCAAGGTGGGCTCTGCTAGAGAGCTCTCTGTGTCGTAAACCTGGCCCAACTCCCTCGCACTTACCTAACATTGCTTGCGGTTCCCATCAGGAGGTTTTCCGAGCACCTTGCCACTTCACACCCCAGCCTTGTCCCTTCAGCAATAATCTTTCCCCCTGGCTAATCCTGAATCCCCCTCTTTTTTTTCCAATGCTTGTGCATTTGCAGATGTAAAGGCAGAGGTATCAGCAGCCTCCCAAGCAAGAACCTCGCTTCCCAGGAACAGCAACCCCGTCAAAGACCAGCCCTGCAGGTCCTGAGGGTAAAAGCCCTCGTGGGCCTCCCCTGGAGGCCACAAGCTTTCTTCCCACCAGTTTCCCCAGGGAATCCATTTGCCAGGAATCCTGCAGCCCAGGGATTGGAAAACATCAGCAAATCCCTCCTGTATCTGCTCTCAACACAGAAGCACAACAATTGGTCTCTCATTACCAGAATTTTCCACCTGGCAGAAAAAAAAGATTGCCAATGTGTATCAGATGCTCCTGGCAATTTGGGGCCACGGAGCACCAGGGGAAGAGCGTGAACAATTGCATCCTAGCAGCAAATTGGGCTTTTATACTGTAAAACCAAACTGTGCTCCCTATGATATTGGTATACATTCAGACAATATCCATGAAGGTAGAATCAGCTCCCGAGCTAGTGTACGGAGTCTGAGAGCTTAGGTCTGTGGAAATCCCATGGTGTTCTATACAACCCCCTTCCCCAGGCGCAGTAAGCTGGTGAAGCTGTCCTTACTGGGCAGCCAGCACCCCGGCGTGATGCGCAGCACCCACAGAGCAGAGGGCTGCAGGGACCACAGGGCACCCCCCCTCCAGCAAACCCCGCGCCATCACAGAGAGCAATGACAGCAGAATCGCAAACTCCGCACGTGCGGGGAGGAATCTGCCTGATCCCTTCCTGTGACAGCCCCAGCTGAACCAGAAATAAAGATGGATGAGAAGAGGCTGTTTGGGAGCATGGTGGTTTTTTTTCCTGGAAAGGGTTTGCTGTCATTACAGTGTTTGAACAGACCGATGCCTTGGATCGTGCACTGGCAGCGCCGAGGGTCGCTGCTGCGGCTTGCCTTGCTGCTCACGTAGGAAGAGATGGACCCTGTCTCACCGCTGCTTGTGATAGAAAAAAACAGGGGAGCGGGCAGAGTCACCCCACACCCCTGGGCAGAGCTGGCACCAAGGCCCCGGTCCCCAGGGCTCAGCTTCTTGCTGCCACCCTGAGCAAATGCTTGGCCTTCAGTACCCAAGGCGTCTCTGGTACAACACCGCATGAGGGGCAGATGCTCGGTGGAAGGATGGGATGTACGCAGTGAAGGGCTGTGCACAAACTAGTGACCTTGATTTTAAGCCTTTCCTGGCTTTGTGCAGGGCAGGCATCCTGCGCAGAGCATTCCTTGGGTCGGGGAAGCACGAGCCCTGTCTGGGGGAATGTGGGGCTCTGCGGGGAAGGCGGGCAGGCTGGGAGGTGCAGAACAGACCCAAATCACCCATGCATGCTCAGCCACAGCTAGGCTGGAAGACACGGACCTTAGGACTCTTTATACCAACCATTGCCACTTCCCAGGACAGCTATCACCACCAAACTGTAGTTAGGTGCTCAGGTAAATGTCAGTGCTTGCAGTCACCTGAATTTCATGGAAATGCCTGGCTCCGGGGACAGAGGAGGGCACCAGCAGTCCCTGGACCATACAGCAGTTCTCCATTCATGGGCACCACCTGAGCACGCAACCTCTTGTAGGCCTACAGCACTTCATTTCCCATTCCCCCATGGACTCCATGCAAACACGGAGGTCTCCTGCTCACCACTGGCTCCTCTTAAATGCAATCCTGGGGAGGGGGGGGAAAGGAAAAACAAAAGAAATCAGCCTGTCCCAAAATGCAGCTGAAAGGAGAGTCCAAAAAGAGCCATGCCCCAGGGTGCCCTATGCAGTGCACAGAGCCTTCTTTAAGGCCTCATCCCATGGATCACCAAGATGTCCATCACCTTCCTCCCAGGGGCGGCAGGCACCGAGCACCATCCCGAGCTAGATCTTAAATGGCAAGTTTGTTGAGTCATTGCTGAGACGTCGCCCATGGCTGTCAGAGGCCAAAGCTTGCTGTCACTGACAGCCTCGTGACACGAGCATAATCCAGAGCAAACATCACATTTACAACACTGCTATGCACAGATTTTCCCCTGTCTTCCTTGTACTAAAAAAAAAACCCACATGCTTCATTTTGAAGGCATGGGGCTGGCACCTGCAGCTATTTCCTGTGGCTTGATGAGGCTCCCAGGCAAGAGCAGCAGGGAATTTCCCAAGGGAGCTCCAGGCTGTGCCTGGATTTTTTCTGACCCCCCACAGCAGCTCCTTCACACTGAGCCGGAGGGCAGGCAGGAGGTCTCAAAGATAAGCAGCTTTCTGACAAGTCTTGCATGTTTTATTAGAGTCATGTTTCCACTTGTTCCTTCGGATAAGTCCAGGATGAGTAATTACAGCCCTCTCCTTTGCCCCACAGCTTCTTCACACTGTTGTGTATGCAGAGCTTTTAGTTTTCAGTGTTTTCCAGCCCCCTCTGGTCACCTGCCCATGAACCAGCCCTGGTGCGTGTTGAGTGCAGTGGTCTCAATGAACTGGCAGAGACAGGGAACGCTGCTGTGTTCCACGTGCCCCCCTGCCATGGCCCGAGGGAGCCGGCCGGTGACCAGGAGCCGGACGTAGCATCCACTGAAGATCACCAGGAGCTGCTGGGCCATCACCTGGAATGAGCACGAGAGGCATCAGAGCAGAGCATCTACCTGCAGGAAGAGTGGACGATACGCTAAATACCATTTGCTCCCTCACTCAAGGACTGTCCTCATCTGAAGGAAACAGGACAGGAGCCAAGAGCATATATAACTGTCCCAGATCCCCTTCTGGTCAGCAGTGCTGGCACACTGTCCCCACAGGGGAGTGACATGGAATGACCACTCGCCAGTGGGTGGCCAGGGAGCCAGGCTGCTTGAGGACCTGCCTGCTCTGTCACTGTCTCCTCCTGCTTTTTTTTGCCGGTAGACAGCCGGAGTGCTTCAATCTGCAGGGATGTCACCTGCACCAAATTCACTTAGTAATAGCAAGCCAAAAACCATAAAAATAAATCAAAATCATCCCTTTTGAAGCTTCTTGCTGAGCGGGAATGAGGACACATTTGTTGCTCAGCACGGCACAAGTCTTTGAAGGCACATTCCACAGAGGAGGCAAGGGCTGAGCATGGCCATGCCTCATCCCCAGCCCGGACACAGGCACTGGGTCCCTGCACAGACCCTGGGAAGAGGTTGGCTTCCAAATGGGGACCCCCAGCCACCAGCAAGGAAAAGCCAAATCCATTAATTCCTCAAGGATGAAGCATTAACTGCTCAGTAAGCGTTAGCTGCTCAGCAGTGCCAGGGCTGGAGAAGGGGTGCGTGGACCTCCAGGCTTCCAGGTGCTCCTCCTGGTGGAAAAGGAGGCATCCCCATGGCTGGGGCTGCTGGGATGTGGTTTGGAGTTGAGGTGCCTGGGGAGGTGATTTGGTGCCTCTGTCTGTTCAGGGGGGATATTTCTCATTACCTCTGGTGGGCCCTCAGGCACGAGGCGGAGCAGCTCGTTGCACGTCACAGGCTCTTTGGTTAGGTTCACCCGGCTGGATAGAAGAGGAGACTCTTCACACAAAGCATCCTCCTCCGTCCCCAGGTTGGGCTGAACCACTGCCTCCATAACCACACAGAGCTGGTCCAGGCTGTGCTGCAAGTCCGACTGGAAGAGAAAGAGATTTTGGGGGTGTCCAAAGGCAAGCAGGAGTGCTGTCCTGAGGACAGCCTTTAAAGGGCATGATTTCCTCCTGCACCTTTTTTACTCCTGGGAGTTATCATCCCAAGAGTAAAAAACAGCATTGGCCAGAAGCTGTGCTCAGCACTGGGAGCTGAGTGCCTTCATCCCACAGCCCCGCTGCCATCAGCTGCCTCTTGTGCCGGTGACCGCTCCCAGTGAAATGGTCACAGCCTGGCATGGAGAATCTTGTCTTTAAAAACCACATGAGTTATATGAGCCAACATGTGAATTGGTGTGGTGGTGTCCATCCCCCCATCTGCGCCTGTCAGTTCATCCAGATAAGCAGCCTTCAGATTTTGGGAGGGTTGTACCCCCTCACCTCTCATCCCGTGGCCATGGTCAGCAAGGGCAATTCAGGGCAGTGTTTGTGTATTATACACCCACATAGAGGAAAACGTTTTCTGAAGGCCAAGAGGACAAAATTTTTCTATGGTTAACCCAGTACAGTGTTTACTTATTCCTCAGGCTATCCCATTTATTTCAGGAGGACAGCTCAAGGTGCCAGCTATTTCAAGTTGTGACACATGCTTTCAAAATCTGCCCTTGATTCTTGATGACTTTCCTTTATTAAAGCTGTATGGTTAATTATCCAGACACGCACGTACCACAGGGCCTAAACAAATCCCTGCTGAACTGGGCACCAACAGATGCAGTTTATCTACCTCCCAGTCTGTCCAGCTTCCAGTTCACAGCAGGGGATACCCGGGAGGACACTCAAACACTCAGTTCTCCTTGCCCACCTCCATCCCACCAACGCCGGGGTGTAGGGATGGACCTGCGCATGTTGCCATGGGAGCTTGGGCTGCGTCGGCCGTCTCTTACCTCTCGTGTCCTCTGCAGGTCCGTGATGTGGGCTGACAAGGACTGGAGGCAGCGCTCCGGGCTGAAGCGCACGAACCACAGCTGGGACAGGCAGTGTTAAGGAAGGGGTCTTCCCTCCATGCTTCCGTGCGGATCGTGGTACGGACCTCACAGGAAGCGGAGCAAAGGCAGGTGGTGCCCACGGGAAGCTCAGGACACAGGAACCAAATAACACATCACAGGGCTAGTTTTAAGCCAAGAGGGTCTGGGCTAAGGCAAAACCTCAAGGTAAAGGGGAAAAGAAGGGTGGCAGGGAAGGGGGACATTGCCCAGCAGGAAGCCAGTCCTCCTTGCACACCTCCTGCACCCTGGGGGGGATGAAAACTGGGATAACCCAGGGCCATTGCCCATCACTCATCTCAGTGGCCTTTCATCTAAACAAACTGGTGGGTCACCTCCACTTAGCTCCCCTAAACTCCTTCCTCCTTTCTTTCCTTTGTTTCTAGGGATTCATTGTATTTATTTCTTACAAAATTTACTGTATTCAGTACTTGTCTTTAGGACGGAGGCACTGTTTGCAAAGAGTCCACCAAGAGCAATGTGCTGGGGTCGTGAGTCCTGCCAGCCTCGAGAGCAGCCACCCCCCAGAAGGCAGCCAAAGGTCTGCCCTTGTGTATCTACTCAAGCTGCCATCATCAAGGGGATTATTCAGGAACAGCGTAAAAGCTAGAGGGTTAAAAATGGATCTGACATTGGAGCAGACTGAGAAATTGTAAATCCTTGGATTGTTTTCTGCTCTCAGGCAGTTCTGGGACACGTAGGTAGAGGTGGAGGCTGCTTGGATTAGTCCTTGCTTACCGAGGTGCAAAGAGATGCTGGTCTGAACAAATGTGTAATTCAGGTTCTTAAGTGTTCCCTCCCCATTCTGCACGGCTTCACCTCTGCCAGCCCTCCTGCCCCCTTCTCTGACCCCATGTTTCAGCCTTGGTTCCCTCTCCATTTCTGTTTCATAACCCCTCTGTATGTAGGTCCATCAGCAAATCTGGGAGACCATCTCTCTGGCCTTCCTTTAGCACTTTCATGCTGTCTTAAAACTCTCTTCTTTCCCCTAAATCTTTGTCTAGTCCAGAAAAGGTCTCTCTAAAAAGCAGCAAACAAGCCTCCCCCTGCCTGGTTTCGTCAACTTGCATATTTAAAAGGCCATGAAGGTCAGAAGTGCTTGGCAGCTACAGACCCAGCTGCCAGGCATGCGCCCCATGAGATCAGGGTCCCTAATGTGCCTGAAGGGCTGCAAATCTTCAGGAGAGCAGAGGCACCTGGATGCTCTTGCCTTAGTTTGTCTCTGCAAGGCAGAACATGAGCTCCCAGGGACGGGGACTCTGGTTTTCTCCGTGTTGTTTGGGGTTTTTTTTGCCATGAGCACATTGCTGTCGCTCTGCCTATAAGAGGAATCACCACTGCCATGTAAGTCTAATACACTTTCAGGAATAACTGCTGCCCAAAGGACTAATCCCACTTCAATCTCTTAGACTCATTATTTCCAATTGCTTTTGGGCATATCTCAATCCCCACTTACAGGAGAAGAAAAAAATACCCAATCCTTCATGCCATCCACTAGGAGAAAACACAAATCCTAGAAATCCCACCCACTGGAAATCCTCATGGATCATAACAACAATAAATACCTCCCCATCATTACCTCCCCAGGAGGGGTACAAATGCTTCCCTACAGAAAGGATACTTGTAGGATGTTGTGTGGCCCATCCAGGGCATCTGTAATCCCCAGTATTAAACCATGTTTGATAAAGATTTCATTGACAGCTGCCAGCCTCACATCTGTATTCATATTTATCTATTAAAGAATGCAGGAAAAAAAATAACACACTCTCCAGCAAATGTTGGGCCAGCCTACAGCTACCAACTGCAGCTGGATAATCCCAAATACTGCATCTCTGAAAGGAAAGCAGTGACAAGAGCAGTCTGCAGCCAGGCAGGATTGTCACCGGCCATCGGTATCGGCCTAGCTACCGCTAGCAGATGTCTGTGTGGCCAGACATCTCACTAAGGATTATTCCTCTTGTAGACAAGACGTCTGAAGTGGAATCGACTTCTAGTATCATGTTCTCCCTTCCCTCCCCAGCAATCCCTGAGTGGAGGACTCCTTTCCTGAACCTCTGTGCACCTGCACGTTTGCCAGGTTTCCCTTTGGAAGAGTCATTACACAGCTGTCATTAGAGGCTTAGTTCAAAATCCATTAAAATCAGTGCAAAGACCCCTCTGGATTTTGAATCAAGCCTTTCCAATATTATTCTTCAGATCACACCTTAGAAATTTCCGTACTCCTGGGATTCCTACAAACAAAAGTTGATAACAGCCAAGCAGTGGATGCTGCAGGCTGGTGGCCTCTCATGCTAACGTCATCTCCCTGTTCCCTTCTACTTGCCTGGTCTACCTCAGTTTTACAATTTTATTGCAACTTCTCTGGGTTACAAGCTGCCTTTTTGTTCTAGACCCGTTGCAAGGTCCAGAAGCACTGCAGCAACACAAGTAAATGATGCTATTAATGGCTGCAGACAGCCGAGGCCGCAAGGACTGTCGTCAGAAGCGGGGCAGGAGCCGGCTCTGCAGGCGAGCCCCCGTGGCTTCCCACCAGCCATGGGAGTGTGAACCACACGCTGCAGTGGTTGCTTTATCTCCAGCGACAGCAGGCACTTTGAGCCAGCCTGCTGGGCTCCAACACCTACTCTTTAGGCATTACAACACCAAACTTGGCTGTAAAACATCCCTTGCCTGAACCTGATCTCCGAGCCTGATGTAATAATTACAATCTTCACATGTATCTAGGAGATCATAGAATCATGGAATGCTTTGGGGTGGAAGGGACCTTTAGAAGTCACCCAGCCCAACCCCCCTTCATGAGCAGGGACACCTTTAACCACATCAGGTTGCTCACAGCCCCATCCAACCTGGCCTGGAATGTTTCCAGGGATGGGGCCTCCACCACCTCCCTGGGCAACCCCTTCCAGGGTTTCACCACCCTCATTGTAAAGAATTTCTTCCTTATATCCAGTCTAAATCTCCCCTCCTTTAGTTTAAAACCATTACCCCTTGTCCTGTCACAGCTGGCCTTGCTAAAAAGATTATCCCCATCCTTCCTATAGGCCCCCTTTGAGTGCTGGAAGGCTGCAATCATGTCTCCCCACAGCCTCCTCTTCTCCAGGCTGAACAAGCCCAGTTCTTTCAGCCTGTCCTCCTATGAGAGAAGCTCCAGCCCTCAGTTAATTTTTGTAGCCTGGGTGATGACCTGGGTCCTCACACTTTGGTGGGATGGAGTTCTGCTTCCCTGCATCCCTGCGCACAAGCAACCTCCTCTTACCTTCTTCTGGCGGTGGTCCATAACCAGTATCACAACTACAGTGACTGCTACGGCAGCCAGGGTCACCAGCACGCTGGCCTCCCAGTAGCGTCCGAAGGAACACAGCTGGACTGTGGAGTAAATGTTTGTCCAGAGAGACACATAGAAAACCTATAAAAACCCAGAGAGACTGATGAGACTCACAAAGCTATGAAAGTGAGAAGAGTCAAGGAAAGAAGAAAACTACTGGTCCCTTCTCCTAGGGAGAATACCTTACCATAAATTAAGTCACATGAGATTTTCAGAGGGTGAGAAAGGACAGAAGTTCTTTCCAATAATAAATAGGGGAAAGAAAGGACTAGAAGGACTGAGCAAGCCCTAGTTTATTGTAAAAAATTACTGGTTATCAAAGCCAGAGAATGAATTATTAATGATGATTCATACCTAGGAAGGATTTCAACCAAGTTCTTCCATTTAGATAAGAAATGCAGTCACTGAGGCATATTGATAGAACTTCTAATAGTCCCTATATTTGGAAAGCTCCTAAGTCAAAGCACTCAAGGTGGTGCAGAGACTACTCAATTACAATAACGCTCAAACGGTGGAGACTGACATTGAGCTCAAGGACTATGTTAAGGACTGAGAAACTTGCCCTTTGCATAAAGACGGGCAAAACTGAATTCATTTGGCCTCTATTTCTGATAGCATGCATTTGGGCAGGAGATTGCCTAGAAACAAACATGACGTGTACATCACAGCGCATCGCAGCATCACCTTGCCATAATAGAACTCATTTGCACCAAACCCCTCAAAACACTGAGCACCAATTCCTACAATATTAGCCAAAGGAGAAGAAGACATTTATAATGGCTATCCAATAAAATAAATGCAACCAAAATGAAGGAGTCAGAGTTTATCACAGCCTCAGCACACTGCAAAGTATGATCTTTACAGTAGATGGTAATGATTGAGGTCTCTGAGGGAGCTTCTCTCACCAGAAGACAACAAGCAAGACTAGACAACCACCTCAGTAACCCAAGCTGACAGGTCCATTGGTGTAAATTAGCATCATGACCACAATATCTACAGATTTTTAAAATCTAATTTAAAAAAGTAGGTACTACTACCTCACCATATGCTGGTTATCCAGCCACTGACAGCCTGCTTTGGTGGGATTACCAGCAAGAGGTTGGAGAAGGTGCCTTGCCTAGGATTTGTGAAAACCAGTATCTCCTCCCCATCAAAACCTCTCCCCCTCCCTGGGCACAAGAACCCCAGCTGTAGGTCTTGAAGCATCTTGGCAAGCTCAGGTCTATGGCCAGGCTGTGATAGATCCCACTGTCCTTACCACGGCAATGGCTATCTGGAATGCCCTGGAGTTGTAGAACATGTACCGTCTCACTTCAGGCTTCAGGACAGCATCCTGGATTAACCTTCTCCACTGATCCGCTGCCACCTGCCCAGGGAGCCAAGAGAAAACTAGAGTCACCTTCCAGTTTCAAGCTCCTTGTCCCATCAGAACTAGTTCAGGCAGTCATCATGGAACCAGGCACTGCAACCGAAAGCTGTGTCCCAGAGCACCCTCCCACTGAGTGCACCTCCAATCTCAGCCATACAGCCGTCACAGACCAAAAACTTGTGTTCTTGCCTCATTTACAGTAATATCTCCCTGGAAAGTGCAGGGAAAGTCACAAGAGGAAACCACCTTTTTATGACAAAGGACAAGACAAGACAGATTGTCCCAGGGATGCTCCATCCCATCAGAGTGGCTTTCAAGCAATTCACTAGAACCTGTGTTGAATGGGTTTCTTCATGGAGGTTTAAGCCAGGATCATTACAGTTGACTTGCAGTCCATGGGGAACAGACTGAAGCTGAACTGGAACAAGTGACTCTCAAACCACAAAAAAAAAAAAAAAAAAAAAAAAGCTGTCCGTGGTGTGGGTGCAAATGCAAATGATGCTAATCCAGCTAGCTTTCACTCCTACAGGGTCCCCCGGGGAGCTTACCTGAACTCCAAGGGACTTCAGTTTCTCTGCACAAAGCTCCATGTCAAAGGAGGTGGCTGAGCAGTTGTTGTCCATGCTGAGCATCATGAGCACCTGGCCATTGAGGGGTTCTGCAAGAGCCCAGACGAGTCATCAGCACAGCTCTGGCAAGAGTTTTTCTCCCAACAGCTAAGGAACACGTGGCAAAGGGAAGGCTGAGGAACGCAGACCACCCTGATGTGGTGTAAGTGGATCCAGAATCCCCCCCCTTGGACATTTCTGAGAACATCACAAGGAGCTTTGGAAGCAGCTTGATGTCCTCTGTAAGGATACAACCTACAAAAAGGGAGGAAACCCTGAAGACATTCCCAGAATGAGCAGTCAGAGATAAGATGATGCTCTGATCTTCAGCAGGATAATGTCTTGCCTGACTGATCCCTAACTGAAAGGGCCATGGACTCAAGCCACTCAGTGTTGCTAAGGCTATCTACATCTTAGAGACATCCCTCATTGCCTACCCACCTGCCCCACCACAAGAAAAAGCTTGAGCAATCAAATTAAAGTGCTTTCCAATAGTCACATCATCTGGGATGTGGCAGGGCTGCCCTGGACCACGAACCCCATAGGTTCTCCAGTGTCCGGGTCCCCGCTCCAGCAGTGCTCCTGGGCAGCATGGCTCTGCTCAAGGCTCTCAGCTTCCCAGTTGCAGCTAGGGCTACGATCAGAGATGTAATCTAGAGACCCAAGTTGCAGTCAGGAGCCTAGAAAGTGTTAAAAAAGAGTCCTAGATTTGAGGAGCAGACTGCTTGGAGCTGAGGCAGAGCAGCCTTGGAGTGACACAGGAGAGCTGTAAACTCCAGGCATCCCATCTGGCATTCACCTGGAGCTTACACAAGCTGTGCTACATCAAGAGGAGGAGATGGGGTCTAAGGAAGTGGCTTGTTCAGTTGAGCTCCTGCTTCACTGAAACATTTCACGCAGCTTTCCTTCCCTTTTGCAGATCTGGGGTCAGCCAGGTGGCCCCTGGGGCTGCTCCTGCTGCCGCTTAGTGCTCTCCCAGACTGCTCTGCTGGCTGAAACGCAGCGTGCACTCAGCTTTCCCTTCTCTCCCACTCATGCCCTCCATCCTCATCATCTCTTCATTGTTCAGGAACACGAGATGCCAAGTGAAACCAGGCAATTACATTACAAGAGGGCATGGCTGCATCAAGTCAAAAAGGGAGGAGTAGATGCATCTGAAACCTCCAGGATAACAAGGTCCTGTTTGTTTGCTGAGGTTTATCTCGTCCTGACACAGAGCAGTGGAGGTGGTGAGAATAAAGCAAGAATGAAACCAAATGGCCTCAGCCTTGGGCTCGGCTCTCCTGTTCTCCAAGGCTTTGATCAAGTTGCTTGGCACAAAGTCCAGCAAGCTGGGTGCCAAGCTGAGATACCAGAGATTTGCAGAGGGGCTCAGCTCCTTGAGCTCTGCTGCAGTGACAAGAACTCGCCCCTGCAAAAACCGAGCGCTAAGGAGATGCCGTGAACCAAGCAAGAAAAAGGGTGCCCTGCTGAGCAGTGCATGGACATCTCGGTGCAAAGAGCCATCCATGACACTGCGTTCAGTCTCCGCACAGCACCTCAGGCAGTTTCTGAAGTAGCGCTGCAGAGACAGAGCAGACTGTTACCGGGGAAGGGAGTCACTTGGACAGCACAGGTCAAGGTTCCCAGATATTCCTTGACTTTTGAAGGCTAAGATGACTTCCAGGGTCCTGAATTGCAATGGTTTGATGCCCATTCATTCCTATATACCAAGCTTTCCAAAAAGTCAGTGTGTCCATCCCCTCCCCAAAATGCTGTAACATCCATAATCTTTACTTTTGCAAAGGAGTTGCTGTTAACGAGCATCTTTGAAAAATCTGTCTGCTGTTATTTGAAAGGGCACTGTACTCAGCACCGCCTTTCTCCTTATCGTAAGTTGCTCGCTTACCTTTCACCCACTGCCGGGATCCTTCCTTTAAATCACTCTTGCAATAGAGGATGGAGGAGAGTGACTCATTTCTCTCAATTCCACCAGCTTGGCTTTTATGGGCCATGCTGAAGTTGCCTCTCCTCGAGGGACTATGTTGTATTGTCAGAAATTCAGCACTTCGTATGTCCACCTTATCTTTCACTGGTGAGAAACGCTGATTCAGCTCCAAGGCGGCTTGCTCTGCTCCTTGGGGACCGGGTTGTGAAATCTTCATTCACACTCCCACTGATGGCTTCGCCAAGATCTTGCTTTCTACGAGCAAGGAGGCATTTTCTAGCCCTGAAAAGAGGAAAAGAAAATCCCAGATCTTGCAGAGACAGCAAAGAGAGGGTAACAGCACAGACCACTTGGGCATACTCTGCTCTTTGGACCCCGCTCCCCGTGGATGTCATCACCAGGTAGGTGTTAGCCAGCCATGAGCGCAGTATGCACAGGCTCACCTTTTGCTGCAATTCCTTTTTTTATAATAGGTGGAAAAGTTACCTTTAAATATTCCTTAAGTTATCCTGACAACCTTAAATATTTGTATATTGTAAACAATTAGTCAAGGGATAGACAGGATTCCTTCCCACAAAGCCAACAGGCTTTTCACTACTGCTTTCAGCAGGCACTTTGAGGAGAAAGCGGAGCCGGTGTAAGTGCCCTTCCCTGGAAGCGATGCACCCTGCTCACTGGCGCGGCGGTAATTTCCCACCATGCGAAGGAAGCAGCGCAGATAAGGAAGAAAAATGCATCCACTGAAGGCAGAGGCAAGCAGAGCTCTCACCCAGCAGCAGCAAAGCCTTTGAGGGTCTCTGCTTTCCTTTCCCCTCTCGTCCCCGCCGCAGGCAGCGACAGAAGTTGACGGGGCACATCCCTGCAGCAGGCACCGTGCCCACGGGTTTTCCTGGCAAATGCTGCTGACGTAGGTCTCCAACCTACTGCCAAGGGCCTGTGGGTGGTTATTAAAGCAAATGCTTGGAAGACTCTGAAGTTTACTTTTCAATTATCTTCCACTCACGTGGCTCAGCTGCATCCGCGCTGCCTCTCCAAAACTATCATTTACTTTTTAACCTCTGCTTGGTCTTACTTTTGCACCAGAAGCCTGTCGCTTTTCTTAGTGTAAGGGTCCCTTGCAGAGCTCATCCCGTCTCCTTCCAAAGAAGCTTGCTTTATTTTTGACTGATAGTTGTTGCTGCAATTACCCCCTTGCACAACCCAGGATAGTTACCGGTTGAAGGACTGTAAGAGAGGAAATTGAGGAAAGAGAAACAACGCGAAAGGTTCTTCTGATTGCAGAAAAATCCTGCAGAGGGCTGAAAACTCACACTTAAAGGAATCAAGCCATGGTACAAGAGGTGTGCAGCGTGTCTGTGCATACGCAGCATGGACACAGCACCCGCCCTTCACCAGCGCAGGTGAGGAACGCAGCTGCTGTACGTTGACTGCAGCTCTTGGTGAGATTTCCTTGATGAGCATGGGCAGGCACATGTTACAGAGCACGTCTCCCAGCACCCAAAGGTGGATTCAAACAGTAAATTTTCTCACTCCTTTACCCTTTTGCCTTCGATCCCTTCAGGTTAGCGTCAAGCAGAAGGGAAAATGAAAAACAGGACAGAAAAGCCCACACAAAACAGCAAAGCAGAGAGTGAAAAAACAGAGGAAACAAAGGGAAAACCTAATTAAAACCCACCATCCTGTCATCGCTGCTGTCACGTTAAGTAAGAGATGAATCAAGGCTCTCTGGTTTAGATGTCAAGAACGTTGAGTCCCTGGGGATGACAGCAAATGCTGCAGCAGGGTCAGGGCAGCTCAGCCCTTCCCCAGCCAGGACAAGCTCGTCTGCACAAGAGCTTTGCTTTTATCTCCTTGTGCAGCATAGACCTTGTTTGGCTCCAATGCCAGTTACTGCAGGATGACTGCCTGTTTTTAGAGATCCATCCCCCCAAATCTTCCTCTGCCACCTCCTGTGCCAATGCAAGGGGCATCCTCTCACCTCCCGCACTCTGTGACCCTCTACCTCTCTTCTTATCCTTTATGCAATGGCAACGTCTCTCTGGTGACTTTGCCTCCTTTGGGCTATAGACCTTCTTTTTAGGACACCTTCAAGCCCTAGCTAAACAGCAGAGAAACATTCAGCAAGTCCTTCCAGAGTGGCCGGCAGAGGCTTACCTGATCCAGATCCTCACCTCCTGCTCCTGGGGAGCAGGCTCAGCTCCCTCCTCCTCCTCCTCCTCCTCCTCGTCCTCCTCGTCCTTTATCTGCCACCATCCCTTCCTGCACTGCCCAGGCACCACACTGTCCCACCACCGGGCAGGGAGGTCTCCAGTCCCACAGCCCCAGCCTGTGCCAGGGAAGGTTGGTCTCTTCCCTGCGTCTCCCAGGGACCACGGACTAACCAGGCACAGCTCACCACAGGCAAGAAGCCTGCACCCCCACGCTCCCTCTCATTACCCTGAGCTGCAAGCACCAACTTGCAAAATCTCCCTTGTGCATGTGACTTTTCCCCTAGGCTGGTTTCAGAAACGTGGTTTTAACCCTCTAGAGTTCCTCAAAAGTGCTTCCCCACCGAAGGCGCAGCCATGGGCGTAGATCCCACCGCAGGAGCTATCCTCACCTTTTGCAGGGTGGGGGGTCCAGAGCTGGAGCTACACCCTAAAGGCCATGCAGAGCTGAAGAGTGGCACAGACAGAAGGTTCTCCTTCTCCTCCTCGATCAGCTGGGGCAAGGACTCACGAAATACAAATCCCAAGGCTGCATCAGATTAGCTGTTGTGAATACACTAGCGAAAGCCATGCATTGATGATAGGGCTGGAGAAATCAGAAGAGGTGAACGAGGATCTCAAGGCTGAGGATGGGTCACTGTATATAAGCAAAAAGTCATGGTAAAGCACAGAGGAACAGGGATAACGCGCAGGGTGGGAACCGCAGCCCGCCTCAAACCAGGAGGCTGCGCTGATATGGAGGGCGGGGGTGAGTTTCCTCTCAAGCCACTGTACTCCAAAGAAAAGTAGGATAACGGTCAGACACACCCCCCCCAGAACAGCTTCATGTGCTGGAGAAGTCCTTTGCTTTCATGCCAAGAGGTAACGCCGAGACACACCACAGGAGAGAAGACTCATTAGCCTGGGAATCATGGTTTCACAGCTCACCAGAGGCTAGAGGATCTATGGAGGCTAGGAACAGGGTGAATCAAGTACCTTAGCGACAGTCTTAGTGAATCATTAAAAAAAAAAAGAAAAAGCTTCATCGCAGTGCCTGTACACGCTTCCTGGAGAAAATGCTGTTCTTCTCTCAGAGGGATGAATTTCTGCAACCCTGCTTGCTCCAGACATTGCTGAGCAATGCATTCATTGCATCACGTGGCTGCATGGGAAACAGAACTGGCTGACTTCAAAACCACTTACCCACGTGGGATCTTGTGACACTGGAAACTGGCAGTTCACGTAGCAACATCATCCAGGTATTGAGAAAAATCAGATAAATCTTCTTGCTGTTGTCACTAAGCTCGAGGCCCAGCTCAATTCCCCACCCAAGATAGGGCCATGCAAAGCTTCAGGTTCTTTTGCAAATGCTCTTCATCAAAAGCTTTGGCTTTGCTTCCACCTCTTCCTGCCCACACAAGGATCCTGACGGAGGGAGAACATGATGGCAAAAGTGCTTAGAAAGAGCACTGTCAGCTCACTGCAGTAAAATGCCTGAGGCAAAACTCTGGGGGGGGACGACACAATAAACCTGAAAGCAAGACTCATAATTACCTGCAGCGCGTATACCACGCACCACTTGTTTAGCAAGACATGCATGTGTGGGCTGATCTTGGCACCCACACCTCATCCCATCAGCACAAGCAGAAAAAACCTGCTCATCTGGGAGGGGGGCTGGGGGGGGGGGGGCAGGAAGAAAAAAGGTAATTCAAGTTTAAAGCAATGCCAGTTTTGCTGCTCCAAAGCAGCAAAAAAGGCCAAACACTTAACACTTTTAGAAACTTTTAGACTGACAGGCTTTCCCTCTGAAGGTTTTCACACCTATCTAAGGAACTGAGGAGGAAGCTTCACAGCAGCTTAAACCAACCTAAATGGAAGGCAAGGTTTTCCAGTTACTGTTCCAAGACCATTTTCCACCCAACTGCCTCCCTGAACTTGCAGATCTGGCCCAAAGGAGATGATGGATCTGCAGGTTGGGTTGTGTGGAGTCAAGGTCTCCCAGCCCAACTCCTCCTGACTTCAGAGGTCATCAAGCCACGGGCTCAGAAACCTTTGGCCGGTGTTGGTTTTCTGATCATCTTATTTGGTGCATAATTTTGACGCTTTTGTTGGGCAGGCAAGACCCCACCAGGTACCTTCTCAATCCAAGCAGGTATCTGGTAGCCACAGGTCCCACAGAATAGTCTATAAAATATGCAATAATTAATATGTATCAATAAACAACACATTTTAGATTCCAGCTGGACAATAAGCTGCTATCGTATTTGAACACATGCCTTTATATCTGCGCTTCTGAAATGCAAAGATGTGTCTGTAACATTCCTGTCCCACCCATTAATGGCCCTACCAAAACTTGAGCATTAGAAATTTAACCCTCTTAAAGCCAACACAGAGAACGGTAATTAACAGCAAATACAAAGTCGACCAGTAAACTAGAAAGATATTTGGAGAGAGGCAAAGGCTCACAAGAAATAGGGAACTATAAAACAGAAAGAGTACACTGGCCGGACCCCAACGCAGACTGGAGGTGCTTCTGTTTCGCGGAGCCCGGCTGACATCCTCTGAACCCGGCCCTATATAAAAATGAAGGTCTTCCAAAAACTGAAACGGGAATGAATGAAATGAAAGCCAATGAAAATGCAGACGTCTCTGCTCCAGGGAGCATCGTGTTTGCCGTACGTTCAGGTTGTGCTGGCTTGCAGGGGATTTGGGGATTTGTTTTATACAAATCAGAGTTAAGGCAGCTTGAGCTGCATTCATTGGTATCTTTGAAGAAGTAAGTCCTGACCTAACATAAACCCATGGCAAGGCTATTTGCAAAGTCTCCCTGTCTTTCCTCACTTGTTCATTGCCTGTTTTCTGCTTCCTGCTCTTACCCCTCTGATAATTAAGTCATGAGCTCCCACTGCAGCCTTCTCACTGTCAAAGGAGACCTCACTCTTCCACAGTGGAACCAGCTGCCAGGGCCAAGAGCTATTCAGGGACAAAACCCAACCGCACAACCCCAGTTTGTGGGGACATCAGGACTCCAGCAGTGGCAATGCTGGAGCCTCCACAGCCCCTCAACCTTCTTGGTAAAAAGCAGTTAAAAACGAAATCTTTCCCATCTCAGATGAAGCTGATTGCTTCTTCCAGCCTCGGTGAATCGGGTGAAAAATTAAACATCTGTCCGCTTTGAAACAACCGCTAATTTATTTCAAGACCTCTCCGCTATTACGGAGTCTCTAGACTAAATAATCCCCTACCTCCCCACCACCATCACTCAGAACTGCATTTGCCAAACCTCCCTGGGCCCTTCGGTGCTCTATTCAAAGAGCAATTTATTTTCATCTCTTCCAAAGCTCAGTGTCCAAACAGGACACGGAGTCCTCACCACATTCAGGGGCGTAACAACTCTTTCTCACCTCCACCTTACACAGGACGCTCGTATCAATACGCTGTACAGTTGTGACGTCATTTCAAAACCGAAACACCTGCTGAGCCCAGGGGAGTTCACCCTCATTGTCACCATTTCTGCAGTGCTGTGCAGCTGGTTATCGATTGCTCAGGTTTTGTGTATTTGATTTCGCCTTTCTTAGCTCGGCGTTACGCTTCCCTTCAGGAAGTCTCATGCTATTGGTTTCAGATCATTTCTCCCATTCATCAAGATCATTTGGAACTGTAATTCAGTCCCCTGTACTGCTTGTATCTCTTCCTAGCTTGGTGCCCTGGACATATATTATAACTGTACTCCCTATTCCATCATGCCACATTAATGAATATATTACAAGGAACCAGATTCCAGGAAAAAAAAAAATCTGCATTTGAAGTGCTTTGCTGACAGCAACCACCGATACCTCCTGTCCTCCAGGCTAACCTCATCCTCTGTCATATTCCCCATACCATTTCTTAGGTCATTCTTCACTACTTCAGGTCCCACTGCTTTAAATACTGAGATGTATACGCATTGGTCTGCTTTTTCCTATTCTGATCCCAAAGACCATATTTTCTCTGTACATTTATTGCATGATTTGATGCACTTTTTTTGCAGTATTTGAAAGGCCGATAGCACACCGCTGCTATTCCTGCTTCATTTGCCGTGGTCTGCATGCGATTGCAGTTTCTCCCTACACGAGCCTCATTTGTGGCCGCACACGCTGCAGCAGTGAGCAGCAGCCAACACAAGCAGATCTCATTTTCCTTTGATGAAACCACATTTTCAGTGGATAACTGTTCCACCTTCCCCTCCCCCCCAGTGAGCCTTAATTAGGAGAATAAAGTTGTTGAAAGCCTTGTCTTACCCTTCCCTTCTTCCTGCACACAAATTCTTCTTCATGGACTCTGGGCTGAGGCTTTTTTGTCAAACAGCTCAGCAAAGCTGACAGATTGACAGTCATTAAATATAAAAACTTTATTTCACAATATCCCTAAATTATATTTCAAATGAAAAATGACACTTGCTGAAGGCATAAAGTGTGGTTCTTGGGTTTTTTTCCCCTACTTCTGCCTTTTTGCTATGAAGACTTAAAGTATTATTCTTTTTATTATGGTAATGTAAAAATCTCTTTCTTGCATCTCAAATTAAGAGAGAGAAAGCTTTCCATGTGCCTTGGACAATGATTCAGCTATTGATCCAGCAGATGCTTTATTAGATTATTTTGAGACAGACAAATGTAATTTAATACCTATTTATTTTCTATTCCTATGCCAGTCTGAGATACAATCTTTTCTGCATGAAATTAGTACTTTCTCCTTTCAACCTCAAAGAAAGATTACACCATGCTCCTTTCTTGGATTAGTTTGGGGAATGTTTTCGACAAAACATTGATCTTGAGGGTCCTTGATACTTTGAAGCCAAAACCTCAGCTGGGCTCAGTGGGTTCTAGGCTTGTCTGTCTTATTATGCATCAAGGCAAGAACTACTGATGTCAGGTGAAAGGAAAAGAGATTCCAGATGAGGAAAAAAAAGAGACAAAAAGGAAAAATGAGCAGGTTTCATACAGACAGAGAGAAGGAAGAGGAGTGGCATTCTTTTGTACATAGTTACCTGTAGCCTACAGAAGGGACTGTATGATGGTGTGCCAGAATGGCAAGAGAGCACAAGAGTATTTAGGTCAGCCAAAATTAGGGTGTGCTTTTGTAAGGCTGAGCCCAGCTACTCTGCAAGCAGCTATTGCTGGGACACACCACCTTGCTGTCCACATCTCCCACAAGATGCCTCGCAGGCCAGAAGCTGCCGGCTTTTCTGTAGGGTTGCTTTTGTCAGCTAATTCTGCTTGCTCCAGGGTCAGATGGGCACCAGTGCGGGGAAAAAACAGCAGGAGCCCAAAGCTGTGGATAGAAGGGAGGGGAGAGGGACTGTCACCAGCTTGATGGGCTGATATCTAGCATAAAACAAAGCTCCAACTTCAATAAAGATCATCAGGAATTGTGTAGGGACCTCACAAAAACAGAATAATTGGGAATTTAAGGTTGCTAAATTTGGACTTACACACTGGAATACCTTGAGCAATCCGTACAAGGCACGTTGGCGTGACCATCTAGCAGTAGCTGGTCACTGCAAGGCAGAACGAGGAACAGCTCATCCATCTTCAGCAGTAGCCACAGCACCGGGAAAATTTAGGGTCCTCTCTCATGGTTCTGAAACTGCCGAATCAAGCTGCCAGGGGAGTTTGTGATAAGGCACTGGCAATCAAAATTGCTCCCCTCTTGATAAGAGCTTCCTCAAACTCCTGGACTCCGGATATGGGGCTGGGTGTGATTTCCCTCCTTTATTTCTTTGTTTGGACCCTGGAAAGGGAGGAAGGGAAAAGGGAGGGGGCAGGGGAATCTCTAGAGGAGAAAACTACTTTATCTGAAGCAAACAAAATAAAATTACAAGTTAAATATCACACAAAATGGTCCTATAAAAATAATTAAATTATAATTGTTCTTAACGTCACAGGAAGCCCCGTAAACCAAGCACTGACAGGAGCACACTCTCCTGTCATTCCACGCCATCGGAATGAACCTTCCAGCAGCGGCACTGCCTTGCCCTTCACTGGCTTTCTGCAGCCCCCTGTGGGATCACCTGGGGTGATCACCACCCTGCCCTCACTGTACACACCATGTCTCATTCCTCCTGTCCACCGCCAGACCCTTCCTCTCACCTCTTTGGGTTTAACTGCAACAAATGCACAGGCGATCAAACCCACACTCTCTCTTGAACTGACCAAAAAGGTATCAAGCATCATTAGAGCAGAGGCAGTGGACCTGAGCGGGATCGAGGGCTTTGATTTCCCCTCTGCCTCCCCTCCCAAAGGGGTACTGAGCAATTTAACTCCTTGCTTAAACAGGCAGCAGCAAGATGTCGACCTTCGGACCAAACAGCACAAGCTAAGCAGGGAGCAAGCTCTGTCAACACAGATTCACCTTAAAAATTGAACTCTGGCTTCAAGCAGCACAAATGCGTGTCCTAATTGTGCCTCATCAAGCCGCCCAGATGACACTCCCCTTCTGGTGTTAATAAGCCATTTGTCCATCTGGTGCTGGTACAGGTGACACACCTTCCCAGGGGTGTTCTAAAGCAAAAAGTATTAACTCCATACAGATAACATCTGAAAAGAAATTCCACAAAAATCAACTCCAAACCATTGTTGATGAACATGGATGTGACCGCAGCCAAATGGCACTCTGTAAATCCCAAAACACCTGTGCTGATCCCAGGAAAGTGCTTATTTGGAAGCAGTTTTAACTGAGAGAAATCAACAGCAGCAGCCACTCACTTGACATTGCACGAACAAAACAAGTCACAAGCACTGACCACTTCTTACCTCCCCGCAGCACCAGCACTGTGACTGTCCTGGCAGTCGGCCGGCATCTCCAGGGATCAGAGCCCAAATTAAGGGAATCAGACAGCAGTACACGTACCCAAAGCAGCTTCTGACCCTTTTTGTGGTACAAGAGCAAGCTACAGCTCCTAGGCATGGTGTCACATCTGTGAGGAATTACGGAGGCAGATCAGCAGCAGGGAGAATTTGGAGACAGATTTATACTAATCAAACTTGCTGCAGAAAGTTTAGAAAATCAGATTTCAGATGCAAGAAGTCACTCGTCCATCTCCATACCTCTGTCAGTAGACAACTGCTCCCTGCAGAGTATTTTTCTGGCACAGCCTGGCTTAGGCACGAAGCTAGCAGTAGGTCTCTCTTTCCCAGAGCATGACAGGGTAAGATGAGAGAATTTCAATTTAAAACAAAGTATCTACACTTGCAAACAAAGCCAGGCTTCCTGGAGAGCTGGAATTGGAAACACTCACTTCTGCACAAAGTTGTAGCCTGGCAATTCTCAACAATTAAGTTTCAGGGAAATGTTACAGAAAAATTTATATTCTTGCAACACATTGTTCTAAAGGGAAAGTCTTCACATCGCCTTTTGCCAAGAGGAAATAATCGGGGAAAGGTTTTTCCTTTGCTCTTGCCTCTTACTATTCCAGTGAGCAAGGATAGAAAGTCCTCATTAACTAAGGGAAACTTAGGAACTAAGGTGAAAAGTGGGGCACGCACTGTATTTTTTTCCTGGAGAGAGTAGAAGCCTTTTACTGATAAACAGGATTAAGTTGCTAATTACAGCCTGGAGCTAGGAGGACGTCTACCAGGAGCATCACGCTGGAGCCTGAGCACCTGCTCTCAACAGGAAGAAATGTTTCCTCTCCGAAGGACAGACTAGAATTAGCATGGCTGCAACCTTTTATGAGGCCATAGCACCGCTCCAGTCATTAGACCAGACTGATTAAAACTGCTTTGATCCTGTTCTCCTTGTAGCAACCTGGCTTTTTCCCCAGCCTGGCACATTTGACTTTGCAGGAGGCTTTTGTTTCAATTTTACAACCCATAGCTTGAATTCCTAAAGAGATCCTTTCAGAACTACAGTACACTACGATAAAATATTACAACATGAGACACCAGAGCAGTTGACTCTTCCATTGTCCTGCCTGACATTCGTTCCTTCATTACACCTTTCATCCATCCTGCTTCCCTCCCTCCCGATCACAGTCAAACTCTACAGGTCCAAGCCTTTTCAATGCTACACTGAGGGTGTGGGGGAAACACAGGATGTCTGAGAAGCAGCCTCACTCAAGTTTCTTGCTTAGACTCTCAACGGCAAGACTCTTGGGTCTGATCAGGTATGTGCTCACCAAGGCCTCTTCTCTGCAGAAAGCCTTAAACTGAACTCGACAAAAAAAGCCAAGGTACATTTAATATTCTGCTGGTGAGAGAGGGAGAGGAAGAAACTGCTGAAACATGAGACCTCTTGATGTATTCATGTGTACTTTTGATTAAAGAGCTAGAAAGCGATGCACGGACAATCCCAACACACTTATTTCACACTGTTCCCGGGTACAGCAGGATGCTGCAGGATACAGCATGACCTTGGTATAAACAAGCAGCGACCAGTACTTGATTGAAGGAAGGATAATTACAGCACAGCGCCTGGCTATCAAACTATTCTAGTGAACTGGCAACACTTTATTTCCCCTAACGGTCACAAGAACATTTGTTCCTGAAGGTTTTTAGAATGATCTGGCAGGTAAAGCATCAGACTGGGGCCAAGAGGAGGAGCTCTGTAATGGGTTTTTAACTTACCTGCTGCGACCTTCAGACATTTGCTGTATCTCTTACTTTTTTCAATACTTGATATTCATTCCTCAGTTGCGACTCCCATGCAACACAGCAAGACCTGTCAGTACTCTCAGAACAAGTTAGCAGGAACAACAAGACTGACCAGAGACTTTGGAGTTAAATAAGTATTTTTACTTTCAAGTGTCATAGTGCCAGACTTGGAACTCAAGCTAACAGCAGAATATACAGAGGATAACCAGTACACAGAAACTCAAGCACCTGAAAATGATCAACCAGCACTGTGCAGCCAGAGAATTCTTCTTACAAGGTTTAACCCCCCTACAAAGGTTAACAACACACCAAAAAATGCATTTTGGTCATCAAACACAGTCACACAGGTCTAAATTACTGACATGGGGTCTCCATTTAAACCTCGCCAGCATCTCTCTCCCCTTTCCGCTTCCCAGAGGAAAGACTCTCACTGAATACTATCCAGATAAAAAGGGAGCATTAATGTGCCAACTTGAATATATATTTAATAACTTAGCACAGATTTGAGACATGGACATTTCATATTTGGGTAAGCTCTGAATCCGTGTCAAGAGAGAAACTAACAGAACTCCAACAAGGTACTGATGACCTACAACTCACTGAAATAATTTAACACATTTACAGGAAGAACAGTTAAGGTATGGCTAAGAGCTGTACATTCCACTTGAAGCTCAGACATTACTACCAGCATTTCCAGTATGCTCATTCCTTCTTCCACTACTACCCATTGATGCGGTAATTCACATGGATTTCAGGTTTGATGTCACACACTAGGGACAACAGCTGGGAGAGGACCACCTCGCGGTTCTTCTGGAAGTTCTGCTGGATCACGCTCATCTTTTCCTGGGTCTCTTTCTCAACTTCAGTGGTGCAGCTGCCATGAGATCCAAGCGCCTACAAATAGCAAAGGAAAGAGAAAGCTCACCTGCAAGTAGCGCGACAAAGAAAATGCTGTGCCTAGCTCTGGATTGTGTTATTCTGGACTGCCTCACTGCATCTCAGCCACTGATCTTTGCTGAGGGAAGAACCGCGCTAAAGGACAAAAAAAAAAAAAATTGTTGGATTCTCTGCTCAGATTTCCCACTAAACTTGCCTCAGTTTACACTTCATCCACAGCCCATGCCTTTTATCCTCTTATTCATTATCTATCAGTTTAGAGCACAGGCTTCTAAAGAGTGCCTGAAGTAAAGGTCCTGCTGCACTGGTGACTGGAACCGGCAACCCCTGGGCACTACTGTGCTAGATGCTGTTAGAAAAGAAACACCCATGATTTAGTTTAAGTACAGCCTTCCATCATCCCATTGCTTCTACCCTTGGAGAATCTTTATAAAAATCTCTGCCTTCCTAGCAGGACTGTGGGCCGTGTGATATGCGCGGCAAGGAGTCTCTCACAGCTTAAAATGCCCTTACTTACAGGTGAAGAAGGACAGAGAGAGCAAACTCCCATTATAAGTGCGGGCAAAAGGCACAGAAAAAGTATGCTGGGACTCAAATTCAAAGAGCTTCACTCTCTGAAGACAGATAAATAAAACAGAACCAGGTGACAGGCAGTGACATCCACTTTATTAGCCTGGAATTGGCTGGTATTATATTGCCTAGTGAACCCAGATAACAGGTGATCGTAAAAAAATTAATCTTGACCTACTGACACGAAGGCTGTTAGGCAGAACAGAGGAGGTGGTACCTCTGGTACTGGCTAATCAGAAGATGGCCAGAGGAGAGGGTTGCCAGGTCATTTTCTGAAGTTTTCAGAACCGACAGGGACACACAGGCAGTGGAAACATCCTGACTGTGCTACAGCAAAAGGCCCCAGTTCTGCACCTTTCAGGAATACCTCCTCTTGCTCAGAAGGAAAGGAACACACCCCTTGGGACACAGCAGCAGCACCACTAAGCAGAACGCAAGCCTTATAACCACTTCAGCAAGAGAGCAGCATCATCAAGGCAAGCTGTTTCTACCATGTTAGCATCGCAGAAAACAGCTTGTCACAGGAGGAATGAGGTTGGTCTTTTTTTTGACACTGCTACATGCAGCAGGTTTTGGGATGCTGCCGCCCTTCAGGGCACCAGCCAGTCCATGAGCTTATTAAGCTAATTCACTGCCAGTCAATAGTTCTAGCTGTTGAGATGCAATACACCATGTTCTGATTCCCTTCCACTGTTTTTTCCATGACACATGACTGTGCATCAGAGGAAGGCAGTTAGGGAAGTACTCCTCTGGCAGCATGTTCCACCCCACAGGCTGCTCTCAGGGCAAGGAACCCCAAAAGCAAGGCTAAGGGGCTGGGGAGGTACAGTGAATGATCTAGAAAACAAACCGCTGCTTCCTTGGCTTTGAACTCCTTCTCCCTCTGCAGGCGG
Organism: Gorsachius magnificus; assembly: GCA_034008185.1. NCBI lineage: Eukaryota > Metazoa > Chordata > Aves > Pelecaniformes > Ardeidae > Gorsachius > Gorsachius magnificus. The sequence continues at coordinate 10,027,905 of CM067094.1, forward strand.
TACTGCTCAATCTCTGCCTGGGCTTCTTCTTTTGCCTGCTTCAGCCTCCGATTCTTTCCTGTTTCCAAAGAACATAATAAATGAAATAAAGAAGAGAAGGCATTGAGAGCCTACTTCCCCACACCTCTCCAGCTACCCGACGCATGACAGTCACCGTAGCATTTGCTGTTGCAGCAGCTCCTTCTGTGGGAGGCATCAGCAGGGCTCCACACACCCTCGCAGCCCCTCCAGCTCGGCAGTGAGCTTGTGCCAGGAGCACGAGGTCACCCTGTGTGCCACCGAACCACAGCCAAGCTCACCACGCAACAAGCTTCCACCAGAGAGACACGGACAGATTGTCCGAGCCAGTGGATGCATTGGGCAACCCACAGGTCCAGCCTTGCTCACGTGAGCGTGCAACACCCCAGAGGGATCCCAAAGAGCACAGCAGAAAGAACATTAAATCTTAGTTTTGTCTCAAATTGTGCAACCCATAGAGAAACTGGCTCCTGCATCAACTTCCCCTTTGGACTTTCCCACCGCACCCTCCCCTCCAAGGTTATCATCGTCAGGGTGAGCTATGACGATCTGCTTCTCGCACAACTATCAGGGGGTTGAACTGCAACAGTGCGCCTTCATTTTTAAAAAAATAAATAAATGAAATGCTTGAAGTGGGAAAAAATTGTAAATGTGGGGATCTTTGTAACCAGACTTTCTCTCGCTTAACAGGAAAAGCTAACTTGGCTCCCCAAGGAGCAGCGCTCCCAGCAAAATGTCTGATCACCAACATGGAAATACACTGTTTTTATCACGAAAAGAAAAAATTAAAGGTAGGAAAGATGCAGACGAGCACAAGCATCCCCCAAGGGAAGACCCAGCTGCCACGAAGGTCGGGGTCTGACAGTGCTCTCCTCCTAGAGAGCCGGCCCGCTGGGCCAGGGGTCCCCCGGCCCCTCCAAGCCCGCCGCAGGCCTCTCCCGCTGCTGGACCGAAGGTTCCCCGCTGTTGCCGAGGCGCAGCCGGCTCCCCTGACGCCTTCAGCACGGCCCCGGCGGCCCCCCCCCGCCGGGCGGCCCCTCCAGCTCCGCTCCCACCGCGAGGCCCGCCCCCGCGCAAGGCGGACGGGCACCCCTGCCGGCACTGCGGCCCGCAGGCACCGCTCCTCGGCGGCAGCGCGGCCGGGCGACCCACGGGCCTTCCCCCGCCAGCTGGGCTCCAGCACCTCGGCCCCCCCCCCGGCCCGGCCGCCGCGCCCCCTCGAGCTGCTGGATGCCCCCCCGCTGCCGCCGTCAACGTCCCTGCGTCAGGCCGGGCCCCGCCCCCGCCGCCGTGGGCCCTCCCTCGGGCCCGCCCCCGGCCCCATGGCCGCGCCCCCTCCGGCGGGTTTACCTGGCAGCCGGGCGGCGCCGCCCGCCGTCCTTTGCTGGGGCGTCCCAGTGCTTGCTTTACCCCGGCCAGGGAACCGGTTGAAAACCTGAAGGAAGCCCCCTACAGCACCGGTCGGGAAGGCCATGGATGGAATTTGATTTTATTTCTTTCATGTTTATTAATCATCGGCCTTGCAGCAGACCAGAGCACGCATTGCTGGCAGCACCAGACCCCCCCCAGGGCAGTAGCATCCTCCCTCCCCACCCCCCCGAGTGTACAGGACGTGGGGTCTCGCCACCAACAGAAGGGAATTTATCATCATCGGGAATTTATCATCATCCAGGACCACCTTCTCTAGGGGCTCCCAGGGGAGCCAGGCCCCTCTACTTCACCCCAACTCCACTCCAGCCCAACCCTTGGCCATCATATCCCAGGGATGATCAAAAACCCGGAGCGCAGCTCCCCAGACACTTTCAGAGCATGAATTACAATTATTGCCATGGACAAAGCATCAGAGCCATGATAGTGACTCACAGCACTCGGGGGAGGGATAGGGGCTGCTGGTACGCCATGATGGAAGGGACCGGAGACAATGAATCAAATGCATATTTATAGTGCCAAATAGGAATTATGAGTGTTTGGCAGGGTGACTTTCATCTGGGCTCAGCGATCACCTAAATAGGTTTAGCAGGGCTGTCCATCGAGTGTTACATTTGCTTCAGTGCAAGAAAGATAAAAGGAAAGATGAGAAGAGCTCTGATCATAAATCTGTGTTTCGAAGCAAGCCTGGGGCCCGGCCCTTTGTGCGATCAGGGAGCAGGGGCAGCCACGGGGTACAAAGGGGGAGCAGGCATCCATCACAGCACCGTCTGCTCCCGTCGGGCATGGGACTGCACTGACAGAAGGGAAGCCCAGCAATTCCAGTCCTAAGTCACAGGGCAGGTTTGGCTGAGGGGATGCAGCTCAGGTGCTGTGCTGGGTATCAGTGAGCGCAGAAAGGAAAGGGCAGAAAATACAAGTCTGATTCAAAACATGCCACAGCACCTCGAGAGGTGGTAGAGTTCAGCTGGGGCGGAACTGAGCTGGTTTACAAGAGAAATGGCCCCAAAATGGAATTTGTCTCACCTCTCTGAAGAGCCCCCTGTCCTCCTCTCACCTCAGACCTCTGCAAAAGCCACCAAATTAATTAAACTCTCCCACTGGCTCCTGCAGCCCTCGGATGATGCCTCCATCCCCTTCCCATCTAGAAACTCACCATCCTCATTAGCTCCTGCCATTTTTTTCAGGGTTGTTCATCTGCTGCTAATTAAAGCACTTGAGCTGAACCCACAAATTACCCCTGCAACAGGATGCTCTGAGGGTGACACAAGGCATCAAGCAGGGCTTGCAGAAAAGTGGCTGAAAGGGGCTCAGGTCTCCCCCTGAAGTCACAGCGGGCACGGGGGTGTTATTTTCCTCCTTGGTGATTGCAATTTTCAGACTCCCTGCTTCTGTCTGTAAGATAAGAATGATAACGATGCCCTTTTCTGCCCCTAGAAATACCCTGGCTATGATCGCACTAAGTTTTCAGACAAAAATCCTTCCCAAAGTACAGCTTTGGGTTGACCAGAAACATTTTCTGCGTTCAGTGATTTCATCTTGATGGTTACCAAAGCAGGTAATGACAGCTTGTGTTTAAACCAACCTTTTGTTTAGTTGCATTGCTTTTTAGGTTAAGATTGCTCAAAAGCTAATTGAAACCTCATGGTTTGCATCACATGAAACACATGTGAATCTGAAAGCAGTTTGATCAACTTTTCAACTCAATTTTGAAAAACCTCTTCTCCCTTGTTGCAAAAAAAAGAAAAAAGTGTTCCCAATTCTCAGGCCTGCATTTGCATGAATAAGAGTCATTTGTATAGCTTTAACTCCATAGGCCACGGATTTATAATTAATTAGCACCACAAGTGCTTCTGAAGTTGGCTTTTATTCCCCCCAGATCCATTGCACATGAGCTTGCCACTCACTGTAACAGAGGAAGCAGCTATTGCTGAAACTGATACAAGCATCCCTTATTTGTCCAGCGCCAACTTCTTAATACCATAAACTTGACTAACCCTAAATTTCACATACCCCACATTCAACGAAGACTGGAGGAAGAACAGATTAAGACAACAAAGGCTAGTCCTGCTCCCCACCATGGGAAAATAAATTGCTAAAATCTTTCTGGCACAAACCACCTTCCCCTTGCGCTCCTCTGCCTGGGCTGGTGGGTAACGCAGAGCTTGGGAATCCTGCCCACTCACTGCCTCCCCTGCCCAGACTCCAGGCTCTCCAGCTGCAGAGAGAGGTATTTAAGCAACATGAAAAGTTTAGTATTTTAGAAATATCATCTCTATTTGGAGTCTGTCAGGATCAGAAACATCCCGATGCCCAAGGAGAAAGGAGGAGCACTGGTGACTCGGGGCTCATGTGCTGGCTGTTGCCAAGAAGGGAGGACCATCCCGCAGAGCTTGAATGAAATAGGAGCATTTTATTTTTCTTTGGCTGTTTCTACAGATCACCTTTATGAAAGTGCAGTTAAACAAATTCAACACATTTCTTATTTTTCTTTTGTTTTCTCCCCAAAAGCTTCTTTTTCTCTTGCAAGCATTGAAGGCTGACTTTCATTTTGGAGTGGTACCTTCCATGTTTCTGCTTTTTTCCGATACCGAGTCATAAGTCTGTGCACGTGTTACACTGGTTTCTGAAATAGCAGAAGATGTTTCTAGAATCAGGAAGGGGAAAAAAAATACAGATTTCCTTTGTCTTTGTTTTTCTTTTAGTTTCTAAGCACAGAAAACATGTGCCATGTCTTATGATCCTGCAGTCACTAAGGATTCCAAGACACTTCCTACGAATGAGATTTTAAACATTGTGTCTGGCTTCTTTCTGGATCAGGTAATTACATTTTTCCTCTCTAAATCCCCCTGCACTTCCAGTTGGATATGTTACCATTCTCCATTTCCCAGCTTACATTATGCCTTGCAATTGCCTAGTCTTTTAAGAAAGGTTTTGTGTTGAATACCCGGGAACTGAACTGGTTTCTCTTCTGAGGTTTAATTCATTAACACAAATCACTTCAAGGCATTGAGACGATGCAGCTGTTGGCTGATGATAAATGATCATTGGTTGATCGTTAAAAGACTACCAATGACTAATTATTAATTAGAATTCATAGTTTGGAGGGATACCTTAAATTGATAAACTGAATGTTAGAAATCTAAGCACAACACAGCAGTAAAATTTACATAGAAAAAAATCAACCAAACCTTCAAGTGCACAAGTCAGGACCGCTTGACTGTACCTGACCTGCACCAAGAATTTGGCCCAAAAATCCAAAAATAAGAAAGACTCCTTCATTCTTCATCAGGAGTTTCTTTGTGATCAAGGACAATTTAAAGCCTGAAGTAACCCAATGACGGTGATGGAATTACAGCGGCAGAATGGACTTATGTTTATATTGTAAGAATTGATTTTTTTTAAAAGCCGTTCAGGAAGCCATACTTCTGGTGCCAGCTCTTTCTCTGGGAAAAGAGTGCCACTTTGGGGTGCCACTTCACTTGTGTCGGTGGTTTGCCAGGCAGTCTGGGGGTTGCCCAAGCTTCACCCACCGAGCAGGGCATTCCCCCCCCATTGCTCTCTCCCACCATTACCTCTGCATCACACCAAGCAGTGCCGCAGCCCCTTCTGCTGGGCTCCCACCTACCAGCCCAGCTGACGAACGCCTTCCCCCGGCACCAGCCAGCCACATTTGGAGCATGGTACCAAGGACCAGGTCACGGTGGTGCCACTGGGCCGTAGCACAGCTGTGCTGTAAGGCACCTTCTCCTGTATGGCCCCATCCCTGGCACAAACCCATCCTTGCCTCACCACCCATAGCAACAAACCAAGGTCTCTTTCATATAAATCAGGATCTTTTCATAAGAGTCAGGAAAGCTGGCAACTCCACTTATGTATTCTTCTGTTGCGATGAAGTGTCCGCAGACCTTATTAATTCCCTGCATACCAAAAGAAATCTCCATTCATATTTCCTTGATACCTACTGCTGTCCATTCTTAATCAGAGGTCAAGTGTCCTTTGCAAGGGATGTGCCTGGAAAGTTTAACATGTTTGATGAGCGACTGAATGCTCCCCACGGGGCTGTTGCCTCCAAGTTACCAGCTGCCGGTCTGTCCAATGTCTATGAAGCCATGGAGGGGGTGTCCCAGCATTAGGGAGCACAATGGTGTTGGCTGTCATGGACTCAGCCACATCCAGACAGTGTACAGGCTGTCTGGACCAGGATTTTTAGATATGACAGCAAAACAAAGCTGTTATACACTAATAAGTAGCTTCTCCCATAATGGGTAGCACCAAAGCTTTGACTGCTGAAGGCAACCAATTCTTCATCAGCTTCTGCAAGAACAAGAGCATTACTCCTGCTCCACTGGGAAGAAACACACAGTTCAATAGTGTTTTCCCTACCATAAAAGGTCTCTCTTGGCTTTTCAGTTCAGCTTTCTCTGCCCCAGACCTCTGAGTAATGTCACTGTGTACCACAGTGCAGCCGCTGCTTCCAGGTGGCTGAATTTCAGCGATGTATGAAATAAACCCTGCATACAAAGACCGCTTGGTGCTTTGAGAAATGTTTGAATAAATGACACACTGCAGTATAAGGCTCATTATCAATATTGCTTGGAAATACCAAAATGTCTGAGGTCTCAGTTTAATTTGGATGCTTATCATGGGCTCTAGAGAAATAGAAAAACATGACAATAACAAAGCACTGCAGCAGTGATGCCAACCAGCTTCAAGAAGCAGTGGAGAGGTGGTGTGTTTCCAGGCCACAAGAGAAGATGTGGGTGCTGTGGGATGCATCTCAAACACTTGTTCATTCAAACAAAAGTCATGCTGGAAAGCATTCAAGTGACAGCATCCGAGGCTCTAGCAAATACCCCACGTGCTTCTGGAGCTCGATGAGATGTACAACAAGAGTTGCTGACACACAGGTTCCTCGCAGGACCGCTCATGTCAGTCAGCTACAGGACTGCTTCATTTAGCAAAACGAAGCAGATTTCCTCCATGAACAGTCAGTGGGGTGACAGACCCTTCACTGCACAAGTTCAACCAAATGCCCTGAATTGCCCCAGGAAGGGGAACTTTCCTCACTCCCAGGCTCCAAACTCTGAGCTGAAGTGAGACAACAAATAGCTCCTCAAGTAGGGTTTTTCAGAGGTGTATAAGCACTTATGCATGCAGGTAGCTACCTAGTGGAACTAATTTGTTTACAACATTCATGGAAAAATCTTAATAACCTATTTCTATATTTAGTTTAAATGCCTTCGAAAATCTGAGCGCTCTATCCCCCTACTCAGTGGCCCTATCCATTCATGTGGGGCTATGGGAAAAGGCCAGAAATAAACCTGCAGCCAGCACAACCCTCCCGCGGTGCTGATCGTTCTGCCAAACAAGACCCAAAGGCTGTGGGTCTGCTTTGGCGATGCTACATACCTGGTTTTGAGTCAATTATCAAAGGCACAGTTCATCACAGAATCAAGTCTACTCAGTTTACCTGAATTGCCCCCTTGTTCTCTTACTGTTCTCCCCTCCCCAGATCAAAACTCTACTCCATCCCACTTGTTTCCATTGCTATTTGCCAGACAGCTCTTAGCTGCAGGGAAAAAAAAATAAAAATCTATTTTTCCACCACCTCATCCATCAGCTTCACGCTCCTCCCAGTATCGAGCCTTCTGTTGGCAGGATGAGTTCTCCAGCAGCTGGCCACCACTGAACTAGCCCAAGGCCATTTGGTTTGCTGTACCACAGCTGCCAGTGCAGGGGCTGCAATCATCTGCCTGCTTGTGTTATGGGCAGGGGAGCAGAATTTGGGCTCTGTGTAATGAAATTGCAGTTCAGTAGGTTTCAGGTTATTAATAGTGTGATTAAGCTGAAACAACCACCGTAACAAATTGATTATCAAGAACAATACATCATCATCTTATGCATACAGGTAGCCTGGGGTTTTTTTTCCCACATTGGAAAGCCATGAGTATCTACAGGATCATAACAACCTCCAGCACAGAGCAATACCTGGGGAAAGGCCAATGATTAAACTATTTTTGGAATGCAGAAGACAGAGGGGAAGGCTGTTGGCTTTTACATCTTTAATATTTGGACACAAGTAATGTGACAGCTTCCATCCTAATTTCCTGCCCCTCCCCACCCCTATCTACTGGCCAGTCCTTTTCAAAGGACTTTGGGACTGACTTTACAGGGCCCGGACAAGGTGTGGCTGCTCTGGCCATGAAGAACATGGCCAGGAGCATGGCTAATCCAGCACCGAGCAATCCAGAGCCTGCAAGATGCACTGAGTGATGGGCCGGGTCCCCTGCATCCCAAAGCCCTGAGCTGTCAGGATTTGCTCATGCAGTTTCCCATTCACAACCCTTTAAAGGCAGACTCTGGGCTATTGCTAAAGGCCCAGCCCAGCTGAATCCAGCTGCTTTCCCACCAGCAGTCACAGGGGCCCAACAAGGCCCCCGGTGCTGCAACACCCAAAGAACAGAGACCCAAACCTCACTCAATGTAAGCCACAGCTAGAAACTGAACTCTCATTTCCTTTGAGGCACAAGTGAGTAACTCCTGCACATGGAATAAGTCATCTGCTCACATCTCCTGATCCAGAAGGGAAATGCTGAGCAAGCCCCGAGAAGGGCCCTGCTCCCATGCAGGGGGAGTGGGTTATTGCCCTGCCTCGGTGATCGCACCTTTTGTCCGGAGAGGTTCATTAACCTCCACTGTTGCGTTGCAGTGCACATACCCACATCCAAGGAGCTGGAGATGATTGTGGTTGAGAGGGAACAAGTATGTGCCTCTCAGCCTCTGATGCAGGCTATTTATAACATCAAGGAACATTTCAGGTGATAATTTACAAATGCAATCCACAGGCACAGAAACAGCAGCAGAGAAGTAGCTATTTGGCTTGGAGTTAGTACCCCAAGTCCTCCGCTGTACCCAGTCACCATCCACATGCAGGGAGGCACCAGCAGGGCTTACATTACACCAGTCCCAGGGTAGACCAGGGCTTGTTTTGCTTCCAGGCATCTCCTGGGTTCTCTCAACTTTACTTCAACTGTAGCACCTCTGCCCATGTCCCTTCCACCAACTCCGACCTGCATGGGGGAACAGCAGATAACAGACCTCTTCATAGCCCTTCTGCCCTGGCAGGCTCCCTGGCACACAAGGAGTTATACAGCTGGCTCTGTGCTCCTTGTACTGAGGCTAAGAGTTGGGCAGGAGTCTTCATAGAGGCAGATGGGACAAAAAGTGCCAACTGCTGCTGTTTATAAATCAAAGCAAGTCCTGCCATCCAATTCAAATTTCTGGGCCACAGCTCACTGCTTTAATTTGAGAATCATTTACAGCCAGTGACAAAAAAATAGATCCAAGCCAAGGAGATCACGAAGACATCTAGGGACTGAGCCAGGGTAAGTTGGTACCATGCTGTCTGTTGACCTGTATTAATCTTGGTATCAGAGGAAAGAAGGCCTGTGACCCATCTGGGCTTTGAGACCCACTGGGAACTGCAGCAAGGCTCCTCTGCACACAGCCACTACCTCCTTCCCAGAGGGAATCTTTTATAGACACTCTTCTGGGACAGGAGGAATCCAGAAAGAGACTGGCAGATTGGGCATCTCAAAGCCTGCAGACATTGCAGTGGTGGAGGAGTCAGGACACGGAAAGGCCAGGTAGAAGAACCTCTTCCATCCTTGGCAGCAGCGCTCCCAGAGGGGTGAGGCTTACCTCTGGAAGAAGGACCAATTGCTCCCTCCCATAACATCTTCTAGCAGAAGAGCTTCCAGTTCCTTAATAATTCAGCCCTGCTGCTATCCCCAGAACCACCGAGTCGCTGCAGCACTCTTCTCCCATTGAGGGACTTGCAGGTTAAAAGGACAAAATGTCTCACAGCTTCTTGGACATCTGTGATGTAGAGGTCATAACCTTGGATCCAGTTTCCCAGCCCTGCCCTGGGAGCCCTTCCCAAAAGACAGAGCTCCCTGCAGCCTCACTTTGCTGCCAGGAACTGAGGATGGAGGGGGAGGGAAGAGTGATCCATTATTTTAGTCTGCCAGTGATGAGACACAGGGTCCCAAGAGAGACATTACAAACTCATCTTGCAGATGATAATATGATATATGAACACAGGCAATTGCTTAGAGAGGGATGCAATCTGCTAGAGCAACACCAGGCCATTGGCACAACAAGCAGAATCCTTGTAGCTGAGATGTAGCTCTGTAGTCACCCTCAACCTGATCCAAGCCCTGACAGCACAGATCAACAACACCTATTGATTTCGGGGGGGTGGGGGGGTGGTGTTTATGGCAATCCTGAGGTGGAACAATGCTCCTCAAAAGGCTTCTTTGCTTACTAAGGGCTTTAAAAGAATCGCTTGGGTTTTGCCAGCGTGCATGAGCTTGCTCTTTCCCCACGTGAGGCCCTTCTGGTGGATTGATCTTTTCACTCCTTTTGCAATCAATACATCTAGGCTTAGAAAGAAGATAGTTAGGGAGTTCGGTGGCTAGCTCTGATGGAGGACTGCTGTTTGGTTTGTATCTACCTTTGCTAGTGAATGGAACAGACCCCAAGGATTTGCATGAGTGGGAATCTATATGGCTTTAAGAGGGTCTCCCATTTAGCCAAAAGAGTTCAACAGTATTAGATGCCTTTGATAATCCCACATTATCTTCACAAATAGATGCTGAAATAATCAAACAGTGCAAGACCAGGCTTTTAAAACCATTTGTGCATCTACAGATGACGCTAAGTGCCACTTAGTGAGAATCCCACTTCTGGGACTCTTATAATAAAGTTCCTAAGTCCTAATCACATACAAAGAGGTGAGAGCCTAAACCCCTTAGGCTTTGCCCATACCAGAGCCGTGCAGACTTAACTGTGCCTAAATCAACACCCACTCTTACTAGTACAAATACAGCCGAGAGTGCTCATTCTGCTCTAGGTACTGCCCCAGAGAAGGGAACCTCTAGCAGTGGAGGCATCTTTATACAAGTAAAACTGCATTCCCCCAGGAATGGTACCTTATATCAGTGTCACTAAACAGTCAGGGCAAGCCTCAGGTGATGGGCACACGAAGTGAGCCCCGAGGCGCAGAACTGGAACAATGTGCATCCCCAAAGCTGCCTACAAATGAGGAGGTTGTGCCTGGGCATCCACAGGCAGGCATTAGGAAAAAAATAAGAAAGGGCAGTTGATTTATCCAGGGATAAGTTTGCCAGTTCCTGGTGTACTGATCCATCATTTTTAGACTTGCACTACACCTCCCCATGTATCTGCAGCATTTTGAAATGGTGACAGCTTGTTTTGCCACATGTTAATCCATGGCCTGACCGACATCTGTATTCAAGCAGAATCTGAAGCACCTACACTTTGTACCTTGCCAAAAATCAGCCTTTGCAGCCTTTTACTTCCGTGCTTAGTAACCTTCATGGCCCAGACACAACGTTAGTGAGTCACCAGAGCGACAAAGACAGAAGTTTCAGCATGGTAGGACTGCACCAATACTTGTGTTATCAGGCAAGGATGGATGATTCTTATCCACATCTGATTTAGTGGGAGCTTCTGGTTGATTTATGTAGCAAAATAGCACAATCAAGTGGAGGTCAAACATAGATAAAAATAAAAATTCTTCCCAGATTGCTCACATCTTCATTGCATACATGAAGCATTAAACAAGGACCAATCACCCACTAGGACCTTTGGATGCTGCTGCAGTTTTAAGAGGCAAAGTTATTTACTTCTGGTACTTGCTGCAACTTTTACATATTCATTCTCATAAGACTTCCATGGATCCATTCTTGTGTAGAAAGAAAATGCTCATTGGCATCTAGCACTGTGAGAATTGACACCCTTCTAGGTCTAACTCCGTGCAAACTGCACATGCCACTTTCCTTCCAGGTCCTGCAATGCACCAAACCTTCAGCTGACCTGCCCAGCTGCCATCCTCAGTCCTCGGCACTCCCCACATTTCAGGGGAGCAGCAGACATCAGACAACAGTGGACAAACCTCCACTTGCTTAGGTCACACACTTTCTAATCCAGCGATTCAGCCTGGGCAGTAAGTTATCTCCACATTGCCAGTTCTTCACTGCAGAGCCATACCCCAGACTGAGGGCTAAGTAAGCCTTGAGTGTTGTAGGAGCCTTGAATTCCCTCCTAGTGATAAAGAGGCAGAGCCCATCAATATCCTCTGCTACGCAGCCTCTGTCTCTCTATATCCAAATCACATTGATTTCACTACCCACCTCTTGCTGTAGGCCCCAGTAGTCCCTCTGGAACAGTATGCATCAAGCCTACCAGGCCGTGCTTCTTGCTGGGTTGGTTGTTCTGCCCAGCATAGAATACAATAAAGTGAATTTGCAATAAAAAGTTAAAAAAAACCCAACATGAGGAGTTTCTCTTTGCAATCTCATTCCGCTCCTGGGTGGGACTCTGGCAGAGTCCAAACTCCAGTTCCATTTCTTCCAGCCCAACAAGGGGGATTAGATCAGAGTTTTGCTTGTTCCTACCACAGACACTCTGTCTATAGCTCTAGGAAACCTGTTATTGGTACTGAAAGATACATTTGTGATGGGTAAATCCACCCCTTCAGTTCTGCCCCAAGTTTATTGGTATAGGAGGCCTAAATCCCAGGATTTTGCTCAAGAGGAATGCAGTTTGTCTCTCTACAGTGCTCCCGCAGGCAAGATGCAAAGTGGCAGGTATGCATCCATCTGCTACATCCACACCTGGAATTTTGCTTAGTAATGCACAACTTAAACTCCCTGGTGGTCCTCATTTCAGCTGGAAGCAATGTGCTGGCACGGAACGGGTGGGCTAACTCCCAATTTTGTTTGTTCTCTGTACAATTTCCACCATTTTTAATAAAGATATTTGATATCAAACCCAAGCATTTAATATATATAAAGAATGTATAGATACATGCACAGCCCTTTCCTCCTCTCCCTTTAATTTAGAGAGCACAGATAATTTGGGGCTGACACTCCGAACGAGTTGCATCTAGCCAAGTGAGATACCTCTTGTGCCATCAGCTACGTATTTCATTACAAAATGCTCAGACGTTCCTGTTTAAATCCCTTTCCCATGAATGGTGACTGGTATTTAAGTAAACACATAGCATTTTCTAAAACATTTCATCCACTTTAATGAAAAAACTAATATTTATAGAGCAAGGCAGATATGCTATACTCCAAAAGAAAATAACAGTTCCCCTTCTGGATTGCTAGTGACTTTCTGCAGTAACTGGCATATAATCACTGTTAAACTGGAATAAGTACTATCGATTGCTGCCTCTAATAGAGGATATGATTTTAAAGAACTCACAGCCCTGGACTGTTGAAGCTCATTGTATTTATTGATTGAAGCTATGAAGACTGTAATCACATGTGAAAACACAAGGTTATTCATCATGCATCGGCTATTCAAAAGGGGCATCCAATACTGTCTAAATGAAATAAAACAAGTGCAACCACTGCCATGGAAGGACTTTGTCACCATCCCAGGACTATGCACTGGAGTGGTGGGGAGTCCACGCACTGCTCCAGGCATTGAGCACTAGGCAGAGCTAGCTTCTGACCTCTTCTGGGAAAACAAGAGGTCAGCAAAAGCAGTCTCACACAAAACACTTTGCTGCTAGAAACAAGGGGGTAGGCAGCACCTGTTTCCTGGTGCCCATACAGACACATACCAGAGCAGCAGTCCCAGCTAACAGGCAGCTGGGCAGCATTTCATCCCAACAGCAAAGGCCCAGAGTTCCAACTTCAAAACTAAATCTGTCTGCAGGCAAAAACTGAGAATATGGGCTTCACATAAGGGAGCTATACATTCAGCATGAGGGTAAGAAAGAAGTTTGTGGAGCAACACCTCATTTTTTATATACTTTTTCAGCTTGCCTCTTGTCAAGTAGCTACTGCTATTACTCTGGCCAGCTTCCAGAGCCTTCCACATAACAACACAATTTATTAGTTATCATTACCATTTTTGCCATATTATATTGCATACATGACCACAGAAACTGGCAGAGCACCACAAGTCCTTAGAGTGCAAGATTGCTGCTATAGCTTTGGTAGCAAGTGCCAGGGAACAGCAAAGGGACAGGGGGCTTCTGTGCCAGGGAAGGGGAGCAGGGCACAAAGGGCAGGGTCCTCACCAAGGATGGGGCAGGGCCACAGTACCTGAGCAAGAAGAAGGGAGGAGCTCCAGGTTGGCCAGCAGCTCATTGATCTCCAGACAAGTCTGTAGGAAACCAGTCAAGAAACCAAAGCACAAACCCACCCACACCATACACACAACACAACCTGAGTGAGGGGCTGAGCTTAAGTACCCCTCCTGAGCCAGATGAAAACGGGGATGGAGACCCCAGATGGGGCTGCCCAGGGCAATCAGAGCCAGGTGGAGGACAGAGTATCAAAACCAGGGAGAACACTTCATCTGCACAGTCCTCCCCTTTTGCCAGAGTAAATTAAGGAGTTATTAAGCAAAATTAGTCCTTAAAGGAACTCCATCCCTGTGCTCCTTGCAATCAGGAGTGTCAGTGACCCCTTGTCAGTGACCGCTGCCATCTCTTCTTTCACCAGATCCACTCTCTGTTTTTCTCCTTTGTCTCTGTTTTCTTCAACTTCACTAAAAATTTCCCACCACAGCCTCATTACAGATGCTTTTATCGAAGAGCACCTACAAGATTTAATGCCTTGCTGGTGCCTATTAAATCAAGCATCCTACTTACAGAAGGACTAAATTAGCTTTGCACGTTCCTTGTCAGATCATTAGCCATGTTGACTTTTATGCTATTTTCCACTTAAATCTGGGCTTTAAATGTTCTGTCTCTCGAATTTGTTCCAAAGCGTTGTATGCTTTATATCAAATAAAAGGTCCCCTTTGCTGTTCTTGTGCCACAGTACCATCGTGCTAGGGATTTCCCCCTGCGATGTCCTGAAGTGACAACTTAGAGGTGAGCTCCTGTCTGCTGTGGATTGCCCTCAAGCACTCAGCCTATTGCAATGCTGGGCTTCCTATCTGTACCTTCAGGAGAAAGAGGTGATAAGAGTCTGGTGCTTGGGGAAGACAGAAGATCTATGCTGCAGGAGGTTGGTGCAACACTTAACACAATCCTTATTTTGGAGGATTTGTCCCTGATCCATATGACTCGAATCAGGGAAATGATTTGATTCTTGGAAGGCCAAAGGAAGTTCAACTGTGTTCACAATGATGCTTTTGACAAAAATAGTCTTCTACAGCTTGCTGCTGGCTTGGAAGGGCATAGTCACCCATGTTAGAACAAGACACAAACAACTCAGTGTGAAAGATTTCTTTTTGCCTTTCTGTTTCTAGCCTTTCTTGTTATAATCCTTGCACAGTCCCCCATCTGCAGTGAAATAAATGGTAGCTCAGAACTTCCAAGGTTAACAATGCTAACAGCCTCCTGGCCTATCTGTCTGCATTTTTATACATATAAAAATTGCATTCAATTTACCATGTAAAAGCTCTGGTTTGTACCAGGAAAAAACCCACTGCCTAGAACAAACATTAGGAAATATCTCCTAACACACCATGCTAAAATGCTGTGGAACAGGGCTCGTTCTGCAGGGAGTGCAGCTGCTGGAGTTGCAGGGTGCTGCGTTACCCAGCCTGCATGGTGCTACCAACACCGCAGCCTCGGCTATGGCACTGATCACTCTCAGAGACGAATTAATTCAAATGGTAACTACTTGTGCCGAGACTCAGCAAACTTTCTGTCACTGGGATGCTTGTTGTTTGGAACTGGTGCGGGGAAGCACATAGTCTCTTTTCCTTGGGGACGGCAGGGCACATCCTGAGCCAGCAAGGCTACGGACATGGCAAGAAGCAAGCAGGAAGGGGGGGAAGCCAAGGTGACCCTGGGTACTCTACATGTCCATGTTCCCAATACCACAGAAAGAGACTTGCAGGCTGCAGATGGGGAGCACCCTGAGATGCCTCTGCAGCTCTGATTGCTGCTTCTGAGCTAAATGAGCAAAGGGAACAGGACCGATTTCCACGTCTAGCACAGGCCACACAGCAATGGAGCAGTGGCCACCCAGCTGCACCCACAGCTCATCTGCATGGAATATTTTGTTCAAAGAGTCAACAGCCCTCAAGACACAGCACAGAAATCCTATGAGGGAAAGCAAGAAGGGTCTCGGGTGGTGGAGGACTTCAAACCCTGATGAGTGTTTATTGGTAGAGGGAGAGCGCCTGGGAAAGACAGGCTGGAGGGTATAGTAGGGGAGGGCAGGAGCCTGCTGCTCCTGGCAGAGCTCAAGTAGGGGAGTGGTGGCTGCAGCTGCCTTGGGTTTTGTTGGCTGGAAGAGTTAGGGTTGTGTAGGGAGCTCTGGTTTGAGAGTAGTATCCTTTCAAAGTAGTGCAAAAATGCAGCTAGTGAAAATGCACTGTTATGTTCTTAACCTTGCTGTTCTCTTGCCTGTACTGTCTTGTGCATGAGGTGTTGGAGCTGGGGAAAAGCAGGCTCCTGAGTTTTTAGCCTGAAGAAGAGAAGGCTGAGAGGGGATCTCATCAATGCTTACAAATATCTTAAGGATGGCTGTCATGAGGATAGAGCCAGACTCTTCTCAGTAGTGCCCAGCACCAGGACAAGGGGCAATGGGCACAACCTGAAGCATAAGAGGTTCCAGTTGAATATGAGGAAGAACTTCTTGACTTGGAGGGAGACTGAGCCCTGGCACAGGCTGCCCAGGGGGGCTGTGGAGTCTCCTTCTCTGGAGATATTCAAACCCTGCCTGGGCAATGTCCTGTGCCCCCCGCTCTGGGTGACCCTGCTTGAGCAGGGGGGTGGGACTGGGTGATCTCCAGAGGGCCCTGCCATTGTGTGATGATTCTGAGTGACTGCAGAGCCTGAGGAGGTGAGCTGGGGCTTGGGGCTGGTGCACCAAGGGGAGGCTGGAGAGAGCAGGAACCAAGGGTTAACCCTGGCCCGTTGGGCTATGGGAAGCTTAGGAGGATGTGAATTCAGTTCATGAGAGCTGCTGGAGCAGCATGGTTGCCTTTACAACCCTCCTGCTTGTGCTGGAGGGGAAGGAAGGTGTCAAGCGCTGTCTGTCTCTCCCTGCCTGTCAGTTGGCAGCTCTCCTCCTTTATCATCCTTGCAAGTTTTATTGCCAAGTTTTTATGCAAAGTAGAAAAGCCTCATTAAGTGATGCTGAAAGTACTCCTTTGTTGATGCTAAAATGTGACAACCGTGTAAGTGAGCAAAATGTTCTGGCCGGGTTATCACTTTGTACAGGTACAAAATGACTCTGAGATGCAGAGCAGGGAGGAATCAGGCTTGGAAAGGAAGGTGAGCTGACTGAGTCTTCAAACTGTCAGTCTTAAAGTTGGGAAACAAGCCCAGACATCCTCATTGTAAGTTTAATATCCAGCTACACATGCCAAATGTCCCCTGACTTCTCTTACAGAGCTCCAGAGAGCAAATCCAGGACAATTGTGTCCCCTCTGGTGGGTCAGCATTTCTTACAGTCCATGGACGTGCAGAGCTTGGTTTCCTGAGGCCTTTGGAATTGCACTGCTGGGGTCTGGTCCTTGGGCCAGCTCATCAGCTGGTGTAAATCAGGCAGCTCTACTGCAGCCAAAGGTGCTGTTGTGGTTTGTACCAGGTGAGATTGCCCTACGCTTCCTCAGGGCTGGAAGTCCCTCTGCCCATCACCTCCAGTAGCATCTGAACCATAAAGCATCAGCTCAGAGCAGATCCTTGTGGAAGAGAGTTATGTTCAGACCCTGCTAACAATTGGAGCAACACCAACCATGAGCTGGGTACCCAAATGGTCTAAAGAGACCAAGGCACCTCTGGAAGGGATCGTGCACAGAGAGCTCTGGGTTCTGCTGCTGAAGGTCAGGACCCCTTCAGCTGCTTTGCCTGGGAGGAGATTCTCCTGGGCTGGTGCCTGGATGGATACCCAACAACTCAGAGCAGCTGCTGCCCTAAAAATGGGGTTGGACAAGGATTCTACCTTTTTTTTTTTTTTTTTTTGTCATTCCTTTATTATGAAGGTCTCCAAAGGTTACAGAAATGGCACCTCTGCAGTTGAGTCTTGCACTGGGAGCAAGGATTTGATTGCTTCTCTTCTACTTATGCCATGTAAAAATTGTTTTGATCTGTCTGCTGATGGGCTGCAATGGAAAGCAGAGCACAGGATGTATAACCGCAGAATCTGTCAGATAAACCAGTGCTGAAAATATCCCTCCTCGCTGCATCCCATTACATCTTTTCTCCCTGTTGCTTGTCTCGCTCAGGATACTGTTAACTCACTCCAGATGCAGCTCTGCTTACAGCACAGCATTAAGGCAAAATAGAGCAACAGCTGCTTGAGATGCAGCAGAATTCATCTCCACTTTCTATTAGCTGGAGGCCGTGGGCCCATACCAGGAGGAAAGTAAAAAGCAATTCCTATAGGAAAGCTGGAAAATTAAATCTGTTGTACCAAAGAGGAAGATTTAGGCCACGTGAAAATCCATTTATTCCAGTAGTCCGTGCTGTCATTCCTGATTTCCAGCAAGGACGTGATGACAGGGATATGTTGGCTCAGAGGAGGCAATCTTCATTCAACTGCCCAGGTGAGCAGCTATTCAAAACTTACTATGAATTGAGTTATCTTAATATAGCTTAGGCTGAATGAAGATAGTTTTATTCCAGGCTAAAGGAGATGTTTTTAATGTCAGCTACTAAATTATCTCATGTAATCTAGTTGCTGCCTCCTGCTGAAGCAATGACTGTCTGTGCTTGGGAGAGACAGAATAATTTCCCTACAAATGTCTTCAAAGCAGCATGATAGCGACCGTGCTCTAGGACTCATTGCAAGGGTGCTGCGTAGCTACCAGGAGCAGAAGTCTCTTCCCCAGCCCAGAATAGAGGCAGAATGGTCCATGTGCAGGACCAAGATGTTGGGCTGAAACCCATCACTGGCTCTGCCACTGATCTGTGGAGGGATCACTTCCCCAGCCACCCACTTAGCTTTTATTTAGCTCTTACCACCTTTTATTTAGATGGGAATCTCATGAGTAGTATTTAGGGGCAGAAACTGGATGGGGTGGGCAGCTCTAGCTCAGGTTCAGGCTGGTAATTCAGGAAATAGTTGCCAACTGTGCTCATGGACTGAGGCCAGCTTCCACCTTCAGCGGGTTTGGTTCTTGATGACAGAGGGAGAGAGGATGCCGTGTTAGGAGCAAGCCGAGCCTCCTTTTCTCCCCTTCCCAGACAGCAGCGTTTCCCTCTCCTCTTGGAGCAAGTCACTGAATTGCCCCACATGCAGTGTGGAGCAGTGATTCTTGCAAGCCTTCCATCCACCTGTGCCTCTGCCAGCAGGTCCTCGGGCATCAGTGCTGCAAAGCCCATAGCCGCTTCTTTATGTCCCCAGCTGTTACCACAGTGCTGTCCATGTCCTCGTGGAAAGCGGCTGGGATAAGGGGCTTGAGCTTGTGGTTGGGTTTGGCAGATCTGTGCCACATCCTGGGCTCTGGGACAGAGCTGTTGCCCAAGTGGCTGTTGCAGGAATACTGTGTTCAGGGCAGGTGGTTTATAACTGCTGGATTAACCATTTTATGGCCCTGTAGCACCTTTGCTGCCTGTTCACACCAAGTTAAATCAATGAGGGACAGAGCCCTTCTAACTCCCTTTGCTTCCACAGAACAAGGTTGTTCCTCAGCTTAGATGAAGCCTGGCTGGCAAGTCACTGAAAAAAGACTGGGCACACTTTCACCTCTGAAAGTGGCTGTTGGAAAATAGCTTGGGCTGAGCAAACCCGGGTGCTCCAGCATCTCCAGCGAGGTTCAGATGGGGGTTATGCAGAGGGTGTTTAACATTCAGAGCAGCGTGCTGGCTGCTGGGCTCGCGGCGCTGCGTGCATTACTGCTGCTGGGAGCTCGGGGAGGGCCACAAAGCCAGCTCCTAGTAAAAGAATAACATCATTCAGTATAATAATCCTGGTGGCTTTATTCTTTGCATCTAAAATTATGAGATCAGGTGCCATCTAGTGTAAACCCATTCTCTTAATGCAGATGTGACTCCAGCCAGGTTCCTGTTATTTCTTCCTTTTCCTGCTTAGATATGCAAGATCTAAAATCAACGACTGCTGTAACAAAAGCAATTGGGCCCTTCCCCTGGGAGGTCCTGCAGTAAAAGCTTCACCAAGTGCCTGCAGGTGCTGTCTGCAGTGCTAAAGGGAGGACAGCAGAAGTGCAGAGGTCTCAGACCTACAGCCCAGCTAGGGAAACAAAGTGGGGGTGGGATGGGATGGATGTGCTGGGGGGCTGAATCTGCAGCTGGGGGCTAGCGAGGGTGCTCTGGGCTGTCCCTCGTGCTTCTGGCCAGCTCTCTTTCCTCTGTGGCTTCTGCAAAATGGCTGTGGAAATAGCTGGCTCCTAAGAAGGGTGAAGGGGCCTGATCCAGCCTGCACTGAACTTGGTGGGAGACATTCCTTCCCCTTGGACAGGAGCCGGTGTGCTCCTGACTTGTGCCGTAACATGGTGCTCTGCCCCAGGGTTTCAAAGCGTGAAGACTTATTTCACATGCCTCCCTGGCCCTGCTCCTCTCTGAGGATGCTGCTGCTGAGTAGCCACTGGCTACCAGCTGGCCAGAGTCCAGGGGCAATTATACCCCCTCCAACCACCCCATCACCATCAGGGCAGGAAAGGCTGAAACCACCCCCTGCGGATAAGGAGGGTTGGTATAAGTATAGCTGGTACTGACTAGTGAAGAATGTGCCTATAAATATTTATTCTTTTCACTCCTGCTAGTTGACTTAAAAGAAAAATTGGCTGCTTCTGCCTGCAAAAGTGTTTTATGCCAGTTTAACTGGAGTACGGCTGTTAATGCATAGAGATGCGCAGCCACATACTTGCGTGGCTACCGGTGCGGTACACCCTCCTCATGCAAAGGTGTCCTGGGTTTGGCTGCAACAGAGTTAATTTTCTTCCTAGTAGCTGGTATAGTGCTGGTTTGGATTTAGTATGAGAAAAGTGTTGATAACACAGGGATAGTTTAGTTGTTGCTAAGTAGTTCTTAGACTGGTCAAGGACTTCTCAGCTTCCCATGCTCTGCCGGGTACACAAGAAGCCGGGAGGGGGCACAGCCAGGACAGTTGACCCCAAATGACCCCAGGGATATCCCACACAATATGATGTCCTGCTCAGTGTAGAACCTGGGGGAAGAAGGAAGGGGGGGGCATTGGGAGTGATGGCGTTTGTATTCCCAAGTCACCGTTACATGTGATGGAGCCCTGGGGATGGCTGAGCACCTGCCTGCCGATGGGAAGGAGGGAATGAATTCCTTGCTTTGCTTCGCTTTGCTTGCACACGTGTGGCTTTTGCTTTCCCTATTAAACTGTCTTTATCTCAACCCATGAGTTTTCTCTTTCACCCTTCCGATTATCTCCCCCATCCCACCGGGGGGGGAGCGAGCGAGCAGCTGGGTGGGGCTTGGTTGCTGGCTGGGGTTAAACCACAACAAAAGTTGACTAAGAAATACCCAGCTTAACTCTAGTCTGAGATGTAAAGTCATGTTGAAAAGTAGGGAAGGATGAGCTGATGCCTCCAAAGCTTGTACCAGGGGAATTCCGCTTCCCTTAGCGCACGGGGAAGGGGAGGGCTGGGGATCAGTTTGCCACTGCCATGCATGGGAGCTTTGCTTGGAGCAAATCTGCTGGGTTCAGAGCTTCCAGGGCAAGCCAATCCTGCCTCAGAGGAAGAGAATAAATATTTTAAAATGTAATCAGAGTCATTGGGGAAATGTGACAGGATTTAAACAATGACATAACACGCTTGTCTTGTCTCTGCTGCCTGTGTTAATGAGCATGAATTGAGAGCATTAGAGATCTATCCACAGGCATTAGTGTGTGTGAGTCAGGGGATCACAGCCTTAATTAGTCTCATCCTCTACTGACAGCCAAGCCACTTGCCTGTCCAGCGCCGGCAGAGCCACCCTCATGCTCTGGAGTTACCCAGGCTTCAGCACAGCACGGTGCTGCCATCCATCGCGCCTTGAGGCTGGGCCCATGCCTGGCTGTAGGGGGTTTCTTTCATCTTCGTCTCCCCAAGAGAAATCTGAGTGCTTCCTCCTCTCTTCTGTGGAGTTTCAGAAATGTTATGACAACACCAAGACTTTTTTTTCTATTCTGTGGAATATTTCTCACTTTAGGAGAGCTTTCAGCATTCAGAATAGCTTTTTTTTTTTTTTTTCTAAAACCAGTATTTGTTCCACCAAATGTTTAATTTCTACAGGAAAATGAGTTTGGGGCTGGAGGCAAACAAGTAAAAGCCCACAGAGAAAGGACCCAGGACTCAAGCTTGTCCTGGCTTTTCTTCCTATCCTTCCATGCTCCTAATTCCCCAGTGTGGTCTTTTCAGTGAAGGCTCAGGGCGCCCCATCAGCAAGGTTTGGCCCGGCAGTGGTGTGGCTACTGATTGGCGATGGGTGCTGGGAGGGAATCGGGGCTGTAGCTGCTTGGCCAGCCATGCTTCTCCAGCTAGAGATCGGCCCCCTGGCCCCTCTTGGCACTGCCCTGATGGTATGAAACAAGTTTTGAAAAAGGAAAATCACATGGCTGATGTGATTGATTAGATGCCTTTGCCCCGCTACATTTAATCGATGGCAGTGGGTATTTATTGCGTTATATACTGCAAATCAATAGTGATTAGTACCTCATTAACCTTTTCTGTTCTTTTGATTGTCTTCTTGCAGGGTTGTAATAACAGAGCACGGAGCATCCCTCTCCAGTCTGGCAGAGATGGGTTTGTAGGCTGGAGAAGATGAGCGCTGATGCTTTTGATGAGTGTGGCCCTGCAGCCCTGTTCCTTCTCTGAGTAAGCGGAGGAAACATGGTGTAAATCATCCCCATTGGGAGAGGGATGCTCACAGGAAGGTTCACGCACCTCCGGGCTCCCATGGAATAAGCATCTCAACCCAGTAACTCTGTGGCAATGGTTGAGTAGCGAGCAAAACCCTCAGCAGTGCAAAACCTCTGGTGCGGTGAGTATCCCTGAGGAAGAGAGAATTCGTGGGTGCTCTGCAGGGATTTCAGGGTTGTCACAGTAGGAGTGAGCTGCTTCCCAGTGACTTTTTTTGTGTCGCACTTGCCCCTAGGACACAGGACAGTCTCTGCGGTGATAGACACACAGAAAAGCAGAGAGCCTCAGTGAGTAGTGGTAAGGAGTAACCTCCCTTTTTCCCCAGATGTGTTTGTTGCCCCACATCTGTGCAATCAGGCCTTGAAGCCAAGTTCTCCTGCTCGCTGGGCCAAGTTGAGCTCCTGACACAAACCTGCAGGGACAGCGTGTACCACTGCAGTCAGCTGGATTCCACCGCTGCAAAAAATGTGGTTAGGAGGTGGGCCCATAAATCCTGCTGGCCTGACAGGCTTCTGCAAGTTAGATAAATGTATTTTAATTAGATAAATATCTTAAAAATAGATAAATATCTTCAAATTAGATTAGCTCTGTGTGAGTTTGTCAACTCTCAGTGTGAGTGAAGCCCCTGAATTTCCCACCTGCAGGGAGGCTGAACTTGTGCAAATGAGCTCTGCAATCCTCAGGCCTGTTCTAAAATTGTCAGATATATTAAGAGAGCACTTCAGAAAAGGACTGAAATTCCCTCAGATTCATTCAGTGCCCTCCAGCCACGGCGACTGCTGTAAGCAAGCATCACTGCTCCCATGGGATGTGCTGCACTGGCTGGGATGCCTCAACTGCAGCTCCTAGAGAAGTCCAGGCGCCGGTGTGCAGACACCGGCATGAGGCAGTCCTTGCCTGAAGGACGGGGACTGATTAGGCCACCAGGTGGGGGAAGCGATGTACCCAGCAGGAGGAGAATTCAGGGTTGGAAGCATAAATTTGTGCCATGGCACCCCTTGTGTGCAAGGTAGACCCCAGATCATGCATAAAGGCAGCACTGAGGATAACGAGTCTGTGCTCTCCCCTCTGTCAAAGCACCCTGCAGCTTCACCTGCAGATACAGCTCGTCTTCCTCTGCCACCCAGCTCGTCTGTCTGAGGATATTGGACTTGCTCGACAATTCACGCAACTAATATAAATAAGCCTGGTCCTGGGGAGCGAGTTACTTGTACCCCTAAGCCTGGCTCCGTCTGCATGTAGTGCCTATGCCACTGCTCTGGAGACTTTAACTCTCACACCTGAGGACAACAGGCTCTGTGTCCTTTGTAGACAGAGAAGTTTAACAGCCGAGGTGCCCAGGCAATGGCAATGACTGATCCTCAGCAAATCTCTGCTTTGCCCATCCGTAACATCTAGGCCTGCATCATGACTTACAGATGATTTGTCCTGGGCTTTAAAAAAAAAAAAAAGCAAGCCAGTGACGCAAGTGGCTTTTTCTTTCAGGCATTTCAAAAAGGTCCAGAGGGAGCGTAAGTGCAAGAAATTGCCGGAGAGGGGAGGAGGAGGATTGCAGCTTTGAAATTGCCTGGCGCTGCGATGCAGGGTTACGCTCAGTGATGTTGGCACAGTGGAGAGATCACTTCTATTAGTTGGAAGGGTTTTTTCATCAGAAAATGTAGCTTTGTCTAAAGCAAATGCATTCCCAACATGCGGTTGTGTTTTAATTTGAATTGCTTTGACTTTGGGTTTTAATAGATGTCAAAGCATTCCGATGGCATTAAAACAAAATCTTTCTGGTAATATAGGTGAAACTATTGCTCTCTGTTTGATTTGATTAACTTTTTGATCCAGGCAGAATCTAGATGTCTGATAAACTGTAATCCTGTGGTAGCCACCCTATGGAAGCCGTATCTCTCAGTGGTTTGGAGCTAAAATTCTCATCTTTGATCTTCTTTTGCACAATGGAAACCAACAAGTTGCCATCCAATTGAACCTGTTTCAGGCTGGCTTTGCTCAGTAACAGTCTCTGTGTGGCACTGAGCAATATGAGCATAAAGATTTGTGGATGTGCAGATACAGAAGGATTTAAGAAGTATCCGAGTTCCCTACCTCTTCTGCCTGCTCGAACCGTGCTCTTAAGCACCTACCCCTGGCTGTGGGCTGGGACGTGTCAGATTGAACTTGGTCTGATTAAGCGTGGCAGCACCCATAAATTGCTGATGTTCCTGTAGCGAGTGGATTACATTTATGTTCATAACTCAGAGCTTAGTAAATCCCCCTTGAAATGATGATTTCTCACCACTCCTAGGGCTTTTCTTTAAATCCAACTTCTGCCTGTTATTCCTGGAGCTGAAGAGATGGAGCACGCATCTCCGCTGTTTGTGCAGCTCCCAGCACAGTGGGGAACTTGCCTCTGAATTGTGCTGGATTCAGCTTTACTGCAGGACAAATGGTGAGGTGGTGCTGGATCCCATGGCACCCAGGACTTCTGTTAGAAAACCCTCGTGATGCTTTTTCCCCTGCATTGGCTATTTCTGCAGACCGCTTAATTGCAGCACTCAGCTGATTCTTGCCCATGCTGAGGAAAGCGCATGTTCAAGCTGCACAAACCAGTGCAGCCGGGTAGGGACAGGGGATTGGGAGCCAATCTGCTAAACAGGGATTTAGCCAAGAGGCAGCCCTGAGTGCCAGCCACCTCCTAATACTCTCTTAAGGCGCCTAGCAGCACAGGCAGCTGCTGCTTCCTCCCTGGCCCTCCTCACAGTTCAGCTCGGTCCTCCACCTCTGCAGCAAGGCATCTCCAACCAGAATTACCTTTTGTTGTCTTCTTGCTACGGTGCCTTTTAATTAGGAGCACGGCTGCTCCGGAAACATGGAGCTCACTTTTCAAAGAGTGCTCTGGAAAGTGATTACAATGGATTAAAGCAGAAAGGTTAGGCAATTTATTCACCTGGCACTTAGCAAATGCATCAGGTTATTTTGTGCTGCAAAGATAATTTAAAAAGAAAATGAGTAACACCTTTTTTGCTCTTGCTAGCCTTAAGGCACTCTGCCGCACGAGCTAGGTGTTGGATGTGAAATGCTGTTTGAGAGTCAAGCCTACGCAGCGTCCAACTGCTCCAAGAGCTCTCAACTGTGTGCGAGGGTGCTGGAGTTTCATTGCTGGTGTCTGCGCCACCCCTCTGGTTAACAAAGGTCCAGCTGAGCCAGGAGTTGCCCCAGGAATGAAGGTGGACTCTCAGCATTGACTCATCTCGGCTCCAAAGGATGGCTTACCAGAATGTTTGCAGAGTAATGCTGTTTGTACCTGGTGTTGGCTTTCCACCCCGAGCCCTTGCTGCTAGCTCCCCAGCTGGCAGAGCTCCCTTTCTGAAAGGACTACGCTGATGTACAGTTGTGAGAATCTGGCCCAGCTAGCCCCGCAGCCCTCCAGGGGTGTTCCAAGCTGCTGGGAGGCTTTTTGTTCTGTGGTGTTATTTGTGCTGAGAAAGCTTTGGGAGGTTTTACTCGTGTGTGGGAATAGTCCTGTGCCCAAGAGCTGGATGAACCCCCTCTCTCCCTTCTGGCCCAAGGCTGTGTGCTGCACACTCTCAACTGCATGGCTTAAGTGCTTAAAGCAGTGGAAAAGGATAAAGCCCCTAAAAATTAATCATCACTTCAAAGCTGAGGTTCTATGAGAAGATCTCCAGCCCTTTCTTCTCCAAAGGAAAAGCAGTGGGGGTCCCTGGCTGGATAGTACATGATGAAAATCCAACTTCCATGATGTGTGAACAATCTAAATCTGTAAAACATCTGGGGATTAAAACTTTGTATGTGTTCTGTAAGCAGAAACTAGGAACAGGCATGCATCCAGCCTTGCTCCCAAGGGGTGCCTCAGAGTTTTCCTATGGCAAGTAGCGGCTGGATGGGGCATCCTGAAGATGATCAGCCTCCACTGGCAGGGCTGTAGTAGCAAGAAAACAGAATTATTTCCAAATGCAGCTACTTGTGGGGATGTTGTGCGCATTTCTGCCAGGCTGCATTGGATTGAACTTGTCTTAGGCTTGGGAAACGTGCTTTGGGATAGTTTCCAGAGCAGAGGTCAAAATATCAGGGAGCAAATGCCACCGGCGGGGCAGCTTTGGTCATTAAATGCCCGTGGTGGCTGTGGTTTGGGCATTGCCATGCCCTGCCAAAGTGGGAAGAACTGGATGTGCTGCTGCAGCCTGGAGCCAGCACAGCGGCAGCGCTGTCTGCTTCTGCTTGCATTAATGTCCTCGGTGTCTGCTGGTAGGATGAAAAAAGGCTGTGGGAACAGCAGCGCCCGAAATGGAGGAATCTTTGAGCGGGGTGCTAAGCGTTAAAACTGTGTTTGAGCGCAATTCAAAGGTGCGCGATGCCTCGTTTGCCCTTCTCTTATTTTGTTTGGCTGATATAGGCGTATTTTTGTTTTTACTCACTTTTCTGTCTTATATTGTCCCTTTTTTTCCAGTAATGTTGACTGTTCCATCTGCTTATTTATCACCTGCAGTTAGAACCCGAATTTCAATTAGCAATCTGCTTTGTTTAGGTTTGTTTTAAACAAGGCACTGAAAGCTCCAACAAAGCTTTAATACATAAAACTACTTGTAATGCAGCTGTTAAAGCTCTTCCATCATATCCATGAAGAAAATGAATTCTATTGCTATCAAGATGCATCTGATAAATTAGGTTTAATCCTCCTCTACTGCAGCGGATAGAAGGCACTTCAGCGAAGACAGAAAGATTTCAAATGACTGAGATGAAAAACATTCTTTGCTCGGCGTTCCAGAGATGTAAAAGAAACTAAAACCTCATGTAGTAAGAAATAATTCATCCAGAGACTGGAAAAGCAGCCCCTGGATTTCTGCACTGACTCCTCATCTTGACACTTCACTTTTAGATCTAAGTCACACGTTAGGGGTGTGGAAGCAGAAAAGAGGGCGGCCAGGCATGTGGCAGCGTCCCAGGTGAGAACCTGCTCCCCTCAATCCCACCGATTGCTCTGCAATTCTGGCCGCCTGCTGCCCTGCCGGCTGCTTGGTCACTGGATCTGGATCACCTGGATCCCTCATAGGAAGGGCTTCTCCAGGGCAGCTGACTCGGCTGGTATTTGCTAAGTGAAGGGGGGTTAATCGCAGTGAGCTTGCTTTGACTCCAAGCCCAACATCATAAATTGCTTCAACACCTTGGCAATAACGCACGTGCCTAAATCCCACTGACTTGCGATTAAAATGGAGCCGGTGCTGAGGTTCTCTGCCGAATCAGGGCTGCGTGGATGAGTTGCCACTGTTGTAACTCACCAGTTGTGATTACCAGTGCTATAACTTCAGGACAGGCCGCTCTTTGGCACGCTGGGCAAGGGGAGAACAGCCCTACGGGTCAAGCAGTGGGCGCCGTGAGCCCCAGGCAGGCTGCTTGCCTGGGGTCTAAGCCGATTCCTGTGGGGCCCTGGCCAGCACGCTGTGCTGAGCGCCCGGGCGGGCACAGGAGCCTCGTCCAGGATGGCCGGGCCTGGGAAGCGCCGTGTCCCCTGCCCTGTGGTCGGGGGCCTTCGCGCCCTGCCCTCCAGCGAAGCATCTCCCGCCTCACCCCGGGCCCGGCTCCCTGACCGAGGCGGCCGCCGTTACCGCGGCTCACCCCTGCGATGAGCTGCGCGCAGGCCTCAGCCCGGGGCGGCGGGGTCCGGTGCTGCCCGCCCCGTCCCGGCTGGCGCGGAGCTGGACGGCGCCCGGTGCGCTCCTCCTCCTCCCGGGCTTGGGCTCGGCGGCGGGGCCGGCGCCGCGGCCGCTCTGGCCAAGGGGCCGGTGACGGCGCTGCTGAGCGAGGCGGAGCGGGAGCGCTTCATCCTCTGCCTCAACGCCTACCACGGCCGCCGCAACGTCTGCGACCTGGTGCGCTCCCTCCGCGCCCTCCTCGACGGGCCCCGCCGCCGGCAGCTCCTGCCGCTGCTCCGCCTGGTCCTGCCGCGCTCCGACCAGCTCCTCTTCGACCAGTACACGGCCGAGGGGCCCTACCTGCCGCCGCCCGGCCGCCCCCCGCCCGCCCCGGCCCCCCCGCCGGTGCTCCCCGGGGAGCTGCGGCAGGTGACCCTGCGGCGGAGCAAGGCCCACGAGGGCCTGGGCTTCAGCATCCGCGGCGGGGCCGAGCACGGCGTCGGCATCTACGTGTCCCTGGTGGAACCGGGCTCCCTGGCCGAGCGGGAGGGGCTGCGCGTCGGCGACCAAATCCTGGGTGTCAACGGCAAGCCCTTGGACAGGGTGACCCACGCCGAGGCCGTCAAGGTAAAAGCCGGCTCCGGGCCGGGCTCCGGCCGCCGCGCCCGTTCCGGGCCCCGCGGGGGGCGCCGGCGCCCCCCCCCCCGGAGCCGGCGGCCGCGTCCCGCCGCTCCCCCCGCCCGCCCCGGCTCCGGGCCCCGTCCTGCTTCACCCCCCGCCGGCTGCGCTCGCTGCTCCGTCCCGCTTCGGCCGGTGGGGCGGGAGCCCCCGGGTGGGAGCCTGCAGCCCCGCAGCGGAGCGGCTCCGGGCTCGCGTGGCGGGCGCCGAGCCGGGAAGTTGAGGGTGCGGTACGGGCGGCTGCCGGGGTCGGCCTGGCGTGGCCGGCGGCTCCCGGCGCGGCGGGTTCGTCCCCTCGGGGCCGAGCGATGCTTTTTTACCGCAAATGTTCTGAAACGTGGCGAAGCTGCTTCTGCCTGCCTTATGGCCTGGGAGGCTTGTGGCAGTCGGGGGGCTGCTTGAGCCGGGTTTTAAGGCATCTACTCCAGCCGCTGTACCATGTTTCCTACTCCCAAAGGAGGAGAAACTGAGGCTCGGAGAAGCAGACACACACCGCCCCCTTCCCCCCCCCCCAGGGGTGCACAGTACCCAAAGCAAGAGCAGATCCCCTCTCGCTGTCTCTGGAGAACAGTTAGATGAGTGAAGCGTCTCTGGCTATTCCCGCAGCACCGCACGCTGCCATAGATTCCGGAGACCTGTTGTACACGATAGCAGGCGGGCTACCGAGAAAAGCTTTTCACGGAAGGCTAGGTGGGGGAGCCCCATAAACTGGGGGATTTTCACCTGTAGCTCGGTGTTTTGAGGCAAAGCCCATGCTGGAGTAACCCAAATCATTCTCGGAGATGATCGTGTGGTGGGCTCAGCTCCAGGGGTTCCCTCGGCACCGTGGTGCCAAGCACAACCCTATTAAGCTGGAGAATTGACTTTGAAGCGCAAATTTGTAGGCGGTGCGTGGAGAGCAGGGGTCTGGGGTGGCAGGACTGTTTTGCAGCTGTTTGTGCTTTAATTCTTCCGTAATAAGCTAAAGCACTTCTGTTGGCAGCCTGCTTCGTGCGACGCATTCCTCCGACAGCACATTAATCTTGCATGGCTTTGATCAGCGTCTTCACAGCCAACCTGCGTGCTCCCTGCCCCATCTTTAAATCTGTGCCCCCCTGCAAGGGCATGTCTTCCAGGCTGGAAATGAGTCCCCAGTAATCTCAAGACCAGAGAAAAGATTAAAGATTTGTACAATTTTTGTTGTTGTTGCTCCTAATGATAGGACAACGATAGTATAAGCTTTGGGAAGTTAGACTGCAATTTTGTGCCCTGAAGATTGTAAAAACTGTTATTTTAGCTACAGCGTTGGAACGGGTAGAAACCAGGTGTCAGGAATTCTCTGACTGGTTAAATGACTTAATCTCTTAATTCAACCCACTCTGCTGGGTAATTCACATCCCTTTCTGTTTGTTCTCTAATATAATGTACACGATGCCTTTTAGACACTATCGAGTGAAACTAAGTGCTTCCTGCACAGAAATAATTCCTGTAGGATGCAGTTTGCCAAGGAGTTGTTCTGTGACGAGAGCTTCATTTTGTTAATGTGATCCTGATAGGAAAGAGGCAGCGCAGAAATTGTCTGCTTGTGAGCTGAACTTCTTTAAACACCAGTTTCATCATGCACCGGGCTGTGCTGGCATCTTCTAGAGCTCCTGCATTCTTGTTACATCCTGGGAAGGGTTTATCACCCACGTAGTGGTGGTAGAAACATTCCCCTTGGGAAGAGTCACTGAGTGATTTACAGTACAGCTGTAATAGTTCCTTTGGAGATTTTAAAATCAAGCAAGTGCTAATTTGTCCTTGCATGCCGCATTTGGGGAGGGCGGGGGGGGGGGGGGATGAAGAGCAGATGCATTCAGTGATGCTGAAGGGCAGTCTGTGGAGGATATCTCAGGGGTTAAGATACAAACACCTCAGCCCGTGTTTTGGATGTTGTGCAGGGTGCCAGAGCTGCAGGGACAAGAGGTGGTGACGTACAGGGTGGCTTGACCCCATGTTCTCTGCTTCCCCTTGAAACCCAGGACCTCAGGCTCAGCCTTGACGTAAGCGTTAACAGCTCCGCAAAGCCTCCAGCTGTGGTCTGGTCTCCCCGAGCAGAGCAAACCTCGCTATGTCCTGACATCTTCACTGATGTCTGCTCTGTAGTGGATCAGTGGAGAAACGTTGGATAAACAGACTTGTGCCAGAGCTAGGTTTGGTCCTGGAATTTATGTGTACGCTGTACTTGGGATCAAATACAGAGAGGGGAAAAAGGTGAGCAGAGAGAGGCTTTCTTAACACAAACCCATGTCTGTGTGGCTCTATCTCCCAAACGCTGCCTGCCCGCTTTAGGCAAGTGGATGTGGTGAACTCTCCCCGTCAGAAGCTGTCTGATTAGAGCACAGCTCCTGTGCCTGCGTGCGCAGTGATGGTCTGGCTCTCCATCTGCCTGCGAAGGAGCGCGTTCCCTGTGCTGTGCTTCCATCTTGACTGTCCTGCAGCAAGAAGCTGTCTGTCTAGGACAGCGTTGTTATTCATAACATGCAGAATGTGTTGTGGTGAGAGAAGTTGTCAAAGCTTGATCTTCAAGGCATAAGACGATTGCAGAGATCAGGAAGGCTCTTCCACCGCTGGCCTGGCCTCCTCCTGGGCACATTGCTCTCTCCGGGGTGAGCACGACAAACTTACTGAGCCAGAAATCAACTTTCTGTCGATCGGGGTGCTCAGAGATGCCCGGCTGTAAATACGAGCAATGAAGCAGCTGTTCAGATGGAGCAGTGAATAAATAATGTCATCTTAACTTGTTCCTGCAGCCTTGTAAGAGCATTCACGCAGTGGTTATTGCGTTTATTTCACAAATTGTGATAGCTCAGTTGCCATCTTTTCGTGCATGCCTGGCCGTGCAGGAGTACCCCTGCCATTTCCAGCACTCATCCTAGGAGGAGAGGGGCACCGCAATTTCTGTCTCCTGCCTTGTGTTTTCAGGCATCACTCAGAGCCGTGGTTTACCAAAAGTGGAATTGTGGCACCAAACAAAAACTGCCACGGCAGCGGGCAAAGAAGACAAAAGAAATGAGCTGCCCGCCGTCCTAGCTGAAAACTGACTGGTGGCCTGTGACCAGTCCAATGGGGTTTGTGGATATTTTAGTGTAAATTAGATAAAAAGTGGAATTCTGACTTAAGTGACAAGATTACCTAAGCACTCCAAATCAATTCACTTAATGACCAGCTTCTTAACCTTTATGTGAGCAGCAGAGTTTTATGCCTTGTCTGCTTCGTGCTCTCCGTTTCATCCAAATCAAAATTAAATGACTCCATTACAATTATAGCTCTATCATTCCAGCATTCAAGAGTGCACTTTAGCAAAAGATCATGGTAATTTGAATTATGGTGTAAGTGGAGAAGTTTGTATTGTCTATCATATTTTTAGAGCTCACTTGGCTTTCATAGCCGGCCCTAGTACTCAGTTGATATTGTAGCAGTCTTGCTGACAGTTTGTATTGATAAGCTGTAATATTTTGTCCAGAGTAGTTAAAATTGAGATGCTTGTGGTTTCAGACCATCAAAACGTTACAGAGGGAGGTATTTCTCCTCTGCTCTGGGGTTTGCGTTAAACTCGTGCTCCTTTTCTCCCCCACCCCTTACTTCTGTTGCTTTGTGGTAGGTTTTTATGCCCTTTAAATCATGTAGGGAGAAAGGGGAGAAGTGAAAGCGTAAAGCGTTGTGATTCTGGTGGATCGTTCCTGACTGAAGATTTGGCTTAATGAACTATACCAGCCTCAAAAGAGCTGCACTGCTTCCACAGTTTGCCCCGCTGTGTTCTTCTGTTCGTGCCTCACCTGGAGCACGCAGCATTTGGGGGCTGGACTAGATGATCTGTAAAGGTCCCTTCCAACCCAAACCATTCTATGGTTCTGTGCTGACAGCTGGGCAAATCTGGGCGAGTTTGATCAAAATCACCAAAACTAGGCTAATTTGTATGCATTGGAGCGTGAATTTTTTTCATCTTGGTGTAAATCTGTGGTAGCCCTCCCAAAGTCAATGGGCTCACATCAGGCTTATTCTGAAGGAACTGGAGTGGTTCAAGTCTGCTGTCTGAGGCTCTTCAGAGCAGCTTTGGAGAGAGAAGCTGCAGGTTCTGCTGCAGGTGCAGTGGTGCCAGGGGAGGGCTCGTGGTGAGGCAGATCTGTTAGGGATAAGGCAAAGGAACGCGGTGCTGGGCTCTGCCAGCTCCTTGCTCCCTGCTGCAGCCCGGCCCGGGAAGGCTCGCCTGGGGCATCGCATTGCTGGCCGCCACGGGCTCCTGCTCAGGCAGAGCTTTTCACCCCTTCCTCCTTCCACTCCTTCACAGCCTTTCCGTCTCTGATGGTGTCCAGCAGGCATTTAAAAATAATTAAAAGGGGATTAAAATTTTTTTTATGCTCTATTAAGTTGGACTTTTGTGACAGCAAACAAGGGGATCTCTTCAGAGACCGCAGTATTTCGTAGGAGGTAGAAAGGGCTCCAGCTGCTTGTGCTCTGGGTGCTCCTGGTACTGCTAAAAGACCGCTGAGAAATGACAAGAGAGATGTGCAGCCCTGAGCCTTGGAAGCATGTTGGGAGCGATTTTACCTTCCAGGCAGCTTACAAGAAAGCAAATCTCATTTCATTGTTTCTTGTGATGCCCAATTAATTGATTATCATTATCAGAGACTGCTTATTTGCTGTAGTCTGTAATCACTACTGTACCGGCAGGCGTTGTAGCGGTGAACGCGGCTTGGTTTCTTTGGTTGATTTTTTTTTAACTCTTCCGAGTACTTGGAGTTGTGGAACGTCGCACGCAGTCATGGTTGGGATGAACAAGGAGTGAAAGCAATACATCGATCCCGTGATTCTGTAAAGGTATAAGGCTTGTTCCTTTAAATGCCTGCTTGCTTATCTCTGCGCCTCTGTATTTTTCAAAGTCACTGGCTGATCCAGAGGCTAAAAACCTCTCACCTTCCCGAGGGATCTCGGCTAGCTGGAGCATGGAGAAGAAGGATGTGACTAGCATCTACCCTTGTAGTTAGAGCAGTAACCTGTTCCTTGGTCTCTGGGTCTGCTTGAAACAAAACAAAACCCCAAAAAATCCCCACAGCTCCCCCTCCCTGCAAAAAAGCCCCCTAAGAACTGCACACAAAAAAGCACCTACAGCTTAAGTTGCAGGTGCTGTGCAATGCACAGGCTTCTGCTCTGCTTTTCTGTCCTGCAAACAGTTTCCATTTTAACTTCTGTAGCCAGCTGAGGGAGCGGGTGGGAAGTGTGAAGTCACCAGGATCATCTCCCTCTAGGAAAAAGGGGGACGGAAAAAGGTCGCTCTTGAACTTGAAGGAACCTGCATTTTAAATTCATTTTAATGCTTCTTAAAGGGAGGGCTCACGGCAGTGACAGAGCATAGGTCTGGCGAGTGGCCTCCTGGGTTTTGCAGCCAGATCGGCTCGTGGCGGAGCAGGCTCGAGCGCTGGACCTCCCCGAGTACCGAGGGGCTGGGAGGCGATGCTCCGGGGTCACTGTGAGCTGAGCTGATCAAATTAATGCCACATGTAACTTGGAGAGGAGTGAATGCACGCATACAGAGAGCGTTGGGGGGGGGGGGCGGGAAATGTGGGTTTAGCTGTTGCACTGGAGTTTAGGGGTAGGTTATATTTGCTCTGCCACTGATTTCCCTCAGTGGGCAAGTTACTTAGTCATCTGTTTCCCTTCATTACACCAGCAAATCGCAATCAGCCCTAATGAAATCAAATGTCATTATACTGATGCAAACGATTAGAATGGAGTCCTTAATCTCTCCTCTCCTCACAATGCGAGGATGATGGTCCTTGGCACAGGTATTGGCTTGTTCATCAGGGTTGGTGTTGTTAGGGCATCCCTGAGTTCTTGGAGCATAAATGTTATTTAGTAGGCTCCTTGTAAATAAATAGTTTTGCTTCAGCAGAGACATTGATAAGATAACCCAAAGGATAAAAGCCTGTCTTTCCTTCCAGTATCCATTAGAAGAAAACAAAAGCATTAGTGTGCAGCATAGCCCGTGAGTTAAAATCTCTTTTACTCAGTTCCTCTGTCCTCAGGGAAGAAGATGGATTTTCTTGACACTTTCCTCAATGCCATGTCTGCTCGGAGAATTATTTGGCTCTAAATCCCCTCGCCTAAACTGACAATGTGTCTGCTAAAATGATTCGGCTTAGCTTCTTTTGACTGGCTGCTCTGTCAATTCTCCCTGTCTCGCGGACCACCAAGTGCTCGGTAAATATAGGTGAAGCAGGGCCCTGGGCAGCCCAGAGGAGCTCTGACCCTGCCGGCTTCTTGTTGCTGGGCTCAGAAACGGTGTCTGAGGCTCCCGGCATGGAATGTGCTGGCAGGGGAGGCTGGAAGAGCCCCTGCTTTCTGCAGGCGCTGCCTGGGTGTCCTTGGTGCATAGTCAAGTGTCTGGCCCATCGAGTCTCTCAAAGTTAGCTTTTCCACTGAGTAACTAAGCATATTGAGACAATGTGGGTTTGGTGGTGATTCTAATGGTGTGGTTCTAATTTTTCAGTGTGGTGTGGAATGGAAAGAGAAAACGAGGTGTGTGGGGGGAATGTACCTAAACGTTTTTCCAGGCTTGCATTGAAATAAAGCTTTGTGGAGTTTTGCTGTTTTTAAAATGGGCCTGGGCTTGCCTGCAGGATTCATGGGGCAGTGACCGGCTTTGAGGGGTGGGTGATGGCAGGGCTCCTGTTCCAAGGCAGGGACGGGGGATGTCAGCCCTTGGAGGGGTTAGGGGGAAGGCTCTGGAGCTAAGATTTCATTTGACCTTTCCAGGTGAAAGGGATGTGGGTTTCCTGATGCCTTGGGGCTAAGTGCGTACAATCACCATAATTATTCATCAATTTGCATTTATTTGCATAAGTGCCACTACTTGAAAGCCAAACTGCTGTCACCTTTGCCTTGGGAGAGGGGGAGAGGTTGGACTGTGCCTCCTTAATTCCCATTTATCTTCCTGCCAGGGAGACCATTTCGTACCCTCCATCCCCCGTGCCGTGCTACCCACTGCTTTCCTCTCTGGTTCCTCGCGCTCCATCTGGACT
The DNA here is from genome assembly GCA_034008185.1 of Gorsachius magnificus. NCBI lineage: Eukaryota > Metazoa > Chordata > Aves > Pelecaniformes > Ardeidae > Gorsachius > Gorsachius magnificus. Next base: position 10,063,552 of record CM067094.1, read on the forward strand.
CTGCTTCCCTTCTCTCTCTCTTTCTCCACCTGCCTCCGTGTCACCTTTTTCTTGTACCAGTTTTCTCTGTTCCTGCCTGCCCCAGCCGCGCGTCCTCCCTGCGTGGGGACGATCCCTTTGCATGCATCAGCGCGGATGAGCCTCCTGGTCCCTCTGCACAGCAGCAGCTCCCTGGTCTTTGTCAGGCAAGATGGGGAGGGGATGCACTTGAGCCAAAGCATCTTATTTACAGCTATGGGGATGATCTCTCCCTGTGCATTTATTTGTACAGGCGCTGGCAAATTTGGCCTTAACCAAGGTGTGTCTTGGGAGCTGTAATAGTCTTTTATTTGTCCTGCCTGCAGAGCATCCCTGGAGCAAGCCTTTGGGGGCAGGCAGGCAGGTAGTGCCTCTGCCTGCTGTCCTCTGCTCTGTCCTTTCTGCTGGCGGAGGAGTGGTGTAGCTGATACAGCTCAATCGTTCTCCCTGCAAAAGGTCTCATGATCCCGCCCCTGCAGCCCCCTCCATTAGGTTGGACATTAGGAAAAATTCGGTTGTCAAGCACTGGAAGGGGCTGCTCAGGGAAGGGGGTCGAGTCCCCATCCCTGGGGGGATTTAAAAGCCGGGCAGAAGAGGTGCTTAGGGCCAGGGTTTAGTGGTGGGATGGCAGGGTTGGGGTAACGATTGGGTTTGATGATCTTAAAGGGCTTTTCCAACCTAAACGATTTGGTGATTCTGTGATGGCAGATACGGGGAGCCTCGTCATTCCTGCTGGCACTGAGGTGGCTTTGCTTAGTCCAGCTGAGCCCACAAGCTTCAAACTACCTGGGTCCAGCAGGAACACCCCAGGATAGGGCAGGGAACAGTGGTGAGACAAACTTCTGCAAATTGTTCCCTCCATGCTGGAGCATGCTGTAAAAGCTCCCTCTGCCTCCCTCCTGCGGTATCTCTGCATTTCTTTCCCCTTGGCAGCTGTTTTAAGTATGTGCCTTACTTTTTTTGGGACTTGGTGGAAAATTGCGTGGTGCTTCAAGTGATTGATAACCTCCACTCTGACCTTTGCAGCCTGCAAACAGAGGGAGGGGGTGCTTGGGCGCCCGTTATCTGAGCAGCCCAAGAAGCCAAACAGCTCTGGCACAGCTGTTCTTGCTGGGAGAAAGCAGCTTGCGTCTGCAGCAAGGGGGAGGATGGCTCCTAGTTAATGCTTCTTGTATCAAACTGTGATCTACCCGCTAACGTAATGAATTGGAGTAGATTGCTCATTTCATTGGCGGCGAAGGTAAGTGAGTGGGCTGTATCCATACGAGACGCGGGTTTTATTCAGGCTGCCAGAAGAATACTGGTGATTAATTGCCATTGATTTCTGACATCTGTGTTCCTGCTGGGAGAATTTTTGAAGGCCTGGAAGATGCTTTTGCACAGCCTTCAACCTTGCGGTGCCTTCGAGAAGTGGAAAGAATGGGGAGGAAAATGCTGAAGGCAGGAGAGGGAAGCCTTCAGTCATGCAAGATGTGATGGGTGAGAATAAGAATGGGCTGGCACAGGGGGGTTTGGGGAGGGTGGCAGCTGTTGGTCTTGATTTTTAGCAAAGAACCTGCTGTATTGGGTGTTGGGTTGCATTTTGGGTTTTTTTATTTAAAGGTAATAACTGTGGGTACATGAGATTCCTTTTTTTTATTATTTTAAGCCATCTACTTCACTCTCAAAGGACTTGATAGATAATTAAATAGTCAGGGGATCGGTGCCCTTATGGAATCAATCTGCCTTTCTCCCTGGCACTTGCTGCTTCTAACAACATTTCCAGGCAATTGGTGACTGTTTCCCTGCTAAATGTTTTGGCACTGATCCCCAGATCCAACTAAATTATTTTCTTACGCTTGTCTTCTAGCAGGTGTGCTTGCATGCTGCGGTGCCGGTGTCCAACCTTTCACACCGTGGTCTTCAAACGTGTTATAGGTGGGGCAAAGCCAAATTTTACCTGAGTCTGGAGCGCAACACAGCAGCACTGAATGACGGGTGGCAAGTATCCAAAACGGCTTGAGAAAGGAAACGGAGCCGCAGTCTGCACTGCTTGGTTCTACAGAGGGGATTAAGGAGGCAGAATTATTTTATTTAATGGTCCACTGCAAATGGGTTAGGTTCAGCATGCCTGTCAAAAAACATGCTTTCGCAAAGAGCTTGCAAGGTGAATTATGCTGTTGCTTTTGCGGTGGTATCTCTGCAGTCGTTGGACACAAGGCAACTTGTCCGTCAGTGAGGGAGAAGTTCTCACTTGTAGTATTCCCACCCAGAGCCTATCCTTTCTCTCCATGGGCCCCATGCTTTTTATGTTTTAGATGAAAATTCTGGCCTGGAAAGCTTTTCCTTTTGTCCAAGGGAGCTGGGGTGACCTGCTTCATGGGAAGCGCGTTGTTCGCGTGGGCAGGTGCCAGTCCTCTCGCTTGCTGTTGCTGCTTTATAAATAGGTCTGATGGCAAAATCGAGGTCAGTGGACTCGTGCCAGCTTGTGGCACCTCGCTGGCAGGGCGAAAGGCAAAGTACTGAATGTTCGAGCAGCAGCTGGGCTGCCAAGCACAGGGACCAGCAGCCTGAAGGTGGTGGAAACCTGTTATAAGCCCCTTTCCATCCAGGGGCCACTGCAACTGGCCAAAATCCCCTGCTCAGATGGGTGTTGGGACCCTCTACAAACACATTCCAGGAGGCCAGGGTGGATGCATGGTGTGGGAGAAGCCCATGTGATAAGGCTGGAAAATAGTTGCTTGAAGTTCAGGGACACCAGCTGGAAAATGGGTCCTGCCCTCTGCCGTAGATATGGTCCCTGCTGGCCAAAATGTCTGTGTGATGGCAGGGAAAGATGAGTTGAAGCTGCCTGTGCGGGCCCCTGCTCTGTCAGTAATTAGGAGCCCAATCCCCAGGCTGTCAGTTAGCCCCTTCTCACCAGCCCTGAGAAACTAAATTAAAAGGAAACTGAGGAGAGAATAATCCTGCTTGCTGGGACAGCTGGACAGAGATGAGGAGTCTTAGGGCTGGATCTGCCCTTGGATGCTGGTCTGAATCCGCCCATCCAGGTCTGGCTCTACCTATGTCCTGGGGCTCCTGGCTGGCTTAGCAGAGCCAGCACCAGCCGCCCCTGACCAGAGGGACGTGACGCCCAATGCTCCTGGCAGTGTGGAGCTCCAGCTGTAGGCGGTATCTGGGCTCCATCCATCAGCACAAAGTCTGCCCAGGCTGCTGGCTGCTCCCAGGGGATGCCAGGACTCCTCCGCACCGTGTCCCTGGAGAACGAGGTGCTCCACTCCTGCTGAGGTGGTGGGCACGGTGAGCAGAGCTGGCTCTGGTGAGCAGCAGTGGCTGTTGTGTTCTCTGGTGCCCTGACACCAAGCACCTCCTCTCCCTGCGATGAACGGCTTTGTTGCTGCATCCTTGGCTTGAAAACCTTCCATCCTGCCCGAGATGCTGAGTCGCCCATTTGCAATGGAGTTGTCATCGTCCCCTCACATGGGGGCGTCCCCAGGGGCTTGCAGAGGCTCCCGTCACCTCTCCAGCTCAGCCCATTAACCTTTGCTCTTGCCTTCTTGGATGGCTATTAATGATTTCCATTTTTGCAGCACCTCTACACTCAAAGCACTTTCTTTTATTACAGGCAAGGCTTCTACCTCAATTCTCATTCTGAAGTTGTTTCCTTGGGTACTCTAGCACCCAGCTGCAGCTGCATACCGAGTGGGAGAGGAGCGGTGCTGCATGAAGCGCTCTGGCTTACCCAGGCCTGGCCTTGCTTCAGTTGTAAAGTGGGTGGTAAGATCCAGGTAGTGGTAGCGCAGCAGTAGGCTGCACCTTGTTACCTTCGTAACAGGCATAAATGGCCCCATTAAATCTACTCTGTATCCCAGAGCTGTAGCAATAAAGGTTGTCAGGACCAAGATAGTGTTAAGAAATTTATGGTGAATGCTCCACTATGGTGGTCGCTTGGGTTCCTCGTAGGAGCCAGTGTTGGGGCTAGAGCATCCTTTATAGGGAGGCTTCTCCCAAAGCTCTTCATAGAGACCTGAAGAACAGCTGGCAGGAGAGAGTCATTATCATGGGCTGCTAACTTTCCAAAGGCGCTGGATAATCATGCTCACTGGATGAGAAAATTACCGTGAACTTCTCTGGGATGTCAAATCAACTTTGTTTCCTCCAGACTCTGAAAGCTGCTGAGAGCCTGATGGAGATGTGCATTAGCAGAACTGAAGGAATGAAATGGGGTGGAGCAGGGGAGGAGCAGCTGAGGGCATCTGTGTCTCATGTGCCCCAAGCTCTGTAAGAAATCCTCCCCAGGTCTGTCTTCTGTGCCTGGGTGGAAGATCCAGATGAACAAGCCTGGAGGGGACTTGCTGTTGGGGTTGCCTCAGCCTTCTTTCCAAAAGTGGATGATTTGCCAGCCTCAATACAGGGGAACTGAGGCACTGAAAAATGGGAAGCAACTTCCTACAGCAGGAGTCAGTGGCAGGATCTGTATCTGCTGGAGGTCTTTCAGTAACAAAAGGGTACACCCCATTAAAGCACAGGGATGGTAAATAGGAAAAAGCTGGTGAATGTTGTTGGCTCTGCTGGTGTGGCAGCCATGCTGAGGGTCCCATGGTTGCTGGGTGGGGACAGGGTGTTAAACCCCATGGGTCAGTGTGGGTTTGGGTTCGGATGTAGGATGGGAACAGGCCTCCATGCAGTAGGGGAGCCGTGGGCTGTGCAATGCAGGGAAGGTCCCTTTCCATGGGCTGCTGACCCAGCGTGTCCCCACAAGACCACTGCACCGCTCCCGGGGAACGGCTGCCTCCCTGCAGGTCCTGTTCCAGAGATCTCTTCTAATACCACTGGGACCATCGTTTTTCTTCTTCACCCCCCCCCCACCTCTGTCCCCCAAGGCTGACAGACTTCATCTCCCCATGTGCCAGGAGGGGCATTCTTACAAACCAGGAGACTAACAGATGTACAGTCTTGGCAAAAAAAAAAAAAAACACCCCACAGAGGGGGAAGAGCAGCCTTTCTTCCCGTGCAGGGAGACTGATCATAGCTCTGCTCATGCGGAGCTTGCCAAAGCAGCCAATGGTGATTTCTGTCTCTGTTTGGATGCACGATGGAGGCTTCGCCCATTTGGCTCACCTGATGCCTCATCGCTTTGCAGCTCTGCATGCCAAGTGCTTTGTTAAAGTCTAGTTCAGCGTGTGGCTGTACGAAGGTTTTACAGGTCTGTGCCTGCTGCGCTTTTTATGGTGTGTGTGTGGTGCTGTCATCTGAGGGAAAACACTGCTTCTCATCGCATAGCTGCATCAGCTTTGGATCAAATAGCTGGTGGCTGCCTGATGATCAGCAGAAGCTCGAGGATTTGAACAAAACTGACTTTAGTGGTCGCTGGCTTGGGGAAGCGGTTCGTGCTGGCCATCCCATGGGTTTGACAAGACTGTGGTGGCCAGGGGGAGGACACAGGTGGCCTTGAGCAAGCCTCTGGTGCTTGTGCTAGGCTTCTCCCCCAGACAGGAGCCATGCTTTGGCTTGCTGGACCAGACATGCTTCTGGTGGAGGTTAAAAGCAGAGATTCCTCAGGCTATTTGTGCTCGTGGTTGAAGGGTTTAGCCCCTGAGCTGATACAAACGTATGCTTGTCAATAAAGAATCTGTTCAAACTGATGCAAGCTCACGAGACAAAAATCTATTCTTATAAATAGACTCGGCTTACAAGTGGGCTTCACCAGCTGAATTTCAGACCTATGCTTAAGGATATTCTAGGCAGAGGTGTTACACATCGGTGTGCAGTGTATACATCTGCATGCCAGTATAGACACATGTCTTCCATGTGGCTTGGGGGTGCCCAGTGGCCTTTAGCTCTTCTGCCAGCTTGTGGCTGGGTAAAGGGTTTGCTCAGGTCCTGGCCCTTTGCTGTGTCGTGGGGTTACAAACGTGATGAAGAGTGAGTTTAACCGGAGGGGTGGGAGCAGCGTGTGGTGGCAGGGAGGGGAGCTGAGGTGTAGCCCTGACTCAAAAAGGCAGCACTGGGAAGCCAGCCGGGGTTGCAGTGGGAAGCACGGGGACTCAGCCACACGCAGGGACAGCGTCACCAGGTAGGTGTGATAGTGCCAAGAGAGAGGGGCTCTCACTGACTCCAAGGGGTTTGTGGGGTCACCTTGGACAAGGTGTTTCCTGCCTTGCTTCTCCTCTGCCTGCTTGCTCTTTCTCGCTTGTGTTTCTTGGGGCAAGCACTGTCCCTCTGAGGGTGTTTAGCACTTAGTGGAAGGGCAGGGAACTGGAATGTCCCCAGCTACTGAGGTCAGTGTCACTGGCTTATCATTGCTGAGCTGCATGGGTGGTCCCACTCTGCCTCGCAGTGGGGAGTCCTTTGTGGGTGCCACTGTCCTCCTCCACCGGTGATCACCCAAAAGGTGCAGTCTGCATCTTGTGCAGGTCACCTGCTGGCTCGGAGGCTAGCAGAGCTGTGTCCTGAAGGGCCCCGATGCATAGGGAAGGCCCCCTGTGGGTACTATTACAGTCCTGCACCAGCTCTTCAAGGGGCGTTAGCAGTGGGGATGTGCTGGGAGAGAAACACTGCGCTGGACCAGAAACCTGCTTCACGCACTGAGTCCTTGAGAAGCCTCAGTAAATGTATAAAGGACTCCACAGAGTGTCACCAGCCTGCCCATTGCAGCTCTGCCTGCTGCTGAGAGGGACCGTCACCAGCAGCGTCCCGATGGGCACCGCCAGCTCCTGTCTGCTCGTGTCTCCCCTGCTGGGGAGCCCTGGCCCAGCCTGCTGCTCTCCTGGCCTCTGGCTCTCTGCTGTCACCCTTGTGCATAAAACATCTCCCTCTTGCCTGAGATCCCATCTCCTGGTGGCCTTGTCAAGGCAGCTGCAGGGGGACATAAAAAGTCCCTTGTAAATCTCTGGCCTCTCATCCCTGGGAACTTGACTGTGCCTCTGGAGAGCGGCTCTGCTGCTGTTCTTGCTCTTTCGGGGGATGCCCTTCAGCTGAGGCAGGACGGGAGCAGCCAGCACCCTGCCCGCCACCAGCAGCAGCCACTGCCCCATCCTCAGGGCGGGTGCCTGGGGCGTAGCTGGGGGTCCTGCCAGTGCGTGGTAGCTTCTCCCATGCCTGGTCTTGCTCCTGCATGGTAGAAATCCTGGGGGTTATCTTCGGTCTCCCCTCCCTGCCAGGGTGGATCTGAGGAAGGGATGAAATGGGGTCCCTGTGTTGGTCCCGAAGTGACCCACGTGGGAATGGGATGGCAGTGAATGCAATGAGACGGGGAGATGGCAGCTCGCCCTGCTCTTGAACCAGCCTCAGCTCTGAGTTTTTGATGTTCTCCTTCCTTAAATTACAGTGCCGTTTGGCAGCTGGCTTTGAGGTGTTGTATGAGCATATATGGGTGAGGAGTGCCCAGGATCAGTGCAAGCAGGGAGCCTGCTCTTTCGTTGGGGGGGAAAAAGGGTGGGCATGCAAGCACTGGTTAGAATCGCGTGGGTCCCTGTGGCAGAGGGAGGACTGATGCTGTACGGTTGGACAGGTCACTGATTATCCTCATCGTTTGCCTGTGCTTGATGAGGAGTGGCAGCCTCATTCAGAGATGAGGCTTTGCTCATGGGACTGCCGGTGCCGTTTGCTGTCGCATGACACTGTGCAGGCTTAAAAGAGGATTTCATAGAAATGGCTCCAGTTTGAATGGAGAATGGGATTGAGAGGGGGTACAGCCCCCACAGAAACGTGGGGTCACTCTGCACCGGTAGCTCTAGGGTAAGTGAGAGGCCTCCCTGCCACCCCCAACTCATTGCCGTGGAGCTCAGACCATCCCGAGCCTGCCTGCATGGCAGCTTACGAAGGGGCTTTGGGTCGGGAAGCTGAGCTGTGCCCTGAAGTGTGGATGGGCCCCTATGCCGTGGTACCCCCGGGGTGGGCAGCAGGCTCACAAATAGCTGGGTTTGTCCCGGGGACACTTGGGCTGATGCCAGCAAAAACGGCGCACAGGGAGCACTTCTGCCCGTCTGCCAGCCAGGCTGGGCTCCACGGGCTCGCAGGGCGAGGGGCAATCGCAGCAGGAGATGTGTTCGAGGGACTGGGGGAGCTAAGGGGCGTGGGGCTGGGGTTGGTGGGCAGCCCAGGGCGTTGAGTGCTCTGCAGTTGTTCCAACAGGGCTGTTGGTTTCGCAGTCTGTATTTAAGCTCTCCAGGCACGTGATGACCTTGGGAGCATGTGACAAATCTGCAGCCAAATTGCTGTATGTGATGGAGATGCTGAACTGGGGATTGGCGAGCTGGATTCTCTCTAGCTCTGGCAGGGAGGGATGGGATCCAGGTCAGAGCTGGGATCCAGCCAGCGCAGTATTACTGACTATTACTCTTCACCGAAGAGCTGCCGGTGTTAGTCCTTCCCAGTCACGAGCTTTGCTCGGCAGCTTCTCTGCTCAGTGGAGAGAGGAGACCTCGTAGGAGCAGCTCATCAGAAGGATGTATATATGGAAAAAAAAAACCCCAAAGCACCTCCTTTCTGAGAGCAGATCCAGAGTGTTGGTGTTCCTGAGGCCTCTGAAGGGATCAGCACTTACAGCTGTCCCCAGGGAGAATTTCTACAAGTTAATTTAAGTTTACTATATAATTTAAGCCTATATCAGCTTCTTAACAGTGGGAGCTGGAGGAACAGAGGCGCAATTGCAGATCACCTTCTCTGGGTCCCAAGGTCATCTCTGTGCATGCTGGTTTAAATATATTTATATATTTAATAGTTATTGTGCTAATTAATTGACTGCTTGTGCTGGGGAAGGCAGCTGGTAATGAAATGGCAACAGAGGCTGAAGTGAGCATTGTCCGTGTCCCCTGAAGGCATCGGGAGCTTTTCCAATGGCAGAATTTGGGGCCGAGCTGTGGGGACCAGCAGTGCTGCTCTGCTCCAGTGTTGATCCCTGCCCTACTCTGACTCCTCTCCAAAGCTGAAGAAACTTATAAGGAGCGGCTGGGGGAGCTGGGGGTGTTCAGCCTGGAGAAGAGGAGGCTGATGGGAGCCCTTATCGCTCCCTAGAACTGCCTGACAGGAGGGGGGAGCCAGGGGGGGTTGGTCTCTGCTCCCAGGGAACGGGCGATGGGACGAGGGGAAACAGCCTCAAGTTGTGCCAGGGCAGGTTTAGGTTAGACATTGGGAAAAATTCGTTCCCTGAAAGGGCTGTCAAGCTCTGGAAGGGGCTGCCCAGGGAAGGGGTCGAATCCCCATCCCTGGGGATATTTAAAAGCCGGGCAGAGGAGGTGCTTAGGGCCAGGGTTTAGTGGTGGGATGGCAGGGTTAGGGGAATGGTTGGGCTTGGTGAACTTAAAGGGCTTTTCCAACCCAAACGATTCTATGGTTCTAACTGCTTGGTCTCAGACTCAGCCCATACTGGGGCTCCTCCTGGCATGTCACTACCCTCCTTGCCTCCTGTACTCTGCTTCACCCTGCTCTGTCCCTGGCCGATGGGGAGAGTGCGTTTTCTCTGCCAGCAGCAGCTTTGCCGTAACCCTGCTGCTGTTCAGGAGAGAACAGAAACATTCCAGCTCTTCCACTAGCTTTTTATGTAGCTCAGTCATTCAGTTGGTGGTTGCAGAGGAGCTTGAGATCTTGCAACCTCAAGGAAGAGCAAAGCCATGTCACCCCAGAGTCCAAGAGCAGATTGTCCGTCCCCCTCCATAGGCACTAACTCCCTCCTCTCCTTGGCTTGCCTTTAGGTCCTGAAAGGCTGCAAGAAGCTGAACCTCTCTGTACATTCGGTGGGACGCATCCCAGGGGGCTATGTCACCAACCACATCTACACCTGGGTGGATCCCCAGGGCCGGAGCGTGTCCCCACCGATGGGCCTGCCACACCACCAGCACAGCTCCCTCCGCAAGGACAGCGAGAAGAGGAGCCACCTCCAGCTCCTGCAAGAGGGAGACGAGAAAAAGGTGAGCAAGGGGGATCAGCCACAGCCCTGGGGGTCTGTCTGGTTACCCATGACTGTGCTGATGCCAACCTTCTTTGTTCCCTTTATGCTCTTCATTTGTGTGATTCTGGCCTCCGTTGGGATAGCCCGTCTCTCCATTAGGATATGCCAGATCCTGGTTTTCTCCTTTGCTCTGTAACTTTCCCTCTGTTTTCCCCCAAGGAGTGCTGTAGGACAGGATGGATTGGCTTTGTTCCCATTTAACACAAGTAGAACCCGAGCTGGAAGCAAGGCGTTGTCCAGATGCAGACTTGTCTGGCTGTGAGGGTCCTGCTAGGAACAGCCGTCAAACCAGAAACTGCTTTTAAGGCTTTTTCCCGAGCAGGTTGTTGTTTTGGCTGCAGGCCTGCTGCCAACATGATCGTTGAGAAGCTGGCATAGGTGTTATGTTCAGGAGGGCTTGTGGATTTTGAGGGCTACATCTCGGAGTGCATTACTGCCCTTCTTCCTGCATTTCAGGTCTTTCCTCAGGTGTTTCCGTGGGGGTTTCTTGGGTCTCTTGGCAGTTTTGTCTAAGTTAAAAAAAAAAAAAAAAAAAATAAAAATTTGTCTTCTAAAATGCTATAACATAAATCAGATTATTTTCCTTTTCCATTTGAGGAGAGGCAGGCTGAGCCAGCAGAGGATATGTTGAAGCTGCAATATCTGCTCTGGGGGATTGTGTGTTTCTTCTCCCTCATGCTTCCCATGGCCAAACGGACCTGGAGACTCGTAGGTGCAGAGGAGCAGTGCTCAGATGCCCTCACACGAAGCGTAGGCTGGAGGGGCAGACTCTGCTCTCTCCCTCAGCGGTGATGGGCAGGGAACCTCTTGGTCCTGTACAAGCAGGACATGGTGTTGCCTCACCAGCACACATGCGATATCCAAGTGCTGTCATACGAGCGAGCAGGGCGCTTGCTTCCCAAAGGCACAGAGTTGCTTGGAGCCTCCATCCTGTTATCCTGAGATCACTGCGGCTGTCCCCAGTGCTTTGGCTGTATGCCCAAAATATCCTCAACTCCTCCTGGATAGGCCATGGAGGGATCTGTAAGCTGGAGCCTCCCCATCTCAGCCAGAGATGGAAAAAATCTAATACAGGATGAGGCAGTTTGATGAAATATTCATGTGGGCCACAAGGGAGAAGGGCCCATTATTTTTACTTTAAGGGGAAGAGAAAAGCAGCCGCTGCCGGCTCGCTGGTGTCCCCTACCCCCTACCACTCAGTGTCACCTTGGTACAGCAGGCAGCGGCTCTTTGAAGCTGTTGGTAGGAGATGTTTCTCTGCGTATCGTTCCTTTAGTCCTTGACGTGTATCCACACGAAACACTCACAAGCCTGGAGCTGTACATGTCCCTGCGTGGCCCCAGGCAGCCCCGTCCCCGCAGTCCCGGGGGAGATGCGATTGCAGGTGCCCCGGCTGTCTCCAGGCAGCTCGGCTGCTGCGTGCACCGGTCCCCAGACCAAAGCATCCTCCTGCACTGCTCCTGGGCCCGAGCTGGTCAGGGCTGTCTCCCGGGGGTGCACAGGAAAATGAATCCAACTGAACTTTGCAAGTTAAAAGATCTTGAATTACCATAACTTAATCTGCTTTGGAAGTGAAGGAAGCCAAGTTGAATGAAGGCCACATTAAACTTCGCAGAGGATCCATGCTGGGCTTGGCTGCTGTTGGATGCGTTTGCTCCCAAGGCGTGAGGGGGGCCCCAGCTCCAAGTCACCCACTTGGCACCGTTCTGGCTGAGCTGGGCTGCAGGACCTTGGCTCATAGAAGTGGCTGCCCTGGTTCTGAGCTGGGCTTCTCTGGTGCTATTGCTGCGACGCCTCGTTGCTGCAGTGCCATGTTTGCAGAGCGCTTGGAGGATTTACCAGCCTTGGGTGGGATGCCCAGTCTTCATGGTGCTACCAGCTTATGGCTTGCTGGCTTCAGGACCTTTTGCCCAGGTGTGAGGTGGTGGAGAGCCTTGCACTCTGCCTGGCTCTTCCAAAATCTGAGCCTGTTCTTCCATTCTTTGGTGCTGCTTCACAGTCAGACAGCCCTTTGACTTCATGTGAGGATCATGCTTTGACGCCAGGGCAGGGGGACAAAGGCCCTATGTTAACCTGGGAAGAGTCAATGGCATTTGCAGGAAATGTTTGAAGCTTGCAAAAACAGGCGTGCAAAGATCCAACGCAGAGAGCAGTGCTGACATTGTGAGAACGCGCAATATTCGACCTGCTCCTGGCACCGCTCCTCCAGGGCGCCTCAGCAGTGACATTGGCCGCTCTGCGGTTCCCGTCCTGCTCCCTGTGCCACGCTGGCTCTGTACCGCGGTTCTGACAGAAGCTGTCAACCGCCTGTCGTTTCAGCCCTGGGACCCCCACGCCATTCCACGCGTGGCCCTTGGCTCCCTCCACTGCTCCAGATGTGACTTCTTGTGTCAGACTCCACGTGCCTCCTGCCTCGCTGCCTGCAGGCCACCTCCTTGCCCTGCTGATGGGCCTCTGTCCTTGCTGACCACAAGCACGATGCACCTTCCATAGAGTCATAGGATCATGGGCTGCCTCGGGTTGGAAGGGACCTTTAGAGGTCCCCCAGCCCAACCCCCCTTCATGAGCAGGGACACCTTAACCACATCAGGTTGCTCACAGCCCCATCCAACCTGGCCTGGAATGTTCCCAGGGATGGGGCCTCCACCACCTCTCTGGGCAACCCATTCCAGTGTTTCACCACCCTCGTTGTAAAGAATTTCTTCCTTATATCCAGTCTCAGTCTCCCCTGTTTTATACCCCTTGTCCCGTCACAGCTAGCCTTATTAAAAAGATTGTCCCCACCTTTCCTATAGGCTCCCTTTAAGCCCTGAATGGCCGCAATCAGGTCTCCCCACAGCCTCCTCTTCTCCAGGCTGAACAACCCCAACTCTCCCCGCCTGTCCTCATAGCAGAGGTGCTCCAGCCCTCAGATCATCTTTGTGGCCTCCTGTGGCCCTGCTCCAACAGGTCCATGTCCTTCCTGTGCTGCGGACCCCAGAGCCCCCCTGGCCTGCTCAGTGGTTCGGAAGTGCCCGTAGCACTGGTGGGACCTGGCGTTGCTCAGAACAGCACCCTGACCCCTCCACTCCTGGTGCTGCCTTGAGCCTGCCTCCAAACCTGGCTCTTCCTCACGGTCCTGCTTATTGGCGTCAATGCACGAGGCTTGGTCTGCCTGTCACGATAACCTCCACTCCTGAATTCCCATCTGTAAGACCAGCAGAAGCAAATTACTGGATGCTACAACTATTACATGACGGAGGGCACCCAGGCACTGCTGTATCCAGGGGTGGCTCGCTTTGCCAGCTGATGGTGAAAGAAAGCCCCACCACGATCAAAGGCTGGCTGGCAGCAAGGAGAGCCTGACCCGGCCGGTGGATTTGAGAGGGGTTTTTTGTGTCACTGCCTGTGCCATTTGTCTGAACGCACGCTTCAGGGCTCGTATTAGCTCAGTTGCTTTGTCCTGACTTACTGTGCAGCGTCGAGAGATGAAACTATGTCCCAAAACATGGGAACAGCTTGCCTCTAGTTTTTTCTCTTTTTATTTGTACGTGTAGAGAGAGAGATATATTTAACTGTTGAAAGGGGGACTATTCTGTTCACAAATATCATGCAAATAAATGCAACATATCCCTGGTTAATTCAGCCCAGTCAACCAGAATTGACAGGTACCCCTGAGGGCTATTTGATTTCTGGATGGTTTTACATTCTGAGGGAAGAGCTGGGGATTAGTTGGTTTCCCCCCCCCCCCCCCATTTCTAATCAATCTGAACGTCCTGGAATACATATGCAAAAGCTTTCAAACAGGCACTGTTGGGAAAGTACAGCGGATATCAGACTTCAGCCCTACAGCAGGAGGCCATGGCAATGCAAAGCAGTGAGTTTGTTAATGCTTTGCTACAGTTCAGTAAGCCCTGCAATGCTGCTGTAGTTACGGTGATATTTCCAGCTTTTGCAAGGTTAAATTCAAGGTTGGTGGAGGCATCCTACATTTGTCAGGCAACAGAGATATCCCTGTCTGGCTACCTTTCCCTCCAGCGCATCTGTTCTGTATGCCTGAAAGGATGGGGTTTGTAGCATAGTTTAACAAGTTTGCTTATCTGTAGGCAGAAGCATTCATTATCAAAAGGCTTGAAATGGAAACCGCTGCTGTTGGCGTGCGTGTGGTAGTGTAACCGATCCCTCTGGTGGGAGGGATCTGGTGCGTGGCTGCCTACCTTCCCGGAGTGGGCCCCTGGGTGGTGGGCTGGGGGTGTGGAGCAGATGGGCTGGGGTGCAGCCAGGCTGGTTGGGCTTTCAGCTGATGGGTCGGGCTGACTTCCTTGGATAGCTTTGCTGTAGCACAGGTTTAGTGCAGAAGGCATCCAGTGTTACTGGTCTAAGGCTGGCACATTCCTTGCCCTTGGCTTTCTATCGTATTTTTGCATGGATGCTGGGATTCCTTCACTGTCAGCTGTGGAACAAGCTATTATGGGGCTTCAGGAGGTTACCGGTGGACTGTTGGCTGTCCGCTGGCTTTGCTTTCAGTGGTTCCGGACCAAAGTCCAGCTTGTGCCAAGCTTGGTCAGAGGCTGTTCTGTGTGGATGAGCAGGAGGTGACTGCTAAGATCTGGGCCAATTCTTCGGTGTAGACCTGACCTAACACAAATGGTATCTTATGAGAAGGTACAAGAAGGGATGCGAAAATTAAAGGGCCTGGAGGGATGAAGGAGGTGTTGGCGTGTATGCACTTGTGGTTGTGCAAGTGTTGTGGCTTATTGCAAATCTTTACGCTTTCCATGTCCATGTTGTCTGTGGCAGGTTGAAGACATGTCCGTATTTCTGAAGTGTTGCTGTTATTAGTTTCCTGCAGTAAGGGCAGCCTTCCCTGTAGTCGTAATCAGTGGATCCAGTGTTTCCTCAGAGCCCTGCACCCATCTTCCCCGTAGGTGAAGTAACCAGTGATGGTGGTTGGTAATAAATGTGAAACGAAGGGCTTGCAGTAGTGCAAAGCTCCAGTGAAATGTCCTTGGAGCCGCCTGTCTCCAGGACAGGCGCAGCAGCCACTCACAGGCCCCCAGCACCGGCCCAGCAGAGGATGTAGCCTGCTTGCTGGGAAGACGGGACCTGCATCCAGTGGTCACCTTGTGCAGAGCAGTGTGATTTTTATGATCTGTTCAGGCTTGAGTCCTCCACATTTTTCGCAACAGCAAGGACTGTTTGTGCTGTGAATTGTCATTAGTGTACTTCTGGGATCAACAGCTTATTTCATCGGAAGCACTTTGGAAGCCATCAGCCAGCAAAAACTCATAGGTGCTGCTGAGCTGGGTGGAAGATGAACTCTGCAAAATGCTCTGCAAGTGTCGGACTGCTAATTCGCTGAGAAATGCCATTTCATCAGCTGAATTGTTGCTCTAATGTGCTTATTGCCAGGGGAGCTGCTTATTCCCTTAAGCTTTTGGTGTCGCAGAAGAAAGAAAATGTACGTAAAGAAGAGACTGTGAACTTGCCTCCAGGCAAAAGTAGCTATAATTATTATTAAAAAAATACATATATATTTATCTGTGATAGCACTGCGTGGCTTGAATGTTTGAGATGCTAATGGTGACTGCTTGAGCATGAAGGGTAAGAGATGCAGGAGGGATAAGGAAGGATTTCTTTTTATTAGATTGTAATGACATTTTCAGCGTGAAGTGATGCAGCTCCCCGTGTCTGTCACTGTTTGCTTGCTGCAACCTTGCTGAGCTTTGCTTTGGTTGCAGTTAGGAGCCTCTGCAGGCTGCTGGGGGGTATGTGGTCAGCTCCCCACCTGCCTGCAAGTTCCCTGTGGTGACTGGAGTACGTGACGTGAGGCACTGGTCCCCCAGTTCCCTGGGGATAAAAGGTCTGTAGCACTGTCCCAGCAGAGTTACCCCAAAACGTCCCTTGGGTCAAGCCTCAGCTCACGCTGGCGGGCAGCCCTGCCATCTCTTTGTTACTTCAGACACTTTAAGCAGAAAAAGCACCCAAAAGTGATAACTGCCCCAGAGCTCTGGAGTTGAGCGCTGCCCCGTGGAGAAGCAGACGCTGGGCTCAACCACAGTGGGGCTGAGAGCTGGGCAGCTCTGTGGGGCTGGGGCTTGGGATTGGGCCCTGTGGCAGGGCACTTGGTTCGGAGGCTGCCCTGTGCTGCTGCTGTTGTCCCCTGCCTGTCCCTCTGCTGCCCTGGGAGATGCTCGCTGCCCCAGGACACGTCTTCTGCAAGAACCTGTCTGTGAACCAGAGCCCCACACACGCCTGCGGTGCAGCCGAAGGCAGCGCTGTAGCTGTGCTAATACTGAACATGCTTGGAGGTGGCTGCCAGTGCAACTGTGACAGCAAAGTCCCCAGCATGGCCTTACAGAGCCTGCCCTGGGAGCGGGGCTGACGTTGGGGCAGCTCTGATAGATCCGGCTCCCCGGCAGCTGTGGCTCTGCTGCTCCCGGTACCTCCGTTGATGGGGCGTGAGCTGGCTCTGCATTCCCGTGAGCTGTGCTCGCACATTTGCAGGATGTCTAGACATAAGCCAGTGGGGTTTCCTTGGTAAGCAGGAGGAGGATGAGCCCTGCGAGCCTCCTTAAGTGTTGTTTTTATTGTTTGGTAGCAGTAATGGCATGGAAATAGCTGTCGGCATGGGTGAAACCTTCTCAGCCACTCCTGCATCTTCATGCTGAATGGGGCTGGTACAGAGAATTCTTGTCTGAAAGTGCTTTTGCTAATGGTAAAATTGAATCTGTCAACAGGTAATTTCATAAACCCAGAGAAAAGAAATCCCATGCAAGAATCAACTCAGAGCAAATGCCTTACCAATGATAGCATTTTTTTTCCTTCGTTTCCTACTATGGGAGGCAGCGGATGTTCCAGTGTTGAGATTGAAATTAAAATTGTGACCCTGATCTTTCCAAAGCCTTCTGTGTTGTACACACGGGAGTAGCTTGGGGCAGGACGCAGCCTTGGTACAGCATCATGAGGAGGTGGGGGCTGTGCAGCATCTGGGCTGCCGTGAGCCTGGGAATTCCTGGCCCTCTCGGCAAGGTGTGGGGGGCTGCCTTGCCTGGATGTCCTTAGTTTCCCCCCCCAGAATAACTGCGTTCCTGCACAGCCTTGCTTGCTGCCTCCGGTTTAGGATGGTGTTAGGACAGCTGTGGGTTCAGCTTGGAGCAATCCCAGCTCCCCCCCATGTCAGCCCCCAGGGTACGTTACCGCTTCTGACTCTGAGCTTCAGCCTGGCAGCAGAGCAGCGGGAGAGATGAGGAGGGAGGAAATATAAAGTGGGAATGTAACCAAAATGCTCCTTCTAGGACAAGACTTGGGCAGAATTGTTAAGTGTACAAACCTGCTTACTTGAGTGGAAAAGCCCAACAGAAGGGCTTGGTCCAGGAAAAGGTGTGTCGGGGGTCTGTTCCCCATGGGCACGGGATCAGCGCTTTACGTCATGGCAGGGTCAAGTCACAGGGGTGGGAACCACTGGTCACACTGGATATATAGAATCATTAAGGTTGGAAGAGACCTCCAAGGTCAAGTCCAACCGTCAACCCAACACCACCATGCCTACTAAACCATGTCCCAAAGTGCCACCTCTACATGTTTTTTAAATACCCCCAGGGATGGGGACTTGACCCCTCCCTGGGCAGCCCCTTCCAGTGCTTGACAGCCCTTGCGGGGAAGGAATTTTTCCCAATGTCCAGCCTAAACCTGCCCTGGCACAACTTGAGACCATTTCCCCTCGTCCCATCGCCCGTTCCCTGGGAGCAGAGACCAACCCCCCCTGGCTCCCCCCTCCTGTCAGGCAGTTCTAGGGAGCAATAAGGGCTCCCCTCAGCCTCCTCTTCTCCAGGATGAACACCCCCAGCTCCCCCAGCCACTCCCCAGACCGGGCTCCAGACCCCTCCCCAGCTCCCTTGCCCTTCTCTGGACACGCTCCAGCCCCTCCATGTCCTTCTGGGAGTGAGGGCCCAACCCTGACCCCAGCATTCGAGGGGCGGCCTCACCAGTGCCCAGCACAGGGGCACGGTCACTGCCCTGCTCCTGCTGGCCACACCGCTCCTAATACAAGCCAGGATGCTGTTGGCCCTCTTGGCCACCTGGGCACACTGCTGGCTCCTATTCAGCCGCCTGTCGACCAACACCCCCAGGTCCTTTTCTGCCGGGCAGCTTCCCAGCCACTCTTCCCCATGCCTGTAGCGTTGTGTGGGGTTGTTGTGACCCCAGTGCAGGACCTGGCCCTTGGCCTTGTTGAAGCCCGTACACTTGACCTTGGCCCACATGTAGCTCCCTCCTTGGACAGCAGCTTGGCTTGTGCTTTGCTCTCGTCCCGCAGTCTCCCTCCCACCCCACAGCCGTCTCTGGAGCGTGGCCATACGGCGTGGGAGAGGGTCCCCCCATAGGGACGGCAGCGGGTGTGGACAGTGCCTGGGGCATGAGGGTGCCAACCCCACCTAATGCCAACCCCACCTAACACTGTCCTACCGTGTGTCACTGGAGACAGCCCCGGAGGCAGGAGGCCCTTGGGAAATAGTGCGCAAAGCAGTCTCCTCCTCATCCCTAAGCCCTTAACAGGGAGTGACTCAGCCTTTGCCTCATCCTGGCAATCAGCTTATCTCTCCGGTTGCCTCCTGAACGCTTTCTCTCCGCTCCTCCTTCCTGCCCCCCCCCAGCCCCCTGCCTGCAAGCACTCTCTTTATTTCTCAGCTATTCCCTAAATCTGCAGTTTGTCAATAAGCCAAATGCTCCGAGCACGGTTATTTCTCCGGCCCCTGCTGCTGCCACGCTTTTCCCAGCAGCCGGAGTTTCTGTTGCGATTTCCGCAGGGTTTATTCAGAGAAGCGTAGGTATTAGTTGATTAAGAAATGCAATTAAGCCTTCAACGACCCAACTTTCTGGGATTGCCAGCAGCGACATATTTTTAAGTAGTGCTTAGGGGTTTTTTTTTTCTGCGTGGCTTGGCTTTGTGGGAAGATCTTTCAGACCTCTTGCTCGGGGCTGCGTTCATTGCCTTCTGCTTCTCGCAGGCTCAGTTTGCCTGGTACACACGTAAGCAAACCAGCTCAGGCGGCTGCACGTCAGGTTTCTAGGAGAGGGAGTATCTCTTACTCCATCTGATGATATCGGGGTGGGGAGAGCAGCTTCTCAGCTTACCAGCCCATCGGGATAGCGTTAAAGGGAAACGTAAATGCCTTGGTATGGAGCTACCCCTTGTGTTGCTAACTCCAGTGAAGTGCTGGCACGTGTATTTGTTGTATAGACACATATATTTGTTGTATAGACACATATTATATAGGCACATATATTTGTTGTATAGGCACATATATTTGTTGTATAGACATGTATATTATTATATAGGCACGTATATTTGTTAAATAGGCTGGTAATGGCAACACTCCCCCTCCCTATATATTTAGGGACTGGTGAGGGGGGGTGTTGCTGTTACTGGTCTATTTTGACCCTGATCTGTGCACGCACTTTGCTGCATTTCTGCTATTTGTACTATTCCCAATGTTGGGGGATTTTTGAAAGGGATGCCCGTGGTGGTGTGGTGAAGAAGTTACAGTAGAAGGGAAAGCCATGAACGTCATTAGGCAAATGGGGGGGAGAAAAGCGAAGGGCTTTGGAAAAGTTTAGTATTTTTCCGGTTTTAGTAAAACCCAGTGAAATGTCGTATAAAGAAACCACTCTATGTCCAGAGCGACGTTTCCAGAGAAAGTTATGCTGCCCTTGATTTTGACAGGTAAACGCTCCGTTGGGTGGGTACAGTGCCTGCTCTCCTCCCCAGCCTGAAGTGTGAAGGTCTCTGGGTGGATCTTTCCTAACGCTGCGATCCTAGAATTGTTTCCAGCACTTTAAAGCAGGGGAGGGACTAACCCAGGGAGGGTCGGTTTTGTGCAGCCCTAGACAAGGACACTGATGCAGGTAGTTAATGTCTTTACGTTCTTGCCCTCTTGGTTTCCGCAGCACGGCTGTTCCTGGTGTGCGGGGTGCCGAGAGCCGGCCGGTGTTGGCAGCGCGTCCATGCCATTGCCCTGACTTCAGCTCGCAGATCCATAAACCACAGGCAGCTGATGAGGCATTAATGCGGTTGCCAGCCAGCTGTGATACTGGGATAGAAAAGCAGGAGCTGTTTTGGCATCCGTTTCTTAAAGTACAACATTTTGCAATGTATACTCCTTGGGCAGATTTACGTCCCGCCGCTGCTGTCTGTCTTGCTGCTGCACCACCAGCAAGATAGAAAATAGGTTTTCAATACCAGCCTCTGTAATGCTGGGCTAAATCCCCCGTGTGATGCTGTGTCCTCTGGAGAGGTGGGTGAATTAGCAACTTGAAGCTGGAAATGACATTTCCATCCAGGTAAATGTTAAAGCCTTTGATTTGACTGTGATGAAGAGTTTTAAACACAAAAGCCATTCACAGTCTGTTTCTGGTTGTTTCTATCAGCGTGAAACACATTTTGGCTTTCCTCATTTGTTTTTGTTCCTGCTGTCTGCTTTTCTTCAGAATTGACTTAAAACTTGGGAAAAAAAGAAAAAAAAAAAAACAAAAAACCAAAACCAAACCAAAAAACCTGGAGTTATTCATTTAGAACATGTTGTGCGGCGAGTGAACAAAGGCCACTTTAAACTGAGAGTCCTCGAGGGAGCTAAACACAGGCTTGCTCCTTCACTCTGAATTCTCACCTGAACCCGCGTGTGTCATCAGGCCCTCTGGGTTGGAGAGGCTGGAGGGTGGCAGATGGAAGCTGGCGAGCAGCTTCGGTGTACCCTGCAAATCCAGCCGGCGTTTGGTGGGGAATGCAGCTGCCCAGGCGCTGTGTGGTGCTTCAGCCCACCAGAGGTTTGCGGAAAATATTAAACGTCTGTTATAGTCTGTGCTGGCTGTTCTGGGCGGGAGAGATGGAAAAATCTGTCCTAGAGTTATTAATTAGAGCTAATAAGGCTGTGTGGAGGAGTCCCGGGTGCCGTCTGTGCCCAGGCGGGGTGCCTGGGGGGGTGTCCTGCAGAGCTGCATCTGCACAGAGCAGGGGCGGGTGCAGGGTGATGGCTGGGCTGGTGGAGGGCTGCGAGGATCTGGGTTGTGTCGGGGCTTTTCCCTGCTGCAACCCATGCCTCCGCCTCGCTTCTCTCCTTGCTTGTTCTCCCTACCCTCTCCAGGCAAGAGAGTGCTCAGAGCAGCCCCTCGCAGCTGCTGCGACGTAAAAGAAGGGCAGAGAAATGGAGCTGGGCTGTTTCCCAGTCTGGATAGATGTGGGTCATTGCTGTGCAATCAGGTATTTGCCCAGGGCGCGGGCAGGCAGAGAGGAGATGTGCAGCCAGTGCGGGGCGGCACAGCTCCGTCAGTAGTGCTTTGGGGGTTTCTCCCAACTGAGTATCTAGGAGAGCACCGAAACCTGCGCAGACCAGCTTCACGGCGTAACCCTCCCAGGGCACGCGTGCCGCCCCTCGTGTAGCTGAACCCCCGGGAGCTGGCATTTCCTTCCTGCATTCCCCACTGCCTGCCCTGTCCCCCAGGAGCTGCCCTGTCCAGCCAAGGGACACGGCGGGGGTACAGCTGTCCTGCCTTCCAGCTGGCCGTGTGTCCTTTGCCTGCACATTTTCCTCCTCCTGTTTCTGAGGCTCACAGAAGAGGAACAGAAGGACCCCTTCAGTGCTGCTTTGTCACCCTCTGTCCTGTGACACCTGGGGCTGGTGCCAGGGGAGGTGCAGCAGCCCCGAGCATCCTGGTCTTCAGCCAGAGAGCTCAACAGCAGCTCTGTCTGCACCCTGAGGGTGTTTGCCATAAACTGGGGTGAAACCTGTCGCTTGCTTTATGAGTTGGTGGTTTTAGTTGCTGCTACCTGAGGGTGGGTTTCTGCAGAACAGGCAGGAGAAGGGCAGTAACCAGTGGAGCTCTGGCAGTCCCTGGCCTGGCTGGCACCTTAGCTGGGCTCCAGCCTGAGGAATGGACCCTGAGCGCTTGCCTAAGCTGTGTCTCCTTCCCTGAGGCCCAGACCCCCTCCTGAAATAACATTCCTTGCTCCTCTCAAGGCATTAACCTCTTTCCATGCCAGTGCTTTACTTCTGGGTTTATCACCTGGGTCCTGGATGTCATTCCATCATTCTCTCTTCTTCCAAGTTTTCCTTTGGAAGAGCCAGACTTCCACACCTCCTCAATGTGACCTGCCTTCTCACTCCTTTTGACCCTCTAAATTATTGAAAACCAGGAGAAGACAAACCAAACCCAATTTGTGGGTGCTGTTCTCCACGCTCCACTGGAAAATGCCCCCCTTGGAAGAATCACCCTGTCTGTCCCCCCATGCCTGCGGCTAGCCATGTGGCTCGCTGGGGCTGCATGGGGCATTGCTCACCTGAAGCATCCTTAGAGACACAGCCAGCCCTGACCGTTTGTCCAGGCACGGGGGGACGGGCAAGCCTGGGGAGCCACAGGAGCAGCCAGCCCGGTTTTCCCCGCTCCTCTGCATTGCTACAGGAGCCAGCTGCAGCAGGGAGGGGATATCGCTGCTTTGGAGCTCCGTCTGGGGCTGTGGCTCTCTGGAGGCATCTACAGAAGTGGCTGTGTCCCAGGGTGTGCGCTGCCCGCTCGGGAGCCGGTGGGAGAGCTGGCGGCAGCAGGGGGGACGTGGCCATTGTCAGAAGCACGGAGCTGAGTCTGCTGTTGTGCAGCACTCAGGCACCATGGGAATGACTCTTCCTCCTCCTCTGCAGGTGAATCTGGTCCTGAATGAAGGCAAGTCCCTGGGCCTCATGATCCGAGGAGGGGCAGAATATTCCCTGGGCATCTATATCACCGGTGTGGATAAAGGCTCCGAAGCAGAGAGCACTGGCTTAAAGGTAACAGTGAGTCCAGAGCGGGCTGGGGTGGGAGGTAGAGCCCCGCAGGCTGGGGCTGCAGGGCCACGTTGGCACGTAACTGCTGCTGTCCTACCCCTCTGCCCCCGGCCAAGCAGGGCTCTCAATGGAGCGGTGAGCATTGCCTTTCTGGGGACAGCTTTTCAAGGCAGGTTCTTTGGACATTTTGGATACTAAGCCTAGAGGGAGCAAGGTTGGTGTGCAGAGAGAAATGCAGCCTTACAGCTTCTGGAGTAGGCTCTACTTGCCTTCTGCCTTAGCACACTCCCACACCTGATTTTTCCTCCTTTGAGATAGCCTGGGGATGGTTTTGGTGCAGTTACCTGAGAGTGCAGCCCAGACCTGGCAGGTCAAGAAAGTCACTCTCACCTCTCAAGACCTGGCAGGGAAGTTTTCCATTAAAGCTCCTGGTCCTGTGCCCTCTCCCTGCATCTCTCCTCCGAACCTGTTATGTTTGGTGCTAGTGTTTTGCACGAGGTGCTCGCAGCCTGCATGCGGGGAATGGTGTTGAGCTGCGGCAATGCGAGGAGGCCGGGCTTGCTGCAGCGGGAGCAGGTGCCTGCTGGTTTCCTCCTGCAGCATTGGCATTTGCAAGGGTCCCGTCTTAGTGAGCAGAAACAGCAGGATCACCCTTGGGGCTAGAGCAGAGCTGATCTATCAGCAGCTTAACTCCGTGTGACCTCCAGCTACGTCAGGCTCCCTCCATAGTCAAATCGGGTTCCTAAGGGATGCTCTGTGGGTTGGCTGGGCCTGTTGGAGGCTGGACTGGTCCAGAGTCCTACAGTTTTGCTGCAGACCTCTTGTAAAGCGAGATCCTAACATCTCTTTCATCCCACCATGCACACACATCACCTCTGAGCTCCTCCATCCTTCCCACTGTACCAGGTCTCAGAACAGGATGAGACATCCTGGGATCTCAGCTGTTCCTGGAAGGGGCATTTGGGGTTAAAATTTTATATGTTCTAGGACATTCACCAGTAAAATAAGTTGAAAAGGGAGCTGCTGAACTTTGGGTGCGGCATCTCTGTGCTGCTGATGGATGGGGCATGTTTGAGACTCAAACTTCCCAGGCTGTAGCATTTTACTTCATCATTCAGGATTTCTTTTTTGGTGTTTTTTTCCCCTCTAAATGACCCAACTCCCTGCAATCGCATCGTGCCTGTTTTGCTTCCTCCAGTGCAATCCCATGGGCTCTAACAGACTTTCCCTGCTCCTTGTGTCAGTCAAGAATCGATGGATGTTAAACTGCCCAACGTTCTGTCAGTCCTCTGAAATGGACTGCTGAGGATCGAGGGATAATCTGCTCTGATCTCCTCTCTGTATTGTGAAGGGACATGCTTCTCCCTTGATCAACCCCAGAGAGTTTAGGGCTAAGCCTTCAGCTTTGCTCCAGTGGCCCCATAAAGTCCCTTAAATCTGTAAAGGCTGTTAGCATGAAGTGGGTGGACAGTCTGGTGGAGAAGGCTGGGATTTGGGCTGGGACAGGTACGATCCTCAAGTTGCTGTGGCACAAAAAGTTGCATCTAAGTGGGCGCTGAGGTCGCCAGGGCTCTCTCTATAGACAAGGAGACATTTTGGGGGGGAATGCAACCACGTCTGAACTTAATTGTCTGCTGCAGGCTCCTGTTCCTCTCTGCTGACTCTTTTTGACACAGAATGGAAATGCTGAACTCGGAGGTTTGGATCAGTCCAAGCCTTAATCTCTGTCTCAGGCCCTTAGAGATGATAAGAGGCACGGGGCAATTTGTTTCTGCCTAATAGAGCTGGAAAGAGAGGGACTGGCTCAAGCTGTCCTGGGCGTCACATGGGTGACCCGCCATCTGAAGCGAGCCTGTGTCCCCCCAGCACCTTCTGACCCTCAGGACATAAGGAAAAATTCCTTGACTGAAAGAGTGGTCAAGCATTGGAACAGGCTGCCCAGCAAGGTGGTGGATTTGCCATCCCTGGAGGTGTTCATAAAACGTGTAGAGGTGGCCCTTCAGGACATGGTTTACTAGGCGTGGGGGTGTTGGGTTGACGGTTGGGCTTGATGACCTTGGAGGTCTCTTCCAACCATAATGATTCTATGATTCATAAACACCAGAAGCCCAAAAGATGAAAAGCAGGAAAAGGAAAAGCAGTTGCATTGTTTTTCTGAGGTTCCTCCTGTTTGTTTCATGCTGAGTGCTTCCACACCGTTCCAAATCCCTCTTTTGGCTTCACGGGGGAAAATCACTGCTTTTCTTGGTTCAGTCACCTGCGGCGGGCTCAGCACCGCTAATGTCGCACTGCAAACTCGCACATGCAGGAAAAGTCCCAGTGGCAAAATCCATAGCTTTATCCCACCACCTCTCACTTCATGCCTGTTAGGCATGAAGAAAATAATGACAGGCACACTGCCGTCAAAGGACATGGAGCGGTGTGTGCTCCTCTGTCCCAGCCAAGCAGGGTCCCTGCACCGTGGCAATCGCTTGCACACCAGAGCCTCTGCTTACTGATCCCTTCTAGCCCTCTCCTTACCCTTCTGTGTTCTAGTACCGGATTTGTGCGTGCCAGCACTCAGCTTTTCTGAATGTCAGGCCTTATGCGATTCCAGATTCACACAGACGCTTCCCACCCTGATGTGTGTAATGCTGCAGGCTGTAAATTTAGAACTTCTTGGAGGTTTGGAGATAAAGAAAGGCCTTTTATGTTCTGCTGTTAGACCCGGTTGGGTCTAGACTGCATCCACACGCTCCCTGCACTGCTCCAGGTGATGATGGAAGGGCTGCAATACCACGAGGAGGGAAGAACTGATGGGTAAATGTGATTTCCAGATAATTCGTTGCTCTCTCAAATGGAAAAATCATGAGTTTGTTCAATGTGGGCTCAACCCAACCTTGCTGGGCCAATGGGAAGGTTCCTGCTGACTTCCCAGGCTGTGGGTTTTGCTGCTTTCACTGCATTTGTAACCAGAATTGTTTGAGTTGATTCTGCCAGGCTTTTCGTTTTTGGCAAAACCTTCTTGCATCTATGGCACCATATTAGCATTTTGGAACGTTTTACTGGCACGTTTTACATTTCCCTTACATTTTGATCCAAGGGCGAACAACATGGTACTGAAAGGTGGTCAAAACCAAGGAGGTTTTTGTCGGGCCCGAAAGCTAAGCTGGCTTTTGTCTTCTACAGAAGCGGGGGCCGTGGTCCTGAGAAGTGGGTCCCAGGGGAGAGCTGGCCCTGCTGGTGCCAGTTTGGGTACTGCTGCTCTGCTCCCTCCAGCTCCATGGTCATGAGACACAGCGCTCCGTGGCTGCCAGCAGAAAACGGGCTGGACCGCTGCCCCCAGCCAGTGATGAAATATTCATACTCTTGGCCTCGGCCTTCTTCATGTTTATTCATTCACAAAACTTCTGCCCATGTGTTCTATGGGCTTGTTTTAAAACATGCTGCCTCGGTGTAAGTTCTCAGACTGAAATAGTGCAGGTTAGTGGAGGACTGCAAAGGAGGAACGTGAGCTGGTCTTGTTTGGTTTCGGCTCCTGTCCTTCCTGCCTCCTTCATGATGTTCGCAGTGATGCTGGACAGGAGCTGTGTTTGTTCTGCTGTTGGCCGTGGCTCTGCTCATGCCCATTTCTTCCTCATCCATTTTTTTCTGGTGGTGTATTTTGTCAGGATTTTTTTTTAAAGCCAATTTTTTTTTTTCCTCTCCTTGACCTTTATGTCAGAAATAACAAATCTAAGGTAGCTTTCTTTACACAAAGAACTCAATGTTGAGTTCCCAGCACAAAACCTGGGCTAAAAAGAGGCTGCATCAATCCATGCATCTCCATATACAGGAGAAGGAGAGAAAAAGAGAGACTATAAATAGGACGATGTGAATGATTTTACATCATCGGTGGCAGTCTTGAAGCTGCCTCTTGAAAACCAGCTTGTGTTTTGAGACCTGCACGTAGACAAAGAGACTGAAAAAGATGAGATAAAAAAATAGCCTCGTGGCTGCCTCGGGGTCTGGGAAATAAGCTGTACAGTGAGAAATTCAGTGGGGAGGCGAGTGGTTGTGGTACGCAAGGTGTAACCGTTCCACGGGAGGGGGTGCGGAGGGGTCCTTCAAACGCTGTCACCTTCATGGGGACTGATGTTGCTTAAATTCCTCCTCTTCTGGGAGGCTCCCAGAAACCTCCCCACAGCGGTGCCAAACCCCTGCCTTCCCCAAGAGGCGATCTTCTCTCCTTGTATGCTTGCATTCCCAGTCTGTACTTGTTTTGTTCCTCGTATTTGTATTGCAAGGTGTTTGGGGAAAAGAACATGTTTTCAGACAGCACTTGGCACTCGCCGTTCCCTTGCTTTGCTCCCAAATCTGTCTCTCATCCTTCCAACAGGCTGTGTTGGCCTCGTTGGACATGGATCATCTGTCCCGACCTGTTTCCCTCCTGGGAGAGCTGAGTCTGTCCTTATTTTTCTGGAGTCTTGATTTGATCATTTCCAAGTCGATTCATACTTTTTCCTGCCCATATTTTTAATTGCTTACGGTCTGCTTTTGGTAATTATTTGTGCTAGACAGAGACTCCTTCTACTTTAGTGGTATCCGCGAGTGTAATTCAACCTTTCTTCTAGCACATTAGTGGTTTTAAATAAGGCTAGAGCCTAGTGCCAAGCCACTTGGCATCCTATTAGCCCTGTTATTCCCAGCTCCATTTGGTATCATTTAATTTGAACTCATGTTTAAAATCTCTCACCTATTTTTCTGTCTGTGTGACTGAATTTCTCCCAGAGCCAATTCCGATTATTTTTAAGAGACTTTAGGTACTCAGAACCCTTGTCCTAAGCCCATTAAGCTTCTCTTGACTGCACCTCCCATTCCCATGTTATTCTCTCTGTCTCCAGCAAGAGAAGGAGCCAAAGCCCCCCATCCAGGTGTGTTATTTCTGAACTCCGCTGCCTGTTTGTCACCTTTTGCATGTCATGTTCCATCCCTGCTTTTCAGGGTAGATTTCTCCCTGGGAAATGAGAATAATCCCATTTTCAGAAGTGGTCAGGCACTCAGCAGGTCCTCTTCTGTCCACCCACCATTACCTGAGCACAATGGAAAACTTGCTCCTGAAAGATGCAGGGCAATAATTTTGCTGTGTTTTATTATCACTTTTGTGTGTCTCATTAGTATTACTTTTATTCTGTGCTGCTTTGCAGCTGTGCATACAGCAAATAATTTGCCAGGGTCACCATTTGTTTTAATAGGCGGTTCTTTTGCATCTCTTGCAGTCTTTTGTTACCTTCCCAGTTGTCCTTGACTTTGGGGGGAAAAAATAATTATTGTCTGTGTTAATTAGCAAAAAAAATCCTTTCCAGCTCTAATAGGAGTCTATCAGCAAGATAGGCTGATTTGCAGGCGTTTGGGCTGTCCAACGATTTCCTTATCTGCCCTTCGCCAGCAATTATTTTTGCAAGGTCTCTTTTTTTCCCCCTGGACGAGGTGCTCAAACTCATCCAAGTATTTTGTGGCTGGTTGTTCTCACCCGGCGTTAATATTCTGGCAGCACCCGATAGAGGTGGTCTCGTGCTGGGCACTGTGCTAACGGAGCACAAGAGACCAGAAAGCCATGAAGGACTTTGAATAAATAACGTTGAGGCAGCGAGGAAGGACAGACACAGACAGACGAAGCGGCTTGTCCAGGGACCCTCGGGTCTCCCCTGATACTTTTTGGTCCGCCCTTGAAAGGAGAAACTAAAGAAAGGTTATTAAATCTGTATAACTGTCGTGAACAAAAAATCATGAAAGTTTAATCCCTGATATGGAAAGCTATTAAAGATTCATAATTGCAATAAAACTATCTAATCGAATTTGGATTTTCATTGTTTCGGCGCTGCAGTGAGCACAATGCTCCTTGAACAAGCAACAAAATCCACTCCAGTGGACTGCCCAGTGGATTAGAGAGCCCCGGGAGATGATACTCATTACACCTGAATGTGTGTTTCTCTTGGCACTTCAGGCACTTGCATAATTCTCCCTCCCTGTTACGTTGGTGCTCAGCAATTTTCTGACTTGTTGGTTTAAAGCTGACAGAGCTCGAAGGGAACCTGAGACATTTGTGGAGTCTGATGGTTGGGGATGTGGTCATTTGTGGTGTTTGCCTTCCCTTGGGCTCCCTCCCTCCGCGTTTCTTGGTCTCCCTGGATTGGCTCGGATGGAGCTGGCTGCCTCTGGCTCTCCTGCTGGTTCACAGAGGTGAGGTTGGCTCCAGGCTGGTTTGCTTTCAAACCAGGGAAGTTTCACAGCCCTGGCTTATGATTTTGACAACCAATCCGTGCTCCGCAGTCTGCTGGGGTAGGTGTGAGTTCCCCACCTTGACACAGCTCTGCTCTGTGCTCTCCCCCTCCAGCCAGCAGGTACAAAGGGCCACTGCCCCCCTGGCTGTGACCTGCCAAGCCCGACCTGTGCCCAGTGCTGTCTCTTGTCCTTCCACAAGGAAAGTCAGAGGAGGGAAAGGCCAGCCAAGGACAGGCGGCTCTGCTTGCAGGACCTGCTGCTCTGAGCATCTTGCTGGAGCCAAAGCAAATGATGGTGCGGCAGGAGCTGGCTCGTGCCAGCCCCAGGGCCTTGCAGCGGCTACCGAAATGCAAATGTGGGTTTATCTCTTACCTACATCATCTCTTTTGCCTTATTAGCTGTGCAGCTGCCCCGTTAACAGCCTTTATGAAGACAGCAAGCAGAGGGCATCGGCTGGTGCATGTGAGGGCAAAACTCAGGGGCCCTGACAGTGCTGTTGGTAGGGACTGGGCTCTCCTTTGCTGCCACAGCCGTTGCTCCCCACCAGCCCCTCTGCGTATCCCCAGAAGAACGAGGCAAATCTGCTCGAGCTCACTGGATGGAGCTGAATGCAGAACTGAGCTCTGCTGCACCCGAGCTGTGTCTGGTGCTTTTGCTCTGGCTCCTTTTCTCTTGTTGATGCCACCCAGAGCGTCCTTCCAGCCTCACTGAGCATCCTCTGTCCTTTCAGCAGAGGGAAGGGTAAACAGGAGCCCTTCTTTGGCTTCTCATTATTGCCAGCATTATTTTGTATAGCTTTGTCAGGCTCCCCACACATTATCTCTTCTCTAAATTTAACAGGCCTAATCTCTTTGATCTGGCCTTTCACAGGCACCTTCATCTGCCACTAATCATTTCTGTTTCCCTTCTCGAGAGCTTTTCTTTCTGTCTCCTTGCTGGGCAGGCAGAGATGTACCCAGGGACTGCGCTCAGAGCAAGGTCAGCATTCACTCGGATATTGTCATTGCACTCGTTGGAGCTGTTCTCGATAGGTTTCTCACCATGGTTTCCCATTGTGTGTTTTTGTCACAGGCTTACTTGATCATTCTCAAATCACAGCTGCATGCTGAGGAAAGTGGCCCATGAGCCGTTGGTTTTCGTCTTTTTGCCTGTGTCTGCTCTGTTCATTCAGGAGGCATCAGTCACAGCTTAGTTGCAAAGTCCTACCTGGTTCTTCAGAGCGCCTTCACCAGCCCCTTCTAACACCTCTTGTTTGAACTAACCCAGACAGTTGAGTGTTGCTGGTAGACCTTATAGAACCATAGAATCATTTAGGTTGGAAAAGCCGTTTAAGATCATAGAGTCCAACCATTACCCTAACCATGGCACAGTGTCTCCCTGAGAAGTAATAGAGAGATGCAGAGGAATGGGAGAACCCAAGGGTTATTGAACATCCAGAAGGTGGGGAAGAAAATCCTAAGATGCCTGCAGCAGCAGTGTGAGAGTGAGCCCAGGAGAGAGTCAAGATTTAGACTGGATATTAGAAAAAGGTTTAGATGGGATATTAGGAAAAAATTCTTTACTGAAAGGGCTGTCAAGCACTGGAAGGGGCTGCCCAGGGAAGGGGTGGAGTCCCCATCCCTGAGGGTATTTAACAGCTGGGCAGAGGAGGTGCTTAGGGCCAGGGTTTAGTGGTGGGATGGCAGGGTTAGGGGAACAGTTGAGCTTGGTGATCTTAAAGGGCTTTTCCAACCTAAACAATTCTGTGATTCTAAGTGCTCCTGGAGCTTTGTGCTGCTCTTAGGACATGCTACCTCTCTGCTGTCATGGTGGCCACCCCCCAGTCCAGGACAGTCCTGGGGCTTCCTGCCCGCCCCCCAGCAGCTGCCAGATCCCGCAGCCATGGGGGCAGTGGGATGCAAGAGCTGAAACAGCTGAAAGCCAACCCTGCAAGAAGCAGCCGTGAGTTTTGGTCAGACCTGTGGACTGAGCCAGATCACTGTGGTGGGGCACGTGAAGGGAGCGGAGCTTGGGGGCGCTGCGTGGATGGGAAGAGCTAGGCTCTCCCTGGGAACAGCCTTGTGCTGATCAGCCAACGCTGTGACAGTCTTCACCTGCTCGAAGGGGAGTCCCCAGTGCTCTCAGCCTCCCTCTGCCCTCTCTTGCAGAGCAAGGGTCCAAGAGTTTTTCCGGGCTCCTGCGTCCTGGCTTGGTTTTGCAGTGGGGCCGGTGTGGCTGCTGCTTGGCACCACTTGGGAGAGCAGTCCCTGCAAAAGGCACCTGGAATTTTCTTTTAAGACCCATTTCAAAACAAACCAAAATGTAGTAACGATTAAACTGCTGCAGTCTCCCCTTGAGGGCTTCTGGGAGGAGCATAATTCAAGGTAATGGTGTTTTTCTTTGCTATTGAGCCAACTTTGCTCTACAGCAGTCTGTCCGGGAGGTGCCCTTGTGCCACAGGAATACAAAAAACCTGGCAGAAATGGAAGGCTGAGACCATGGAGTCTCAGAGTATGAGAGGGGCACATGGGGCTGGACCTAGGCAGCTCCCAGGCTAAAACCCTCTGTCTGAAATGGTCAGTCACACTCCTGCTGAGGCTCTGGCTCACGCATCCGTGGCTGCTTACACTGCAGCTGGGGCAGCCTCCAGCTGCTGGGTCCCTGAGTGCTGGCAGGGTCAGACCCTGCTCACCAAATACCCTCACCCCAGCGGGACTCTGGGGACTGGGATTTGCATCAGTTCCAGACAGCCCCAGGTGCGTCACGAGATAAGCACGGAGCCAGGGTCCTGCTGCCCCTGTCACCCGCGACAGAGCTGTGCTAGGTCGTGTTCACTTCTGCCACCCAGGGCTGTCTACCAGCTCACTCTGCTCTTTCTCTCTACCTGATTTCTCATAGAGACCACCTCTTGGGCAGTCTGAACAGTGTCCATCACACCACAGACCTCAGAACAGCCAGGATTGTGATCAGGAGCTGCTTCTGGCCCAAGCAGCAGGATTTCTCTCCATCTTTTCTTCCCCATTCTTGTTCTCTTTCATCCTCATGGGGATGTCTGGAGAAGCCACAGTCGGGTTTATCAGCACTGTATCTGACACCGTGGCATGGCCGCTCTGCCCGCGGTTCCTACCAGCCCTTCGCTGTGGAAGGGCAACGTTGTCCCGGGAAGGCAAAGTGAGAGGAGTGGATGCCTCGACATGGGCTCTGTTAGCCTTGAAGCCTCGATGGTTGTTGGATCAACCATCTGGATGCCAGAGGCGGCAGAAATCGAGCGGGAGTGTGCGTGCAAGTGTGCCAGTTGCCCATACGTGTGTCCGTCCAACTGCTGCAGCCCCTGGCCTCAGCTGGCCATGCTGTGGCTGGAGAGCGGCTGCTTCAAGCCCTGGCCCTGCGCTCGTATGAGCTTCAGCATGGCTGCAGCATAAAACAGAGGCGATGTCCAAGTGCAGGGGCCATACAGCAATTTCTGGATCAGCTGCTGCCTCCCCGGACCAGCACTTGGCTTCCCCTCCTGGCCAGAGCAGCCTCTGGATCTCTCCTGTTTTATGCTGAGCCAAGCTCTGCTGGTGGTAGCCCCGATGTCCACTCTGTCACCCCAGCAAAGTTCAGGGTGGCAGCGGTGGAAACTCGGGTGACAGCAGAGTCACAGCCCGCCACACAGGCTTGGCAGTGGTCAATCGTGGCTTCTCACTGGAGTAAATGGTTTTAAGAATCTGGAGAATTAATCCCAGTCCTTTGAGGCTTCCTTGACCCAGGGGAGGAATGAGATGGACCAAGCTGAAAGGATCATATTAATTCCCCATATTATGTTTTTAGCCTTGGAAATTCTTCCCGCTCCCTCTTTTCTCCTCTTCTCCAAGATGGAGTTATTTAAAGGAAGGTCTCATTCTCCTCGCATTGCAGCATAAAGGAAATAAGACTGTGTTTTGACAGAGCTGAACAGGAGCCTGTGCTTAAGCAAAGATATGGAAGAGCAGTTTCAAAGAGGTGGCTTATCAGAAGCAGCGTGACTTGTGATATGGGAGTGAGGAGGAGTGGCACAGAGTGCCCTAGAAGCACGGAGGAAGAGGACCTGGGATGAAGGGGGGACACCAGATGAGTGCTGTGTCTTGAACATGGCTGGGCTGTCAGGGAAGCTCCTGATGGCAGCGAAGGCCCTGGCCGCAAAATGTAAGCTCTCAGGAGCAGCTGGGGAGGAAATAGGAGGAGAGGAGAGATGAAATCCAGCTGTCTGAGATCCTACAGTTTACGGAGCGTTGGAGGCTGTGGTGAGGCACTGGAGTTGAACCCGCCTGGCTGCACGCAGGGATCTGAGGTTTGGGGCTTCTGCAGATGGTTCCTGGCCTCCCAGATCAGTAGGAGGGATTGGGGCTGGAGGTCTTGATATTCTTTGTGGGTTGCTTCTAACCAAGTGGGTCTGCAGATTTAAAATATTAATGGAGAGGACTGGGTAGGTTGGTCTGACTTGGGATCCTAAACAGGCTCCTCCAGGCTTCACATCCTGCTCCCCTGCTGGCTGTTGGCTTGGGTTGCTTGGTCTCCAGCCACCAGCACTTGGCCTCTCTCCCTTCCCTTCCTTGGTGCCTCCAATTGCTGTGGTTATGGTTTGGTGATGAGCTAGACTGAGTAGCTCCTCCCCGGTGGGAGAAGGTGGCATATTCCTAACAGGAAAGCCCCCAGGGCCTGCCAGGCTCACCCCATCCTGACCCCACAGGTAGGAGACCAGATCCTGGAGGTGAACGGCAGGAGCTTCCTCAGCATCCCCCACGACGAAGCGGTGAAGCTGCTCAAGTCTTCGCGCCACCTCATCATGACAGTGAAAGACATCGGGAGGCTGCCCCACGCCCGCACCACCGTGGATGAGACCAGGTGGATAGCCAGCTCCCAGATTGGAGAGACCCTCGTCAGCTCAGCAGGGTACGTGCTTGGTACGCCCCATGCAAGCTCGCCATGGAGGGCTGCCAGCCCAGAGCTCCCCTGGGGTACCTGCAGTCACCTGTGCAGCGGCAGCGTGTGAAATGCTGGCGGCCTGATGCGTGTCGGCAGCCTGTCCATGGGAGCACCCCCGGTGCTCAGGTGTGCAGCCCCCATATCTGGTGCTTCAAAGACGGCTTCTGTGGCCCGTAAGGTGGGTCAGGGCTGGACAGCATGCTGCTGCCCCTTCCCTGTTCTCTCGGGCCAGCTTTCGGCTTGCAGATGCAGGGGGGAGAGCACAGAACAGATCTCGTGCCAGGCCTGCGGTGATGGGCATGCAGCGCTAGGTGCTAACTGATCTTCTCCCTCCTCGCAGGACAGCAGGCGATCACGCTGCGGAGGCGACAGCCAGGGTAAGAGATAGCAGACCTTCCCGACGCCTTGTGAAAAAGTCGCCGTCATTGTCTCCTGTTTTCCACGGGAGGG
Organism: Gorsachius magnificus; assembly: GCA_034008185.1. Classification (NCBI taxonomy): domain Eukaryota; kingdom Metazoa; phylum Chordata; class Aves; order Pelecaniformes; family Ardeidae; genus Gorsachius; species Gorsachius magnificus. The sequence goes on from CM067094.1 coordinate 10,097,914, forward strand.
AGGGCTTTGTGCTCCTGGTTGTAAAGGGGCCATTGGTTTTATGAGGACTGGTGGGCTTTGACTGGCTCTAGCCTTTCTCCTGCCCGTCTCACTTTGCCGGCGGTGTTTCTACAAACTGTGCGGCTGGTGGGTCAGTTCTGCAGCACGTCTGGTGCCTCCTGGCCTGGGAATGATCACATTGGGTAAGGACCACAGACGGGCAAGGGCCGTGGGGACCCCCTCCACCCTGCAGAGGTGACCGTCATGCCTTCCGCACCATGGCTGCCTCTGGGCCCTGACAGCTCCTGGGACCTTGCCCAGCCTGAAGCAGGGCTGAGCCAGCCCTCCCCAGCACAGCAGCCCACAGCAGGGCTGCAGCAGCTGGGACTCACCCAGTGCTGGGGCTTCGTCTCCTACCAACACCGCTTTGCAAACTGGTGGCTCTCGCTGATAACGACTTCGTGCTGTTTGCTGGCAAAAGTGTTCCCCAGCCTCAGCTCCTTTCAGTGTCCCTGGGACAGTTGGGGTCTTGTCTGGCTCCGTATCCCCACGCTGACTGGCCAGCACTGCCAGGGAGGGGAACAGCAAGGGCATCCTCTTAGAAATCCTTCTCAAAGAAAAAAACCTTTCCTCTGCAGCCAGATGTGTCTCTCCCTGGGACTCCTTTGGTTGCCAGTGGCTCTTTCTTCACCAGGGTCTGCTCCAAGCTTGCAGCGTGGGCAAATGTGCTTTTTTCACAAGATGGGAAGTCTGCCTGTCTTCCGTGGCCCCAGTTCTCCCTGCTCTGCTGGGAAGGAGTACAGCCTGCTGTTAGATCAATAGCTGGGCAAGGGGCAGCATCCATGCTCACTGCACAGAGCTGGGACGCGGTTTTGTTTATTCAAACGGTGCGGCATAAATCCATGGCTCTGGAGTTACACAGAGAAGCAGCGACACTGAGCGAGCGGCCATGCTGGTGACCCCCTGGGGGAAACCACCTCCACTCATTCCCGGTATCCCCCTTCCAGTCCCACTTCCCAGCTTCGCCACAGGCAGTTGGGTGAGAGCTGTGGTCTGAAACACGGGCAGCTTGGGCTGGTAGGCAGAGCCCAGAGCAAGGGGGCAGTTCTGGGTCCTGCCCATGCTGCCCCACTGTCTCAGTAGAGACAACTGCCCGCCTTTCAGCAGCTGGTTCCTTGGCATCCCAGGCCAAAGCCTACCTCCTGTCTTCTTCCGCAGCCTGTGTTTTACCGGGGCCTGGCCGGCTCCCAAGTAACACTGAGCAGCATGGTGAACCAGACCCGAGTCATGCTGGAGGAGCAGGCACGGCACCTGCTGAACGAACAGGAGCGGGCGACCATGGGCTACTACCTCGATGAGTATAAGGAGGGCCACATCTCCGTGGATGCTCTGGTCATGGCACTCTTCGAGCTATCATCAGTGTGGCTTGGCCAAGGCCATCATCACAGTGTGGCTCGGTGCCTCCAAGGTTGAGACATTGTCACAGTGTGGCTTGGTGCCTCCAAGGTTATCTGCTCAGGATCAAGGGTGAGGGCATGAAAGCAAAATCTAGATATAGGACATTATGAGCGATACAGGCTGGTGTTCAGTGGCAGAGGAGCTTCTGGTAAAGTTTAGGACTGAATCTCCTCGTGCATTACCTGCCAGTACATCTCATTACCACTGTTGAACAGTGTGGGAGGATGGGTCTTGCACCTACCCAGGAATATGGTCGTGCCCCAACCTCTCTTTGGTTGTCTGTCTGCCTGGCCCAGTTCTCACTGCTTTCAGAGGTGCGGGGTGTGATCTCCCCGCAAGACCTCGACCGCTTCGACAACCTGGTGCTGAAGAGAGAGATCGAGTCCATGAAGGCTCGACAGCCCTCGGGGCCCAGCATCGGCACCGACTCCTACTCTATGATGTCCTACAGCGACACCGTCTCTTCCTCCAGCAGCCACTTCACTGCCACGACCATCAGCTCAGCCCGGGTAAGTCCCTCATGGCTGTTCCTTCTTCTTTCAGCGCCCGCTCCTGGCAGCCCTACAACAAACTCACTTCCCTGGGGTGCTGTAAAGGCATTTCACCCTGCAGGAAGCCCTGTTCAGTCTACAACCCCGATGGATTCCCCCAAAGCTTTGGTTTTTTCTTTGCAGACTGGGTGCAATAGCATGATTTGTAGGCGCAGTAAGGTGATGCTGTGGCACATGCTTGGTATCTCTGTGCCCCCAAGACCGAGATGCCACTATTCCCTGCATGGGGGCTGGGCCTGGTGCTCAGTGTCACTTTGTCCCCAGCGAGGGAGGAGGTCTGCTTCCCTCCCAGGACCTCCACTGTGCCTCCACGCACAAGTCTCAGCGACTTGTCGCTGCCACACCGTGCCTGCCGCTATTCACCAGCTCTGGCTGGTGCTTTTAAAACACCTCCTTAAAGATGCTGGCTGCCTGCTCCCCATCCCAGTGGGGACCACAGCGGCCAGGCCAGCTGCATCCTGTCCCACCACCTGCTCCAGCATTTAGCGGCAGCACTCCCACGTCTCTCTGCCAGGCCTTCATTGCATGCACCATCTAATTAAGTTATCGTAATCACATCAGAGTGTGCAGGCACACAGCCCCAAAATTAATTTCCTAGCCGTAAAATGCCTTTCATCATAAACGCATTAGCAACCTTGGAAATTAAAACCTTCGTGAAAAGAATGGGTGACAATGGGCTTTCTGCTCGCTCCACAGCAAGCAAAGCAGCCCACGGCCGGGCCGAGTGGGATTGTGCTGCGGAGGGCCCCGGCAGCCCAGCCGGCAGGGGAGGGAGGCGGGGGGCTTCCCTGGGGCTGTGCCTGCCTCCGCCACTTTGGTCCTGCCTACACAGTTTGACCCAGCCTCCCGAGAGGCCTCGGAGAGTTTCAGAGCATCAGAGCTGTGCTTGTGTCCCATTGACTTCACAAATACCCATAGGAAAGCCATCTGCTCTGCTCAGGATGGCTTACAGCGAGATCCTTGCTGGATCAGAATAAACAAAGCAAGTTTTGTGCTGCTCTCTGAAGGCCTGCTGGGATCTGCCAGGGTTTGTGACACCCTGTTCCCGTGCCATCCCCACACCCGGGGCTGTGCCGCTTGCGTTGGGTACACCGTGCATAGAGAAGGGTGGGCACCGTCTGGTGGGTCCTGGTTTAAGAGCTTCCTTCCAGAACGTGTGTCCCTCGGTCACACTGCGGGTCCTCCCTGGCAGCGTGGCACCTCCTCCCACGGGCGTGAGAATGCACACCCCTCTGTGTGCTGCCTTGGGTGGGGGGGACACCGACACTCGGGGTGTTTACCACTGCTGCTTGCTAAAACAACTGCCAAGCAAAGAGCACCGGCTCGTGGTGGATGGGTGCTTATTTCGGCAGGAGAGACAAGAGGGGCAGAGCTCCCAAACTGTTTCCTCCGCCCTGCCCTGCCCTAAGCCCCCGCTGCTGTCGCCTCTCGCAGGGGGGCTCATTTCAGCCTTTGCATTCAGCACTGGCTGCAGCTGGATGTGGATTCTGCAGGGTGGGTTTTGGGGGAGGAGGGATGCATTGTGCTGGGATTTGCTTGTCTCGTTCATTTGTTCTGCATCCTCCCTGATGTTATGTTTTTGCTTTTATGCTTGTTTTAATCTGCTTTTTCCCCTCGCACGTCCCCAGGAGCGGCTCTTGTGGCTAATAGACCTGATGGAGGTAGGGGCTGTCAGCGAGATGGGGAGCTCGAGTGCTGCGGTTGCCATAGTAGACGGGTTGAGAGTGTGTGCGAACGCGCATCGGGTGGGAGGCAGGGTACAGGCTGTCCAGGGGCCAGCATGCGACTCAGCCACGTGAACAGCCGCCTCGTTTCACCCATCTCTGCCTTTTCTTCCTGTGGCTCCTCTGAGCCATTCCAGAATCCCTTTCCCCAGCTCGGCAGCACGGCTGCAGGCCTGGGTGCTGCAGTGCAGGCAAGGCTCAGCCTTGGACCAACCCCAGCTGGTACCAACCCCAGCTGGTACCAACCCCAGCTGGTACCACTGTCCTGCTTGCCCTAAAGTCCCGAGTGCCACTGGCGGCTCAGGGCTGGGGTTTTAGAAGGACCAGCAGCGTTGATGCTTGATGGACCCCAGATCCCGCCTTGTTGCCTGCTCTACCTGCTGCTGTGCTGTCTTGCTGTATGGGCACCCTGGCTAAATACCAGTAGGCTGGGCACATCCCGTCACACATCCTCAGGGATGGGGGAGAATTTTCCTTAGGGGCCTTGGGTCTGCAAAAAAATCGGTGCTGTAGTGCAGGAGGGGGCAGTGTACTCCCGCTGCACATGCTCAGCCTTGGGGAAATCCTTGCACAGCCTTAGAGAGGCAGCCATGGGTGTGCGAGAGCCTCAGAAATCCCTCTGTCATAACAGAGCGCTTGAAGGCTGAGAAGAGCTGCAGACTTGTGCCCTGGCACGGAGTGTGTCCCCTCCTTGTTGTCTGGGAGGAAGTCACAGGGGTCAGAGGGTTGAGCAAGCGGTGGAGGTTGTAGTGAGGTGGGTGTTGGTCTCTGCTCCCAGGGAACGGGCAATGGGATGAGGAGAAATGGCCTCAAGTTGTGCCAGGGCAGGTTTAGGTTGGACATTGGGAAAAATTCCTTCCCCACAAGGGCTGTCAAGCACTGGAAGGGGCTGCCCAGGGCAGGGGTCGAGTCCCCACCGCTGGGGGTATTTAAAAGCCAGGCAGAGGAGGTGCTTAGGGCCAGGGTTTAGTGGTGGGATGGCAGGGTTAGGGGAACAGTTGGAATCAATGATCTTAAAGGTCTTTTCCAACCTAACCTGTGATTCTGTGTGGAGCGGAGACCTGGCAGTACTGCTCTGGGAGAGAGGACCTCTGGTGGCTGTGAACCTAGCCCAAAAGCCACATCCCTCGGGAATGGCACTTGTCTAGAAGAGGATAGCTGTCATATTCCCAGATTGAGTTTATCGCAGGCACTCTGAACCATGGGACGCAGATTTCTTTGGCTTCATGTTCAAAGGCAGTGACACTAGACCAGGCCCCCTGTCCTGTCGGCTCTCCATGGGTTGGTGGGTGAACTTACGCCAAAAATAACCAGTGTGAGGCTGATCAGGACCTGCCATGCGAAAAGTGATTCTGTTATGGCATGTTTGAAGGATATTCGGAAATGGGACAAAGCCGTGCTTGATCGTGCCACCCATGGGTGATGTGTGTCTGCCTGTCTTAAGTGTCACCATCACCTCTTGTAAAGCTTAGGCCTCAAGATGAGTCCTGCAATGCAGAGGTTAATTTGAGACTGCAATAATCAGATGCAACTTGTCTGATCAGAGCAGTCTGAATTTCTAATTGCTTACCAGCAAGGCAGCCTAGCATTTCCTTTGTCCTTGCCTCCTGTCCCAGCCCTCCTTGTTAGGATTAAGGAGTTGAAATTCCTGGTGATTTCATTTTTCTTCTCCACTGCCTCCTAGAAAAGGTGCTGCCATCCAAAGGTCCCTTCTCCTCCCAGGGCCTGATTCCACAGGCGCTGACTTGCTCCCAGCTCCTTGAAGCTGCAGGATCGGGCCCAGTGCAGTAACCCAGTTGAGTTGCTAGCCCCTGTCTGTCTTTGGTCTCCGTTTCCCAAGAAGTGTAAGTAAGGAGAGGATAGCACTGAGCTGTTCCTCTCTCCGGAAAGTGAATCTCAAGCACAAGAGCCCACAGCCTCTTTGGGAGTTGGCAGATGATCTGTGTCCCCAGAGGGAGAGCAGAGAAATGGGGGACATCTTCCTCACCGATGTCCACCATTACAGAGCTGCTCCAGGTCCTCTGACCCCTTCCAGGACAGGCATGGGCATCCCCCGTGGAGGGTTCCCATGTGCTTGGCATGATCCTCTCAGGCAGCGAGGGTCAAGATGGAGTGAAGCCACCGCATGGATGTCACTGCATCACCCTTGGAGCCCCCGAAGTCAGAGAGGTCTGTGCTGAGCCTGGGGCAGGGCCAGGGACTCTGGGGTTCCCCCAGCCCTGCCCTGCGTTCTGGGGTGGGAGAAGGAAGGGGAGAGAGGAGGAAAGCTGGGCTGATTCTCAGACTGACGCAGTTGTTCAAAATTTAAACCCTGCGGGAGTCAGGCTGAGAAGCTCTGCAAAGCTCTCGTTAGCAGTAACTGGAAAATAAGGGACTCATTTGGAGCTGGTGAGGTTAATTAAAGGTTGGGTTGTATTCCCCAGGGAGGTGGCAGTTTCTCCACCACTTAATCTGTGAATGGAAAGTGGCTGCCTGTCTGAAAGATGCTCTCCAGCTCCATCGCTCCTGCCATGGATTCTGCACGAGATAGGAAGGATGGAAGTTTTCCAGCTGCGCCCTGCAGAGGGGCTGGAAGGGCCTCGCCTGGCCTCCAGTTTCTATAAGTAACTGGAAAATAGATGGAGCAAAGCAGCAGAGAGTCGGTAGGAGGGAGCAGCCTCCTCAATAAATACTCATTTTTCACAGCAGTGGCACATGGCTTCAGTGGGTCTTTCAAGGTTTATCCAGGAAAGCACAGTCTTAAAATAGCCAATTCCTGAAAGCAAATGTGCTCAGCTTAAAAGCCATTACATTTTATAGCCCGGAGTAATTTCTATTTAATTGCTTTTGCCCCCAAAGTACTAAGCTTGGGGAAAGGCAAATCTCCTACTTGCATGCTTTAGCAGAAAAAAAAGTGCCCTGAAGAAGATGAGCAGTGTTAGTGTCCCTGGCTGCCCAGGGGGAGCCGAGCCAGGGCCGCCTTGCTGGGCTGGCGGGGAGGGCACTGGTACGGCTGGCCGTGCCCACCTCCCTTTGCAGGAGGATTCACGTCTCAGTGCAGACCGGTCCCAGCCACGGGCCCTGGGCTGGGACACGGCACGGGATGTGCTCGGGGATGGGGTTGGTGTCATGGGCACAGAGTTTGGTGGCAGGACTGGGGGAGGTGGCAGATTTTAGGGAGGCATCGGGCAGACTCTTCTCTTTTTAGCAGCAACATAACGATGACTATTTGATGGCAGGCTGCTCCCAGTCACATGCAGAGGTCTGGTCCTCATGGGTTTGCCAAGGGTGCAGTGAACTCTGAGAGGCAAGTTGAGGCTGGCAGAGGCAGGGCTGGAGAGGGAAGAGTTAGGGACACAGCTGAGATCATCCCGAACACGGCCAGGCTGGTGCTGAAATGCCACCATCCCCGCCTTGGCTTCCGTCCTTGTGCACGCAGCCATTTGGCTGGATTAAAGGCTCTGGGCAGCATCTGGAGGTGGGCTGGTGCAGGGGAGGGTGGCCCTTGGGCAGCTTTCTGCAGAACAGCATTCCCATTAGAGGAAAGCACCGGCAAAGGCAGGGAGCTCTGCGGCGAGCACACTGCGGCACTTTGGTGCAGTTTCCCTAGCACTGTGTTTTGTCCGGGCTGAGCATCCCCACTCCTCGGCACCACGCAAGGACACAATGGCGCTCGAGCTTTTAAATTCATTGGCGCTCCAATCAAATCTGAAGTCCTGTTGCTAATGTGTGCACAGCCCAGAGCGGTTCATGATCATTTTAATCAATATGAAGGCAGGGTGCTTTGGAAATAGCCCTACCTGCCTCTTCCTCCAGCCTCAGATGTATGGGTATCATCCCGTCCTTTGTACCAGTGCTTGGATTTGCCCAGCCCATGGCACGTCAGGCCTAGCTGAAGCCTCTTCTTTCTGCTGTGCTTCAGCCAAATCTGTCCCTGGCTTGTCCTGCGGTCAGTAGCCCAAGAAGGGGCAGGGGATGTTTCTATTTCAAAAGCCGCCTGCCTTTAGGTTGAATTAATTGATGATGAAATCAACCCTCATCAGAGGAAGGAGGGCTTTCCAAAGCTAATCCTTTCCCTGTCACTCTCTCAACAAGCCATTTCTTTTCGTTCTTGTTCTCCAGGGTTCCTTCTGAAGCCACAGAGATAAAAGCACTTCCCATCAATGTTTTTGCTGCTTCTCTAATGCTCTTAATTGTCTCCCGTGTCTATTTTGGGATGCTAACATCTTACAGGCACAGCAGCAGCCTCCAGCAGATGGGGGAAATGCGGATGCACCAGCGTTTCAACTAATCAGTTGTTTACCCTGCAATAAATAACACCCAGTTAAACACAAACTGTACCCTGCCCATTCCATCACAAACACACAAAAACCCTGTGAACATGACGGAAACAAAGGGCACCCTTGCCGAGCAGCAGCAGCCACCTCTCCAGATCAGGAGTCACTGTGGGAGGGGGTGCTGGCTCTGGGTTTGCTCTCACAGGGCATTGCAGTGGAACCAGGCAGGGCTGGGGCTGTGCCTAGTGCCTGCCATGGCTCTGGGCTAGACTCAGGACCAGCTGGGTTCAGCCCAGCTCAGGCCCAGGCCAGGCAGGGCTCACCGGGGCAGAGCTCCGCACCCCACCTCCGCTGCAAACCTCCGGTTCTGCCATCCCGGCGGTGTCTTAGCCAGGGTGCCCGTTTGCTCTGCTTGACTGCATCCAACATCCTCTCCTTGTGTCCGTCCTGCCTGACAGCTGCCCCTGTGCAGACAGACTGACAGACTCCCAAAGCCCTTCTTGATTTCTGGAGCTGTGATGCCTTCAGAGCCGCATTGTGTCATTTTGTAGTGACGTTTTGACACATAAAGGGAGGGCAGTGGCAGTGGCTTCTATTTGCATCTGACACCAACTGCTCTGGTTTGCAGGGGAGGGAAGTTTTAAACTTTTTCATTGCCCTTCTCCCGGGAAAGATCCAGGTATTGAACCTGCGCCCCTCCGAGCTGGTTCCTCCCCTCCTTCCAAATCAAACAGAGGACTGAGATTTGGGTTAAGAGGAGCACACTCCTCTGCGGCAGAGGAAATGGCCCTGGTGGGTCAGGTTTAGGGCATGCCCTGAGCACGCTTCTTAGCTTGGGAGAGTCACTTACCCAGCCAAGTTTCTTTGTTCGTACGAGTGAGTCTCGAAAACCAAAACCTTTGGGTGAAAGACTGGCCTGGCATGGGGGGGTTTGGGCAGTGCCCTGCATCACCCTGCATGTCCCCCATCATGCTGGCACTGTGGCGGTTGCTTCTTGCTGCTGTGACCTGGTTTTCTCTTCCTTCTTTGCCCTATCAGAACACATCAGAATTGGAGGGAGGTGGAGATGGCCCACAAAGTAGCATCAACACCCTGCCGGACATCTCCCTGGTAAGACGCTGCATGGTGCTGCTGCACCTCAGATGGGAGCTGGGGGCAAACTGAGGAGGCTGAGTTTTGCCTCAGCTTCTGTAGCTCTTTGCAACATCAACTGCCCATGGATGCCACTGCAGTCACTGAAGCGAATGCATCTGTGAGTGATTCTATGAATCAGACCGGTTTGGAAGAAGGATAGGATTCTGGCTGCCTGAATTAGAGTAGCATCTGTGCAAACCAGAGGAAAAGTTGGGTAGTTTGTCCTCTAATCGTCCTCATTTGTGAGTCCTTTTCTTGTTGCCAGTGAGGTCAGGAAGGTGTTTCTATGAAAATCAGCTCATTTTGCCATGGTTGCTGTGAGAAGGCAGATGCGGGTGACCGTGGGCCTGGGGAGGTTCTCGCAGCTGAGCATGGTGTCCTAAAGGCTCCTGTTCTTGGTTTGGCAGGATGATCTCTCCTCCTTCCCAGATGAACCACCCAACTTCAAGCCTCCGCCTCCTCCTTCAGCCCCTCAGATGCTGGACCCTTCTGCGGCCCAGCACAGGAACCCAGGGAAGGACAAGCCCAAACGCCCTTCCTCCGAGTCCTCCCAATCAGGCCTCTTTTTTGTGGCCCCCCGAAACCTCACGCCCCCTCCTAGCCACCCCGAGAAGGACACAGTCAGCATGAACTCCACTGCTACCACATCCACCGAGGAGTCTGCCGCAAGCGCTATCTACGCTACCATTTCCCCAGCCCTGCACAGCTCCAGGAGGCAAATGGATGCCCAGCTCTCCTTGGTCAGCCAGCACCCCATCGGTCCCTTCCCCAGGGTCCAGTCCCCAACGAGGTTGAAGAGCCCATCCCCAGAGGGCCCCACAGCTGAAGGGCTTCAGAGCCCCCCTTCCCCATCCCCTCCTCCTCCGCCACCCCACCCGGCACCCCCTCCACCAGACAAGGGCAGCCCGCAGGCTGTGGCCAACCAGCATTTCATCATGGTGGAGGTGCACCAACCCAACAGCGAGCCTGACGTCAACGAAGTGAGGCCCTTGCCCCAGGCCAGAGGTGGGTGTCACATCAGCCATGGGGTGAAAAAACCTTCCCTGGGGTGTTCCTCAAGAGAGAAACAGGAGAAGTTGGAGTGGGGCGAGAGGTGGGCTACAAAGATGATCCAAGGGCTGGAGCCCCTCTCCTATGAGGACAGGCTGAGAGAGTTGGGGTTGTTCAGCCTGGAGAAGAGAAGGCTGCGAGGAGACCTGATTGCGGCCTCTCAGTGCTTAAAGAGGGCCCATAGGAAAGATGGGGACAATCTTTTTAGCAGGGCCAGCTGTGTCAGGACAAGGGGTGATGGTTTTAAACTAAAGGAGGGGAGATTTAGACTGGATATAAGGAAGAAATTCTTTACAATGAGGGTGGTGAAACCCTGGAAGGGGTTGCCCAGAGAGGGGGTGGAGGCCCCATCCCTGGGAACATTCCAGGCCAGGTTGGATGGGGCTGTGAGCAACCTGATGTGGTTAAGGTGTCCCTGCTCATGAAGGGGGGTTGGGCTGGGGGACCTCTAAAGGTCCCTTCCTATTCAAAACATTCTGTGATTCTATGATCTATGATTCCATGATCTCACGGGCAGGAGCCAGGGGCGGGGGTTGGAAGAGTAAGACTGCATCGGGATGCAGGTCCCTGAGCGCGAGGCTTGGCTGCAGGGTTTCCTTGTTCCCGGCGGGGATGTGGGCTGGCAGCCCAGGCCAGTGAGGAGTCGCAGGGGGAAAACGTTGCTGTTTTAGTTCAAACTCCAGGTTAATAGAGCGGGGTAAAAGCCACAGAGCCCGGCTGGTTGCAGCAGTGTGCTGTTGTTTGGTAGCTGTGGCTTGGTTTGCTTTTTTTTCATAGATCAGTTTTCAATTCAGAAAACAGCTTGGCGGCATCATGGCAAAAAAAAGTGAAAATCCAGGAAATGTGTACAGCCCTCCACAGTGTTAGCAACAGTAGCGGCGTTCATCTCCGACACAAAGCCCCCAGCCCTGGGTTTTGGCAACGCTGGAAAACCGGCCAGGGCCAGGGCAGGCAGCTCGCCATCAGCATTCGGCACGCTCTTCAAAGCCCCCCTGGGCTGCCGGTGCAATTCAGGCTGACCTTTACTTAAAGACCAAGCTCTGGGAGGCAGCTGATTGCAACTTCTCTCTTGCGTGGGCTTTGCTGCGTTAGTTCATAAAATCCGCTTCCAGTGGTGTTTGAAAAGAAAAAAAAAACCAAAGTAATTCTGGGATTTTCACATTAACTCTAGATTTTGGGGGAAAAAAAAAAAAAGTCTAATTGTGCCCACAGTGAGCTTAGGAGTCAGATTTATCCTGGGGAAGAAGTGGAAGTGAGGGAGCAGCGTGCTGGGCTCCATGAGTTCCTCAGCAAATGGCTCTGGTGGAGCGGGAAGGGTGGTCCTGGAGCCCTGGGGGTGCCCGGGATGGGGGGCTCCGCTTTCAGCTGAGACCCGTTGGGGCTGGAGATACCCCCAGCATCTCCCAGCCCCTCTGAGCCCCGGTTGCATCCAGGCTCCATGGGATGTGAAGCTTCCCGCATCATTCTCCTAGAGAGCTGGCGGCTCATGGCATGGACAGGCGCACTCTTTCTGAGTAAATAACTGCCTGGATGGCAGAGCCCGGAGAGCAGTGGTGAACAGAGTTAAATCCAGCTGGCTGCCGGTCACAAGGGGTGTTCCCCAGGGCTCAGTTCTGGGCCCAGTTCTGTTTAACATCTTTATCAATGACCTGGATGAGGAGATCGAGGGCACCCTCAGCCAGTTTGCAGATGACACCAAACTGGGTGGGAGTGTGGATCTGCTGGAGGGGAGGAGGGCTCTGCAGAGGGACCTGGCCAGGCTGGATTCATGGGCCAAGGTCAAGTGTACGGGCTTCAACAAGGCCAAGGGCCAGGTCCTGCACTGGGGTCACAACAACCCCACACAACGCTACAGGCATGGGGAAGAGTGGCTGGGAAGCTGCCCGGCAGAAAAGGACCTGGGGGTGTTGGTCGACAGGCGGCTGAATAGGAGCCAGCAGTGTGCCCAGGTGGCCAAGAGGGCCAACAGCATCCTGGCTTGTATTAGGAGCGGTGTGGCCAGCAGGAGTAGGGCAGTGACCGTGCCCCTGTGCTGGGCACTGGTGAGGCCGCCCCTCAAATGCTGGGGTCAGGGTTGGGCCCTCACTCCCAGAAGGACATGGAGGGGCTGGAGCGTGTCCAGAGAAGGGCAAGGGAGCTGGGGAGGGGTCTGGAGCCCAAGGCTGCTGGGGAGTGGCTGGGGGAGCTGGGGGTGTTCATCCTGGAGAAGAGGAGGCTGAGGGGAGCCCTTATTGCTCCCTAGAACTGCCTGACAGGAGGGGGGAGCCAGGGGGGGTTGGTCTCTGCTCCCAGGGAACGGGCGATGGGATGAGGGGAAATGGTCTCAAGTTGTGCCAGGGCAGGTTTAGGCTGGACATTGGGAAAAATTCCTTCCCCGCAAGGGCTGTCAAGCACTGGAAGGGGCTGCCCAGGGCAGGGGTCGAGTCCTCATCCCTGGAGGGATTTAAAAGCCGGGCAGAGGAGGTGCTTAGGGCCAGGGTTTAGTGGTAGGATGGCAGGGTTAGGGGAACGGTTGGGCTTGGTGAGCTTAAAAGGCTTTTCCAACCAAACGGTTCTGTGATTCTATGATGCGAGTGGCACTGCTGCCCTCCCGCGGCATCGCCCTCTCACTGCAAGGGGGTCGTCCGTCTCAGGGTGATGGCTATGGTGCCGAGGTGCCCCCCTCTGGTACTGAAGGGGGGGCCGGATCCTGCCCAAGGGGTGTCAGCAGTCCAACCCCCAACTCTTCCAAGTGAAAGAGCCGATTTCCCAGACCTTCAGCCCGCTCTGCGGGTGCCATCACACCATTGCTCCCGACACTCGTGTCCAGAGGCAGAGTCTTGATCTGCACACGGAGTCTTCATCTTCTTCTTCTCCAAAGAGGAGAAGGCTTCTTGCTGGCAGCTCCTCCTTGCTCGGGCCTGGTCCCATCTCCTCCCAGTCCCTGGTGTTGAGCATGGGCTGGCTCAAACTGGCCTCCAGCAGGGTCCCTAAACTCATCACCCTCTTCCTCCATCCCAGCTCAGGGTCTGGGTTGGATCCTGGACCTGGGTTTGAGGCCGCGTGCTCCCTGATGCTCCCTGCGCACAGCTCTGCTCCTCAGGAGGGGTTCGCTTGGGAACCCCGCTCTGAAGTCCAAGTCTAAACCCCAGGGGAGCTGCCCAGCCCCGGGAGTGGGGGAGATGGGAGATGTCCTCCCTCCAGTATGTAGCCTGGCAGGTGCCGGGCTGGCCACAGAGCCGTGTCGCCCCGGCCCCTGACAGCCCTTGTCTCTCCCCAGCCTCCACGCTCTCCCAGCTCTCGGACAGCGGGCAGACCCTCAGCGAGGACAGTGGGGTGGACATCGGGGAGCTCGAGATGAGCGGCAAGGACAAGAGCCGGCAGCCGGTCCCCGGGAAAAGCCGAACCCTCAAGGAGGCTGCAAGGAGCGAAGGGACGGCAGAAGGGGCCTCCAAGCCGGTGAGGCTGGGTGCCCAGGGGCCTTGGGGTGCCAAGGGGCAGCACTGCTCCCCACTGCCTGGGTTCTGCCCCCTCTGCCTGCTTTTATGCTTTGATGGGTTATTTATCCTCTTGTGTAATGAGCTGAGTGGGCTGAGCTGTGGGAAGGGAGCCGGGGGCTGAGAGGGGCACCTGGGGGCTGCTTCACTCCATCCTGGGTCCCTCCCAGCTCCAGCAAGCAGCTGCCTGGGACGTGGCAGCGTTCCTGGCTCTGAGCACCCTCTGGCCCCTGTGCTGGGCACTGGTGAGGCCGCCCCTCAAATGCTGGGGTCAGGGTTGGGCCCCCCCAAGGGGGGGGAAGGGAAGGGTGGGGAGGGGTCTGGAGCCCAAGGCTGCTGGGGAGCGGCTGGGGGAGCTGGGGGTGTTCAGCCTGGAGAAGAGGAGGCTGAGGGGAGCCCTTATGGCTCCCTACAACTGCCTGACAGGAGGAGGGAGCCGGGGGGGGGTTGGTCTCTGCTCCCAGGGAACAGGCGATGGGATGAGGGGAAATGGTCTCAAGTTGTGCCAGGGCAGGTTTAGGTTGGATATCAGGAAAAATTCCTTCCCCGAAAGGTTTGTCAAACACTGGAAGGGGCTGCCCAGGGGAGTGGTCGAGTCGTCCCCCTGGGGGGATTTAAAAGCCGGGCGGACGAGGTGCTTAGGGCCAGGGTTTAGTGGTGGGATGGCAGGGTTACAGGAACGGTTGGGCTTGGTGAGCTTAAAGAGCTTTTCCAACCTAAACGGTTCTATGATTCTATGAGGGGACATCATCAGGGCCATGTCCCCTCAATGCAGTCACCTGTCACCTGGAAGGGAAGGTGGCATCAGGTATCAGAAGTAGGTTGGGGGGTTTCTGATGGTGGTGAGATTGAGGGACGTAGGCAGGCAGAACTGCTTTGCTCCTCCCCAAGCCCTTCCAGACCTGCCCATGGTTGGGATCTTGGATGCTGGGAGTCAGAGAACAACTTCAGGCAGTGTGTCAGCCCCTCTCCCATGGAAGCCTGCCGTGGGTGAACCTGCCTGCCCTGTGGCCCTGGACAAGGGTGCATGGCACGCAAACGGTGCCTGGCCTCCCTCGGCAGTGCTGCCGTCTCTCCCTGCAGCCGGGGCTCCTGGAGCCCACATCATGTCTGATCCGAGTGTCCAAGAGTGCGCCGACCTTGGGGATCGCCATCGAGGGTGGAGCGAACACGCGGCAGCCGCTGCCCCGCATCGTCACCATCCAGGTAGGGCAGGCTGAGAATGGGAAGAACTCGATGCACATCCCATCCCTCTTCTCCCTGGACATCAGGAAAGCATTGCATTTGTGTCCTGTGGATAATCCCATACTGTAACGCACATCCTAGAAGCCAAGGATATGCTGCAGACATTTTGGAGGAGGTCTGGGCAGCCCCGAAAGCTTGGCTGGTGTCTCCACATGTCTAGAAACTCCCTTTTTCTGCTCAGATAGAGGATTCGGGAGGAGGAATGGGTGGATAATAGCTGGGAAACTGAGCCCTTGGGAGCTGTCTCCCTGCACTGTTTCTTCTGCTGTTTACTTGGGGCAAAACTCAAATTATTTACAGTAAAAGAAAAGCAGGGATGACTGCGCCTCGGTTATTCTTGGCCTTCCCAGCTGGCACTGCGCTCCAGGAACAAGCAGGAGGGAAGCCAAATTCATCCCCTCTTTCCAAAACGCATTCGCCAGGTCAGGGTGAACATGATGGAAAGGAAACATTTCCCATTTTCCCAAAACTGCCTGTATTTCATCCCTGGGTTGAGCCAGGCGGGTAGTAGGACCATAAGCTGACCACCTCTCTCCCACAGCGCGGGGGCTCAGCACACAACTGCGGGAAGCTGAAGGTGGGCCACGTTATTTTGGAAGTGAACGGCACGGGGCTCCGGGGCAAAGAGCATCGGGAAGCTGCCCGCATCATCGCCGAAGCCTTTAAGCTGAAGGAAAAGGACTACATTGATTTCTTGGTCACAGAATTCAACGTCGCCCTTTAGGAACCTGAATGGGTTTTGGGGAGAGAGGCTTGGGATGGGGGAGCACCCCCCACAGGGGTGAAAGGCAGCGCCGAGGTGTGAAAGCAGCATCCCACCATGCAGAGCCTTTGCCCGCTGCACCACCCCGCACGTACCGACACCCCCAGCTCGTCCCCAAATGTCCCCCCACCCCACCGCAGACTCACTGCCTGTGTAATGCAGGCTGAGAATGGGCAGAAGTCAGTGCACATCCCTTAAAGTCTTCATCCCTGTCCTCTTGGGGGGGGGGGCTGCCCTTTGAGGACACCCTCTCCCCCTTGGCCAGGCTGGGGAGCGGGGTGGGAGGACAGCAGAGGTCTGGGTGTCCCCACTGTCATTTGAGTGCCACATGCAGAACAGGGTGGCCCCGTGGCTCAGGCTGGGAGGGTTTTTTGGACAGTTGCTGCTCCCTCGAGTGTTCGCCCCTGTTGCCCAGGCGGGTGGCATGGGCCACGGGTAGGGATGCAGAGAGAGCAACTGGAGGCCTTGTAAATTGCTGGCAATGTCGTCGTATTTATAATATTTTGTCAGGTTAGAAAAAGGCTGGGGGGGGGGTGGGCGGGTTCAGGGCGGGGGGGGGGCAAGGAAGGTAAGGGGGGGGGGCCTTCGGGGCACCCCAGCACCAGCAGGGCAGGTGGGAGTGCGGTGGCGATGGGCATCATGGCTGGGCAGAACTGCGCCAGCCACGGGGAGGGGATGCCCCAGCCCCAGCCCCCCAGAGCCATCCCCGGGAATAGGAATGCCCGAGCCCCGGCCCCCCGGGCCCCCCCCCCCCCCCCCCCCATCCCTCCAGCCCATCCCCAGCCCTATCCACAGCCCCATCCCAGGCCAGCTCCATCCCAGGCCATCCCCAGCCCTATTGCCATCCCCAGCCCTATTCCCAGCTCCAGCCCCATCCCAGGCCAGCTCCATCCCAGGCCATCCCCAGCCCTGTTCCCATCCCCAGCCCTAGCCCGG